>JAUMIR010000003.1:35370000-36635714 GCA_030847615.1 Gambelia wislizenii | reverse complement strand
CCCAGTCACTTTTACCTTGTAAGCAATGATTCCACTACAACAATGCGAATGTTTCTTTACTGATTAAAGAGTATAAATATTTCCAAAGAGAGCAGTAAAGTTTACCAGCTCTGGACTTGTGTTTCTTCAACAGCAACCTCCATCCCATACTTCATAGAAAGCATTATTCTTTGGTGTTTAAAAGCAATTTGTGGTATGGCGTGAAGATCCATTGTTCAAAGAAGGGAATATCCCAATATCCTACTAGGTTATGTATCTCTGCAGTAGAATACCAGCCATATTTCATACCTGGTTTACTAAACAACACCCCATATCCTTTGTATATGTAAATTCTAGTTTGTGAACAGAAGTGAACATGATGATAGGTTTCATTGCCATGAGGGAAGGATTCATGGTGGTTCTGATAGGATGCCTCCTGGGCTCTCCTCATCCCTGATCCCCATGTCATTCTTTTTGTCAGCACTGATTGTCAAGACGCCATAATGCTTTTTTCACTCTGTGCTGATTTCTTCTTTATTCAGCATGACCATATGCTGAATGTGATAGCAAGATGTTCAGCTTCACAGTTTATGTGAAAAGTACAAGTGCAGAAGAGATTACCATGTTCTTAGTTGTTGCTTTCTCATAGTGCTCAACGTTAATTACCTGTGCAGCTTAGTCTATCTTTTCATGATTTTGTTTGCTAAATATTACCATAATGGTGTAGATTGTTCAATTTTGATTTGAATTTTGATGGGGAAAATGCAACTGGAAGTATATAGTTAGGTTATTCATTTTGAACAAATTTAATTGTAATCAGTATTTGTTTATTTCTCAAAGCATTATGCTTTAATGTACACTGTCCAAACTTTGTTCTAAGGGTTTAAGAAGAACCCTGTTGAGTAGAATGGAGCTCTGTCTAGTCCACCATAGTGCACACATATGCATATGGGAAGTCCACAAGTAGGGTATGAGTACAATTGTCCCTTCATATTCACTGGGGTTTGGTTCTAGGACCCTCTGTGCATACCAAAATCCATGAATACTCAAGTCCCATTATATGCAGTGGCATAGCAAAATGGTGTCCCTTATATAAGATGGCAAAATCAAGGTTTGCTTTTTGGATTATTATTTTTTAAAGAATATTTTCAAGCTGTGAATACTTAAATCCGCAGATACCAAATCTGTGGATACAGAGGGACAACTGTATAATAACACCCTCCTGCTTGTGTTCCCCAATAGCTAGTTCTCATAAATATTCTGGTACATTGCTAACAGCAGTGCCAGAACAGTATTTTTCAGCTGGAACAGTTTCCATGGGTTTGAAGGAAAACCATCCGTGGCAAACAGTTGTGCATCTCTGCTGCACCATGCTATTTCTCAGATGTTAAAGTAAGCCCTGAGATTTGCCAGTTCCTGAGTAATCAAATATTTGTTTTTCTGTTTTCATACTTGGAAATAGTCAAAGATAGGCAGAGATAATCAAAGAGTCAGGGCTGGCTAGTTTAAACCAGGTTCGTTTCTTGGTTTAAACCAAATGACTTTTAAAAAGCACTCCTAGTTTTTTTAAAAATTGATTATTCACAACTTTACATGAGTTTGGAGAAGTCCCAGGTTTTAAAATAAACAAAGAATAGATGGCAGTCTCAACTAAAAATTTATCAAAATTGGATGAAAAAAGAATTTAAAAAACCGGCTGTAAAATGGGAACCCCCCCCAACATATTTAGGGATTTGGATCTCAATGAAGAACATTGAATTATTTGAAAGTAACTACAAGAAAAATGGAAAAATATTTAATTGGACTTGATTAAGTGTAATAAATTAAAATTATCCTTACTGGGAAGGATATCAGTAATAAAAATGAGTGTGTTGTCAAAGATGATCTTTGTATTTCAAAACTTACCCATTATTACTAATGATAAACCATTTATAGGCTGGTGTAAAGAATTAACAAACTTTGTTTGGGCTGGGAAGAAACCTAGAATAAAATGGAAAACTTTAACTGACAGAATCGAAAAGGAAGGTACTGGACTACATGACTTAAAATTATACTACGAAGCATGTGCACTCTCCTGGATCAGAGAATGGGTAACATTAAAAAATGAAAGACTTCTCAAACTTGAAGTCCACAACTTACGATTCGGATGGCACGCATACCTTTGGTATGGAAAAACGAGAGAGAATAAAGATTTCAATAACCACCTAATTTGAAAAGCACTATTAAAAATTTGGTTGAAGCAAAAAAGTATTTTTAAAGGAAGATACCAACTTGGATTTCCACTCAAGAGCCTTTTTTTAGTCATTGGCATGATGGAGGTAATTGGCTGTCCTACAAAGATATTCTTAAAAAAATTGAACAAGACAGATGGTCCATTAAATCAGAAGGAGAACTAAAGCTAGAAGATTGCAAAATTAATTGGTTTATTCATAAACAACTACTTGAAAGATTTAAAATGGGCCAGAATCTAGAAGGTTTTGAAATGAAAAGAAGCTTACTTGATGAAACTATTTGGGGAAATGACACGAAAACTATAGCAAAGTTTTATAAACTACTTTTAGAGAACCAGACAGAACAAGAACCCATGAACTGAATGTGTCGCACAGATGATGTCTCATGCCTGCAAGATTGGAAAAAATATATAGTACCAAATCAGATAAATGCTGGAAATGCTCAAAAGAAGTTGGCACCTACTTTCTCATGTGGTGGGAGTGTACTAAAACCAAGAAGTTCTGGTATAAAATACATACAACAATTCAAAAAATCTTTAAAATAGAATTTCCACTAAACCCAGAATTTTATCAGCTTAATATGATAAATATATTAAATAAAGACGATGAAAGGAAATACGGCCGGGTCATTTTATACTTAATTATAGCTGCATGAACTCTTCTTGCCAAGCATTGGAAAAATGGCAATGTTCCAGATTTTAGAAGACTGGATCCAAAAAATACAAGACATGATGGAAGCTAATAAACTTTCTTCATCATTAGCACAAAGATCTATGAATGCTGAAAAGGACTGGCTCCCAGTAATAAAATATTTACAAGAGAGGTGAATAATAGTAATAATAATAATAATAATAATACATCTATAATTTAGGTTAAAGAAGTTATTATTAAATCCAAATGCAAACTCCAAAGTTTTATAAAATTTTTGTATGACTTTTAAAGTATATTAGTAAATGACAGATGCTCCTTTAAAAGCATAGTAATATACAATATTAACACTACATATATGATTTTCCTTTTTTAATTATTTTTATTTCAGAAGCCTGAAAAAAAGTATGATAAACATTTCAACTAGAAAAGCAATTAGAAGTATAGATGTCTTATATGTGTTTAGAGAGATTGATATTACAGTTATCTCTCCGTATCCATGGATTTGGTATCCATGGATTTAAGTATTCATGGCTTGAAAATATTCTTTAAAAAATAATAATCCAAAATGCAAACCTTGATTTTGCCATTTTATATAAGGGACACCATTTTGCTATGCCATTGCATATAATGGGACTTGAGTATTCACGGATTTTGGTATCCACGGGGGCTCCTGGAACCAAACCCCAGTGAATATGAAGGGACAACTGTATTTTTTTAGGATTTCACTATTTTCATTATGTATTTTATGAAAAAAATTGTAAGGTTTTATTCTGCATGTATTTTTGTATTTATTATTTTGATGTGTTTATGTTGGAAAAATACATTTTTTAAAAAATTGATTGTTTATATATTTTTTAAAAAGTTTGGCTATTTTTACTATTTTCCAACCCTCTTCATAGAACAATGACTGTTTGAATTTAAGTATTTTAACTTTAATAGTTTATTGGCAGTTCTACATTGTTAGACCAGTATCCCGTGTCAGTTGCTTCTTTTTAATCACTTTATTTTATAGTGCAAGAAATGCCATTCAGAAACAAATCCTTCAATTAACATAATTTCAACCAAAGCAACTTGCTTTAAAAGAGCACTTTTAAAAGAACAATTATCATTTAAGCTAGTGGCCATAACATCTTAACTGCATTTTTCTGCTTTAATTTTGTGATTTAGTCCTATATTGATTTTAATACAACCCCCTGTCACACACAATTGGTTTAAAAAAAATTAAAACAAAAAACCTGGTTCCAGTGTGTTACTAAGGTGGTGGTGGTGGGGAGAGGAAACCTCTACCAGTGAGTGATAGGTTTTGTTTAATTGTAACTTATTTTACACTTTATTTATTAACCAATAAAAATACACTTGAGCTTTGGATAATATGAATTTATTTAGTTGTCATTGATAAATACTTAAAGTCCAGATGATTCATCAACCACAATTATTGAGATGACTAGTCTCCATATTATGAACATATAATATCTGTGCTCTCGTAACAGAAAAGAGATAGTAGCTAGGAGTAAAATTAGGATAAAATATTCTTGTTATAATTTTCCTTTGACTTGTATCCACCTGTCTAAAGACATCAAATGTTATCTGAACCATTGATTACCTAACTGATAACTCACTGTTACTTTCTTTATGATTTGTTTTGATGAAACATTGAAATCACCAAAAGAAACACACAAAAGCTTAATAAAAAAATATCTAGGAATTTATCCAAAGAAGTGTGAGCTGAACAAGTTCACCAACTAATGCCCTCCTTTGAAGTACTATGTACATAGTAGCAGAAGGTTTTGTGTAATGAAGTATCCTGGAGCTACTTCAGAGTATGCAAAGGGATCACACAACGCCATATCTGTACATGGGATGAATGAAGTTCTTCATTACAAGACAAGCACTAATGGCTGAGATACATTCAGCTTGTATTCCAGTTACTTGGGCTTACTTTGCAGTGGGGAGCTACTTATGCTCCAGCCATTAGGCACTGCTGTCTGCATCTGTAAGGGATTTAAACAACAGGTTGCTCCCTGTATCCGTGGGGGGTGCACTCCCAGACTTACTATAGATATGCAAAGCTGCTTATAATAGCAAACCACCATAAATACCATAGAATTGCACCAGAGGACCTATAAAATACCTAGAGAGGATATTTCTCTAGGCATTTGGTGGGACTCTATGGTCAACCTCTGGTGGAAGTTGACCATAGAGTAATACTAGAGGACTTCCTGATGACTAGGGAAACCACTTCCAGAGTGACTTTATGGTCCTCCAAATGCCTAGAGTCTCCTTCCCCCGCCCCCGATCATATGTGAGTGAAACCATGGGTACTGATCCTGTGTAAACAGTGTGTGTGTGTGTGTGTGTGTGTAAATTTTATATGCAGATAAAGCTTTAGAAACCAAAGGGGGGAAAACTAGCAAGAGTTTGTAAAAATAGAAGAATCTAACTAAATTTCACCGTATTTTTTTAATGCAGTGCTGTTCCACCAAGCTGGAAAGCATCTTCCCATAAGCAGAAGCCACTTTCCATTAGCTTAAAGGGCACAGGCATGGGTTTATTTATTTTTAGGCAACTGCTAATGTTACCATTTGTTTATACTTTTTTTAGAATAAAAACCTTATCTCTTGAGATTGAAAGTAAGCAAGCGGCGATACAAAATCTAAATGAACAGCTGAGATGTCTTCAGAAAGAGAAAGAAATTTCACACAGGCAATCAGAACTGTTGCGGTAAGCATTCTCACATGGCAATTCATACAATGATTTTTCTTTAAGTAGGAAGCTGTTGTTTGTAATATCTACCTGTAAAAACACCTGAACAACCTTTTCCCAACTTGGTGCCCTCCAAATGTTCAACAAAGAACCAGGTTGGGGAAGGACAGGACATTCAAAGCAGTTTCAGTATTAGAAGTGTCCAGATCTTATCTGATCTTGGAAGCTAAATAGGGGTCAAATCTGATTAGTACTTAGATGAGAGACTGCCAACAAATACCAGGTGCTGTAGGCTATATTTCAGAGGAAGGAACTGATGTGCACTCATACACATACCAAGTCACATTACAGTGGAGAATCACAGTGTGCGTTGTCTTCCACTTCTGATCCCTAATCTCTCAACTCTCCACACCACTGCAGAACTTTCTCAATACAGTCTTAGTCTGTAGCTTCCTCACTTTTGCATCTTTGTTTGGCCTTTTGGACATTTAATATGCCTTCCCTCCATTTTCCTACATGGGGCAGATCACAGTGATACTGCCACCTCCTTCTCTGCCTTGATCTTATCTCAGGGACTGTAAAGGAGGGAGTTATGGGTAAGTGTCTGTTGCAATGTCCAGTACCAATGTTCTTCATGTGTTTTTGCCCTAATCTAAAACTACTTGTTTCAGTTATTTGGAGCGATATTCTATAGGTCAAGGTTTGACTATCTGTATGAGAAGAGAAGATTTTTTAAAAGTACATCTTTCATGATCAAAATTTTGTCTGATAATTTGAGAGGTTTGCAGGTTATTGGCATTCTGAATGTTTATGCTCATGATACATTTATGATATTAAAAGATGAATATTAACAGTAAACCTTTTGTAGAGCATACATTTTGTCCAAGCAAGTATTCCCTTCTCCCCTTTGCTGCATAATGCAAAGAAAGATTTTTTAAAAATGCATAGCTAAGATTGGTATGGGATAAACAGACATATTGGAAATATAATTGCAATTGCTTTATGAAGACCAGTTGAAAATTTTGAATCATATTAAATGTACTGGCCAACCCAACAGGAATTAATAAATGTTGTCACTAAATAACGTGGAGAATTATATTAGCTGCCTTTCTTGTTCTGAATCAGTAGTCTTTAAAATGGTAATTGTTTCAAGTGTTACTTTGTTCTGAAAATCAATAATCAATTAGTTTTTTTTCTTACTTTTTGGCAGAAAAACATTGGGACAACATATGTTTATTATAAAAAAAACCTTTGTCCTGCTTCCCTTTATCAGAGAAGAGCTTAACAATATTAAAGAAAAAATATTTGGCTTTTTCAGTCAATGGATTGCACTAAAAGGAGAGATATTTTTATGCCTAAAACACATTAATGTTACTGTATTGGAAGGTAAATTACCAGATTATAACTGTTTTCAGCATGTTATTCTTGGTGACTATTTGATTTATTTTGTTCTCTTCATAATAATTCTGCTGCATAATTCTTACTCAGTGGCAGATGGATATGATGGAATACTTCTTTTTAACCTCCCTCAATTAACTTGGTCAAAATGGTGTAGACACAGGGTTACAACTTCAATGAGAACTAGGCCTCAGAGAGAGTGACTTCTCTTGAACTTTGAGCTTGAGCACTGATTTGGACCTAGGTCTCTAGAATCCAAGTTCACCACTCCACTCTGCACAGTCGTGCCCACCAGAAGTAACTGAATACAGTAGCAGCTCATGGCTGTTTTTTGTGGGTCATGATATGAAATTGTTTGAATGAAAT
Organism: Gambelia wislizenii; assembly: GCA_030847615.1. NCBI lineage: Eukaryota > Metazoa > Chordata > Lepidosauria > Squamata > Crotaphytidae > Gambelia > Gambelia wislizenii. The sequence goes on along the minus strand of JAUMIR010000003.1, from coordinate 36,628,386 downwards.
AGAACACAGAGAATTTTCTGTGTCACTGGAAAACACAACTGTCAGCCTTCCCTTTAAGTCATATAGATGAAGGGTCACAGAATCTGAAATTTCCAAATATGCCTCTAAGGGTGGACAAGGCCTTCACTGGTAGAACTCACTCATTTGCAAAAGGCAAACACAAGATGCATTGGCAAGACACTGCTGCCAGTGCTGTCCTCTGTGCTTCTATAGTCCGCCTGAGGTGATATCAGGTTCTTGTGAAAGTGTTAACATCAACTGCAGCATTTTACAGGGAAAACAGAATGATTAAAAAAAAAAAGATAAATTGCTGTGGGAATGTGATGGAATTGTTCTGACATTGGACTTGTGCCAAAAACTCTGACAAGATAAAGTGTGTTACAGGAAAATCCATTTTAAATCTATTGCCTAACATGTGAAGCTATTGTTCAAATTAAAAAACAACATAATTTTCCAAAGCAGCAGCCGCAGAAGCAAACACCAACCCCCCAACCCCAGCTCTCCTAATTTAGATGTGCTGTTACTTTGGTCAGTTAGTACAGCAATTTCTGTAAACGTTGAGAGCAGCTGTCTTGTTAAATATTTGTCTCATGCTGAATATGACACTGTTTCTGTCTTTTTGAGTAGCTGGTGTAGAATTGTTCTGAATATCTTACTTCAGGCATATGCACGTGTGTTCTCATTTTTTTCTTCAAGAGGCACAAGTGCTATAAAAAATCCTCTGTTTCTAAAGCACATCTCTTGTTATTGCTGAACTTGTATAGTGGAAATGGGAGGCTAGGAAATCAAAAAGCATTGTGCCCCTCTGCATGTGGTGCCACTCTGAAATTGTGTTTTACCATTTGTGCTTTTGGCAATTCAGATCACGCATATAATTACCTCTGATTTTAGTCTTTCAGCCCTTACTTGTCACAATTAATGTGCTTTCCAACAGCAACTGACATAACACATGCACGCTTAGCAAAAGGGGACTGAATTTTGGATCCTTGTCCTTGTATAAATAGAAAGCTCATTGTCAAATACAGAAATATTGTACAAATTAATAATTTAGTTGCAAGTGGAACAGAGAATGCCATATATGGTTATAAGATTCTTGTGATAGAACCTTAGTAGCTATAACATTTGAGAATAATATTATACAAAATGAAATATTCATTTGTGGGTGTCTACTTTCTTGCTTATTTGTTTGACCCCCCATTTTTCTTACAAGCCACTATGTATGTATATATTTATTGAATTATTGATACCTCTATGGAAGGTATCATTCTCATAATTATGCTTTTGGCTATCCAGTCCTAGAATCACATGAATGTAGCAGTCCATATAGAGCTTCCCTTTCTCTGGGGAAAAGGTCATAGGTACTGCATCTTTGACAGCTCCAAACACCCAATGGAAAGAAGAAATGAAGTAAAGGCTGAACTTAAAGTGTCATGGGCTGGGCTTGGCGGTGGTACAGAGTCAGTTCCTGCCCTTACAGAAACTTGGTGTCCTACCAAAGCCATGTTTGCAATCCTTGCTGCTGGATTTGAGGCTTTAAAAAACTATTTTATTCATTTTCAGACCAAGAAGGATTCAAAACCCAAATATACAAAGAAATAATTAAATACACAGTGTGAGCATATGAACTGCCTTTCCTTTTCATTCTGACTGTGATCATCTCATAAAAGTAGAAAAATTGTTAACAGTAAAGAATGGTTTATCTTGTTTAGGATGCAGTGCAAGAATGCATAAAAATATTTATTAAGTCTAGAACAGATTAAACTAGGGTCCTCTGTGTCCTTCAGAAAGACTGACCAAACCAGCTCAAGGTCTTCTTTTGTAACAGCCTGAGGTAAATGTAATTTTCTCCATTGCTAAAATACAGTAAACAACTTCCAGTTGATCTTTAAAGATGGAAGCCCATGCTTTATATCAATTGTTATCTTCACTGCTGTTAAAAGAATCAGACCCCATTCTATAAAGTTGGCATATTGACTTAGCTGGAGGAATCTGTCTGTCCCCGATGATTTGTATACACATGAAAGGGTTAATTCACATGCAGAAAATTATTTTACATGGCTGTTGGCCCAAATTGGATCAGTTTAAAGCAAGAAGAAATGCACATTGAAAAGACTGCATGTTTATACTCAGATGTTTCATTTCTGAGAAGGATTTTTGGGTGAGAGAAATGTTAAAGCAATAATATCATAAGGGGAATGAATAACAAAATGGATTGTGGTTTTCAAGACAGAATTATTGTGGCTAAAGCAAATATTCCAGAAATGGGACTGTGATAATGTGAGACTCCATTTCCCATTATCTGCAAACTCAGCAATCAGGTAAACAAAGGGTTAACTAGGACCTGGAGAAAGGGAACACCTTTAGGGTCTCATCACAAGATGTCATAGGTCACAAGGGACAAGTAACCAGTCAGGACTTACAGAAACTTCAAAGACAAGGTAATATATGCTGCTTCAGAGACATGAGGCAGGAGAGAGAACAAAGAGAGTCCTGAGATGAGGGACATCACATCTCAGGTCGAATGAGAACAAAGAGACCTTGGGACGGCTGTTGGAGATGGGTTGGACAGCCTGACTCACAGCCTCCCTCTGAATTCACAGACTGAACTGCATAAGGAGTAAGTAGATCAGGAAATGTGTTAGCTAGTCGGTTAGGGAATTTATGTTAATTTCCCACTTGGGTGAATGTAACTGAATGCTAAACTATCTGTAACTTCTATGGATGTGCCTGGAAAGGAAGAGCCTTTCCATGAGAATTATATGCATGCTTTTGAACTCTGTTTGGAATAAATAGCTTTTCTAATCTTTCTGTCAGCTGATGTGTACACGTGCCTTGTGCTTTTGCTTGTACGCTTCTCTTCCCTTCAAGACAGAGGGGAGGGGTGGTGATGGCTCTGCAAGTGGCAGGGAGTAGCGAAGGAACTCTCACAGTCTCCCTTTGGACTGTGTGGAATGAGGTCAATTCAAAGGGTGGTGGTAGCGTACCAGTAGGGGGTGCAATTTAGGGGAATTCCCAGGCAGATGAATCTCCAAGATTACATCTCTCAAATTGGCAGCTTAAGGGGTTCTCAGGCAGAAGAACCCATGAGCTGTATCATGGAAGGACAGCCAAGTCTTTAGAGACTGTGCGCACACGCACACACTGAGGCCAAGGCTAGCTTCACAGGGGCATTGGTCATTGTTAGTTAATTGTTCAGATTGCTGGGTTTTCCTTGGGAGAGTTTATCTGATGCTTATGATGGGCCTTAAGCAGTCAATTTGAAAAAGCCAAGATGTTCTTGTTGTCCAGGCAATGCTTCATCTTTCGTTGCCTTTCCGGGTCAGATGGAATCAGTGTCTTGCAGTGGCAGACTAGGTCTAAAAATATTGGTTGCCAGGAGAAAACGGGGGCCCACCCACTACTATAAGGCTATCATATTGTCTAATGTTTAAGGGGGGCAGTTCATCAGGGGCCCATAGGACCCACTTGCCATTAGGTGTCCATCGAACTGAAACCTGGAGACAGACTGATCAGTTTTGATGTTGTCTCCTTGTTCACCAAAGTCCCCATAATGGACACCATGGCACTCATCCATCAAATATTTCCTGAGGACATCAAAGCCTTGTTCAAACACTGCCTCACCACAAGCTACTTCCAGTGGGATAATGAATTCTATGAACAGATAGATGGAGTAGCCATGGGCAGCCCCCTGAGCCCCTTGATAGCAAACTTTTACATGGAACATTTTGAAAAGCAAGCCCTGGAAACAGCACCAAAAAAGCCCACAACATGGTTCCGATATGTGGATAACACTTTCACCATTTGGAACCACAGAGAAGAAGATTTGGTCTTGTTCCTGAACCACCTGAACAGCACCCACCCAAATATCCAATTCATGATGGGGGAAAAAAAAGGAAGGAACACTGCCATTCTTGGATGTCCTAGTCATCCACAAACCAAACCAATGGTTAAGCCACAAGGTATACAGAAAACTCCCACACACTGACAGATACCTACACAAGAACTCCAATCAGCACCCAGGACAAAAAAGAAGCACAATAAAAACATTAGTAGACCATGCAAAAAGGATCTGCGGACCCCACTACCTGGAGGGCGAACTGAGGCACCTAAACTGGGCCCTACAGACTAATGGTTACTCCAGATCAGACATCACAAGAGCAGCCAGACCCAGAAAAAACCACAGGAATGAAGAAAAACAGCCACCCAAAGGGAAGGTATTTTTTACCATACATCAAAGGAGTCACAGACAGAATAGGGAAACTGATGAGGAAACACAACCTCCAAACAATCTACAGACCAACCAAGACAATCCAAGAAATGCTACACTCAGCAAAGGACGAAAGAGACCCTCTCACAGCTGCAGGATTTTACCGCATACCATGCAGCTATCGACAAGTTTACAGAGGGACCAGTAAATGCAGTATGCAAACACGAATCAAGGAACATGAGAGACACTGCAGACTGGGCCAGCCAGAAAAACCAGCAGTAGCAGAACATGTTATAAACCAACCTGGACACAAAATGTTACTTAAAAACACAGAAATTCTGGACCAGGCCAACAGCTATCATGTCAGAATGCACAGAGAAGCTATTGAAATCCACAAACACCTGGACAACTTCAACAGGAAAGAAGAAACCCTAAAAGTAAACGAAATCTGGCTTCCAGTTTTGAAAAACAATAGAATCAAAAATCAGCACTTGCAAAGGAATTCCACCCAGGGACAGGGGGATTTCCAGCAGATAATGGACATTAGCCAACCATTAGCCAAACAGACGCTGAACATCCTTGCATTTCTATACCCAGAAACTAACCATTCAAATATACAAATTTACATATACTCCCCAACAGGGGTTCACAGTAGATAAACTCCACACACACTCCGACCCAACCATTCTCTGAGGATGCCAGCCACATATGCAGGCGAAATGTCAGAAGTAAATTCTTCCAGAACACGGCCTCACAGCCCAGAAAAAAACCCAAATAAAATCTATTGATATTTTTCTTATGTTAAATGGTACGGTGGAGCCCTTACTTATTGAAGCCTTCTAGAAGCTTCCAGGAGTGGTAATTCATACCTTTTTGCCAGGCAAACAAAATACAGTTGAGGAGAGTCAGAATGTATATGGCAGAGCTATAAAAACAGCCTTGGGACACCACATGCAGCCCAAAGGCCACATTTGAACCACATCTTCCTTAAAGACTAACATAGTTATTAGTGGGATACTATCATCTACTTTGTCTGATGCAATGGCCATTTGTGAGGGAATGTCCAGCTGTACTTTAGCATATATTGTTTTATATGCAGTTCCAATTAATGCTAGCATAAGATGAGGCTCAACTCATTGTGGGTTGGCTTTTTCCTAATATTATTCAAATATGTATGAATTGAAAATTTTATTTTAAAAGCAGTGTCCTGTCCCTTTGACTAATATGATGTCATAGTGTAGAATTGGTGGACTTGATAAAGTATAATATCTAGCTAATAATCTGTAAAGGACTGTGCTTCTCCACACAACTGATTTCATTATTTGAGGCCATTAAACTCTGAAGGGGTTTGCAGGGTGTATTAACAAAACCAATTAAACCTACTTGAATGTGCATTTAAATCACAATTTTATCTTGGATCTTCAGCACAATTTCATTTTCTTTTCAGAGCTGTCCAGTGTGAACCAAAGGTTAGTTGAATGCCAGAGGGAAAACCAGGTTCTCCAGGAAGAGGTGCAACGTTTAACATTGGTGTCAGAGGCAGCTAAACTGGAAGCAGAGCAACTTCGGGCTTCTTGCTTACGAGAGAGTGAATTGCAGAACAGGTGTCATGAACTGCAAAAGAAAACACAAGGTAAGATATAAATAAATGCTTTGTATTTATTTTAAAAGAAGTTATTCGGTTTGCAGAAAGAAAACATCTCTCTAATATATAGTTTTGTATATTGCTCCACTGTGTCATTTGTTTCCCACTATTTGCACAAACCTCCATGTGTCACTGGTTTACATGCTCACCGCTCCCCACCCTTCCACCAGCCACTTGCGATCTGAAGTTTCTGTTTGGGCATTTAAAGTATCCAGACATGGGGTATTGGTACTGAGACTGTGGGAGAGAATCTTTCCTAAGGTCACACAACAAATTTCTGAAAGAGATTCAAACCAGAGACCTCTTGATCTGGAGCTCATTCTCTTAGCTACTCCACTCCACTAATTTTTGTCTGTATTATGTGTCATAAAGCTCCAAGCCATAGTTACCCAGTATAGGAAGAGGCTGTATTGCTTCCTTCTCAGTTGCCCAGCTATAATGTACTTTTGTTGACCACTGAAGGAAAGAGGAAGAGGAGGTGGCCATGAGAGATCAGGAGCCTGTTGGGAAGAACACATACCAACATTAGGCTCACCACAAAAACATTAAAATGAGAGCTCAACAGAGCACTGTAAATGTCTCTTTTTAATGTCTGTCTGGGTGTGCCCTTTATTCTCACTGATCAGTTTAGGCCAAATAGTTTTAGTGGCTTTGGCATCCCTGATGAACCTTAGGTGGGGCTAGGCTCAAAGCTCTTAGGTACATCAAATGTTCATCTTTTCTGGCACAGTCTGGAGCCTCTGCTAATTGTATCTTGTGCTCTCCTTTCTGAAACCCGAGAGGCAGAGCATTAATTGCTTGTTCCGTTTACAAGACTATTGCAGACACTAACACATTGTAAAGCCTCTTACCTTGCTGGTTTGACTCATTTTGAAAGCAATGCCAACATTCATTCTACCAGCTAAAATATTCTAAAAGTATATGTGTTGTGCTATTCAAGAAGTAGCTTTGATTGATCAGAATAACAGTGTATTGCAGAGTACTGGGTTTCTCACAGTATATGATTTCAAGTCTTGAACAGCACTGTGTAACAGTACAGAATGGCTTTCATTCTATAGCCAATGGTAATAGTGATACAGTAATCAACTGTGAATTTTGCCACTTTATCATGAACTGTTACCACAGGACAGGTCCTTGACATAGAAGTAAACTGAAAGGAATCCATTGGATCTAAACTTAATGAAGTACGGTATCTGCAAACGCCTTTCTGAGCCACACATTCTCCTGTAGAAGCTCCACTCTGGCCGGTTTCTAGTCTTGTTGACATTTACTGCTGAATAAGATAAAAGAGGATTTTGTGGCATAGACTGCAGCAGTAATCTCATGGTCTATGATGCCATCTGCCCTGCAAGTGCTGGATTGAAATTCTAGTCCTGGGTTGAAGTATTTGGCCCTATTTTTTTCAGTACTTGGGGATGGTCAAAACTCTTCTCTGAAGACAATATTCATTTTCAAAGGGTATGGGAAATCATAGGACTTTCAAATTGGAGTATGCTAACTTTTCAGCAACATGCCTAAGGGTATTGATTTATCTTTATAATTAAAAAAAGTTAATCTGCCATTCCAAGCTATACCTTGGCTGTATTCAATAGCCTGATTCAACATATATAATTTCATCACCAGTGAAATTTTGGCTAGTAGTGGAATATGGCTATACCCCAGCCATAATTTTCTTGCAAAGTATGCCCTGGAAAGCTACATTATCACAGAATCTTGTCCCAATGGGTTGTAAAAGCAATCTGCTTAGTCCAGCCAACCTGCTCATAGAGCAACAGTTTAACTTCTTATTTTTTAAAGCAACCTCTCAACTATCTAATCAAAAAGTGTGTCCTGGCCCGAAAGTGCTATGACTTCTGCCCTAGCTGTTTTTCTACTCCTCCCTCTCCTTTGTAGCAGGATGGCCAGCCTTGTAAAAGTGAGGGGGATTCCATCCTGGCATGAGGAAAAGAGGCACAGAATGAGATCTACAGGTTTCCCTACTCAGCCTATTCTTATTCTCATCCCGTGGCAAAATGTATTTACCTCTTACAACATTTCACTGACATAATGAACACCCTTGGAAAAAAGTTTTAGCGGTTGTCTAATGAAGCTATAATAGAGGACTTCTGGGTGGAGAATATGGCGGATTGACATATCTGCTTCATGCTCCAGGCAGACAAAGGTAAACAGCAGAATAGTCAGCTAAAGTAGCAATTAATTAGCTGACAGAATTCTTTCTGGACAAGGTGATCACCCACAAGCATAGTGATCACCCACAAGTGCACAGGATTGCTGCTTCTCCTTAGATAATCACTGAATTGGTGGCTGTTGAAAGTGAATTTGGAACAATGAGGAGTTGTGAAGGAATATCAAAGCCCTGGCTGCTTAGCAAGCCTTAAAGGACACTAGAGCAGCAAAATCCTCACTTCCTTAATCATAGAATCATAGAATTGTAGAGTTGGAAGAGACCACAAGGGCCATCCAGTCCAACTGTCTGCCACGCAGGAAATCTTGATCAAAGCATCCCCGACAGATGGCAATCCAGCCTCTGTTTAAAGACCTCCAAGGAAGGAGACCCCACCATGCTCCAAGGAAGTGCGTTCCACTGCCGAACAGCTCTTACTGTCAAAAAGTTCCTCCTAATGTTGAGATGGAATCTCTGTTCCTGGAGCTTGCATCCATTGCTCTGTGTTCCAGTCTCTGGAGCAGCAGAAAACAAGCCTGCTCCATCCTCAGCGTGACACCCCTTCAAATACTTAAACAGGGCTATCATATCGCCTCTTAACCATCTTTTTTCCAGGCTAAACATACCCAGCTCCCTGAGTCTCTCCTCATAAGGCATGGTTTCCAGACCTTTCACCATTTTAGTTGCCCTCCTCTGGACATGCTCCAATTTGTCAATATCCTTTTTGAATTGTGGTGCCCAGAACTGGACACAGTATTCTAAGGTGAGGTTTGACCAAGGCAGAATAGAGCGGCACTATTACTTCCCTTGATCTAGATACTATACTTCTTATTGATGCAGCCCAAAATCGCATTGGCCTTTTTAGCTGCCGCATCACACTGTTGACTCATGTTCAACTTGTGGTCTACTAGGACTCCTAGATCCCTTTCACACGTAGTCTCGTTCAGCCAGGTCTCTCCCATCCTATATCTATGCATTTCATTTTTCCGCCCTAAGTGCAGTACCTTACATTTCTCCGTGTTGAATTTCATTTTGTTAGCTTTGGCTCAGCTCTCCAGTCTATCCAGGTCATTCTGAATTTTGATCCTGTCCTCTAGGGTATTAGCTACTCCTCCTAATTTGGTGTCATCTGCAAATTTGATAAGTATGCCCCTAATTCCCTCATCTAAGTCATTGATAAAGATGTTGAATAGCACTGGGCCCAGGACAGAACCCTGTGGCACCCCACTGGTCACATCTTTCCAAGACGAAGAGGAGCCACTGCTGAGCACCCTTTGGGTTCGGCCAGTCAACCAATTACAAATCCATTTAACAGTTACCCACATTTTACAAGCTTGTTTGCAAGAATGTCATGGGGAGCCTTGTCAAATTTAATGTCTTAATTTGTAAATGAAGAGAAGTCTTCCAACTGGTAGCGAAAACAAAAAGCTCTGGTGAGTACACTTCTTTCTGTAAACAACATCAGAGAAAAAGATTATTTATAGGATTTCACTTTAAAAAAACAAAAGCAAAAAAAAATCTAATAAGATGCAAGTTTTATAAGGAATTGAACAACAACTTTAAAAGATAAAGGATGCTTATTCTACCACTGAATGTGCTTTGAATAAAGTGGGCATTTCTTTGTGAGAAAAGAGGCTTTATTTACTCTGGAAGACAGTAACACTACAAACATCGGAAATAACCAGATGGAGTTGGAGCTATTGAGCTACTGAGACTGAATTAGATTTTGCTCTCTGGGTTTTTGTCCTGTAATTGCTGAATCCAGGAATTCAGAAACTTTACAGAAAGTATGGGAAGAGATTAGAGGTCTGAGAAGTGATTTCATGGAATTGAAAGAAGGACTGAAGAAAGATCTGAGAAACAAATGTAAGGGATTTAAACAAGTTGTGAAGTAAGTGGTTGGGGTTATAAAACAAAGTGAAGAGAAAGTGGAAAGACTGGAAAGTCAAATTGGAAGCATAAGTGAAGAGAAGGGGAAAGATGTGATTAAAGAAATGTATATGCTTATGGAAGATGAACTTGAGTTGATGTTTGAATTAGATTTTAAAGTTGAGAAAAAATTACATATTGTGACAATGTTAAGATGATTGTGGATGTCCTAGTTTCAGAAGAATTGTGTTGGAACATGGAAGGGAATTGAGAAGTATTCCTTTGGAGGGCAAGGGATGGAATTGGTCATTGGTGGGGGGAAACATCAGGGTGGAGAGAATGTTTTTGTTCAGAGTGATGTTTTTAATGCAAATAGTGTTTGTCTTGGTAATTGATGCACAATTGCAAAGGGGAATGTTTACATTAGTAAAGCAGATGAAGAAGCCAAAAGTTAAATACAAAATGAAGAAGAAATCTTGAGAATGTGTGGTAAATGGCTTATGATTTCTTGCTTTAACATACCGTACTGATGGATTAATGGAAAAATATGTGGCTAAAGAGATAATTTAGATAATGTTATTTTTAAAGGAAAATGTTCATGAAATGAATTATTATAAAATGAACTGGTGATTTTTGGTGTTGATAATGAATGAGATTAGACTATTGGAAGATGAGGATAGTTGTTTTTGTTATAAGAAAAGTGATGAACAACTGTATGTATCTATAACTGCCATAAGGGGGACTGAAAGTCATCTCTGTTCTTCCTGCCCCCATGCTCTTTCTTTTCCCTTGTAATTTCTTCCTTTTCTTTTTAGTTTGTGTAAGTTATACTGTATTTAAAAACTTAGAGTAAAAATATTTTTTAAAAATGAAGCTGTGATATACTACTTCCTGCAGTTCTGACACTTGGTACATTTTATTAAAAGTGATAAATGTATTGTGTATAATTGGCAGTGAAGTACAAGTTATGGCTAAAAAGCTACAATTGGTGTATTAATGCATGCTTTGTTTTTGCTGAAGTAATTTTAAATATTCATGCTTAAAAATGCTTGTTTTCCCCCCTAATCTGTCTTTCTGTTCTTAGAGGTCAGTATGACCAGATAATTAGTAAACTGAATTCCTATTTTCCACCAGAAGGCTCTGAGTGCTCTTATTTTCAATAAACAGAAAGACATTATGACCAGTCATCTAGGGAGGGGAAAAAACCCAGTAAAGTAAATTCCTATTTTTTTCCAAGACAGAGCTAAGCAAATGAAAATGTATATTGACCAGAGCTAATTTTCTATAACTGTTTTGCAAATGTTTTTATCAAGAATATTTCTAGTTTTCAAAGTAATATGAAAAGTATGCATTGCAGAGAATTTCACACTGGAGGAGGACATAGCTTTCTGTCCTAATTCTTACAATGATATGCTAAAACCATCTTTAGGGGATACCCACCTGTATTTTTAAAAACCACAGGAAAAAATGGAAGCATGTTTCCTTGTATTTACTGATTTATCTGTTCCTTTTGCTCTCAGCAGTGCAAAGGAATTTGCTGTATAATTTGTCCATTCTGTTCATCTACTGGTAGTGGCTGTCCAACTGTTGTTCAATAAAACGCTCCCTTTGTTTAAGCCTTAAAATAACAAGAATTGTCTCTACCCATATAAACCTCCACGATCCCTGAGATTTTATCCTGAGGCCCCATACTGTGACCCCTGCTATCTGAAGTGCAATAAGTAGGCACAAAAGACAGAGCTTTTCTGTAGTGGCACCAGAACTGTAAAGTGTTTGACCAAAAGAGGTTTGGTCTGGCCTATCTCTGGTTCTCATATTTTGGAGGACATCTTATATGTGACTTTTCCCACTTTTACACTGTGTGTTTAATCTCTTCCTTTTGCTGTTCTCTATATATTTTATCTTCATAATTGATGTTTGTAGTTCATTGGTCATTTTAATTATATTTTAGTTATTAAGTGTTGTACTTTTTGTTAATTGCATTGACCTTTTTTTTTTCTTTTAGAAAAGCAAGATAGAAATGTCAACAGTAAATAACACGGCTTTAGCTTTGCTGCTTTATTCAGGTTACTACATTGTAACCAAATACAAGTTTAAACAACAACAAAAATGACAAAAATGCAGTAGGGGGCACAGATTCACAGAATCATAGGGACTCCAAGGCTTGTCTAGTCCAATTGTATGCCACTGTGGTAATCCATAGCTAAATCTTCCCTGACAGGTGGCCATCTAACCTCTGTTTCAAAGTCTCTCAGGAAGTGCCTACTAACCTTCCTAGGTAATCTTTTCCACTGCCAAACACCTCTTACTGTCAGGAATTTCTTCCTCATGTTTAGCCAGAGTCTCCTTGATAGGGACACTATTGTTCTGTTGATGCAGCCCAGAACTGTGCTGGTCTTTTTTGCTGCCACATCATGCTATTGATGTTATGTTTAGCTTGTGGTTTACAAAGACCCCTCAATCTTTTTTTTACATTTTCTGCTGCCAAGTCAGGTGTCACCCATCCTACATTTGTGCATCTTGTACATGTCTAAGTTTTATATTTATCATTGTTTGAATTAATTTTGTTAGTTCTCCAGTCTGTTAAGATCATCTTAAATCTTGATTTTTCTTTGGAGATATTAGCAACCCCTCCCTTTTTAGTGTCATCTGCAGAGTTACTGTGGGATGCCCTTAGTAGGTTTGTTACTGTATTGGATTGCATTCCATCCAAAATAGTAATTTTATATAAAAGATATTTATCTGTGCTTCTATAGGGTCTTAGAATATATTGCATTGCTGTTGCTTCTCCTGATAAAACAAAACATGGATTAAATGGTTGTTCCATTTTTATTCATGTCTTTTAATGCAGCATAAGAATTTTGTATACAATTATAAACAGTTTTATTTCTCTTATGTTTGACTGACTAATGTTGACATTTTGATCCCTTCAACTGGATTATCTATTATGTCTTGTCAAAATAATTGTAGAAATTGTTGTGGAAGTATTTTGCATGTAACAACTTTCCTACTTGTTACATTTAATTTGGTTCTCTTGGTAAATGTGGTTTCCTGAAAAGATGGGTTATTTTTTAAAATGCAAAACGTTCACTCAAAGTTATCTCAACATTTGGCGTGATTGTGTGAAATGGTTAACATCTCTGCAATGCCTGAGCTATAACTGAAAGGTCACTGTGACCAGTTCTGTTGTAGATGTTAACAATACCTTTTTGAAACGATCTAAAGTTATAATGGGTTTTTCATCCTTGTCAGTTCAAATGCTTATATCTGAACAGCAATGTAATACACATTCTGGAAACTATATATATAGGCATGGAGACGCACTATCCACAATGCTGCAGCCTTATTTGAGAACTCACGACGAACAAGTCTTGAGGAAACGACAACGCAGAAAGAATCACAACCCAAAAACATCACCCAAGGAGACCTTCTGCTGTGCTTTTTGCAACCGGACTTGTTTATCTCGGATTGGCCTTTTTAGTCATCAGCGCGCTTGCAGAAAGCGCGGGATGAGTCCTTCCTGAATCTTCGTTTGCGAAGAAAAGCCAGAGAGAGATATATGTAACTTTAAAATTCTGTAATAGGTAACTCAGGTAGAGAACCTCTGAACCTTGAGGTATTTTGAACTTGAACTTCTAGAAGCCCCAGTCAACATGGCCAGTGGTAAGGGGTTATGGGAACTGCAGTCCAGAACAACTAGAGGACAAATGTTCCCGAAGTAACTAAAGAAGTGATGTTCCAGTCATACTAAACTGTTGTATAGAGACACAACACATTTTTAAGAAAGAAAGGAAAAGAAAGGAGCAATATTAGAAAGAGGAGAATTTAAAAAATAGGAGCAGTGGATAGCATCTCTGATCTGAATTCTCCTTCCACAAAGCAGATTTCTCCCAACACCGCAGGAGGGAAGGAAAGCTGGTATGGACTTTTGAAGGTGGAGTCCTGCTAACTCAGAATATATTTGTAATTGGCCAATATGGCCAAGGGTCAGCTGTGCTGGATCCAAAGCCCTCCCAACCTAGGGTTGTTAGAAATTACTTAGGGCTTCCCTGGCTTAAGTTCAACCTGACATAATGGTTTTGTCCTTGGGCTGGGGGAAGATTGGATCTGGGATAATTCAGCTGCTCCCTCACTCCATGCCTTTCCCACTTCCCTTTTTGGCTTTTCTGCTGGCTGAGCAGTTTTGCTAGTTTTGAGATCAGTTGCAGAAGAACATGATGCCCCCACAAGAAGCAGCAGGCAGAAGGCCAATTCAGATTGCACAGGAGGCATCTGCTTATTCCTAACCATCTAGTTAGGATTCTACAGTCCAGAATACATTAATGTACACCTCCTTGTGGTACAAGAAACTACTCCAATGATATGATTGTTTTCCCATGATTTACTGCTGTGCTTCACCAAGGTGCGGGATTTTAGATAAATTCTGTGGCCGTAATTTGAGGACCAGACTCCTTTATTAGTCTGAGAAACCTATGAATTTGTTAAAGCAGATACAAACATGAAGTATCAACTTGAATTGACTTAATGTAACAAAATTCTGCAGCTCCCAACAAAAACTCATGCTGGTACAGTATAAACCGTACAAGCTGTTGGGTTCTTGTCTTTCAGCTTTCTATTTGTTGTTGTTTTTATTGTTAAAAGTAACAAATGTCAATGTTCTGCCCAGAAAGTAAACACTCAGAGTTACATGCAATAGGGTACTACAGCACAATGTGGCTGCTTTTCTGGAATATCATGCTCCCAGACACATTCCAAGGATTGTGGCCATTTTGGGGTCATTGTGCTTTGTCTGAGCACTTTGGAGCTTTTTGTAATAATTGTTGTTCATCCCTGCAACAGTTAGGTAGCTTAAATTACTTCACTGAGGGGGAAACAGTAGGCTTTTGAGATGTGCAATCTGAGGTGCTTCACTATATCCACAGCAGGGAGCAAGGCCATTTGGCAGGCACTGTGTGCTAACCAAAGCTGACAGATTATTTCCTCAGGGGGGTCTGTGCAACTTGTTTATTTTCTTCATCAGTGGAAGTGATCATTTGTCGGCACAGGTCCTTGTACTTGTTAAAAAGTAAATTAATATTTTTGGAAAACCATTTCTCCTCTTTTGTTGTGCATGGACTTTCAGAGCTTACGATTTACATCATTTTCCTTTCCTTTTTATGTTGTTTCTTCATTTTAGATTACAAACTTTGTCTATGTACAATAACTAGGCCTGGTATTCATGTAATTTTAGATGAGGACAACAATTTAAAATCTGTGTATGTATGGTCATCAGTACAGGAATGATTTCAAATGACAGGGAAATAGCCTTGCTAAATTAATGCAGTGGTTATGATCCAATGACATTTGTTAACATTCTTTACATAATGAGTGTGAAATTTTGTGTGATGCTCTTAGGGGCTTTCCATACTCAGAAGAAAAGCAGCAAGGCAGCAGGCATTGTCATTTTTTCATTCCGGTCCTGTGAAGGACTTAGGTAAAACTGTGTCTTTTTGATAACCAGAAAAACCCGTTAGCAAAAAGATGCGGTTTTAGCTCGGTCCCCCATGGGACCAGAGTGAAAGTACGCTGGAAGAATGAGAACATCATGAGATAAGGCAGCAGGGAAAAAAGAATGTTACTGCTACCTTGCCACTTTTCTTTGGAGTGTGGTAAGCCCCTTAGTGAACGACTGTCTCCATGTTATTGCTGATTTCTCCTTTCACTGCATGCAGCTCATATATGAGTCACCATCACTTTTTAACATTTCCACAAGAGAAATCTCTGGAGTCTTATTTCACACATTACATTGGTCTGATGTAGATGAAAGATTTGCTAGAACCTTTTAAAATGCAAAGTATAAATTGGTCCTCACTGCATTAATAATCTTTTTCCTTTGTCTAAGCTATTTATCTTAATATTTTTTATACTCAGTTGCTGAAATATTTAAAACTATTCCCAGGACCAGTGAGGGTGTATTGCACTTTGTAATACAGTTATGTTTTTATTATTATTTAATGCATTTAATGCATTTGCCCCCATTGAGGATAAATTTGAGGACAATAAAAGCCAAAGCAGTTTACATATCTCTAAAACATCAGACAGACATTGCCGTCAGGCTTACAGTCCAAAAGACACTGCACAAAAGAATGGGACTCAGAGGGAAGTGTGGGGAACCTACTCCCCCAATTCTGGTAGTGCAAAATCTTAGGATAAGCAGCTGGAATGAATAACATTTCAAAGAGAGTAGGAGCCAGAAGTTCAAAGAGAGGAGTTCATGGTGGCTCTGCCTCTTTCCTGTTTCTTCCCCACTATAGCCTGATGGAATGGCTGCTTCTGGGAAACAGTTATTGGAGGGAGGAGTTCTGGCTGCATATTAAGAATGTGACATCACAAGAAGAAATTTCACGATAAATTGCTGATTTGGGTTTATTGGAACATAATGTAAATCCCCAAAAGAATCTGAAAAGTACCTATTTTAACATTAGCATCTGTTCATAACAGAACAGAACAGAGGCTGGTATATTATTTTTAACAAGTAATTTATAACTCATTACCTTTAAAAGGTAGCTTGGTGATGTTGCTCAATATGAAGGGAGTAACTTCTTGTATCAATATATATTTTTAAAAATAATTAGAAATAAAAACACAGTACAAATAGGGCTAGTTCATTGCAACTAGAGCAGACACATTGAATCAATGGGACTTAAAAAGTGTTTACTAATTAGGTCCCATTTAGTCAATAAGTTTACAGTAGGACCCCCGTATCCACTGATTCAATTATCCACGGGACACAAAACAGTACACCTACCATAGAGTCTTCTTAGAAAATGTGTCTTCTCTAGCCATTTTCTAGGTCCTCCAAGGTAACTCTATAGTATTTTAAACTGGAAGTCCCATTATTTTTAATGGTGTTCGCTATTATCCATGGTTTTTGGTATCCACGCGAGGCCCCAGAACCAATCCCCAGTGGATACGGGGATCCTACTGTACTTTATTTGGGGCTAACAATTGGATTTAGCCCTTAAAAATCAATTAAAGCACTTAAATTACAAACATGTAAAACATTTAAATTTTAAAAACTTAAAAATAAAATATGGCTAAAAATCCACTCCAAGTGACTCCCCCAAAGCAATGTTTTAGGAGAAATGAATAAGTGGTATTTTTAATTTAAAAATCACAGTATTGCCTATCATTATATTACTTTTATAAAAGTAGTAGCACTGGTAATATTGTTACTCAAACATCTCTTCAGGTAATATTGTTACTTGGAATACATGATTCCAAACTGGAATAGACGAGAAGGCCTAAATCCAATTGGTAATTCTAACTACAAGAGATATTGAAGCAATGGATTTTCCTAAGTGAGACTACCAAATTCCCATTGATTCAGTAGGTCTGCACTAGTTGGGATAAGCAGTTTGTTTTAGGCCTGTGAAAACAAATTACTGTAGATACTCATGTATAATTGAGATGGTGCCTTTTGGTGGCGCAGTGGTTAAATGCCAGTATTGCAAGCCACACCGTTATGAGTTCAGTCCCAGAGGGCTCCAGAGTTGACTCAGTTTTCCATCCTTCCATAGGTCAGTAAAATGAGTACCCAGCTTGTTGGGGGCAATTATCTAACACATTGTAAACTGCTTAGGGAGTGCTTTGGCACTGATAAGCGGTATAGAAATATCAATGCTATTACTATTGCTATAAGTCAGGGGTGAATTAACAAAAAATTGACCCACCCCCCAAAACTGGGACAGCTTATCAACAGGTCATTGCTGGAAACAGATGATAATAAAGCCAGCTGGATGAACTCTGTGCTCCCTGCCATTTTGGGTACCTGAATTGGCAGCCAATTGTAATAGGGGGCTTACTGTTTAAGCCCTGGGAGCTTTGGCAGTCTCTCTGTAAGCCGTGCGAGGTGAGGCTTATACAGTAAGCCTTTATTAAAAATGGACACCGCTCTGCTCCACCTCAACTGCCCAAAATAGCAGGCACACCACATTCTTTGGGCTCCCCCACATTGCTGCTGAATGCTGCTCAGGCCAAAAAAGAAGATGGGGAAGGAGGGAGGGTTGCCTTTCTCTGGTTTGGGCAAGGGAGGGATTATCGGTTGGTAGCACTGCTGCCATACCCCGCCATGTCAAGAAGGGCTTCTCAACTCTGCCTCTTGTCACTGCCTTTACTCTGGGTCCCTAACAGGCAGGTTGCTTTCCTTGCTCTTCTCCCCCCTTTTTCCCCAGGCTGTATTCTCATTCTTTCCACTCATTTATATGCCTTTCCATATCTGTATTTGTATATAGACATTTTAAGATTGGCAATGCAAATTAACTCCTCCCCCATTGTAACCCTTCAAATAAACAGATCCTCTCCTTCTCTTTAGCTCTTAGTATGCTCCCTCTATGCATTTTTAAAAGGAGAGGAAAAGATTTGTTTGTTACATGTCCCTAGGTTTTACTCTCAACTTAATAACGAGTCATAGCAAAATCCATAATTTTGGGCCCAAAACCTCCCCTCGACCTATACATGAGGTCGACGTATACATGAGTATATATGGTAAAAACAATACCCTCAAGTATTATTGAGGGAACAATTGCCATTGCTGATCTACCGTACCCCTTATAGGATATGATGATGTTTTCTTTTTTCAAGAACAGCCACACAGGAAGTACCTTATGTACTTGTGTTTTCATAAAGAAAGGCAAATATTATATTGTAAAACAGAACTGGGCAACATTCAGGTTGCATGTGTCCCCCACCCATTGCTGGTCCCTGCCACCACCAGTTAGGCTGCAAAAGCTGCAATTACGGTTTTTGCTTTTTCCCAGTCTCACCATTGCATCACACAGATAGTGAACAGTTCTACTGCCAGCTTGTCACTGACCTGAACTTTGGCAGCACTGCCTCCCCATTAGGCTAGTGCAGATTACCACCAGCACTGGCCACCCACCACAATCAACAGCAACCCATGATCACTGCATATAGTAACTGCTTCAGCACCAAAACTGTTGCCCAGTGTGAGTCAAGCCAGACAGCTTGTCTATTTTTCTTCCATTTGGTTCCCACCCCTCTTGCAATGGTATGGAAACAGATTGGTCATCGTATATGATATAGCCTTGCTTGTTTCTGTAGGGCCTTAGTGGGACATGTAGATCTTTGCTTCCTTTGGAAAAATCCCAGCTCCTGAAAGTTAACAGTAATGCTTTTTTTTAAGTGATGGTGAAAGGAGAATGCACACCTTGATGAATTCCAAGGAGGCAGTGGAAGCCCTAGCCCCAGACAGTCATCTGAGTTTAACAGGCTTCAGTGTTTCCTAAAACAGCCAAGAGAGGCAATTATAGCAGCCATGTAAATATATCTGTAAGGGTATTTGTTGTAAGATTTGTAAACTACCTTGTGGGGAAGAAAGCAAAATAGAAGCAGACCTTGAAAAGCTGTTTTAAAAGGAATTAGTTGCCATTATAGTTCCACCCACTCAAGATATTAGTTACCATCATAGTTGCCATCTCTAAAAAGGTGTTTTTTTACTTTCCAATTTTTCCACAGTAAATAAAACAGATACTGTACCTTTTAAATTACTTATAACATTTGAATGTGTCTGATTGCTGGCCTGTGGTACAGAACAGACTTTCCTCTCTCATTGTTGCCTCAATAGCTACAACAGAGGAAGAGGCACAGCATGAACCAGCACTTAAACCATGTGATATTCTTCCTCATTTAGTGAGGCCACACATTGTAACTATCAAAGTAATTTTAAAAGTTATACCACAAAGCAGTGGGGTTGTCCCTTTTTAAAGTTTAATTGAAATATAGTTATACCTTATTGATTTGGGGAAAGATCTAGTTATAAGTAGCTATCTGTAATTAATTATCCCAAGCTCTGTAATTAATAATAATTATAATGATGAGAGTAACAATAATAATTTCTCATTTCAGAGTTAACAAGTCAAATAGAGACAATTGAACTCAAGTTTCAGAAATCAGAAGCTGCAATGAGCCATTACAAAGAACTATTCATGTAAGATTCTTCAATTTATTCACATCTTTCTACCTGATTTCCTTGCAATTATGTGCTAAAATATAAGATACAATGAATATTTAATAATATTATTAGTCTACACACAGGATTCAGAAAGCAGTATAGTTTTTTTATTTTAAAACTTGTAAAACATGGGAATTATTTTATTATGTTTGGATGGTTCTTAGTTGTGCTGCATCTAATTTAGGTTGCATCTCTGTTAAGTGGCATGCAGAAATTATGCAGGAAATATTTTTGGACAGTACAAAAATTACAGAAAAAATACAATAAAGATTATAAGAGCACCACTGAATCAAACCAAAGGTCCACCTAGTCCAGCCAGAGCTTGCAAGTAGCTAGTTACTTATCATTAGTTTCATTTTGCAATAATTAAGACATAACTTAGTTACATTATCTCTGTCATGTAATAAGTGATAACTTCACACTTTTAGTAATGTAACTATAACTCTTCTACAAGCGCCGTATGGCCTCACTACCGTACTTCTATGTGTATTGTGCCACAGGTCTAACACCAACTGGGAGAACTGTATTAAATTGAACTATACTAAACTATAAATCAGGTATTGAACTATAAATCAAGTGCTAATTATTAAACAATAACCATGTGTACACACATACATAGATTAATTCACAATCACATACGGTAATGATTTTGTCTATAACATATCAAATGAGCTACACTATAGATCAAGTGTTGGCTAACTTTACATAACCTGTATCACAACATGAATGGATTAAGAAATAGTCACTTATGGTGATACTCTTTGATTTATTACATACACAATGTTTTAATGAACATTTAAGAATACAATTCAAAACCACATGTAGTATAGTTATATAAGCTGGTTCCCAACTTTAGAAAGAATTCTCTTTAGAAGGCACTTTTACAATTGTACATAAAAAGTCAACAGTAATAATCATCAGTCCACTATGTGGTGAGACAGGCTCTTACATGCATAATTATAATATCTAACAATACATATGTGAAAGCACCACTAGTGACTTTAATAGCTACAATTACAGAGATAATTTTCTAAGACAATTAATTTCATAGTAACCTTAACAAAACATTCCACTGTCCTTGGCTAATATGTGAGTATCTGAGGCAATGCAAGTTTTTTCAGAATGAAGAAAAGAAGTCTTGCTAGCAGCTGCTTGTGGAAGCTATAGCAGGCAGACTTGGTAGTTTTGCAAAAGGAGCCTTGCTGGCAGCTGTTTTTGGAGGCTATAAGCAGGTAGATTTGGCAGTTTTGACAAAGCTATAGCAAGCAAATATGGCAATTTGGCATAGCAGACAAAGCTATAGCAAGTAAATATGGCAATTTGGCATGGCAGACGGACAAGCAGCCCCGGGAACTGAGAATATCTCTGCCGTTTCGACAACTTGTTTTGTCTTCCTCAGTGCTGTAAATATTTTTTGTATTCCATTTATCTTAATGAAATTGTTTCCTGAGCCTTCTTTTGGGTCAGTGGTTTCAAGCAGTGCTGAGAATAAATGTTACTTTTTCTAAAAATTGCAACTATAATAGCAACTAAATGTGTAGGGGAGCGGGGTAGGGTCTAACAATTAGATTTTGGTAATGTCTACTCAGAAATAAGCTGCACTAATTTTAATGGGACTTACTTCTAAGTCACTATATATCAGATTTCTCCTAACTCTATTAGATTTGAAAGTACAATAGAACTCTTTAAAAAACATTTTTTAAAAATATTGAAATACACAAAGATTAAGAAAAGAAAAAGATAGAAAACTTAACTACAATAAAATACAAATTAAAAGATGAAGAACAGATAAAAAAGAAAAAGAATATAAAAATGAAGAAGAAAGTGACTTCTGATCTTCCTTTCAGTGGTTATATAAGCATAGAATTATTCATGCCCCTCTCTGCAATTACAACGTATTTCCTTCTTTCAATAGCCTATTCTTTCCAATAATCAAAACCAAAAGTTACAAAGTCATTTTTCTTTTTTCGCAATAAGTTTATAAGGGGTTTCCAATCTTTGAAAAATGTCACTAATGATCCTTCTCTAATCAAACAAGATAATTTGTCCATTTCTGCTAAATCTATCAGTTTCAACAACCATTCCTCCATATTGGGTAGTTTTGAATTCTTCTATCTTTGCACATTCATCTATCTTGCTGCTGTGGTTATATAATGAAGTAATCTTCCATTACTCTTATCCAGCTGTACACCCATCAATCCCAAAATAAAAAGTTCTGGTTTTAATTGAATAGTAATCTTTAAAATCTTCTGCATCAATGTGTGAATTTGAATCCACAATTTTTTAGCTTTTCACATGTCTATCACACATGATAAAATGTCCCTTCATGTTGTCCACATTTCCAATATACATTTGATACACCTTTATACATTCTAGACAATTTATTTGGTGTCATATACCAATGATATATCATTTTATAAAAATTATTAAGAGCATAACATCATGTAAATTCTCCGGATGGCACAGAGGATTAATCAACTATTTGTAGGTCAATCCCATCATGCCAACCCATGGATAGTGGATTGTTCCTCCTGCCATCCAAGAATGAATATTCATACTAAGTACAACTTCTCATTTCAGCCCCTTTGCATATATATTTCCCATTGATCCATCTGTATATTATAACCAAAATTCTTATCCCATTTTATCATACACTCTTTAATTTGTTCTTCTTCCATTGCAAATATGAACAAAAGTTTGTACATTTTCGCAATTACATTTTCATCATCGTTACACAATTGCATTCAAATTCTCACCTATTTTGTTCAAAAGAATAGGTCTTTTTATCCATTTTAAATCTTTCTGATAACTGTAAGTAAGAATACCATTAAAAACTATATCCCCCTGCTCCTAACTGCTCTCTTTATTTAATTTTAAATTCTCCTTGACAAATATCTTATAGAACTTGATACATTAGCCACATTTCTTTACCTGTTGTTTCTCTTCTATAAAAATCTTTTTGAGCTGAAACCCATAGAGGCATTTTGAGGCACAATCTGAGTTTATATCTATTCCACATTTTCAATAAGGCACATCTCACAAAATGATTTTTGAAATCTACATTAATGTTGACTTTACCATATGATAAATATCCATGCCATCCAAACCTCAGGTTGTGCCCTTCCAACTCCAATAATCTTTTTATTTTTCAATGTCACCAATTCTTTCATCCAAACCAAACAGCAGACTGCAAAGGACAATTTCAAATCAGATGAACTCAGTCTTCCTCTTTCCTTTGCATCTTGTAATACTTTATATTTAACTCATGGTTTCCCCCCATGCCATACAAACTTCCATATATCTTTTTGCCATTGCTTAAATAATATATCACCCAGTAAGTCCTAGTAGGCTTCTGGGAAAGCACCCTATGTATAGGATGTCTAAGCACCAACATAAGGGGAGCAAATGAATCCTTCCTAGCAAGGAAATTCTACAGCCTTGGTTTGAGGAAATATGCAGGTAGGGCTGTATACAATCCTTACTCAAGTAAGCAGCAGAAAGAAGCTGTGTGGTCAGCGAAACCTAGAAGTGGTTCTGCATCTATCATTAAAAGTATACTATGGAGCAAAGGGGCATGCAGCTGAGAATGTTTGAATTTGGTTTTATAGCATGTACTTCAAGTGATTTTCTGGGAAGGAATTCTATAGTCTGGAAGCAGCCATCAAGAAGATCCTCTTGTGTCCTCACCAGATGTACCTGTGACAATGCCAGGACTGAGACAAAGTCCTCTTCTGAGGATCTTAAAGCTCAGGCAGGCTTGTATGGGGAGATACAAATCTTTCAGATAGTCTGGACCCCAGCTGTATAGAGCTTTATAGGTCATAACCAGCACTTTGAATTGTGCCCAGAAACAAACTGGTAGCTAGCAAAGCTGTTGCAACTGTTATCCCCCACCCCCTCCAAGAGTTTGTTTTCTGAGGAAGATAAAGGAGACATACTGCTGCTGGAGCAACTGCCTGATAGACAGCCAAGTCCTCCTCGTGTTCAACAGGAAGAGGAGTTGGAAGAAAGACCTCCTAGCCACCAAGAAAGGCAAAGCCTTCGGCATCTGGCACAGACCCTCCCCCATCGATGCAGTGAAAGGCTACATGCACACAGCTGTGAAACATGCTCTTTAAATACTATCTGGACTGTGGGCATTGGCTGAGCTGGCTGTCTTGATAAGCAGGAAGCTTCCTGCAGTCAAATTACTGGAAGTAAACTTTCAGTTCACCTCTTGACAACTTGATCCGGCTACTGTGAGTACTTGATTTATGACTCTTGGACTGTTTACTGACTCTGCCACCTCCACTCTTTGGGCTCTGTTCTGAATTATGGCTTCTGACCCGGGACTGTTTGATATTGGATGCCTCTTGTTGCCATGGCTTCTGGACCTTGGGCACTCTGAATTCTGGTTCTGCATGAGATGAGACAGCAACAAGCAATATTGCAATGTACTCCCTGTAACCAGCCCTGGTCAACAGTCTGGCCACAGCACTTTGGATCGACTGAAATTTCAGAACAGTTTCCAAAGGCAATCCTACATTGAGTCAGTTACAGTAATCCAAACAGGATGTAATCAAGGCATATGTGATCATGGCCCAATCTGATATTTCCAGGAACTCCAGCACAGGCCTGTTGCCAGATCTGCCTTTTGGCTGACCAAGAGCTCCTCTGTCTTTTTTGGATTAAACTTCAGCTTGTTTACTTGTTTATTCCCATCCACTTTATTACCAACAACAGGCAGCAATTTAGCACCAAAACAGTGTTTGTGGAATTAGATGGGAAGGAGAGATACAGTAAGAGTTATGTGTGAGCAACATACTGTTAACACCAAACTCACAAACTCTGGATAATCTCTTCCAGGCATTTCATGTATACATTAAATAACATGGTGGACAAAGCTGAGCCTTGAGGGACCCCACACACCAGTGGCCAAGATGGCAAACAGGAATCCCTCAGCATCTCTTCTAACCTCACCCTTCCAAGAAAGACAAAATCCACTGTAAAACAGAGTCCTCCAATCCCATTCCAGCAAGGCAGCCCAGAAGGATAATATGGTTATTGGTGTTAAAAGCCACTGTGAAGTCCAGAAGAACCAACAAGAACACACTTCTGTTTATCTCCTGGCATAGGTCATCCTGTGCACTTCATGGCGGTGGATGTTTGTGTCTTCTTTGTTGTAAACTGGCACTCTGTTTCACTACACTGTGTGTCATTATGTGCAAAACCCAAGGTAACATTCTGGAGATGGTGAGGAGAAAACTGACATAGGATACCCCCGAAACACTTTACACAAAAGGAGAAAAGGTAAAACGACAGCAGAAATGGAGTGAATACACAGTGGCATGGTATGTTCCAGGACAAAGGCCTCATTGTGTTTCAGTTCTTGAGTACAGAGCTTCTGGCGCTTAGTGATAAGGAACAGCTGCACACAGGCCTTCCCTTCTCCAAAATTTAATATTCAGCAATGGGAAAAAAATCAACCAGTTGTCCAAAGTGAACGTGAGAGCCACAATGAAAACAGGAAATCCTGCAAAGTCATAGTAGAGCTGACAGAAGGGCCAGAGAGGCTCAATTGATAAGTGGGCGGAAAACACCTGCACCAACCCAAAGGCAAGGCAGAGCTTGTAAATGTCAAATGGGAGACAAAGAAAGGGCTACCACAGAGCAATGAAGAAAGCATTGGAAAGCACAACTATACGATCTACAGTCTGCAGGAGTAGAAGAAACTTATCTTTACCCCAAAACCTAGTACTGAGGATGAGGAAAGACTATAGCTGGTGTCAAAAACATATTAATAGGAGGAGCAAACAGTGAAAAATTCAGTGCCGGTATTGATAAGATTGGCCTAAAGGAGGCTTCTACCAATAGAATGTTTCTTGGATAGAATACTCCTAAAAGTAAACCCAAATGGTCCATCTATGTCTTAGTATTCAGTCCAAACACTAGTGATTGATAGTGCTGGCTTGTTTTTGGTCTATTACTAGCTTATCATCTCACTTCCAAAGTAGGGTTGGAAAAAATATTTGAAAATATTTGAATTAAAAAAAAAAAAAGCAGGTGGGGTTCTTGAGTATTGGGAAACACTGAGAAGGAGAATCCTAGAATCTTCACAGTTCTAGCTGTCATTAGACCCCAGCTAATATTTGGACATTCATAATATTCTTTTTTGGGATGTGTAACAAATTCCACAGTGAGATTACACACACACACACACACACACACACACACTCTTTACATTAATAAAGTATAGCAATTACAAATAACTTAAACCACTATTTTTTGTAGTGGTTAAGTATGTCTGTTTTCTTTATGACATTTACATTGCACTTCTACAGTCACATTTTAAAAATATCAGAACTACAAATACATGGTTGCTAAGCATTCTAACTATTTTAACAGTAATGTAAAGGAAACATTATGGTGAATACATGTACATAAATGTCCAGTAATGAGTTTCCAAATGTAATTTCTTGATGTTGATATAGTCTTGGTCTAATTTAGCAAAATAATGTATGCTGTTTCAGTTTAAATATAAACAAAAAGATCAGTTAGAGTTATTAATAGTGAAGTAATGTTATAAGAATGAGAAATTTCTCTGAGTTTCCAGGTCTAGCATCATCTGAATTGTTACACTGGTTGTCTGTTTTCATTCTGACCTTACTGAAAAACCAGCACTACCAATTTAATATTTTGTGGTTGCTACAGTAAATGATTACATACTGGGTTCAAATTACAGTGAGAACATATGTTGCCTCCATTTAAAGTGTCAGTTGTATCATGTACTGCACTTGCCAATACCTGAAAATACCAAAGAAGACAGGTTCTTCAATTTGAAGTGCTTTTCTCCATTATTTCATCTGTAAGATAAGAAAAATAAGGCTAGATTCATATATTGCTAAATATGTGCTCAATTTACAGTCCCCTATATTTTAAAACTGAACAGAAGATTTAAATACTTTTCTGACATGACCCTGATCCTATTATTTCATTTCCCCAAATTCATCTATTTATATCTTCTGATTTCCATTTTGAAGACAAACCAACACAATCTTTTCTGTGTGCTTGCTTATTGCTATGTTCTTAGAGTCTCCTCTCCTTGTACATCAGGATATCAGTGATGGTATAATATCTGATAGCATAAGACATCTGTGGCCTACTGTAACATTTACATGTCCTTACCCCAGAATAGTGTTTGGACTGGGCATGTTTTATCCTTTTCTCCCCTTTTCACTATTGGCAATGACTCCTTTTTGCTATTGCTCACCAGCAATAGTTGCTCTCAAATACCAAATTCTGCCCCAGCATTGACCTGTGTGTGTACATGCATGCATGCATGCATAATTACATTATAAACAGCTAGCAAAAATACCTAGCTTTGCACAGTTTGGAATAACCCATAGTTTGATACACAAAAGACTTCAAGCAAAGTTACACAGCTGTCTGTTTTGGACACATTTGTCATGTATAACATAGCTTCTGAGCTTACTGAACCAGCTACACAGTTTAGAATTTGAGAGTACAGTGTCTTCAAGGAAATTCTGGATCAAATGATAAGCATTTAATCCACAAAATAAGTACAATTCATGAGCCTTATTAAAATGGGAGCAGACACCTTGAGTAGTTAGCCTTCTAAGCATAAAACAATAGCTGTACAGTAGCCATCTCAGTCTAGTAAGGAACAACAGGATGATAGACTATAAAAACAAGACACTTTAAGTGTTAGTAATGCCATAGATGTGAAGAGTTTGTTATTATTTTATTTTATGCTCTTTTAAACCACCTGCTAGTCAAAGTTCTCCGTGCAATCTGTTAGAATAAATATAATATATTTTAAAATTGCTCAGTCCCTGGGACAAGATTTGACTGGTCTGACAGAGATAATTTAGACACAGTAGTCTATGTAGTGGGAATTTCATGATGAGGCTACTGTGCAGCATGCTGTACATGGAGCTCCCTTTGAAAATGACTCAGAAGCTTTAGCAAGTGCAAAATGCAATAGCTAGATTGCTGACTCGAACAGAGTATGGATACCATGTAATATTGGTTTCAAATGAAATGCACTGGCTGCAATAATGTTTCTAGTGTGCATTCAAGGTGTTTGTGAAGAAAAGACCTAAATGACTTGAGACCATGACACTTCAAGGAGTGTCCTTGCCTAGATATGCCTCCCTGAACACTGAGGTATGCTGGAGGAGCCCCCTGATGTGTTCTGTTGGGAATGATACCCTATGTGAGGACATAGGAAAGGGCTTTTTCTGCTGTGGTGTCCTGGTTGTGGAATGCCCTCTCCGAGGCCCAACTAGTGCTAACATTGGCTTCATTTCAGTGCCGAATTAAAACATGGCTGTTTATTAAAGCCTTTTGGGTCTAATGCTTTTAATACATTTTTTATTTGTGCAAGGTTTTAACTGTTTGACTTGTTTTCATTTGATATATAGTCCAATATATTTTGGACAGTAATGTATTTTTACTGTTTTAAATTTTAAATGGTTTGAATTGATTTTACACTGCCCTGAGAGCTTTGGATATAGATAGGAGATTGATTGATTGCATCAATGCCAGATTCAAGGTTGCAAGGTTTTCTCTGTCCTGGTAGGATTGTGGCTGGTATACCAGCCTTAGAGTAGGGTCCTCCTGACAGCATGCTGTCTGTACTTTGCCAGCACCAAACTGACAGTTAACTGAACATGTTCAGTCTCTGGCCAGACCTAGCCCAGAGACTAGGACACGAAGCAATGGACTCAAACTATAGAAGAAGAGATTCCACCTAAAC
The DNA here is from genome assembly GCA_030847615.1 of Gambelia wislizenii. Lineage (NCBI taxonomy): Eukaryota > Metazoa > Chordata > Lepidosauria > Squamata > Crotaphytidae > Gambelia > Gambelia wislizenii. Next base: position 36,599,731 of record JAUMIR010000003.1, on the reverse strand, counting down.
ATTAGAGGCTTGTCTAGACAAGGCAATATAATGTGGAGTGGTGCACAGTACAACCAATTTGCAGCAGTGTTCATTTGTCTCCAGAGTTTTTTGGCAAGATTGCTGGTATGCAAAGCTATCCATCTTTGATGTTTACATGGGCATGCCTGTGAATCAAGATGGTGGCTGCGAGTCAATTACTCGCATTTTTATACTCCACAACTTGCTACCGCCAAACAGTATTTTTTTATATCACAGTAACTTTAAGGTGCGGAAGTGCGACCTTCTGCTTAAATAAACTTTAAAAAACTGTTTTGTCACCTCAGTGCCATGAAAAACACACGATCACAACATCAAAAATCCAACATGGTGGTTCTAGACACTTAGTTGCCAGTAAGCTCTGCCCCCTCACACGTCTGACCAATCAGCTTTCCACTTCTGCTCTAATTGGGAATGCACTGTGATCCTAATCGGGTGTCCCAATGAGAGAAATGTGCATTTCCTTCACATTATTTTAAAAATTTTGGGAAAACCCATGAAGGCTTTTCCTGTGCAGTATATGGCGTCTTTGGGCCCCCCTTCCAAATACAGCGAATCACTGTTTGATCTTGTTTGGACGATACTGAGGAGTATTTTCACCATTTAGACAAGCGCTAGGAAGAACTTCCTGACAGTAAGAGCTGTTCACCAGTGTAATACACTGTCTCAGAGTGTGGTGGAGTCTTCTTCTTTGAAGGTTTTTAAACAGAGGTTGGATGGCCATCTGTTGGGAGTGCTTTGATTGTAGATTCCTACAAAGTAGGGGGTTGGAGTGGATGCCCCTTGTAGTCACTAACTCTAGGATTCTATGAAATGCTATGATATGTCAGAGTATATACACACAGTTTGTAAGTATCAGAGACAACTACTCAACCATAGTTATATACTTACTTTACTTATAAAACTTTGTAATATAAAGCAAAATTAAACAAAGATTGTAAAATATAAAAATTCCATTATATCATAACGATACTAAGCAGAGTTACAAACCTAACATGTTTTCAAACAATAACCCTTTATCATATCTAACAGCAAAAGCCCTGTGGAGCTTTCTGGTTAGAAAAACTCTGGTTTTGTCCCTTTTGCTGAGCCTTTACATAAGATTTTGTTATTGAAAAACCCTGTTGCCTCTAAAACCTCTTAAGGCTGAGCATCCCTCACTTCTTGACAGTCTCTGAAATTATGTTATTAACAATGTTCTTTTGGATCACACAAGGCAAGATTTGAGTATATATAATCTAAAAATTTTTTTGAACCCCAGTCAGTAGGACCTTAGTTTCCTGCCTTGTCTGTTCTGCTTAGCTGGTACTGTGTGTTGATTTTGCTGACTAAGGGTTTTGCTAGTCCTGCTTTCTTATCTCTCTGTGGTGTCTATAACTGTCAATTTTGTTCTATGACTTTCTTTTGCATTTATGTGTATGTCAAGGTCACCAACCTTCTGGGCTTGTTCTGAACCCTGTCAGGTTGGCTGAATTGCATTTTACTTTGGCACCATTTGCCAGCTTCCTTATGTAACATGTGTTTTGGCATCAGACTTAAGTTTTAGCTACTGCAGCTTTTTGTTCCTGAGCTGGTTATTAAACTGTCTATGTCATGTCTTTAATGTTATTGTCACTTTGCTGCCTGTTCCTGTGTCATCTTAATTATAACACAACAAGTATTTTCAGATGACTTTTCATATGAAAACTTACATTGGGTAGAAAGAGGTGAGCTGCAAATCTTTCATTGGTCCTCCCACCAATGACAATATGGGGAAAATGTGACAAGCCTAAACTGAGCAAAGGCACTTGGAGCTGATGAGGCCATCTGTGCCTCCAGCAATACTGTTGAATCTAAGTGCAGCCCCAAACTATAAATCTGATATGTTAACACTCCAGAACAAGGTGAACATGACTTAATAAGACAGGTGGATCACTCCCAGCAACTATCTCCACCTTAACTGGATGGAGTCTTAGTGTATTGGCACTCATCCAGTCCATTGGCCTATCTAAACACTAGCTCAAGCATAAGCTGTCTCACTTGTATAAAACAAAAAGAAAAGATTGAGCTGAGTGTCATCCATATACTGGTGACACTTCAACTCACAGCCCCAGATAACTTCAAACCAATGGATCTTCTTCGTGGTCTCTGTGAATCACACAGTTGGGTTATTCTGCGCCTGTGCAGAGCATACGGAACCTTCTGGTGTTGCTAGGCAGAATGTGCATTGATACATTTTTGGTGGTAACTCCGGCCACACTAGCGGTCCCTTAAAAGATGCTCCCGCCTAATTCCCCTCAGTTCCTTTTTTTCACCACGTTAGCAGCTTGAAGGAACCTTTGCTCGCTAGTTGTGCTCACTTTCACTTTTGGTTTTGACTCGGACTGGATTTTTTGACGATGATTCTATCTCTCTTGATTGTGGTTGTGTTGGATTTTTTGGCTTGACTGGTTTCCTGACGATGATTTTCACGCTCCTCCTCGACTTAGTTCTGACCTCTGATTTTTGGCTCTACCCGGACTGTTTTTTGATTTCGATTTGATCTCCTTTCTGTCTTGCCATGGCCACTAAACTTGGCTTCAAACGTTGCGTCATTTGCCAGGCAAAATTGCCCAGTTCCAGTGGTCACTCACGCTGTTTGATCTGCCTGGGTGAATCACATAATGTGGATGCATGTGTGCACTGCAAGGCCTTTACGCCGCAGGCATGGAAACATCGGTCCTCCCGGCTCAAATCCTTTCTCTACGAAAAGGCTTTGATCCCATCCGCCGCCTCAACCCCCATTGTGGGACAAGGGACCTTACTGCAACAGCGGGGACGGTCCCCCTCATCGAAGTCTCACCAGGCCAAGTGCCGTCGCTCACGGAGCCCTTCTCAGCACCATTTGGTGGCATCTGATCCAGAGGCTGTGATCCACTCTCACAAGCATGCTACCAGACCAGCCTCGGCTGGGGACCAAGCCTCCTCGGATTCGTTGGCTGTCGGATCCAAGGATAAGTCTCAGGATCGACTGGATTCGAAGGAGGGTGGTCGAGACCGGGAGTCTTCTGCATCTTCCAAGGGCAAAGCCCCTAAGAAGAAGAAGGCTAAGCGCACCCACGCTGAGGAGAGACCAAAGGAGGCTACATGGGCCTCAGAGGCCGCTTTGTCTGTTGTGCTGACTCCTGCCCCACCTGCACAGCAGCCTATTCCTGCTGTACCACAGCCTCAACCTTCGCTTCGGGACCAAGACGTTGGTACCGAGCAACCCCTTTCCAGAGCTGTCACTCTGACTCCCTCCTTGGAGATCGTCGAAGTTGAAGTGGGGTCTGTTGAGGAAGCAGAGGTCTCGCCACGGGTTCATGGCCCCTCACCTGCCTTGCTTGTCTCCAGATCGGAGCTGCTTCGGGATTCCTCTACTGCTGCTAGAGGTCTTGACAATGAGCCCCAACCGTCCACCTCTCGGATTCAAGAGGATGAGCCGGCGTACGGGGCCTATAACCTGGCCAGGTCTGTTTTCACTGCGCCTCTGACCAAGCCTTCAAGCGCTGGCATCACTGGGGAGCATGTGTTCCAGCTGACGACTGAAGCAGCGACCCGTCATGCCTTGGCACTGTCTCCACCCTGACTCTCTTCACGGGCTGGACAAGGGTTCCTTTCTTACCAAGGACCCATCGAAACCAATGTTGAAGCACATGGGCTGCCAAGTGTCTCCGTTCCATCCGCTTCCTCCACTGCCTCTGACTGTCACCTCACACATCGTTCCTGCAAGGCTGCCGCCGCCGCAGCCCATCTCCGTCACTGGATTCATCGCTCTCATCCGACTCCTCTGACGAGTATTTGCCTTATTTGCCATCCCCTCAGCCGGAACTGTTGGATGAAGACTCGTCCTCGCTGATGGATGATATCCGCTCCTTCTCAGAGCAGGCAGTGCGCATGTCGCATACCTTGGAGCTCAAGGTCACCAAGAAGGAGTCTGAGCCTGTTAATCCCATCTACCAATGGATAAAGTCAAAGGCTCCTCCGGCTGCCCACATTCAGGTCCTCCTGTCTCTTCTGAAGATGACGCAGTGTTCGTGGGAGAATCCATCTTCGATCCCGTCGACTTCGAAGAGGATTGATTGAGTATATCGAGTGGCTGGGGACGGCATCTAGTGGCTGCAGGAACATCTGAGACCCAACTCAGTTGTCGTTGAGGCAGCGCAGCCTAGGAGACAGCGCCGGGCACAGTCTACTCCTTCTGACCCTGAAGGAAGGAAGTTGGACATTATTGGAAAGAAAATCTGTTCGGCTACTGGGCTCAGCTTCTGAATTGCTGATTACTCGGCGTGCATGGGTGCCTACCAGCAGGTCTTATGGGAGAGGATGCTGCCCCTCATACAAGACCTGCCAGAGGAGAGGCGACGACTGGCTGAGGCCATCCAGGCGGAGGTGCAACTGTTGGCAGGGCAGCAAATGAACTTGGCAAGGCACGTCACTGACTGTGCGGCCAAAACCGTGGCAGGTTCTGTTGCCTTGTGACGCCACGCCTGGCTTCGGTCGTCCAAGCCGCTGCGACCATTGAGGTTATGCCCTTTGACAGCTCTGGCCTCTTCAATGGATCGACAGATGAAAAGCTTGAGTTTACGCAGAAGATGAGGACCACCGCACGGAAGTATGGTATGTCATCGTCCTCATCTTCTGCCTACCGTCCCAGGCACTGTTCAGGCTGGCATGCCTCCTCCTACAGCCAGTCCTTTAGATGAGGCAACATGCCTCAGTCCTCCAGGCGCTCTAGGTTCCAGTAGCCGATGTCGTCTGCCTCATCGGTGAGGAGCCAAGGGTCCACCTCCCGCTACCACCTGCCCTCCAAACAAAAATCTAAGGATCAAGGCAGGAGGAGGTTCTGAGTTGGCCTGTCCTCATTATGATGTTTCCCTTTCTTTTAGACCCCACTGTTTGGAGACCATTTGTCACTGTTCCAAGACACCTGGTCCTCGATAACATCGGACCACTGGGTACTTCAGATTGTACAACACGGCTATTGGATCGACTTCGACGGACTACCTCCGACAGGTCAGGTCCGTCCCACGCCACCTTTCCCTCCCCTCATCGAGGAGGTTCAGACTGCTTCAAAAAGGGGCCATCGAACCCGTGGACCCCGAGCTCCATCACCAGTGCTTCTTCTCCAGATATTTCTTTGTTGCAAAGAAGGACAGAGGCCTCCATCCCATCCTCAACCTCAGGGGAGTGAACTGGTACATAACCCCAAAGAAGTTCAGGATGATCACCCTTGCTACCGTCCTTCCTCTCTTTCAACAAGGCGACTGGTTAGACCTCTTCCATCGATGGGGGACTCCACTGGTAGACCTCTTCGCGACTGCTCAGAACAAGCAGTGTGACCAGTTCTGCTCCAGAACACGGGACAGGAGCTCCAGAGGGTACACCTTCCTGTTTCAATGTAACGGACCATTTCAATACCTCTTTCCTCTGATCCCGTTATTGATGAGGGTTGTCGCCAAGCTACGTCGGGACTGGTTGGATGCGATCCTCATCACTTCATGGTGGCCCCGGCAACCGTGGTTCGCGCCGTTGCTACACCTGTCCAGACGGTGTTTCCTCCACCTCCTGGACCGTGCTGATCTGCTCACCATTCAACAAGGGAAGGTCAGGTATCCCAACCTTGACACGCTTCGCTTGACGGCTTGGAGAATACGCCTGTGAGTCCCTATCTGTCTCATGCTGTCTCTTCTTCCCCTCTACCTCGAGAGGTCCAAGTGGTTATTGATACTGCTAGAAAGCCTTCCACTTAGAGAGCCTACCTCTACAAGTGGAACCGTTTCGAAGGGTTCCTGGCGGACCATGGATCGGATGCTCATTCTTGCTCGGTACTGATGGTCCTCCAATTCCTCCTCCACTTGTCTGAAGCAGGGCTCTCGGTTTCATCTATCAGAGGCTATCTGGCAGCCATCTCTGTCAAATTCCAAACTCGGGGTCGACCACCTCCTTTCCAAGACCCGATGGTGAAGAAGTTCCTGAAGGGTTATGTCAACCTTCATCCTCTAGTGCTTGATCCTACTCGGACCTGGAGCCTTGAACTCGTCCTCTCCCAACTGGTGAGATGACTCTTCGAACCCATAGCTTCTACCAATCTCAGGCTACTGACTTGGAAGGCTGCGTTCCTAGTTTCCATCACCTCTGCATGTCGAGCTGGTGAACTGTGTGCCTTACGGTCGGACCCTCCATATACCTGCTTCCATAAGCATAAGGTGGTGTTGAGGCCGGACATTTCCTTCCTTCCCTAGGTGGTCTCCAGCTTTCACCTTAACCAGCCCATCGTTCTGCCTGCTCTGATGCAGGACCCGAAGGACGAATTCGATCTTACCCGCCATTCCATGGATGTGCGGAGGGCACTTGCATTCTACATTCAACAGACTGCTCCATTTCGTCAATCACCTCAGCTCTTCGTCTCCTATGCTGACTCGAAGCGAGGTGCATCGATCTCGTTGCAGCGTCTTTCAAAGTGGGTGACGTCAACCATTGCTCTCTGCTATGAACTGGCCAAGAAGCCTTTGCCTCCATGGGTTCATGCACATTCTACGAGAGCTGTTTCCACTTCGACTCCGTTCCTCCCCAGAGTGCCCCTAGAGGATGTCTGCCGTGCTGCGACTTGGTCTTCACCATTGACATTTATCTCACATTACAGACTGGACACTCGTTCTAGGAACGAGGCTGCATTTGGGAGGGAAGTCCTTCTGTCCTCCATCCAATGAGTGAGTTTATTCCATTGTTGTTTGAGTTTATTTCATTGTTGAATTATTGAATGATTTATTCCATTGCTGAACTGTTTAATGCTTAAAGAATGTGCTGTCTAAAAATCCCTTTCTCAGTTAACTTATGAGGTGGTCCCTGTCTACTGATGTACAGGACATACCCTCCTCCAGTGGGGAAGCTTGCCAGTCTACCCAACTGTGTGATTCACAGAGACCACGAAGAAGATGGACAGGTTGCTTACCTGTAACCATAGATCTTCGAGTGGTCTTCTGTGAATTCACACAGACCCGCCCATCCTCCCTTCTATGTTCTGCTATTGTATATGTGCTTAATGCTCCTGATGCTGCTGTTTGCAGCGTCATTCAAGGAACTGAGGGGAATTAGGTGGGAACACCTTTTAAGGGACCGTTAGTATGGGCGGAGTTACCACCAAAAATGTATCAATGCACATTCTGCCTAGTAATACCAGAAGGTTCTGTATGCTCTGTGCAGGCGCAGGAATAACCCAACTGTGTGAATTCACAGAAGACCACTCAAAGCTCTATGGTTACAGGTAAGCAATCTATCCTTTTATATAGGTGTAAAAAAAGTGAGGAATAAAATAGAGCCCTTAGGAACTGCACAGTGGTTTTGTTGTTATTGTTATGTGCCTTCAAGTTGTCTCTGACTTAATGGTGATCCTAAGGTGAACCTGTCATGCGGTTTTCTTGGCCAGATTTATTCAGAGAGGGTTTGCCTTTGCCTTCCTCTGAAGCTGAGAGAATGTGACTTACCCAAGGTCACCCGGTGAGCTTCCATGTCCAAGTGAGGATTCAAACTGTGGTCTCCAGAGTCATAGTCCAACGCTTAGAACACAACACCACACTGGCTCACAGTGGTTTTATGCTGGTGTAAAAAAAGCAGTGAGGAATAAAATAGAGCCCTTAGGAACTGCACAACAACTGCACAGCCACTTCCTCAGTTGCAATACAGTCCACATCTTGCATCTGGTGAAGTGGTCTGCCTCTGTAAACTTATGCTAGAACTTTGTTTTTCCCAATTATTCTCAAAAGTATCAGTAGCTTACTTTGTGTCCTTTTATGCCAAAATGAACTAACACGGCTCTTTGAATACTAAATATATAATAGATATAAGAGGAGCTCCAACACAAATTGACAAGGATTCCAGGGTTCCAAATAAAGAAAATTATATGAGCATCTTAGTGCCCTAGAGTATTTCTTTAGCTAAAACTATGCTATGGAAGTGAAAGGAATGTATGATAATTATATTTTAGGTATTGATAAATACAGTATGACCCCCATATCCACAGGACCAGTACCCACATTTTCACTTTCCACATCTGAAAAAATATATTCTCTGTAGGCATTTTCTAGCTCCTCCAGCATGATTCTATGGTCAGCTTCTGGTGGAAGTTGACCATAGAATCACACTGGAGGACCTCCAAATGCCTAGAGGGAACATGTCTCTAGGCATTTGGAGGTCCTCCAGCGTGATTCTGTGGTATGCTTCAGTCAGAAATATAGGGTTCACTGCTATCCCTGATTTTCACTATTCACGGTAAGTCTGAAAATGTGTACCTCGCAGAGATAGGGGATGTACTATAGTTTGTATCATCTGTCTAAAAGCAAAGAACAGTTTGACTCTAAAATTTTACAGGTTCCATATTTGTTTGAAAACAGAAAGAAGACAGAGACTGATTGTGTTTTCCATCAGAACTTGTCACGTATCTTTGATTTGACAGATCTGGTAAAAATGCCATAGTATTTTGTTATGTAGCTTATACTTGTTATGTAGCTTATATGGCCTGAGGTATGTAATAGCAAAGGAATGAAAAGACAAGTCTGACCTCAGAGTGATCTTGACCTAAATAACTGCTATGTATCTAGAGGAATTCTGTCCTGCTTAAAGGTGCTAGTTTAAAGAGTTTGAATGTACTGAGTTATTATCCAGCTCAGGGCTTGCAGAAAACAGAGGCCAACGGCAAAATAAGTCCATGAAGAATTCACTAAGATTCCTAATAGTTCACACACATTGTGCCACAATATCGCCTCATTCAGAAGGGGGAGGGGACCTCAAAAACTCAAAAGTAGTGTAATAAGGGCTTTTACTACTTTCCCCGACTTTTTTGAAAAGTAACACGACTTAGCACACTATTGATTGTGTGAACTACCATTTTGGAAAAGTCTGTGTAAATTACCAGCAATCTTCCCAAAACAACAACAGCAGAGCTGAGCCGTGATTGGTTGACTGACTAGGGAGGGGGTTGGACTGACCAGGGAGGAGATGGAAGAGCCTGAAATGAAAAGATGCAGCCACTGTTGTTTCCAGCCACGGAAAAGATCCCAATTGCCCAACTGTCTGCTTTCTGGCTTGCTTGGCTGCTGCCAAGCAAGATTGAGTAGTGATCTGCTTCTCCAGCTGTTCACTCCCTCACACTCATGTGATCTCGTGTGTGTGTGTGTGTGTGTGTGTATGCGAGAGAGAGAGGGAGAGTGGGGGAGGGGAAGGGGGGGCTTGATGGGGGAGGGGTGGCTCTTCGGTAGCTGAAAGGCTGCCTCCTTCCTCCCACCCTTCTGGCTTTGGGATGAAGAGGGAGCACTCTCTCCTAAGGGATTAAAACTAGCAGGCATTCCTCTGGTATTCAGAGGAAGGAAACATGCCAGCACTTTCTCTCTCTCTCTCTCTCTTTCCCTCCCTCCCTCTCATCTTCCCAGCATCTTCTCCCATATGTGCTTGGGAGGCCATGCCCCCCACTTTGTCTGTGTGAACCAGAAAGCGGAAAACTAAACAGAGCAGCTGATTTTGCAGTAAATCATGTAAACTATCCAGCACTGCTGCGAAAAAGTGCTAGAGCGCAAACTATCACAATAAAAACTGCCGTGTAACTGAGCCCAGAGAGGTTATATTTTAGGGAAGCCCTGACCTGAGCTAAAGCACAATTTGTCACACATTGTGCCTGCCCAGTCTGACTGAATCCATGGCTGTTGGCACCCCTTGGAATCCCATCTGCCATGGTACACCCCTACAGCACTGTGAAGGAAAGGTCTGTACATTCCATTTCTGTGTGATGGGGAGTTGTTTGATAATACGACGTAGAGTGCCACCAATGCCTTATAGATGATTTCTCCTGGCTTCAGACTATTTGTTGTGTGCTTCAAGTCATATCTGACTTATGATGAACCTATCATGAGGCTTTCCTGGCAAGTTTTTTTTCCAAAGGGGTTTGCCTTTGCCTTCTTCTGAGGCTGAGAGAGTGTGACTTGTCCAAGGTCACCTGGTGGGTTTCCATGGCTGAGCAGGGATTCAGACCCTGGTCTCTAGAGTCATAGCCCAGTGCTCAAACCATTACACCACACTGGCTCTCTCCTAATTAGAGAAATTCAATTAACATCTATAATGTCTCCGTCTGTTATACCTTATAGCTTTAGAGCTATAATTTTGAATATTTGCATCATGTTACCACAGAATATCTATAAATTTTTTCCTTGGGTTTTTTTCCAGGCTGTGAGGCCGTGTTCTGGAAGAGTTTATTTCTGACATTTTGCCTGCATCTGTGGCTGGCATTTTCAGAGTACTTGCTCTGAAGATGCCAGCCACAGATGCAGGTGAAACATCAGAAATAAACTCTTCCAGAAAACAGCCTCACAGCCCGGAAAAAAGCCAAGGAAAATCTATGGATGCCAGCGGTGAAAGCCTTCGACTTCACAATATCTATAAATTTCAAAGGAATGTCTACTGGCAATGCTAACAGTTAATAAGGCATAATTTTTACATTCCATATGTAAAGGCTGTAGAATATTCTTTGAACTAAATATTTGAATTCAGCGATTATATAAATCATCATGATAGACATTTCTGGGAATCCTTGACTTGACAATTTTAAAAAAAACTCTTTGATCTTTAAAGGCCTCTCAGCCTTCTTCAACAAATATGTTTACTTTCATGTACACAAAGCAGGATTCGATGCACAGGAAGGAGGCATAAAAATTGGAGGAAGGAACATCAGCAATTTAAGATATGTATCAAATGTATCAAGTGAACAGATGTCAAGTGACACCAAGAGCTAGTAGGGGTCCAATTACTCCTAGAAAGGAGCTAATTCTTTTGTTTGAGTTGCTCTCAATTCTAATTCAACATATTTTGCTTCCTGGTTCAACGGGAGTTGCACAACCCAACCTGCTGCTCGGATCAAGATGTTGGAAAGTCTTGCTGTACCACTCAGACATAAATTCCTGGCTTCATCTGTTCCCACCTCATGCTGTTTGCTGCTTTAGCTTCCTGCACAACAAGCCTGGCATCTCTGCTTGCTTCCTTGCTTGAATGCCTTCCCGCCTGCCCTCTAGCTGAACTACAAGTTTGCTCCAGCCCATGAGTTTCTCACAGTACTCTAGAAAAAAAAAAATAGGCTGAGAAGGTTTGTAAACACAACAAATGTTTGAAGTGGAGAAAGAAGACCCTACCTATGATGATTTGCAAGGGCCACTGTTCTGGTATTGTAGTATCTTGCACAATATGAGTACAGTAGATAGTTCTGTAGTGTCCCTTTCCAGTGGGAGACTCCATCACTCTTTGTTTACTTCAGCAGGCAACAATAATTATTTACCTCTTCCAAGTTCTATGTATGCCACTGGTCCCAAGCTGGCATTGATCTGAACATTAAATTATTATTTTTTTAATATGTACTTTACTCCAAAGGGTCTTGTAATAAGATGTAGTTATAGCCTCATCTGCTAACAAAGGAACTCTCATTTGGGCTTCCACCAGCCAGTCATGCATTTTTTTTTTTAAAAAAAACTAAGATATTTATAGCTCCAACAAGCAAATTTTTCAGTAGATACACAACATTCCACAGCTCCTGGTGTTCTGAACATGCTCTAGTTCCTCTTTTTTGGTGGGATGTTTGTTGCCCTTTGCTACTTTATAAAACATATTTCATATATATACAAAATTCAGGATTCTTCAAGCATGATAAGACTGCCTCTTATATTCTTGCTTTGTCTACATTTCTGTAGACACAGAGGTTGCTGTTAGAGAGAAAGATATACTGCCAGTAGTTACATTTACACTGTTGGGATATGTAGTTTGTAATCCAATTAGTTGAGATGTTTGACTGTTGAAAGGATTAACTGATTGAAGCAAACAGAATGTATGATGTAACTTCCTACTGAAATGTAATTGGCTTTCCAGAGGAAGAGATGTGTCCAGGTCCTTCTCTTTGTCTGGAAAGCTGCCATGGTGTTTTTGTAGATGCAGGATCTGCTTTGCAGGGCTCCTGCATATTTTGTTTGTAACATGTAGTTTTTAGTTGTATTTTTACTAGTTTAGCCTTCACCTGTTATTATGCTGCTGATATTCAATGAGAAATGCACACAGACTGTAAGTAAAGATGTTTTTACACTTTTAAACTACTTTTGAGTGTTTTGAGTCTCTTTTATGCTAGAAAATATAAACTGGCTGTGGAGAAGTTGTGTGGATGGTTATCTTAAGCCTGCATGCTGGAATCAACACGTGTCTGCTGCATATGTGTTTTAAATAGAAAACTCTGCTGATTAGTTCTGTGCTTTCTAAGGAAGTTAAAGACATCAGTTTTATGGCGCCTGGATTGTAAGGTACTTCCAGTAAAGCACAGGGGGTAACATTGTTAAATTTAACAAACCCCATTATACACCCTGTGTTTTCTCCATTGAGCTCAAAGCAGTCTCCATGGTTCTCTTGTCCTCTACTTGATATTCACAACAGCACATTGAGTTAGACGAGGGTGGGAGAGAGCAACTGGCCCAAGGACACCCAATCAGTTTCATGGCTTAGTGGGAATTATAACTTGGATTACCCAAGTCCTGGTCCAACAGTAACCCCATCACATTGGCTCTCGGTGGAATGAATGATATATGTTAACTTACTTCCTGTATCCCTCAGCAGGTTGTATTAAAGGAGATATTTTCCCCATTTTGTTGTTTTTAAAAAGAATTTTATTCTATGTATGCAAAAATTCAGGTTTCTCCAAGTATGATCACTCCTCTTGTTCTTAAGCAGTTCAGCTTTGGCTCCTTTTCTTTTGGTGTAGAGGTCTCTATTAGAAACAATGATACATGCTGACTTAGTTGTCTGTAGTGCACGCCCCCCCAATATTTACTTTATAAACAATAACTGAACATTTTTTCTTTCTCTTCTTTATGCTTGCTTACCCTCCTTATAGGCCTTATTGCTCTTTCATCCTTACCCTGTTTCTAGGCCTTTTGCTTGACAGATCTTTGTAGCTCAAATTGAAAAATCAAATATTAAATGTTGGAAGGGTTCTGCTTGCAAGTGTACGTACTCCTGCAATAAACTGGAATATTTTGAAAACTAGAATTTTGTCTCAATAATACAGAGTCTTGACTAGCGCAAGTACAGTCAGCCTTCCAAATTTGAGGATTTGACATCAGTGGTTTTGATTATCCATGGGTTTGCCACCCCCACCCCCAAAGCCTCCAAAGCAATCCAGCAATCCCTTTCTGGCTGCAGTCTGGCCTGCCTGACTGGGGGAGGAAGGTGAAAGACTAGACTGTTGAAAAGGCTGTACAGCTCTGTGCAGCCCATAGAGCAGCCGACTTCAGGAGGCAATTGGCACTGCTGCCCCACCCTCCCTAAGCCCAATGCAGCTGTGTGAATGTGTACACAGCAGTGTCAGGCTTGGGGAGAAACAACCATGTTCTGAAGCTGGCAGCTGTGTCACACAGCACACAGCAGCTGGCTTTGGGCAATGGTCATCAGCAGCAATTGTTCATCACCCCTTCTTCTCAAAGTGCAGGACTGCTGTGTGAATGTGAACACAGCACCATCGAGCTTCAGGAGTGGGGAGGAGCATTGATCTTGGCTGCCAACCACATCCTGAAGCTAGTTGCTGTGTGCACATTGGTGCTTGTGCATATCGGTGATCACTCATCCCCTTTTCTTCCCAAAGTGCGGGGCTGCTGTTTGAATGTGGACACAGTAGCCTTGAGTTTTTGGGGGGCGAGGGGAGCAGCAATTGCAGCCACCAACCACATTCCAGAGCTGGCTGCTGTATGCACATCAGTGCTGTGTGCACAGCGGTGATCACTCATGCCCCCCGCCCCCAAAGCTCAAGGCTGCTATGTGAATGTACAAACTTTGGGAGGAAGTAGGAGCAGTGATCACAACTGCCAACTGCTCCTGAAGCCATCTGCTGTGTTCACATTCACACAGCAGCCAGCTTTGGGAGGTGGTGGGTGTCAGCAGTGCTCACTCCTCCCCGCCTTCCTCCTGAAGCACAGGGCTGCTATCTGAACATGTGCACACAGCAGTGTCAAGCTTCCAGGGTGGGTGGTGGGTGGGAGCAGCAATCAGAGCTGCCATGTGCACATTCACACAGCAGCCAGCTTTGCGAGGCAGTTGGCATCAGTGGTGATCGCTCATCCTCCCTTCCTCCTGAAGTGTGGGGCTGCTGTGTGAATGTGCACATGCTGGCCCCACACTTCAAATAATTACCGCCCAGTCAGCCCGACATCAGTACTGGGAAAAATTCTAGACCAGATAGTTAGACAGTCTGTAAGCACTTAGAAAGGAATGCCGTGATCACTAAAAGTCAACATGAGTTTTTGAAAACAAGTCATTCCAGACTTGACTTACCTCTTCTTGATAGAGTTACAAACTTGATAGATGAGGGGAATGCTGTGGATGTAGTTGATTTCAGTAAGGCTTTTGAGAAGGTCCCCCATGATATTCTTGCAAAAAAATTAATAACCTGTGGGCTAGACAATGCAACTGTTAGGTGGATTTGTAATTGGTTGACTGACGAAACCCAAAGGGTAGTCACCAATGGCTCCTCTTCATCCTGGAGAGAAGTGACTAGTGGAGTGCCACAGGTTTCTGTCCTGGGCCCAGTGCTATTCAACATCTTTTTCTATGATATGGATAAGGGGATAGAGGGTATGCTTATCAAGTTTGCAGATGACATCAAATTAGGAGGGGTAGCTAATACCCCAGAGGATAGGATCAGAATCCAAAATGACCTGAACAGATTAGAAAGCTGGACCAAAACTAACAAAGTGAATTTCAATAGGGAGAAATGTAGGATGCTACATTTGAGCAGTAAAAAATGAAATGGACAGATATAGGATGGGTAACACCTGGCTTGATGGCAGTACATGTGAAAGGTATCTAGGAGCCTTAGTGGACCACAAGCTGAACGCGAATCAGCAGTGTGATGCAGCAGCTAAAAAAAGCCAATGCGATTTTGGCTGCATTAATAGGAGTATAGTGTCTAGATCAAGGAAAGTAATAATGCCACTCTATTCTGCTTTGGTCAGACCTCACCTGGAATACTGTGTCCAGTTCTGGGCAACACAATTGCAGAAGGATATTGAGAAGCTGGAATGTGTCCAGAGGAGGGCGACCAGGATGGTGGGAGGCCTGGAAGCCATGCCCTATGAAGAGCAGCTTAGGTAGCTGGGCATGTTTAGTCTGGAGAAGAGAAGGTTAAGAGGGGACATGATAGCCATGTTTAAATATTTGAAGGGATGTCATATTGAGGATGGAGCAAGCTTGTTTTTTGCTGTTCCAGAGACTAGGGCACGGAGTAATGGGTTCAAATGACAGGAAAAGAGATTCCACCTAAACATTAGGAAGAACTTCCAAACAGTAAGAGCTGTTCGGAAGTGGAATACACTGCCTCGTAGTGTGGTGGAGTCTCCTTCTTTGGAGGTTTTTAAACAGAGGCTGGATGGTCATCTATTGGGAATGATTTGACTGTGTATTCTTGCATGGCAGGGAGTTGGACTGGATGGCCCTTGTGGTCTCTTCCAACTCTATTAAAAAGTTCTAGGAGGAGAGCGGTTGCTGCGGGGCCTGGCCACCAAGTGCACATTCTTCATATTCCCTGCTTCCAGGGAGCACCCAGCCACCTACTTTGCTAGCCTGAGGAGCCCTCCAGCTACCCTTGCTCCTGTCTCCACTATATTAGTGTTTTTTCCTCTTCCGTGGGATCTTGTGCCCTTAACCCCCACA
Organism: Gambelia wislizenii; assembly: GCA_030847615.1. Classification (NCBI taxonomy): domain Eukaryota; kingdom Metazoa; phylum Chordata; class Lepidosauria; order Squamata; family Crotaphytidae; genus Gambelia; species Gambelia wislizenii. The sequence goes on along the minus strand of JAUMIR010000003.1, from coordinate 36,583,996 downwards.
AATTGTCGGGTCAACTGTATAACCTCCACACATTTATATAAATCCTGATTTCCCCCCGCCCCCCGGATGCTCTGATGTAGTATCTCTCTCTTTCTGCATGAGAGGAGTAATCATTTAGTCCTCATTCTGCCTCACCTGTCAGAAATGATATGGGTTCTGGGTAAGGTTTTTGCGATATTGAGTCCGATGATTAGTTATTCTGAGCTGTCCTGATTTAAATCAATCCAGACAAAGAGATCTGTAGAGATTCTTTAGCCCATTCCCCAACTTACTCATTTATGTTCAGGAAAGACAAAGCTTGTCAGAAAAAATACCCAAGAGAGGCATACCTTGGGGGAAAAAATAGGAAAATGCTAGCTGTTGGAATTCTAGAGCCTTGACAGTGTGGCTGTGGACAGCTACAAGATAAAATTCCTTATCTTCTTACTACCTATCATTTATTTCTGAATCTAATTTTTGCTTTTTTGGATATTTGCTATCTTGATAGTTCAGGCAACCATTAAAAGATCACGAGTCTTCATAAAACAGCAATGGGAACAATATAAAACAGAGACAGATTCAGTATATAAAAGAGAAATCTGTCCCCTATAGCATCTTCTGAGGAAGGCAAAAGCTTTCCAGATTTAAATATTTAAGATTTAAACACATCACCAATCAGCATGGGACAGCCAGAGAGGGAGAGGGCCACAGGATATGGTGTTCTTTAGTTACTGCCGCTGAAAATGCTTTTTCTCATGTCCCTAATAAATAAATGTGTTCCTTTGGCAGGGCAGGGCCTCAACATCACGTCTTAGGAAGTAGGCAGGCCAGTATGGGAGAAGACAGTCACTAGTGTATATTATTCCTTCAGCCGACCTTTCAGTAACTAATAACTTTCTAATAACTAATGGAGTGAAGCAAGGTTGTGTTCTTGCACCAACTTTATTTACAATCTTCTTTAGCACGATGCTCCAAAGGGCTATGGCAGAGCTTGAAGAAGACGACGGCATCTATATACGCTACCGTACTGATGGTAGCTTGTTTAACTTAAGCCGTCTGAGGGCTCACACTAAGACTCTAAACTATCTAGTCCGTGAGCTGCTCTTCGCCGATGCTGCTGCCCTTGTTGCCCACACAGAAGCAGCTCTGCAGCGCCTAACATCCTGCTTTGCAACAGCTGCAGAGCTGTTTGGGCTAGAAGTCAACCTGAAGAAAACAGAAGTTCTTTACCAGCCTGCACCACAGGACGAACACCACCATCCCCACATTGCCGTTGGCAAATCTGCTCAAGTCCGTTCAGCAGTTCACCTACCTGGGAAGCATCATCTCCTCAGATGCCAAGATTGACAAAGAGATCGATCACAGATTAGCAAAGGCATATAGTGCATTTGGAAGACTTCACAAAAGAGTCTGGAGCAATAAACACCTGAGGCAAAGCACAAAAATCAGTGTGTATAGAGCCATCGTACTGTCTATCCTTCTTTATGGATCTGAAACATGGGTCACCTATCGCCACCACCTACGACTCCTCGAGCACTTTCATCAGCACTGTCTACGCACAATCCTAAATATACACTGGACTGACTATGTGACGAATGTTGCTGTCCTTGAACAAGCAGGGATCACCAGCATTGAGGCCATGATATTGAGAACACAGCTGCGCTGGGCAGGGCACATTTCTAGGATGGAGGACCATCGCCTCCCAAAAATACTACTCTACGGTGAACTCGCCACGGGTCAGCGTAAGAGGGGCGCTCCAAAAAAGCGATACAAAGACTCCCTGAAACAACATCTCAGGCTCAGTCAAATTGATCACCAACAGTGGTCCGCCCTGGCCTCACATCGGGTGGCATGGAGACGCACTATCCACAATGCTGCCACCTTATTTGAGAACTCACGCCGAACAAGTCTTGAAGAGAAACGACAACGCAGAAAGAATCACAACCCAAAAACATCACCCAAGGAGACCTTCTGCTGTGCTTTTTGTAACCGGACTTGTTTATCTCGGATTGGCCTTTTTAGTCATCAGCGCGCTTGCAGAAAGCACGGGATAAGTCCTTCCCGAATCTTCGTTTGCGAAGAAAAGCCAGAGAGACCTTTCAGTTTTCATTCAGTGATACATTTCACTTCCTTTGTTTTTATAGTAGGATGGCCATGTATTGCACATGACATTGGACAGTGCACTATATCTGGGGCTGTTAAGAGAGTCATCTGCTTCATGGCAGCCTCTGTCTGAAGGACTGTTGGGCTCAAGTCCCTTAAAATATAAAGAACAATAAAAAGAGAGAGCTTGGGCCTTAAAGTTGTTCATGAGTAGTTAGCACCCAGAGAAGAGACTGAGCAGATACACAGGTCACTAAGGGCTTGACAATATGAGGAAAAAAATGTGGATTGATGCACTAATGTCAATTTGAAGCAGCTTCTATCTGTCTTAACGGGGTTTTGGTTTTTTTTTTTGGCAAAATCTCAGGCATGCAAAGCTATCTGCATTTGTTGTTCAAATGGGCATGCCTGTGAATCAAGATGGCAGACGCGAGTGAATTACATATGTTTTTATTGTCACCAGTTGTCACTGTTGAACAGTTTTTTTAAAAAAAAAGCATATCTAAGGTATGAAAGTGCGATATTCCACCTAAATAAATAGAAAAAAAGGGGGGGGAACCTGTTTTGTCGCCTCAGCACATGATCACTACAGCGAAAATCCAACATGGCAGTTCCAGGTGCTTGCCTTGTTGTCAGGCTCCACCCCCTGCACAAATCTTACCATTCAGCTTTCCACTTCCACTCTTACCAGGAATATAAATTAAAGCAAATCAGTTGTCCCAACAAGCGGGAATGCACATTCCTGTGGAGCTTTTTTAAAAATATGGAAAAAGCTGCAAAGACTTTTCCTGCAGAGTTTTTGGTGGTTTTGGCCCACCTCCTTTCAGATACAGCAGATTGATGTGGGATGTCATTTAGACAAACCGTATTCTCTTCAAATTCTACGAGGAGTATTTTCACTGTTGGTCTGCCTTCCCCACTATGGTAAATTATGATAATTATTTCTAAATTTGCATTTACACTTATAAATTAACATGTGCAAATGATATCCAGATTTATGCCTTCTTTTGTTCTCAGTTTCTCTCTCTCTCTCTCTCTCTCTCTCTCTTTTTGGCAGTGAACATCCTATTTGTATTTTCACTTAATGATTATCCAAAACAGGCCTGGCCACCAAAAGCAAACCCATAACCCATATACATACTGTACCTATGTCACTGTTCATTTTTCTGTCCTCTGAATATTTGGAGATGAGGTTGGGGGTGGCAGTAGATATGATTAATTTTGTCTATATCTTCAATTACAATACTAATAAAGTGAAATAAGAGCCAGTGTGATATAGTGGTTTGAGTGTTGACCTAGGACACTGGGAGACTAGGGTTTGAATCCTCGCAAGAGGGGCCCTTGTGAGGCTGGGGGCGTAGATGCAGATTGAGTGGCAGGAGTGGATTGTGAGGTGGAGAGGGAATTTGTATGTGGGTGGTGATTGGCTGAGGGAGTGGGAGGAGGGAGGGTATTGTTTCGTAAGTGGCCAATCAGCACACTGGGAAAGGAAACATACCCAAGGGTTTTATATCTATAGATGTGTTGTATGATAAGGGCCCTGGTCATCACATAAATTAAGGAGACAGTGGCTGACAATAAGTTGCAAGTCATTATAACTGCAGATATATATAGGAACAATCACACAGTGCACTTCTGCACATGTACTAGTCTACTCAGAAGTAAGCCCAATTTAATCCAGAAAGATAGCTGTATTAGTCTGTTTCAATATAAAAAGAAGGGAAGGCACTTTAAAGACTAATCAGTTTATTTCACCACAAGCTTTCATGGACTCCAGTTGCTTCTTTGATGGCATGTGAAAAGTGGATTGGAATTTTGAAAGCTCATGCTGAAATAAATTGGTTAGATTTAAAGGTGTTAGTCTCCTTCCATTTAACTTGATGAGATTTATTCCCAGGTAAGCGTGCATAAGACACAGCTATTAATAATCTTCCATCATTAGTTAAATTACTAACATAATTAGACATTAGAAACAATTCAGATATGTTTTGTTTTGCTACTAAACAGAAACTCTTCTCAAGAGAATAGAAGTTAACAAGTGTAGATCCCCATATGATGAAGGTTCTGTTGGTTTCTAAAGAGAGGTAGATAGATAATCCGGAATTTTGTGTTCTAGAAAGAAGTCAAAAGAAGCTGAAGACTATCAAAGTGAACTCCAGAAATTGACATATGAGATTGGAACATCCAAATCTCGGTATGAATCACAATTTTTATGACTATTATGTTAGACACAGATGCTCTGAAATGTAAAAAATCTGATCTTTCAGTTTAAACCAGTAGTTCCCAAACTGAGGTGTCTGGATGTTTTTGGAGTACAATTCACAGAATTTCTGATTATTGGCCATGATGGGGCTTGAAGTACCAACAACATCTGGGCAGACAAGATTGGGAACCATTAATTTAAATAATGATATTGCACATTCTCTTATCTTTCTTCAACTTTTTAGTTTTCTTCCTTCTTGTGTATGTTATTTTGATTTCTTTATTCATTTATTACATTTATGTCCTGTCTTTCCATAAAAGAATTCCAAAGGGTGATTTTTCCAGTTTTTTAAAAAACAAAATACAAATCCTACTTTCATTTCTTCCATTTTCCTGTTTGTGTTACATTTCTTCTCTTAATTTCTGTCTCTGTTACACATTAAGCCTGTTAACAATCAGATCTGTGGTTTATTTTCTTCAGTTGAAAAGCAGTGACATTTTTTTTAAAAAAGTATAGTATTATTCTTATTAATGATGATGATGTTATTTCCAAGTCACATTCTTGTCACCTTTCATATATTTCATAGTACATTGGTTTCACTTAGATAAATTCTTTGCATAATGCTTAAAATTACTGTAAAGTGCATGTAAAGATAAGTGTTTATAGATACTTGCTGAATGTTGCCGTTAGGAAGTGTCGTCATTTTTGCTTTTAGGTTTAATCACGCTTTGACAGAACGAGAACAATCTTTGCTTGCCTGCCAACAAGCATGCTGCCGTTTACAGGAAGAAATGATTGAGAAAGAAAGGAAAGCAGAAGACCTTAAGAAACGAATCGACCATTTGGAAAGTGAACTGGAAACAATTAAGAGTCTTCTCAAGCAGCGAGAGGAAGAAGTGGTAACGCTTAAGCAAGAAAGGTAATCAGAAATGACTTGTCATGCATGGCATTACAGGACAGGATGTTCTGCCTAGATTCTCTTTTTGAGAATGTCGTTGAACTACAAGTCCCCCTATAAGTTCACTGTTTGCAGTGCTCCACACCCAAAATAAATCGTTACAGAGCACAGTGTATTCTGAGGCAAAGGGGAAAAATGACATTTTAAAGAGGAAAAACAGTACTTTTAGTGCAGTCCTGAGAATTTTTACCAGGGAGGAGTCACGCTGAACTCAGCAGGGCTTATTCCTTAGTATGTCTTTAAGTGCATACTGCCTACAACAGAAATTATGGCCCCAGTCCAGATGACAAGTTAATCTTATTTGTTCCGTTAAAACCAATGGAAGAGGATAGTTACAGTTGACATGTCCCATTTGTTTGAAGTACAACGTAAGCATGATAAATTTTCTCTGGACTGGGGGTAGTAGCACATTTATTAAAGGATTGATACAACATGTAAAATGTTCAAAGTGCTTCACATTATCCTGGTAGCCTTTACAACAGCTCACTGGTGAAGGGTAAGGTGGGGTAGAGGCCAATTAATGCTGCTGCCCATGACTTAAAAGCAATCTGTAGAGAGGGAGGATGTACACCTGTCCCTGGGAAAGGCAGTGCCTCCTAGCATCAGTTCCAGTAAAGAAATGGGGACTTCATAATCTTAGCTGCTACTCAGGAGAAGTGTCATTTACTGCCCTCCAGATCATCTCACTGAGCAGTGCTGATACCTCAAAAGATGGGTCAGTAGCAATGCCTGTATTGCTGATGTGAATTAAAGACTAACAAGAATTTCAGCTGAGTTTAAGACTTCCATAATTGTATCACTGTTTCCATTCTGATAATTGTGCATCTGTCACAATCAACTTCATCTCTTTTTATTGAAAAAAATTGCAGATTGTAACATTATATCATGCATATTTTTCTAAACATGCTGCCCTATGAAAGATATTTGTTGGCCCTTTGTGGTAAGTGGCATTTTCAAATTGTTGTTGTTTGTTGTTGTTGTTGTGTGCCTTCAAGACATTTCTGACTTATGGCAATCCTAAGGTGAACCTATCAAGGGGTTTTCTTGGCAAAATTTGTTCAGAGGCAAATGTCACAACTGAATCCAGTATGCTCAGTGGTGTCACTTATATGGCAGGTGTTTTCAGTTTACTTAAAACAGAAAATAATCGCTAAAGTTATTCAAGGAACATCTAATTTGTACAGAATTATTGCAGAACTATAGATTGGTGTTTTTTAAAGCTATCTGTTTTCAAGTCAGGGTCTTCAAATCTGCAATATTGGGATAGGTAGGATAGGTGTATAAGTGCAAAGCTATCTCTTTCTTACTTGATAGTGAGTGGAAGTTGTTATGCATGTGGGAATTCTATGTGCACACTGAAGCTACCATGTGAACAAGCTAATCTCTGTGCAGAGAGCTTTCATTTCAGACCTTTAAGTGGCAGCAGTAGGGGTGTGTGGAGAAACCGAGCCCCACCAGGTGATACCATCAAAGGGAGGGGTAACATCACCCTTAGTAACACCACAGAGTCCTTTCTTTCCTCTAAGAAACTCAGTGAAGAATTTATCTCTTGAGCTGCTAAAGATTTTTCTGAATAAAGGCTGAAGCACTGTATACTGTATTTAGAAAAACTGCAGAACTCTTACACATGAATCCAGTTGTTAGGCCCAACTAGAGTAGACTCATTGAAACCAGCAGGATTTATATAAATGTTGGCTATCACTGAACAATACCTCCAATTGGTCTACTGTAGTTAGGACTATCAATAGGATCCAGGCTTCCGTAATCTATGACGTCAGTGTTATGAATTTTTCCACACATTCTTTCATATACCTTAGTTAGAAAGAAACTATTAACATTTGAAGTAGACCACATTCACCTAAATTATGTAGCATGCCAGTTCTGCAAATTGTTATAGTAACACATTGCACCTATTAAAGCAGAATTGATTTTACATCTATAGACAATGAAAACAATGACAACTTTTATAGTCCTTAATGGACTTTGGGTAACCCCCACCCCCCCGGTCTTTAATATTTTTCACTTTTTAGTTAACCTTTTAGTTAAGGTTATTTGATGGTGAACCAGTGAATTTTTTTTGCCTGATTATTAAACATAGGACTAGCAGTATTACCACCCGTCTGCTCCAAGGGGATTCACAATGTGGGTGACATTAGAAGGGATGGGATTTAGGCCAAGATGAACTGTCTGCAAACATATGATTACATCTCCAACTTTTTAGAGGGGAAGGATCAGAATGAAGTTGCAGTGTTGGGGAAGAGGAGGTTAATCCTTCCCCTGGCTCCTTACTGTGATGGATGGCTGGATGAGCAAATGGGAGTAGTGTGTTCCAGGAGCCAATCCTATGGCAGGAAACTGAAAGGGGAGGGGCTTCTGGATGTTTTAAGTATGAATGACAATTGAGAGAATGACAGCTGAGAAGAGAGAATGACAGTTGAAAGGGGAGGGTGAAAGAGGTGATGTGTTGAGAGGAGAGGCTAGAATGTGTATATGGCTATGAGTGATGCTGACGGAATGTATGTGTAGGAAGAATATGTCTTAGGAGGAATAGAGGCTGGTCAAAAATAAAAACCAAAGTAGTTTTCTTATCTTGTTAAAACAATAAACCCACCTTTATGTTTATAATTTATATCCAGTCTCCTCATGACTTTATTTGGCCTTACTGATATGTAATGGACACTCTGCCCCTGTGAACACCCACACACAGATGCAAGTATTATCCACCTAATTGTGGAACTGCAGTCTCCACAGTTTATAAGTTTGGAGGCAGCAGTGGGATGTGAAAAACCCCTGTGTCACAAAAGTGGTGGCAAGGTGGCCAGGCTGTTACCCAAAATGCTCCTTGGAAAATTCCAAGAAAATATCGAGTTTCTAATATGTTGGGGAAATTAGCAGTAACTCGACTTTAGCTATGCAAGAGGGGGTAACCAGGGAATCTTTTAAACCTATTATACCAGTACTAGTCTGGATGGAATACATACACATTTTAAAATTAAGTATGTTTTTTTTTATTAAAGAGTTCAAAAGTAACACCAAACGCATACACATTCACCCAGAAAAAGCATTCACACAAGGCTATAGGAAAAGCAGTAGGAAAACTTGAATAGGGGGTTGCAAGAGGGTTGTGCTGGAGTAATATCACCTGTCCTGTAGTCCGTCTGGCAGAGTGGATGGAGAAGCTGGATGTGGTTAACACAGAGTAATAGAGTTCCCCCCCCCCATTACAACTGTGCGCAATGAGGCATATTTTGGGGGGTCTTTTATACCTCCAAATACACCTGAGGGGTTTGGTTGCTTCATGAGTTGAAACAATGAATTCCATGGGCCTTCATGGATTGCACAATGAGTTTCCTGGTCTTGACAAAAGGTGAGAAAGATGCTAAATGTGTTTCTTAATGTCCAGTGATTGGATTTTAACAGCTTTGGGCAGCTTCTTTTAGGTTGGGAGTTGAGGAGAGAAAATTTCACAATCAGCAAATACAAAAGGGTTTCTCCATCCATTAACCTCCCATTTATGTGGAATGTGTCTTCTTTTGGCCCTTCAGCGTCAGGCCTTCCTTTCTAGGGAAAAACAAAAACGACCTTTTTCTGAGACCATCCTGTCTTTTTCCCTTGTAAAAGGCTACATTAATGAACCAAACTTGGCCAGTCTCTGGGGCCTGTGAAAATGGGGTGTAGGGCAATGCTAACATTCCAGAAGTGGGGTGCCTTGGAAGTGGGGTGCAAGCTTATACTTACAAGGCTGAGTGGTAAATTCATCTGGTATGCCTGATCGTCGCACTTATCACTGTCTAAATTGTGGGGATTAGGGCTGCTCCCTCTTGGTTTTCCTTTCACTGGCAGGCAAAGCTGTTCCCCCCCCCCTTATGCAGGCCCTTAATAGCTAACTTGGCTTAAATGGACATGCTGGATTTTTTAAAATGTTTTAATGTATTTATTTAGATGGTGTTCTAAAGCTATTTAATGATTGTTTTAAATTAATATATAATTCTATATAATGTATTCCTACTGTCTTCCATTTTACTAAGCATTATGATGTTTTCAAATGAGCTACAGTATGTCCTCTCATGATATGTCCAAAGTACAACAGCCTCAGTTTAGACATCTTGGCTTCTAGGGAGAGTTCAAGCCTGGTTGATTTTCATTCTGTAAGCTTTCTTCACTGTCCAGCTTTCATAACCATTTGTAGAAACTAGAAACACTATGGCATGGAAGACTCTAGTATTTAATAATATATGTTTACACTTGACAGTCTCACTAGTTCCTTCATAGCTGCCCTTCCATGTTAAGTATTCTGGTTTCTTAACTACAGTCTTGGTTTTGGTTAAAGACTGAGCCAAAGTCCAGGAAATCTTTAATGTCTTCATTACCCACCTTAAATTTATGTAAACCAGCTGTGGCCATTATTTCTTTTTTCTTAATATTCAGCTGTAACCCTGCTTTTGTATTTTCTTCCATAATTTCCCTCAATAGTCATTCCAAGTCTTCGTTATTTTTTTTGCAAGTAATATGGTGTCATCTGTGTATATTAAACTGTTGATGTTCTTTCCTCCAATTTTCATGCCTCTTTCTTCTGTGTCTAATCCTGTTTCCTTATTATATGTTCTGCATATAAATTAAACAGGGCGATAACATGCAGCCTTGTCTGGCCCCCTTTGATTATGTCAAACAGACAGCCACTCCTACCCATAAAGGGTTCTGCTTGAGTATATCCCAATGGTTGTGGCTTGCTCCTTCAGCCTTCCTGAGAATGAGAGGTTGATACCTACCCTTTATAGGTAAAAGCAAAGACTAAGAGGACATTCAAATCATATGGCTCAGTCAGTGCATAGTCTACATTGGACTTTTTTGAATTATAGCTCCCACATTCCACAAACCAGCATGTAACTTGCCCAAGCACTGGTGCTGCTTGCTATAGTGAATAAAACTTTAGGTTATGATTTAATATAGGTTATGATTTCTGGACAAGATAGCCATGTAACCAGACTTTTGCTCTTTGTATATCCTTTTGCTGTACTTATGACTAATGTGGCCTTATGGAAATGAGTTTTGTTGAAATCTACTGCACTTTTCATCCATAATACTGGGAATGCCACAGTTATTCATGGGACCAGAATGACTAGACAAGAAGAGGGTTTGTAGACATAGTCTCCATAGTCCAGAAAGAACACTCTAGTACACATTGCTATTTGAGCCAGTGTTGAAATCTTACAATTAAATCAGCAGACTGACAAACAGAATTGACCTTGACATGCCATTAATCAGTCTACATCTTGACATCTAAATAACATTAGAACATAAAAAAATGCTGTGCTGAATCAGACCAGTGTCTGGCTCAGCATCTTTCTTCCAAAAGTGGCTAACCTGAATTTAGAGATGGGCTAAAACTTCTCAGAAAATACATTTTCAATCAGTTGTCTGATACTTATTTTCTCTCTTTTAAAGTTCTATCTGAATAGTTGTAGAATTTTACCACCTCCCCAAAGAAAATGTTAAATAAGATGTCCCCACTGCATTTCTGCATTAACTGGGTTATTTTTTTTTCCCAGACAAGAATTTACTGAGAATTTTCTATTTCACCATTGCCTAAACTATTGGGTGGGGATTAGAATCTTGGAGACCAGTTTTGCTCCTGAAATTGCTCCTCAACATGGGAAGAATACATTATTTGAACAGTTTGGATTGTATCAAGCACTTTACATTATCTCAAAATTCCTTATAACCATCTTGTAAGGCCATTCAATGATTTTGTTCCCTAATTGTGAATTAAGGAGAACAGAAGTGGTTTTTCTGAGGCAACTTTGTAAGTCTCTGGTAGAGGTGAGTGTTGACTAGAGGACCTTATGGCTCACAGCTGTCATAATACTCTCACAACAAAACATAACAATAGCAGAACCTGAGTTCCTGCACATAGACTGCACATACCTGAGCATTCACATGTCCACCTCTACACGTGTTGATTGATGGTTATACACTAATATAGGTCATGTATATTAGCTCTCAAGCTATGAACTAATGCAGGTATCTAATTTAAAAGAGACCCCCACACTGATGTTTTGCACTAAGTGTTAATTGCTTCTGTTTTTAGTGCTAAAACAGGGTTGGATAATACCTTTATGGGGCCCCTGAATTATCATAAATAAACATATTGTCCAGCTCCATTTTGGGATTTTGCTCATGAAGCACCCAGCTGTGTTTTTTATTTTAAAAAACCCTTTTATGCTGTGTCAGTATTTTTCCTGTGACATGCATTGCAAATAATTGTCAACACACAGGAGTATTGCCAAGGTATTGAGAAAGTTATATTCAGTATTTGAAATATTATATATACAGTGGTACATAACAACAGGAGGCCAGCCATTTCAATATTTTCAGTTATATTAGTATAAAAAATGCATCCCCTCTAACAGGACTACTGATTCAACTGCAGTGACAGCAAGCAAAATGAATTTTAAAATATTGGTACCGGTTTGTATTGTGACTGAATGGTAAAGTGAAAGAGAAATCTTGTGATCTTTTTCCGTGCCCTCTTTGGGTAAAATATCTAATTCATGGATTTTGTCATGTTTAGGGTGTCTGTGTTGATTTCTCATCAGAGCAGAACAGAGCAGCTGCAGGAAACATTGAGGCAGAAGGTGCTGAATGAAAAGAGCTGGCAGGAAAAGGTAATATTGGGATTTCAAGTCATCACCATGTTTCTGTGTTTTCTGTAACTTTAATCAGTTATCAGGCAGATGCACCTGCTTTCAGTTTCCTGGTAGCTTCTGTACTACTGTGCTTTAGAATTCTTTATCCAAAGTTAGAATGACTCCACATGGAATATTGTTTATTTATTAATTACTTTTAAAATGTTATTTTGACACACTGCTCTGTAGACTCCTCAGACCACTGTGTAACAACTTGAAAAAAATAATAAAAACAAGTGTAAGAAATTAATTAAAATAACAACATAAAAAACGAAACAATGATCCTTTGTTAGCAGTAAGAAACACCAATATCTCAGGTAAAACTACATAATTAAAAAATGTTCTGCCACCATTTTGTGTATTATCTCAAAAGTTGTATGTTTTGCCTAGGAACATGAACTAGTAAAAAGGTAGAAAAGCGGGATAAAGTACTCTTGAAAGTTTCCCATCAAACTTTCTATTGATATAGACAAGGAAACATCCCTACCAGTCTTGCACTACCATGGGACAATGTGAAACAGTGAATGTCCAGTCTTCTTCCAGTTCCCAATCTAATCAAAGCAACACTTTTACTTTATCACCAATTGACTGTCTATGGAGATCCCTGGAATTTCAAGTGTCCTTTACAAGAAGTACTTTAAATTCCAACTGAAGTCTAGACTCACCTTTTTTTTTCATAGTCTTTCTTTCCTGGAAACAACTCTCTCGGAACAGGTCTTTGAATCTTTGTGATCAAAGGCTATAATGGCTCAGGATCCCCTAAACTCAGTGAGACTCACCTTCTTCAATCAAGTGTATCCTTCCTTAGAGCCTTATTGCACAAGGAAAAGGAAGCAGCAGTAAAGCTCATGAATAGCACTTCCCACCTTGCAGTATAGCACATCAGTTTGGTTCAGCGGATTTTTCCAGTTAGGAAAAAGACCCACGTTTACCAATATCTCCCATAGGACCAGAACAGGAGAACAGCTGAGTCACGCTGACATGTGATAAGGCAAGGCAGGACAGAATGGTGGGAGGTCTGGAAGCCACACCCTATGAGGAGCAGCTTAGGGAGCTAGGTATCTTTAGCCTGTGGAAGAGAAGGATAAGAGGGGACATGACATCCATGTTTAAGTATTTGAAGGGATGTCATACTGAGGATGGAGCAAGCTTGTTTTCTGCTGCTCCAGAGACTAGGACATGGAGCAATGGGTTCAAACTACACAAAAAGAGATACCACCTAAATATTAGGAAGAACTTCCTGACAGTAAGAGCTGGTCAGAAGTGGAATACACTGCCTTGTAGTATGGTGGAATCTCCTTCTTTGGAGGTTTTTAATCAGAGGCTGGATGGCCATCTGTCGGGAATGATTTAATTGTGCATTCCTGCATGACAGGGGGTTGGACTGGATGGCCCTTGTGGTCTCTTCCAACTCTATGATTCTATGACACACTATTCTCAGACTTTACTTCTGTTTCCCATCCCTCATGCAATAAGCCCCTTAGTTTTGCTGGTAGGCATTCTGATTAACTGAGATTCAGAGAAGGTATAAATGTAGCCGTGGTAAATGTAGCCTGATTTGACCCCAGAACGCCAGATTTGAATATAGTGGGCCCTTATATCCAATGGGGTTTGGTTCCAGGACCCCTGTTGATACCAAAATCTGTAGATGCTCAAGTCCCATTATATACAGTGGCATAGTAAAATGGTGTCCCTTATATAAAATGGCAAACAGCAAGGTCTGCTTTTTGAAAAAGAAAACTGGAATATTTTAAAGCCATGGATGGTTGAATCCATGGATGAAGAATCCATGGATATGGAGGGCTGACTGAACTCATGTTCTGCACTGTCAAAGACTATAGGTTAATCCAAATAGAGTCATGATATCTGTTTCTGTTGATCCTGCCTCTAAATTTGCAATTCATATTTATTTATTTATTTCATTGTATACCACCTTTCTCCCAAAGTGGGACCCAAGTCAGCTCTCAGAAAGAGCCAATTTAAAAAGACCTGGACAATAAAAAAAATTAAAACAATTAAAATCACCTTTTGAAACAATAACATCATTTAAAAGATAAAGTTTTAAAAAGATAAATAAGACCTCCCAATAAAAAGCTTCCCTGTTTATATGTTAAAAGCCTGGTTAAACAAACAAAAAAATCTTTGCCTGCCAGTGAAAGGAAAGCAGGGAGGGGACCAGCCTAGCTTCTCCCAGAAGGAAGTTCCAGAGGGTGAGAAGCCTGTCTCTTGTGTCCTTACCAAGTGAGCCTGTGATGATGGCAGGATTGAGAGAAATCCTTCCCCTCTAGATCTTAGAACTCTGGCAGGTTCTGCCAGAGACAAGACTCAAGCAACTTTCAATGACCATTGGTTTCCACTCCAGTAGTCTACAGCCATCAACAGCACATTTTTATTATGTCTTTCAAGTGAGCTAATTTTTTGTTTTAACTTCAGTCACTTGGCGGGGTGGGGGGGAGTTGGCTTTTCAGTCCTTCTGTTCCCGTCCCATACTGGTGATTTTCTGCCTCATTAAGAAAGTCCAGTCGCGCCATCATTCTGCTAGCCACAGTCTTGGCTAGAAAACGCCATGTTTTCTGGCCATATCCACATTCAGCCTTCTATCCCATGGGATCATTTATGGAGAAATAGCAGCTTCCCCATCATTCATTTACTTTCCCAGCTCAGACAGAAGATATATCTTCAGAGTGCAGGAAGGTTAAGTTCCATTAAATTCAGTGTGGCTTCTGAGTAGACATGTACTGGATTCTGCTGTATAATGCTTCAAAGACTAGGAGTTATTGAATAATAAGCATCTCTCCACCTTCTCTCCCTGTCCCCATTCTCCCCATTTTTACTGGGGAAGGCTGCTGTCACTCACTCGTTTCAGTCTGCCCCACCTTCCAAAGCCAGGACAAGATGGCAGCATGGCAGATATGCAGAGATGACTGGGTCATTGGGTGCACTCCCTGGGGAGCTAGACAAGGAGGCATCCCAGGACACTCACTCTTCATGGGCATGACCAGAAATGTCACACCTCTTATGAGTGCAGGAAAATATAAGTTACACAGAAGTCAGTGGGGCTTACTTCTGAGTGCACATGTGTTGGTTTGTACTATATAGAGCCCCAGAGGGCTTGGAATAATGGAAAAATAAGCACCTCTCCACTTCTTCTCTTCTTTCCTCCCCTTCTCCCCCTTTCTGCTGGGGTAAGTCACCACTGCCCTCTTCAGTTGGTCTGTTCTGGCTCCCAAAACCCCTACCGATTTCCATTTTATGAGAACGGATGACACAGAACATGTGAACTAGAAACCAGAAAAGGAAACTTCTCAGAGAAGTAATATGAATACCTATAGTAATTTACCGCCCTGCAGCAAAGTTGTTGAAGCATTTGCAACTACAAGAAGTATATAGCCTGTTTGAATTTGCCCTCTATCAGGTAAAGCTCTGCCTTAAAAAGACTGCTTTTTAGTTTCTGACAGAACATAAAGAAGGAAAGGTAAAAAATACTCTGTCCCTGTTACACATTACAGTGTTTGACAATACCTATTGCCATTACTCATCACAAAGCTTAGAAAGTAATTTATTGCATTACTTGGTGCTCTGTTATTTACTTTTCATTATTTTTCTGTTTGTTGCTTTTTTGAGAGGGAAAAAACAGAGAATGGCATGAACTTGAAAAAAAATCTTGTCAAAATGCCACAAAAATTCCCTTTACAACTTTCAGTTGTAAGTAGAAGCCATTAATGGTTATTCCACTAAAATAACTTCACTCTTTCATGTTTACAGCCTCATTACCCCAAAAGTTACTTTTTGTTACTTGTAATTCATTGTAATTAGTTGTTAGGACTTGTAAATAGCTGTAATGATTCAAAGGGATTGCTATGTCTATTTTAGTATTAAAAAGACATAAAAGGATCCAGTAGCACCCAATGAGTAGATTTCTTTATGGCTTTTCATAGTTGTAACTAGCTTCTAAGCTCTGGGCTATGCTTGATCTGATCACTTTCCACAAGCCGTAACTCTTTTAAAAGCAATAAGAGGGAAACTCAATCAGACACTTGACAGAATTATTTTTTTTAAACTTCTTCAAGCTATTCACAGATGCATCAGTTCCATTACTCATTAATTGATGACTTCCAGCTGAATTTCTTAACTGATTCCACTAAACCCGTTTGTACTTCAGTGATGTGAGTCTGTCTGTGGTACACATGTGTATCATTGTTTGATGCTGGATTTCTTCAAGAGATAGTGATCAGGTTATATGAATATCAATCAGATTGATGTTTCTCTACTTTCTTTGCAGATGCCTGGAATGAGGGATCTGCAGTCTTTACCTTCCTTAAATGTCAAAATGTTTGCTCATTAAACCTGAGGTTTTGAACACCTGGCTTTCAGATGTTCATATCTTTTCATGCAATATGCACAGAATATACAAACTCATATGTGTGTGTGTGTGTGTGTGTGTGTATATATATATATATATATATATATAGAGAGAGAGAGAGAGAGAGAGAGAGAGAGAGCGCACTGTCTGAAACAATTTATTTTCTCACATACAGGATATAATTTTAGCATGAGGTCAGTCTGTTTGCACAATCAAAATCTGTTATGCAGCTTGGCATTTAAAATGGGCAATGAACTAAAAGAAATAAGAGAAAGCAGTTATATATTTGCTAACAGCTATTGAAATGTGCTGAATGTCAAGTGTTCTGAAAACGTTCTCATCAGACCAAAGAGATGTTTCGGCCTTTTTCTTGGGTCACTGTGCCATTACATAGGCATAATGTGTTCTCTTTTTAAAAAGGAAAAAAAACTTTTGATCCATGTTAAAAGGAGGGAAATCTGTTTCAAAATTAAGTTGCTGAAATTGGTATTTTGGCATTTAATGCATTGGGTTATAAAATGTTCTAGAAAGAAAATAAATCAATTGTTGCTATGCAACTTGAACAAGATAATGGAGAAACATCTTTCAGGATGCTTATTATTGCGGTTATTAGTTACCCTGATTTCAGGTGTTAGTTAAATGGGAAACATTTTCATCCTGTATTCACTTCCAATGATGTCAATAGTGACAGTCAACATTTATTTTAATCTTCTGTTGACCCTGTTTTGAGAATACTTAAAGCCCACTCCTGACCTCTATGCTCAAGACATAATAGACACTTGTTCCACACTTCAGTAGTGATGGTGTACACTTTTTTTTACCTACGTGGATGTAATGCCCAGGTAAGAAGAAAAACACCACTTCCCTGGAAGAAGCGTTCACACAAATGGATGTTGCACAAATATTTTCATAGGCTAAGAAGTTTGACCTAGAAGTTTGGTCTATGCTTCTGACTCTCTCCTCTGCCCTCGCTCTAAACAACTTAACTTCAGTGTTGACACAGTCTGGCTGGGACTGCATAGGAAGATAAGAGCCATGCTGGATCTGGCAAAGGCCAATATTCTGTTCCCACAGTGGCCGACCAAATGCCCACAAGCTGGAAATGAGCACAATAGCACCCCATCAGCTAAATGAGAAACATCCAGCTACATTATTGAATAGATAATATGTAGCCATCACAGCTAACTGTCGTTGAGAAGAAGTTTTGTCTTCAACCAGTGGTGGCAGTAGGGGGATGCATAGAGGCTGAACCCCACCAGGTGACACCAGCCTTAGTGGCACCACAGTATTCAATGAACCTCTCACCATGTAGCCTCATTGCATGGGCCCAAGCTTATTATGAAAGAAGAAAAACTTCTGGGTGAGATTGTTAGCCTAGCAAAATGTGCACCACAAGACGCTTCATCTGTTTGCATGTGCGTTTCCATCTGTTCTAAGGGGCGCATACAGAAGAGCCAGCATGGTGCAGTGGTTTGAGTGTTCGACTAGGACCCTGGGAGACCAGGGTTCAAATCCCCGCTCAGTCATGGAAACCTGCTGGGTGATCTTGAGCAAGTCACACTCTCTTAGCCTCAGAAAAAGGCAAAGGCAACCCCCTCTGAGCAAACCTTGCCAAGAAAATCTCTGATAGGTTTGCCTTAAGGTTGCCATAAATCAGAAATGACTTGAAGGCAAACAACAATATCATTTCCAATAGATCTTTAGTATCATATGTTAGGACTATATAAAAAAGTTTAGATATATAATCCTGTGTTTTTAGAGCCTGAAAAGGACTATAGACAAAGCTCAGGATATAATGGGATGCATTGCTTGTGGCTTGAAGTAATTTGCTGGCATTGATTCATTTAAATGTATCAGTCAACTGTGTTGGGGTTTAATGATCCCAAAGTATCTTTTGGAATATCTGATATAGATTCAGTTTCAGTACAGCTGTTTCACAAAATTTTAGACCATCAGAGCAGCATTGCTATGGCTTGCTTGTTTTTTGATGAGCAGAATTAAGAGATTAACATTTCTGTTGGAGAGAGCTGTTTGTTATCATGTCTGTAAAAAGAAATGTTAACATTGTTGAAAATATGCATGAGATTATTATGAGAGCTTGAGAATGTGCCAAGGTGTTCATACCTCCAAATAGAAAGGTGAAATGACATTTTATATGGGCTACAGTAAGGCCAGCAATTCACCTTTGAAATATATTCCAAGTAGATTTGAGACTGGGTTTAATAGTCTTGCTTCTTCAGGATGCGTGTGACATTAGATCACTGGTTCTTAGCCAGTGAAGAGTTCTAGAAATAATCTTGGATTTCATTTCCCAGAAGCCTCAGCAACACAAGGAACCTACACAGTTAGGAACCACTGCTTTAGATGGTAACATGTTTTATTTCAGTTATGACAAAATGGGGTAAGTCATTCCTTACTACAGCATATTCTGGACCACTCCAGCTTATTCTAAGGAGTAGCTTTGGATTTCTGGCCAAAATTCCTGCATCACTATTGCATCACTATTGAAGACTGAGCATTTTTGTAATATTGATTCTATTTATCCATATAAAAATGGAAACATATAAAAATGGAAACATGTAGTGTACCTTCAAGTTGTTTCTGACTTAGGGCAGCCCTAAGATGAATCTATAGCAGGCAGCAAATCTATCAACTGTGCATAAGATTTCGAGGGAAAGTTCCTGCACACTCCCTGGTATCTCACCTTTGCTTAGTACAGCATAGCTCCACTCCACCAAGGAACTTCTTCTGTGAAATCACTGAATTCTCTCAGGCAGCTCCTACCACTAGTGGTGTAAAGAAAACTCACAAATTTGCTTGTCACCGAGAAAGAGTCTCTTGACACTTCCTGTCAAAAACATTGGCTACAGCCATAAAAAAGACCACTGCTTTCCTACTCTTGTTTTGTTTTGTGTGTGTTAAAAAGAATCTTTTTTGCACCAAGTACATTTTCTTTTTTGTACTGCAAACTTTGCATGAAATTTTTGCAGAAACATCCCATGATGTGAAAAATTGAAAAAATCTCTTAAACTTTCTCAGTGCAAAAAAACAACAACATGGGAAGTATTTCATTCTTAGGTTAAAGAATGAACTAAATGAAGGTCTACATTTCTCTTTTCTGCATGATGTAGGAATGTTAGCCAACTTGGATAGCCTTGAAAAAGGATTATACAAAATCATGGTGAAGGAAATTAGTAATGGTTCCACCCTTGTCTTAAAGAATTTCTGTCTATGTAATACAGATACTTTTTTTGCATTGGCATGTGATTAGCACGAGGTACATTATGTTTGTGTATGTTTTGTATTTTCCTTATTAATTACGTGGGGGGGGGCGGTTTCCAGGCTGTATGTCTTGACTAATCATAGCCCTATTGACAAATAACGTTTTTACAGGATTGTAAACACGGTATAAATTGGGCAGTATAAATACTTGTGCATATCTGGATCTTTTTCTTTCTAGATTGAAGCTGAAAGAACAAAAGAACAAGCCTATCACAAAGAAGAGATTCTGAGATTGAAAGAAGAGGCTAAAATGGAACTTGACATTGAGAAACAAAAACATCAGGAAGTAATTGCCAAATATCAGAAAGATCAGAATGAGCTGCTGCATACAAAGGTTTTAACATATGAAAATAAACTGAGATTTTTTTAAATATACATTTTTTTAAATATACGTATATACAGGAAACAACCATTCACTTAATTTCATCATAAAGGTCATGTTATACAATGGGTGTGTTAGAAAATAGAGTTTCCCAAGCGGCTTTCAGATTCTGATAATTTAGAGCTGACACTAATAAATAACCCAGGACCAGCCATTCTTGTTGGTATGGTCTGACTGATATGGGCACTCAGTCAAAAGATGTCTTAATCACAATATGTTGCGCAAAATGTATGTGTTTATACAATCAGGAGCTGAAGGTGTCATTTCTGAACTGTTGTCCTCTCTACAAAATGGAGCAATTTAGACAGTTTCAAGTGCACACCTTTACTAATGTCCTGGGTCATTTATAGATCATTGTTATTCACAGAGAACTCTATGATTCAGGGGCAACAGCCCTGCTGTTACACACGTGTACTCCCATCATAGAAAAAATAATGAGTCAACTTAACTTTTGACTTCAGTCTAAAAATAAACAGGTTACGGTAACAGTTCTGAGTCTGAAGTGATTCTGTCCTGGGAAAACTCATCATGTAGTAATGTTATTTTTCAAGTCATTCTCATATCTGCTGCAACACAAGTAGTGTAGTAAAGTCTTGTACTGTATTTATGAGGCTTGAGATAGAAGCGAGGATCTGTGAAATGGTGGGAATCCACACCTCCCACCATTTCACAGATCCTCAGTCTCTCTCCAACATCATTATGTCCCATTATGTATATGCAGGCATTCCAAAATCTGAAAAAAAATACAGAACACTTCCGATCCCAAACATTTTCGATAACAGATATTCAACCTGTAATACATTTCCCACTATACATAGGCTATAACAGGACCAGGCTTGTAATTCCTTATGGGGGCAGGAAGTCACATTTGCTCAGCATATAAAATGCAATATTTTGTTGCTGGGAAAATGAAGTTCTCCCCAAATAGACACTAGCACTCAATTCTGTGTTAGCTTTTCAAATAATCTGGGCTATGCTTTTGTAGCTTATTTTGGGCTTTTAAAAAGACTGTTTCAGAAGCTAGACCACCATCTATAGGGATGTAATAATAATAATAATAATAATAATAATAAGAAGAAGTTATTTATTACCCACCTCTCCCCTCAGGATCGGGGCGGGGTACAACATCACAATGCATCACATACAATTCAGTACAATTCAAGTAAGTTATACATTACATCACAATACAATACAATGTAGAAGCAGGAGCAAGCTTATTTTCTGCTGGTCTGAAGACTAGAATACAAATCAGTAGATTCAAATTAAAAGAGACTCCACCTAAACATTAGGAAGGACTTCTTTACTGTAAGAGCTGTCAGTGGAATAGATTGTCCTGGATTCTCTCCGTCTTTGGAGATATTTAAACAAAGTTTGGATGTGCATCTTTCAGGCCTGCTTTAGTTGTGTATTCCTGCATGGCAAGGTGTTGGACTAGATGGCTCTTGCAGTCTCTTCCGATCCTGTGATTCTGTGATCCTTATTCCATACTGTAGTAACACTGTTTCTTTTCAAAGATATTTCTTTTCAAAGATATTTTCTTTTTTCTTCTCAGAATAGCACTCTGAATAAAGTTTGCCCCCCACTTGTCACCTGAAAAGACCATGAATAACTGATGTTCCGCCATGTATCTTCTGAGAAGTACTGTTCATTTGGTCTTTCTCCCTGCCCTTTCTGTTTGTCTCAGTTTCCCTGATGCTTTGAATTGGACTCAAGTACTGCAGTTTGGAGAGTCAGTGTGGTGTAGTCGTTTGACTACAACTCTGGAGACCAGGGTTTGAATCCCTGCTCAGCTATGGAAACCCAATGGATGACCTTGGGCAAGTCACACTCTCTCGGTCTCAGAGGAAGGCAAAAAGTAACCCCCCTCTGAATAAATCTTGCCAGGAAAACCTCATAATAGGGTTGCCATAAGTCAGAAGCAACTTGAAGGCACACTTAGGGGGTATGTTTAGCCTGGGGAAGAGTAGGTTAAGAGGGGACATGATAGCTATGTTTAAATATTTGAAGGGACTTCATATTGAGAATGGAGCAAGCTTGTTTTCTGTGGCTCTAGAGACTAGGATATGGAGCAATGGACTCATACTACAGGAAAAGAGATTCCATCTAAACATTAGGAAGAACTTCCTGACAGTAAGAGCTGTTCAGCAGTGGAATGCACTGCCTCATACTGTAGTGGAGTCTCCTCCTTTGGAGGTTTTTAAGCAGAGGCTGGATGGCCATCTGTCCGGAATGCTTTGATTGTTTATTCCTACATGGCAGGGGGTTGGACTGGATGGCCTTTGTGGTCTTTTCCAACTCTATTATTCTAATAACTGCAGTTTGATATGTGCTAATTCGGAGCCCTAATATTTGGGCTCTGTGTTAGTCAGCTCCAGTCTGACATCCTCCAGATGGGCAGACTGTTTTTGCCAGTCTCACGGCCATGGTGGCTGCAGTGATGATGGGAATGGCCCAGCACATCTAGAGGAAATCATGATGGGAAATTGCTGCTGTATGCCATAGAAAGTTTTGCCTGATGATTTCTGCATAACAACAAGTATCTGTGAAAAACTTTGAGCAGGCTATTGTTTGATACTAAAATAGTATCTGACTCCTAGATATTTCCCCCCTGCTACTGAATTCCGTGATAGTCTCTTTTGGTAATTAATATTTTAATGAATTCTTTTTATTCATATAGATATCTACTCTGGGAAGATTTTATCTTTTAAGTTGGGAATGAATAAGACAGATATAAAAAATAAAATGTTCTATGTTCAGTCTATGTATTTCTTCCATGATCTTGTGTATTTTGCTCACTCTTATGATATATCACAATACTGTTTCTGTAAATCACTTTTTTTTAGAAATGCCATTTGTCTGTGGACAAAGTAGTGTGAAGAAGCATATATTTTTATGTGATGATTTCACATTTTTCTCTCTTGCAAAATCTATCTTACGCCTGCTTTAAATCTGTTTAACCAAGGATCTGCAAACAAATGAATGTCAGATTTGCTTTTCAGATACCTCTGTTGATATCCAGTGCTACTTATAACCTGAAGATGGAAATGGATGCACTTGAAAAGAAGCTCCATGAATCCCAGGCCATGCTTACAGAGAAAAACCAAAAAAGAGAAAAAGAATGGCAAAGCCTTGAAAACCGAATTGTGGAGCTTGAACTCCAGCTGCAAGAAGAACAAAGCACCCATCATTCAGTGACAGAAGACATGAAAGAAGAAATAAAAAAGAAGTCCTTTGAGCTAGAAAAACTGACTCAGGAGCAAACACAGTTGATTCAGAATATGAATCAAGTTCAAGAGGAGGTATGAATTTGACACAAAGGCTTAGATCTGATTTGTTATTTGGCTTCTGAAGCTCTTTTTGTACATAAGCTTGGTTGAGACAAAACAAACTGATTGTTGGACAAGAAACAAGATATATCACACACCTTCCTCCCCTTCTCATTAACCTTAATCCAATATTTTGTGGTTCTTAAACCACAGTTTCCCATTATTTCTGAACTGGAAAATTGTGGTTTGAGTGACCTACAAAGAAATATTTTGAAATCAAATTGAAACTATGGTTTAGTACACTGCTGGGAGTGTCAGAAGTTGTGTTGTGATAAATTCTGAATTAAGGTGGAAGTGAAAGCGTGAAGGAGGAACATAGGCAGACCATTTATCCCCGGTGAAGTAAACCATGTTTTTTGAGCTAAGATTGTTAAACCTGAAATGCCTATTATGTTCAGTTATGACCAAGACAGCACATGTGATTTTTCCACTCCCAACTTCATTCATTTGAATCTTTGCATACAGTGAGACGTGGAGCATCATCACATGCTGGGTTCTTTCTGCATTTCAGTATAACTCCCATATCCATGGGAGATATGTTCCTGGACTTACTGTGGATACCGGAAACCAGAGATAATAGTGAACCCTATTAAAATGAATGACTTCCCTCCCAAGCATATCATAGAGTTGCACTGGAGGACCTAGAAGATACCTACAGAGAACACCTCTCTAGCCATCTTCTAGGTACTCCAGTGTAATTCTGTGGATAGCGTCTGTCAGAAACATGCTTAGAGAGACCACATTTTTTCAGACATGGGTAAGTAAATCCCCAGGTTCAGGGTGTCATGGATACAGGGGTTGTACTGTATTTGGAATCCACTTTTCCCCCAGGATTCCTGAATATAGAAAGGAAGGACTTACAATTGCGCACACATATGTGCCATGTAGACCTTCAGATGAATATGTAGAAGGTAAGAATGGTAACAGTTTGTATACAAATGCTTCCCTCCATGTGTTCAATATAATATGCAAAATGTTCCCAGATTGTTCAGCACTATAAGAATTCACAGCTAATTCCCTGAATGTACAGTCAACCCTCCATATACATGGATTCTGCATCCACGGATTCAAGCATCCATGGTTTGAAAAGATTCTTTTTTAAAAATTCCAAATAACAAACCTTGATTTTTCCATTTTATATAAGGGACACCATTTTCCTATGCCACTGTATATAATAGGATTTGAACATCCATGGATTTTTATATCCATGAGGGTCTTGGAACCAAACCCCAGTAGACACCAAGGGCCCATTGTATTGTATCAGGAGATTCAAAATATGTATCATGGCAGGACATACGAAATATATGTAAGAAATGCATCTTTGTATGCCACTTCAGCTGTGTTGACTTTGAGATGTTCATGTTGTCATCTGATGTTGCTGCCACTGAGCAACAAACCTACATGTATAGACTTACCCCAGAGCAAAAGTAGACAGACTTGAGGTTTGCAGGATCTACTTTTCCCCCTGTTTTTTTTAAACTAGAATACTGAGACCTACATTCTTCATCCAAGTGCAAAATACATAAAATAAAACAATTTTGACCCTAGGAGCTTGTACCAGAACTGAGTGGAGGCAACAGTCCTACAACAGAAAAATCAGTCCCTGGCTATGTTAAGCTTGCTTCATTTTAGCAGTATAAGTTAGGGAAAGATGAAAAATCCTTTTGCTGCTGCTTTTGTTAAATAGTTGAGAGCTATAAACAAATGGTTAGACCAACTGTAGGTCTACAACTTAGGATCTGCTAGATCTGTCTTTTATCCATCTTTGCCCACGAGCATACCAAGTTATAGTATGCTATACTACAGGATACTGCAGGTCTGTAGGAAATGTATTCAAAGCATTTGTTTGAGAGAACATCCAAGGAAAGGTGGATCATTTTCTCCTGAGATATTTTCAAAATTATAATAACTCCTAGAAGCAAGAAAAGCAATGCTAAAAATGGCAGCAGCATCCTTGAGTCTAATATAACCCCAACATAATGACATCCTCGGTGGTGGTGGTGGTGGTGGTAGTAGTAAGTACTGCAAATTGACCAGGATAGTCCCAGTCTGCATAGGGACCTTAGCAGATCCTGTGTATTTACTTCTTCCCTTTTCTACAATAAAGAACACATTTTCTTTTGAAGGCTCCAGGGAGATTCCTATAGCCACAGACAAAGTGACCCAGACATGATCAAAGTGCCTTATGAAATGCATTAGCCAAGTTCAGTCAGCCTGGGGTGGAGACCTTGAATCTTGCAAAATGTAGTAGGAATAATAGTTCATCGGCTATAACAATAAAGAAAAAATACTTCAAAAATGAATAAAATCCACACACCAAGCTGTAGATGGGAATCTCCTGGCAGATGTCAGTAATGATCAAACCAGGAAGTGAGGAGGAGGGACTGTCTTCTTAACAAGACTGTTTATCTAAAGTACACATAATCTTGTTCTTCTGTTTTAAAAAAACATCCTAGTTGTTAACAATAAAAGAACTGAAATATTAAAAACAATGAAAACGATAAAGGTCTGTTACAGCATATAAAATAAACACCAGATATCATATTAGTATGTCACATTCTCTCAGCCTCAATGGCAAACCCCCTGTGAACAAATCTTGCTAAGAAAACCCTGTGATAGAGTCGTCATAAGTTGGAAACAACTTTAAGGCACACACAACAAAGCATTATTTTTAAAAGTTGTTCATGAAGCTAAGTGAAAGCTATCAAAGAGAGAACAGTGTGGGTCTCTCTAGGCAGGAAGTTCCAGAGCCTCAGTAGGCCATAGAGGTCTGCACAAATGTATGCCATGTTTTGAGAAGGGTACTGTATCCAAGCCAACCAAATGGCCAAACTAAATTTGATGTTATTCGTGTTTTTATCATTTACGCATTCTGAGTTTTAAAAAAGGCCCAGCAGCAGTATAAAGAGCTTGTTGATGCAGAGCCAAATGCAAGCATGGTCTAGTGAAAGGAACTTGCTCATCATCCTCGTTTATGATAATTTATAAATCATTTAAATTTTCCAAAGCACTGAATAAAAATTAAAGTCTGAACAAGCCCTGTCCATTGGCCTTCAATGACTTGCTGAAGTATTCACCCTCTTTGACTTTTCCATGGGCAACCAACAAGTGCTAGGATTTCCATGTAAGTCAGAAAAAGAAAAGGCAAGGGGAAAGGGGAAATTTTAAGGATTTGGTATTTTTGAGTCAAAAAAAGAGAGGAGAAAATAAATATCCTAATGGAGAACAATCCAAGTATAAACATTTTTAAAATCTTTTCCCCTTTAGGATGTGTCTTTTCTTCTTTGGTTTTTTGTTTTGTTTTGTTTAAAAAATACCAAATTCTTCAAACTTCTCATTTTCCCTCTTGATCTAAATATAAACATTTCCCCATCATGGCACTAACTTTGTGTGGTGGTGAGACTGCATAGTTCTGTGAGGCAAGAGGCTATGCTGATGGTAGCAGTGCTGCTGGTAAGGTCTCCTATGTCAGACAGGATTTTGCTGAGAAGCCAGACTAAATGTGCTAAACATCTGCGGGGCAGCAGCAGTAGTGGTGGTGGGTGACAATAGCAGTGGCACCATAGGTAACACTTGTTAGTACTGCACAGAAGAACGCACTGGTAGACCACTCCTGAAGACTTTGAAAGCCATGTTGTGAGACAATTCAAATTAAATACAAATACAAGTACAAATACAAGTAGTGCTGTGGCTAATGATGCAACTGGACCCAAGCCAAAAGGATGTTCAGCTGTTCACATGCTCAGAGGTGAAAAGAAAGTCTGAAGCTGCAGAACACATATTGTTATTGTATACTTTCAAGTCATTTCTGACCTATGGTGACCTTAAGGTGAACCTATCACAGAGTTTTCTTAGCAAGATTTGTTCAGAGAGAGTTTGCCATCATTGCTTTCCTCATAGGCTGAGACAGTGTGACTTTCCCAAGGTCACCCAGTGGGTTTCCATAGCCAAGCAGGGATTCAAACCTGATCTCCAGAGTTGTAGTCCACCACTCAAACCACTACACCACACTGGCTCTTTAACACATATTATAGGAACATGGAATATGAGAAGCATGAATCAGGAGAAGCTAGACATTTATAAAACAAAATATGGGACATATAAACATTGCAATACTTGTGGTAAGCGAGCCAAAATGTAAAGGAATGGGGCATTTAATTTCATAGTGTTTCACTCAGGAAATGAAAATCTAAGGGGAAATGAGTGGCATTAATTAATAGAGGAGAGATGTAGCAACAACAGTCAAGGGATCTAACATAAACTGTGACCAAATAATATAAATAAGACTTCAGGGAAAACCCATCAGTATAACAATAATCCAAGTTTATGCTCCAATTGCAGAGGCAGAAGAGGAAGAAATTGAAAGATTCTATACTGGAGTCCAGGAGGAAATTGATCACATACCAAAACAGGACATATTGGTAATCAGAGGTGATTGGATTGCAAACACTGGAAACAGAGCAGGACCAATCATTGTTGGAGAATTTGGCCTAGGATCAAGAAATGAAGCAGGATAGTGAGTGACTGGATTTTGTGACACCAACAGTTTGTTCATTGCAAACATATTGTTCAGACAACCCATGAGGCAACTGTATACCTGATAGCCAATATAGAAATCAAATAGATTACATTATTAGAAGCTGAAGATGGAGAAGCTCCATTGTCTCCATAAAAACAAGACCAGGAGCAAATTGTGGCACAAACCATGAACTACTAATACAGGTATACCTCAGTTAACAACGTCGATGTGTTTTTTGTGGGTTTTTTCCAGGCTGTGAAGCCGTTTTCTGGAGGAGCTTGAAAGGCTATGGAAAAAAAACCCACAGGATGCCGGCCGTGAAAGCTTTTGACTTCACAAAGTAGACGTGTTTCTGCACATTACTTCTTTAACAGAATCTTTGGTACCAGAGGCAGAAATAACATGGAAAGAGTTGGGATAGACCTCTGCACACAGACAAAAAGAGCAGCACAACATTTTCAGTGAACTTTTATTCAAAATCAACAATATGCATATGTGAAATGAAACAACCAGGTCAGGAAAGCCTTGAATAAATAGAAAAAAACATATGGAATATTCTTGAGACAACTTGAAGGCATCTGCCCAAATGCCTCCAGGGATGACTGTTTCATTCATCAGCCTCTACTTTTCTTATGATTTACATTTTGGTGGCTTCTTTACGATGCTGGGGGTAGCTGCTGAGGCAGGCTTATTTCTTCTCCCCTTTGCTCTCTGTGTTGTTATTCATGCATGCTCAGTAAGGGATTCTGGAGATAGTTGCTATTTACTTTGCCTGTTGTAGGCAGGCACATGCAACTACAGTACAGTCAGCTAGAGCAGAATCCTATTCTTTCTCAGGTCAAGCTTTATTGCACTGCTTATGACAGACTCACTGCTGCAACCTGCCACTTAAAGCCTTGTGTTTCTCCAGGCCTCCTTTACAATCCTCCCTGTATCTATGTTTCTGAAAACTTCCACTTAGACAGAGGAGAATGAAGAAAAGCACAGTATGAGTGGGCATAAAAAGACTTGTAAAAGGAGCTTCTTTGTCAGAGACTTTGTGAAATGAGACATGCCTTCATCAAAAACTAGAGTAAAGCTAAAGGAGAACACTAAATCAATCACTGTGCCAAAAACCTGAACATCCCTGTAGGATTTAAAGAAAAAGTTTAAAAAAATTTGCACTGTTAATCCTAATTGACCAGGAGCCAGAACAACTTGGACTGAAACCAGGCACATTGTGAGGGGAAAATGCAAAAAGACACTATCTGCAGCCAAAAAGAAAGAAAAGCCTCATTCGATGCAGATGAAACTCTTCAAGCAGCTGAAGACAGGCAAGAAGCTAAAGTAAAAGTAAACAGAAATAGAATGCAACTGTTCAGTGACTTGTGTGCAGGCACAAAGAGAATTACTATAACCATCAATACAGAGAAATAAAAGATGACAAGAAAAAAAAGGTAGAACAAGAGACCTCTTCCACAAGATTCAAGAAATCAAAGGAAAATTTAAACCAAGAGTGGGGATGCTTTACAACCAGCATGGGAAAATACTGCATGATCAAGAAGAAATAAAAAGATAATGGAAACAATACACTAAAGAAAGAAATGCAAGGATGATAGATTCATTCAAGGAAGAACCATTTGAAGATGAACCCAGAATTTTAGAAAATGGTGTGGAGGCTGTATTCAAAGCACA
Source organism: Gambelia wislizenii (assembly GCA_030847615.1). Lineage (NCBI taxonomy): Eukaryota > Metazoa > Chordata > Lepidosauria > Squamata > Crotaphytidae > Gambelia > Gambelia wislizenii. The sequence continues at coordinate 36,554,521 of JAUMIR010000003.1, read as the reverse complement.
TGGGAAAAATAAATCACCAGAAACAGATGACATATCAGTAAAGCTGTTTCAAGCTGCAGAAACAAAATCTACTTAAATTCTTACCAAAATCTGTTAGCAATTATGGAAAACAAAAGAATGGCCCACAGATTAGAAATGTTCAATATATATTCCAGTTCCCAAGAAAGGAAACACCAGGGATTGCAGCAACCAGCGGACCATTGCATTAATCTCCCATGCAAGCAAAGTGATGTTCAAAATTCTACAAAAAAGACTTTTACCATGTATTGAATAAGAAATGCCAAATGTCCAAGCTGGATTCAGAAAAAGAAGAGGTACCAGGGATTATATTGCAGACATATGTTGGATAATGGAGTGCACCAAAGAATTTCAAAAGAACATCAGCCTGTGCTTTATAGATTATAGTAAATCCTTTAATTGTGTAAATCATGAAAAGCTATGGATTACTCTTAAAGAAATGGTAGTACCACAATCTTTGATTGTCCTGATGCATAACCTGTACTCACGACAAGAGGCCACCATTAGGACAGCATATGGAGAAACAGAATGGTTTCTAATTGGCAAAAGGAATCAAGCAAGGCTGTATTTTATCACCCTGTTTGTTTAATTTATACACTGAACATAATAGAATGGATTAGACACTGAGGAAGGAGGTGTGAAAATTGGAAGAAGGAACATCAGCAACTTAAGATATGCAGAAGATACTATACTACTAGTAGAAAATAGTAAAGACTTGGAATGACTATCAAAGAAAGTCAAGGAAAAAAGAAAGTGCCAAGACAGGTGTACAGCTGAACATTAAGAAAACAAAAATAATGATTATAGATAACTTGCATAACTTTAAAGTAGATAGTAAAGACACTGAATAGTAAAAGATTTCCTATTAGCCTTAGTCATCAATCAAAATGGATACTGCAGTCAAGAAATCAGAAGAATTAGCTAACACGCATTGGAAACTGCTTAATGCAGTGTAGATGTGTAAATTGCTATTGCTTAAAAAACAATTTGTAAGCTGCTCTGATATCCTTGTGGCTGAAGAGTGGGGTATAAATAAATAAATAAATAGACTAGGGGCTTATCTAGACGAGAAGATATAATGTGGATTGCTGCGCATTAATGCACAATCGCAGCAGCATTCATTTGTCTCCACGTTTTTGGGAGAAGATCACTGGTATGCAAAGTTATCCCTGTTTGAAGTTCACATGGAGGCATGCCTGCGAATAAAGGTGGTGGTCGCGAGTGAATTATTCACATTATTATGCTCACAGTTAAAAGACAAAAGATAAAAGACAAGACAGTTCTCCCAAACAAATCACCTGAGATCTAGGTGCCGTTTGCACGATGAAAATGTAGTGGGATGAATTCATGTCGATCGCTGGTTGTTTACACGTACATCATGATGGTCCCGAGATTTTCGGAAGGGGGGGCACCTTTTATCCCTCAACCAGTGGGACTTTCCATCCCGCGGTTTGTAGCGATTTTTTAAAAAGTCATGGGAGGATTCGGAAAATTGGAAATGTAAACAGCCTGGGACAAGATATCTCGGTACTAGGTGATGACCAGAAATGGTGACCAGGGGTGGGATCAGAGATCAGAGACCAGAGAAGGAGAAGGAGAAGGAGGGGTCAGTCACCAGTTCAATAGATACAGCCTCACCAGCTGAAAACAAAGGCTTCCCTTCCTGCTGCACGTAGGTTTATGTGTATGTCTGTGCACTAAGTCATCCTGTTTTACACTGCAAACCCTCCAGCTTTAACCTGTCCCTCCCCTGCATGGTGGGTTTAAATTTTAAAGAGATAGCAAGGGTCTGGTCGCACGGATTGCTCATTCATCTCATCGTTACCTTGCTTTCCATGGTGGATTTAAAATTTAAAGAGACAGCAAGGTTCTGGTTGCAGGGATCACTCTTTTAGCTTGCTTTCCATGGTGGATTTAAAATTTAAAGACACAGCAAGGGTCTGGTTGCGGGGATTGCTCATTTAGCTTGCTTTCCATGGTGGATTTAAAATTTAAAGAGACAGCAAGGTTATGGTTGCACGGGCTCATTCATCCCCTTGTTAGCTTGCTTTCCATGGTGGATTTAAATTTTAAAGAGACAGCAAGGGTCTGGTCGCACGGATTGCTCATTCATCCCCTCATCCCCAATGCAGATGCTTCAACAAACATTTGTGCCAGCCAATAGCATCGCTCGTGGTGGGAAACTCTGAAGGAAGTACATCACCGAGGTTGTGAAAAAAACGAGTGATCGCATCCTTGATTGACAGCTAAAAAAAATCCCAGGACCATAAACACATGTAAACAAATAAAACAGGATAGTATATAGTGGGAGAAGATACATATCATGGGACGTGATGCTGTGTAAACAGTGATCCTGGGATCTCCCGGGATATCCAGTTCAGAGACAAAAATGTAAACAGCGAGGGACAAATCCAGGATCAAGAAGTCCTGGGATGCCTCGCAACAGTAACTAGAGCCTAACTGGCACCCTAGAGTCCAAGCATTAGTGTTGGCTAAAGGTGGAAGGTGTTGATCAAGTCACTGTTCAGCAGAGGTCAGGTAGAGATACACCTCTCAAAAAGGCAGTTGAGGTGACAGTTGCCCTAGGAGAGTGGCTCTGAAGGTGGCCCTCTAAGGGGAGGCTGACAACTTGATGCTGCATTTTGAGCATATAAATGATGAAGTGTTAATAGCTTTACTATTATCTCCAAGAACTAATGTTTTACCTTTATCTGCCATCAGGATGGTGGCATTATTGTTCTTATGTCAATAACGAAACAAGTTCTTATGCCACAATATCTGTTTTCATGCTTTTTCTCTCTCTCTGCAGTATTCAAATACAGTGACCAAAGTGGCTTTTAACGCTAAAATTGATAATAATATCAGAGGAAATGAAAAAGTTTCAGACACAAAGATTAAAGGTTACGAATATAAAATCAAGGCTTATGCGGATGACATTGTAGTTATTTTAGACAGTCCATTAGAGCAGTTAGATGAGTTGGGGAACACCATCCAAGAATACGCAGATGTATCTGGATTTAAAATAAACAAGGACAAAACAGCTGTACTTGCAAAGAATATGAATAAAAACCAAGAAGAACAGATTACACATGAAGCCTGTTATTGAAAACAAACTAAAATATTTAGGAATATGGATTACTAAAAGAAATACAGAACTTTTTAAAAATAACTATGTTAAAGTATGGAGTGAAATTAAAAAGGATATTACTAAATGGTCCAAATTAAACCTTTCGTTATTAGGGAAAATAGCATCCTTCAAAATGAATATACTTCCCAGGTTTATGTTTATATTTCAGAACCTGCCAATTATAGATAAAGCATGAAAAATGCTTTAAGATCTGGTAAACAGAAATTTCAAAATATATATAGTCAGGAAAGAAACCCCGTATTAGATGGAAGTTGCTTTCAGAAAAAAAGGAGAGAGGAGGTTCCGCGATGCCAGATCTTCAATTATATTTTCAGTCGTGCACACTGTTATGGATTGAAGAATGGATTCATTTAAAAAATAACAAATTATTAATGTTGGAAGGAGCAGGTAAAAGATTTGGCTGGCACACATACCTTTGGTACGGAAAGATAAAAGAAAATAAAGATTTCAACAATCGTTATATAATGAAGGCACTTCTGAAAGTATGGATGAACCAAAAGAAATTTTTTTACAGGAAAATTCCACGATGGGTATCACCTGAAGAGGCCTTTTTTGGTAGGACAAAGAATATAAATAAATCCTGGTTAAGATACAAAGATATTCTATTGAAAGATAATGTAGGTTTTAAGCTAAAAACTAGAGAAGAATTAGAACGGGAAGGGTGTGCTCTTAACTGGTTCCTTTACAAGCAGTTATTTGAATGCTTCAAAATGGATTATAAACTGGAAAACTTCAAAACAGATAAAAATCAATTAGATGAGATAATCTGGGACAATAAGAAACACCATATAACTAAATATTACAGTATTTTACTAGAAAGAAAACTAGAAAATGAATATATAAAGGAACCAATGATAAAATGGGCACAGGATATAGGATATAACATCAATTTAACCAGGTGGGAAAAAGCTTGGAGTGACACACAGAAATTTACATTGTCCCAAAATTTAAAAGAAAACTATTTGAAGATGTCTCATAGATGGTACTTGACACCGGTTACGTTAATTAAGATGTACAAAACTGGAAGTAGCTTATGCTGGAAATGTGAACAGGTTAGAGGTACTCTATTCCACATGTGGTGGAACTGCCAATTTGCAAAGATATTCTGGAAAAAAAATCATTGTGCCATTACTGAAATACTAGGTTTGAGATTTTCCATGGATCCTGAAATTTATTTGTTGAATATGGTAGATAAAGTCAAAGAGAAAAATGTTAATCTCAAGTGGAAAATTTTATTATATATGATTTCAGTGGCAAGGTTAATATATGCCTCAAAATGGAAGATGAAAGAGCACCCCAGTTTAGCGGAATGGTTGATCAAACTCCACGAGATGATGGACATGGACATTCTAACTGCTGCATTGAAAGAAATATGATCAACAAGGTTAAGGATGATTGGAAACCTATTAAAACATTTTGGAAAAAGAAATGGAAAAATATAGATAAAGTTGACTTTTAAAAGGGAAATATATATACATGTATATGTGTGTGTATATATAATTACACATGTAATATAACAATCCGATTTTAAATTGTAATATACATATATGTATATATGTGTGTGTGTGTGTGTGTGTGTATATATATATATATAGAAAAGTTAATTGGAAGTCTAACTTAACAAGGATAAGTAGTAAATAATTAGAAGAATGGGAAATATTCAAGAAACGGGAAACAAGGATTACATATTTAATTAATAATATATTCCGGTTTGGGAAGGGTAAAAGTGGGAAGTAAAGATCCTGAAAATGTAAATACTGGATTTATAGAAATAGAAGACAGCTATGGGTTGGGAATATATATTTGGTAAATAGATAAATATGTAAAGAATCTTCATGTTTGGAAATTTTTTTAATATAATAGTGTTAAAATCAAATATATATTTACTGTACTTAAAGCTATTTGGATGAGAATTCTGTATATATCTTTGAATTAAAAAACTCTGTTCTCCTCTCCTCCTACAGCCCCCCATGGCCTTTAGAATCTGCTCCAGAGGGCTGAGAATGCCTTTGGAGCAGATTTTTAGCACAACAGAGGGCTGCAATGGGAGGTGAAGAGGAGGGAAGAAAGGACTGATAGTATTGGGTTGGGATACAGAAATACAGTTGTCCCTCCACATTTGCGGGGGTTAGGGTCGCAAGACCCCTGTGAATGTGAAAAAACTGCGAATAACCACCACCCTCCCACACACCCCTGCCGCCTCTCCCACCCCCCACCCAGCCTCCTAAGGTGGCGAGGGGGCCTCGGAAGGCCCCCTTGCTGCCTCTCCCAACCCCCGGCCTGCTCTCCCCCCCAGAAGTGGCCACGGGACTTCAACAGGCCAGTCACTGCTTTTGGGAGGGCGGGGGGGAGGCCCTCCCAAAACTGTGAATACTCAAAACTGCGAATGCTAAATTCGCGAATGTGGAGGGGCAACTGTACATCTTTGGTTGTCCACTCCAATATGTTTGTTTCTGAGATTGTGCTCTGTAATCTTGCTGAATGAGTCATGCAAATGAACTTCTAAAATGATAGAGCCATTGTAGCTAGGGATGATGGGACTTCTAGACTAGCATGCTTTGAGAATTCCCATTTGGGGAGGCTGAAACAAGAGCCTGATCTATTTTCTGGCTCATTCCAAACATTCTTGATTGTATTTTATTTTGTATCATTGGGAGTTAGTCAACTCTTGGTTGTTAATGTTATTCACTCTTTTCAGCCAATACATCTTCTGTTACCTTTGTAGATCTTGATTTTTGTTTAAAATGATTGGATTCATAGTTATTTCATTTTTTTTACCTAATGAGACCTCCTTTCTGATTTGGCAGAATTAAATCAGTTCTTAGAATGACCAGGTCCATCATTTAGATCCTTCTCCAACTCCTTGGCTGAGTTAGATAGTGGTAGTGTTTGTGCTGCTGGTCCCCCCCTTCCTCCTCTCCATTTTCTCCAGCCCTTCATCAGACTTAAACTATTTTAATTTGGATATAATGGTCTTGCTGCATATAGGATGACAGGGCTCTGGATTTTCATGGGAGGCAGATTTCTCTGGAGTGTCCTGCTGATTCTGCTACATGGGCTTCTGAATGTCTGCCCCAAAGTATTGCCCTGAGTGAGTCTCTGTCTTCCACAGTCTAATTTGTCCTGTTCAAAGAGCTTGAGGCAAATAATGTTAAAGACAGTTCTGGATATTGTGATTTTTCAGGGGAGGGCGGGGAGGAAATCACTGAATGATGCCATCCTGATAAGAGCTTCAACTGTCAGTGAATTCAACTCAAAGCTACTGTACACTTGTCTGAAAAGACAGGCAGATCTCATTTGTTTCAGTCAAACTTGTACTAGACCATATTTCTGCTGGGTTGTGTGCTATAATTCAGAAAAATGGCTTTGGACTCCCTTTATTAACTGAAATGCAGCATGAATATCTAGTATTGTGAAGTCAAAGGCTTTCACGGCTGGCATCCATAGATTTTCCTTGGTTTTTTTCCGGGCTGAGGCTGTGTTCTGGAATAGTTTCTTTCTGATATTTTGCCTGCATCTGTGGCTGGCACCCTCAGAGAATGGTTGTGTAGGTGTGTGTGTGTGTGTGGAGTTTATATGCTGTGAACCCCTGTTGGGGAGGATATGTAAATTTGTGTAATTGAATGGTTAGTTTCTGGGTATAGAAATGCAAGGGTCGTTAGTGTCTGTTTGGCTAATGGTTGGTTGATGGGCCATTATCTGCTGGGAATCCCCATGTCCCTGGGTGGAATTCTTTTGTAAGTGTTGAGTTTTGATTCTATTGTATTTCAAAACTGGGAGCCAGATTTTGTTTACTTTTAAGGTTTCTTAAGGTATTTTTCTTCTTCATTCCTGTGTTTTTTTCTGGGCCTGGCTGACATCACCCGGGACAAAAAAGACGCACAATAAAAACATTGGTAGATTGTGCAAAAAGGATCTGTGAACCCCACTACCTGGAGGACAAACTGAGGCACCTAAACTGGGCCCTACAGGCTAATTGGTTACTCCAGATCAGACATCACAAGAGCACCAGACCCAGAAAAAAACACAGGAATGAAGAAAAACAGCCACCCAAAGGGAAGGTATTTTTTTACCATACATCAAAGGAGTCGCAGACAGAATAGGGAAACTGATGAGGAAACACAACCTCCAAACAATCTATAGACCAACCAAAAAAATCCAAGAAATGCTATGCTTAGCAAAGGACAAAAGAGACCCTCTCACAGCTGCAGGATTTTACCGTGTACCATGCAGCTGTGGACAAGTTTACATAGGGACCAGTAAATGCAGTGTGCAAACACGAATCAAGGAACATGAGAGACACTGCAGACTGGGCCAGCCAGAAAAATCAGCAGTAGCAGAACATGTTATAAACCAACCTGGACACAAAATGCTATTTTAAAACACAAAAATTCTAGACCAGGCCAACAACTATCATGTCAGAATGCACAGAGAAGCTATTGAAATCCACAAACACCTAGACAACTTCAACAGCAAAGAAGAAACCTTAAAAGTAAACAAAATCTGGCTCCCAGTTTTGAAATACAATAGAATAAAAACTCAACACTTACAAAAGAATTCCACCCAGGGACATGGGGATTCCTAGCAGATAATGGTCCATCAACCAACCATTAGCCAAACAGACACTAACGACCCTTGCATTTCTATACCCAGAAACTAACCGTTCAATTACACAAATTTACATATCCTCCCCAACAGGGGTTCACAGCACATAAACTCCACACACACCTACACAACCATTCTCTGAGGATGCCAGCCACAGATGCAGGCGAAACGTCAGAAAGAAACTATTCCAGAACACGGCCTCACATCCTGGGAAAAAACCAAGGAAAATCTAATGTCTAGTATTACTGTGAACGTTTTCCTCTATCATTATAAACCATTTTTCCAGTTAACTTCATATCAATTCTGTTCAGGAAATAGGTTGACAAGAAAGCAGGCAACTTAGGGAAGATGTTAGAGAGATGCGTTTATAAAATTATGAATGTTGTGCAACTTTCCCCAAGCCAGCATCCTCCAGATGGTATTGGTTTTAAATCCCCACCACCCCTAGACATGCTGCCTGGGGATGATGGGAACTGTAGTCCAACAGCTTTGGGGGTGGCAGCTTGGAAAGAGAGAACAACACCAGCTTCTCTGTGACACTGATTTGCAATAGGTTCAGAGCAGATCATTTATTTTAGTGCAGAGTGTTGTCCCTTATGAAAATCAGCTTTTGTAGCTGAGATGAGATTCAAAAGCAGTTCTCACTGTGGTGTTGGACTCCCTTCTCTGAAGCAAATAGTAGTTTTGAAGACCCCTCAGGGTATCTCTCAAGTACCACTTTGCATCCTGGCTGCAGATGGGTTTTCACCACACCCAAGACAAGAGAACACATCAGCCAATATTTGAGTAACAAAGATATATTCTTTATCTGTGGGAGGGCTGCAGGTGTTTCAGCATGTTGCCTGTGCACTCTGTTCCTTGAGTACTAGCCGTTTTGAGAAGTTAAGAAAGCACTCAACAGCACCTTGTACTGTTGTACCTTTTTGCTCTCGTCTTGACAGCGCCTTATGAAATGTTTCAATTTTTTCCCTTTTGCTTGCAGAATGCTCTTCTCCAGGACACTGTGCGCAGGGAGTGTGAGGAACGCTACGAGCTCACTGAAGCTTTGGCTCAAGCCAGAGAACAGGTCATGGAGCTAAAGAAACTCAGTGGAAACTTCCCGTTGTCACAGTGTTCTCTCAGTCAGGGCAGTCTAACCTCTTCCACCCTATCGGTCAATCATGGGCAGAAAAGCCCCAACTGTGGGAAAGGAATAAGACTTTCAGGACTCTGTGGGATTTCGAGAGCTGCTAATGTGCCAACCTGCAGTGATAGATACAAGAGCAGCAGCCGCATGAGCTTGCCAGCTCTGCCTACACTGCAAGCCCCAGCCCCAGATGGAGGAACCTCTTCTTCTCTAGATGAATCCAGGAGGAGGAGGATCACAGCAGTTATAAAAAGACAGCTGAGTGAACTTTGATGAGTTAAGGACTAGTCCCTCTGATCAAGAGCAGCCACTGACAACCATTGGCACAAGTCATTCATCCCTCTCAGTGTGAGACTTTGGGGACAATATTAGTTGACCTTACTTTCTGAGAATTAGTGGGTTTTTTAAAAAAAAAAACTCCAACGAAATTAAGCTTAAATGTCATTTTTTTAAAAATTAGACATTTAAGTTTTAGAATGTAATCAGAAAACAGCTTATTTTGTCTAATAAATGTGAGTGATTTAAGTCCAGTCCTCATTGAGGTTGCAAAAGTGTGTCTGGGCTTCCCAGTTGGACCAGGTTCCTATGATTCAGTATCCCTCCATACAAAATATTCCCTACATATAGCAAAATAGGTGTCAGGGGAAAACATCCCAGCCTAGCCTAGTCCCAGCATATAGAAAACTAGAATGCTAAGAAAAAGGCTAAGCTAGAACTTGGCGGGTGTGTCTCTGTGTGTTTGTATGTAGAGGAGCATTCAGTCGTGTGAGCTCTCACCTGCAATCTTAAATGGTACTACCCTAGTACAGATATACCACCTCAATAAAAAACTAGTCTTATATGCAGCTATGTGGGATACAGTAGACTAAGCAGGGTACCCACACAGCATTCCACAGTGGGATTTTTCTGCCTTGGTTGTTAATTTTTTAAAATAAAAACAGTACAGAATTGTTCTCATGGTCGCTGTGGTTTAGTTCTAGCTTTTAAAGTACATAATGTTTGAATAATAGAGTTTACGCACCAATCCTAACCTCCAGCCGAGGCCAGTTGAGAGGGGTCAAATGTGGTGGATGTGCATCTGAACCATCTGAGGAAGTAGACCAAGTTTATCAAAGCTTTTGCTACTATTTCTTTTGCTCAGTTAGTCTCAAAGGTGCTGCAAGATCATGCATCATGTGTGTCCAAGATCCCCTACCTATATCCTAATAAAACCAGAGGAGTTTGCATAGATGTACATCTTTAAGAACTTCCCACAAGAAGAAGAAATTAACATGGGGCAGTCATGGTTGTGGGGTTTTGGTAATGCCACCTCCAAAGCCCCCATACACTATCTGTTTTGGTTTTTGTTGTTGTTGTTGCTATGCCCTGAATAAGGTCCACTGAATTTTTGTTTCAATAGGAGAGAAAGTCTAGGGAGGCAGAAAAAAAATGGTCACTCATTCTGACTGCAGGAAGCTGGCAGTTTGGGAAGTGGTGGATCGTTTGCCATATAAGTTTCCATACCACACACATGGTTATTAGTTAGTTATGCTGTTATTTGCTGTGTTACTATATGAGTGTGTGTGTATACACACCACACACATACATATACATATCCACACACATATATGAAAGATCACATTTTCTCATTCCATTGTCAAATTCCACTTACATGCAGATAAGGAATGCAATGGTTCATGAAGGAAGATGAGTAACTATTTTCTAAGGAACAAACAAATTGCTTGTGGGACAAAGGGAACTAGCAGGGTTTTTATAAACATGATATTGTATGGCAGTGAAATTACCTGAAGATTTTGTGTGATTCAGTAACAGATTCAACAGTCAAAAGTTGTACAAAAGCAATGAAGCTGAGGACCCTTTGCTGTGGACCAGTTAAACCTCCTTCTACAAGAATCCCACTAAAAACCTCTTCCCTGTGGTAACATTCCAGGTAGGAAGGCAGTATTTAAAACACACACACATCTCAGTGCAACTGGGGCTACTGTATTTGGAACTGGGGCAACCTGAGGTTGGAGGAATCATAGAATCATAGAATCATAGAATCATAGAATTGCAGAGTTGGAAGAGACCACGAGGGCCATCCAGTCCAACCCCCCTGCCACGCAGGAAATCACAATCAAAGCATCCCCGACAGATGGCCATCCAGCCTCTGTTTAAAGACCTCCAAGGAAGGAGACCCCACCACGCTTCGAGGGAGTGTGTTCCACTGCCGAACAGCTCTTACTGTCAAAAAGTTCCTCCTCATGTTGAGGTGGAATCTCTGTTCCTGGAGCTTGCACCCATTGCTCCGTGTTCCAGTCTCTGGAGCAGCAGAAAACAAGCCTGCTCCATCCTCAGCGTGACATCCCTTCAAATACTTAAACAGGGCTATCATATCACCTCTAAACCGTCTTTTTTCCAGGCTGAACATACCCAGCTCCCTAAGTCTCTCCTCATAAGGCATCGTTTCCAGACCTTTCACCATTTTAGTTGCCCTTCTCTGGACACGCTCCAATTTGTCAATATCCTTTCTGAATTGTGGTGCCCAGAACTGGACACAGTATTCTAAGTGAGGTCTGACCAAGGCAGAATAGAGTGGCACTATTACTTCCCTTGATCTAGATACTATACTTCTATTGATACAGCCCAAAATTGCATTGGCCTTTTTAGCTGCCGCATCACACTGTTGGCTCATGTTCAACTTGTGGTCTACTAGGACTCCTAGATCCCTTTCGCACGTAGTCTCACGTAGTAGAAGCAGCCCCTCTGTGCTTGAAAAGTATGTGCTCCATTCAAACAGATGCAGGTAATTTATTTTCTATCAAGGATAATCTGCTATATGAGAAAATATCTGTATTCTTTAGTTAGTAGGGATTCAGTGTTCATGCACTCTGGCAGACCACACTTGCAAGTTGACTTTGGCATTTGTAGCAGAACTTCCTTCAGAAAATGACCAAGGGAACAGAGCCATGGCCAGTATTTACTTTGCTGAATGGCTGCAGGGTATGTGTGTACGTGCATGTGTGCAAACTCCATTCCAGTCTAATACAAAGAAGGACAACACACGTATCTTCAAATGCTGTTGGGCTGCAACTCCCATCATCCCCAGCTAGCATAATCAATGGCTTGGGTGATGGGAACTGCAGTCCCACAACCTTTGGAAATCAGTGGTTTACTGCTCCCTTCATTCTCCTAGGCTGGCAGTTGACAGGCCGGATGAAATCCTTCAGAGGCCAAATGTATCTGCTGCCAGCACTGATCTGTAACCAGGGGCCATAGTGGCAAGGGGGAATCTGGAAGCTGTATTCCAAGAAAGAAACTTTCCTAAGCTCTGGCAGTAACAGTTTTAATTAAAAAAAAAATCCTTCACACAAGCTTAGTTCTCATCTGCAAGGAAATAATCATTTTTTGCTTGTGTATATATGGAAACAGGGAAGTTTTAACTGCCCCATATGCTATGTACTGCCCAGCTATGTGGAGGCTGCATGTTTCCAATGCCTAAATAGCTCAGTTACAGCCCAGATAGGTCCTACCAGAGGGCCCACCCCTCATCAAACTTTTAAAATTCCCTGAAACATGAAGCACCTTGTTGAGCCATAACTGTGGATGTTCATGATTTCTTTCTCTGACTGCAAGCACTTGCAAACTTTGGCGCACAGTTTGTTTCCTAGCAGAATAATACATCAAAAGGTTCATGGTTTTGTTCTGGAATGTGTTCTTTTAATGGAAGCACATTATTAAAAAGAAAAAGCATAATATCTTTTAAGAACTTAGCTGGGCTCTACACGATATGGCTAAATTTCACTAACAAAAGTGTGTGATCTCCAGCTGGAATGAATCAGGAATGACTCCATTTAATTCCATTCTGCTCTACTGGAATAGTGCAGCAGACAAAAGCTGGAACTCAGGGCAAGAAGCCATGTAGTATTCTAGGTATACCTCAGTTAATGAACATTAATGTTCCTGAGCATTACTTTTTTAACAGAAAATTTGGTAATACCATCTTCAGCCAGTAAATTGTTGACTTTCTTAAAACACCAGAGACAAATCTGCAGGGAAACCTGGGATGCTGATTTCTCCAGAGGGCCACAAGGCAACTTCATGTAGTGTTTTATTCTGCAGGGTTCCCAAATTCTTCAACTAGAAGAAAAAGAAGAAGGCAGATTGCCCTGCTGCCTGGCAAGGATGGGGAGAAGACTGAACAAAAGGAAAGGCCATATGAGCTTTGCGAAAGTGGATGAGAAAGTTTAGTGAGGGAGAGAAGAATTGTGGTTGGAAGAGGGAAAGAAAAAGCGTATTAGGCATGGGACATTTATAGGTTTATAGCTGTCGACAATGTTTAATAAAATAAAATTAATTAAACCATAAAAGAAAAATAAAAGTGAAGTGGACACCACAGGGTTACATTAGTAGCCATGACAATTTTCAAATATCACGATTTCATAGTCTTTGAGTTATAGCTCTGAGTTTTTAAGACCTGAGCAGAGCTGTTGATGACCAGGGCTCTTGGACGTTTCTCATTCATAGGGTCACCATAGGCAAAGCTGACTTAATGGCAAATAACAACAAATGTAGCTTAAACAGAAAATCAGTGCATCTCACTACTGTGGGAAGATTGTGACTGCTCAGCCTGCTGTCTGGTTGCTAACTGGGGATGTTATAGTTTTAGACTTGGATTGGGCAGCCTTTCCAAGTCAGGCATGTCTTCTGTAAGTTAGACACACGGTCACCCTATGGTTGCCTGGAATACCAGAATGTCTGCAGAAGATTTATACTCAGTTGCTTTTAAAAGCTTTTGGGTTTCAGAACAATGGGGTCCTTGCTTTCTGGAGAGGAAAGGACTCTGCAAGGCCTTCCAGGGTCAAAGTGTCACTAGGCTAAAGCTTCCCAAAAGACAGCTAGCTAGCCTAGCTTGTAACTCGTTTCAGTGTCACAAAGGGGCAGCTTGGAAAAATTACACTTTTTAGCCATGATCCTGTTCAATACCAGTGGATTCTATGGCTCTGACAGCTTACTTATGCAGTGGTGACATTTTAAGTAATATTGTGGTGACCATTCTGGTGGCCATTCCAGGTGGGTGTGGGGGAGTGGAGTTGTGTCTACAAGGTGGGCCAACCTTTAAGCCAGCCCACTGTCTTGCTGGTGAATAAGGAACTGCTTTTGTAAGGCGGCAGTGAATACTTCCTTACTCTAACATCTAAGAACTACGACTAGCAGAGTAACTTAAGAGTTATTCTGGCATGAGGCACCAACAGGATTCTGACCAGTGGCCATGTTGGCATATTAGGTGTTTTTTGCCCCCCCCCCTTGAATATGTTGATTCTCTATGGGATTCCATCGGGACAAAAGGTATTTCCCTTACATTCCATGAGGGGTTTTCTCATCTAGACAACCCCAGGGAGAATCTGGGAGTTGTAGTACAAAAAGTAACATGTAAACCTTCCTTCTTAACTTATTTTAGCCCACCCTAAGGAAGTAATACACAGCTAAAGCTGTGGAACCAGCCCTTTTATTATTCCCTGGGCTGGAGCAATTATGCAATACCCAAGAGTGTCAATTGTTCTTCAAAAGTGGCCTTGATGTTTTGCTATCATATACCTTGGATTCCTCTCCATTGACGCCCCCTTGTCGTGGGAGAGAGGCTTGCATACCCTAATAATGTTTTGAGCTATGCTGGCGGTGTCATAATAGCCACCGGACTATATGACAAATGTTGCTGTCCTTGAGCAAGCAGGGATCACCAGCATTGAGGACATAATATTGAGAACACAGCTGCGCTGGGCAGGACACATTTCTACGATGGAGGACCATCGCCTCCCAAAAATAGTACTCTACGGTGAACTTGCCACGGGTCAGCATAAGAGGGGTGCTCCAAAAAAGCGATACAGGGGCTCCCTGAAACAACATCTCAGGCTCGGCCAAATTGATCACCAACAATGGTCCACTCTGGCCTCACATCGGGAGGCATGGAGACGCACTATCCACAATGCTGCAGCCTTATTTGAGAACTCACACCGAACAAGTCTTGAAGAGAAACGACAATGCAGAAAGAATCACAATCTGGAAACATCACCCAAGGAGACCTTCTGCTGTGCTTTCTGCAATTGGACTTGTCTATCTTGGATTGGCCTTTTTAGTCATCAGCGCGCTTGCAGAAAGCGCGGGATGAGTGTCCTGAATCTTCGTTTGCGAAGAAAAGCCAGAGAGAGAGAGAGACCTTGGATTACTGAAAGGGAGTAAGATTTTTGTTTTGTTTTGTTTAGGTACACTATTCCTTCTTTAGACAGACTGCAGAAACAAATATTTGTGAGCATTTCTATCTGGTCACTTTTCATTCATTCTCTGAAGCACTATACAAGTTATTGGTTTTTCTCTTCCCCCCCCCCCATCTTTTTTGGAGCCATTCTCCAAAGCTTGCTGCAAGAGGCTTTTTGTGTGGAAGATTTGAGTGCTGGAGATATAATTTGTGCAAGAGACAACCCGAGCCCCTGACGTTCTGCTGAGTGAACTCCTCCTTGGATGGCAAACACCTTAACCTTTCTCACAAGACACTAAAGCTTAGTGACTAAGCCTTTACAGTGCATTATATTTGCCTGGCTCCCAAGAAACCCTTCTGTCCACTGAACACAAATAAGATGACAAACATTCCAGCCTTAAGAGCTTTCCATCCTGAACCCTGTATTTCTCATGAATATAATACTCTTCCAGGCTATAAATGACCCTGCGTTCCCAATGAATAAATGGAAGCTCTGTTTGTACCCGCTAGCCAGTGAAGACTCTGTTATCAAAGAGTTACACAGAGTTCTTTACACGGCAATGTAAAAGGGAAACAACTAAATTGTCCTGATTATTACAACAGACAAAAAAGAGCAGTGTGTATGGGAGTTTATATTATTTGACACTTTTTAGCAAATGTCTAAAGTAAACCGGCAACCATTAAAGATGAACTTGGTATTTAATATAGTGCAGAAGATCCAAGGAGTTAAAAATATTTCATGAGGAACTTTATTTAAAAGGGGGGGGGTTAAGGGAAAATGACTGACTGTAACACAAGTCTCAGAATGACTACCCTGTGTTACTAGTGAACAAGCTGTACCTATCACAGGACAAAATGCTTTTTCATAGGCTCCCAAACCTCTTGACCCCAAGGGTTAGTAATACAGCACAACCTATCCAAAGACACCTAGTTCTGGACTGCATCAGCCTGGAGAGCACAGCGTACTGGGCTATTAACACAAATTGTTTCACATGCCAAAATGTTGGCTAGAGTTCTCTGCAAAGGCCCTGTTCTGAGTCAGCAAGATTGGGGAACTCTGTTTTGGTCCAGCTCGCTCACCCTCTAGTCCTCCGTGATGCTGGAGACCGACATCATCAATTTTGCTTTCTTAGATGTGGATTATATTTGTACTAGTTGGTCATCTGGCCATGCATGTTTATGTGGATTCCAATTTATGGTGACTATCTGATTGGGTTTTCTTGGCAAGATTTCTTTAGAGGAGCTTTGGCATTGCCTTTCTCTGAAGCTGAGAGAGTGCAAGTCACCCAAGGTCACCCCATAGGTCTCCCTGGCTAAGTGGAGATTCACACACTGGTTTCCTACAGTCTTAGTCCAGCACTCAAACCACTATACCATGCTGGCTCAGAATTCTCTCTACCTTTTTCTCAAAAACAACCCCCCCCCCTCACACTCTAGATTCTTTTATTTTTGGAGAGGTGGCACTATTAAGGCTTGAACATATTCTTCAGTACCCCCAAACCAGTCTGCACAACATGGCCTGTGGGCTGCATGTGGCCCGCCCAAGGATTTCCTGCAGCCCACATCGATAGGTTAAAGTTGGTAAACATTTCAAGTTTTTTTACCCAATCTTCTGGTGGCACCAATCAGTGCTACAGTCTGATTGGTCGACAGTGGCTGCCAATCTTATTTTTGAAAGTAAACAAAGTCAAATCAAAAGAAACCAGCCCCTGCTCAAGCTTCCAGAGATGTTGGAGCGCTTGGTGTTGGTTGGAGCTTGGTGTTGGAGCTGCTGCCTTCATGTTGGAGCTGTTGGCCTCTGCCATCCCTGCTTCTGTGGCTGGCTGCCAGCCGTGAAGACCCAATTTGGTGATGGCAGCGAGGGAAGGCAGAGGTCACTTTAGCTCCTGGCCACCAGGGACTGAAGCAGCCTCTGCCTTCTCATGCTCAGGCATGAGGAGATGATTTGGTGGTGGTAGGGATAGCGGTACAGCCAGCCCAGCAAGCACCCCTGGGGCGGATTGAGGGAGAGGAGAGCTATGGAGCAAGCAAGACACCTGGGGAGAGAAAGAGGAAGAGAAGGTAATTATATCTTTATTACTTGCTTATTATTAATTTTAATTCATTAATTATACCTTTACTTGGAAAGTGAGCTGCAAAAAATCTATCTGTAGCCCTCAGAAGTTTGGCCTGTTTTGATTTTGGCCCCTACCTACTGCCAAGTTGTGCAAGCCTGCCCCAAACCATTGGAGCCCCAACCAGAGGTTGGAAATGTTCTTTTTTTTAGACTACAACTCCAAGAATCCTTCCGCCAACATGGCCATCCTGGGGAAAATGGGGCTATCAACTTTCTACATGATCAAGGAGTATAGGTTTTAAATAATAATGATGATGATGATCAGCCTCCTTATAGTTTGCCTCGTAAGCTAATAAATATACCACTAGCTATATACCCTGTGTAGCATACACCATTCCCTCTGCCGCCCTCTCCAAGCCCCCTGCGTGCGTGCACACACACATGGGGGTGGACGCCGCTCCCTCCCCACCCACCCCCGCTGCCTAACTGCGTGGCCCTCCCCAAGCCCCCTCCCGCATGCACACACACATGCTGCTCCCTTCCTCCCTTCCCCTGCTGCCTCCCTCCCCCTCGCGGCCCTTTCCAACTCCCCCGTGTGTGCATGCACACACACACGCGTGCTGCTTCCTCCCCCCCGCCGCCTCCCTCCTTCCCCCTTGTGGCCCTCCCTGAGCCCCCTCCTGTGTGTGCACACACACACATGCACCACTCACTCACTCCCCACCCCTGCTGCCTCCCTCCCCCCACATGGCACCTCACCCCCCATCGTGGCCCTCGCTGCCCCCTGCCACCCCCCAACCCCCCTGCACACACACACCATCCCCCCCACCCCTTTCTACTTACTCATTGCGGCCATGTTTACATTGGAGGTAAATTCCAGCCTCCAGTGTGCTGATTGGCTGCCCAACAGTTTCCTAAGCAGCTAATCAGCACACTGGAAGCGGCAACATACCCAAGAGAATTATATATATATAGATTGTTGGCACTTCATTTCCAACAATGAAGGCTTGTTCTATTTTGGGTCTCAAATTTTTGACTGAAATGGCAAATCTCCTTTTTCCATCTCATGCTTTGGGTGTCTTAAGGCAGCACTACTCCAAGTGGTGGTTTGTAGATTGGTCTGTAGAGTTTTCTGGTAAACTATACAAATATGATATTAATATGGTTTTACTTTTATCTCTTTTTATTCTGTAAGCCATCTTGAGCCTCACTCTGGGGGAGAATGGTGGGATATAAATAAAGTGATTGATGATTTAATAATATGGTGTAAGTATCAAACTGGTTCTCTGCACATCATGGGGGGAACTGCCATCCTGCCACATAGCTAAAGAAGCACTACCCTAAGAGGTACTCTTAAACTGAGTTTAGGAAAGTTATTTTTTGGATTAGAGGTCCAAGAATCCTCACCAGCACGGCCAATAGTGGGGTGTTGCCCAAACAGTAACTTTTCAAAGGTCTCCTCTTAACCTCAAGTACTGCTTCCTGACTTTCTAGGAGTTACTCAAAGTAGCAAACTGAAGGCTCCTGAGTCATCTCACTTGTGTTTTGCCACAGTATTTTCCAATATAATGTTTATGCCAGGTTTGTATAACTACAATGCTCAGGGTAGGTATGTGCCTACTAAACTTTCCCATGTGATATCTTGGACAAAAGAAATGTAGGGATGATCAATGTTAGCTTAAAATGTTAGCATTCAACACAGATTCCCCATTTAATCTGGAGATATGAGGGTTCCATGTGTTTCACTTTCTGGCAGTTAATACCAGAAAATGTTTGAGAAAGTAAAAGTATTCTGTTAAGCGGCTGAGAACATCTCTGGTGGATCTTTTACAGGTGCCCTTGCCAACTGGGGTGTGCTTGGTGACAACTGGGAAAAGCAATGTTTGGGTGGTGCTCTCCTTTCAGAGCCTTCCTTATACTCCTTTAAGTGCTTTGGGTGTGGGGGACATTTAAAAAAAATCCCCAGGCTTTTTAGATCAGTGCCTTTTGATCTTCTCAATGTTAGATCTGACTATGGCATACTTTTAATAATGCTGTGTTGCTTTAGTAGCTGCTACTGATTTCTGTGTGTGCTCCTATATATATATATATATATATATGTATATATTCTTGATATTGCTATTGTATTTTAAAGTGTTATTACTGTAAATTGCCCAAATAATACTAATACCAAGTGGCATATATGGATTGTGAGTCCAGGGTGGGCAATTCCTGACTTTCCAACTATAGTTGAGTTGGAGCTCCCCATCACAGAATCATAGAATCTTAGAGCTAATACTCTAAGAAGATTATCATGCAAGGATGTATTCTGGAATTGCACATAGGTAGTAGTGAATTTGGCTAGTACTTATCACACAACATTATCTCTGTCCCTTTGCTGGTTTGCATTCCAGGCATTTCTGTAGCGCACCTCTTCATGGATGAGGAAAAACCATCAATGGTTTTCAGTACTTCTGCCATGCTAGCATTCCCCTTTGTGGGACAAGTCCCTTCCATGGCAATAGTGGTATGATGGAAGTCATGTGGCACAAGGAGGCATGATACTCCTCCTCTTCCTCTCCGCCTCTCTCTCCCCTTCAAAGATTGTTTTTTCTCCATGCCTATCTTTTTTTTTTTTTTGCTGTGATTGCACAGTTACAGAGATATGATTTTTTTTTTTTAACCATCTCCCCATAAGTGCACAAAAATGCACAATTTGGGATTTTTTTAAAAAAGAAAAGCACGCATGCACTGAAGGCGAGATTACAGAGCTGGTGTGGAAGGACAGATGATTGGCAAAGCACCATAACTGCAACGTACTCCCACGATTGAAGAGATAGTGTGATAATGAATGAATTCAAACAGGTATGTTCCCATTTACTTCATAGAATCATAGAATCATAGAATTGCAGAGTTGGAAGAGACCATGAGGGCCATCCAGTCCAACCCCCCTGCCACGCAGGAAATCTTGATCAAAGAATCCCCGACAGATGGCCATCCAGCCTCTGTTTAAAGACCTCCAAGGAAAGAGACCCCACCACGCTCCGAGGGAGTGTGTTCCACTGCCGAACAGCTCTTACTGTCAAAAAGTTCCTCCTCATGTTGAGGTGGAATCTCTGTTCCTGGAGCTTGTACCCATTGCTCCGTGTTCCAGTCTCTGGAGCAGCAGAAAACAAGCCTGCTCCATCCTCAGCGTGACATCCCTTCAAATAATTAAACAGGGCTATCATATCGCTTCTTAACCATCTTTTTTCCAGGCTAAACATACCCAGCTCCCTAAGTCTTTCCTCATAAGGCATCGTTTCCAGACCTTTCACCATTTTAGTTGCCCTTCTCTGGACACGCTCCAATTTGTCAATATCCTTTCTGAATTGTGGTGCCCAGAACTGGACACAGTATTCTAAGTGAGGTCTGACCAAGGCAGAATAGAGTGGCACCATTACTTCCCTTGATCTAGACACTATACTTCTATTGATACAGCCCAAAATCGCATTGGCCTTTTTAGCTGCCGCATCACACTGTTGGCTCATGTTCAACTTGTGGTCTACTAGGACTCCTAGATCCCTTTCTCACGTAGTCTAATTCAGCCAGGTCTCTCCCATCCCATATTTATGCATTTCATTTTTCTGCCCTAAATGCAGTACTTTACATTTCTCTGTATTGAATTTCATTTTGTTAGCTTTGGCCCAGCTCTCCAGTCTATCCAGGTCATTCTGAATTTTGATCCTGTCCTCTAGGGTATTAGCTACTCCTCCCAATTTGGTGTCATCTGCAAATTTGATAAGTATGCCCCTAATTCCCTCATCTAAGTCATTGATAAAGATGTTGAATAGCACTGGGCCCAGGACAGAACCCTGTGGCACCCCACTGGTCACATCTTTCCAAGACGAAGAGGAGCCACTGCTGAGCACCCTTTGAGTTCGGCCGGTCAACCAATTACAAATCCATTGAACAGTTAACTTGTCTAGCCCACATTTTACAAGCTTGTTTGCAAGAATGTCATGGGGAACCTTGTCAAAGGCCTTCGCTAACTCCATTGTTGCGAGAAAGAGGCGAGGAAGAGGTTGGTGTGATAAACTCCTTAGTCCAACCCTCTGCCATGCAGGAATACCCAACTACAGCACTCTTGAAAGCAAGCTCCAGGAACAGAGATTCCATCTCAACATTAGGAGGAACTTTTTGACAGAGCTGTTCGGCAGTGGAACACACTCCCTCGGAGCGTGGTGGGGTCTCCTTCCTTGGAGGTCTTTAAACAGAGGCTGGATTGCCATCTGTCAGGGATGCTTTGATCAAGATTTCCTGCATGGCAGGGGGGTTGGACTGGATGGTCCTCGTGGTCTCTTCCAACTCTGCAATTCTATGATTCTATGAAAGATGTCCATCCAACCTTTGTTTAAAGACCTCCAAAGAAGGAGCGCTCCACCTACCCCAGGCAGTCTATTCTACTGGTTAACAACTTTTGCCATCAGGAAGTTCTGTTAAGGTGAAATTTCTTTTATTCTTCTTTTGTTCCCACTCTTCCTCTCCATTGCCTAGGGCTGATGGGAGATGCAGTCCCAAACCTGGAGGGCCAGTCATTTCCCACCGCTACAATAAAACCGCATGATAGGTTTGCCTTGGGGGTCACCGTAAGTCAGAAGCAACTAGAAGGCAGGTATCAACAACAAATCATGGTACTGCTACCAAACTGGTTCTCTTTGGTTATCTGCAAGAACTCCTTCAGTGTGATGTTTTAAAATCTATGTAGGTCGCTGGCAAGTCTTCTAATTCCAAGGAGCACATTAATTGAGGACCATTTCAAATGTCAACTTGCTGAGAGTCTGTATAAAGAAGGGATGATGACATCATGGAGCTATAAACATGTCAAAAAGTGGGGGGTGGGTTGGAAGCCTATGGCAAAACCACCTTTGAGTATTCCTTGCCTACGAAAACCCTATGAAATTCATGGGGTGCCATAAGTTGACTTCAAGGCGCGCGCACACACACACACATATTGGCTGAAGTCCAAGGAAAAACATACCACGCACCCTGCATGCTTCTGGACAATGCGGGGAGCAGATGCTTGTCAAAATGTCTTTTGTTTATTTCTTGTGCAAGCAATGAAAACATATTGATTCAAGGCACCAAGGTGTGGGGCAAGATCTGTGTTTACAGCTGGAGACATTTTCAGAGATCTGAATGTCTCAATAGCAGCAAAAGTTGAAGAACAATTTAGAGTAAATAGGCATTTGATTATGCTGAACACATTTGAACTCAAAAGGCCAGCTGCAGTGCTGAAAAAAGATCCTTAAAGCTTGCCTCAGATGTTTGTCTTTTAGGGAGGGACAAAGTTTCAAAAGGAAGACTGGGTATGAAAGGCAAAGTGAAAGAAAAGGACTAATTTTAAAGCAAGCCTCACCTGTCTGATTCTGTGGCCATATTAAGTTTTCGGTGTGTTTTGTTCCTTTTAAAATGCTACCCAATAGATGGACTGGGGGAGCTTTATCTCATTCACTGTAATCAGAATTACAGAGTTTGGAAAATTACTTGTTGAATGACAACTCCCAGAATCCCTCAGCATGCTTGGCTAGGGGTTCTGGGAGGTTTAATCCAACAATGAATTTTTTTAAGGCTCTGGAAAATCAAGTGTGTTCCCATTGAGATATTCAGCTTTTGTCCATAATCCAGAAACAGCTGAAATGGGGTGGGGGGTATTATTTATGGAGAGAGGACATCCTCAGCATAATAAACCTCAGGTTGCAAATCCAGCAGAGTCTCCCTGGTTCAAGCAGGTAGTGCTGTGTTCTGACACTGGAAAGTCATTACAAGCTAGATTTAGAAACAGTTGCCTCTAAGGTGAAACGCCACCGTTGTTTGTGTGTGGAATATAATGTTATTGCACGCAGAGGATACATGGCTCTGCTAATTCAGTATATGTACATACTATTAACTGACTTGGAGTTTGCCCTTGACACCAAAAATAACATTTTTTGGTGATCAGTATGCAAAGAGATCTTGTAGCACCTTTGAGACTAACAGAGAGAAACACGTTGTAGCATAACTTTCTTAGACTTAGTGTACTTCATCAGATGCACGGAGTGAACTAGTGCCTAGGAACAGACTTTTCCTTGGTAATGAACTCCAGAGAGAACTCTGTTCATGGTCTAATGAGCCATTCCATGGCAAGCAGTTTCATGATTGCATCCTTTTAAATGTTGAATTAGACTTTAGAACTTTCAAACTGAACATTAACTTGAGAGCAAACCTTGCTTGCTTCTGTGTAGCTAATAAAGGGCTTGGTAGGATTTTAGGGATCAGAAAAAATTGCTTGTTTGGACTACAGCTCTGAATTAGCCAAGCCACTGGCCATGCTGGCTAGGAGATTTGGTTTGATGTAGTCTAAAATTAGCTCCTACGCTCTGCTGAAGATGCTGCTCATCTACTTGTATTAATTGTTATTGACTGCAAGATCTGGGCAAAGTACTTGTTTTCAGGTGGCATTTTTCTTTCTTATATAACCATGAACATATATGTTGTTTACATATGAGTGAATATTAAAGGCATTTTATATATTTAAGAGCAATGCCCATTGAAGAGCTATAATATGTTTTACCAACAAAAAATAACCACAAATCCGAAACAAGACGAATCAGAAATGCATTTTGCGATTTCTACAAAGAGAAAACTTTGTTGGCCTTTGCCACTGCTTCCTAATGAAGGAAATCAGAGCTGAGCTTAAAATCCAGAGATTGGACAAGTTACATGGCTTAGAGTTGTAGTTCATGAAGTAACACTTCCAAGCTCTGAATGGGCTGGGCAGAGAGAGATCCAACATTTTACAGATGAGAACCAGGAAACATGTGGCCAAGTAACATCAGAGTATGTTCATGATGGCAAAAGTTATTAATGAGAAAGATCACACAAGCTAGGAGAAGCTACACCAGTTTGCTCTTGCCTGAGTCTACAGAGCCTAGAGCAAATCAAGCCTGAACTCTCCCTAGAAGCCAAACTGATGAAACTGAGACTGTCATTCTTTGGAAGTACCATGAGAAGACATGACTCACTAAAAAATACAATAATGCTTGGTAAGGTAGAAGGAAGTAGGAAAAGAGGAAGATTTCATTACAGATGGATAGACTCAATCAAGGAAGCCATGGCTTGGAGGCCTCTCATTCATAGAGTCACCATAAGTCAAAGTTGACTTGATAGCAGTTACCAACAACGAACAGGAAAGGGCAAGATTCTTCCCCTTCCTGTCATCTCTCCCTGCTGAGTTAATTGAGTACAAACTATTTTTGCACTTTGAATTCCCTTTGCAGCAATTGAAACAAGCTGAAATCAGAGGGGGGAGTGGAAGGAGAACAGAGAAAACTGGGACACTTCAAAGCAGCTGAAAAAGTGGGAATACAGAAGATTAATCAGGACTGTCCCTGCCAAATTGGGAGAGCTAGAGGGCATGACTGGCCTCAGATTCAGGTGTTAGCCTCAGCAGATGCCTCCATACACCTATGTCCCATAAACTCTAGAGCTGCCATGATCCTGCTCTTTCTCTGTGCCAATCAACGGACATCAATTAGTATTGGAACTGTACTAAGGAGTCCTCCAGTTGCTGTTGTGCAGCTGGGACAAAGATGTTGCAAAAGGTGAATATGAATATTTCTGCTAATCCATAATAAACATTCTGTCTTGTTTCATTTGGCTTTTTGATAGCAGGAAGGCAAGGGGAATTTGCCTGACAAGCTGCAAGGCTCATACTAATACTAAGAAAGAGAAACGCCAGAATTTCTCACTCCAGGTCCTTCACACAGCAACTCTGGAGGACCTATTCCTATCAGCAAGGTCAGTGGTACATATTGATGGTATTACGCTAAAAGAACATTGCCATGCTCAATTGACTCGAGAGTCCCTGAGGAGTCATTACAAAGCAATACCACTGATCTTATAACTGACTTGGGAACAGTTTCTTCCAAATCTCAAGTCCTACTTGGACACTCCTTAGAATGTAGTTCTTTGACATTGTGGAGTGGAAGCATTCCCATGAAGAAGTGCTTTTATGGTTTTTCCCCCCAGCTGTAATCATACAACTAATTCTTATCTTCTCAGAGACTCTTCAAGTAACCACTCAATTTTTGAGACGATAGCTCTCGCACTCTCCTTCTCTGTCTCTCTCTCAAGATAGCTGGTCTCTCTTTTCTTTTCTTTTTGAGACAAAGCTTTTTCCATGCAGAAGGTAGAGAGACAAATGCATTTACCAGTGAAACTTCAAAGCTCATTTGCTGTTTTGTACACGTAGGGTACACTCTTAAATACACTTACTAGGGAGTAAATCACATTGAACTTTTGACAAAACATGCTTAGGATTTTTCTATACAGTTCCATTCATAATACCATTGCTTATAGAGTAAACTCTATTGAACACAGTGCAACTTATTGCTAAGTAAGAATGTGTTCATTCCAGGGTGTAACACCAAGGACTCAGCTAGACAAGAGAATTAATTGTGAAAAATAGCACATTACCTCACTATCACAGCAGTGTTCATTTGTCCCCATGAATCATTCACAAGGTTGCTGGCATGGAAAGCTATCCAAGTTTGCAGTTCAAACAGAGCATGCCAGTGAGGAAAGATGGTGCAGTGGTTAAATAACCCTGGTGGCGCAGTGGTTAAATGCCAGTACTGCAAGTCAACCACATTGCAAGTTCGATCCCAGAGGGCTCCAAGTTTCACTCAGCCTTCCATCCTTTCATAGGTCGGTAAAATGAGTACCCAGCTTGTGGGGGCAATTAGCTAACACACATTGGAAACTGCTTAATGCAGTGTAGATGTGTAAATGGCAAATAATATAAGAACTGCTTTGAATATTTTAGAATATTATGAGAAAAACCATGAAAAGAAAGCAGCTCTAATATTTGCAGATGCAAAGAAAGCCTTTGATAATTTAAAATGGACATTCATGAAAGGTGTATTAAATGAGATTGAGGTGGGAAGGGACTTTCTATCAAGCTACTGAACAAATTTATAAAACACAAAAGGCATATGTATTAGTAAATGGGGAAAGTCGAATTTAATTAATATACAGAAGGGGACGAGGCAGGGTTGCCCCCTGTCTCAATTATTATTTATTTTGTCTATGGAGATTTTAAATAAGCAAATTAGGGACAATAATACAATACTGGGGCTGAAGTCCAAGGGGCAAGAATATAAAATATTAGCATATGATGATGATTTATTGTTAATCATTCAAGACCCCTTAAACAATATGGACAAACTAATGGGAATATTAGGGAAATTCGGGGCATTCTCTGTATTTAAGATTAATAAAGATAAAACAGTTATAATATCTCTGGCTCTCTGGCTTTTCTTCGCAAATGAAGATTCAAGAAGGACTCATCCCACGCTTTCTGCAAGCGCACTGATGACTAAAAAGGCCAATCTGAGATAAACAAGTCAGGTTGCAGAAAGCACAGCAGAAGGTCTCCTTGGGTGATGTTTTTGGGTTGTGATCCTTTCTGCGTTGTTGTTTCTCTTCAAGACTTGTTCGGCGTGAGTTCTCAAATAAGGCTGCAGCATTGTGGATAGTGCGTCTCCATGCCTCCCGATGTGAGGCCAGGGCGGACCACTGTTGGTGATCAATTTGGCCGAGCCTGAGATGTTGTTTCAGGGAGTCTTTGTATCGCTTTTTTGGAGCGCCCCTCTTACGCTGACCCGTGGCGAGTTCACCATCGAGCAGTATTTTTGGGAGGCGATGGTCCTCCATCCTAGAAACGTGCCCTGCCCAGCGCAGCTGCGTTCTCAATATCATGGCCTCAATATCTAAAATTTTATCAAAAGGAGAAGAGACTCAATTAGAAAATAATTCAGGATGCAGAACAAAATATTTATGGATATGGATAAGTAAGAGGAACAGAGAATTATATGAGAACAACTATAGAAAAACATGGACGCAATTAAAAGAAGAACTTAAAAGATGGCAAAAATGAATATAGCACTGTTAGGAAGGATTGCAACAATAAAAATGAACGTGTTTCCAAGAATGATGTTTCTTTTTCCAAATCTGATAATAATAAATAATGATAAACCTTTTCTGGAATGGACAAAGGATTTGGAGGACTTTATTTGGAACGGACAGAAACCAAGGATAAAATGGACAACCATGATAGATGCAAAGAACAGAGGCAGTTTGGCACTCCCTGCCCTCAGATTATATTATAATGCATGTGGTCTAAACTGGCTAAATGAATGGATTAAATTAAAAAAATCCAAGGTTGATAAATCTGGAATGATGCAATTTAAAGTTTGGACTCCACGCATATCTATGGTATGGGAAAATGAAAATATACAAGGAATTTGCAAATCATACTGTCAGGGGACCTCTGATAAGAATATGGAATAATATAAAGCAAAAATTTTATGAAGGAATACCCATGTGGTTATCCCCCGTAGAAGCATTTCATGAAAGATGAGTAAAAGAGGAGAATTGGATAAGGTATAAAGAGTTGACAAAAAGGATTGACGAGAATGAATATGGTTTGAATACAAAAGAAAAAATGATAGAGTTAGGTTATGAAATCCAATGGTTTACATATTATCAACTACAAAACAGGTATAGGGAGGATAAGATCAAGTATGGCTTTGAGGATAAACAAAATGAGATTGATAGCATTGTCTGGGATACAGGAAATAAGAAAATTACAAAATTCTGTAATATTTTGCTAGAAAGGGCAAATCATGGAAAATACCAGTGATAATGACAAAATACAAGATTTGGAATAAGCAATGAAGTACATTGCAAAGGTTAGAAGTAAGGAATCAGGTTATGTGAAGCAAAGATACGAAGGGGAAGAACCGTTAAAGTAAAAAGTCTTTGGACAAGTAATTCAGTGGAAGTCAGGATGAGGGGGAAATAAGGAAAAGTAAATGGAGGATGGAAATATTGTTTTTGAGTAATAATTACTTGTAGTAGAAACATAACTGGAAATATTGTTTGGAGTTGTTAAATATTCTGTAAAATAATTTACGTTACGAGTTGTATATTAAGTTTTACTCCATGTATATATGAAAATATGTGGAATTATGGTTGCATTGGAATCCAAGATAAATAAATATTTAAAAATAAATAAATAAATTGCAGCCTGAAAGTCACAGGCCTGCTGCAACAATGCAAATATAACAAATGTCTTCCCATCTATGAAGTACAGTTTACCTCAGAAGTGATGATAAGATCTCTCAGTTATTATTCAGTTCTAGTTCCTCCCAGAGTGATGAATCTGCCCCTTCAGTCCTAAACCAATCAATTCATGGGGTTATGCTTGTGCTCATTGAAACCTGCACATGTTACATTATGTAGCAAGATCAAATATGGCATCTAATAATTTCAGGAAATGACATGGATGTGACCACAAGATGGAGCTGTAAGCTTTGTAATGAAAGTACTTAAGCTCCAGTGGCAGGTGTGTGTGTGTGAGTCAGCACTTGAGAGTATGAACACCTGAGATGCTTGATGTAACAGGCATTGTTTAACTGCCTATAAAAAGAAGATGGGAATTATCTCCAGTGTGGGTTTGTTATGGATGGTGGTTGGCGAAGCAGTTTGTTGGTTTAAGAGAGATTTATGAGTATTAGAGATGGCTGTCCTATACTCTGTATATATATTATAAATATACTGCAAACAAAGATTAAAGCTGTCAAGTTGAGTGAAGGCTGCCCTTGTTGCTGTCTTTATTTGGCAAGCCAGAGCTCAAGGCAGTGTGCTGGGGTGAAGGAATTTTTCCTTCTCAGCCTGAAGTCTTTTGCAGAAGTCTCTCCAGAAACCTTCTCCTTGGCATCCTGTCGACATGGAACAACTCTGCAGGTGGTCGTGGGGGACACAGCACGTCTTTCTACACCACAACAAGGGTTATGGGCCCAGTGTCTGCGTGGACAACGCTTGAGAAGCTGTGGGAGATATAGTTCTGCAATTGGTGAGCTGTTTTGTGTTCCTGGAGGGCTGAAGAGAAAAGTCCTGGAAAGGACTGAGTTAAGTGTGTCTACTCACGGACTCTGCTCTTATCTGTTTCCTTTTGGAAGCTAATTGTTTTTGGCAGCCTGCCTAAATTGTTATCAGTGTGTTTGTTTGCATCTGTTTAAATCACAGACCAAACATGGAACAGCAGTCAGGTTTGAAAAGCTGTCTGAGAAGAACTATGCTTCCTGGAAAATTTACATGCTGGCTTTGCTAATAAAGCAGGACTTTTGGTACTATGTAAAGAAACAACCTGACCCTGCTAATGAGGATGAATTAATAGGTGACGAAAAAGCTAGAGCTTCCATTATTCTAGCTGTAGAACCGAATCAGCTGAATAATATCAGAGATAAGAGGTCAGCATTTGAAGTCTGGAAAGCTCTTGAGAATGTCAACCAACCAGCTGGAGCCTTGTCAAAAATGCTGTGCAGCAGAAAGCTGTATTGTTGTAAACAGCAGGAAGCTGAATCCGTGCTTGTGCATTTAAAAAAGATGCAGGTTAATTTCGCAGAGTGCAGTGAGCATGGCATCCAAATAGAAGAAACCCAAAAAGCTTTTATACTCCTGAGTAGTCTAAACAGTGAATGGGAGTTTCTAATGTACAATCTCCAAGGAGTAGCCGAAGCTGATTTAAATGTCGACCTCGTGGCATCCAGAATATTGGAAGAGGCACAGAGGAGAGACTCAGAGGAGAGCTTCAAGGGAGTGACCAGCTGGAGGAGACAACCAACCAACCAATCCATGTCCTTGTCTGAGGAAGGGAGTGCTGCTGTCTGCAAAACACAGAGATGTTTTTCCTGTGGAGAGACCGGACATTTGATAAAGAAATGTCCTAAGGTCTCTGCAGCAAAGAAAGGACAGAACTCACAAAGAAAAAGAAAAGACAAGGCCCAAGATGGGAGGGGGTTTGCTACTACTGTAGAGGGAGTTGTAAATGAGAAAAAGGACCAGTCTGTCTGGATTTTGGACAGTGGGTGTTCTCACCATATGACCCCTGATAGGGAAAAACTACAGAACCCAAAGCCAGCACCAGTGGACACTGTGGTATTTGCAGATGGTGAATCTGGCAGTGTAGAGATTCAAGGGTCTGTATTAATCCCTGGTTTAAACAAGGTATTTCATAATGTACTATGTGCACCAAAACTACACAATAGCCTCGTAAGTGTGGCATCCCTAACCAGTGATGGATATGAAATCCTTTTCAAAGGAGATGAGGGGATTGTGTCCAAGGAGGGAGTAGTATGTTGTAAAGCCATAAAGAAAAATCACATTTATCAAATGGTAGCACAGGTGCAGTGTGGGAATGTAACAAGCCACTGCATGATGGGTGTGCTCATTACCTTCATAGAGTTATGGGCCATATAAGCTTCAAAGGTTTGAGAAACCTAGAGAAGGTTTGCCCAGAGTTCAAGGTAGAGAACTGTAAAAGTTACCTGGACTGTGCTATTTGCAAAAAGGTAAAAGTCAAGGCTTACCCTGTAGCGAAGGTGAGCAAATGCATAACCCAGAGGCCTTTTCAGGTTGTACATGCGGATTTATCAGGGCTGCATCAAGTAAAGAGTATAGGGGGTAGCAGGTTTACCCTATTGATAGTAGATAGGCATACCAGATTTACCTATGTGGCAATGCTCAAAACCAAAAGTGAGGCCCCTGATATGATCAAAAAATGGGTCAATTCTGTTGAAGGGGATTTTCCCTACAAGGTTGGCACTGTTGTGACTGACAGAGTGGGGGAATTCTTAAGTAGTAATTTGCAGCAGTGGTTTGGGCGGAAAGGGATCCAACATAAAACTACAAATCCCGGATGTCCAGCTGAGGATGGTTTGGCTGAACGTAGGATTGAGATGATAAACCAAATAAGGGATTGTATGTTAGAGGATTCTGGAGCGCCAGCTAATTTGTGGGGAGAAGCAACAAGAACCACTTGTCATATTGTAAATAGCTCATGGTGCAGTGTGATAAACCAAACACCATACTACTTATTGTATGGAAGAGCACCAAACCTAAAGTACTTAAGAGTGTTTAGACAATTTGCATCAGTGTACATTCCTCCTCAGTTCAGGAAAAAGAATCAGCCCAAAAGCCAAAGGTTGTGTTTTGTGGGCTATGAGAGGAATAAATATAGGTTCCTGATGGATGGGAATAGATAGGATTTTATATTCAAGGAGTGCTAAGTTTGAGACTCAGGCTGGGTGGAAGAGAGTATACCCTGACCAAAATGTTGATGTAAAACAGAAAACCAGTGTGGTAGATAAGAACAACGGAAATGGAGGGGTACATGTATCCAGGGATGTCTTAGATGAGAAACCAGGTGTGTCACAACAGCCTGGAATTTCGAGTAAACAGGGCACTTTGAAGGTGCCTGGTACTCCAGAAGAGCCTAGCACTTCATTAGACTTGCAACCAAAACCAGAGATAGTGACTGTGAAACAAGAACAAGTTGAGACTCATGGGCAAACTTAGCACTCCTTGAACACTCAGGCCAGTGTTAGTAGCAGTGACACTGAGGGTGGTCAAGGTACATTCCTGATTCCCATGAGGTCTCAGAAAGGAAAGTTTTTCATAGTAAAGCAGGGACAAGCCTCTTCTGTGACAGCAGTAAAAAGAACTGGAAACACTCCAGAAAGAGCCAGGAGAACATGCACTAAGCAGGAGAGGTGGAAGAAAACCAAAGTTCTGGTGTGTGTGGCAGAGTATAGCCAGGATATGTTTGGTGGGATGGTCAGGCCTGTTAATAAAAGGAAATTGACAAATTATAGCACCAAAGAAGCCAGAGCCGGGTGGGTCAGTAGCATGGGCTACCAAGATCTAGGAAGACACTGTGACATTGTAAATAATGGGAACGGAGTCTCAGACTCTATAGGTGTCAGCGAGTAAGGTGACAGTATATAAAAGGATAGGTGTAAATGACACATGGGACACACCACATCTCATTTGGAGGGGAATGTCAGGAAATGACATGGATGTGACCACAAGATGGAGCTGTAAGCTTAGAAATGAAAGTAGTTAAGCTCCAGTGGCAGGTGTGTGTGTGTGAGAGCACTTGAGAGTATGCACACCTGAAATGCCTGATGTAACAGGCATTGTTTAACTGCCTATAAAAAGGAGATGGGAATTATCTCCATGTGGGTTTGTTGTGGATGGTGGTTGGCGAAGCAGTTTGTTGGTTTGAGAGAGATTTATGAGTATTAGAGATGGCTGTACTATACTCTGTATATATATTGTAAATATACTGCAAACAAAGATTAAAGCCCTCAGTTGAGTGAAGGCTGCCCTTGTTGCTGTCTTTATTTGGCAAGCCAGAGCTCAAGGCAGTGTGCTGGGGTGAAGGAATGTTTCCTTCTCAGCCTGAAGTCTTTTGCAGAAGTCTCTCCAGAAACCTTCTCCTTGGCATCCTGTCGACGTGGAACAACTCTGCAGGTGGTCGTGGGGAACACAATACGTCTTTCTATGCCACAGCAAGTTATGTTTTTGTTTAATAAGGGGGAATATACAAGAGAAATTGGCTTTGGGGAGATCATTCATAGTGATGCTATGTAAAGGGAATTAGAATAATTTTATTTATTTATTTATTTATTTATTTACAGTTACCCCTCCCCATTTGTGGCTTTAAGATTTGCGATTTTGACTATTCTTGGATTTGGGAGCACCCCTCCGCCATCCAAAAAACTGCAAGGGGGTCCCTGCCCCTGGGGTGGGTGGGAGGGGGTGGGAGAAAGCAGCGACAAGGCTTGGGTAGCCCGGTCACTGCTCCTGGGGGGCCGGGAGAGGGGGGAAGGAAGCAGCAACGAGGCTTGGATAGCCCCGTCGTGGCTTCTGGGGGGGGTGGGAGAGGGGGGGAGGAAGCAGCGATGAGGCTTGGGTAGCCCCGTCGCTGCTCCTGAGGGGGGCGGGAGAGGGGGGAAGGAAGCAGCAATGAGGCTTGGGTAGCCCCGTCATGCTCCTGGGGGAGCGGGGGGGGAGGAAGCAGCGACGAGGCTTGGGTAGCCCTGTCATGCTCCTGGGGGGGGAAGAAGCAGCTGGGATTGTGGGAGGGTGGTGGCGTGACCTAGTTTTTATTCGTATTTTTTTCACATTCGCGGGGGTCTCAAGCCCCTAACCCCCGCAAATGTGGGGGACAACTGTATTTATTTATTTAGGTATTTATATCTCACTCTTCAGCCACAAAGGCTCTCAAAGTGGCTTACAAATTGTTAAGCAATAGCACTTTACACATCTACACTGTATTATAGTGCACTAGGCACTAAGCGGTTTCCAATGTGTGTTAGCTAATTCCCCCCACAAGCCGACTACTCATTTTACCAGCCTATGAAAGGATGGAAGGCTGACTGAACCTTGGGGCACTTGGGATCAAACTTGCAACATTGTGGCTGCAGTACTTGCATTTAACCATTGCACCACGATCAGGGCTCCCTAATAATTTAGAATCATACTGTTGGAAAAGACCATGAGGGCCATCCAGTCCAACCCCCTGACTTGCAGGAACACACAATCAAAGCATTCCCAACAGATGGCCATCCAGCCTCTGTTTTAAAACCTCCAAAGATGGAGGTTCCACCACATTTTGAGCAGCACATTCCACTGTTGTAAACAGCTCTTACTGTCAGGAAATTCTTCCTAATGTTTAGGTGGAATCTCTTTTCCTATAGTTTGAGTCTATTCCTCTGTGTCCTAGTCTCTGGAGCAGCAGAAAAAAGCTTGCTTGCTCTTCAATATAACATCCTTTCAAGTATTTAAACAGGGCTATCATGTCACCTCTTAACCTTCTCTTCATCAGGCTAAACATATCCAGCTCCCTAAGTCGCTTCTCATAGGGCATGGCTTCCAGACCTTTCACCATTTAGCTCACTCTACTCTGGACATGTTGCAGCTTGTCAATATCCTTCTTGAATTTTGGTACCCAGAAGTGGATACAATATTCCAGGTGAGGTCTGACCAAAGCAGACTAGAGTGGGACTGTGACATCCCTCGATTAGTCTATAAAATATCTGCAGTTATTTTATAGATCCAATAAAATAATAAAACATTCAAATAGAATAGTAACTTTCTCAGGGCAATGTTACAAAACAGTGAAGAACATTTGTAGGACTCTTCGCCAGGCTGGATATTAAGTTAAATAAAAATAGCAAAGGAGAGAAATTTGAGCAGAACTTGGAAAAGTCAGTTTTGGCATTATGATCCCCAGATTCCTCTTACCATGATAATTGTACTCAGGGATTCTGGTAGTTGTAGCTTTCTAGGCTTTAGTTTTGGGGCCCCAGGTGGTGTTTTTTTTATTTTGTTAAAGCCCTAGTCTGCATGATAGTGTAATTTCATAAATGTAGAAAATATAATTTCTGGAAATATAGTTTCATTCCTTCAAACTGTCCTGATCGGACAGAGACAGTCCTTATTAATCCTCTGTCATCCCACTTTTTCAGCTTTTAAAATGTCCCCATTTCACTTTCCTCCTCTCATCTTCCCCCTTTGTCTCTGGCTTACTTCAGTTCTGGATTTTGTTGCCTTCCGTAACTCTCAGACAGGAGAGGAAAGAGGAAAAGGGATCACCCTGTGCATGCTTGTCTTTCAGTCAGGCCTTTAGGTCAACTGAAAATACAGCTTGACAGCTGTGTTGTATTATTGCATTTCAATTACTTAAATGGAGCACTTGGGTTCTGGCGACATGTTTTATGGACTTAACAGCTCATTAAAAATGTGCACAGGGACATTGACACCTTGCTTGGTGCTTTAGGTATAGCCACTGCAAACATGTTCCCAGCTGACTGACATCAACTAGACCCCCCAAATCCCTGATATTAGAGGAGGCAGAAAGCTGGAGCCACTGCAGGCTTTTAAATGGTTTTTTTAAAGTACTTAGGCAACAATCCAATGAATAGTATACAGCAAATATCTCAGCCCGTCAGTGACAAAGAAGAAAAACAAGTGCTTTTCTGTGGAACTATGAGTGAGGATATGAAAAGAAATTACAAACTGAAGAAGAGGCAAAGCAGAATAAATAAATAAGTATTCTTGGGGATAATGAACTTAAGTTGCATACTAAAGTACTCTTAACCCTCATGCTCTCGGATTTTATTTTGTTTTTTAATTGTGTTATGTGAGTTGCGGGACACTTTTTGATCCCAACAAGAATTCCAAAGTATTGCAAGCTATAACAAAGCTATGGCTGCCTCCTGTGGAATCCTGGGATTTGCAGTTTAGGGAGGGGCATTTAGAACTCTCAGCCAGAGAGCTCTTCAGCTTCACTAAACTACAAACCCCAGAATTCCACAGGAGGCAGCCATAGCAGTTAAAGTGGAATAATAGCACTGTAACAGTGTAGTGTCATAAAGTCCTTAGTCTGGCTCCTCAGCAAAAGCCTGTCTGACATGGGACACCCTACTAGCAGCACTGCTGCCATCAGCATAGCTGCCACAGAGAAGCACACAATCCCACCACTGAAGAAAGGTGGTGTCATTGGTGGGCTTTATTTACATGCAGGATTTTATTTCAAGCTCACTGTGCACACTTCTATACATAAGCAACCGGCAATACGCTAACCACCACTATCAGGAAAAGAAGATTGGATAATAGAAATAGAAGGTAAACTTTAATAAAGGAAAGTCTGTGTGATGTCCTTTGTGTTATGTTCATCCAATGCTATGACAGAAAACATGTTCAGTTTAAAACTTGGGTGGGAAAAAGAATTCCATGGAAAATATTTTCTGATGAATATTTGCAGGGCAGTGAACTAGATGGCCTGGCCCAGAATATTTCCCCCTCATTTCTCAGTTTCTAAAATAGATACACTGGAGAGTTGTTTCTTTTCATCTCCCTATCAAGAAAATGATATCTCAACCTGGGATAGATATGCTCTTGAACTGCTGAGTGGGAGGGAAGCTGTTCCTTGGGGGATTATTTTTTATCTTGTTCTTATGTTGCTGCCTCTTGATAGTTTCTGCAAACCCCCTGAGGAAAGGTAGAGCTAGGAAAAAATCATTAAGAACAAGTGCATTAGCTTCTCTTGACATATGAGATCACTTTTGCCCTGTGCTTGGGCCAGCTAAGAAGACTGTACTTGGAAAACATGGGTAACATAAATTTTTGAAAGGTCACATTTCATGAAGCCTGCAGATCAATATTCTAATGCTAATCTATAACTGTTGGTTGGCCTTAATAAGTATTATAAAAACCCAGAGCTTGGAAACATTATGTTTTAGACTATAACTGGTGAGTGGAAATTGCAGGGAAGCAGATTCAGTGGAATTTTACTAGCAGTGAGTGTTGTTCAACCGTTTAAGATACTCTCTCTGGATTTGGTGGAATCTACATTACTAGCAGTAATAAACAGAGGCTGGTGAGCCATTTGTCTGGAAAGGTTAGGCTCTCATTCTGCACTACAGAGCATGCATTCAGCAGTAGGTTGGATTAGTCAGTAGATGATCTCAAAGTTTCCTTCCAATTCTCCAACTATCTTCTGTTCCGTTGTCTTTCTCTTCTGACATCTCCCCTATGCTGTCTTTCTGCAAATCTCTTTCTCTTTTGGTTACGGTACTTTTTTTTGAAAAAAGACAGATGTTGCTGTTGTGACCTGCCTTTAACCAGTTGTGGGTGTGCTATACCACCATGCTCTCTTGATGGCCTTATGGCTATTTTGAGACTTTTAAAAACTAGATAGCAGGTAGGAAATGTGACCCATCCATCCATCCATCCATCCATCCATTCATTTCATTCATTCATTCATTTTATATCCTGCATTTCTCCAAAAAAGGTACCTAAGATAACCCACAACACAGCTTTCACTATAAGCTAATGCTTCTTCCTTCACACTGAGTCTGCTCAGATGGACCCCATTTTTCCTGGTCCTCAGAGTCCAGATAAGCAGGTGCTACCACTTCCTTTGAACAGATGAAACTATCAAGCCTGCATATCTGGGTTACCACAACATCCATTATTGTGACATTCCTTTAAAAGGGCAGGGTGGTGACAGCCATTTATCTACTGCCATTCGGCTCCCAGTGAATACATGCCTCAAAGCTGACTCTCCATTTGGTTGCTGCCCTTCCTTATTGGGCAACAGGGAACTTGTGGTTCATCTGAAACTTTCACAAGGGATTTCCCCGTTGTCATAGAACTAATCTGTGTGCTTGAAAAACAAAACAAAACAAGAAAAACCACCCAGACTCAATTCCTCAGCAAGGCTATGTGGAAGGAAATTGCCACAAAAAAGCGAAGTCACTCTGTACAAAAGGATTATAGCTTCTTCTCTATATTATTATTACTCTTTTTTTTTGACACATAGCTATGAGGTGCTCCTTGACATAATCAAAAAAGGGCATGGCAAATAAAGAATAATCTAAAACTGAATCCACAGCAGTTAAATTCTCATACAGATATATTTTCTGTTGAATTTAAAGGGCTGTGAGGGTGGGAATATAGGTCAAGAATGCCAGCCTTTTACAAAGCACATTCCATGACTGGTATCTAACGGGGTACCTCTGCTGGATTCTGATGTTTTTGCTAGTGGTACCAGGGTGGCTTGATTTCATCTTGCCTTTGACCACTCCCTGCACAGTCTAAAGACTCACTCTGGAGGTTTGGGAAACCCTCTGGAGCATATTGGGGCAACCTGGAGAGGAACAGAAGGAGAAGAAAAGGAGAAGAAAGTCCTGATTTAATTGGCAGAAGCAGCAAATCCAAAAAGAAATATATTATTGGATCTTAACCAAGGGCTTGACATAAAGTTCATACAAATCTTTCCCTCTGTTTTGCAAATGGAGTATTACAAAATATTTTTCGAATGTTCAACAACAACATCTAATATCAGGGTATTCACACCAAGATTTCACACCGCTTGATATTTATTTCCTGGATACGATGCCTAACATTTTATTTGCAAAATGAAGGCCAAGACCCTACATTGCATCAACTCCTGCATAAATGTAGCATGAATAATCTAAGAAATCAACACCCCTGTCCCACGTTAAACTGTCCAATTCATTTTTCATCAGATTTTGTATCATATGTTGGATAGCTGAGCCTTGGGCTACTCGGTTGGCACTAAAGAGACTTTGAAAATGTTCAGCCCATCAATTCAGGATGGAGGCTTTATCAGTAATTAATGTTTGACCATCTGTACTGTATAAGGAGCTTTGGACCTGATAAGTAGATCCAAACACTGCTTTAAGAGCTTCATAAAATCCTCTAAGATCACCCAGATCTGCACAGCGTTGTCTTTTCTGCTACATTGATCCACCACTTGTTCTGCATGTCTCAGAGTTTTTGTTGAAGTTTACTACATGTGAGGTGGAAAGCTGCTTTTCTTACATGGCAAGTTGGCTGGGCTAGGTATGCCTGGTGAGCAGTTCTCTTCTTTGCCAACAGCTCCTGAATCTCTTGGTTGTTTTCGTCAAACCAGTCTTGATTTTTCTTGTGGGAAGACCCGAGGGATTCTTCCACAGACTGGAGGATACTGTTTTTGATATGTTGCCAAAGCACAGTAGGAGAAGTATCTGTAGGATGGTCTTCAAGTTTTGTTTGCAGATTTGCCTGGAAGTTGTCTCTCATGATAGCTTGTTGAAGATTGTTGACTTGGAGTCTCCTCTTTAAGATGCCACCCCTCTTAGGTTTGAACTTAAGATGAAGATTTAGTTTACATCTGACGAGGCAATGATCTGTTTGGCATTCTGCACCGGGCATCACTCAAGTATGACGGACATTGCGAATGTTTCTCTGGCGGACTAGAACATAGTCAATGAGGTGCCAATGTTTGGATCGGGGATGCATCCAGGTTGTCTTCAAGCTATCTTTCTGCTGAAAGATAGTGTTTGTAATAGTCAGCTGTTGTTCTGCACAGAACTCTAGCAAGAGGCGTCTGTTATCATTGCAATTTCCAACACCATGCTTGCTTAAGACACCTTTCCAGGCTTCGGAGTTCTTTCCTACTCTGGCATTGAAGTCACCAAGGATAATAATTTTATCTTCTACAGGGACTTTTTGTATGAGGTGGCGTAGGTCTGTGTAGAATTTGTCTTTCTCTACAGACTTGCATAGTTGGGGCACATATACTAAAGAGAACAACATGTGGGAGGCGTAAGGAAATAATACAGTCAGAGTGTCCTGTTGGCAAGGTTTCAAGTTTGGAGGCAATGGAGTTTTTAATCATAAAGCCTACTCCTGAAAGATGATTTTTGGTTTTGGGTTTACCAGACCAGTAAAGTGTGTAGCCGGCGCCATGTTCTTTAAGGCTGCCTTCCTCATGGAGACGAACTTCACTAAGAGCAGCA
This sequence comes from Gambelia wislizenii, assembly GCA_030847615.1. Lineage (NCBI taxonomy): Eukaryota > Metazoa > Chordata > Lepidosauria > Squamata > Crotaphytidae > Gambelia > Gambelia wislizenii. The sequence goes on along the minus strand of JAUMIR010000003.1, from coordinate 36,515,113 downwards.
ATGTCAATATTAAGTCGTGATCGTTCATGGGATATTAGAGCAGAATGACGCTCAGGCCGTCCACTATCTGCAGAGTCTCGCATGGTTCTGATGTTCCAGCATGCAAGCGTCAGTTTATTTACACCTTTGGAGGCTGGTGTGTGCCTTTGTTTCTTTGCCTTGGTTTGACCGCAACAGAAGATGCCCGTTGGCCATGGCTAGCCAACCAGGTAGATGGGGATAAGCTTTCGTTAGGCCACCTTTTCTAGGCCCCTCTGCATATGGAGCAAACAGTGCTCTCCTTTAAAAAGGCTGCTTGGTCATTCAGGATGCTGCCGAACAAGACTGTCATCTCCTGGGCCAGCCTCGAGCGACCAAAGTCCTGAACCCCCTGCATGCAGGGTTGGGTCTGCGGCTTCCAGTGCATCTTTACACCTGCCATTTCGTCCCTTGCCAGTCACTACAGGGCTTTTTTGGAATTGGATTTGTCCTTCAAGCCTGTGCAATGGATTTTTCTGGTGGAGTGCAGCGTGCACAGAACTGGCCTCACCCTTTAAACCAAAGGTTCATCTGCTGTGGCCTTGCAAGCATGGACGGTAGCAGCGAGGTCCTCGGGCCGTAGGTTTGATTAGAGTTTCCTTCTCTTAGATGGTTGACCTTACAGGGTTGGACGAGCACCATCTTCCCGGGTTTGGGATTAGAGTTTTCCTTCTCCTAGGACGGTTGCCATAGGCTAGAGAGCCCATGAATATATAGCTTAGCTGAATACAGAGCAGTTACAGCTCTGTAACTGTCACGTGTGAATCTGCAACTGTAATGCAAGATGCCAGCTGAAATTTTTAAAAATCTAAAAGTAGAACCTCCCCTTTTTGTGTTTGATTATCCCATTTCCCATTGCCATTGTGCCCTGTCCCACCTAGTTTTCAATGGGAAAGGGTAGACTGTCATCTGCTCTGAGCTCATGACCTAGAATCAGGGATAACTACAGCATCTATCATCATCATCACCACCACCACCATCATCCCACCTTCCTCCCAATATAGGGACTCAAGGCAGCTAACAGTGAGAGTAAAACAATACACGAACATTATAAATATAAATATGGAATTTAAAAAACAAATTAGACAATTTAAAGTGTTAAAACGTTTAAAAACATTAAAAACAAACTGCCCAAACTGTGTGGGTATTTAAGCAAGAATTTGTTCATGTTTAGCAGAAAACAGGTGACTCTAGGCATAGTGTCCCTAAACTTTTAAAATAGCCCTTACTTTATTACCAGAGGTTGGACAAATTTCCTTTTGGGACTATAATGTTCATATTCTGGGATTTGTAGTTCAACAGAGTAACTCTGCCCCTGCCCCATACCAGTAGAATGGTGTTGTTTGAAAGAAAGCAGTTTAAGGTCGCATAGGATGGGTAGGGCAAAAAAAAAAAAAGATTACAAAGGAGCATTAATCACTGTCTATTGAGTCAAAGGCTGAGGTGAAATCTACGAAGGCCACATATAGACTTCCTTTCAGTTTCATCAGCCTTTTTTTGATCAGATGAGTGAGCACAAAACAATGATCTATTGTGCTCCTATCATGGCAAAAACCGGCCTGTTCCTCTGTTACAATGTCATTTTCTGTGGGGGAAATTGTCACTCACAAACATAGACAAAAGTTTGTTGTTTTTGTTGAAACAATTGTATTCACACACTGATTTAAGAGTGAGGGTTGGTTTATCAGGTACTCTGGTTAAATCAAAACTTGAAGAGGAGTCAGGCAGGGTTGCCTGTTGGCCCCCTTTCTGTTTAATTTCTGTGTGAACAATCTTGTTTCTGATTTTAGCTCTGCAGATTGTTTCCCACCCTCTGTTGGAAACAGGAAAATTCAAATGTTGTTATATGCTGATGACATGGCCCTTTTATCTATTACTCAGATACGTCTGAGGAGACTTCTACAAAAACTAGGCAAGGTTTGCAGTCAGGAGAACTTGGTTATTAACCACTCCAAAACTAAAGTAGTGGTTTTCTCTAAAATGAAGCATCCCCACAAATGGTACTTAGATGGTCATCTGATAGAGCAATGTTATAGTTTCAAATACCTGGGGGTACATTTCTCTTATAATGGAAATTGGAAATGCCATTTAGAGGCAGCAAAACTTTTGGCTTGGAGGACATCAAAAGCAATACTAACTTTTGGAAGGGTCAGTGGAGGTTCGCTGGTAGGCTCCATTCTTAAAATCTTTATATCTAAAGTCCTGCCCCAGTTACTATACAGAGTAGAGCTATGGAGACAGGTCCATGTTGCAGCAGCTGAAACCATCCAGAACAGATTCTTGAAAGAACTGTTAAATCTTCCTCCAGGAGTACCCTCTTCTTTACAAAGGCTGGAAGTGGATCTCCCTTCTATTAAGGCAAGAACCCACAAAGCAGTTATACTTTACGGGAAAAGATTGATGAGCTTGGATGACTGTAATTTAGCCAAACAGTGTTTCGCTGAACAACTTGCTATGGGAGGATGGCCCCACTTTTCGACAATATTGTCCCTTTCCTATTTTGAAAACATCCAGACCTCCATCATTCGTAAGGACAAATATTCTATTAGAGATAAGATTTTTGAGTTGGATTCCTCTGAAAATATGCTTGCCAGCCAACAGCAAGTGTTCTCTCCGTGATACAGTCTTATAAAGAGGGAACAATATTTCCAGCAGCATTTTCAAGACTTAACTTTTGTTGCTCTGAGAAAAGCCTTTACTGCCCTCCGTTTTCAGACAATGCCTTCAGATCATTTAGAGGGAAGGTATAAAGGGATTACACACAGCATCTTTGTATTTGTAGCTCTGGGGAGGTGGAAGACCTAGTGCATTATCTTTTACACTGCCCACTGTATAGGGACCCCAGGAACCATTTCCTGGGAGACCTTTTGAAAGCGAGGGCAGGTTGGATGCTGCCTAATATTATTGTGATCTTTTGGCAGACCACTCTAAATCTATTACACTTAAGGTGGCCACCTTCACAGTAGCAGCCCAAAAGACCTGCTGCAAATTTCTAAAAACAGTTGCAGTGGACTGCAAAGGGGACCAGTTGTTGTAGCCCTATTGTTGCCCTGGCATTTTCCCCTGTAATTTTAATTGATTTTATTCCTGTATTTTCCTTGTATTTTGTAGATACTTTTCTGGTGTGTTTTTGTAATATTTTGTAATGGATGTTGTGCCACAGACAAATAAACTTGATGATGAAAGGAGCATTAGAAAACCACGTTAGCCAGATGAGATGTAATATCTGTAACACTCCGGTTCCTGTGAGCAGAAGGGAATAGCTTATCAAGAAGCACTTAAGAGAAAAAGGTTAAAGAGGATTATTAAGAAGGGATGTATCTTTTAGAGCTTGGGAAAGGAAATTTTTTTGGACCAAAATTCCAGAATCCTCCAGCTAGCATGTGTATCTGGAAATCTGAATACTTGGGTGGGATCACAGTTCAGTGCAGAGTATGTAGTTTGCCATAGACAGTCACAAGTTCAATCCTTGATGTCTTCAATTAGGGAGATCAAGTATCGGGGGTGGTAAAGACCTCTGCTGGAGACCTTGGAGAGCTACTGCCAATTGAAGCAGAAAGTACTGGGCTAAGGGGACATAAGAACACAAGAGCTGGATGAGACCAGAGGCCCTTTTAATCCAGCATCCTCTTTGTCACAGTGGCCAGCCAGATGCCTATTGTTACATGCCCTTACACTTCCTCCCGTACAATAATTTACTACTTGCCAATAATTCATAAGATTGGCATTAATCAACAGTTCATGTAGGTCCTGGTAGACCAGGCCATCCATAGAAGGGTTCACGCAGAGGTCACCAGAGGCCTAAATGAAGTTGTCTTGGAAAATTCTCCAAAATACAGACATGCCCAGGACTGGTTATGCGGAGCCTTCTTAGATGAGTCGTTAGGGAGGAATGTGCTAATCCACCCTGGACACCCCTGGCAATGAGTCATACTCCAACACAAACAAGTGATTGGAACTCCCAATATGCTGCACAGGCCTCCCTTCACACCTTTCCCATCCAACAATAGAAGGTTGCCTCAGACCCATCAATCTTAATGATCCAACCATTAACAGTAATTAACAAATCTGGAGCTTCCATTGTTTTACTCTGGGAAACTCACTCAAACATTGTTCTCCACTCAAAATACCCCTTAAGGGTGCAATATAGGATATAAATATCACCCCAAAACACAGCCAGATGTCATTACTCTCTGTGATTATTCTCCAATAATGTTTTTGCTGCATCAGACTAACATGGCTGCTCCTTTAGAAATTATTACAAGTAGGGTGGCACTATAGATTTGTGTAATGGCCTTATAATATAGGCAGTTTTATTTTCAACCCCTTTCTTTATGATCTCCAACATGGCATTTGCCTTTTTCATGGCAGCAATGCATCGGCTTGATACTTTCATTGAGGTGTTCACCCAGTCTGAAGATCCATTTCCTGGTCAGCTCAAACCCCACTAGCATATATACAAAGTTATTGTTTGTTTGTATGTTTTTGTCTTAACCTGCATCACTCACTTTACATTTGATTCAATTTTAACGCCAATTTCCCAGGTTTGGAGAGATCCCTTTGGAGCAATTTCCTATCCTATTTTATCTTAATTTGTATTTTATCCTAAATAATTTGTTGTCATCTGCAAATCTGATCATCTCACTGTTCAACCCTAAGTCCAGTTAATTAACGAAGAAGTTTAAAAGCAATGGTCCCAACACAGATCCACTATTTGCACTCTGTCATCTTTACTCTTGCTGTCAATATATTTTTTCTTCCTGCTTTTTAACTGGTTACTTTTTTGTAAGAATATCTTCCTCCAACCTAGTGTAGTTATTTTGGACTACAGCTCCCAACATTTGTGGCCATGTTGGCTGAAATTGATGGGAGTGGCAATCCAAAACAGCTAGAGGACACCAAGCTTGGGCCTCCTCAGTTGTGGCACCCCAGGTGTGGAATGTCTTCCTATTGGAAATCCAACTGGCATTGATGTTAACTTTGTTCCAGTGCCAAGCTAAAAATGTAATTCTTTGGGCTCATCTACACAGCCCAGGATATGCTGTTTCTCCCCCCTTACCTCTGTGAAATGGGCTGGAGTCCAGATGGGCACACCGACTTGTTGCTGCAGCCACCACCACTGCCGCCATCTCCCTTGCTCTCCTGGAAGTGATGAAGCCGGCCTGAAAAATGTGACAAGGGCCCCTGCATGTGACCAGCCTTGGTCACATGCTGCAGGACTCCTACCTGGATACAGAAGAGCAAGGCAGACTGGCAGCTGCAGTGATCAGCTGGCCTGCCAGGATAGGCTTCTGCTGACACGTGGAGCCCAATCTGTTTTTTGCCACTGGGACCGGATTAAAGCAGGTATTATTTTACAGTGTTTTATCAGGCCCTATACCATGTTCCCTCCATGTTAGCCTTGTCTTTGCCCCAGGGGTGATGAGGATTGCCCGGGGGCAGAACGAGGTAAAAACCCTGCATCATCAGGACTGCAGGGCTCTAAGATGGGGGGCAAAACAGATGGGGGAGATAAGCCATTTAGCAAAACCTTTGGGATCTAAGGATCTTGGCTTGACTAGATTGCAGAGGTCTAAGTACACAATTTTAAATTGTTTTCTATATTTTAAACTGTTTAAATTGTGTGGAACTCTTTAAAACAGATTAAAAATTATTTGTTTCCCCTGATAGAGGGTAGGATATAAATATGTTAAAAATATAATATAAAAATAATTCTTTAAGAATCAAGGAGTCAAATAGTCTGATTAGTATAGCACAACTCCTACAGTATATGCACCCTGTAGAAAATATAGAAAGAAAGGTTATGAAAATACCCCCACTGCACATATTCACCTCCACAACATCTTTCAGAAAAAGGTCTTACCTTGATAAGGGTAGGCAGAAATTTCTTACAGCCATTTCAGCTGGGTGTACTTAAGAATCTATGAAGATTTCTGAGTCAGAGTACCTCTTATGCGGAATTAGAGACCACTGGTAAAATGAGTGCTTTGCCACTGAGCTATATATCATAATTTCCTCAGTGCAGTCAGTGCTTCTTGCTCCAGGACGAGACACATCAGAGAAAAGTGTTGACGGGAGAGTAAGGCTACTAGTGAGAAATTAAAATTGCCTTGCACCATCAATGGGTCTGATACTGACATAAGTTCCATGTCAACAGCCTAGAAATTCTGGTTATTGGTACATATGGGATTTTAAACCTAGCTGCTTAAATCAGAGGAAGGTTACAGGAACCCAGGTTCCATTGCAGAATAGCATTCCCCACAAGCAGACTCTTGCTCAGGTATATGATAATCCATGGGTATCTTATCCAAAGGTTAAACTAGATACTATTTTAAATGTATAATGTATAAGGCAGTCTTTTAAAAATTTGTCAGTAACCATACAGGCTGCACTCTGGATTAGGTCAACTCCATTGAAGTAGGGCAGGTTTAAACTTCCCCCAACATCTCCCCCACCTGAAATTTGCTCCTGATACCTGCTTAGGGGCTAAAGGAAGAAAGACTCAAGGGCCACCAAGTCAACAATCATAATGGGATTAAAGTCTTTCAGTCTTACAATGTTTTGCCTATCAGACCTCATGGATGGTTTTTCTTTTCTTTTGCAATTGGCCACGTTCATGCTGTAAACCTCCATTACCTCCAGGGATGTAGTTGGGAGGCAGGGACAAAAGGAGGGCATTTTACCTCCCAAAAATAATTCAGGGAAGTGGGGACTGTCTTTCAACAATCTTTCAAGCTTCTAAAAGTTAACCACAAGTAAGGGGGCAGCAGGTATTGAAGGGAAATCATTTCCCCAGAGGGCTCATCTACACTGGCCAAGATAATCTAAGTGTTGCCTGGAGTATTTTGGCCCCAGATTTCCCCCTCCCCCATTACTGGTGTACTCTGCAATGACACTGAGTGTATGTCTACACATGTGGGTTAGTATATCCTACTACCCCTCTCCCATGATATCTCATAATTGGAAATATTGGACATTTTTCAGGGTCAGGTTGGCTGGTGCAAACCAAAAAGGCCAGTTGGATGTCACAATGACCTGGGATGTGTCTTAGAAATATTATGGCAAGGAGGCCCATATTAGGATTGTGTGGAAGCCCCTTAGTAAACACAGTTGTTAAGGAGGTATGTCCAGCCCTGGACACCTCAGCAGTGATTCATTCAGTCAAACAAATAATTAAGTGACCATTCCCAAATCTTTTCCTATGGAAGTCACTCCCAAACCCCCTCCCATCCAACCTTGTGAGGTTGTCATAAACCCATCAACTCCTATCTCCCAGCCATTATCACAATCAGTTGAGTTTCAGTTTCCTTTGTCTATCCCGTGGAAAAGCCACCCAGGCTTTGTCCTAAGAGTACCCTTTCAGGATATGAAATAGGGTATAAATATTAATTTCCTGACAATAGAAAGGTGTGTCACAGTGGATGAAGCCAGCCACTCTCTTTCTCGGCATGTCCCAGATTAGAACATCCTGTGCCACCCTCAGATACCTGTCTGAGAATCTTTGCTGCATGAAACTCTTCTCTCCAAGACTGGTAACTATCACCCTTTATTCACAAATTTCTCCCTCTGTCCAATCTTTCTACTTTACTCTGCTATAGCCTTGTATGGTTTTTAGACATGTTTTGGGTGAGTTCACTTTGTGTTATTTCCAATAAAATACTTTATTTCACTTTAAACTGGAGTGCTCTCTACAGTTAGTACTGGTATACGGTAGCACCACCGCATCTGCTGATTCACCATCTGTGGATTCAATTACCAGGAGGGTTCTGGTGATGGCGGTGTTCACTATTATCTGCGGTGGGGCCTGGAACCAATCCTCCAAGGATACGGGGGTCCTACTGTACACAGGTGAAAAGATTCTGAAGTTACCCACCTTTCACAGGCTTCCATTTGAGCTAATAATTCACCGAGATAATAATAGAGGTTTTGGCATCATGGGTGGGTCTCTAAAGCACCCCCACCTCTTAGGTAACACATGTCCCACTGTGTTGCCCAGCGCTGATGCTGCTGGGGCAAGTTGCATCCTCTGAGGCCAGAAACGAGATACCCACAATTGATCACATGGCTGGGTGCCTTGTTGTGACCTCAGAAGACACAACTTGTACCAGCAGTGGTGGTGCTGGGCAACACAGCCGAGACACATGTGTAGACATCTACCCAGTGCACCAGGTTTTCCTATGAAATCCAGAGCAAATGGTGACTTATTTTACTTCATTTTAAGGGTGGCTTAGTGCAGGTTTGGTGCTGAACTGGCCGGATATTGTGTGGACAGTTTGCACCAGAATTCAGGAATTGCTCCTGCATCATCTGGACAGATTTTCACGGGGATGGGGTGAGGACATTTTATTTGGCCACTGTTGACAAGTCCTCTGACATCCAAGGTAGAGTGGATGCAAGTGCTTTGGTGCACATGCTGTCTTGCAAAACCTTTAGAGGCAGGAACTGAAGAGACATGTCAATTGTCAGGTCAGTTGTCCCAAATCTCCTTATTCAACCAGAGCATCAAAAGGATAAACTTCATTTCATTTACATTTATACATTCAATATCAATAGTGCATGCCAATATCTAGCCATCTCCAGGGGTGTAACTATAGGGATGGGGTTGAGAGCATTGCCTCCCAAATAAAAATTCTTCCCCCTCAAATGAAATTTTCCCAAATTTCTAGCATTCCAGTAACATAAAACCTCAGTGGAGCATTTAGAAATACAGTTTAGGCATCCAAAGAAAAGGGGAAGGCAAAGTCACCAAAGGAATGCATTCACCAAAGGAATGCAGACACAGGGAATATACAGTTGTAGGCGTCTCCATCATTGTCTCCACCTCTGCCATGCTAGCATTTGGGAATTGAAGGAATATTTCATTAGGAGGGCAGATTTCTTGTTGAGAAGGCAATGCTGTCATCCTCTCTTGTAGTTACACCCCTTTGTCTCTCAAAGCTGCTCTTAGGAGGAAATGGCATGTTGTTTTTTTGCTTACTGTCTGTGCTGGATGCTGACGTGTGTACACTGATCCTGAAATGGATACAAGAAGTATCAGCTTGTTCTCGCCCACTGAGAACATCATTTTAGAGAGCTAAATGACCTCTGTTCATGCCCTCTGTTATGATTTTGTTTGTTCCTTCATCCAAAAGAGGGGAACAAATGGCCCTCCAAGTGCATTTGGACTACAAAACCCTCAACACTGACCACTAACCACTTTGGTTGGGGTCCTATGACATCTCAAAGGCTATTGGTTCCCCATCCCTGATTTAAATAAAGAACCATTATGATTCTGTCAATAGACTGTCTGAAGTATTTCCCAAAGGATGGATCTTTCCCAATCTGGAGCCATCCAGAAAGATAGACTTTCTAGGTTAAAATGACAAAATATTTGGTGGTAGTGGGAGGCCTAAATATGTTACCACACCCCAAACTGGGTAAACATAATCATGAACCCTGATAGAATCCTTCCTTCCTGAACAGACTCTGGACTCTCTCTGCTTTCTTCTAGTGCAATTAAACACTGCTGATGGGACATCTATGATCTATTGCCATCACATAGCCCAAGGCATTTTCTTGCAAAGTATCAAATGGCATCTCCTCCCCTGTCAAGGAATATAGTCACCAAGTTATTTTGGTACCTGTGAAAGAAAATTCTCCAAGCATTTCTCCCTGCCTCTGGCTGTAAAAACAACATGACTAGAATCCTGCTAGTTAGTCCCAGCTAGAGTACAGTAGAGTGACTGGTGAGTCAACACATAGATAAATCTAATTTTTAACTAGCTGTATCTGGCATAACACCCCTCTCTCTCTCTGGCTTTTCTTCGCAAATGAAGATTCAGGAAGGACTCATCCCGCGCTTTCTGCAAGCGTGCTGATGACTAAAAAGGCCAATCTGAGATAAACAAGTCTGGTTGCAGAAAGCACAGCAGAAGGTCTCCTTGGGTGATGTTTCTGGGTTGTAATTCTTTCTGCGTTGTCGTTTCTCTTCAAGACTTGTTCGGCATGACTTCTCAAATAAGGCTGCAGCATTGTGGATAGTGCGTCTCAATGCCTCCTGATGTGAGGCCAGGGCGGACCATTGTTGGTGATCAATTTGGCCAAGCCTGAGATGTTGTTTCAGGGAGTCCTTGTATCGCTTTTTTGGAGCGCCCCTCTAACACTGACCAGTGGCGAGTTCACCGTAGAGTATTATTTTTGGGAGGCGATGGTCCTCCATCCTAGAAACGTGCCCTGCCAAACGCAGCTGCGTTCTCAATATTATGGCCTCAATGCTGGTGATCCTGCTTGCTCAAGGACAGCAACATTCATCACATAGTCAGTCCAGTGTATATTTAGGATTATGCGTATACAGCACTGATGAAAGCGTTCGAGGAGTCATAAGTGTTGGCGATAGGTGACCCATGTTTCAGACCGTAAAGGAGAATAGACAGTACAATGGCTCTATACACATAGATTTTTGTGCTTCACCTCAGATGTTTATTACTCCAGACTCTTGTAAAGTCTTCCAAATGTGCTATATGCCTTTGCTAATCTGTGATCGATCTCTTTGTCAATCTTGGCATCTAAAAACTCCCCCCCCCAATGCCCAGTAGACCTCATAACAACCCTGAAAAGTAGGTAGGTAGGTTTTTAAATTCCTCCTCCTCCCCTTTCTCAATGTTCCACACTTTCCCCGGAATTGCTGAGGGTGACTTGCTCTGTTGCCGCCACTGCCAGTTGATGTCTGGATCGCGTCGCAGCAGCAGCAATGGTGTCATGTGGGTGGTGATTTGTTGGGTCTGTTTCCTGAGCAGCCAATCAGCACACTAGGAAGGCAACATACCCAGAAGCTATGTTTATATAAAACATGTTTATTTAAAGAAAATAAAATAAAAATAAGAGTTACATTTTATTGTTGGGGCATAGAAAGACACGCTGTGTCCACCACCACCTGTAGAGTTGTTCCGCGTCGACAGGACGCCAAAGAGAAGGTTTCTGTAGAGACTTCTGCAAAAGACTTCAGGCTGAGAAGGAAACATTCCTTCACCCCAGCACACTGCCTTGAGCTCTGGCTTGCCAAATAAAGACAGCAACAAGGCCAGCCTTCACTCATCTTGAAGGCTTTAATCTTTGTTTGCAGTGTATTTACAATATATATACAGAGTATAGGACAGCCATCTCTAATACTCATAAATCTCTCTCAAACCAACAAACTGCTTTGCCAACCACCATCCACAACAAACTCACACTGGAGATAATTCCCATCTCCTTTTTATAGTCAGTTAAACAATGCCTGTTACATCAGGCATCTCAGATGTGCATACTCTCAAATGCTAACTCACACACACACCTGGCACTGGAGCTTAACTACTTTCATTACTAAGCTTACAGCTCCATCTTGTGGTCACATCCATGTCATTTCCTGACATTTATATCATCATCATCATTGTCAAAAATGGTGAAATAAAAGTCTGATAGGACTTTAAGGATTCAAACTGATAAATAATTAGATCATACCATGAGCCCTCCATATCCACAGATTTTGCATCCTTGGATTCCACCATCTATGACTAGAAATTTTGTTTTAAAAAAATCCAAAAAGCAAACCTTGCTGTTCACTATTTTATATAAGGGACACCACTTTACTATGCCATTGTATATAATGGGACTTGAGCATCCATGAATTTTGGTATCCGGGGGTTGAGGGGTCCTGGAACCAAACACCAGAGGATACCGAGGGCCCACTGTAATATGCTAGATGTAACTCTGGTTGAGAAGAACACTTGGATTACAGTTGTCCCTCCATATTCACAGATTTGGTATCCACAGATTCAAGTATTCATGGTTTGAAAATATTCTTAAAAAAATAATAATCCAAAAAGCAAACCTTGATTTTGCCATCTTATATAAGATACACCATTTTGCTATGCCATTGCATATAATGGGACTTGAATATTCACGGATTTTGGTATCCACAGGGGGTCCTGGAGTCAAACCCCAGCGAATATGAAGGGACAACTGTATAGATGTGATAGTTCCTTGAGGTAGCAGAATCGAAGACAAAGACATGGAAAAGATTACTTTTTAAAAATTTATATTGAATTTTTGGGATCGTTAACAAACATTTTTACATACATACATACGTATGATATACTTAATACAAACCCATTACTGCTAACAGATATCAATCAAGTCAATTATCCCAATAACCCAAATATTAATATTTCTTCCATTATAGCCCTTCCTTCCTTCCCTCCCCCTCCCTCCCCCTCAAGGGAACAAGTTGTTATTTATTCAAAATCCCTTTCCTTTGATGTGGAGAAGTCCTCTTCTTTAATTATTTCTATTAGTTTATTCCATTTCCTTAGCCACTCTCCTCCTTTCAATTGTCCCATATTTACTATTATTTAAAATATTTCTGTATCACCTCAAGGGCTCCTAAGGTGATGAACAAATACAAACCAACTAAAACAATACAAAATAAAAATACTTTAAAAACACATTAAACTACTCTTTAAAAATTCCTAAAAGCAGTCTAAAAACAATCCTAGAATTCCAGTTAAAACAGAAATAATTGAGACCTACAAATGGAGTTTAAGTGCCTCCAGGAAAAGAAAACAATGTGGTCCCAATGGTGATAGGTAATAAGACGCAATTTCAAACAAACCATCCAAATAACATTTCCATAGATAGGATCACAGTAGCACAATTATGAAAAATGACACTACTTGTTACATGCCACTTTATACAGTGATACTTGACTGATTCATAAATTCTTGGGCAGAATCAGAATCATTGATGGTTCAAAACTTTTTGACAGTAAGAGCTGTTCGGAAGTGGAACCCACTCCCTCGAAGTGTGGTGGGTTCTCCTTCCTTGGAGGTCTTTAAACAGAGGCTGGATGGCCATCTGTTGGGGATGCTTTGATCGTGATTTCCTGCATGGCAGGGGGTTGGACTGGATGGCCCTCATGGTCTCTTCCAACTCTACAATTCTATTATTCTAAAACTCCAGCTAGTTACACCTGATAGGCTGTGAAACCAAGATAATAAAACAACAACTATTTCCCCCTAGTTAAGCAAAAACAAAACAAAAAACAACACCCCCCCAGCAAATTAATGTAATTTCCAAGCAATGTCTTTTTTCTATCTTGTTCCCTTTTAATCACACTCAACCCTTTAAGATTTATACATAGAAATCAGTTGATCATTGGCTTTTCTAGCATTTAGGGCTTTGTTGAGGACTTAAGAGCCTGGTAATGTTAAAGGATTAGAGAGAAACATTTTTTTAAAAAAACTTTCTATATGGTGGAACACTGAACACATAGATGACTAAAGCATATCCTGAGCCACAGAACTGTAAGTTAAATCATTTGAGGGGTGATATCATGAAAGTCAGTGTATTATAGCAGTTTGAGTGTTGTACTATGACTCTGGGATACTAGGGTTTGAATCCCCACTCAACTATGGCAACCCACTGGGTGACCTTGGGCAAGTCACCCTCTCAGGCACAGAGGAAAGCAATGACAAACTTGCTCTGAACAAATCATGCCAAGAAAACCCTGTGATAGGTTTGTCTTAGGTGTCACCATAAGTCAGACATGACATTAAAGGCACCGAACACAAAATGACATCATGTTTTGAAAATGGTCACACTTGCTGCATTTTACGGGCCACTTTTCCCCTTCTGCATATAAATGGAGCATTGAGCTTGTTTCAGCTTTTTGTTATTGTTGTTCAGGTTGCCAGGTTTAAATGGAAATGCTCACTGCTATTTCAAAAAGAACTGTGTGTGTGGCAGGTGAAGCCCAACCTCATACAGTCACTCCATCAAATTGTAAATAATTTCCAAAGAGAGGTCAAGTATCAACTCAAATGGGCTGATTTGCTGGGTGGAGTGACAACTGTGTTGCTTTCATGTTCTGTCCATTGCCTACTTAATCTGTTTGTGGCTGTTGACATTGGTTTTTGCACATGCTTCTAAAAATAGCTACCCTTCCTCTCCAGGGAAGGGTATAGTAACTGCCTGAAGATAGATTATGAATGTAATCAGGCAACCTTGTGTGCTTGATATGCTCCAAAGTCTATGTTTGCATTCAATAAGGCACAACTGATGATGACTTTTTTTAGAGCTCTAAATGGCTTGAAATTTAAATACTAACTTCTCCTTTATCAGGCAGAGCTTCTGAACCTGAACAGGAGTGTAAAGTTCAAGGAGTGATAACTTTATTAAAGTCATGGTGGAAACATACATCCTCCACTTTCAGAGGCAGAGTGCCTCTTAATGCCCATTGTTAGGGAACATGAGTAAAAGGAGCTGCTGTGCTCATGTTCTGTTTGTGGTCTTTCCAGGGGCATTTGGTTGACCACTGTGGGAACCCGTTGCAAGGCTAGATCAGCCTTTGATCTGATTCAACAGAGGTCTTCTTATGTTTTGAAGGCAAAACAGAGCTTGGAAAAGAAACTTTTGAAACTAGGAAAAGTAGTTGAAAGGCCATGCTAAAACAAAGGAACTTTTCCACGGTCTGGGGCAAAGTAAAAGGAGAGAAATGCTTGGGCAATGTGTAGTTGCAGAAGCAGAGTTCACCAATGTGTGACTGTAAAACATGAAATGAGACAATGGCCAGGATCCTGTATGGGAGTTACATCTTTGTAAGTGGACTTACGTATGCAGGAATTAGAATTAGTCAGTTTCATAATGTTCATATCGAGTAGAGAGTTACTGTTACATTCCTATGTAGCAAGGCCAGCAAAGTGCTCGATGCACAGTGCTCACCAAAGTGCATTGTGCACTGATGCGCATCACACACCAATGTGCATTGTTCACCAATGTGCATCACACACCAACGTATATGATGCACTTAGGCACATTGGTCTCAATGAACACCAGATACTCTTGCTGGTGTTCCAATACACATCTTCAAATCCACTAACAGGATTTCTTAGTACAGTTGCCCCTCCACATTCACGACTTTCACATTCGCAGTTCCGATTATTAGTGGAAAGCCACCTGCCCCCCCCCCCGCTTTCTACCCCAGTCCCTTCCCAAGGCAGCGAAGGGTTTCTCAAGGCAGCGAGGGGAGTGAGTGGCAACGGGGACTTCTGAAGCCCCCGTCGCCACTTTGGAAAGGGTGAGGGTGGGTGGGAGTGAGTGGCGATGGGGTGGGTTGTTGCAGGCAGGTGGGGGGAGGACTATTATTATTTGCGTTTTTTTCACATTTGCTGTGAAATGTGTCTTCCACCCCTAACCCCCGCGAATGTGAAGGGACGACTGTATATGTAAAGTTACATTAATATGTAAAGTTACTAAGGTGATACAGGATTCCAACACGTGCCTGTATTTCACCTGTCTGTGCAGAAAAGCTATCAATCAAAAGGGATGCATTACTGTTTATTGACATTATTTTATTGAAATTATTTTATCTGCTTATTGGATGCTGCTTTTTATTGTTTTAGCAAGCAAAGCAAAATAAAACAAAACAAAGTCTTCACTGGAAGCATATTTTGCCACTTTTCCTTCTGGCTGGTGAATTTTATCAATAAGGAATCATCCAGGCACTGTCTTTGGACTCTATGAAACGAGTCCGTTTAAACATTCTTTTGCCAGCATAGAAAAAACAACAACATTTCTATGCTGGCAAAAGAACGTCCCCCACTGCACTTACTTTCTCTTCCTATCAATGGCTTCCCCAGCAATAAAGAGGAAGTGAAGGGAGCTCCATTCACTTCCTCTTCAGAAATCTCATGGATTCTTGTGAGAGTTCATCGTGTGGGAAATTCAAAAATAAAACAAAACATAAAATATTTTAAGTTACACTAAGCACCTAAGCACACTTAAAAAACTTCCAAGTAACCCGGGAGGGGCATTAGAAGTTCATCACTTATCTGGATGTCGCGATCTCACCCTGAAGTGTTGTGCTCTGTCGGGCCATTTACTCTGCAGCAATGAGATTTAAAGAGGCGGAGGTCACACGCTGACAATGTTGGCAAAAAGCCGGCACTGCCGATCTATTGAAGACTTAAGCCGTCAATTGAAAGTGGCACCCTATTACTGGCTAATTGATAGACTGGCCACAGGAGAAGAATGACGTCATCTGATAATGACGACCTGTAATGTCATTATCATGTATTTTTGGCACCTTTCCCCCTCATCTGATAAAGTGCTGTGATTCTAGGTTTGCCCACATGTCAGCTTTTAAAAATGCATGAATATCCAGATTCTACCAGAAGTTAGAAGTAATGAATTACAACAACCAGTGATGGCAGGTGGCTCCTATGTCAGTGAAGTGATAAATATTTGGGGGATAGGGTTCAGCTCCTTGAGTAGCCCCTTTAAAGTTTGGACTAAAACCTAGAGAGTATTCACTGCCCCATCAACATGAAAGCCACCAGTCACCACTAATACAGTTAACTAAAAGTAATTACTTGGGGGCTGGGGGTAACAAGTACCAGACAAGTCAGAATATAATTACTTAGTGTCATTACAGGCAACAATGTCAACACATGTATGATATGTCACTTTCTCTGTCAATCCCATGGTTTCTAACACTAACTCTTGACATAATGGTAGCTTAGCCTGTTAAAGATTTTCAGCCCTGAACATTAAGATATATGGACTACATTTTCATGCTAAGGGTAAACAAATGTGTAAAAAAAAAAATTTCCTACTTAAGTGCCAATCTCTGCATTCTATCACCATCCAACTCCACAGAAGAGGAGGAGGAAGATGTGAACAGGATAGTAGGAGTAAGGATGTGGCTGAGGACAGAGGAAGAAGCCTGGGGAGGAAAGAGATTGACTAATGCAGGAAATTCCCTCCTCCCTGATTGACTCCAGGTGTGTGAATCAGTAGCAGTGTGGAGTTGGGTGGGCGTGAGCTTGAAGTGAGTGATGCCATGAAAGAGGAGTGAGTTTCCTGCTCTGAATTTTATGAGGAACACCTTGGGGAGTTGAATATGTTTAGCTTGGAGAAGAGAAGACTGAGAGTTGATATGATACTCCATCTTTAAATATTTGAAGGGATGTTGTGTAGAAGTTAGAATAAACTTGATTTTTACTGCTCCAGAGACAAAGGAACAAACCAATGATTCAAATTCCAAGAAAAAAAAATACACCACCTAAACAGACTGCCTTGGAGGAAGGTAAACTCTCCTTCTTTAGAAATTTTAAAACAGAGGTTGGATGACCATCTTTCAGGAGTGTTTTAGTTGTGTATGCCTGCATAGACTGGATGGCCCTTGCCACCCCTCCCAATTCAATTATTCTATGTGTGGTCTCCCCAGTTTGCTAGACCCCAGTAGCCTGGAAGGACCCATTAGTACACTTGTCCTGAGTTCCCTCTGTAAACTGCCATTTTAAATGAATAATGAGCTGACATATCCCACAATGCCTTAATGGAACGTCAGTCTGGAGCATGGAAAGAAATTTAAGGGGAGCTTTTATCTATCTGTTGCTGCTGTCAGGTAAGCACATGGCTAATGGCACAATGATGTAGGCAAAGTCCTACCAGAGAACACTGATGGCTTCTTCTAACTTGGTGTTGGCTCTGATCCTGCTCATCTGTTCAGTTACAGAAAATCTTGCTCACACTTCTGATTCTTTTAGTTGATACATATACAAAACCCGCAGTTATTGGCTGAACTTGTGTTGGTTAGTTATAATTAGTCAACCCATTCAATGACTTGTTGAATGAGTCAACACCCGAGTAATTCCAACTGATCCAGTGTCTACTCTAGTTGGGACTTTGAATAGGATTTAGACCACTGAATTAAACCATTTCACATATTATGTTCCATAACAGTTAGATCTGAATTTAAAATCTTGGTGGGAGAATTGAAGCTGTCTTGAATAATTCTGATTTCTGGATTATAAAGTTGTAAAAGACAAGACTTTAAATATTCTGTAATGCTCTGCTTTCCCTACATCTGTATGAAGGGTATTTTTGTTCATATGTCCAAATAATTTACCATTATAGAGAACACACATTTCATAGACTGAGTGACATTATGTGTTATAAAATCTTGTAAAAGAGTTGTACAGGGAGTTCCAAGCTCCTCAAGAAGTAGCTTCTTTTGTGTACAAATTTTCAGTTGCACTTCCAATGAACATCACGTTTTTTCATTAACAGAAGGAAACTCTGAATATAACAGCACCTGCAAAACATTTGTTCCACTTCCATCACTGCCAAGAAGCAATTGGTATTGTGAGATCATGGCTTCAGCATAAAATTCTGAAGTGGAGGCATTCTTACAGTGCAAACCATCTGTGAGTGGAGGAAAACATTGTCATACTCCTTGGGAAGGGTATATATGTATGTGGATATGTATGTATGCATGTATTTACTATCCCACCTTTCTCCCAATAAATTTGCCAGGTGTGCGAATCAGTAACGGTGTGGAGCGGTGTGGATGTGAGCTTGGGGTGAGTGACACCATGAAACAGGAATAAGTTTCCTGCTCTGAATTTTATGAGGAACACCTTAGGGAGCTGGGTATGTTTAGCTTGGAGAAGAAAAGACTGAGAGGTGATATGATTCATTTGAAGAGCTAGATTTTCAGACAACAGTGTTATAGTGTTACTATTCCACTATATTTGCTATGGCTGCCTCCTGTTGAATCCTGGGATTTGCAGTTTAGGGAGGGGCATTTGCAACTCTCAGCCAGAGAGCTCTTAGGTCTCACTAAACTACAAACCCCAGTATTCCACAGCAGGAAGCCAGAGCAATTAAAGTGGAATAGTAACACTATAACAGTGTAGTCTGAAAATCTCCATTGTGTATAAGTTAGGGTTGGAAGTTCAGCCTTTTGCACTTCAGCTCATCAAAACCTGGGCTGGCATCAAGCAATGAAAGTCTGTTCAGCTGGTGATCAGGGCTGAGGAGGTGCATGTTTCTACCCCTTCCCACCAGCAAGTGAGGCTGCAGCAATCAGAAGCAGGACCTCAGTCACAATTCCTTCTCATGGCTTTCCTTGTTAGTGGGAAGGGCATAGAAATGTCATTCTCCTATAGCAGTCCCGTTCTGTAAAATTCCCAAGGGATTTAACTCACAACATGAACACAGGACAAGACTAAATTGTGGTCTGGTCCACTAGAGTTCATCTTCTTCTCTTACAGCACAGAAGTGTTAGGCAAAATAAGAAAATTGTCCCAAACCAGTGTCAGCAATGTGTTAGGACCTGTACGATGTGTGGTTTGCTCTATACTCCATGAATTGGCTTACTGCCTCTAGATATGTTGGAGGATGCTTTTCTTTTAAGACACTACAGAAATTTTAACAGCCAGTCCCCACTTACTTTTCTACATGGAAAAGGAGTTGTCCCTATTTTTGTCTCAGGCATCAAAATATGTTGAGCTGGCCCTGCTACACAAGCAGTCTTGGAGTAGTGGCTGGGGAAGGGAGGAAGCTGGCTGAGCCACTTTGCTTTCTTCTGATGAAATTAAACTCACCTTAGATCCCTGGTTTTGTGGCTTCTCTTTCTTTTTCTGTCCTGGGCTCTGAGCATGAGAATTCTTTAGGCCAGCCTTTCCAAACCTAGTCCTCTTCAGGTGTGTGGGAATGCAAATCCCACCATCCCAATGGCTATGGTGCCTAGGGATGGTATGAGCTGAAGTCCAACACATTTGGAAGCCACCAGACTAAAGAAAACTGGTCTATAAGAAGCATAACTCATGGTTGAGCCAAGTAATAGGAAAAAAGTACAGATGGCAGAGAGAAAACATGCTCCAACCAATTGTTGAGGAGTCCTACCAAGGTTAGCCTAGCAATAGCAAAGGAGGACTGAGTAGAGATACGGAAGCACAAATGTAACAATTGCTCCCCCTACTCCACAATAAATAGCAAGCTGCAGATCGAAGTTGCTTACAAACAGCAGATAAACTTCTCTTTCCCATGGGGATGGGGGATACTTACTGCCAACTGGTAACACTGCATAGAGACTGCTTTCAGAGGAAGGAAAATGGCAGGCTATATTTGCTGTCACTAATACAAAATATATTTGGCAGTGTAATAATAATAATAATAATAATAATAATAATGTTTTATTTATATCCTGCCTCTCCCAAGAGGATCAGGGCAGCAAACATCATTTAAAACATTATCCATAATCTACAAACATTAAAATAACATCATTAAAACCACTATTCAAATTTTACCTTTGAAAAGAAAATGAAGAAAGCAGGGTGATTTTGTGTCCCGTGTTCTTCCCCATTTGTTGTTTTTGTGTGCCTTCAAGTCATTCCCAAGCTGTGGCAATCCTAAGGAAAACCTATCACAGGATTTTCTTGGCAAGATTTGTTCAGAGGTTGGTGGCCTTGGCTGTCCTTTGAGGCTGAGAGAGTGTGACTTGCCCACAGTCACCCAGTGGATTTCTATAGCTGAGCAGGTATTCAAACTGTAGTATTCGGAGCTGTAATCCAACATTCAAGCCACTACACCATGCTGGGTCTCATTCTTTTCTATATGCCACCCAATTTGGTCCAAAGCCCTTCCATTTTTGGAATGGTTGGCCCAGCATTAGAATGTCACAAGAGTAAGGTTGTTGCCTGGCAGCTTGGTCTAAATTAGCAAGACATGTGAGCGATTCCTAGAGAGGACACCTCTCTAGGCATTTCCCAGTGGGACTCTATGGTATATGTCTCTATTTTTCCAGCCACGTATAACTGAAACCGCAGATCCAGGTTCCATGGATGCGGCGGGGGTGGGGGCGACCTGTAAACAGTTTCACATTTTATCCACTTTCTATAAACAGTTAAAAAAACAATGAAAACACTCCCTCCCCAAAGCTTGGTCAAAATACTTCCCAACAAATCTACTGCATTTTCCCACTGAGATACTTTTTTGGTTCCAGCTAAAGTAACACATTGGAACTAATGTAACATTCTGTTTTATGGGCTGAAATCCTGTATGACTCAGCATAGCGTAGTAGGCCTGCTTGCAAGTCTATGCTAGGCTGAGCCATATGCTGGACCCACAATTTCCTGACCAGCCTCTGAGGTCTCCTCCCCCTACACAGTCATCCCATGGTTCATAAGGATCAGACAGGATTATTTAACATATTTACTTACTTAGCGCCATCATTGTACATGGCATTGTACATGAGTAGTTTACAATTGTTAATTTGGTAGTTCCCTGCCCTCAGCCTTCCAGTCTTAAAAAGACATGACACACAAGGAAAAGGAGACAGCATTAGAGGATGAAGTAAGTCCTGCAGATGCTGTCTGCTCTTCTTTCTCTCAGAGGTCACAGCAGTGGCAGTTGGGATGGATGGAGGGCCTTTCCTCAGCTGCTGGGCCTAAGAGGAGTGGAGCTGTGCCTGCCTGTTCTTCAGGATCATAGAAGCATCTGGTTACACCCCCAGATCTAACAGATTCTAGCCAGATGCAAACTGATTACAGCAGCAGAAACCTCCAGAGGACCCTGGTGAAGCTCAGTGCTGATGTCATCATTTCATGTCTGGCTATGGGAAGACACTTCTGCAACCCTGCCCATTCCCCATGAAGTAGGGAATGGCCATTCAGGGGCTTTAGAGGCTGTTCTATAAGAGGGGCTTTGGGGGCTGCAGAGAGAGGAAGGGAACACCAACCCCCATAGCAGGCAGAAAGAACCTACGCACATGTGAGGGAAACTTATGCATGCATGTGTCCCTAACTGGACAATGGCCTCAGTGAGCCAGGATGCTAAGAAGTATAACGAAAGTGACAGACTGTGGTTCTCAGTAGGTTGGCTCCACTGGTGTGTGTGTGTGTGTGTGTGTGAGTGTGTGAGGGCGGGGGGTACTGTATTTTCATTATGGTCAAGAAATGCAACAAGTATCCATTAAATCACAACTATAAGCCTGCCCTCAACCCTCACTATACTTGAATTCTCTCATTGGAGTCAGAAAATACCCCACAATGCTCTCACTGGAAAGTTTTGTATATGCTTGTTTTTATCCTAGCACATGAATGTTAAATGACCAAGAGCAAAGTTATAAAGTTTGTGAAGTAAATTGCCCACTTCCTGGGTGTTATAGCTCCTAGGTATGCTGGTAAGTCGAAGGACTTTATCAGACACATGAAAAAACGCGTCAGAAGAATGTGACGAGAAAACAAACGGGTGAAATTATCAGACGTTGTTGTCCTTCAGCCGTTCCAGGGACGTAGCATGGGTGTGAATAAGGCACCACTTTTTTATTGATGGCTTAGCCTATCAATAAAAAAGGGATGCCTTATTCATGCCTACATTATGCCCCTAGAACAGCCGAGGATGCGGGCATCTGAAAATGTTGCCCTTTTTGTTATCCTCCTATTCGTCTGACGTGATTTGGGACGTGGTTTTGTTCCACATTTCCCTTCGTCTGATAAAGTCCTCAGCCTTTCTTGTGAATTATTTTGGTCTGGGATTCTGTGTTATTGATCCTAGAAAATGGATAAGTATTTAATGGCACAAGCTAGTACGCAATTCTTAGAATTCTCTTCCCCTGTTTTCTGAGGAAAGTCATACCGAGGTTAGACAAAGAGCTGTTTCATAGGCTTTCCCTCTTTTCCTCTCAAATCCTGTGAAAATGACCCATTTGCCAAGGTCTTCTAGGGTGCAGTGAATCACAACCCAGACACACTTGAGAGCAGTAAAAAGCAAACACCTCACACCATCCTACATACCAAAAGATGTATGAGTCAACTCTGAATGGTTGTCTTCACTGCAGGAAAAAAAAATAAACAAGAAGGAAGGCCCCGTCACTGGTTTGCTGGGCTTTGAGTGATTTCTGAGGGCCAATTTGAAACAGCTGTTTGTTACAAGTCATATTTTATGTGAACCACATTCCCCCTTCCAGCTGGTGGTTTGTCATACATTGATCCAGATTTCCATGGACAAATTCATTATTCATAAATATTTGCCAAACCATGTGGTTGAATTGTTTTGTCAGGCAAAGGGTTGCTTGGAGAATTGTCAGCTAGATACTTGGGTTTCTGCTTCCTTTGTGGAACAACATACAACAGTAAACAGGAGATGAGTGTTTATTGTTGTCAGGGATGTATTTTCAGACTGCTCAGCTCTGAGCTTTGCTATAGACTTTGGAACACTGATCATTCAACTCTCCTCTGAAAGATTAACCACTAATTAACCACTAATATTAAAGATGCATGTGACGTTGAGTCTGTTTCAGTCAACCCTGCTTATAAGCCAGGGGTGTGATCCTTCATCAGTTACTATGATATGGGCCAAGATTCTAGATCAGCTACTTATATACTTAACTAAGTAGTATCTCCTGGCCTGACTCACCCACTCTTGACTTAATGGCAGTGGCCACTGCAAACAACCCGGCCCATTCTTCTGTCGATTGGGGCAGAGCAGACTGACATTTCCAGCTCACTCCCGAGAGTGATCTCTGGTGACACAGTCAGAAGCAGGATCCCTGTCACAATTCCTCCTTGCACCAGAGATCACTCACGGGAGGGTGTGCGTGTGGAAACACCAGTCTACTGCATCTCAGTCAACAGGAGAACACCCCCCCCCATCATTTGCAGCAGTTGATATCTGCCAAATCAGGTTTGGGGGACTTTTACAATCCTTATGTATACCCTATACTATTGAATATGTAGGAATCAAGAATATGAATCAGTTACAGATGTGTAACCCTAGGTTATGCATTTGTAACTGTGATCATGAACTCCCGCTGTGCACTTTAACAATGACTTTGGCCTAATCCACACCACACAAATAATCCAGTTTGAAACTGGATTATTTGCCATGCCTCCTTCCTATGCAATCCTGGGATTTGTAGTTTTACAAGGTCATTAGCCTTTTCTGACAAAGAGTGCTGGTGCCTCACCAAACTACAGATCCCAGGGTTCCATAGGAAGGAGCCATGACAAATAATCTAGTTTCAAACTGAATTATTCCTGTAGCATGGATGCACCCTTAGCCACATCTCTGACACAATTACGCAACCTTTCTACTGAACTGTAATGATGTGTGTCAGGACACCACACACAGTGTCCTGTTGCACAATGGGGGCTACCACTTCACATCAGGGCTTCATGCAAGATATCCTATCATGTGATGGGATCCCCCTTTGAGCAATGGGACCCAAATCACAACAGGACCCACAGTGCAAAGGTTGTGCTGCTGGCTCCATTTGTGCAATGGTCTCAGTGACATAGCTACATCTCCCCTCCTGAGAATACAAACATAAATCGAGCTTTATGCCATCACAATTTACAATTGAGATAACTTCCCAATAGGATGTCAGCCCAGGTTTCTGAATAGATTATTCATCTCCTGAATAATACAGCTCCTAGGTCTGCTGCTGAATCCCAGGCTGTGTTTACACAGGCAAATATTCCCCTAAATATACCGCAAAGATAGCTCATTGTTCCCACGGATCGCACCTCAGCATCGCCTCATTCAGAAGGGGGGAAGGTAAAACACCCAAATATAGCGTGACAGGGGATGTCACTATTTTTGCTGAGTTATTTGCAAAGTAGCGCATTATTGCTAGTGTAAAAAACCATTTCACTAAGGGCTGCAGTAGAGCTGCACTGTGATTGGTTGTTATGATGAAGGGGCAGGCTTAAAAGAGGTGGAGTGAGGGAGGGAGATTCAGTAGCGATTAGGAAATTTTGAAAAATCCTCTCTGCTATTTTGCAAGTCTGTGTGAATCCAGTTTGCCAAGAAAAAGGATTTCCAAGTCCTTTCAGTCAGGGGAAGATCTGTTCTCCCCATAAAGCTCCTCCGTCTTGTCAGCTGTGATCCCTGTCTCTGCTTGGGGGAGGGAGAGAGAGAGGGGGGGAGAGAGAGACTTTTCTCTGATCTTTCCCCCTGCTATTTTGGCAGTCTGTGATTCTTTATTTGGCAAGAAAATGCAGGATTCCAATCCTTTCATCCATGGAGAATCTATCCTGCCCCCCCCCAAAGCGCCTCTTTCTCTTCAGCTGTGATCCCTGTCTCTGCTTGGGGAGGGAGGGAGGGAGGGGGAGAGAGAGAGAGAGAAAACTTTACTCTGATCTTTCCCCCTGCTATTTTGGCAGTCTGTTTATTTGGCAAGAAAATGCAGGATTCCAATCCTTTCAGTCACGGAAGATCTATCCCCCTCCCCATCAAGCCTTCCTCTGCTTGGTCTCTGCTTGGGAGGCCATGCCCCCGCACCTTTGCCAGTCTGAACCATAAAGCGAAATAGTAAACAAAAGTAGAAGCAGCTCTGCAGCGCCTAACATCCTGCTTCGCAACAGTTGCAGAGCTCTTTGGGCTGGAAGTCAACCTGAAGAAAACAGAAGTTCTTTACCAGCCTGCACCACAGGACGAACACCACCATCCCCACATTGCCGTCGGCAATTCTGTGCTTAAGTCCGTTCAGCAGTTCACCTACCTGGGAAGCATCATCTCCTCAGATGCCAAGATTGACAAGGAGATCTATCAATGCCAGTACTGCAAGCCACCACGTCACAAGTTCGATTCCAACCGGCTCCAAGGTTCACTCAGCCTTCCATCCTTTCGTAGGTCGGTAAATTGAGTACCCAGCTTGTGGGGGGCAATTAGCTAACACACATTGGAAACTGTTTAATGCAGTGTAGATGTGTAAATAGCTATTGCTTAAAACAATTTGTAAGCCGCTCTGATAGCCTTGTGGCTGAAGAGCGGGGTATAAATAAATAAATAAAATAAATAAAAAAAATTGGAAGACTTTACAAAAGAGTCTGGAGTAATAAACACCTGAGGCGAAACACAAAAATCAGTGTGTATAGAGCCATTGTACTGTCTATTCTCCTTTACAGGTCTGAAACATGGGTCACCTATCGCCACCACTTGCGACTCCTCGAACGCTTCCACCAGCGCTGTTTACGCACAATCCTAAATATACACTGGACTGACTATGTGACGAATGTTGCTGTCCTTGAGCAAGCAGGGATCACCAGCATTGAGGCCATGATATTGAGAACACGGCTGCGCTGGGCAGGGCATGTGTCTAGGATGGAGGACCATCGCCTCTCCAAAATAGTACTCTACTGTGAACTCGCCACGGGTCAGTGTAAGAGGGGCGCTCCAAAAAAGCAATACAAGGACTCTCTGAGACATCTCAGGCTTGGCCAAATTGATCACCAACAATGGTCCGCCCTGGCTTCACATCGGGAGGCATGGAGATGCACTATCCACAATGCTGCAGCCTTATTTGAGAACTCACGCCAAACAAGTCTTGAAGAGAAACGGCAACGCAGAAAGAATCACAACCCGGTAACATCACCCGAGGAAACCTTCTGCTGTGCTTTCTGCAACCGGACTTGTCTATCTCAGATTGGCCTTTTTAGTCATCAGCGCGCTTGCAGAAAACGTGGGATGAGTCCTTCCTGAATCTTCGTTTGCGAAGAAAAGCGAGAGAGAGAGAGAGAGAGAGAGAGAGAGAGAGAGAGAGAGAGAGAGAAACAAAAGTAACTGACCAGCACAGCTGCAGAAAAAAACTAAAGCGCAATTTGCCGCAATAAATCTGCCGTGTAAATGCACCCCCAGTCTTTCTTGTGAATTGTGTTGGCTTGGGATTCAGTGTTATTGATACATGTGCCTAAGAAATAGAGAAGCATTGCATCGTTCAAGCTAATTGTTTTCTTGGTGTTATTAGCTAGCAATGGCTCTTTCAGTGCTAGTTCATTTTTAAGAACATAGGATAGCAAAAGTGAATTTTAAAAAGCTTGAGACAGTTATTTTTTGGACTATAACTCCCATTCAGTACAATTATCGTCCATGTTGGCTGGAGGTTTCTTTTTAAAAAAAAAAATATATATATTTTTAGTAATGTTTTAACAAATATATCATAAATATCATACATAAACGAAGCATATACAAGATACATAAAATAAACTTTATATATACAATTTATTATAAATGAAATTACAATTCCAACTGACTTCTAAATGTCTACCCAGACTTGTAGAATTTTCTTATCTTATAATTTCTTTGATTTCATAACTAAGACTAATTACCAAGGTAGAAACCAAAGTATAATATGAGAAACTTATGTAAAAGAACACCAGTCCATTTTACCTTTACAGTGAACATTTATATCCAATCCTTTTAAATATATTTTACTAAACGTATGCCGATAACATCCAATTTATACAACTTGCACAAACTTTTATCAAGTGCATTTTCTAAAGTTATGTTTTCACAGTTCAATGTTTATTTTCCATTCCTTTGACCAGTACTTGATTACTGGATCCCAATCTTTCTTGACTTTTTCAACTGATCTGTTGTTTATGCTGGCAGTTAAAATGTCCATTTTGACCATATCTGCAGTTTTTAACAGCCATTCCTCCAAAGTCAGCATTTCTTCTGATTTCCAAGATTTTGCCAAGAGTATTCTAGCAGTTGAAATCATATATAGTAATTTTTTCCAATGTCTCTTTTCATCTCTTCCTTATACATTTGTCATATTTAGTAGATAGAGTTAAGGCTTTAACGGATACGTGATACAGAATGTTCTTTACTGTATTATGTATTTTTATTGCTCTTTATTGTATTATGTATTTTAGACCAACAAATTTTTTAATGGGCAATTCCACCATGTGTGAATAAGAGTTCCTTTTACTTTATGACATTTCCAGCACTTATTATTGTCTAATTTATAAATTTTATTTATTTTGGCTGGTGTCATATATAATCTGTGGCTCATTTTAATCAAGTTTTCTTTCAAGTCTTGACTGGGGGTGAATTTATTCATTTTCCCTCACACATTTCCCCAGCTTTCAAGATCTATTGATTGCTTGATATCTTGTGTCCATTTTATCATAGATGTTTTAATCAAATCTTGCTCTAGATCGCTTGCCAATAGTAGATTATAAAATTTGCTTATCTTCTTTCTTTCATCTGAATTCCAGATAATAGTATCCAATTCATTTTTAGACATCTCAAATCCCTCTGATTTCTCATCTTCTTTAAATCTTTATTTGTAGATATGTAAACCAATTGATTTTAAAATCTTGCTCTTGTATTAATGCTAGTCTTGATTTTTTGTTTAAGCACAGGATGTCTTCATATTTCAGTCAATTCTCAATGGTTTTCTGGTGTCCCATAAAAGCTTCTTGTGGACATGTCCATGGAGGTAATTCATTATAGAACCTATTCTTTGAAATTTGGCAGATTCTCAATAGGGCTCTCCCAACACAATGATTTTCAAATTCCTTATTAATTTTTGTTCTTCTGTACCAAAGGTAGGCATGCCAGCCATACCTTAGGTTAAAGCCTTCCAGACTCAACAGCCTTTCATTTTGTAGTTTTATCCATTCAGTAATCCATACAAGGCAGCAAGCTTGATAGCAGAGTCCGAACTCAGGGACACCACATCTGGCTGGAGGTTTCTGATAGTCCAAAAAAGTAAGTTTTCCAAGCAAAGCTCTCCTTTTGTTAAATGGACTTCCAAGGAATTGGGGTAGTGTAAATGTTAGAATGTGGATTGTGAATCATAATAGAGGCAAGGAATCAAATTTCTGCTCAGCCATCCACTTCCTACGGTAACCTTGGACAAAACAATCTGTAAGCTGTACCTATCTTGGAGGGCTGTTCTGAGGACTAGAAGAAAATTATTGTTGCCATCCTGAGTCCATTGGAAGAATAAACAGCTAAAAATGCCAACATTTCTGCATTTCCATAAATTATTGTGTAATTCAAATAATGAATCATCTTACATAGTCCTATTTTGATTTGCTAGTTCAATGTGTACTCTTTATGTTAGTTTATTTATCAACTGTTGCTTTGCTTCCCACTTTCTCCATATAGCATGTTTGCCCATACAATGGCCAGAGGACATTCCAAGCCCCTCTTTTTTCTGCAGTAACCTCCAGACTTTGAAACTTCCTCCCAGAAGCAACTGAAAAAGGTACCAACGTTGCTGTCTCTTTTGAAAATACCTCGTAACTTTCTGATTTTCATGAAGCCTTTTATATTAGATTTGATTTGAATCAGGCCTTCTGTATACTTTTATTGTGATCTCTACTTGTTTTTTTAAAACATATTTTAGGATACACCTGAGTTTGTGAAAAAGCAGTACAAAAATGTTGTAACGGGTAGATATTTGTAGTTCTGTGAAATATAGTCTTCTCTGTCAGAAAGCTCTGGGGCCCCAACAAACTACAAATCCCAGGATCACATAGGATTGAGCCATGATAGTTAAAGCAGTGTCTAACTGCATTATTTCTTCAGTGCGTCAGCAGCCAAAGTTGTAAATTTTGCAGGAGACCCATTCCTTCATCCAGGCCAAGTCTGTTAGAATGTCTGGACTAGGGCTAGAAGGTCTACCCTAGGCTTTCTATTGTGTGTCTAGGAAGGGTACAACAGTTGACCTCTGGCCTTGGACAGCAAAAGAACCACAAAGCAATAAAGCTGTATCTTGTATGTATCCAGAGAGCCCTGCAGTCTTATGTCTGAGAACTCAGGCCTCTAAACATAAGGGCTTGCCATTCAAAACAGGCAAAATTATTCTAGCTTACTCTCCTTTCCCCCCAGATCATATCTTGCACTTGCCATGCTGTTCAGGACTGAAAATAGCTCTGCTAGAAGAGACTATTCTGCTTTCCTTCTGGAACTGCATCAAACAAACAAACAAACAAACAGCATCACTGAAAACCTGTGCAAAATCAAACCAGTCCATTAAATAACTAACATTACTAGTTGGACTCGGCGTACCATACACCATTAAAAAACTCCCCCCCAAATGCCTGACAGACCTCACAACAACCCTGTAAGGTAGGCTGGTGGATTTAAATTCCTCCTTCCCCTTCTCAGCATTCCACACTTTTCTTGGAATTGCTGAGGGTGACTCATTCTGTTGCCCTGCTGCTGCCACCACCACCACCACCAGTTGACTGCCTGGGTCCTTTTGCAGGCAGCCCAGCACCACCACCAGCTGACTGACTGGATCCCAATCTGGGCCACAGACTGAGTGACAGGAGTGCATTGTGAGGTGGAGAGGGAATTGGCACGTGGGTGGTGATTGGTTGGGTGTGGGTTGAGTATGTTTCCTGAACAGCAACACTGGGAAAGGCAACATACCCAAGAGAATTATATAGGGAGATATTTTGCCAAGCATGTGCATTGGAAGAGTGAAGCAGCTGCTAGGAGTGGCAGAGGTGGGGGAGGAGGAGACAATGGCAGGGTGTTAAGAATACAACGGTGTGGGCTGTGCAACCTGTCCTACAGTAGCCTTCTGTCCTCAGGTGTGGCCGAGGATGCTGTGTTGAAGCAAGAGTCAGCTGCCAGTCTCCTCCTCTTTTGCAGATGGCACACAGCCCCTACTTGCTGTCCTTCCATTGGGAGACAATGTTTTGCTTTTGTTTTTAATTCTGACAGGCTTTTGAGAACTGGCTGTTTTTTAAGGAAAGGGCTTTTAATTAGGTACAGTACTTCTTTTAACTATATAGGTTTTTAATTCTTTTTAAAAACTGCTTTTTAAATTATTTTCAGTGGTATGTTTTAAATAGCTTTTTAATCTTATTGGCAGTTTAATTACATTTTTGTGTATTGTATAGATAAAATCATAGTGTTTGAAGGGGCATGATGCCATAACGTCTGACTCACTGCTCAATGCAAGATCTCCAGCTAAAGTATCCTCAACAGGTAGCCTCTTTTTTGAAGATGTCCAGAGAAGGACAACCCACCACATCTCTAGGCTATTGGTTCCACTGCCAAACTACTCTTACTGTCAACAAGTTCCTTCTGATATTCCTTCTAATTGAAATCTATTATCCTGTAATTTAAAGCTACTGGACCTGATCCTACCCTCTGAGGCAGCAGAGAACAGGCCTACTGTCCATGAGATTTCAGGGCTGAAACCTAGGACCTACACATATCCCTTTGTGATGTTATAGAAGGCCCAACCTGGTGATGTCTGAGGCATGACACATTATGGCAAAATGTAGAACATTAACCATAACTACAGCAGCTACAGGAGCTACAGTAAAGTCACATGCTTCAGCTACTTACGATGATGATGATGATGATATAGGATAGCTATATGGATCATCCTGAGACCCTCCCAAGACCATCCTTAACAAAAAGAACAAACTGCTCTTTACCTTAAACAGATCCAGACTGATCATAAGCTGATTCTTAGTTGTCTATACACAAAAATGTCAATGCATGTCTGTCCTTCTGTGTCTTTTGAAACTGCCCAGTCAGGCAGTAAAGAGAGTTTTATCTATTTTGCAATATCTGCAAACAGAGCAATTGTGAGGTTGATCATTCTCAAGTTTTGGGAGAAAGCAAACTCTTACAGTCAGTTTAATACCAGCATTAGGTGCTGGTATCTAACAATAGCCATTTTAGGTCACATAGTCTGGAGACAATGAATGCTTGGTCCTGGGTAGACTCTATCCTCCTGTTTAAATGGTTTCAGTAGACCCCCTGAAGAGATCCCATATGTACATGTCATTATTTGGTGGTTGGTGGCTTCAATATCAATGGGGCAGTAAATCCACTCTAGGTTTTAGTACAGACTTTAGAAGAGCTAACCAAAGTGTGGAACCCTAGCTTTCAAATTTGGCTGAGTACTTTGGATATTTCCTTTAATGTTTGGGCTAAAACATGGACTGGATCCACAGACATGCTCATAGACAAATACAGGTAGACAAGAGGCAGAACTTGCTACCAAGACACTGTATTACTTATGTGCAGGGTTCCTGTGGCTTTAAGAGATGCAGAAACTTTAGAAATACAACTTTCCCTGAAATGGAGATTCCTTGGGATCCTGCTTGAAGCATTAAAATCAATATTTGCAAAATCAGCAGCATACATCAGCCAAAAGAGAGAGAGATTGAGAGAGACTGAGGAGATTTTTCACACGGGCTATATACCCCGTGGCAGAAACAGAACAGGGTTGGGAAAGGTTTTTCCTTTCGGATGATGTTGACCCCGTTCTGTCCTGCATCCATCCTGTTCCCGTGACTGTTCTGGAACAATGTAATCACGATTTTTCATCGTGAATAGACCTCCCATTACTTTGCTATCATGCAATCATGGATGTGCGAACAGGAGCCCATTCCTGTTCCGAAATGACAGCCGCAGAGGGGAGGTACGATCTGGACATCCAGGTAAGTGGCACCCTTTATTTTACCCTCCCTGTTTTGATTGTGTGATTTTAAAGTGTGTTTTTGTGCTTGGTGAACTGATTTTGTTTGGGGGAGTTTTATTTTTTAAATTTACCGCCCGGCCATTATCACGTGATAATGTGATAACGTTTCAGACGGCCGGTCGTAAAAGCAGCCTTACGACAGCTGCACTTACGCCGGCCAGCAAGGGGAGGGGGAGCCCATTCCTGCTGCAGAATTAAGGTAAGTGTGTGAAAGATTTACTTTATTCCATGGCAGGAACGGGAGAGGAGATGGCGGGGCAGTAACGGGGCATTTTGGCCATGTGTGAAAATCTCCTGAGAGAACTGCAAACATCCATTTCAGAGCAGGCAGTTGGGCAAGGAAACATCTTAACAAAGGGTTCAAAAGCCATAACATCAATTTAGGGCAAACTGCCTTCTGGACACTGAAATGAGATTGTTTAACTTGAAGTAACAACTCTCTATGGGATGACTCTATGGGATGCTTGATTGGCTACCATTGTTCCCACAAAGTGTGTTTCCACATGAAGGGACCATAAAGCTACCAATGAAAAGGCATGGTATAACTATTCCTCCTTAAACATTTTTTTCTGGTAAGGAAGCCAGCATGGTGTAGTGGCTTGATCATTGAACAAGGGCACTGGGAGACCATGGTTTAGAATCTCCACTTAGCCATGGAAACCCACTGGGTGACCTTGGGCAAGACACCCTCTTGGCCTCAAAAGAAGGCAAAGCCAACCCCCTCTAAACAAATCTTGCCCCTCCCAAAATGTGATAGGTTTACCTTAGGGTCACCATAAGTCAGAAACAACTCCAAGGCACACAACAAGAAAAAAGAGAGAAGTGATGGGGAAACATGGAAAGATAACAAATGCAACATGAACTTGTCTGCAGCCCTGAAAAAGTTCTGTGAATGAGGCATGATTGCATAATAAACACCTCATAGAACCTGGATGTATTATATTAAAAATAATATTACCTCCAACGCATTTCTTTTGGATGTAACAAGTCAGGGTACTGGTGTTATTTTCAAATAATAATACATATGTACTGGTAATATCTTTACTTTTTTTGTGTAATGAGTAACATTTACGTATTACTTCTAAAACATTTTTGGTGGTCTTTTGTATAGTCTTAAGATTTTTTAAGAAAAAAACTGAAAAAGTAACAAAAATAATGTGACAAAACCACTTCTGAGTATTCCTTCCCCAAGAAAACCCTATGAAACTCTTGGGGCTGCCATAAGTTGACAGGCAACTTGAAGGCACACACACACACACACAATATGAAACTCACAATGTATGATTGCTAATGACTAACATCTTACTTTATTACAAAGTTACATGCTACTTCGAAAAAGTAAAAAGTAATACAGTACTTTAAAAAATGCAATTAGAACACGTGTCCAGAGGAGGGTGACCAAATTCGTGAAAGGTCTGGAAGCCATGCCCTATGAGGAGCTGGGTATGTTTAGCCTGGAAACTAGAAGGTTAAGAGGTGACATGATAGCCATGTTTAAATATTTGAAAGGATGTCATATTGAAGAGGGAGCGAGCTTGTTTTCTGCTGTTACACAGACTAGGACACGGAACAATGGACTCAAACTACAGGAAAAGAGATTCCACCTAAGCATTAGGAAGAATTTCCTGATGGTAAGAGCTGCTTGACAGTGGATAATGCTGCCTTGGAGTGCAATGGAGTCTCCTCCTTTGGAGGGTTTTAAACAGACACTGGATGGCCATCTGCAGGGGGTTGGACTGGATGGCCCTTGTGGTCTCTTCCAACTCCATAATTCTACTAATGCTTGAAATCTGGAGCCTTACCTAGAAGCACCTAAATCTCTATTATTCCTCCCCCCTTCTTTCACTCTACTTCTCTCCTCTTTCTCCTTAAACTAAAATTAGTGTAATGCATACATAAACTTTGCTCTAGGCAGTGTTTTCTTCAAAACACTTTTTGTAGGGAAAACAAAGGTTTCTAGTATTCAAATGAATGTCTTATGTATGATGTGTCATGCACTGAAAATATCAGAGAGCAGACGCTTCCCTCACATACAGTCTAAAGGAATATGTCACACTTGGGTAGCTCTGCCACAGTTCTCCCTGTTTAAAGAACTCATAATCCAATTTAGCTGAGGCCTCGCTTGTTGCTGTTGTTGGTATGTGCCTTTAAGTCAACTTTGACATATGGTGAGCCTCTCATAAGTGGTTTTTTTTCTCTCCAAGATTCATTTAGAAGTTTGTTCACCTTTGCCACCTTCTAAGGCTGAGAGGGTCTGATATGCCCAAGGTTACCCAGTAGGTTTCCATGGCTGAGTAGGGATTTGAACCCTAATCTCCCAGAGTCCTAGTCCAACACTCAAACCATTATACCACATTGTTTCCCTGGAGCCTAGCTGTTGTTCCTCAAATGCTGAAAATGAAAAAATATTCATATAGGCTAAGATCCTATATCAGCTATTTAGTTAAAGTATACTTAACTACGCTACCACCTACGACTCCTCGAGCGCTTTCATCAGCGCTGTCTATGCACAATCCTAAATATACACTGGACTGACTATGTGACGAATGTTGCTGTCCTTGAGCAAGCAGGGATCACCAGCACTGAGGCCATGATATTGAGAACACAGCTGCGCTGGGCAGGGCACGTTTCTAGGATGGAGGACCATTGCCTCCCCAAAATACTACTCTACGGTGAACTTGCCACGGGTCAGCGTAAGAGGGGCGCTCCAAAAAAGCGATACAAAGACTCCCTGAAACAACATCTCAGGCTCGGCCAAATTGATCACCAACAGTGGTCTGCCCTGGCCTCACATCGGGAGGCATGGAGACGCACTATTCACAATGCTGCAGCCTCATTTGAGAACTCACGCCGAACAAGTCTTGAAGAGAAACGACAATGCAGAAAGAATCACAACCCAAAAACATCACCCAAGGAGACGTTCTGCTGTGCTTTTTGCAACCGGACTTGTTTATCTCGGATTGGCCTTTTTAGTCATCAGCGCGCTTGCAGAAAGCGCGGGATGAGTCCTTCC
The DNA here is from genome assembly GCA_030847615.1 of Gambelia wislizenii. Classification (NCBI taxonomy): domain Eukaryota; kingdom Metazoa; phylum Chordata; class Lepidosauria; order Squamata; family Crotaphytidae; genus Gambelia; species Gambelia wislizenii. The sequence goes on along the minus strand of JAUMIR010000003.1, from coordinate 36,480,029 downwards.
TGAATCTTCGTTTGCGAAGAAAAGCCAGAGAGAGACTTAACTACGGTAATTAGTGTCTCCTCCTCCTCTCCACTTGCTATGAGTGGTGGAGGTCTGTTCTGTTGATCAGGGTGCAGCAGACGGATGTTTCCATCTCCTTCCCACCAGCAATCTTCACTGCAAGGATGAATTCCAACTGGGATCCTGCTCCTAATTGTCTCACCAGAGATTGCTGGTAGCCATTAAGGGAGGATTGGGGAACTTCTACAATTGTGACAATAGTGCCACATTTGTGGATACACACTCTTCATGAATACAAATCATTTATGGATCTGTAACTCTAAGTTATGAATCCATAACTACAATACAGTTGGCCCTTTGTATCCACAGATTCCACCAACCATAGCTTGAAAATATCCCCCACAAAAATAAATGTCAAGAAGCAAACCTTGATTTTTCTATTTTATATAAGGAACACCATTTTACTGTGCCATTGTATATAATGGGACTTGAGCATTCACGGATTTTGGTATTTGTGGGGGGTCCTGGAACCAAACCTCAGTGGATACCAAGGGCTCACTGTACTGAATGCCAATCATAGTATATAAACATGGTAGTACTTTACTTCACCTAGTCTGACATGTGCCTTGTCATTAACTGATGTCAAGTCAACTTCAATGTATGAAAGTCAACCCTATGAATGAGAGACCTCCAAGTCACCCTGTCATTAACAGCCCTGCTCAGGTCTTGCAGATGCAGGGCTGTGGCATCCTTGAGTGAGTCTATCCACTGGTAGTGTGGTCTTCTTCTTTTCCTGCTGCTTTCTACCTTGCCAAGAATTATTGCCTTTTCTAGTGAGTCATGTCTTCTTATGATTTGTCCAAAGTACAACAGTCTCAGTTTAGTCATCTTGGCTTCTAAGGAGAGTTCAACCTTGATTTGTTCTAGAACCTTTTTTTTTAGCAGTCCATGGTATCTTTACAACTCTTCTCCAGCACCACATTTCAAATGAGTTGATTTTCTTCCTATCAGCTTTCTTCACTGTCCAGCTTTCACAACCATACATAGAAATGGGAAATACGATGGAATGGACAATCCTAACTTTACTCTTCAATGATATATCTTTACACTTCAGGATCTTGCCTAGTTCCTTCATAGCTACCCTTCTAGTCTTCTTCTGATTTCTTGACTGCAGTCTCCATTCTGATTAATGACTGAGTCAAGGTATGGAAAATCTTGAATTATTTCAATGTCTTATCTGTCTTAAAGTTATGTAAATAATCTGTGGTCATTGTTTTTGTTTTCTTCATGTTCAACTGTAAACCTGCCTTTGCACTTTCTTCCTTGACTTTCTTCAGTAATCATTCTAAGTTTTGCTATTTTCTGCTATTACTATGGTGTCATCTGCATATCTTAAATTGCTGATGTTCTTTCCTTCAGTTTCCATGCCTCATTCCTCTGAGTCCAATCTTGCTTTACATGATGACATGGATCTATTATTCCATAATCTAGACACTTTTCTTGTGTACCAATTTCTTGATATATAGGACTGTTTAATCTAGGGCATTTTTCAGTATTATATGACACCACATGCATAAATGTATCTCTTTCTTACTCTCACTACAGCTAGCTAGCTATACAGACAGAGAAATATGCAGATATCAGTTTTGCCCTTTCTAATTATTTCATGTGCTTTTTTCACCAGTAGCCATTCCCCTGCCCTTGATTTGAGTACCTGGTAGAAGGGTCTTTTAATAATGTCCTGTCTTGTCTTTAATTGTTTTTTTTTTTATGGATAAGCTTTTAAATTGCTTTTCAGTTAACTCATGGTTTAATTACATGTTAACCTTTACATGACACAATTTTTTAATAGTTTATATATGTTTTAACTTGTAAGCTGCCCTGAATTCCAGGGCTGTAGAAAAGATGGAATTGTTGTTGTTGTTTGTTGTTGAAATATCCAGGAACAATAATGGATGGGGGAGAGATATTTTGGAAAATATAATTCAGACATATCAAACCATTTAAAAAGTATTCTAGTCTAGTGTACATGTTAAGTACTGCATCTGACACACCTTAGAAGCCATTCTTAGTTTTACAGAGAGATTGTTGCAGAGTGCAACAATCATTCAGTCCTTGACATGACTGCTCAGAAGTAAATCCTTCTGACTTCAGTGGGATTTACTGGAAAATAAGCACCACTGAACCTAATGGAAATGGATGATGCTCTCAAGATGTTTGTCTGAATGTACACAGAAGTGGGGAAAGGGGCTGTACCTGCTCAGAGCTGAAATGGCTGGAACAAGACATGTTTAGGTGCCGTTAGCCAAACCACTGCCTATTGAAAGATTCTCAGGACCCTGGATATGGCATACACTCTGTACATGTGCAAATATTTCTGAAGATGTATGTAATGGCAATAGCTGGAAGCTCATGCAGTCCTGTCTCTGCCAGCATAATACAGTTTAATTAAAACATACTAAAAGTCAACATTAAAAGGAAATTAAACTGTTAACAATTTTAAAACAATTTAAAACATGCACTTAAAATAATAAAATAGACATTTTAAAAAGTACAGTTCAAAACAATATAGCATCTTCTTAAAACCCTGTACCTTAAAACCCTTCAGTTCTAAGGGCCTGTCAGAATAAAAAAAGTCTTTGCCTGCTAGTGGAAAGACAGCAAGGAGAGGACCATTCTAATCTTCCTAGAGAGGAAGTTCCAAAGTCTGGAGTAGCCATCAAAAAGGCCATATCTCATATTCCTCCCAGCCTTCCCTGTGAAAGTGGAAGCTCTGAGAGGACCTCCACTGAGGATCACAGGGTCTAGGCAGGCTTACATGGGGAGATATAGCCTATTAGAGAACCTGAACTTAAGCTATGGCATACCCATATGGTAAAGATGGCTCATGAGAGTGATGCTAGTTTTCTGATCCCCCCCTACTCCCCAAGGGCTACTATTTTGTATAGAATAATACAAAAACACATAAGAATTTTCTCACCAGCTGTTATTCTTGGGTAATGAAAAAAAAGAAGAAAGAAAGATCTGTTTCCTCCTCTTCTTCCTCCAGGTCCTTCCTTGCTTTTGGAACTAGAATGAGCCAACAGACAATTAACAAAATGTGCCATCTTTACAATACATGCAGTTGATTATGAACAGGAGGGAAGTACGGTTAATCCAACTGGAAAACCTCAAAAGAGTGATTCAACTTTAGATTAGATTTTGACCGTGGATGCTTCCTGATTGGTTAAATGAAAAAATTAACTTAGTGAAAGAACTAAGATTTACTAAATATAATTTTCATTTTAGCTACCAAATATTGATTGGCTGCTGTGTATTACCGGTAGCTACCAAATATAGTACTATCCATCTTTGGACATGACTGCACAACAGCCAGCAAGTAAACCGTACAAACTGGTTTATTGAGCTTTGACATCCATATATTGTTTTCACAGGTAAAGAATCTTCATCTATAGTTTTTTTTGTGGTTTTTTTCTGGGTTGTGAGGCCATGTTTGAGGAGAGTTTATTCCTGACGTTTCACCTGCCTCTGTGGCTGGCATCTTCAGAGAATGGTGGCAGTGTGGGTGTGTGGGATTTAATCTTAATCTAAATGCTCTCCTGTCTCACCACACCACTTCACATATGGTGGAGGTATCCTATGGCAAAGAAATTCTGGAAAAATATACATATTAAGATAAGGGAGATCTTGGGAATAAATTATAGGTTAGAGCCAGAGAAATACCTATTGAATATGATAGATAAAATAGAGGGAGGAAATATAAAGAATCAATGGAGAATTCTTTTATATACGTTTACACTGCAAGAATACTGTATGTAAGGTACTGGAAAGAAAAAAGAACACCACAGATGGAAGAATGACTAATAAAACTATATGATACTTTAGATGCAGATAGATTAACAGCAGTGTTGAAGGAGATACCATTGAACAAAATAGATAAGGAGTGGGAGCCAATAAAAAAGTATTGGGAAGGGAAATTGAATATATGATAAGAAGGAAGAAATGTGAATATAGACTGTAGAATATAGAAATGAAAAAAATAATAATCTCCCACAAACAAAAAGAAGAAAGACATGAAAAAGTAGAGGAATGGGAATCAGGAATAATGACTAAATGAAAACCAGGAGAAAACGGGGATTTATAAGGGAAAGCAGAAAAAAATGAGAAAAATATAAGGATAAGTGGAGCTCGAATAGATCAAAAGGAAGGAATACATCTAAAGGAAAGGAATAAGAATTGTGAAACATTCTTGATATGCAAAATTATTAATGTTTATTAATGTTTATTGTTACAGGAGTCAACTTTGAGTATCAAGGTTTATAGCAAACAGAGAGATTAGTGGGGAGCTTCCCTTATTTGTTTGGAATATTGTTATAAGAAAAGAATGTTACAATGTTAAGATGTATTTAAAGAAAAGCTAACTTTTGCAACATAAGGAATGTAACATAATAAAGAACAAATTTTTAAAAATGCTCTCCTGTCTCACAAATCAAATTCTGGAGAAGCTAGTTTTACTGTTTGTATACAGTTGGCCTTCTGTATCTAAGGATTTGACATCCTTGGATTCCACCATCCACAGCTTGGAAAATATTTTAAAAAATAATAATTCCAAGAAGCAAACTTTAATTTTGCCATTTTATATAAGGAACCCGATTTACTATGCCATTGTACATAATGGGACTTGAGCATCCATGGATTTTGGTATCCACGGGGGTCCTGGAACCAAATCCCAGCAGATACCAGGGGCCCACTGTAATTCATCCCTGTTTAGTGTATTTTATTATTATGTTGTCATTTTCATATCACTTATATTATGTACAGTATTGACATTTATTAATTATGATAAATTTAGTATTTTAATAAATGTTACTATAAATGAAAGAGCACAAACAATAAGCACTCATGCTTGCTTGCTATGAAACATAAAAGTCAAAGTCAATGTCAACATCCACGTCAGCGATTAAGTACTGGCTCTCACATGTAACCACTGACTCTCAAACCAGGGACAAAACATAAAGATATAAAGGGAGTGAAGTACCCATGTGAGTTTAGCAGCAGGAAAGGGCATTTGACCTTTCTACCTTTTCCTGGGAATTAACTGACTTCCAGGTAAACAAGTCAAATAATACTTTAAAAACAGATGCAGGGATAGAAAACCAACTGGAATGTGAGGAACTCTATTTGCAGCAACTGAAGTAAGTTGAGAAAAAGGGGGAAAGCAGAAGGGAGAAGAAAGAGACTGGGACATTTAAAAAGCAGCTGAAAATGTAGGATGACAGAGGATTAATCAGGACTCTCTCTCCCAAATCAGGACATTTGGAGAGTGTACTTTTGCCAGTCATTTGGTATCTGTGATTGAGCCCCTGCCAACAGGTTGTCCTGGGAGTGGGGATCTAGGCATCTTTCAGGCAGGGAAGGTACCTGCCTCCCTGTACCTCCAGCACTCCACAGTCGCATGTCTAACCAGATGTTTCTCTACTGAAGCCTGCTTTCTGGGTAGCCTCTTTGGCCAGTCACTGGCCTTCTTAGCCAGCTCACCCCTCCAGTGGGGTCCTGGGTTCAGGGGTTGAGTCCTTGGAACTTTAGCAGTTGGTAGGGGTCCCGACAAGGATACTGGCCTAGGGGACCACTTCAGGATGTGGGGGCCATGAATGTGTTGCTTACTTGGGGATCACCCCTTCTAGGCAGGCATGAACTGCTGTGGAGGTTCATGCCTGCCAAGAGGGTGACCTCCTGAGAAAGAGGCACAGTGAAGTAAGCACAGCAGGGAGGCATGGCACAATGGCAGCAGTCCCCCCCCCCCCAATCTGGGGAAAGAAAGGAACCATGGCAGCACGCCAACCCCCTCTAGTCAGGCACGAACCACTATGGAGGTTCATGCCTGCCTAGAAGTGGTAAAGGCGCAGCAAAATAAATGTGTGTGGGGGGCAGGGTGCTGGTGACACCCCTCTAAAGGTGTCACTTGGTGCTGTCAGCACCCCCATGCTCCCCTAGTGATTCCTCTGCTCTCATGATGGGGTCAAGTTTCTATGAAATAGTTTCAGCTAGAAATGTGTGTGGTATGTGAGGGGGAAGATTTGCAAGACAATAGTTATTTCCAGCAAGAACAGCAAGTCTGTTCAACAATCTTAGTCAGAAGACCAGCTGAAGGGACACATTGCCACTGTTAGCCTCACTGTCTTCTTGTCATGGTATTGAGAATATCACTTCCATTTACACTCCTAAACCAGCAGCTGTTTTTACATCGTCTAACCCCCTCTTTGTCTTTTCTTTTTTTTTTGGATGTTGCAAATGTGCAACACTCAGAGGGCACTACACTTTCAAAACTTTCTCATAGAGTTCTGAGCAGAGTGGGATGAAATCACCCCGCTACAGTTTTATGGTGTAATAATTTAGCCTGCAATAAAATGGATGTGGTGTAATAATTTAGCCTGCAATAAAACGGATGTTCTACAATAAAAGAGTGTACTATAAGGTTTGCAGCAGCACAATAGCACCACAAAGAGTAAGATCAGTACGCCGATGACACTCAGATATATTTCTCCATGACCAGGTCGTCGGCTCAGACTTCAGATGGTGTCTCTCCTCTCAATGACTGTCTTAGAGCAGTAATGGATTGGATGAGGAAAAACAGATTGAGACTAAATCCAGACAAAACGGAGGTACTGACAGTCACAGGCCCGAAACCAGGTCTGGGAATACAACTTCCAGTCCTGGATGGACTCACACTCTCCTCTAAGGACTGTGTTCGCAGTCTGGGGGTACTCCTAGATTCATCGCTTCACATGACTAGTCAGGTGAATGCGACGGCCAGAAGTGCCTGTTATCAGCTTCAGCTGATACACCAACTGCGCCCTTACCTGGATACAAGGGATCTGGAAACTGTGGTACATGCTTTGGTAACCTCACGTTTGGATTACTGTAATGCACTCTACATGGGGCTACCCTTGTGCCTAACCCGGAAACTTCAACTGGTACAAAATATGGCAGCCAGGTTAATTACAGGTACATCTAGGAGAGAGCATATAACACCTGTGCTTAAATCTCTCCATTGGCTGCCGATTAGTTTCCGGGCGCAGTACAAGGTGTTGGTTTTAACCTTTAAAGCCCTACATGGCTTGGGTCCATCTTATCTCTGGGACCGCCTCATCCCATATGATCCCCCCCGCGCACTTCGGTCCTCTGGGAGGAACCTGCTGCAGCCTATGAAAACTAGGCTGTCGCAGACCTCCCAGAGGACCTTCTCTTCTACGGCTCCCAGACTCTGGAATGGCCTGCCGGATGAGATCCGTCTTATCACTACTCTTGATAGCTTCAAGAAAGTGCTAAAGACGGATCTCTTCCGGCAGGCCTTCCCGGAATAACTTCCCGGTTCCAGTGGATTGATTGCTACCCACCCCCTTGCCATCGTTGCCATTATTTATTTATTTATTTATCATATTTTATTCTTGTTTTAACTTTTCATTAGTTTAATTTAGTTTTAAGGGGTGGGAGGGTTAGGATGGGGAGGGATTGTTTTAACTTGATGTTTTAATCTTGTTGTACGCTGCCCCGGTTGCTGAGCAGAGGGGCGGGTTAAAAATAAAAATTTATTATTATTATATTATTATAAGATAAAAATCTGGAATAGAAAAGATGTACACGCAGCTGTCATATCTAGTATCCATTTAAATTCTACCATACATGGGGTAGAATTATCATGCAAACTGAGGAAACTGCTCTAGCCCTGCATATTCAATGGGGAACTAGAAGAATGACTACAAGTAAATTGAGTCTAGTGGTATAGTGGTAAATTTGAAGTGCTAAATACTTAGTGTGACATTCACCATAGTCAAATCCCCAAGGATAGTCCAAAATTCTAGGCAATTGCCTTGATCTCTATGAACTAGCCAGCTTACTGCCACACCATGTTGAACATGCCGAGGCTTGTCTGATTTTGGAATCTAAACAAAGCTTGGCCTGTGATGATTTTAATTGTTTTTAAAATTTAATTGTTGGATTTTAACTCATTTCTTTTGTGAGCCGCCTTGGGTCCTACTCCGGGAGAAAGGCAATATTTAATTAAATGAAATAAACTAACAACAACAACTTGGATGGGAGCCTATGAGCAAATACTTGGGATCTCCAGGTAAGGCTAGGAAAGATTCTGCCAGAAACCCTGGCAAGCTGCTTTTAGCTAGGCTTACAGTCTAACTCAATATTAGGCAACTTCCTATGTTCCAGTAGTTCTAGCTTCCAATTCTGTCACGTATGGAGAGGCCTCAGGCAAATCACTATATTCATTGCATCAAAAAGTGAAAAGGACTGCATTGTGCATAATGCTTGGGTGCCAGTTACACGACAAAAATTGTCGCGGGGCTTACCATGACTTCCTGATCCCGTATCTGTCCCTCACTGTTTATACTATTTTTGTCACTCTTTAGGAAATCCTGGAAGATCCCGTGATTGATATTTACACGACAAAAGTCTTTATTGGTCCCGCACTGTTATATCCCATGCTTTTGCTGTTTACACATGTTTAGCTTACCGGGATTTTTTTTGGGGGGGGACTGTCAATCAAGGATGCGATTACTTGTGTTTTCACAACCTCGGTGACGCACTTCCTTTAGAGTTCTGCGCCACGAGCGATGCTATTGGCTGGCTGGGGGGGGAGGGGCTTGTGTTTATCCTGTCTCTTAAAAATGTTAACCCTTTAAACAGAGGCAGAAGGCATTTTGAAAGACCCAGACTGAGATCTTTCGCTCAGATGCAGGGAGTGCTTTCCTTTTGAAATCAAGCCGAGTGAGGTGGGGGGGGGCGAGGCTTGGGTTTCCCCTTGCCTCTTTAAAATGTTAACCCTTACAGCAAAGTTTTAGCAGCAGAGTGAACTTGCTGATTGAATGATTTCAAGCCAGCGACAGACAGGCATTTTGAAAGACACAGACACAGAGAGGGGGAATTAAAGGGTGTTCATTTGCTCAAAGGCTGGAATATTTTACTGTGCCCGTTCAGACCCAGGAAGGTGATCAAGGCAGGGGATGAATGGGCGGCCCTCTGCCCACCATGATCTCTTTGTAACATGCAGTTGAGGAACAGGTTAAAGCTGAAGGGTTTGCAGTGTAGAAATCCATTTAAAAAGGTGATTGAGTACACGCGTGTGCTCACACACATCAACCTACGTGCAGCTGGAAGGGATGCCTTGGTTTTTAGCTGGTGAAGCTGGATCTGTTGAACAGGTGACTGACCCTTCCTTTTCTGGTCGCTGATCTCTAAGCCCGCCCCCAGTCACCATTTCCGGTCATCCCCTAGTACCGAGATATTTTGTCCCAAGCTGTTTACATTTCTGATTTTCCGAATCCTCCAGTGACTTTTTTAAAAACCGGCACAAACCGCGGGACTGGAAGTCCCACAGGTTGAGGGATAAAAGGTGGCCCCCCTTCCGAAAATCATGTACCCGACCCGATGTACATGTAAACTGCCAGGGATCGACACGAATTCTTCCTGGGACATTTTCATCGTGTAAACGGCACCTTGGATTGTGAACAGGGAAGATAGTGTCAAGATAGTGTCAGGGTACAACATGCCCTGGAGGGACTTAGGCAAAGTCAACACCAACTGCTGCTGGTAGTCTGCTATCACCCCAACTTGTTGCAAAAGCAGTCTGATCCTGGGAAAGACTCAGACCTTACAGAACACCCCTGAGACCTTAAGGCACAAAGGAGTGACACTAAGCTCCAGGATTATCAGGCCAAAATAGTAGCATGGATTAAGCAACCAAGTGCTGGACTTAGAACTAAACCATCCCTAATGATGCATACACTCATGTCCAACTAAATGGTGGTGATTTTTTTTAAAAAGAAGGAAATATATAAAATATAGGACAAGGAAGAGAATCGGAGCAAACAGTTACAATATTGTAGAAAAGTCTAAAGAAAATAACTTCATAGCTGTAATGCTTACCCAGTGAAGACGTCCAAAAAAGTGAGGATGGAAAACTATAGGCTCAGCATAAGCCAAGATGAAAATCAAACATGAGGGCTAGCAAAAGAATAGCTTCTCCCCCGTGACTGCAACAAAGAAGCTAAATTTGATTTTAGAGCAAAGCTGATTATAGCTCAGGTAAGCATACTCAACCAATCAGGGCTGGAATCATGTCTCAGGACTTTTTCAGACGATCCTTGCAGCACAAGGATCGAGCAGGAGAGCTTCGTAGCTGCAGTGCGGCAGGGGGTCCATTTCGGACGACGCCACCCCTACGGCGAAATCGTTTGTGTCTCTTCTGTTTAGCATTGGAGCCTGCCGCACCATATTCAGCCAGATTTTATTCATGGAGGTTGTCCGTGAATAAAATCTGGTTGAATATGGCACGGCAGGCTCCAATGCTAAACGGAAGAGACACAGACGATTTTGCCGCAGGGACGGCGTCGTCCGAAATGGACCCCTGCCGCGCTGCAGCTACGAAGCTCTCCCGCTCGATCCTTGCGCTGCAAGGATCATCTGAAAATGCCCTCAAATACAAAACAGTTACCTAGATGTACTCATCAATATCTATTTCATATTCATGATCAGTACTTAGTTATGATTTTGACACTATTGCCATGACTCCCAAAGCTATAACTCCTGAAGTCTACTTTACTGGGTATCAGCTGCAAGGAGAGAAGAGGGTCCATTCTGCTGATGATTAGAGCACATATGAATGGCATTTCCATCTGGTTTGGGTGAGCCAAGCCAGGCCAGGAGGGGTTACTTAATTAGTATACTTAACTAAGTAGCTGATACATGACTCTGGTCCAGGACTCTCAGAGACCTGAATTTTCTAGAAGCTAAATATCCCAAATTCATTCTACAGCCCCCATAGGACCATTCCTTCTAACTAGATGAGCCTCTTGCTAACAAGCTGAACCTTGGTGCATTCTAGCACTAGTAAATAAGAAGATAGCAGAGGTATTATGGTGCAACCCTGGAGACACTTGCTATGTGTAGCCTGACCAGCACATAATGGAAGCTAACACAACATAAAAAAGACAAAGCAAATATGAAGACATGATTGTTTCACAAGTATCATTATATAGTTTGGTTATTAGGTGGCAGTGGACTTAATTGTTCTTGCTGAAGAAATGTCTTGTTTCCTGACTGGTTTGTCCTCTGTGCCTTAACATGAAGCATGATGTCTTTCATAAAGGTAAAGATAGGAAGCCAAGTGAAATTCACAAGATTTAGCCATTGACTCCCCACCAGCCAAATTATGCCTCACTACACAGCATTCTTGGAAAAATAAAACTAGAGGGAGCATTGCAAAAGCTAAGGTGTCAAAAACCTTCTGTGCACCCTCTAATTTAAGCATTAGTTATGTAAACCAAATGGATAGATGATGGACTTTTTCGGGCGGGGTTTTGTAACGGAAGCAGCCTTGTCCTCGTTGCAAGGCTGCTGCGTGGCAGGGGGTCCGTTTTGGATTACGCTCTCCCCTGCCGATACTGTTGCAGAAGTGCTGGGAGACTGCAGCGCTATATTTGGCGATTTTCTAATCACGATCAACTTTCGTGATTAGAAAATCACCAAATATAGCGCTGCAGCCTCCCAGCACTTCCACAACAGTATTGGCAGGGGAGAGCGTCATCCGAAACTGACCCCCTGCCACGCAGCAGCCTTGCAACGAGGACAAGGCTGCTTCCGTTACAAAACCCTGTCCGAAAAAGTCCGATGACAGTGTAATGTGTTAATCCCTTCAGTGTCTGTAAATTTAATATGTAGAACTTTACCACTGTAGATATTGTGCTCCTATGTTATATAATCGAATGTCATATAGAAATGCCTAGCAATAGAGCTAGCCTGAGATGAATCACTCTTCTTGGCATTTTGGAACAGAATTAAGTTTCACCCGCCAGCATGTTAAGACAGCATAACCTCACTGAGTACTGAAAGTTAAAATGGTTTAAAAACAGAAAACAGAAGTGAGTAAGAATTAATTTTCAGTTTCTGAGAAGTGCCAAATGAAATAGGATGCACAAAGGGATTTTTAAATTAGGTTAAATATATCCTTTCATTTATTAGTCCCAACCTGATTAAATGTGTTTCTCAGTGAGCTGGAGAAAAGGAAGAAAACATCAGTGCTGATTGCTGAATATCAGCAGCAGATGATTAAAAGGTTGGTGCAGAAATGGTAATGAGAACACACAAAGAAGCAGCTGGCTTGCCTGTGTGTGCAGCTCTTGCCTTTTGAATGGTATGTGTTCCAACACAGCCAAATGAAGGTCAGCTACTGAGGAGTCACATTTTAGGCCAGGAGACAAAAATGGGATGCTTTGGACTATGGCCAATCTGAAAAAGGCTGAGGGACAGTTTATACATTGCATAGCATTCAGGAAAAAGATAGAGGGACTGTTGTGCTGTTTGCCATCCTGGTCCAAGTCATTTTTAATGGTATTTTTAAAACTTTTTTTCTTGTAATACAGCAACAGAATGCAAAATATACAAACCTCACATTAGTTGTAAAGCGGATTGTCATAAGTTATGTTAGAGATTAATAAGAATGACTGAATAAAAGAGAGAGGGTTGGCTAGATTTTTTTTATGGCAAGGCTGATCTTTCACTGGCACAAAGTGGTGCATTAGGATGGAGGCTTTCATAAAGTCCAGAGTTCTTTTTCTTTATCTATCTTACTGTATCATGCAGGATAGGCAAGGCTATGCAGACCAAACAAACTGGTTACTTTGCACATCTTACTTCACTTCTGCACTGTCCTGGGAGCAGAAGTGGTGGTCAAAATGAGGCCCCTCCAGAGGTTTTTAGACTGCAGGTCCTACCGTCAGGGCCGGTTTAAGGAATTTTGGGGGCCCCTGCAATGCTTTACTTTGGGGCCCCCATATGTTTATCTCAGATCAATGTAACCTAACCTATTCACCTTACAGGATGTTCAGATTATAGTAGGAGCCCTGTATCCATAGATTCATTATCCATGGGACACAAAACAGCACACCTACCATAGAGTTTTCCTAGAAAATGTGTCTTCCCTAGCCCTTTTCTAGGCCCTCCAAGGCAACTCTATGGTATTTTAAACCAGAAGTCCCATTATTTTCAATGGTGTTCACTATTATTCATGGTTTTCAGAATCCACGCCCCCACCCGAACCAATCCCCCGTGGATAAGAGGGGCCTACTATATTACATAATTTGCCACCAATAATTTAGTTTAAAAACTATATTATAGGCACTAACATAATATTTTTTGTTTATTAGCAATTAATGTAATGCTGTAGATTTCCTCAAAGAAAATAAAGAGTAGACTACAAGCTAAACATGAGTTAGCAGTGTGATGCAGCAGCAAAAAATGCCAATGCAATTCTAGGGTGCATTAATAGGAGTAGTGTCGAGATCAAGGGAAGTAATAGTATCTCTCCATTCTGCTTTGGTCAGACCTCACCTGGAATACCGTTTCCAATTCTGGGCACAACAATTCAAGAAAGATACTGAGAAGGATGGTGCGAGGTCTGGAAGCCATTACGCCCTATGAGGAATGGCTTAGGGAGCTGGGTATGCTTATCCTGGAGAAGAGAAGGTTGAGAGGTGACGTGATAGCCATGTTTAAATATTTGAAGGGATGTCATATTGAGGAAGGAGCAAGCTTGTTTTCTGCTGCTCAGAGACTAGGACACGGAGCAATGGGTTCAAACTACAAGAAAAGAGATTCTACCTAAACATTAGGAAGAGCTTCCTGACAGTAAGAGCTGTTTGGAAGTGGAATGCACTGCCTGGGAGTGTGATGGAGTCTCCTTCTTTGGGTTTTTTTAAACATAGGTTGGATGGCTGAAGAAGACGAAGGGGGAAAGGGAGGGGAGAGGAACCAAGACATGTTAAAAGCAGTTGGAAAGATGGGCTGGAGGGGATCTATGTGCAAGGAAGGAAAGGGAAGGAAGGAAGGAAGGAAGGAAGGAAGGAAGGAAGGAGCCCTTTCTGAGGGAGACAACCCTCAAATTCCCTGTCTCTCTCTCACACAAGCACTCACCCTCTCCGACGTGCCTCTCCCTCCAGCTTCTGCCGTGGAGGGCTGCTGTTTCTTTCTCTTTCTCTTTCTCTTTAGTTTTGGAGAGGCTGTTTTGTTTTGTTTTGTTTTGTTTAAAAAAAAAGCCAGCAGGAGGTTTTTGGAGGAGGAGGGTAAGAGGGGGCTCCTCCCGGCTGTCTCCTGGTTGTCTCTTTCGTCAGATTAATGAGGCCAACGTGGGGCCCTCTCTTGACCTCGGGGCCCCCTCTTGACCTCGGGGCCCCCTGCCAATGCTGATTTGGCAGACAGGTTAAACTGGCCCTGCCTACCGTTCCTTGGCACTGCCTATATTGGTATGGACTGATGGAAATTGCACACCAGCAATATCTAGAGGGCCACATTCCTCCCACACCAAAAAAAGCAGAGCTATGCAGGAATGTGAAGCCCTATCCCATCACAACTTAAAACCACTTCTTTCTCACCCCTGGTTCTCAGATTTTACTTTTAAAATGATTAATCACATTTTCCCTCCAAAATGCTCAGAATGGCATGTATGGGAGCTCTCTCCTTCTTATATTATCGTCAAAAGGACTCTGGGAATGAGGTTAGGCGGAGCGTTAAGGGCTGGCCCAAGATCACCCAATGAGCTTCTTGGGTCAGGAGGAATTTTAACCCCAAGTCCCACTGCTCCAGGTTTATGTGCTCACTCTATTAAACAGTCATTGGCTCTCATACTTACATATCCATCTGTGCAACGTTAAGGAAGAACTGAGAATTTTGTTTGCAAAGTCTGCAAAATTGGGGTGTATTTTAGAGTCTTGATTTAGGTTGTTTCCCATATGTGTTCACCACTGTGTTAGGCATGAAATATTTTATAACATGAAATTTGCTTGCCCTCTTCTTCCATACAAAACCTATTTACCACAGCTTAAATTAGCACGTCCTGGATCTTGGCATTCCCAGGCTGGTTTCTGTTTCTGATTAACAATAACAAAATAGAGTTGTCAAGACAATGTTTTATTGTTATGATTATGTCTGGAACAAAGCCAATGTTTCTAAGTTGCCCTCTGTGTATATATGTGTGAAGTGTGTGTTTATGCATTGGGGTGCATGTGTTTTGTTCTTATACAAGAGCAATGAATTTTGCTGTTGCTTGGGTAACTCAGCTTGGTTGGCAAACAAAGTTGTGTTGTTTCAAGAGACAATATTGTTTATTTGTTGAGTTTGGTTTCCTTGATAGCAAAAACCATTGTCCTGTAACCTATTATGTGAAATGTGTCTCAGAAATAGTCACGTATAGGAATATTGCATTATAGGAATGGATGTGATGAAGGGCTTGTAGAATCAAGCCAGATTCAGAGACTTACTATCAGCTGAGCCACAAGACAGAAGGAAGCCACAATGCTGATTTAAAGGGCATTGTACTTTTAAAAATCACACCTCTGCCTGGAAATAAGCAGAATGTGCAAAGAGATCATCTAGAGAAAAAGGAACTTATCAAAGCATTTGTTATTTCCTTTTATGAGTTTGTCTTGTTTTTTGGTTTTTATTTTTGAATTCCCCATCCTCTCATCTTCTTCTCGCGAGAATGGGAGGGATTTCATTCCAGGAAGTGAATGGAGCTCCCTTAGAGCTCCATTCACTTCTGGGCTGCCCTGAAGACGTGAATAAGGTAGGTCTGAAAACTTTTGCTTTTTTGCCCGGACAGGGATGGGAGAGGAGATTGTGGGACAATAATACTTTTTTCATTCCTGTCTGATAATCTCCTTAGGCTGGCAAACTCAAACCTGTAAACAACCCTCCATTCCTTCCCCTCTCCCAGACAAAGGAAGTTGCTTCCTCCCTTTCAGTTGCAAAGTATTTGCACATTAAGGTGCCGTTAACATATCAGGAATGCCTTTGTCTCTCTCTGAGAAACACCACAGAACATTGTCTCAAGCTATAAATTCCATACCATGAAGGCAAATATTGATTATAAAAACCCTTCCAAAATTCCACTCAAGCATGCACAGATCTCCTTCCTATGGACACCAGGTCCATCTATGTAGCCAAGATCACAGTTCACCTTCCTCTCAGCTCCATGTCAAACTGTGTAGCCATTCCTGATCGGGACCCCCACTCTGCTGGTTTCCTCCATGACCTCATCGCTACAGGAAAGGTGTCATATCTCCCACAATAGCTTTCTTTGCTATTCCTCTATCCTAATACTTCCTACTTAATTCGTTAGTCTTACGTGAATGCTTGAAGCCTGAATGTGTGTGTGAATGTTGTTATTGTTATTTTTCCAAATAAAGATCAAATTATTGTCATAGAATCATAGAATTGTAGAGTTGGAAGAGACCACAAGGGCCACCCAGTCCAACCCCCTGCTATACAGGAATACACAATCAAAGCATCCCTGACAGATGGCTATCCAGCCTCTGTTTAAAGACCTCCAAGGAAGGAGACCCCACCACGCTCCGAGGGAGTGTGTTCCACTGCTTAACAGCTCTTACTGTCAAAAAGTTCCTCCTAATGTTGAGGTGGAATCTCTGTTCCTGGAGCTTGCATCCATTGTTCCGTGTTCTAGTCTCTGGAGCAGCAGAAAACAAGCTTGCTCCATCCACAATGTGACACCCCTTCAAATACTTAAACAGGGCTATCATATCGCCCCTTAACTGTCTCTTTTCCAGGCTAAACATACCCAGTTCCCTAAGTCTTTCCTCATAAGGCATGGTTTCCAGACCTTTCACCATTTTAGTCACCCTCCTCTGGACACGCGCCAGTTTGTCAATATTCTTTTTTAATTGTGGTGCCCAGAACTGGACACAGTATTCTAGGTGAGGCCTGACCAAGGCAGAATAGAGTGGCACTATTACTGCCCTTGATCTAGACACTATACTTCTATTGATGCAGCCCAAAATCGCATTGGCCTTTTATAGCTGCCGCATCACACTGTTGACTCATGTTCAACTTGTGGTCTACTAGGACTCCTAGATCTTTTTTGCACATAGTCTTATTCAGCCAGGTCTCCCCCATCCTATATCTATGCATTTCGTTTTTTCGCCCTAAGTGCAGTACCTTACATTTTTCCGTATTGAATTTCATTTTGTTAGCTTTGGCCCAGCTCTCCAGTCTATGGACTTTTTCGGATGGCAATCTGTAACGGAAGCAGCCTCGTCCCCGTTGTGAGGCTGCTGCACGGTAGGGGGTCTGTTTCGGATGACACTGTCCCCCTACCGATACTGTTGCAGAAGAGCTGGGAGCCTGCAGAACTATATTTAGCGATTTTCTAATCACGGTCAACTTCCATGATGAGAAAATCACTAAATATAGCACTGGATCCTCCCAGCTCTTCTGCAACAGTATCAGTAGGGGGACAGCGTCATCCGAAACGGAACCCCTACCGTGCAGCAGCCTCGCAACGGGGACGAGGCTGCTTCCGTTACAAATCGCCATCTAAAAAAGTCCTATCCAGGTCATTTTGAATTTTGATTGTACTATATCTAGCTTAATGTTTCCTCCTTAGTACCAGTAAACATAGGTCAAACATAGGTGAAGTAAAGAAGCATTTTGTTTTTGTCTGACTTGAATCAACTGCTAATTGGTTTTATCGGGTGATCATGAGCTCTAGTATTCCCAGAGCAAGAAAAATGTACTATCTATCCACCTTTACCTGCATGGTGCATAATTTCATCCCCTCCGACTATCCTGATTTGGCAGGGACAGTCCTGATTAATCCTGTGTCTACCCACTTTTTCAGCTGCACTTAAAATGTCCATTTCTCTTTCCTTCTCCCTCTATCCCCCTTTTTCCTTGGCTTCCTTCAGTTGCTGCAAACCCAGTTCAAAACACAAAAACCATTTTCAGCCAATTAACGGGGCTGGGGGAGGAAAGGAAGGGGTAGAATCTTGCCCTTTCTTGCAGGCTGAGGCACAAGAAAACCATTCCAGCCTCTTCTAGCTCGTGGGTTCTCCCTCATTAATAACTTTTGCCATCATGACCACTTTCTGATGTTGCTTAGCCACATATGTTCTGGTTTTCAACTGTGAAATGTTGGAAGGTATGTAGTTTTATAAACCTCCCTTAACATCCTGCTCCTCCCCATTAACACCCTACTGAGCACACATTTAAATTAAAAGGCCCAGGTGCTTTCCGTCTCAAAGCTCCATCTCATATCTTGATTAATATGAACCCGTATCCTGTTTTGTACATGGAATCATCTATTGCAGGAGAGATCAATATCTTAGATTTCCTTTGATCCCCTTTGTTTTGGGAATAACTCTTCTTCTTCTTCAACTAAGGCTTTAAAACAGTTTTTCTTCCTAGAACATGTAGGTTAGAGTTGGAATTTGGGTCAAGGAGCACTCTGCTTTCTAACTGTAGTTACTTCTGCTCCACACTCCATGGGTGCATCTACACTGTAGAAATAATTCAGTTTGACACCACTTTAAGTGCTGTAGCTCCAGCCTATGGACTCCTGGGATGTGTAGGTTTACAAGGTCTTTAGCCCTTCTCTGCCAAAGAGTGCTGTGCTTCACAAAACTAAAAATCCCAGGATTCTGTAGGATGGAGCCATGGCAGTTAAAGTGGTGTCAAACTGCATTCCATAGGATGGAACTGTGAAGATAAAAACAGGAGCAAACTGCAGTGTATATGTGTAATTGGCATTACAAAGGTACATGTGCAACTAAAGTCTGGTCTAGACGAGGGAATAAAATGTGAATTGGTAGACAGAAATGCCAATTTGCAGCAGCTGTCATCTGTCTCAGTGACTTTTTCACAAGATTGCTGGTGTTTGATGTTCACACGGAGGTATGCTAGCAAATCAAGATGGTGGCCGCAAGTGAATTACTCGTGGTTTTGTACTACCCAACTTGTTCCTGCCAAACAGTTAAAAAAAAAAAAAACTATATCCAAGGTGCAGAAGAGTGATCTGCTTAAATAATGAAAAACAAGTTTTAAAAAAAAGCCTGTTTTGTCATGTCAGTGCATGATTACAATGACAAAAATCCAACATGGCAGTTCCGGGTGCTGCCTTATTAGCAAGCTTTGCCCCCTGCGCACATCCGACCAATCAGCAATCAACTTTAGCAATGTCATGCGATGAGATTCGGGTGTTCTAATGGGCGAGGGTGCACATTTCCATCAGGATTTTTTTAAAACTTGGGAAAAACTCCGTGGTCTTGAAGCACGAAGTTTTCCCGACTTTTGCTACACCTCCCTCCAAAAACGACAGAATGCTGCGGGATCCCATTTGGACGCATGGGATTCCCTGCGGATTCTAAGACTTTTTTTAACCATCTGGACTACCCCTAACATCCTCAGTCAAATGCACATGTACATTTGCGTAATGGGGCACATTAATAACTGCAGATACATAAATTGCTGCTGTATGTAGTATGTAGAACAGAATTCTGATGGATAATAGCAGGAAACTGCAGGGTCTCTGCCTTGGTGGTAGTCCCAGAAGCTGCTCTCTGAGTGTTCAGGTCACAGAGCCCTCTTCAGGCACAGCAGAGAATAGGAATGTACAACAAGGACATTGATTGCCAGTCCGGGACTGGCCAAGTCAGGTACAAATACTACCAGCCCAGCTTCCTATCTACCTGGCAGAGAAAGTAGTACCTTCTGCTTACTAGAGCAAGGATTATTTCTAAAGAAATAAAATATTGTTCCATTTTCTCCAAAAAGTGATTACAACTTTAATTCACCTGGTATCCCTCCTTTCTTTTTTGGAGAAATTTCCCCATACACAGCTGAGGAAGTTTGGAGAAAAGTAAAAAAGCTTTTCTACTTTAATTTACCATATTGGACTTCCCCTCAGGAGGCTTTCCAAAATAAGTGGAAAACTACTAATGAGTGGATGAAATATAAAGATATATTGAAAGAAAGTGGAAATGGAGAAATAATTTAAAAACCTATAGAAGAATTGGAAGAAAAATATAAAATTAATTGGTTTACTTATCTCCAACTAAAAGTGAGATTTCAGGAAGATATGAAAACAGGAAATATAGAAAGGGAAGAAAATGATTTAGATAAATTGTTATGGGAAAAAAAAGAAAAGGGTAAAATTGGTAAATTTTATAACCTACTATTAAGTAGAAGTTTAGAAACAGATAATATCAAAGACTATATGACAAGGTGAGCCAAAGATTTTGGATACCAACTAGAATTAGGTGTGGGAAAGAGCAAGAAACAGGACTTACAGGTTTACTAAATGTCAAAATTTGAAAGAGAATTACCAAAAAGTAGCTCACAGGTGGTACTTTTCTCCAGTTAGACTTAATAAGATCAATAATTCTATCAGTAATAGCTGTTGGAAATGTCGGGAGAATGTTGCTACTCTATTACATATGTGGTGGAGTTGTAAAATAGTTAAGAAATTTTGGGTTAGAATACATAAAATCTTGGAAGAAATTTTTCAATTACACTTCGAACCGAAACCTGAAATCTTCTTGTTAAATATGATTGATGGATTAGGAAAGGAAATGGTGGGGAAAAATTGGAAAATCATATTATATTTAATTACAGCAGCTAGATTGACAGTAGCACAGGTGTGGAAAACACACAAAGCTCCCACGGTGGAAGAATGGATTAAGAAATCTCAAGACTATTTAGAAATGGATATATTAACATCCAAAATTCATAATCTTCCTAAGAAGAAATCACTGGAGAAATGGACCCCAGTCCTAAGATACTGGGAAACAAGAGGATTTTATTATGATGCAGAAAATCTGCTATTAATGGGATAAGTAAGAAAAAGGGAAGGATAAAGGATTATGGTTCAGATTGTAAAAAGAAAGAAAAACTGTTGTGATCCAATATATAATTGAAATCTACAGGAGGTTCTTCGAAGAATGTTATGATCAAGTTGCCGATCTCAAAAGTATTATGATACAGGAAGCTGAAAGTGTATTGGTTAGTTATTTGGTTACTGTATAACCATCGATTAATGAGAGTGTTAGAATAAGATTATGGATATTACAACCAATTATAATTTAATGTATAAAATGTAATGTTGAAGAAATATGTATAGTAAGAATGGGAACTGAATTAAAAAAAAGAAAAAAAGTAGATAACAGAGGATTATTTATCAGGACTGTCAAATTGGGACAGCTGGAGAGTATGTTGGTCATATCAGCCCCGTCTCCTATCTCAACAAGCAGCATCAGACATGATTACTTCTCTGTGACTCAAGTGCCCATCCTTCTTTAAGGCTTACTTGATGCACACAAAGGGTGAAGTCTTCTTCAGTAACATGACTGAAAGCTCTCTGACTTTGCAAAATCGAGAAGTTATGAATAATGTATAATATCATTATGGAAAAGTTCACCAGACAAATATTTATTCATGTTCCTATGGAAACAAATGACAGATAAGAATTAAGGCTGCCAAGTCAGGACTATCCCAGGGCCTGAAATTTAAAAGCCAAGACCTGTGATCTAAGAATGACCCCTTGTGATTTCAATGATGTGACAAGGGGCAGTCCCTTGTGACGTCATTAAGCATGTTACATTAACCATCTACCATAGTTGTACCCAGTATGCCATTCAAATAAAAAGCAAGAAGTCTAAGGACTTTTTCGGACGAAGAAAAATAACGCAAGCAGCCTCTCCAGCTTGCAAGGCTGCTGCGCTGCAAAGCGCCCCTTTCGTATGACACTCGGCCCTGCTGGTACTGTTGCGTTGATCGTGAGTAAAAATCAATGAAATATGACGCTCAACTCTCCCCGCGGTACCGCAACAGTACCGGCAGGGGCGAGCGTCATACAAAAGGGGCGCTTTGCAGCGCAGCAGCCTCGCAAGCTGGAGAGGCTGCTTGCATTATTTTTCTTCGTCCGAAAAAGTCCTAAGTAATTAGGAAAATACATGCACGCATCTGCATGTACACACACAGAGAGATTCCTTTCAAGGCAGCACTCTCATCCTCAGATTCCTTTCCCTCATCCTGAGGACCAGAGAAGAGAGTCCAGGCCCTGATATCTGGGAACCCTGGAAAGCATAATTAGATGCTGTGAGAAAAGAAAACTTGTACAGTGAGAAGACCATGTTGTTTCAGTTTCAGAAGGATTGCAGTAATGGGACAAAGTCCTGATCCACATGCCACCCTGTCACTGCAACCACCACCACCACCATTGTCTGTGCTCTCCTGGCATTAAGGAAGCTGTCTGCAACATGTGACCAAGTCTCCCTGTGTGTGATCAGCCTTGGTCACATGTTACAGGACTCCTTCCTGCCTTTCGGGAGAGCCAGGGAGACCACAGAAGTAGTGAGGGCCAGCCGGCCAGGATGGGCTCCTGTGGACATATGGAACCCAAACCATTTTTTGCTGATGGTAACAGAGTAAACTGGGTATTATTCTAAAATGTTGTGTCAGGCCCTACCCCACCTTTCTTCGATCTGAGCCCTGTATCTGCCCTGGGGGTGGTGAAGGCTGCCCAGGGGCAGAATGGGGCAAATGCCCTCAATGTCAGGACTGCAGAGCTCTGAGATGGGGGCAAGATGGGGCATATTTGTCAGGTTCTGGGGTGTGGGCGGCAAGGACCTTCAGCTGAGATGCCAGGGCCAGGGCAGGCAGGTGAGGAACCAAACTTCCAAAGACCAGAAGTAAGGCGGGTTCAGGAAGCAGGCACCAGGTCAGGAACACGGGAGACAGAGTCCAAGTAGGGTCAGTGACAAGCCAAAGTCCCCCAAACCAAGCTGAGGTTGGGACACATACCAGAAGACTTGAGAGCCTGAAACAAAGGTAGGTCCAGGAAATGAACAAGAGTCCAAACAGAGTAAGGCAGAAGCAAGGAGTAGCTACAGGCAGCACAAGAGACCATGTTGCTGTGGCAAGTGCTGAGGGGAGAATACCTTTCTTAAATAGCTGTTCCCTTGGCTGCTCCAGGTGTCCTGCATGAGTGCAGCTGGCTGTGCCTGAAGTTGGCCCTGGTCCCTCCAAGACCTCAGCCAGGTCCTAGTCCTGCAGGGAGAGTCAGATCCTGACTATATTGCCCATCTAGACAAGCCCATTGTCTCCCTATCCCTTTTTGGTGAGCCATTCTAGGTACTCATTGGCAAACGCTTGGAATATAAATATTAACAACCATGGCCTCCACATTCTGAAACGGGCAGGCAGGCCAGGATATTTGGCAGGCCCCCTACCTACTGCTAAGGTGAAGGGCAGTGAGATACTCTACAGGATTTAGGAAAAACACTCAAATAAGTCAGTTTAAATTATGACACCAAAGTAATATTTATATTTAATTTTTAAAAAAACTAAATGGATTTACATAATAAAAAGTTATAATAATATCATGCCGGGCCCGACTCCTAATCCTGGGCCCCTGGGCGACCAGGCTAGAGCCCTGTCAGTCCCCCCTTGTGGGGGCCATGTTGACAACGGACTTTTTCGGACGCAAAGAAAGTAATGCAAGCAGCCTCGTCAGCTTGCAAGGCTGCTGCGCTGCAGAGTGTCCCTTTCGTATGATGCTCACCCCTGCCGGTACTGTTGCGGTACCGCGGGGAGAGTTGAGCATCATATTTTGTCGTTTTATACTCACGATCAACTTTCGTGAGTAAAAAACGACGAAATATGACACTCAACTCTCCCCACGGTACTGCAACAGTACCGGCAGGGGTGAGCGTCATACGAAAGGGACGCTTTGCAGCGCAGCAGCCTCGCAAGCTGACGAGGCTGCTTCCATTATTTTTCAGCGTCCGAAAAAGTCCAACAACAAACAACAAGGATATAAACTGAATTACTCTAATTTGTGGTTTGTCATTCATAAAAAGAATGCACATACCTATACAGATGACTATGATGCAAAATATCCTCATTTGCATAATGCTGAAATGATTTCAGTGAAAGCTGCAAAGGTTTAACATTTCTCTGTGCTCATTTCTTCTTTCCCCTCCAATAAAATAGTAGGCTAACACACCAGGCATGTGATTTATCAGCTGGAAAGAATCTGTGTTTTCTTCAGAACCTTGGCACCAAACTGACTGCTATAATTTCACAGGAAATCTCTCATTAAAATGTCTCTGTCTTTATTGACATAGTAATTAACATTGATGGCAAATATTTCACTTAGTCATACAAGAACCAAAGGATGGAGGGGGAAGGTTGCCTGTACTTGTTTATTTTTTAAGGAGGCTTGGACCAAATAGTAACATGTTCTTTATTATTTATTTTTTTAATAACAAGCTTTAGGCATGAATTGACTGGCCTTTTTTACTTGGATAAGTAAATAGGATAGGATAGAGTTTGTGTGAACTCAAATGAGCTAATGTTTTACCAAAACTGTGGGAACTTGCAGTACACTTTGAAGGTAACATTTAAGGAATGAGAGAAAATGTGGGGTGTTTCTGAAGAGCAGGCTCCTAGCAATGCCATTTAAAAGACATTGTGCAGCCCTTCTGTCATTTCCTCTGGAATAGATACCTTTCCGGAAAGAGAAAAATATGGAAGAAGTGGTGAGAAAGCATGGAAAGATTATCAATGGAAGATAACATTTGGACACTCTCTCCCACACACTCCACAACACTTTGATGAAAGCTGCAGGGTGGTTTTAACATAAAAGAACTATCCTTCATGTCATTTCTGTGGAATAAAATGACACATACATGTTGAAAATTAACTTTTAAATGCAAAAAAAGAAAAAAAAAGAAGGCCATATGAACTATGACTAGTAACCAAATTAGCATCATGCAATAACTCTCCTCTAGACAGGACAAATGTCTCAGGAGATTGCTGTACAGTATTTGTTGTTGTGGTTCTCAGGGTTTCTTAAAATAGCCAAATGACATTTCTGTTTTCCTGGACTGTTTTCTGGCAATTCCCACCACTAGTTGCAACATTTTATTCCCACCATCAGGTGGGTTTCTTTTTAATTCTGAGACATCTTGGAACAACAACAATAACAATACTTCCTTTCTCCTCCTTTCTTTCTTCTCTCTCTCTCTCTCTTTAAAAAAAGTTATAATGCTATAATTCATCAATGCATCAGTGAAATGACACTTTTGTACTACAGTCGTCCCTTGGCATCCGCTGGGGTTTGGTTCTAGGACCCCCCATGGATACCAAAATCTGTGGATGCTCAAGTCCCATTATATGCAATGGCATAGTAAGATGGTGTTCCTTATATAAAATGGTAAAATCATGGTTTGCTTTTTGGAATACATATTTTTGGGGAATACAGTATTTTCAAGCCGTGGATGGTGGAATCCAGAAGAATCCGTGGATATGGAGGGCTGATTGTATGAAGATTATCAGAGAGGGAACAAAAAAAGTGTTCCCAACCTGCAATCTCCTTTCCCACCCCTCTCCCGTCCCTGTAATGGAAAAAAGAAAAACTTTTCAGACCTATCTTAATTGTGCCTCATTCTTCCCAGGACATGAATGGAGCTCTAACAGAGCTCCTTTCACTTCCTGGATTCTAATCCTGGCTGCTCTTGCGAGAAGAGGAGAGCCAGAAAACTGCAAAACCAGTTCAGGCTGGGGGGGATCTGGGCATGATCTGGGGATGATGGGGGGCAATCGGGGCATGATTGGGGGATGATGGGGGATGATCAGGGTGATCTGGGGATGATGGGGGCGTTCGGGGGGCAATCTGGTATGAGGGTGGTGATCTGGGGACAAGGGGGTGTGTTTCCTGAGCAGCCAATCAGCACACTGGGAAAGTCAACATACCCAAGAGTTTTATATATATAGATAACAACAACAACAACAACAATTTTTCATGTCGGAGAAGGGAGACCCTGAAATGTCCTCTCAGAACCAGTGCAGTACCCTAGGCTGTTGACACACTGCAGAAATAATGCAATTTGACACCAATTTAACTTATCATGGCTCAGTGCTATGGAATCCTGGGGTTTGTTGTTTGTTCTGGCACCAGAGTTCCCTAACAAAGAAGGCTAATATCTCACAAAACTACAAATCCCAGAATTCCACAGCATTGATCCATGGCAGTTATAACTGCATTATATATGCAATGTGTTAGCAGCCCTGACAAATGCCCACCTCTGCTATACCAGCTTCACTGACTTACCTTCCATTGCAGCCTTTTCTCTGCTGCTACTCTCCGCTAGAGTACAGCCCTCCCTCCACATTTGTGGCCTTCACACTCACGGTTCCGCATATTCATGGTTCGCCGTGAGGGGAGACTGGGGAGAGTGGTGACGGGGCCTCTGATGACCCGTCGCCACTTTCGGGAGGGAGGTGGAGGTGGGGGGAAGCAATGACGGGGCCTCTGGAGGTCGCTTTGGGAGGGAGTGGGCAGGCGAGGGGAAGCAACAACAGGGCCTCCTGAGGCCCCATGGTCACTTTGGGAGGGAGTGGGGAGGCGAGGGGAAGCGATGATGGGGCCTCTGGAGGCCCCGTCACCACTTCTGGGTAGGCGGGGGAGGGTTGTCATTATTCGTGGAATTTTCACATTCGCTGGGGTCTGTGGAACCTAACCCCCGTGAATGTGAAGGGACAACTGTATGTATTTCTTTGTTCTCTCAAGGAGGGGAGGAGTGGACATGAGGCTAAAGATGTCAACAATTCTTTATACTCAGACAATCTATTTCTCATGGCTATGATTAATAAAAAATATTATTCAATGTGTTTGAGAGTCACTTCTGTGTTCAGCAGGGCCCTGAAGCGATATGTAGCAGGACACAGAAAAACATCCCCGAAAAGCAGTTTAAAATGAATTTTAAGAGTTTTAAATCCAATTTTCAAACCAAAGTCTAGATGGAATAATACTATTTTTAACACCCACTAGAAGCTCAACAGAGGTGGGTCCAGCCAATTTTCTTTGGAAGAAAGTTCCACAGTCAAGGTCCTATTACAAAGAAAAAAAGTATCCTCAGGGTGATGGGACTGTCAGGAACTGCTTCAATAGCTCCTGCTCCTGCCATTTTGTACGTGCAGTGTAGGATTTCATCGCTCAAGTAGGAAAAAGGTGGTATTATGGGGAAAACCATATGGCAAGAATTCAGAATAACAAAGGTATGCGGGGGGCAATGGGTGACAAAGGATTGTAAAAGGTTTAAACTGACGAATGAATGAAAGCCACACCAGGCTTGCCTGTTTGTAAATACTTTTATATCTCTGTATTTCATTTTGTTCCTCATTCTAAGCAACAACTTAATGAGATCCCACACCAATTCACCACATTCAGGAGTAGGAGAGCCAAAAACACCAAAAACTTTGCAGGAAAAGCCTTCATGGCTTTCCCCAGAGTTTTTAAAAAGCTCTGTGGGGAATGTGCATTCTCACTCATTTAGACAACTGATTCGTTTTGGTGAGCATTCCCAATGAGAGCAGAAGTGGAGAGCTGATTGGTTGGATGTGTGCAGCTTGCTAAGAAGGCAAGCGCCTGAAACCACCATGTTAGATTTTTGCCTGAGCTATTGTTTGCCCAGGCTACGAAACAGCTTTTCCCCCATTTTTTTTTCTATTTATGTAAGAGGAATATCATACTTCCACATCTTGGATATGCTTTTTTTGAAAAAAAAAATACTGTTCAGCAGCGGCAACTGGCGACAATAAAAATACAGTATAAGTAATTCACTCATGCCTCTCATCTTGATTCACAGGTATGCCCATTTGAACAACAAATGCAGATAGCTTTGCATGCCAGCGATCTTGCCAAAATCGTTAAGATAAATGAAAGCTGCTATGAATTGGCATTAGTGTACATCAATCCACATTTTATATATACAAGCATTATCATCTGCTTCTTATTATATTATTAGTAGAGAATGACACATATCTGAAAATACTCTGTGTGCATGTTCAAACCAGCTAATAATTTCAGTTTCACATTTTGGGTACCTGACCTAATTAGGTTAGGGTTGCCATAATTCTCTGTCACAAAACCGGGACAAACGTTTCTCTTCCTTCATCCCCACGTCAAGGGCACTCAGAGTGCCTGCGGGGGGGGGGGAGAGCCCTCTTCTCTCCCCCCATCCCTGTGACAACAGCACCCAGAGCGCCCCCCTGGGGTGGAGGAAGAGGGAGCCCACCACCAGGGGGTGGCCTAGGAGAACATACTCACTAGTCAACTCACTGCTGCTAGCCTTCTTTCCTTTGCTCTCTTGCTACACTCTCCCGCCTTCTGGGCTCTGGGTCTAGCACACCTGTGCAATATAATACCATGTGACCCAGAGCCTGTACTATCAGTCTAATCATGTGTTTTTGCACATGGCTGCCATCTTCAGCACAGGAAGCTGTAGGAATCCGGGATCTGCTGCTTCAAGCAGCCCAGCCATACGGGACTATTTTCAGTCTCTCCAATCTGGGATTTTCCCGGTTTTCCAGCACTGATGGCAATCCTAAACTAGGTACATGTAGCCATCATGGCCCAATCACATTTAATCTTGTTCCACTTGAGGAAAAAACACTAGTATTTGTGCTGATGGCTGCAGACTCAATTGAAATTTCTCTGCTTACATGAGCAATAACATAGTACCGTCCTTCCCACCGCCTATCAAAGATTCTTTTGAATTCTCTCACCCATCCCATGAGTGCCAACCAACATTTAATTTATACTCAGTTTTTTGGTTTTTCATATCCATCTCTCTGGTTTTTTATATTTTCAGAGAAAATCAGAATACCAAACACTTCGCAGACCTGATTTTGGAAGCATGCAGGTATCCTTTTTGACTCTTTTATTGACATCCACCTCATCATCGCAGCTTCAGAACTTGCAGTGTGTTTCTTTGTTTCCTGCCTTTCCCCCCTAGCCCTAGCACTCAAGACAGCTTACAGAAGTTAAAACAGATACAGCTAAAAGTTCACATCACTATAAACACACAAAAGTTAAAATAGAATTCCATTATAGAATAGAATAGAAAATATACAATAGAATTAAAACAAATACAGACAATATAGCACATCATTAAAATCACTTTCACCATGAGCAATCAAGGCTTTTCAAGACTAAAGTATGAGTTCTTGCAGTATAGTTTCTTGGTTTTGCTAGTCGTTGTCACTCCTGTGTATATTTGTTACATGCTTTTACGGGCTTGTTCAAATCTTCTTTTAGAGATGGAAGCCGTGGGTGACCTTGGGCAAGTTACCCTCCCTCAAACTCAGAGAAAGGCAATGGTGCTACCCAAATTACTGGGGGTTCATGGAAACCCCACTTGCATCCGATATTAATATGGGGAATTTTAATTAGCTCAATATGGTGGTGAGAGGCTGGGTAACTGTGGGGTCTTTTGACCTATGTATACCGGTACTAACTGATGAGACTCACAGCCAGGAAAAAAAAAATAAAAATGGTTTTTATTGAAAAATAATCTCAGAAGCATTCACACCAACACTTAGGCTTCAAGCAATCACACAAGGCTAGCGAATAATAGGAGGAAGTATTGGGATAGCATTCAGGATGATGGGCTATATTATACCTGTCTGAAGAGCAGAGATTCATGCAGAGGAATATGGCTATGTGCGCTGGGTGACACAGCAAACCCACAGAGTAAAGGCCTGTGGGAAACAGCACACTTTGGCTGTATGTGGGGGTGAGATTTATATTCGATAGTCTCCCTGAAGAGGTGTTATGAGTGGAATACAATGTTTGCTGGAGTTTCCCATAGTTAGACAATGGAAGCTCCAGTTGTGCTAAAGATTGCTAATAGCTGTAACATTAGGACTGATGGGTGTCAGGCAACCTTCTATTGTTCTAGGGGAGTAGAAAAATGCCAAATATAACGCTGCTGCGTCCCCGCGGTTACGCAACAGTACCGCAAGAGGGTCAGCAGGGCAGAGCGTCATCCGAAAGGGACACTCTGCAGCGCTGCAGCCTCGCAACGGGGACGAGGCTGCTAGCGTTGTAAACTGTCGTCCGAAAAAGTCCTTAGAAGAATGATTATACAGTTGGTGTTCCATTTCCATGGATTCTGCCACCACAGATTCAACCATCCATGGCTTGAAAATATTCCAAATAAATAAATATCTGAAAAGCAAACCTTGATTTTGCCATTTTCTATAAGGGACATGATGTTATTATGTTGTTGTGTATAATGGGACTTGATCATCCATGGATTTTGGTATCCTCTGGGGGCCCTGGAACCAAACCAAAGCAGATACCAAGGGCCCAGTGTAATAACATTCTGAAGCCATTTGCAAATCAGTATTTGTAACTCTGGTTTTCTGGTCACCATCCTGCTACAGCCCAGTTATGGATGGCTTCTTCAAAAAGTAATTATATTAACTCTTCTGAAAAGTAATTTTCTACATTCTACTCTGCTTAGAGGAAGGAGGGGGGCCTTATGTCATGTCATAACACATAGGACTTTATCAGACCAACTCCCATTAATGTTCTTTTGCTGGCATATTTTAAAAAAGTTTTTATGCTGGCAAAAGACCCCCCTCACCCAACAGGCCTACCCTTTCCAGTGTCAATGAGGCTTCCCCAGCAGTAATGGAGCAGGAACAGAGGTCCGTTTACTTCTGGGTTTGAAATCTCACCAATTCTCGCAATCAGATGCTAGTGCAGGAAATTCAAAAATAAAAACAAAATAAACACATAAAACGTTCAGAAAAGCATAGAAACACACTTTACAACTTATAAGTAAATGGTGTGTGTGTGTGTCATAAAAAGAGCATCCACAACCTGGGTGTTGTGATCTCACCCACTAATGTGATTGACGATGTAATCACATTAGTACAATGGAGCAAGGATTCAAATACCGGCAATGCTGGCAACAAAGCACCAGGGAAGATCTATTGACAGCTCAGCCCATCAATAAAAAGAAACAGATTTCTGACAATGTATAATTGTGAAAGGACGTCATTGTCTGGTATGCGTGCCTTTCCACGATCATTAGGCATCCTTATGATGCCATATTTGACTGGTCTGATAAAGTCCTTTGCTTCCCTTTACTTTGGACTAAGATTGAAATGCAGGAGAGAGTAGGGTAGATATGTAAAAATGAATACAGCAGTTAGCGAGGGAAAGTTGGAGAGGCCTGCCCTTCAACATCCACCATCCTGATTAGGGTTGTCAGATCTCCAGGTCTGACCCTGAGTCTTCAGTTTCATGAGCAAGAGACATGGGTACGAATTCTCCAATTTTGGTGGGCTCAGTTCCAGACAAGACCAAAAGGCTGTGTACTGTACAAATCTCCAGCTCAGCTAGTACAAAAGCAGCTGCTTGCTATAATTTGCAAGAATTAGTTCATTTGTTGCTGCAACTTGCAAAGACTCTTCCAAGGGGTATGTATATTTACTTAGCATCCTCCTTCCCTTCCAGTCCTTGTGGTGGCAGGATTCACCCTAAACTCTGCTCTGCATCCACCTTCTGGTCAAAAAGCAAGATTATTTTTTAAAAAAATATTTCATCTCTCTAAATAAGTGGGAAGGAATAATCCACTTATTTGACCTTGATCTGGGAACAACCACTTCAGTTACATTTGTGTCTTAATTTCTAAATATTAATATATGCTCTCGCTCTGCATGTTTTTGAATGACAAACTGTGAGCATCTGTGGTTTATACTAATGAATAAGGCTTAATGAGATCACTGTGACTCTCCCTAGCTCTCCGGTTTTGGCTTGAAAACCTCAGGTGCTGGGATGATACCTGTAATAGTCAACAGTCTTTTAATAGTAAAATACAGTTGGGCCCCTGTATCTGAGGAACCAATATCTGCAGTTTCAGTTATCTGCAGGTGAAAAAATAGGGACACACATCATAGAGTCGTGCTGGAAAATGCCTAGAGAGGTATCTTCTCTAGGCATCTTCTAGTTCCACCAATGCAATTCTACGGTATGTTTGTACCAGAAATCCTTTGTTTTAGAAAGGTTCATGGTTATATGTGATTTCCGATACCCGTGGTAAGTCCAGGAACCAAACCCCTGCAGATACAGGCATCCAGCTATATTCCCAAGTATTCCTTCATCCTGATAACAATGAAGAAGCATTTGTTTGCTATTTTCCAAACCTATGGATATCATCAGTTCTTTATTTTTGTGCAGGGAATCCTTTTCTGCTGACTATTATAACAGCAGGATTTAAATTTACAACAGCTTCCCCCAAACTCCTGCCATCCGGATGAATTGACTACAACTCCCAGAATTCTCCAGCCACTCGGAAGGTTCTGGGACTTAAAGTCTAACACATCAAGTAGACTCTGGCTCAGCGAAACCTTTTTTACAGGCTTATTCTGCTGATCCCAGTATTTGTCCACGAGCATTGTACACTCAGCTCCCCTTATGCCTGGCAGGAGATACCAGCTGCAAAGGCTGTCTATTCCCTTCCTGGCCTAGTCAACCCTTTCCTCTTTGCTGGGCGTATAATTTGGCCTGGCATGTATATATGTGTGTAACAACCTGAACTCATCAATTTCAGCAGATTTCAATGTAAACAAATCTTCTTCAGCTTTGATTCTGGCAAACAAAACTGCTGATTAGGTGAATGGAATAGGTCCCCCCCCCACCGCTGCTGCCGCAAGAATAACTCAATAAAGTAGACAGGGAGAAGGTGATAACTGCTTTCCAAATGCCTCATACTTTAAAAGGAAATTTAAAAGACCTGGAATGTACACGCAAGATATGTAGCACTAACACATGCTCTAAATCTGTGCTTTGGTTCATCTGAGAAGCAAAAAGGTTGGCCCCACCCCACAGCAGATGGAATGCAACAGGGAAAATTAATGTGCTGCAAGAGGAACAAACAACATTGGGGAGTTTCTTTCCCTTTGTACCCTTTCATTTGTGACACTGGCTAGTAGCCATTCTGTTCCAGGAGGCACCGTGTCCAAGCCCTTATTACTATTATTACAGAATGCAGGCACACAGGCAGGCACGGCAAATACTTATGCTTTTGTTCATTTAATCTGATCAGCTGCCTTCTGTTCCCTCTTGCTGGTGCATGCTGATCCCTTGGCAGTTCATTCGGACACTGTGACTCCTCCTCAGTGATAATACATGTTTGGATGTGTACCCTTTGGGGTTTACAGAGAATAGGTAATATTTGTTGTTATTGCCCTGGTGCACTTATTAAATTAAGCTTGGAATCCTTCTCCCTTCCTTCCTTCCTTCCTTCCTCCCCTAATGTTTATTCTTGGGCATGTCTTTGGATATTTGGTGGTAAGCTGCCACCACTGAGGAATTCCACCCAGAGCTTGGGAAAGTTAGTTATTTTTGCGCTACAATTCCCCAAATCTCTTTCAGATTCTAGTTAGGAGATTATCACACTACAGTGTTATAGCACTATTATTCCACTTTAACTGCTATGGCTGCCTCCTGTGGAATCCTAGAATTTGCTGTTTAGGGAGGGCCATTTAGAATTCTCAGCCAGAGCTCTTACGTCTCCCTAAACTACAAAACCCAGAATTCCACAGGAGGCACTCATAGCAGTTAAAGATATTGCATACTTTGATTTCAGTAAGGCCTTTGACAAGGTTCCCCATGACATTCTTGCAAACAAGCTTGTAAAATGTGGCCTAGACAAGTTAACTGTTCAATGGATTTGTAATTGGTTGACTGGCCGAACCCAAAGGGTGCTCAGCAGTGGCTCCTCTTCGTCTTGGAAAGATGTGACCAGTGGGGTGCCACAGGGTTCTGTCCTGGACCCAGTGCTATTTAACATCTTTATCAATGACTTGGATGACAGAATTAGGGGCATACTTATCAAATTTGGAGATGACACCAAATTAGGAGGAGTAGCTAATACCCTAGAGGACAGGATCAAAATTCAAAATGACCTGAATAGACTAGGAAGCTGGGCCAAAGCTAACAAAATGAAATTCCATACAGAGAAATGTAAGATACTGCACTTAGGGTAGAAAAACAAAATGCATAGATATAGGATGGGGGAGACTTGGCTGAATGAGACTATGTGCGAAAGGGATCTAGGAATCCTAGCAGACCACAAGTTGAACATGAGTCAACAGTGTGATGCGGCAGCTAAAAAGGCCAATGCGATTTTGGGCTGCATCAATAGAAGTATAGTGTCTAGATCAAGGGAAGTCATAGTGCCACTCAATTCTGCCTTGGTTAGGCCTCACCTAGAATACTGTGTCCAGTTCTGGGGACCACAATTCAAAAAGGATATTGACAAACTGGAGCGTGTCCAGAGGAGGGCAACTAAAATGGTGAAAGGTCTGGAAACCATGCCTTATGAGGAAAGACTTAGGGAGCAGGTATGTTTAGCCTGGAAAAGAGACGGTTAAGGGGTGATATGATAGCCCTGTTTAAGTATTTGAAGGGGTGTCACGTTGAGGATGGAGCAAGCTTGTTTTCTGCTGCTCTAGAGACTAGAACATGGAGCAATGGATGCAAGCTCCAGGAACAGAGATTCCACCTCAACATTAGGAGGAACTTTCTGACAGTAAGAGCTGTTTGGCAGTGGAACACACTGCCTCGGAGCGTGGTGGGGTCTCCTTCCTTGGAGGTCTTTAAACAGAGGCTGGATGGCCATCTGTCAGGGATGCTTTGATTGTGTATTCCTGCATGGCAGGGGGTTGGACAGGATGGCCCTTGTGGTCTCTTCCAACTCTACAATTCTATGATTCTATGATTCTAAGTGGAATAATAGCATTATAACAGTGTAGTGTAATGGATTTTTTGGGTCGTCTGATAATCTCATTGCAGACACTGGTAGATGTATAGTTTTATGAATTTCTCTCTCTTAAAACCATTCAACCTGGCCACATTTTGAAATGGTAAATTCCATTGTTCATGCACTGTGTGAAAAAGTCCTTCATTTTAGTATTCCCAGCTCTCTTAGCATTCAGCTTTGGAGTTGCTGTTTTAATAAAGTTTCATAACATTGCTTTGTTAGAACCATTGTTCTTCTTCGTGGTCTCTGTGAATCCACACATAAAGGGTTAATCCTGCGCCTGCGTAGTAGCATTCGGAAGTCGTTAGAGTCAATTAGCCATTAGATTGAGTTTTGGCGGTAATCCCGCCCACCATCCCCTCCAGGCTATATAGGCCCTCCTCGAGCCCGCCATTTTAGTTCCTTTTTTTCCGCCGCGTTAGCAGCACGAGGAACGTTGTTGGAGTCTTAGCCTTCGGACTTGGATTCTGCACCCACCCCTTGGTCTCCCTTTCCCTGTTTTTCTCACCGGATAGGATTCTCTTCAACTCGACAGACGGATCTTCCTCAGTACGACCCCGAATTTACCGTCGGACCTCGAAACCGTGAGTGACCACATTGCGCAGAATGGTGTCGACGGGCTTTTTCAAAGCATGCTTGACTTGCGGGGCTAAGATGCCCGAGTCGGACGGGCATTCCAACTGCCTGATGTGTCTGGGAGAAAGACACGATGTCCGGTCCTGCCGCCACTGCAGCGCCTTCACCCCTCAGGCGAGGCGGAACAGGGAGAAGAGGCTGAAGGCCCAACTTTATGAGCATGTGCTCTCGGGCTCGGCCACGACTACGGCCCCAAGGCCCTCGACGTCCAGCTCAGTGCAGCAGCATAAGCAATCCGCTAAGGACCCCTCCAAACCGAAATCCCGGGACCGGGGGAAAGAGGTGGCCAAGGGTTCTTCCTCGAGATCGAGGAAGTCCGACTCCGAGACGGTGGGCGGTACCGTCCCGAGAGATCACGGTACCGCTACACTACAGAAAGAGAGGCCTTAGACAGTGAGACTTACATCCCCAAAGGCCGTCCCACAGGAGGAACCGCCGAAGAAGAAAAAGAGGCGGTCCGACGATTCCCTCTCGAGTGGGACTCAAAAAGGCCGGACACCGATACCGGACCACTCTCCGGGTTACAAGTCCCCGGTAGTCTCTCCCATCAGAGTTAGCCTCTCCAAGCTTCGGTCACCGCCGAGGGATACATCCCCGTTGTCAGTAGGGGATAACAGAGAACGAGAGCTGTCGGAAGGGGAACTCCAGGAACCGGAGCTGAAGATCGTCGAAGTATCGACGAGCTCGATAGAAAGAGAGGTACGGCACCGATCCCGCTCGAGATCGATCACCTCGGTATCACATCGGTCCCGCTCACCCCAGACGATCCCGTTGAGGCCGGCCTCCCAATCACGGTCCCGCTCACCGCAGCTCACCAAACCAGCCACCCCGCGAAGGTCTCCGCGTCGGTCCCGCTCCCGCTCCCGGGATCGCCACTACTCTACGGAAAGATCTCCACGGGGATCACATACCCCCCATCGGTCCCATTCCCCGAAGGGATCACCGCGTCGGTCCCGTACCCCGCGACGAACCCACTCACCACGCCGGAGCCGTAAGTCCCGCTCCCCGAGACGCCGGCACCGGTCCCGCTCACCGAGACGTCCACGATCCCGATCTGCATCATCGGTCTCGTACATTCCGAAGTGGGGACATCGGAGGAAGAGTGGCTGTGGGAGCGGTACGGCCGTAGGTATTACGAACGCCCTCACAGGTACCACCGGTACCACCCGTTCAGGCACTACTGGGACCCCTACTACGAGGACGTCTTTGACCCCTCGCCACGCTACAGGGCTCGAAGACACAGAGACCGCCAACGGTCCCTAACACGCACCCCAGAAAAAGAGCGCCAACCCATCACTACGCCACCAACAGAATCTACACCCAAGTCGGGTACCGGCACAGCCCCGGGTGGCTTGGGCAAAAATAAGGGACCGGCCCCATCGAGATCGCCGTCAAGGTCGCCTTCCCGGGAGAGACCACTCCCACACAGCCCCCCACCTAGAGGCTCTCCATCCGGAGCGACAGTGCCCCCCAGGCGCCCGACACCACCGAGAAGACCGGTCTCAAGAACCCCCTCGGCCCACTCTTCAGACTCGGACTCGAGATCCTCTTCGCATCACCGAGACCGTCCCCAGTACCGGGCGGGGTGCGACCGGACCCGCCGTCGCCTTCGGACGATATGAAGGCTTTTGCCGACTTTATGCACCGACTAGCAGGCACCTTGGGGATCAAAACCACACAGCCAGAAAAGGAGGTGGACGATCCCATATTTGAAGACCTGCAACAGAGGGCACCGTCCCTTCCCTCCTTATCCATCTCACCATACCTACTCCAGGTAGTGAAGTCGTCCTGGGCTACACCATCTTCCACGCCGCCCACATTGAAATGACTGGACCATCTATACCGAGTCTGCACAGACTCTGCACCATGGCTTTCAATCCACCCAAAACCCAACTCGGTGGTAGTCGAGTCAGCTCAGATGAAGACATCTCAGAGACTACACTCCACCCCGTCAGACAAGGAGGGCAAGAAGCTGGACGCCATAGGCCGTAAATTCTACTCCTCCGCCTGCCTCCTCACTAAGATGACTTCGTACGCGGCCTGCATGGGAGCTTACCAGAAGTTCCTATGGGACGCTTTGTCGGTCCACATCTCGAAGTTGTCTGAGCAGGACCAACGAATTGTCAACTCCTTCAGGGAGGAAGGTTTGGCACTAGCGGGGTACCAGCGGCAAGTGGCTAAACACATTGCAGAATGCACAGGCAAGATTGTAGCCAACTCCATTGCGGTCCGCCGCCATGCATGGTTGCGATCGTCTGGGCTGTCACATACCACTCGCTCTATCATTGAGGACCTTCCCTTTGACGAGCTGGGTCTATTCCACGCAGACACAGACTCGAAGCTAGAGCACGCGGAGAAGATGAGGTCGACAGCCAAGAAATTCGGCCTGCCCAGCAGCCACCACCCGACAAGACCTCGCCTGCCCTTTTGCAGGACGGGATCAACATACCGCAAAAGATACAGCCCGCCACCCTCCAGACCACGACAGTCCTCCTCATACCAGCCCCACAGGAGATTCCAATCATTCAAGCCCAAGCCGCAGTTTCCCAAACGGAAACAGGAGTCTTCCAAACAATGCGCTTGACTGCGAAGAGCCACTACCACCACCAGACACCAACGCTGCCTCCCCACCCATACTACACCCTCTCCTGCAGACCGCCTCTCAGAGGCACTCCATTCATGGCAACTCATTACCTCAGACCGTTGGGTCCTGAATATTATAAGGAGAGGATACTACATAAACTTCGAAGAGCTTCCGCCCCCGAACCCACACAGAGGAACCCCACTGTCTCCACTCATCGTGGAAGAAGTCAACACTCTCCTACGAAAAGGCGCCATCGAACGAGTCCCCTGCTCACATACGGGAGGCCTCTTCCTCTCCAGATACTTCATCATAGAAAAGAAGGACGGAGGCGGCCGCCCCATCCTAGACCTGCGAGATTTGAACTCATTCATCCGCCCACAGAAATTCCGTATGGTTACGCTCCCATCTATACTACCTTTCCTGAGGTCAGGAGACTGGTTTGCCACCTTGGATCTGAAGGACGCTTATTTTCATATCCCAATCGCGCCCCCACACAGGAGATTCCTCGCCTTCGCGGTCGGCGGCGCGGCCTTCCAGTTCAAGGTCTTACCGTTCGGCCTTTGTACAGCCCCAAGAGTATTCACAAAATGCATGGCAGTGGTAGTGGCCTGGCTCAGACAGAGAGGCGTAGTGGTGTTCCCATACTTAGACGACTGGCTTTTTACGGCCCATTCGGCCGAAAAACTGGACAGAGACATCAAGATGACCATCAACTGGCTCGAGCGACTGGGTCTAATGATAAACTATGAGAAGTCGCATCTTCGCCCCTCGCGGCGTGTCAGGTTTATAGGGGCCTCCCTAGACTCCAGAGTAGGGAGAGCGTTCCTACCGGACGACCGGTTCCACACACTTCAAGCAGCAGTACTAAGGTGTGCAAACCGACGGAGATCCACAGTGAGAGAGGTGCAGCAGACTTTGGGCTACATGGCCTCTACTACAGCAGTCACACCCTTGGCACGACTACACATGAGACCTCTCCAGAGTTGGTTCATCGCAAGGTTCAACCCGTATGTTCACGGGCCACACAAACGACTGACCATCCCCCGACCACTCAGAAAGTCCCTCCTCTGGTGGGCGAACCCACGGATGGTCCAACGGGGCCTGCCTTTCAAACAGCTAAACCCCACAAGAACCATCACGACGGATGCGTCCCTATCAGGTTGGGGGGCTCACGCCGAAGGACTGTCTGTCCGGGGACGTTGGTCACGGGAAAAGAGGTCACTGCACATAAACGCCCTGGAACTCCTAGCAGTGTTCAAAGCCGTGAGGGCATTCGAACCCTCCCTGACCGGGCAAGTGGTCCAAGTGGCATCAGACAATACCACAACGGTCTTCTACATAAACAAACAAGGAGGAACGCACTCACCGACGCTCCTGCGACTCACCCTGGAACTCTGGCACTGGTGCGTAAGACGAGACATCACACTCCTAGCCATACATGTCCCGGGCAGGATCAACGACCTGGCGGATGCGCTCAGCAGATCAACCACCAGCAACCACGAATGGGCTATGGACAGGCAGACGCTCGCCTCCCTCTTCTCGCAATGGGGCACCCCGGCAGTCGACCTCTTCGCCTCCAAGAACAATGCAGTGCTCCCGCTGTTCTGCTCGAGGGGCCGCCGGTCACGGGACAGCCTGGGGGACGCGTTCCTATGGCAGTGGAAGGGCCCCCTGCTTTACGCCTTTCCCCCCTTTCCTCTCATCCCCAGAGTGATTTCGAAACTACACCAGGACAGGGCCAGATGCATCCTAATAACCCCATGGTGGCCCCGGCAACACTGGTTTGCCCCCCTCCTCAGGATGGCACGAGGACGGTACCACCGCCTCCCACGGAAGCCGAACCTTCTGTCAATGGCAGACGGCCAGATTCTCCACCCGGATCTCGACCTGATCAACCCAACAGCATGGCTGATAACGCCGTGATCCCTCTTTCAGAAGCAGCAAGGGACATCATCAGAGCGGCACATCGGCCTTCAACGGTGAGGGCCTGCGACTACAAGTGGAAAAGGTTTTGCTCCTTCCTAGAGGAGAAGAGGATTCCACTACACTTAGCGGACTCCTCTAATTTGATGGACTTTCTAGCCGCCTTCTCAGACAAGAACTTCGCAGTCTCTTCAATCAGGAGCTATGTAGCAGCGGTATCTTGGCATTTCCAACGCCTAGGTAAACCATCCTGCTTTAGAGACCCCAAGGTAAAAGCCTTCATCAAGGGCTACACTAACCTACACCCCCCAACACTGGGGCCTACCCCTGCTTGGAGTCTGGAGATAGTATTAGCGGCCTTATCTAAGGCCCCCTTTGAACCAGTAACTACATGCGATCTACGCCTCCTCTCCATGAAGACGGCTTTCCTGGTGGCGATCACATCGGCGAGATGAGCCAGCGAACTGTGCGCGTTAAGGGTAGACCCCCCCTACACACGCTTTCACTCTGACAAGGTGGTCTTGCGGCCGGACATTGCCTTCCTGCCTAAAGTGGTATCCTGCTTCCACCTCAACCAGGACATAATACTCCCTGCCTTCCCTGACCAAACGTCGGATGACGGCCAACAGTCGCTCCAATACCTGGACGTCAGAAGGGCGTTAACTGTCTACATCGACAGAACCGTGCAGATGCGAAAGTGCAACAGACTCTTCGTCTGCTATGCAGGCCCAAGGAAGGGCAAGCCGGTATCTTCACAACGATTCTCTAAGTGGGTAGCAACGACGATCAAGCTAGCATACCAAATGATGAATAGACGGCTGCCGGAAGGCATCCGTAGCCACTCAACCAGAGCTACCTCCACCTCCACGGCATTCCTACAAGGGATCCCAATCCAGGACATCTGCAGGGCAGCCACATGGGCGACACCCCTGACTTTCGTCAAAGTTTACAAGATAGATTCTACCTCGAGAGAGGACGCGGCCTTGGGTCGAGCGGTCCTCATGTCCTGCATTGCACAACGGACTTGACGGAGTCCATAGACACTGGACATCACAGCGCAGCTACCTCTGATAAGTAAATAAATGACCCTAAAGGGTCCCCTTTGGCCTTTTCTTGACTGGCGTGTGGTGTCTCTTCTTTTTGCTTCTGCCTTGGGTTTTAGACAGGACACACCCTCCTCCTGAATATTAGCTTGCTAATCTACCCTTTATGTGTGGATTCACAGAGACCATGAAGAAGAAGGACAGGTTGCTTACCTGTAACTGTAGTTCTTCGAGTGGTCATCTGTGAATTCACACAATCCCACCCATCCTCCCCTCGGGTGTCCTGGCTACCTCCTCAAAAAAAAAAAGGGGGGGGCTGCAACTGCGGCTATTCGGAACTAAAATGGCGGGCTCGAGGAGGGCCTATATAGCCTGGAGGGGATGGTGGGCGGGATTACCGCCAAAACTCAATCTAATGGCTAATTGACTCTAACGACTTCCGAATGCTACTGCGCAGGCGCAGGATTAACCCTTTATGTGTGAATTCACAGATGACCACTCGAAGAACTACAGTTACAGGTAAGCAACCTGTCCTTCTTGTTTACCTTCAAATAGTTTCCAACTTACAGCGAACCTAAGGTGAACTATTGTGGGGTTTTCTCAGCAAGATTTGTTCAGAGGGGATATGCCTTTGCCTTCTTCTGAGGCTGAGAGAATGTGACTTGCCCAAGATCACCCAGTGGGTTTCATGGCTGACTAGGGATTCCAACTCTGGTCTCCAAAGTCATAATTCAACGCTCAAACCACTACATCATGCTGGCTCTCCATAAACCCATACTCATACTCTGACTGAAATGTTTCCCTGTCTTCTCCTGTGTCTCTTATGAAGCTTTTATCTGACCACCTCCTAATTTGGAATGATATTGACAGATGTAGTAATCAGCAGGCTGAATGGTAATATGGCTGGGTTTAGGGTTTAGGGATGTTGCTACCCATAGCATAGGATTGTCCTGTGCATTAGGTATAATGAAGCATCTGCCTCAGGGGATGGATTGTGCTGTTCTCCCACCCCATCATTGATAGATGAGCTCTGTGGAGGTCATCGCTAGCCACTCTGTGTGGGCAGCATTACTTTTCCGAGTGACAGGTGAAGTAGATAGAAAGTGAAGGTGAGAGAATTGGGCAGGCAAAGCTTGAAGGAAGAGAGTGAGGGGCAGGAATGAAGGAGATGATCTAGGGAGGCAAAACAATAAGGAAGGGAGGAGAGGGTGACAATGGTATGGTCCAGCAGCATGAACAATCCTCTTACTCTGCCCCGGTTTCATATGAAGAAGCCAACTGGACAGCCATTTCTGCCTTTATAGACTATAGTCCTCTAATTCGAAGGGCTGCTAAACTTCAGTTTGAAAATGTAAGATGGAAGAGCAGGCACCCTGAGGTATTTGGGATGTGGTGCTGGAGGAGAGTTCTACAGATACTGTGGACTGCTAAAAAGACAAATCAATGGGTCCTGGAGCAAATCAAGCCTGAACTCTCAGTAGAAGCCAAGATGACTAAACTGAGGCTATCATACTTTGGACATATCATGAGATGACTCACTGGAAAAGACAATAATGCTCAGCAAAGTGGAATGGAGTAGGAAAAGAGGGGAAATGGCACTACAAGTGGATTGATTCAATCAAGGATGCCATGACCCTGAGTTTGAAAGACTTGAGCAGGTGGTCTCTCATTCATAGGTTCTCCAGAAGCCAGCAAGTATACAACAACCTCACAACCCTAATCCTCAGTATGGTGAGATGTATGTTATTGTCATTTGAATTGTAGTAATTATTTCCTGATTTGCTTCTAGTATACACTTTATGCAAACTAGTGTTCTCTTTTGTTCCCTTTTGGGTAATTCACTTCCTCTTCAACTGGCTGCTAAATTTCTATATAGCTGATAGGACATTGTCCTCCACAAAGCCAAAAACGTAGCTCTAGAGACAAAAAGAAAGAGAAGCCTCAATGGATGACAGATGAAACTCTTCAGGCAGTTAAGGACAGTCGAGAAGCAAAAGTAAAAGGTGAAGCAGAACTCTGAATGTAGTTGCTCAGTGACTTATGTGCAGGGACAAAGAGAACTATTATAATAATAAATGCCCTGTATCTCCCCCAGGGGTGGTGAAGACTATCTGGGGACAGAATGGGGCAAATGCCCTGCATCATTTGGACTCAATCAAGGAAGCCACAGCCCTAAGTCTGCAAGACCTGAGCAGGACTGTTGATGACAGGGTGATTTGGCAGTCTCTCATTCATAGGGTCACCATAAGATGAATTTGACTTTATGGCAGTTAGTCACAAAGCTCTAGAGGGGCTGAGCAAGTACACAGAGCAGGCTCTGTGACACACAGCTTTGTCTTCCTACCCCTTGTTGCTGCTGCCCACCCACTAGAAACTGGTGCATGAGGAGGCCATCTCATTCTGTTAGAGGGTTGAGCAGAGGTGTGTAAGATGTTTCATAACCAACCCCCAACAAAACCTGTCAAACAAAAACAGGAAGCATGAACTCACTCACACTTTCCCTCCATTCCCCCCATGTGTAAGTAAGGTGAAAACTACTCTGTATTGATGAGCTGCTTTTTCAACACTGAACAAGTTTATTTTTGTTCAGGGAGCAGGGAAAACACTGATGAGTATATGTTTCCTCACTATTCTGAATATGCCTCAGATGCGCAGCATCTATAGAGGCTTTTTTCTTCCCAACTTTAAGTGAATGCATTAAAAAAAAAATTCTGTAATTCAGTAAGAGCAGAAAACATGTTTCATAAAGAGAGGCTTCACAATATGCGCAGCAGCCAAGACTGGTAGGGAAAGGCAACCACATCAGGTGGCAGATTTTGGGAGGCAGCGGTCGCAACTGTTCCTTCTGTACCCTCTGTCTGGTGCGCCCTGGTTTGATGGAGCACCCTATTTCATAGAATCATAGAATTGCAGAGTTGGAAGAGACCACGAGGGCCATCCAGTCCAACCCCCTGCCACGCAGGAAATCTTGATCAAAGCATCCCCGACAGATGGCAATCCAGCCTCTGTTTAAAGACCTCCAAGGAAGGAGACCCCACCACGCTCTGAGGGAGTGCGTTCCAACTCTGCAATTCTATGATTCTATGATTTCCTACACTCTTCATCAGCTAGTAAATGGCTTGTTAGGGAGCAGAGGATGCAGCAGCTAAAGGGTGGGTTGGAGGGTGAGGGAGGAGATATTGTGTAGTTCCACATGGCTGGTCTTTATGCTATGTCTTCATCTCCAGGATCTGTTAACTGTTAAAGATACAGGAGCACTGTCCCATATCCAGTCTGGCAATGCTAAATAATGACTTCCTAGATGGTCCTCATGACCCCCAGGGCAAAGACAGGGCTAAGACAGAGGGAAGACAGGGTAGGGCCCAATAAAAAGTTATAATGAAATACCTGGTAGTGTGTTCCAGACAAACTAAACCAGATCAGGACCCACGTGACTGCAGGAGCCCATTCTGGCATGCCAACACATTGCTGTAGCTGTCAGCTACCTCGCTCTTCTGGATCCAGGAAGCCCCCCCCCCGCAGCATGTGATCAAGGCTGGTCACGTATAGTGGCCTTGCTCACATGCTGTCTGGATCCAGAGAGTGGGATGCAAGGCGGCAGCTGCTGCAGTGATGGGCTGGGGTGGCCATCTGGACTCCAGCCCGTTTCATCCAGGTAATGGTGGAGGAATGGCCAGATCCATGGATGATGAGACCTAGGTGCCTTGAGTAACTATCTTCTAACCTGGACATAAGAGTATAAAGGAAAGCTTTACAGCAATATTAACCATACTGACTAAGGCAGGGGGTTGGACTTGGATGGCCCTCATGGTCTCTTCCAACTCTATGATTCTAAGACCCCAGTAGCCATCTCAATCTAATAAGGTGATGTTAGGATGGGAGGCTATGAATTAAGGACACCCCAATGATCAGCAGAATCATAAAACAAAGAGCCATGAAACTAGGAAGATGAGGTGATAGGGACTCCTTGGTTGTAAACATACAAATCATGTTTTGTATGCCAAAAGAGAATACAATACATGTATTTTAGATATCATTAAGCAGTCTATAATTTCTAAGTTAGTTCTAAAAGCAAGAGATGGCCTTGCAACAGAATTTTATTTCTGAGATGTCAAAATGGTGAGAATGATTACCAGCATGTTTTCTATAAAAACATTGCATTCCCTCTCAACTTGACAGACCTAATAAGAATTGACTTGA
Source organism: Gambelia wislizenii (assembly GCA_030847615.1). NCBI lineage: Eukaryota > Metazoa > Chordata > Lepidosauria > Squamata > Crotaphytidae > Gambelia > Gambelia wislizenii. The sequence goes on along the minus strand of JAUMIR010000003.1, from coordinate 36,435,162 downwards.
TGTCAATGTATGGTACATGTAGTCTATATATTTTATATGTTTACTCAGCCTTGTTTTCTATTGCCTGATATATTTAATAATAAAGGAATTCAAAAGAGAGACCAGTTCCAGGGCAATCTCTACTATAGAATTGTTTTCTATATTGTGATAGAAAAATTATATTCTTCTTGAGGCTCGCTATTAGTTTTAGGGAGATTTGACTATACTAACTGCCCAACTCAGGGCTGACAAACAAACAAACAAACAAACACAGAAGTAACATTTTGAGGGAAACACTGAGCAAAGGTATAATTTTTCACAATTGACTCTTTGTCATATTTTTACATTTGGAGGTTCCTTTTTCATGCTTGTTTCGCATGTTTTATGGTTGTAATTTAGTATTTATTGTGTTTTTGAAGCAGTTTTGGTGGGAAACCAGCCTGTAAATATTAATATAATATATTGAAAGACCAGTGGTTTAATTGTTGGACTAAGGAGATTTTTACACGGGAAAAGTAATCCCTGGGGAGATTGGGAAACAGGGCTGTTCCGGTTGCAGCGCCCCATTTCGCACATCCCCTTCCTTCTCCCGATCTCCCATCGTGCTCCCTTTGTGCTGCTTCCATTTCCCTCCCACTATGTTCCACAAATTTTTACTAATGAAGAACTTTCATTAGTAAAACAGTGGGAGGGAAATGGAAGCAGCACGGAAGGAGGACGAAGGGAGATCAGAACGGGGTGTGTGAAACGGGGCACTGCAACCAGAACAGCCCCGTTTCTCTCCTGATCTCCCCAGAGATTACTTTCGCCATGTGAAAATCTTGTAAGACTATGGGGGGTTGTCTTGATGGTGAAAAAACTCCTCATAGAATTCAAGGAGAATACCTTTTGTCCCAATGAGATCCCACAGTAATTTGCCATATTTGGAAGGGGGAAGGCTAAAACTCCAAAAACTACATGGGAAAAGCTTTTGCCGCTTCTCCCAATATATATATATATTAAACGTGGGGGGAAATGCACATTCCCTCTCATTAGGACAATTGAATCACATTGCTGCATATTCCTGGATAAGAGCAGAAGTGGAAACCGATTGGTTGCACTTTTGGAATTTCATGATATTGATTGTGTACTTTTTTGCTACGCTAAGGTGACCAAACAGCTTTTTTTTAAAATGGAAGGTCATACTTGCACACCTTAGATTTAAAGTTTAAAAAAAATACTGTGCAGCAGTGGCAACTTGTGGTGAATAATAACATGAGTAATTCACTCCCGGCCACCATCTTGATTCATAGGCATGGCTCTGTGTGAACTTCAAACATAGATAGCTTCACATACCAGTGATTTTGCCAAAAAAAAAAAAAAAAACCTGTGGAGACAAATGAATGCTGCTGTGAATTTGCACTGATGTGCAGCGATCAGCATTATATCTTCTTGTCTAGACAATCCCTGGGAGCCCAAGGTTTGAATCCCTGCTCTGCCATAGAAAACCACCTGGTGGCCCTGGGCAGGTCATACTCTCCCAGCCTCAGAGAAGACAATGGCAAACCTCTTCTGAAGAAATCTTGTGAAGCAAACCCTATGATAGGGTCCCTATAAATTGGAGTTGATTTGAAAGCATGCAACAGCAACTTAATATACTAAATTTGGGAATTTTTTTTTAAAACTGTAACTCAAGCTAGCCCTTTTAAAGCCCTCTCCTTGTCAGCCTCCCAGGTTCCATATGAGATCACTTTCAGTGCACCAGTAACCCCATTAAGTCCAAGGCATGGAGATAAAGAGCCTCTTATGACACCATCACATTCTGATCTAATCTCTAATCCTATCTGACTCTGCAGAATCTGTGATGAGGGCCTGCCTTAGAGAGAATGCTCTGTTCACTTGTTTGTTTTGGTGGCAATAAATTAAATGCCATGAACTTGTAGTGGAAGCACTTTTCATGTTTGTAATTAGTCTGTTGTAGCTGGAAAGGACTCCTCCTCTGCCAAGAAGGATGAGTGATGTGGCCCTAATTGCTGTGCCACAACATTACTGACTGGCACGAAGTAAAAACACACTGCGTTGTCCTCCCCACAGGCCAACTACATACTGTGCTGTTCAGTTAAACTCCTGCGTGAGGACTCTAAGGTACCTGCTGGTCCTGGCAACCAAAATTGTGTCACGAGTTATAGGAAGTGGTGGACTCTTAAGTATTTGTTTCCTTCAGCTATTGGGAACCGTTTGTCTAGGCTGACAGCAAACTTAGCTAAATATCAAGTACACAAGGAACAGGAAGTTTGCCGTTTAGCTTTAAGAGATGAAAATAGGACACACTTTTCTTTTCATTTTGTTCTTTTCTTCCTTCCTGTTTTCTTTAATTTTTACATTAAGTGCATCAGAGATAAAGCATGTAGGGGGCAGGCCTCATGACTGAATCATGTCTATAGATTCTGGTGACACACATGGCAAAAGAAATGTGGAAATATTAATGGAATGGAGAAAACTCAGAAAGTACCACTTTAACACACTGCAATGTTATAATTTCTCTGTAACATACTATGTCAAAATTTCTTCCCCAAAAGACCTCAAATGGTTTCACCATTTCAGAATTATGACACATTAACAGATTTCTAGTGCCAAAGAGAAATAATAGTAGGTTATATCCAATTGCACCTTTGCCTTAAGGAAAAAGGGTTTATGCCAACTCAAGTTAAAGCATCCATAATTTTGCCAATTTCCTTTATTCATTTAAGCTCCTATACCCAACTCAGAAAGTAACTTTGAAAATGTAGTTACAGTATACTCCCAGGACCTTAAATTCTAGTTAATTACTGAAATAGTTCCGTTTTTAAAAAGTAATCATTTACTTTCCCTATTTATAAAAAGTAACTAGATTGATTGGTTTTAGTTACTAAAAGAAAATATCTGAATGCAGCAGCATGAGGTACTGTGAAAGCCAGCACTTCAACATATCATTTTCTTCCTCCATCATTTGGAAGCCGTTCCCGTAATTTTTTTAAAAAAGGAAATGAAATTTACCATTACACAGAAAAAAGTGGATGGGCAATCACGCCTTGTCAAGTTACCTTCACAATATAACATAATTATACCTTTATTATTGGGGAAAGGAACTAATTACAAGCAATTTATTATTCATAAGAATTTACTCCTGAGGTTTTACCCACCCATTCCAGCTGTTGGAGAGGCTTGGAAAACCTTTTAAAACAGAATGGAATATGTGTGAAGGGCTGCGTTGGTTAACGGGATGGTTGGGCGATATAAGGTACTCTGATATAAGGTACAACCAGAAGCAGCTTCAGCTTTCCATGCCTTGTGATAAAACCACCATTGGATACAACTTGATTCTAAGAATATTTGTAGAAATTTTACAGCTTTTGAGATTTCCAGGTATGGAGTGAATATATATGACTGCATCTAATTTTGGAAGTTAAGCAGGTTTAAGTCTGGGGCCCTTCCACATTACGCAGTTATAGAACTATGATTCCAATTTAATTGTCATGGCAACATCCTATGGAATCCTGGGATTGGCAGTTTAGGGAGGGTTAGCTGAAAAGTACCAGATTGTGTCTGATCTTGGAAGCTAAGCAGCATCAGCCCTGACTAGTACTTGGGAGATTTTCACACGGGGAAATCATTCCCCAGGGAGATTGGGACAGAAATGGGCCTGTTGCAGTAGCAGCGCCCCGTTTCACACGTCCCCTTCCTTTCACGATCATCCGTCATCTTCCTTCCGTGCTGCTTCCATTTCTCTCCCGGTAAGTTATGTGATTTTTTGTGATTTTTTACTAACAAAGAACTTTTGTTAGTAAAAAATCACGGAACTTACTGGGAGAGAAATGGAAGCAGCACAGAGGGAAGACAACGGGAGATCATGAGAAGGAAAGGGGCGTGAGAAACGGGGCACTGCTACTGGAACAGCCCCATTTCTGTCCCGATCTCCCCGGGGAATAATTTCCCCGTGTAAAAATCTCCTTAGATAGAACCCAATTAATGCCAGGAGCTATAGTCTATATTTTAGAGGAAGGAACCGCAGAAACCACTTCTGAGTATTCCTTGCCTAAGAAAACTCTATGAAATTTATGGTCCATAAGTCAACAGGTGGTTTGAAGGCACATGCACACACACACACACATTTAGAATTCTCTGGCAGAGAGCTCTAGTGCCTCACCAAAGTACAACTCCAGGATTCCATAGGAGGTTGCCACAGCAGTTAGTGGAATCATAGTGTGATAATCATGACCTATTTTATCACACTAGGCTGTTAAGCTGCCATTAGTGCAGGAAATGCAAACATACTGCTTTGGGGACCATCATTTTCGCACAGCTCTTCAAAACTACCATGGTGCTGCTATAGTCCCCGGCTCTGTCTTCTGCACACCAGACTCCATAACTTGCCTTCCTGCCCTATGCCCTTCCCAGCATGCCTTTCAGTCTGGTATTTTCCCCCATTTTTTTTATCACAATTGTGCAGTCACGGCAATTAATTAAGTAAAAAAAAGAAAAGAAAAAAATGTGGTGGGGGGAGAAAAGAAAAACAGCCTGCTTGGGAATAGTGAGTGGAAGCGGGGAGAGGAACAGAATCATGCCCACTCACACCATCTGACTGACTGCATTTCAGAACTGCCGCGGGAGGAACTGATCACATATGAAACAATAATAGCAAAGCAGTGCGATTGGGAAGCTCATCATTTTGAAAAGGAGTGCTTCAGCGATGGATGGAAGATGAAGCAGCTACAGGACAGACACAGTGTCGTATGATAAGGTATGGCCACTATCCTGCTGTAATTCCACTTTGGCAGCCTTGTGTGACAAAGTCTGTAGTGTGAAAGGACTCCTGGTTAGTACTGTGATGGATTCCATACAAGGGATCTCCATGTAAGGCTAAGGAAGAATCCGCCCTTAAAAGCCTAACACAACCGTTGCCCATTAAGAGTGGGAGATATGACCTAACTGGATCAAATGTTGGTCTCGGTGGAAGGCAGCTTCCCATTTTCCTGTTTATACTTATCTTTTTTCCTTTTAGACAGTTATGTGTATGGGTGTGGTTTTTATTCATACTTCCTCCCCCTTCCCTCATCCTGGAAACTGGTTCAGTTAAATAAACCACAACAAAAAGACACATATGAAACACTTCAAATTGCACTGTGTAACAAAAGCAAATTGCTGCCCTAGCACAAGCTGTCTGTGTCCCAGGGGGCAGTTTAGCCCTGACATCCAGGAGCCAAGCGATAAGTCAATCCAAAGCCAGACATCAGCAGAAAATTATTGCAATGTCACTGTGGTTCTGAATGAGGTCACAATCAATTGCACACAGTCTGTTTGTATCTGATGCTGGATAGAATGGTATGTTCTAGGGTGAGGTGCAAATGAAATAGACACCAGCAACCAGCACATGCAGTGAGAAAACAGGCATGGCAACTATTAATAAATGGGCATGGGTGAAGTTGAATGTACCATTGGGAGAGGTTGGTGCCCTATAGCCAGGAAAGTGGGGATGCAAGAGGGAACTTGGGGGGAATTTTAACGCCAAAGGCAGCAAGACAGGAATACGCTTATGGAGGGGAGCAAGGAAAAGAGGGCACTGGCCCCCAAATAAGAATTCTCCCCCCCCCAACTAAATTTTCCTTCAGTCCCCAAATTTCCAGCATTGTGATAACTTAAAACATCAGTAGGGCATTTAGAAATACAGTTTAGGCATCCAAAGAAAAGAGGCCTAAAGGGAATGTGAACACAACAAATATAACAGTTTTACTGATGATTTTTACTTTTTCATTCTCTGCAGTATTAGAAATTGGAGGACTGAAGAAAAAAAATCATAGGGGGCAAAATCCTTATTTGGGAAGGCAATGTTCTTATCTCCTCCCACTCCCATAGCTACATACTGACAATAGGCAAAACCATGTGGAGCTGGCCTGGCCACAAGTTTTGTTTTCCATTGATCTAGGTCCAGACTAAGCTACTTGTAATCCAACAAAGCAGGAACAGCTCTTTCCCAAGTATGTTGACTGGTCCAACTGGGAAAAAATATTGCTGCCAACAAATGCAACAACAAGGCAGTGTTCCCTGCAATGTTTGTGGGAACCAGCTTGGTGTAGTGGTTTGTATATTGGACTAAGGGCTTGTCTACATCAGGGGCAAAAATCCACATTGAATCTGAACTATTCTGCCCTGAATTCACCATGTGGGCACCACACAGACAAGCATGAAAGTGATGCAAAGCCAACATGCAATCCAGACAGGACAACAGTGCACCAGCACCAATGCCCTGTCCTCTCCTTGGGGCCACTGCCACTGCCACCTCACCAGCCAAGCAGGTCCCCGCGAAAGCCTGGCTGTTGCTATCACTTCTGCTGAAGTCAGAACAGGGTGCCCAGACATATGATCCACAAGGGGAAGCACTTTTTCCTGCAATTTCTCTTAACCAGAGTAACGTCTTAATAAAGCAGATTCACTGTGCGTGTCATCTGGACATGTTGCACTGGGTCCAGGGTAAATTCAGTTTATTTCCTTAGGGTAGAAAAGCCCTAGGATTCCAGGGCCTAAATCCTGTTAGTGCTGACTAATGTAGAATCAGTGGGATTTACCTACATGTTGATTCACCATTCATAGAATCATAGAGTTGTAAGAGACCACAAGGGCCATCCAGTCCAGAGCAATTTTTTTAAAGAATGTCCAGATCTAAGTGTACATAGGCTTTCTTTGCGGGGGAGGGGGGTCTGGGTTGTCTAGAACAGTTAGTCTATGACTTTGTACAAGGAAGGAATCACAGAACAGTAAAGCTTATATCCTATAAATCTAATGAGTCTGCATTGTTACTGTGAAGAACTCCAGACCTCTAAACATAACAGTCCCGTTCTTCAGATGGCTCTAATTTCAACTTTGGTGTTCTGAGAACAGCAAGCCACCTTAGGGGACACAAGGCAGGTTGCCTGGCACAGAAAGATCTGTCTTCCAGCACCTCCTTGCCCCTCTTATATCTGCTATCTGAGGGAGCCACAGAATCCTGCCTATAAATAATGCCAGCCCTGTATGGGGGCTGGGCAGTTTCAAACCATAAAACTGCCAAATGTAGAATGCTGCAAAACATCACCTGATGTCTGCACAAGGGCATACCTTACACAGAGATGGAGAATCTACTCTTGATTTCACCACTTCAGCTGTTCCAATTTGTACAAGAACTTTGCCAGTCCAGAACCTCTGAAGAGAGTCTGTGCTTGGCTCGCTGGGTCATGAGTTCTGCAAACCTGGCCTTAGATCCTCAATGCACCATCCCATCTTCCTCACCAGGGTGCCACTCCATTTCCATTTATTTTTGTGAATGTGGTTGTCCATGTACTATGCTTTAGCTACTTGACTAGTTTTGGTGGTAATAGATGGAGAAACATTTTATGGTAGAGCGTATTACTGAAGGCAGTGCATCCAACAGGTTGCTAGAACTCTATTTGTGTATTCAGTAAACATTAGTACCAAACTAAATGACAAACTCATTGTTCTCCTGCGCATGTTGCACCACAGTCCAGGTTTGTGTTTTCAAGTTAAAAAAATATTCTTAAATGGACTACCAAACTTTGTTGATGCTCTGTAATGGTCTCCATGAACCCAATTTGATAGTCTAAATGTCCTTCATTTCATACTATTCTAGGGTTGCCAGATGAAGACTATCCCAGACCCTGAGAATTCCACACCAAAACCTGAGACCTAGGGATGGCCCTGGTGATGTGATTAAGATAACGTCTTAAAGGGGAACCCCTGGTGATGTCATTAAGCATGATACCTTAAATGTCAGCCATAGTAGTACAGAGAATGCCATTTAAAAAAAAAACACACACCCAAGTCTAACAAATGAGAAAACACACACACACACACTCTTACTTTTCAAGCCAGCACTCTCACCCTGAAATTCCTCACACTTGCCTAGGTGTTTAGAGAAAAGAAGAGCCTGAGATCTGAGAACCTTATACCGTCTCAAAACAATGTGCAGACTGCATGACTTCAGCATCATCAATCTCTCTTCTGCCACTCCAGTTTTTCCTCATCATGCTTATTTAATATCTTTGCCTGATGAAGAAACCATGAAAGCTTACACAGTAATTTCTATGCCTTTAGCATGGCCTAATAAGGATATAACCACAATAGGGACTCTGTCTTATGGTCAACAATATATCTAACCTCCAAAGAGGCTCTTAAGAATGAACTGGTAAGCTTTGTATCTAGGTATTGATAGGTGTGTTGGCTACAACCACCATTTGATACACACTTAGCATTAGTCTTACGGAGGTCTACGCACATGCAGAAGTACATAGGAATCTTGCTTGACCATCATTCCTGTCCTCATGGAGAAAGCCCTATACCTCTATATATAGGCCTCCTTCCAACACTGCCAATCACATGTTGACTGAGTGGTGTGTCTGACCCATGTGTACAGGGGAGGGCTAGCCTGCTCATTCAGAGGAGTCCCTTCATGTGGTTGTACTAAATGCTTGAAGATGGCTTAGGGCACCATCAATTCTTCCTTGAATTCAAGCTTCCCATAAGCCCCAGAATTTAACAGTTTATCAGCTGGGCTATATACACATTTTCATGGTAGGGATGAATATAGACCTGCACTAGAGTTTATTCCTAATCCAAGAAAGAAAGAAAAAAGAGTCTGGCGTGTACTTTAGGGAACAATGCACTGTTAATTCACTGTGCTTAAAATAACAGACACAACACAGTGTCCCCACTTGATCCCACAACTCCTCTGTCTGCCTAAGGATAATCAAGCCTCCAGAGGAAAGAACAGCCAGTCTTATTTGACAGCCAGTTGCTCAGTATTCATATCTATATATGTGTTTAGAACTGGCTTTGACATGTCCCCATCACCATACCCTCTCACGGGTTTGTGCATCAAAGGAAAGATCTGTATACATAATGCAGACGTATTATCATACTACACTGTAATAGCACTATTATTCCGCTTTAACTGCTCTGGCTGCCTCCTGTAGAATTCTGGGGTTTGTAGTTTGGTGAGGCCTAAGAACTCTCTAGCTGGGAGTTCTAAATTCCCCTCCCTAAACTGCAAATCCCAGGATTCCACAGGCAGCAGCCAGAGCAGCTAAAGTGGAATAATAGCACTATAATAATGTAGTGTGATGTTCAAGCAGGGTTTAAAGTGTTATGAATATAGTAGTTGTGTTGGACAGGTCATATATTCCTGCCTCCAACACAGCAGAAGATTTGGTCCAAAATCAAAATATATGAAATTGCTTTATAGTAAGTCAGGCAATCCATCTGACCCAGATACTGGAAACCAGTCTCCAGGATCATGAGTAAAAGTCTCCTAATCAGAAACAAAAACTGGGACTTTTAGAATGCAAACTAAGCATGTGCCAGCTCTACTGCTGAACCATGGTGAACTCACTCAGCTGTAATCTGGTGTAACTGTGTTGGAGAAACGTGATTTTTTAAATGTCTAACTGATGAGACCTCAAGCCGCATCTCTTTCTCCCGTTGGTAAAAGGGAACAGCCAGGCATGGATATGTCTAAAACTATGTTGCAAAACTGCCACCTACAGATCTGTAGCTAGAATTACATGGGGTTAAGGAAAAACCTGTTGGAAGCAGGTTCTCTCTCTCTCTCTCTCTCTCTCTCTCTCTCTCTCTCACACACACACACACAGCTACGTTGCTTTGAAGTACCTGGATTTATGAAAGATCAACAGCTAGGACTGGCCAATGACATTTTGCTGTCAGAGGTGAAGGGCAAGATGGCATCTGTCTCCATACAGATCCCATCCAGACTAGAAAACGAATCTTCCTTTCATGCAGGAGATGTGACAGCACCCATTAGCACCAAATATAAAAGCAGCAGGCTATTTTAAGGGGTGTGGAGAAGGGTGCATGCTCTAGTATCAAGTTGCTCTCCACTCCCCAGTATCTACTGTTTAATAGTAGGACTGACCCTGCCAACAGCTCCACTCCAAAGAGCTTGTCTTTGCTCAAACAACACAAAAGAAGTATTTATCCTACTGCAAATGTTATTCTACAGGGAAAATGGGGCAGTGACTGGGTTAATATAAAGAAAACATTTGTTAAACTCAGGATTACACGTATGGGATAGGAAAGAGACAACAAGGTCTAGTGTTGACTGGATTTAATTTCTGTGGTGGGTGATCATAGAATCATAGAATTGCAGAGTTGGAAGAGACCACAAGGACCACCCAGTCCAACCCCTTGCCAGGCAGGAAATCACGATCAAAGCATCCCTGACAGATGGCCATCCAGCCTCTGTTTAAAGACCTCCAAGGAAGGAGACCTCACCACGCTCCGACAGAGTGTGTTCCACTGCCGAACAGCTCTTACGTCAAAAAGTTCCTCCTAATGTTGAGATGGAATCTCTGTTCCTGGAGCTTGCATCCATTGCTCCGTGTTCCAGTCTCTGCATGTTAGACTTTATCTGGCTAGAAGCTGCACCATCACTCTGGAAACTATTCCCTTAAATTACAGTTATTGTATTGTGCCATTTTAATGAACCTTTTTATAGATATGAAGATTACTTACATAGTTTCAAAAGTCCTTACTGTGTATCATGTACTTTTGTCTAGGGATGTTTCCAAATGGAGACTCCTTGTGCTAGCAATTAGAGGCTCTGAACTATTGCATGTTTCTTTCTCTCCATAACAAATTTTCTGGGGAATGTAGGGGAGAGAGAAGAAGGGCTAAAAGCGAGGGTTTCAAGCAGAGCTTGTTTTCTGAAGACCCTGTAAAATCCAGTGAAAAAGGCAGGGCAATGGTATGATAGAAACCATTCTAGAACTATGCACTATGCTCAATGAAGGGATGATATTTGAACTGAGAATTTTTTAAAATATATACAGCTACATAATCAACTGAAGCAGGTACAAAATGTATAGAGCCTGGAAGGAGCTGCTTTATGAAACAGAGAATCCTCACAAGCATGTACAGTTCGTATGTTCACCTGTTCACATTGGAAGGACATTCTAGGCAGAGCTTGGCATGCAGGCTGTGCTAGCTGGGAACTCTAAAAGCTGTCATCCAAAAATTCACTTGTCCAAGCTTGGGGTTGTAGGCCAAGGTTGGCTCAAACTGAGCTCTGTTTTTGGTGGAGCAAAGATTTTGCAACAACCCCAATAAGAAGTGAAAGATACCAGATACATTTTAAATTAATTTATTTATGTCACAACTGTTGGTTAAAACAAAAAGGTGCTTGATGTGACTAGCAATAATAGAGTACTGTACTCCTTACACAGCAGAATCTTAATTGAAACATAATATGAAAAGAAATATTAAAACCCCCAAATAGGAAGGCAACAATAAAGGACAAGTTCTGCCTCCAACCTGTTACGCCCTCTCCCCTGCCCTTCAGCTGCAGACTACCTTACATGCCACATGCCTATGGGAATAAAGAAATTAAAAATGTCTTTGTCTGCCAGGAGAAGGACAACAGAAAGGGAACAAACCTAGGACACAAGCAATTTACCCATCTTTCCCCCATTTTGGAGCCCTGCAGTTCAGATTATGCAGGGCTTTTTCCCCATTTTGCCTCTGGGCAATCCTCATGACCCTCTGGGGCAAAGATGGGGCAGACAGGGGGGGAATGGGGTAGGGCCCAATAAGACTTTTAAAAATAATAGCTATGAAAAACTACTCCCTCAGGCAAAAAAATCGATCAGGCCTCACATGACTGCAGGAGCCCAATCCAGCACACCAGCCCGTAGCTGTAATTGCTGGATACCTTGCTCTTCCGGATCCAGGAAGGGGCCTCACAGGATGTATCCAAGGCTGATCACATGCAGGGGGCTTTGGTCACATGTTGTGGGCCACCTTGCTGGCTTCAGAGGGAGTGAGGGAGATAGTAATCGCTGCAGCAATGGGCCAGCATGCCCGTCTGGACTTCCTCCCATTTCATGGATGCAGTGGGGAAGGAACGGGCCAGGTCCATGAGCAGAATACGCAGGTGCAAAGCCGGCATATCCTGGGCCATGTAAGAAATTATAAGATGCGTTAAAAGTGGTGTTAGACGAACACCAGGAGATTGCAAAAGGGCTCTCTTTTCAGATGATGTCATTCCCCCTCGTTATGCACCCATTCTGCTGCCATTCCACCGGTGCTGCTTTTTATTGACAGAATAAATTGTCAATAGATCCCCTGTTCTGTTTCTGTCACAGGTGTTCCTGTGAGCAGAAACGTGACCTGTTATGCTGGTGAGATCCCAGCATAAATGGGAGGTCCCTGCCAGAACATTTCTGGGTGAGATCCAGGTATGTGACACACTTTTTATGACCCTCCCCAGGTTACTTCTACCTTTTAAAGTGTGTTTTTGTGCTTGCTGTTATTTTTTTTTCATGTTCTTATTTTTATTTTTGAATTTTCTGTGCCCGTGTCTTCTCGTGAGAATCTGCAGGATTTCAATTCAGGAAGTAAAGAGAGTTCCGTTAGAGCTCCGTTCACTCCTGGGCTTTTGGAGCGATGGGAGAGGAGGTAAGTGTGGTGGGGAGGGTGATTGTGGCGTGACAGGGACGGGTCAGGGTCAGGAGTGGAGATTCTAGGACAGGAACATTTTTTTCATTCCTATCTGATAACCTCCATAGACAGGGGCGTGAACTATGGGGGGTGGCGAGGCTCAAGCCCTGCTGGGATTTCCCAGAATTGGCAAAGCCCCCTCCAGGCCACAAGCTGTTACTTTTTTGGGGAGGGTGATCTAAATTACCTCCAGGGATCCTTCCAGGGAAGTTGAGAAGTCTACGTTCCTGCATGTAGATGAAACCCTAGCCTCTCTTGCAGGGAGTTTCAAAGGCCAGAATTTTTACTGTAGCCCAGTATTGTCTTCTCTAATTGGCAGTAGCCTTCAGGATTTCAGGTCTGGGCCCTACTATGCAGTTGGCCCTCCACATTAGCTAGGTTTGGGGCTCAGGATTCCGATGAAAGTGGAAAAAACACAAATATCTCTAGCCCTGCCCCCAAACCATATTTAACACACACAAAAAATATGATCTACAGATTCATGGATTTTTTTTAAAAAAAATTTGAGGCGGTGGGGTTCCTTCTCAAGGCAGAAGCGGGTGACTGGTGGGCATTATCATTACCTCCACCGCTGCCCTTTGCCATTTTTATTAGGTACTTACAAGCCTTGCCAAACATTCACAGTCTCTCACAGGCTTGCGGGCCCTATTAAAAATTGTGTAGGGCAGCAGCAGAGACAGCAGCAAATAATCCACAAATAGTAAAATCAGCAAAAATTAAACCCACAAATGTGGAGGGCTGGCTGCACTCTCCAGTATTTCATAGATGAAAAGTGTGACGAATGTGGTTAGGCAACATCAGAGAGTGGGCAAGATGGCAAAAGTTATTAATGAGGAAGAACAGAGAAACTAGGAGAGGCTGCAGCAGTTTGCTTTGGCCTGAGTCTACTGGAAAGGGCAAGACTCCATACCCCTCCTCTATCACTCCTGCTAATTGCACTTTGAATGCAGTTTGCAGCCATCAAAATAGGGGGAAAGTGGGATGACAGGAGAGAAACTGGAACATCTTAAAAGCAGCTGGAAAACTTGGGCAACAGAAGATTAATTGGGAGCATCCCTGTCAAATCAGGACAGTTGTAGTCTATTACTACCTATGAGAAAGGTTCTGCTCCTTCAGGCCTTTTAATCGGAGATTCTGGAGACTGAATCTGGAACTTTTGCTTGCAAAATGTTCTGCTGCTGGACTCTGGTGCCTCAGCAACATAAGTACAAACAAATGGTCAATGTATAAACAGTGCTAGCACTGCACAGCCTTATATTTAATTAATGATGACAGACTTCCGCAAAAATATTTTGATTTCTCTGGGGTGTAGGGCCGCTTGAAATATTCTGAGAGGCCTTATTTCTTGGCCTCATTTACAGCATGTTAGTTAGTTCACATATGCATATTGATTGCTACATACTGCTACCATCAAGGGTTGATTCTCCATTTCTCAACTGGTTCTCAGCTTCTTCACTTGTACAGAAGGACATTATAATACCCAAAGAAAGAGAAACCAGGGCTTGGAAAGGACACATTATGATTAATAAAGGTATATCTAATATGAGGTGTGTGTGTGTGAGTAATTTGGGCATTGGAACATTCCTTTTATAAAATAATGTGACCACTGTGTGTGTGTGTGTGTGTGTGTGATGAGCAATATTTACTTCTTACTTTGGGTGGGGAAAGGCTTTGGGGGCGCTTTGAAGTGATATCTTTAACATTTTAGTCCATTTAAAAACTTATTTGGATATTTTAAAGGAACTAAAATGTCATGAAAAAGAGAGTGATAAAATAATGAACCTCTGTCTCTCTCTGGCTTTTCTTCGCAAACGAAGATTCAGGAAGGACTCATCCCGCGCTTTCTGAAAAGGCCAATCTGAGATAAACAAGTCCAGTTGCAGAAAGCACAGCAGAAGGTCTCCTTAGGTGATGCTTCCGGGTTGTGATTCTTTCTGCATTGTCATTTCACTTCAAGACTTGTTTGGCGTGACTTCTCAAATAAGGCTGCAGCATTGTGGCTAGTGCGTCTCCATGCCTCCCGATGTGAGGCCAGGGCGGACCATTGTTGGTGATCAATTTGGCCGAGCCTGAGATGTCTCAGGGAGTCCTTGTATCACTTTTTTGGAGCACCCCTCTTATGCTGACCCGTGGCGATTTCACCGTAGAGTACTATTTTTGGAAGGCGATTGCCCTTCATACTAGAAACGTGCCCTGCCCAGCGCAGCTGTGTTCTCAATATCATGGCCTCAATGCTGGTGATCCCTGCTTGCTCAAGGACAGCAACATTCGTCACATAGTCAGTCCAGTGTATATTTAGGATTGTGCGTATACAGCGCTGATGAACGTGTTCGAGGAGTCGTAAGTGTTGGCGATAGGTGACCCATGTTTCAGACCCATAAAGGGGAATAGACAGTACAATGGCTCTATACATACTGATTTTTGTGCTTCACCTCAGGTGTTTATTACTCCAGACTCTTTTTGTAAAGTCTTCCAAATGAACCACTTAGAATACTAACAGTAACAAGTTATGGGGGTTTAATAATATGTTACATAATTATTTACTTTCAAAAAGTAATTTATCAAGCTCTGAGAGAAACATAAACAGAAGAGTCAGTAGGCTACAGATCACAATGAGATTCTTACCTGTACTGTCCAGCATGTACTAAAAGATTTAGATCTAGCTTGACCATCTGCAGGCATAATTTAAAAGCTACCTTAATGGTGATTGTTGTTGTGTGCCTTCAAGTTGTTTCCGACTTACAGCAACCCTATAATTGGGTTTTCTTGGCAATATCTGTTCAAGAAGGGGTTTGCCTTTGCCTTCTTCTGAGGCTAAAAGAGTATGACTTGCTCAAGGTCTCCCAGTGGGTTTCCATGACTAAGCAGGGATTTGAACCCTCGTCACCAGAGTTACAGTCCAGTGCTCAAACCACTATACCACACTGGTTCTCTACTGAATGGTACACTTAGGTAATGTTAGTGCACTGGTTTAATGGTGTTATGTGCCTCCTCACAGCCGTGCTGTGTTGGGGGATTCTCTGCTTGCTCCATTGAGTGAGTCCCTGGGCTTCTGTCCTAAAGTCCTACCCTGAGAGCACTATTGAAACTAATAACTTTCCAGTTCAAGTGATGGCCTTTTAGCTAACAGGAAAACTTACTTTATTGTTCTCCTGTGTGTATGACAGTGGGCAACATCTTCCTGAAAGCATGATGGCTCAAAGCTCCATCCAAAAGGACAGTTAAACCTATCAAAAGAAAAGTCTGAAATACTGGAACTGTTTCCCTAGCCAGTCTTTCAGCTGCTAATTGAGGCCTCTGAGTTTGAGATAACACCCTTGAAACAGTTACTCAGGAACTCTCCAGAACTCACCGATCCAATTCCTGTCTCGGTTCAAAGAAGAAGATGACTCAAAAACAGGAATTGAAAAGAACATGCTATAAAGTGATCGCCCTGAACTTTTCTCTCTCCACCCCAAAACACACAGAAAACATCTGTTTGAAAAGAAGTCTGTGTTCTAAGCAACATCCTTTTAAAATATTTGTGTCTTCGTGACGTGGTGCCTCAGCCCAATACCCTTCCATGTACCTTTTCAAAAGGTACACTATGTAACCCATGCTAAGTGCATCCCATTTTGCTATTGGCAAAGAGTGATCCTTGTGCATCAAGCTATCTTTTTTTCTGCAATGCCTCAAGAATAATTTGTTTCCTTAACTGGAGTTACATTTCAAAATGAGAGGAAGGGGGAGAGTTCAAGATATCGTATTCTATTTGGGGTTGTCAGACTGTAGACAGTGAAAAAATCCTAATAGAATTTGCAGAGAATTCCTTTTGCCCCAACAAGATCCCGTGGTGATTTGCCTTATTCAGAGGGAGGGGGGTCAAAAATTAAAAAAACTATGGAGAAAAGGCCTTTGTGGCTTTTCCTGAAGTTTTTAAAATAATGCATGGAAATGCACATTACTATTCATTTGGACAACTGATTCACAGTGCAGCGCACGGCAGAAGTGGAAAGGTGATTGGTCAGACGTGTGCAAGGGGCAGGCTTGCCAGCAACGAAGTGGCCGGAAGCATCATTTTGGAGTTTCATGTTGCCGATTGCTCACTTTTTCACTTTGCAGAGATGACAAAACAGCTTTTTAAAGTGGAAAGTCACACTTATACAACTTTGATTTGCAGTTAATACTTAATTAATTAATTAATTAATTAATACTTTATTAATACTAATAAAGAATACTGTGCAATGGCAACAACTTGTTGAGAATAATAATGAGAATAATTTACCCTCAACCACCATGTTGATTTGCAGGCATGACTGCATGTGAACCTCAAGCATGGATAGATTTGCATTACAGCAATTTCACCAATGGACTGACAACCCCAAATAGAATATGGTATCTTAAACTCTGCTGCGATTTTGCATTAATGTGCAGCAATTAGCATTACATCTTCTCATCAAGACAAGCCTTTTCCTACCTAACTCTGCAAGCCACAACTCTATAGTATCTTTCCAGTTTTGTGTGCCACAGCAGATTTCTGTGTGAAGGCTGTTTCCTCTCTCTGTATTCTTTTCTCTAAGGTTCATTAGGTTACAGCTATCTGCTCTGAACTGCACTTAATGTTTGCCTTGCTTTGACAGAGTGAACGGAAGTTTGCTGGACATGACACAAGCTTGCTAGGCATCCTTGTGAAATGAGCCATGCTTTGCAAACAGATATATTTGCAGCCACATATGGAAATGTTCTGAGGGAAGCTAACAATACAGTGATCCCATTGAGGCCTCACCACCAGAACCAAACACACTACATTGTAGGTTTGGAAGAGGTTTGGTATGGATGTTCCATCTTGTCACATACATACCATGAAATAAAACTAGCACCAGTTATTTAGAACTGCGATTTGAAATGAGCGATTTAGGCCTCAGAATAATTTGTTCTGGAAACTGAAAAGATTTTCAATTGTCCATATTGTTCTTATAGCAGTTCTGTTAATCCTCTTTTGCAAAATGCCAAGCAGTCACATTCTGTCTTGCTGTGAACAGCATAGTGGGCACCGTTGCAGATTTTATTTGACAAATAAAAAGATTTCAGTAAAATATATTAAACTAGCAGATTATCACTATAGCACTATAACAAAAAATGTGTTCCTGTCCCACAATCTCCATCCCCACTCCTATCCTGTTCCAGTCCCACCACAATCACCCTCTCCACTGCACTTTACCTCCTCTCCGGTTGACAGGGCAGCCCAGGAGTGAAAGGAGCACTAACAGAGCTCTGTTTACTTCCTGGATTGAAATCCCACCGATTCTCGCAAGAAGGTGCGAGTGTGGGAAATTAAAAAGTAAAAACAAAAACACACACCAAAACGTTTTGAAAAGCACATACATACACTACGAAATTTACAAGTAACATGGGGAGGGTACAAAAAAGAGGGTAGCTTACCTGGATGTCTCGATCTCACCCGAAAGTGTTCTGGCAGGGACCTTCCATTGATGCTGGGATCTCGCCAGCATGCAGGAACATCTGTGACAGGAATGGAACAGGGGATCTATTGACTGTTTGTCCCATCAATAAAAAGCAGCGCTGGCAAAACGGCAGCAGAACGGGTGCATAATGAGGGGGGAATGATGTCATCTGAAAAGGGAGCCCTTTTGCGATCTCCTGGCATTACTTTAACACCACTTTTGATGCGTCTGATAATCTCCCATAATATTGTTTTTTTAAAAAATTGCAGTAAACCAGTGATGCATTTTTATACTCCATAATAACTGTAGCAACATTTATCAACACAGGTCAGCCATCACTTTTAAACACACGCATACAAACAGACACACAATTTGCATCCATGTATATGGATGTATATTGGTGGCTGAGCTTAAAATACCTGACCCAGTTCTCTCAAGGTTTAAGACTAATGGAAGTAGGCACACACAAACATAAATTATGAACAGACTATTTTATTAGTTTTGCTTTCTCCTGCATACAATTAGTAAAAATCCAATCTTCTTTCCATTATGAAGATGAGGAATTTGTGGACTTCGATAATTTTTATTTATTTATTTATTTATTTAAGTATTTATACCCCGCTCTTCAGCCACAAAGGCTATCAGAGCGGCTTACAATTTGTTTTAAGTAATAGCAATTTATACATCTACACTGCATTAAGCAGTTTCCAATGTGTGTTAGTAATTGCCCCCACAAGCCGGGTACTCATTTTACCGACCTACGAAAGGATGGAAGGCTGAGTGAACCTTGGAGCCCGCTGGAATCGAACTTGCAACGTGGTGACATGCAGTATTGGCATTTAACTACTGCGCCGCCAGATAAATCCTTATTAAAAACAAATAAAAAAAAACCTTGTAAGCTAATAGGAGATTATCACACTACACTGTTAATAGCACTATTATTCCACTTTAACTGCAATGGCTACCTCTTGTAGAATTCTGGGGTTTGTAGTTTAGTGAGGCCTAAGAGCTCTCTGGCTGAGAGTTATAAATGCCCCTCCCTACACTGCAAATCCCAGGATTCCACAGCAGGCAGCCAGAGCAGTTAAAGTGGAATAATAGCACTATAACAGTGCAGTGTGGTAATCTCCATAGAAGCTCTTGAGAAATAATCATATACTGGGTCTGGAACACAATAGAAGGGAAACATCCTGGCCCCCACTCCACTCTTTATGAAGCCAGAGTAGGGCTAATTAAAATACACCCTACTGCAGTTATAAGATCTGTGTATGTGGACAGAGATTGAGAGCCAGTGTGGCATAATGATTTGAGTCTTGGACTATGACTCTGGAGACCAGGGTTTGAATCCCCACTGAGCCATGAAAACCTACCGGGTGACCTTGGGCAGGTCACACACAGCCCTCAGAAAATCCTGTGATAGGTTCACCTTTGGGTCGCTGTCAGAAACCTCTTGGAGGCACACAACAACATGATGTGGATTGAAGCATTGTGTGACAAGTCCTATGTCAAAAACTGAATCTTTTGTGAATCCCCACCCCCAAAGAGCTTCCAAGAACCTCTCTTGCCATGAAAAACTGTGATGATACACTCTGTGTATGAGGACTTTAAAAAAACAAGTTTCAAGCTGTGTGCAGCATCTTCCTTCATATGCCTTTATGAGGCCCAAATGTTTGTTTGGAGGGGGAAAAGGGATATTGAATCATTTTTACATCAAACCTTAACCACTTTTCCAGGTTTCCAGAATGCAGGAAGGAATCCCACAGCATGTAACCAAGGCTGGTCAAATGTAGGGTCATGATCACATATTGCAGGCCCTCTTCTTGCCTTCTGAGACAGTGAGGGTGGTGGCTGCCATGATAGGCTAGTGTGCTCGTCAGGACTTCTTCCTGTTCCGTGAGGGGAATGGGGAACAATGATCCTGATCCTGGCTTGTGTAAATGAGCCCTTAGAATAGACCCACTGTACAGTGAATCAACACACAGGTAAATGCAACTGATTCAGTGGTTCTATCCTAATCAGGAGTAACAATAGGAATTAGGCCTGTGAGGAGGAGAAGGAGGAGTAAAGCAGGACATAGTTTTCAGTTAGTTTATTTTCAAGAGGTTTTTATTACAGCTATAACACAAACAAAAAATCTGTGGTTTCCTGCCTTGTACTGGAGGGGATAAGGCCTACCACATTCTCCTACTTGTTAAATGTGACTTAGTGTTGTGTTTTTTGAAAAAGAGCACAGTAAAATGAAAACATCCTTTCTTTTTTTGTTTTGTTGTGATACTGTTATCAGGGTGTATAATCATGACTGTCACCTCTCACATTGAGTGCACCGAGACTATAGATTACCCAGCCACTAAACTCATGACTACTGGCAGTGCATGAATTCGACTGATGGTTTTAATTTCTGGGAACTTATCTCATGACCTTCTGTCATTGCAAATACCAGCATGAAGCTCTGAATTCTCACCCTCAGAGGTACAGAGCTACATGAGGGCAAGTCTTTTTGTCAATGTCAAGCCAAATATTCACGGAGGAAGATGAGGGTAACTGAAAAAGACGCTATCAGACGGTCATGGGGTTTGGACTTGGGGGAAGATAGTCATTTTCAGTCATGGAAATATTTATGGCCACCTTTCCTGTATTCAAGGAGGCTTCCACACTCTCATACCTGGCTAAAATTATACAAAACAAAGACATTAAAAGCTTGACACCGGAAGTGAAAAACTTGTGGCTGTTTGGCATTGTTGGACTTAAACTCCAGCACTGCTGATGGTTAGGAAGAATGGGAGTTGTTGCCGAACATTATCTGGAGGGCCATAGGTTCACCACAGCTGCATTGCACTGATGATTTTGATTTTTTTTTTTTACATCATTGTATTAGCTGCTGTGTGGTTTTTAAACTCGTATCTTCAGCTAACACAGTGATGAAATACAAAAATCTTGAAAAACCTGTAATGCATCTGCTCTGAACTGTTGGTATGTTAAAAACCAGATTGTAAATAAATGGTATAACTCCATGCAAACCAGGCTTCTATGGCAAAAGTGCCATCCCAATTGACCACTTATTGGCTGCCGAAGGGGACAGCAAATTTCCCTCCATTCCCATCACCTGGCTGGCATCTTTCACCTTCCCAGACCTCCATATAAGTATGCTGGTGGAACTTTTATGCTCCCCTTGTGCCAAAGAGGGACTCAGCCAAACTTTATTATTTAGTTCAGAGATTTATATCTCATTTTTCAATGTTCAGATAAAAGTTCCAAAGACACAGTCTCTTAGAAATTTTTAAAAAGATGTTAAAAGTCATCAGTATACATCGGTCCTCCCATTTCCAAATTAAGCATTTGCAGATTTGATTACTTGCGGATTACTGTATTTGCCACTGCCACCCTATGTCACTTTTAACAGGAGTTTCAATAACACCAGTGTACTTGGCAGAAAATCAGTCTACTTATGAGGGCAAGAGCGGGAAGAGAAACAGATGTGGGGAGTGCGAGGAAGGAGGGCACACTTGTTCGCTTGCTCATGTGGGTGGGAAGGGGAAAGAGGACGGGGTGGGAGTACCCTTTCTCCCTCCTCCTGCTCCTTCCCTGTCCCATCCACTTCTCTGTGCCCACCCACCCATGGAACATGTGCTTTACCAGCCCAGCCACCCTGCCAGTACAGGTACTTTTTGTGTGTTAAATTTGTGGTGGTGGTAGGCTAGATATATTTGTGTTTTTTCCACTTTCATGAGGGGGTGGGGCTGCACTATCTATGTGGCTATCAATCTATTAGCTGACACAATTCAAAATGTTATTATGTATAAATCCCTATATGGCTTAGGTCCTGGCTATCTGACAGACTGTATCTTACCATATGAGCCTGCCTGGGCCCAGAGATCCTCAGGAGAGGTCCTTGTTCCTGTCTGGCCATCTTCACAGGGACATCCAGTGGGGACACAAGGCAGGGCCTTCTCAGTGGCTGCTTCTTACAATGGCAGGCAAAGATTGATTATGATGATGATGATGATGATGATGATGATGATAGGCTTTCAAGAACTGATGTCTCTGTTATACTATGCAATTATAGCACTTTGATACCACTTTAACTGCCATGGCTCCATCCTATGGAATTCTTGAGAATTGTAGTTTTGTGCATTATTCAAAATTCTCTGACAAAAGAGTCCAACCAATAAGGGAATGACTTAGAGCTATGAAATTTACATGCTATTCCACATATTCACCCCAAAGTTCAATACTTGGCACATCATTTCTCAAGTTTCTTTAACCTTAAAATAAATCGGATGTCTGTTCACTGAAATGCTGCTCTGCTGCTCCAATCATTCCTTCCTTTCAAACTCTTTTTAAGATTTGGAAACAGGAAATAGCTGGAGCAAGAGCTGGTGAGTAGGGTGGATGGTCTATGCACTCAAACACCAAATTCTTCAAAACATCCATTGTCTTGCCAGCCCTGTGAACAGGTACATTGTCCTGCAAAAAGAGAATACCTTTCTGCAGCTTTCCTCACCATTTTTTCTTTCAATGCCTCCTTTAATTGGTACAGCAAGTTAGAGTAGTGTTCTGTATTAACAGTTTGGCTCTTCTGAAGATAGTCAGTCATCAAAATACCTTCCTTATCCCAAATAACTCTGGCCATGACCTTTCTGGCTTACCTTTGAGTCTTGAATTTCTTTGGCTGTGGAGAACCCGAGTGCTACCACCGCAAAGACTGTTGTTTGGTTTCCACATCATAGTGATATAACCATGTTTCATCAACAGTGATGAGTCATTCCAAAAAATTATCATTACATTGCAAAATTGAGGTATCTACTCGATCTTGTTTCTGGTCAGCATTTAAACATTTTGGCACCCACTTGGCTGACAGTTTCTGCATAGCCAATTGCTCATGAATTAGAAACACTTTGCATTCTCGGGATATCTCTAGCGTCTCAGCAATTGTTTTAGCTGAGATTCGCCAATCTGGCAAAATCAAGTCATTAACTCACTCAACAATTTCAGGAGTTGACATTGTTGAAGGCCTCCCATACTTTGCTCCACCTTCAGTCTCAAAATCTCCACACTGAAAGTTGGCACACCACTTCTTCACAGCTGTGTATGACGGACACTTGTCACTCATCATCCACTCATGGATTTCCTTTGAAGTTCATAGAACGTCATGACAGCCTGGAATTCAGCACTTGAAAATTCTATATTTTTTGGTGACATGCTTCAATCAATGATGTGAGAAATCCAGAAATTAGTGCTACGGTCCTGCAAATTGGCAATGTACAATACAGAAGAACATGCTTTCAAGCTACAATGACAAAATTACACTCAGATTTTGGAAAGTGGGTCAGGCTGAGAAAGCAGAAGTTTGAACAGCCCACTCCCTACCACACAGTATCCAGCACAGAAAGGAATCTAACTTCATCTTCTTCATAAGCTGGGAGCTGGGTATGTTTAGCCTGGAAAAAAGATGGTTAAGGGGCGATATGATAGCCCTGCTTAAGGGGTGTCACATTCAGGACGGAGCAAGCTTGTTTTCTGCTGCTCCAGAGACTAGAACACAGAACAATGGATGCAAGCTCCAGGAACAGAGATTCCACCTCAACATTAGGAGGAACTTTCTGACAGTAAGAGCTGTTCGGCAGTGGAACACACTTCCTTGGAGCGTGGTGGGGTTTCCTTCATTGGAGGTCTTTGAACAGGGGCTGGATGGCCATCTGTCAGGGATGCTTTGATTGTGATTCCTGCGTGGCAGGGGGTTGGATTGGATGGCCCTTGTGGTCTCTTCCAGTTCTACAATTCTATGATTCTATAAGGTATATAAAAATTGTTTTGCTCACGAAATACTTGTGTGTAACCAACACATGTTCATTTTCTTGAGGAAGGTAAAGAAAAGATAAGACTAAGTACATGATATCAGGAGAGAAGCTCTTATCACATACTTCACGGAAGACAGGCAGGTGAGAGAGAGAGGTGGGAGCAGATGAGACCCAGAGAACAAAGGAAAGCTATGTGATGCAGGAAGAGAGTGGTGTGAACAAACAAACAAACAGGAAGTAATCATAAACATGCTCCTAGAGATAGTGGCATGTACTTAGCTACCAATGAGTATAGGTATGTAAAAGGTTGCTAACTCCAACACTCCTGGGCTTTAATTCTTTAACAGAAAATTGGACAACAGAGGCAGAAATAGGATGAAAAGAACAGAGATAGGTTTTGGTTGTTGACAGTTATCAAGTCGACTTCAACTTGTGCCTTTGAATGAGAGACTTTGCTGATTTAGGGCAGATTTGCAGACTTATCCAAAGTTTTCCAGGTGAATGTTGCAATTTCATCGTCTGTAGTCTGTGCAACAAGCTGTTTTCTTCTTTTTTACAGAGCGATAAACTTATGCTAGATACACCATTGCTTTTATGCATTCCTCAACAAAATATGAAGGATCATGGTCAGAATTTGAAATCTCTCATTGGTTCCTTTTAATAAACACTGTCATCTAGTGGCAAAACACTGAACCAAGTTGTGTACGCATCCCTCATTCTGCCCACTGATTTCTGTCTTACAGCAGTCTCAGAGATACATGCCAGGGTAATGAATACATGTAAAATAGCATTTTTCAAGTATACACTGAATACAAGATGTATTTCTAGCTCTCAAGAGTAATCAAGTAAGATTCATGCTATGTTCCCCTAGTCAAAGGCATGTATTACTTGAGCTCTGCAGTTCTGCCAGGCTTGCAAGAACCTTAATTGCTGCCACGATAACATGAGACATTGGTCTTTTGCAGTTGAGGTCACTCTAGTTATAAAATATTTGCTCTCAAATAGCAGGCTGACTGCCAATAGATATTAAATCTACCACAGACCTTCAATCTTGAAAGTGGACACCAAGGTAAGAATGGGAACATTCTTGGTAGAGTAGGACGTGAACTCTACCTTAGATTCAATCAAGTTTTACATTTCTAGCTTTTTTAGCTTAAAAAAAAAACAGAGCAAAGTAATTAATCAGCAAGGAGACACTTCCAGGGTTGTAGCCACAGGGATTCTCATATATCTCAAGGACACTCCAAGTCTCTGCTCTGAATTCTTAATTAATTAAAAACAAACTAGCATCTCCTCTACTTTTAAAAAACTTATGTTCAGCCTTATGAGATCACAAATTTAGAAAGAAACAAGACTGTTTTTTTTATATACAATATTGTTTGCAATCTCACTAAAATTTACCTCTAGAGCCAGATGAAAACTAAAGAATTCTAACAAGAATCCAGATTCATTTAGCTCCCAAAAGCTTTAAATATCATTACCAGTACTTTGAATTCATATTGGAAATGTATTAGGTGTTATATGGTTCTTATAAACTGTTCCAGTCACCAACCTAGTTACTGCATTTTGCAATAGATACAGCTTCTGAGTCATCTTCAAGGACAGTCCCAGGTAGGTTGCACTGCAGTACTCTAACGAGGAGGTTATCCGTGTGTGAACTAATGTGGTCAGGTTATTATGACCCCAGTCTTCTGACTCCTTGGGAAAAAAGACTGAAAATCAAGTAAATCAAACCAAAAGTGACTTCTGATTTTCTTCAAACACATCAGTGTGGTGTGGAAAATTGGCTTCACTATCTAATTTATTCTTTTATCATTGCCTTTTATATATGCTGCATTGCATTTGTTTTAGTGGCTATATACTTTATACCACATAGTTATTGCTTCAGTTACTATACTTTAATCATGATTGCTCATTTTTAGTATAATATTTTTTGCATTTTCATTCTTTTTATTAATATCTAGCATTTTCTACAATATTGTCTTTTATTTCAATAAATGTTAAACTGGTTATATTATTAATCAAGTCAATGGTCATGCTTTCTAAGTTCACTGGAACAAAAACAAGTCTAATATAAATTCATTTTCCATGAGGTGTGATTAACACACCCTGGCATTTCAAGAGTTTACATAAACTATTCTTTATTAGGTATTTCTAATCTTATAAACACATCCTTAGTGTATGGGAAGGAGGAATATGACAGAAAACTCTTTGAGGGCTTGGTGATGTTCTAGACTTATATGCAAAACATGCCATTCTGTTTATTACAGAAATTAAGGTAAGGTATTATGTCGACCTCACCAAAGCCTTCGACACTGTGAGTAGAAAAGGTCTGTGGCAGATCCTGGAAAGACTAGGCTGTTCCCCCCAAATTCCTTAAAATGATTATCTTGCTACACAAGGGCCAGCACGGTCAAGTCAGATATGGCGATGCTCTTTCAGAGCCCCTTCTAATACGGTAACTAATGGAGTGAAGCAAGGTTGTGTTCTTGCTCCAACTTTATTCACAATCTTCTTCAGCATGATGTTCCAAAGGGCTACGGCAGAGCTTGAAGAAGACGGCATCTATATACGTTACCGTACTGATGGTAGCTTGTTTAACTTAAGCTGTCTGAGGGCTCGCACTAAGACTCTAAACTATCTAGTCCATGACCTGCTCTTTGCTGCTGCTGCTGCCCTTGTTGCCCACACAGAAGCAACTCTGCAGTGCCTAACATCCTGCTTCGCAACAGCTGCACAGCTGTTTGGGCTGGAAGTCAACCTGAAGAAAACGGAAGTTCTTTACCAGCCTGTACCACAGGACGAACACCACCATCCCCACATTGCCGTCGGCAAATCTGTGCTTAAGTCTGTTCAGCAGTTCACCTACCTGGGAAGCATCATCTCCTCAAATGCCAAGATTGACAAAGAGATCGATCACAGATTAGCAAAGGCATGTAGCTCATTTTGGAAGACTTTACAACAGTCTGGAGTAATAAACACCTGAGGTGAAGCACAAAAATCAGTGTGTATAGAGCCATTGTACTGTCTATTCTTTATGGTCTGAAACATGGCTTACCTATCGCCACCACTTATGACTCCTTGAACACTTTCATCAGCGCTGTATATGCACAATCCTAAATATACACTGACTATGTGACAAATGTTGCTGTCCTTGAGCAAGCAGGGATCACCAGCATTGAGGCCATGATATTGAGAACACAGCTGTGCTGGGCAGGGCACGTTTCTAGGATGGAGGACCATCGCCTCCCAAAAATAGTACTCTACGGTGAACTCGCCACGGGTCAGCGTAAGAGGAGCACTCCAAAAAAGCGATATAAGGACTCCCTGAGACAACATCTCAGGCTTGGCCAAATTGATCACCAACAATGGTCCGCCAGGCCTCACATCGGGAGGCATGGAGACGCACTATCCACAATGCTGCAGCCTTATTTGAGAACTCACGCTGAACAAGTCTTGAAGAGAAATGACAACGCAGAAAGAATCACAACCCGGAAACATCACCCAAGGAGACCTTCTGCTGTGCTTTCTACAACTGAACTTGTTTATCTGATTGGCCTTTTTAGTCATCAGCGTGCTTGCAGAAAGCGCAGGATGAGTCCTTCCTGAATCTTTGTTTGCGAAGAAAAGCCAGAGAGTAAATGTAACAAGCTAAGCAATCAGTTGGGAGGGGTGAGAGTATGGAATGACAGATGATTGGATGAATAGTTTGAATGGGATTTTAAAAGTCTGGTATGTATGAGTTTGTCAGTTAGGAACAGGAGATGTGGCGTGAAGACTAAGAGGGCGAGTTAGCTAGGATCAGTCAGAATTTAGATGTGTTGAATAATCTCTATGATCTTGTTTTTCATATATCAGTTATTACTTTTTTTTGCATTATACATTTGTGCCTATGAGAATGCTACTTTATTGGTATGTGTGAGCTCAGATAAAGGGGGTCTGTGGTGGCAGCAGTGACTCAAGCGTGGTGGTGTCTAGTGGTGGGATTATACAAATAAGTCTCACACAGGAACCATCTGGATGTCTAGAATGTCCTCAAGATACCATGGCTGTAGGAGAGCAGCAGATTTGTCAAATTTGGTGGGACCGATGGATGACTCACAGGTTCATCCTTATAATAAATATTCCTCACTCAGCTAATGCGTACATGTGCTGAGAATTAATTTCCCATTCATTATTACTATGGATGCTCACACTAGGCAGCAAATCAGATCCAGAAGCAACAGTTACTATCCAAGATTTCGAAGAGGAAAGACTCAGGATAGTTGTCATCCATCTGGAGGTTATTTTTTGGACTTTAGCACAACTCATAGAATACATGTTTGCAGGCAACTATGGGGCCTGTAGTCAAAATAACCTCGCCAAACTGATTGCCACCTCTCTCAACTATCTTGCTTCAACATTCCATAGTGAACACTGTCTCTATGTTAACTAGCCATTGGCTGAATTTAATGTAAGCCAGATTCCAGCCTTCCCTTGTAGAGGAAATGAGTGTAATTACAACAGTTTGGAAATGTTTACATGTCACATCTGTTTCATCCACAATAGTCCAGTTCTCACTTACTTTGATACCTGAGATCCCACTGGTACTTTTATATCAATGAAAAACAGCAGTGAACCACTGTTACTATGGCAGAAAGTACTGTTCAAGTGTAATTTTTGTAAAGACGTCAAGCCTGGCCTCCTTCCATGTGGGGCTTAAATCTCAAAAATATTTTGCCCAGTTTTTGGCAAAATCCAAAAGATTGTAGATTGCTCTTCTGCAATATCCAGAGAATACCATGAAAATACAAACAGGGACCATGAACCACAATGCAGTAAGCAAGTACTAATCTCGTTTCAGTGGCATGAATGCAATGGAAGTTGAATTAAAATAAAACTCTTCAACAAGGTTTTTAACATGAGAAGCCTTTTAAGTAGAAAAGCATAAGAAAAATGTAGTTTGCTAACAAAATTAAAATAGGAACACATGGAATGTAAGGATTGCTGAATTAAGTCATTTATTACAAAAGCTGTCATCTTTACTTCCCAACATATAGCAGACCATTCCCTCATCAACAGTCTTGAATGGCTGCCTTAATATTTTCTCTTACCATATTTTCACACCCACCCTAAAACAGTTTTTCACCTGATTCATTGTATGGCCTAGTCAATGCCAACATCTTCTGTTTAGGTTAAAAATGTTACAGATGTAGGCTTTTGTAGGATAATATTGCAAACTACATTTGGAAGTCAAAACCGTTCCACTTAAGAAAATCTGGAGGGTATAAACTATACCTGCTACTTGACATCCTTGATTTTTGAAGCAATCATTTCTACTAGAAATAAGGGAACTTATTTGCTTGGGAACTTCCTATAATGTAGCGAAAAAAACACTGCCTAAGTCATTTCCCCACAAAAGCAGAGAAAGCCATGTTAGCTTTTTTGTAACTGACTCTGGGAACAATTTAGTGCAAGAAAGGTAAGACTAATACCGAATTAATCTGGCAGGCCAAGAGGCTGGGGTCCTGCAAAACAGCAGGATTGGGGGGGGGCACGTGCAGGTCATGGGCCAGACGTAGCACCAAACTATACTACAGTTGGGCAAAGTGTCTCTCTTCCCTCTAGATAATTTCAAAGGCTCAAGTGCAGCTGGCCATCACCTTTTCCTAGCCTTAAAAATATTACATAGCATTTCTTTTGACAATATACTATTGCTTGCTGAATTGGGCTGAACTTGGCGGCAACAAAAGATGCTTTACTCCAAAGGTTTTCAATTTTTAGTTATGCTGCAAAAATCACTGTCTATTAAAAACTATAGTAGAGCAACTAGCTTGGTGGACACCATGGGGAGGGCAGGAAAAGCAGAAATGAGGCCAGAAGGAGAAATACTTTATAGTTGTTTAGGGAAATACAGCAGCCTTCCAAACCCAGTGCAAATTTATAACATGAATCTTATGCTGAATAAAAACCAAATCATGTTGTTGGCAATGTTCTGCAGACCTCCTTTGAATACAGTGGGAAGTTTAATAGACCAAACCAAGTTTCACAATTCAGCATTTTTAATCAAACATTGTTTGGAGCTAAACAGGAGTGGGGAGCAATTTGCTTTAAAAACTTCTTTTTTATGTAAGCTAATTTAATAAGGTATGCAGCAGATAGCAAAAAACAGTTGTATAATTTTATTTCTTGTAAAAAAATTACACATGCAGACTAAAACCAGTGTAAGAAAGTATCCACCATTATTTTAAACAAATAACTATACTTAAATAGAAATGTCTGCAGTTTGTTTGTATAAAAATAAGGTCCATTTGTACAGAAACAGATTCTCCAGTTTTCATATTGATACAACAATTCTAAACACATACAATTTAACCTGATCATATTTTTTTTAAATCAGTATGATACTGCTAAGGTATTTTATGTGCAAAAAATTCAACACAGTTCTTAAAAAAAAGTCCTACATATTGAAGGTGTTGGGCTTCAAATCAAATTGTAACTGACTTCAAGTTTCAAGCAGTTCCATACACTGTATTGTAATATCCAAGCCAAACCAAGAAGCAGCTTTTCCCAGTCAGCGCCTGTGCCTGCTGTGCCCTGAACGGCTACCACTGTGGTGCTTGCCCTTATGAGATCTCTCAAAGGAGCGTGATCTTTCCCGCCTTTCCCTGTGGTGTCCTCGCTCATGCCTATGTTTCTTGGCAACATCTGAATGGTCCCTCGATTTGCTCTGAGAACGTGAACGAGACTTTTTCCTTTTGTGACCATGTCTATTTACACCTTTCAACTCTTCTCTGCTGTGCTTGGGTTTCAGATGTGGTGATCCATGGTTATGATGTCTACGAGGGCTGCCACTGTGACTATGTGATCTACTCCTGGATCTTGAGCTGTAGGTTCCAGAGAGACTCCGCCTATTGTTGTAACTTAAAAAAACACAACAAACCTTAGAGTCTTTAAACTTACTACACAAAACCAAAGTTCTGTACTGCTTACGTGTTACTAAACTGCATTTTATCCTGTTACTCAAGTAACTATTTTGTTGTATGCCTTCAAGTCATTTCTGACTTATGGAAAACCTATCATGTGGGTTTTCTGAGGCTGAGTGTGTGACTTGCTCAAGGTCACCTAGTGGGTTTTCATGGTGAGCAGGGATTCAAACCCTGGTCCCCAGAGTCATAGTCCAACACTCAGACCTAATTTTATATTTAGTTGTCAAAAGAGTACATTCAAATGGAATATTATGTCCTTTGCTTTAGAATGGTAGCCTTTAAAAAAAAATATAAGTGAAACTACTGCACAGTACCATCTATTTACTGTTGTATGCTTGTGTGCTATACAAACCC
This sequence comes from Gambelia wislizenii, assembly GCA_030847615.1. Lineage (NCBI taxonomy): Eukaryota > Metazoa > Chordata > Lepidosauria > Squamata > Crotaphytidae > Gambelia > Gambelia wislizenii. The sequence goes on along the minus strand of JAUMIR010000003.1, from coordinate 36,404,100 downwards.
CTAGAGTGTTGAAGATCATCACTTATTTTTCATCCTCCTATATGATAGCAGAATTAAGGATGCTGATCATGCAGCAGCTAGGTGACACTGCACAAAATCCACACGGATTACTCCTGCATATTCCTAGCACAGAGCAAAATAAACTATGTAACACTTGGAGACGGCCTTACTTATTGTAAATGCCCTTCTCCTGCAGGCCTAGCTGGCACCTATGTTGGCTTCATTTTGGTGGCAAATTTAAACCTGATTCTTTAGGCCTGGGATCATGATTTTGACTAGGCTGTGAAGTTTTGTTTTAGTACAGATGGTTTTAACTTGCTTTAAATTGGTTTAAACCTTTTTTGATTTTTTTTGGAAATTGTTATGTGGTTGTAGTTTGTATTTTTTCCACTATCTGGTCCCCACATTTTTATATATACAGGGGAGTATAAATATTTTAATAAATAAAATGAATATACAAATTTAGGTGTGATTAAGGACTTCATTACAGCTTTTAGTAAGGTATAAACACCCCTTAGTTGGAATACTTCATTATGAATAATTATTTTAAGATAATTACTGCAACAGTTTTTGTGATGTTCATACTGAAATCAGAACAGAAGATTTACATTAAGAGTCCCAAATTACTTCAAAGCATTCCTGGTATGAATTTATTTTGTTCGCAGCACTAACCTTCCCTAAGTAATATGGGAGGATGTAAGTTTCCTTTTCCAATTAGGAGTTAAATATTTGTTTAAATTACTCACTGTCGCCTTGGAGAATGAGATCTGGACCGTGATTTTGTTCTTGACTTTGATCGACTAGCACTTCTGCTGCTTCTGCTTCTTTTGCTTTCTTTCCTCATACTGAATTAAAACAGAGCAACAATACCACACCAATTATTACACAGAATGCAATGGCAAACCACTTAAAAGTAATTAAGAATGAATCTGGTCTATTAAAAAAGAATGAGTGCCTTACCCATTGTAAGGGCTCTTAGAAACCACCTGTCTATCTTCTGGTTCTTTTTTGATAGTTTTTGCATTGATACACACTGGTGATTTCTCTTCTGCTTTCATTTCTCTTGGAGAGGCTAAAATTTCAAACAATTCAGGGTAAGTAAGCTGAAGTGACAAAACTCTTAACCTTCCACTTTAGACAATTTGCTCATACAAGTTTCCACAAAATGGCACCAAACACTGACCAGGTTATAACCAAATTTACATGTAATTTCTTCTAACTTAGTTTTTAACTTTGTTTTCTACACATACCATCTTCAAATTGGATTCTTCATTAAAACCTGTGCCAACAAATGTGTTTTCTCTTTTGACTGCTAAGATGCCTGCCACTCTCTGAAATAAGCAATACTAGAGTCTCTTGAGGGGCAAAAATGTATTTTCCATATCAAATAAAACAAATGGGCCTCCTACTTAACAAATCCTCCATCACCTGACTGCACCTACTGAACAGAATCAACTGAAGCAAGCCACAGCTAACTTTTTCCAAGCATGCTCCTACAAGCAGCCTGTTCTTCATATCTTCTGGTACATGCATGATTTGTTTCTGCTGCTAGCAAAGCTGAACCAAGGAACCATTAGCAGCACAACATAGGTAAGGTAGGAAAATTTCATTATATAAGACAAACACTGCCAGGACCACACATGCCATTGAAAAATATGCAACTAATAGCACGTGCAATCCAGATATATAACATAGCTATTAGTATATAGACTGCATCACCTGCTCACTAAGCCCACAGATGCTAAACAACAAAGCCTTGTTCATAAAATGTGCATTTGAGGTTATCAGGTAAATAAAAGCAGTCAAAATAGAGACAATACAGAAGACTTACAGGGCTTAGAAGCAGGTGAAAAGCCTCCCAATGTTGAAAGAGCTGGAGTTCCATCAGGATTTAATCCTTTTGCTTTTAGTTTTGCTTCCTGTAGTGCCATTTTTCTTTTTTCTACTTCCTTATCAAGTAATTCATAGTTAGGCTGAAAAATACAGAGTCCAGAAGTCAGATCAATAGCTAGCTGCACAATCTTACTTGATTTAGCGTAATATACCTTCCAACAGTTAAGGTATTATAGGACCAACCACAAATAAGGTAATGGCTTCTACTCAGGAGACATCTTAGGCATGCATAAGGAGAAAATTTGTAAAGGATAGATGAAAATGACCCAGAGATCAGACTCTGCAAGTCTGTAGCCAAGAAGATCCTCAGATATGGGATGTTCATGCGACAGGTGAAAATTAAAAAAGTAAGTAAAATGAAAGAAAAAGTTATGATGATCTGCTCAACCCACTGACAATGACAGAAAGTCCTGGAAGGAGATGGATTAGGATCTCCTATTTGCAAAAGGATGGATTACTATTTTGCACTGTATAGCTGTAATACACAAATATATGAGTCTAGTAGCTCTCCAGCTCTCTACAACAGAACAGAAGAAGATGGGGAAAGAAAAGGGTATTTTTTATATACTTGGGAAACCTCCATAGATACACAGCAAAGCAATATCTAAACCTGGACAATGAAAACAATTTAAAACTGTCCAAAACTCTGAATATCTAGAATGCACATCAGAAAAAAGGCCAGGGAAGGAATCGACCTATACTAAAATCACTAACCACTTGTAAGCATTCACGGTGGTGGCAGGAGGGGGATCAGTTTCATAGTGAAATTAATGAACGTTCCTCCCTGAAGAACATAAAGGTGTTGAGAAAAAGAAAAAAAGAAAAAAGAAAAAAAAAAAAAGGTTGAGAAAAAGAAAAAAAAACCCTAAAGTATTTCCCCCTTTGACAGGCCATTTGTCAGATTTACTATTGACAGCCATTGGCAAAGTGAAAGCTGCAGCAAAATATAGCTCAGCATGGAAAGACCTTCCCCAACAAGAAGCTGAACTATATGGTCGCTATTGGAAGCTTGAACAGGAGCACATCTCTTTAGTCAAACAGGTGTCCACCACACTTTTGGATGATAATTCTCATAATGTGACCTATGCTGGCTGGGGCATATGGCAACTGTCACCCAAAAGATCAGAGTTCCAATTTAACTACCCTTGTTTTAAGCGTTATACAAACAATGTAATATTGTTGTATTTCTACATTTGAGTACAATCAAAGTCACCTTCTTTCTAGTGTAAAGCTTAAGTGTTGTTAAACATATTTCCTGAATGTCTTCTTCAGTAGTTCCAAAAAGCAAAAACCAATGAGGACGGTTAGGCAAAGGAATCTGTAAGAGAGAAAAAAGAAAAAGTGTCAAATCTAACTAAAACCAACAAGTTTTTTTAAAAAGCAAAAAATTACTAAAGGTCTTTGTGGAAACAGAAAGCAGACAAATACTTACTTGCAGAGCTCTAGCAGCAAGATAGATACAAGCACATGCTATTGTCTCTGGCTGAAATCGAACAAAAACATTGGTTCGAAGGCTGTCATTCATGTAATTCCTGAAAAATTTGGAAGAGAGTAAAGAACATGAATGTCTTTCAACTTCTAAAGCCTATTATGGAATAAAACACACATTTGGAGACTCAATCTACTTTATTATTTTTTCTTCATCTTCATTCCAGCAATTTAGATTCCACTGTGTCAAGTAACATGCCTTAAGATGGCATACTAAGTCAAATATGTCTTGAAGACAAAAATGCTTCAAATGCCCTTGGACCACTGTAACAAGACTCTTGTCATCTCTCTAGAACATCAAAGCACAAGCTGAGTTTTACATTGAATTTAGTCTTCATCACCACAAAGAGTTGATGCTGAAGATGGTCAGCATTTACGTTTTATAAACTATTATGTGGTTCATAGTTATGAATATTCCATGAAGTGTCCATCAACTAGGATTTAGCTTCTAAGTTGTTCATATGCCCAAATTTAATGTAACTGCAGATGACCATTCAACAGAAATAAAAGGTTAATTCACTCTTACTTCAAACAGATCAAGAGGTTACTTTCTACAGCATGTTTGCAGCTATCAAAATTAATGGTTAAATGCATCACACATGATACCTGGTAAAAAAACCAAGTTCTACATGGTATGATCTGACCAATTTAGCATTGTTGCATCCCACTGATTTGACCTGTTTGATAGAACCCGGCTTGTGGGGGCAATTAGCTAACACACATTGGAAACTGCTTAATGCAGTGTAGATGTGTAAATTGCTATTGCTTAAAACAAATTGTAAGCCGCTCTGATAGCCTTTGTGGCTGAAGAGCGGGGTATAAATAACTATTAAAAAAAATTAAATAACTCTCCTATTCAAATCAATGGGATTTGTATGTTACTTGCCATATATATATTTTAACAAGTTATTTCAATGGACTTCAAACTAATACATGCAAGGCTGCAGCCCTCTAGGAGACTTTGCAAAGACTATGCAAAGTAAATGGTATCTGAATAGTTATAAACATACTGTAAAGTCATGTTCTAACAAATCAAAAAGATTTCCTTACCTTCCAATATAATGTTTCAAAAATAGTATTTTAGAATTTAATTATGAACTTTTCCATTCTGAGTTGAGAGAACCTCCAACATGCTAATTGATCTAGTCTAGATATCTGATTGGTGGGAAAACTGTGCTCAATACAGACACTAATTGAGTAGGTGCATACTAATTTTGCATGCAATTCCCACAAATTAAAAAACCCCAAACAACTAAAACCTAAATTTAGACAAAAGTGGAAAAGCAATTAATTAAGAATCATTATGGATAGAACTAAAGTAACTACCCAGTTTATGTCAATAGGTCATGTAAGAACTACAATAACTAGAAAAACAATACACATTTCATATGTTGAACAGGTACTTCTAGAATCAAATATACAAATCCTTTCGACACCCCGACAGAACTAGAAGATGCTGCCAGATGGATATGGACCACTTCAGTAAATCTCGGCTGAGAGCTTGCACTGGATTGGCTGGAGAGAGAGGCAGCCAATCAGGCCATCCTCAGGTCATGAGCTGTGGTGCAGAGGGCAGAGTTCTATGACTTACCATCAGGGACTACCCTTTAATTAAAGAGTAGAAAAAAGAAAAAAGTTAAATTGAGTTCTCCAAGAAAATGTATTCTGACAGCCATGAAAATAGTAAGCAGAAAACAAGCACCATCACAAGATCCACTTTATAAAATCCTCATTTAACTTACAGTTCATTGTTTGGCATATTGGACATCAAGCTTGTTTTTTTTTCTGCTACTATTTTCCTGGCAAGAAGAAAGAAAAGAATAACTTACCAAGCGGTTTGGACGAGGGTTTGATTACGTTCACATTCTAAGACTTGCAAGTACATAACAATGATCTGAGAGAGAGAAAACAACAACCAGAAGTATTAAGAAATGATTTCCATGTTAAGTAGTTTACTGTAATTACACTCAACCTGAACATAAGGTAATAAAATATAATTATATCTAAACAATATAATCCCCCACTGACTCCAGTTTGTAATCAGAAATGTAACCCTATTCCCAGAGATTGGCATTCAAGATTATGCTACACAATTAGTGGTTACCTTTCTTGGAACCATCAAGACATACGATAATTCGGTACTAAAGAGAAAAACATTAGCAGACTCACCTTATGTGGATGCTTGACATGAACACAAAATCCCAATTCCTTCAGCACCCTTCTTTCTGCTTTGATTACTTGATTTTTGGTGTTTATGTAGTTCTGATCAAGTATCAATGGGCTGGGAGTCCTACAGTTTTTAAGAAATAGAGTCAAAACGGTTTTTTATATTGAAGACAGTGGCTACTCTTTTTTCCCTTCCAACCAACTAATGGCAACAGAAACCAGATTTTAAACTCCTGCAAACAAGTTTAAGCTTTAATCTTGTGCTGTCCAAGTTAACTAAATTTACTACCTACATGTATATTAACTAAAAAAATATTTCTGTTTCATATCAATGTTCAAAACAATACATCCCATGTCATTTCAGTTAATGAAAAAAGACTATGATGTACAAGGCTGAAACCCAAAAAAATGTTCAAGATGATATTATTATGGGAACCTTCCATTCTCCGAAAAGAAACGCAGTGCTGCATTCATCACTCAAATAACCACTGTGAATTTCCACATCTGTAAAATAAATGTGTTATTCATAAGAAATAAAACACAAGTACTTCAGTCATTTCACTGAATAATCATAATACATTTTTGATTTCTTCAATGTTTAGTTTTCTTTTAAAGAGCACCTAAAAGAAACATTTTATTTTAAATACACTACAGTACTGTAATATTCTTTCCCTAGTCCTGGATTTGTAAGACTGATAGGTCAGTTTCATCCCATGTTTATAATACAAACCAGATATTAATTTAGAATTTTGTGCATATCTTGATTTCACTGTCAAACTCATTTAGCTATCAGACCAACATACTTTCTTGAACAATTAAAACCATTTAAAAGAATAAAGCAGCAGAACATTTTCATGTGCAGAAAGATTATGTTTCAGCCAGGAATCAACATTATTTCATTCATACATTTCCTTTTGAGCAACATAAAAAAATGCATACAGAAAATACTATATTAAACATGCAGTCATACATTTTTAAGCTGACTTATTAATGCAAGCCTGTACATTACTCTTACCCCTCCCATTTCAACATCTCCCATGCTGGAATTTAAACAGTAAGATCCTCAGGGTACACATGCCCATCTTACACACTTGTACTATATATATCCTCACCAATTTTAATTCTGCATTCTACATTCTAATTGACTGAATAAGCATCTTTAGAACTTATTTGTTTACATTAGACTATAAGAAGAAAACAAAAAAAGAGCAACTTTCAGTGGAACGGGGGGGGGGAAGCAATTCAGAGACGTGTCATGCCTAAGTGTTACTGTGTTTGAGATACATGAGCTGCACTGAATTCCTGAGTTTACTGCAGTGCAACCCACAGTTCTGTAGTGGCAGAAAATTAACCCAGATGGAAGCAGCTATGTTTTGATGCTGCATCCACTGATGCAGATTGCCCTTGTGCTCAAGGGTATAAGGTGTCAACGTAAGAAACTGGTATATATACATGCATTTCTTAATATTTAATACATGAGACATTCTTATGATATCTTGATGGTACAAAATCTTATGTCAGTTCAAATATTTTTAGAGTATCATGTTCAGATTCATAAACATATTCATTCCTATCTTTGGCCCCGCATTCACATTCTTTGCCTTCTTGATGTTATTGACAAGCACAGCTAGTCTTCTATTAACACCAACCAGTGCAAGTTATAAAATACCTAATGCTTTGTATTTCCCTTAGTGTGTCCTACTCAACTCTTTATGAAGTACACAGAAATATGCACTTTTACCCAAGTGGACTTACTTATAACTTTCCTTACATTTTTTAAACCTTGTTGGCTTCAAAAATTGGCTTCATAAAATACTCAAAATTTATCATAGAATGTGAGTAAAAAAAGCAGTTGAGTAACCAAGGATAGTTTGCAGAAAGGCCAGTATCTGCAGATAAATACCAAGTTTATACAGAATCTTCCCACAAAATGTCGAAGTCGTTTATTTTGATAGTATTAGACAATATTTGGATTACTCACTGCTACTTACATAAATACATACTGTTAAGTATCAGGTCAACAGAATCTACAATTCTGGTAAAAAGCATGTCCTGACATCCTGACAAACCAACTATCATTGAGTGTGTTTGGGCTCTAAACTACTTGCTGAGTTAAAAATTAACCATTTGAATGAGACATGAGCTTCAAAGTGACTGAAGCTACACACACTTCAAACGGAATGCTTGCTATATACAAGTCACCCCCCTGTATCGGCAGGGGATATGTCCCTGAATTTATCATGGATACATGAAACCACGGATAATGCCGGAGCACACAGAAAATTCCTAGAGATGATATATTTTTTCAGATGTGGATAAGTGAAACTGCAGATACTGGTCCTGTGGATACAGGGGTCGCCCTGTATAAACCTCTGAGATAGTAATTTGCTATACTAACACTATAGTACTAGTAAAAAAAATTTAATTGACATGCATTTCTTCAGCACCTACAATGAATAAGCTTATCTGTCAGACAAATGTGATTTATCTGGACATAACACATGACTAAGAGACTAAAGCTATTTTAGAGTTGTAACAAAAGGTTTAGTAACTAAAAATTTTAATGTGACAAAATCGAGTAGACACCAAAGGCCGACAATCTTTTCCTCAATTTTTTTCTAATGGACTCAGCACTGCAGTAAGAGTGCTTCAACACTCTAATACAGTATCCAAATTGAGAAGAGAAAATGCTCACATAAGCTAGAATTTAACTGTTCAATAAGCTGGAAATAAGTGTGTAACATCCCAGTTCTAAAGTCTACTCAAAATCCTGCTTCAGAATTCATTGGCAATTACTCCAAAATGAATGCTAACTAATCTCAAGAGCAAACATCAGCAAACATTCACAGAAACAATATGGGTTAGAATAAAACTCTTAAGCTATATAGGAGATTTTCACACTACACTATTATAGTGTTACTATTCCACTTTAACTGCTTTGGCTTCCTCCTGTGGAGTTCTGGGGTTTGTAATTTAGTGAGGCCTAAGAGCTCTCCCACTGAGAGTTGTAATGCCCGTCCCTAAACTGCAAATCCCAAGATTCCACAGGAGGCAGCCATACCAAATAAAGTGGAATAGTAACACTATAACAGTGTAGTGTGAAAATCTCCATAGTGTTTCAATTCACATACAGTTCCATGTTTCATCTTCAATCCAGTTAAATATTAAAGATGGATAACGATCACACACACACACACACTTCAATATGCAACCCATGTTTGATTTTAAATTTTTATTTATTTAGTTATTTATACCCTGCTCTTCGGCCACAAGGCTATCAGAGCGGCTTACAAATTGTTTTAAGCAATAGCTATTTACACATCTACACTGCATTAAACAGTTTCCAATGTGTGTTAGCTAATTGCCCCTACAAGCTGGGAACTCAATTTACCAACCTACAAAAGGATGGAAGGCTGAGTGAACCTTGGAGCCCGCTGGAATTGAACTTGCAACGTGGTGGCTTGCAGTACTGGCATTTAACCACTGCGCCACCAGGGCTCCTGGTAATGTTTCAGTAATGTTTGGTAATGTTTCAGTAAGGTTCTGAGAAAATTTCATATACAATAGTCTAACTACATAGAACACAAAGCAAAGATGGTATTGATATGATGTTCACTTCTGCCTATCTTACTGTGATTTTTTAAAGAGTAATGTTCACTGATACAAGAAGTCTAGTACAAAAACATAAGGAAGTTCCATAGCTATCTGCACTTCCAAAGGACTCCTATTAGAACAAATGCAAATCTTCAAGTTATGTACTTATGAAGCTGTTACACAGCAAGACATACTCCAATACATACATTCCAGGGGCACTGCATGCAATATTTTAAATTGAAGTCGACGGGACTGAATCTGGAATCACTGCAAGCAAAGGAAGTGCTCCATATTATAGTCCCAATAAGTAGTAGAGATTGAACTATTATACTTCCACTGCACACATCTGCCTAGCCGCATAGTTTTAAGAAAACCGAAATCTTTATTTTCTGGTTATTACAAAATGTAACCAAAATAATTAAGTATGCATACAAAATTCCCATTGAGACTCATAATTAGAAAGCACATGACTTGTAACAAATTTTATTAAATGCTATTTATGTTCTTAATTTGTATGCTTGACAGTATTAGTGCTCCAAATAAATGAATACATTTTTAAAATTTGGAGAATCTAGATTTGATACCAGACCAATTATTTTTTTTCCACAGAGGACTAGGTTTTAGCATCTAATGTTACAACCGTGAACTGGGTGAACTACTTTCAGGGTTAAGGATTTCACTATATACACTTTACACACAGGTGAAGTTGCAACAGAAATCCCGAGCATAGCATATTTAGATTTACTAGTTAACATTTTTATACCTTTAGCTAATTTCCAAAAACCTGGACAGCAAAGATAAAAGCTTAAAACAAGATACAGGAGTTCTTCCAAATGGTTCACCAATGGCCAACCTGTCAGTCCCCGATTCCAGTGACCTATTCTCAGAGCACTGGCTTCTCCTTGGGGATTTTCGATTCGTCACTCACTGTTGCCATGACGACAGCTTCATCTCTATGAACCACTCCACATCACCCAGGCTTTGGTAAATGTAGCTGGTCGCTGTATAGTCGGTTGCAAGGGAAAAAAGAGCTAAAGTTAATAACATGCACAACTGATTTATTAGTAAAATTGTAACACGCAGAAAAAAATTCTTATATCCAAATTGAAAAAATGAACCTGCATGCCAAATTTTTACAGTTTCATTGAGACTGTTTCGTTATTCTAGAATTTGTATACAGCACCTATTTTTAGGTTTGTTAGTAAGGAACAAAGTGATGCACATCTACTTTGATATGTAACTACCCACCATAGTGTGTGTATATTGGGACGCCAGTTTTTCATAGGATCTTACTTTATTTGTTTAGTGGGTAAGTTGATAAATCCACTACTAAGGTAACTTGGTCTTATCTTGGCTAAGGAACTTTGTGAGTTATTAGCTACAACTTCACTTGAAATTAAAACACCGGAGGAAAAACATCTGTTTTCCCACCCCTTTCACTGAAACTTAGGATTAACTTTTATTTACTTAAACGACTTGGAAAGAAAAACAGACAAGATTAATACATGTACATCTTGCTAGTGCATGTACTGACCACACCTTTTAAAACAATTTGGGCTAGTGTACTCTAAACTAAAAGCGGTAAGTTTATTTTTTGGCCTTATGATGTCCATTTCACAAGATATCAAGGCAACCAAAAGTCCTTGGAAATTTCACTAACATGTCAGGAGATCACTGACAAATCAAGTCTCATCTTTACTACCACAAAGCATTTCACAAAATACTGAAAATAGAACAATATGTCTTATTACTGCACTATGCTTTCTCTTTAAACATTTCTTTACAGCCTTTCCTTCACTTAACATATCGCTGTGCGATTTGTTTTATAACTAAAAGGTGGACAGTCCTAAAACTTTGGAACAGTTCTACAACAATCACAAAAGCACATACACAAAATTGAGACTCATCTGGTTTATAGAAAATTATCTTGTATGACAAAAGTCTTGTTCCTGTCATTCTAGAGACACATGGTTTCCAGGATTCCTCTGCTTACATTCTTGAAGATACCATTAAAAACAGGCACATGCTGTAAACCAAACCATGCTGTCAGCTTCCCCAACTGAAAATACCACTAGAAACTTTAACCTGTTAAGATATCAATATTCTAAACAGCTTGAAAAACAAAATATACTCTCTGCTATATTGAATTACGGGCAACAACCTAATAAAACACAGCCACCATTTCCAGTGGAATTAACATCCAACAGAATGTACAGTTAACAAATTTTACTACAAAATATAATAAATTAAGAAAGAAACCTAGTAGGACAAGCCAAGACCTAAGGCTCTCTTCCACCAATTTCAAGATTTACTCAAACCAGAATACTTAATGCTTCAAGGTGCTAAGCTGCATGATAGCTAAATTAACAAAATATGTAAAAAAAGCTCTTAAGAAAAATCACCCTCTCAAAGAAGTGAACCTATCCAGTCACAGCCTCCACACCATTTGGACTACATTACAGTGAGACAACCTACACTGCTACAATGGATGCATTAAAAGTGGAGCTGAGCTTACCTTTTAGCTCTTAACTGCCGCAAGTGGTGGAAAACATTGATCACATCCCTTATGCGACGAGGTGCTTCTTCAATTTTGGAAGCAAGATTGATGCAGGCCATAGCAACAATCTGGAAAAAGAGACACATTATTATGAAAAAGAGATTTTCAAGTTCAGATGCGACACATTAATACAGAACTAGACCCTACATCATGACTTACTGTATACCCTAAGAGAGATACCAGCCAAAAGTCACCAGAGAAGCAACATAGTCTAGGAATTTTTCAAAGAGAAAACGACTGGGCAGGATTTCTTCCCGGACATGGAACCTACTACTATCTCTCTGGTTCCCAACCAGCATCACACTATATTCCGAACTCCCTCCACCTTAGGCCACATCCTTCCTCCTGCCTTTGCCCTTCAACTACATTGTTAAACTAAACTCATCACCAAAACTACAAGTTTTGCGTTTCTATGGCTATTCAACAGCCTGCTTATAACGTCTGTTCCTAGGCACCAGCAGTTCACTCAATGCCTTTGAAGAAATAGATCATGCCTATGAAAGCTTATGCTACAACTTCTTTCTCTGTTAGATGATACAAGATCCCCTTGCTTACAGAACCTACCACTGTTCCTGAATGCCCACCACTCCCTCTCACAATACTGGCCTAAATCCAACTGTGAATTCCAACTACAGTGTGTGTGCCTTCAAGTCTTTGTGATTGGTGGAATCTGTGGATGCAGAACCTGTGGATGGATATAGGGCCAACTATAAATATGAGTATGCTGCTGGAAAGAAGAATACTCCAGAATGTAGTCCCCTAAGATTCTAATTGCACATATTTTTCAGAGGGCAAAGAGAGAGGCTGGTTCAGATGCAGTTCCTCTCTTCCTTCAACGCAGATTATGGTACTGAATCTCATATTTTTTTCCTTAAACCGTACTCAAATTTCCAGACATGGTAGCTGTCTAAAAGGTATAGTCCAGTTTATGTTTCCTATGGTTAATGCTAACCTGGATGAGCTCATAACTTGGGATTTGTAAGCAGCCTCAGACTGCTTTGAGTTCCTAGGTTATATGATTAACCCTTGTTAGTATTAATTGTAGTTTTGTGAAGGTGAATCATGGTTGCAGTGGTGGGAGTAGGTAGCATTCACAGATTCCTGCAGCCCTGTGCTGGTAGATCCACCATAGTTAGGGAACAGGAAATGTTATATAAGCTAGATGATGATTTTCATAAAACTGTCAGTCAAGATCAAGATTTCCTGCATGGCAGGGAGTTGGACTGGATGGCCCTCGTGGTCTCTTCCAACTCTACAATTCTATGATTCTGTAAGTCATCTGTTGAGTTATGGCGATCCCATAAATTTCATAGGGCTTTACTAAGGAAGGAATAATCAATGGCTCCATTGGAATGTGCTAGGTCAGCGTTTATACAGCTAGTTCTACCCTGGGTTTAAAACACATTACTTTATTTAAAAAAAAATCTACTCATATCTACAGTTGTCCCTCCAAATCCATGGATTTAAATATTCACGGATTGAGAATATTATTTAAAAAATAATAATCCAAAAAGCAAACCTTGATTTTGCCATCTTATATAAGGGACACCATTTTGCTATGGCATTGCATATAATGGGACTTAAGTATTCACGGATTTTTGGTCTCCACGGGAAGGCCTGGAACTAAACCCTAAGAGAATATGAAGGGACAACTGTATTTTGGAGTTTTTTCTTTTTAAATATCCATTTTCAAGAAATCCGTCTTGAGGAACAGCCCATTCATTCCCTCATGCCCTTCCCATTGCCACCCGCACAAACTCACCTCGAAACTATGCTTGACAAAGGACTTGGAATAGAAAAAGCGGTGAAAGAGCACCTGCCCGGTCGCCATCGCCACCTGCGAAAGACAATCCCCAAGCGGGGAGGGGGAGAGGAGGGGGAGAGACAGCCAGCCTGGTCAGTAAGCGGAGGGATGCGCATGCGCGGAGACCAACCACTCCTCCCCTCCCTTTCCGGAAGCGGCGTCGAGGCCGGTTTGTCAAGCAGGCCCAGGTTGCGCGTCCGCCGCCATTTTGTGCCCAGCGCTCTCAGCCACCCCCGGGCTGCCCTTTCTCTCGCTCAGCGGGCTCCCCTCGAGCGTGCGCGCCGGCGGCTCCCAGGCCTGGTCGGCGCCCGCCCTCCCTCCTTCTCGGGACTGAGGGGAACCACCAACCTAGGCCGCGCTGCCTTCAGGGAGACAGGCCGCGCTCGCTCCCTGACAGCCAGCCGGCCCCAACCGCCCTCCACCCCGGTCCCTGGCGCTGACCTGCGGCAGGCGGAGGAGGATGCCGGCGGCCTGGATGAGCTCGCAGCCCAGGATGCGGAGGTCGGTCTCGCTCTGCAGGTCCAGCCCGTCCTGCATGGAGGGCGTCGGGGAGAGCCGCTCCTCCGGGATGAGCGAGTGGTCGATGGTCAGCGACACCTCCGAGTAGAGCCGGTCCCCGATCAGGATCCCTGTGGGGAGAGGCGCAGGAGGAGCCGGCGGTGGCGCCGAGGCGAGCGGAGCCCCGGCGGCGGCGGGAGAAGGATGAGTCCCAACAGAGGCCATGACGGACGACCGCACCCGGAGCCGGCCACGCAGAGAATAACCCTTTGCGCCCAGCCCGCCCGGCGACCAATGACGCAGCACGGAGCGGTGCACGCTGGGAAAAAAAGAGTCGCTCTCGCTCTCTCTCCCTCCCTCTCCTCGCGACGCGAATGGCACGTTCTGTTCTCTCGCTCGCGCTACTCCCGTTCTATGCATGACGTCATTGGCGCCAAAGCAGCCTCGGGTGGGGCGGCTGGGGAGAGATTCGAGGAGGAGGAGGGCGCGCTATTAATAACCACTGCTGGGGACAGTCGTACAGTTGTCCCTCCGTATCCACGGATTTTGTATCCACGGATTTAAATATTCACGGCTTGAAAATATTCTTTAAAAAATAATAATCCTAAAAGCAAGCCTTGATTTTGCCATCTTATATATGCCATTGCATATAATGGGACTTGAGTATTCACGGATTTTGGTATCCACGGGGGTCCTGGAACCAAACTCCAGCGAATATGCAGGGACAACTGTATTATTCACTCCTCACTAGTCAAGACTTAACCCTGGCAAAAGAGCTTATATCAACACAGATTTTCACATTGAGCTGTTTTGTTACCACTGTGGTTATTATTGTTACCACTTTTATTATTAGATTGTAAGCCTGAGGCCACTTTAATTCTATTATTAGATTGTAAGCCTGAGGGCAGGGAACTAATTTGTTGTTCTTTTTGTTATAAGGCTCCATGTACATTGATGGTGCTGTAGAAATAAAAGATTATTACAGTATAATACTATTGTCATATTAGATACAAGACCTATTCACATCAAGCTGTTTTGTTACTGGTATGGTTATTGGTATTGTTACCACTTTTATTTTACTTCTGTTTATTGACATATTAGATACAAGACATATTCATAATGTATTATAGAGCTCAAAATTAATAAAAACAGTTTAAAAATATAGAGATGCAGCTGAATGAGGCGGTGGAAGTAACAAGGCAGTAGAGTGGAGGTTGCCACTGGAGTACACAGTACTTTCAGAATTCCCCTTCATGTGAAAGGATGCTTTGATTGTGTATTCCTGCATAGCAGGGGGCTGGACTAGATGGCCCTTGTGGTCTCTTCCACTCTGATTCTATGACAGAGCCAAACAATCCCTCTCATTTTTAGCTGCAAGGTGTAAACAAGCTCCTTGAGGATTAACATTGTAGGTCCCTGCTATGTTAGTTTTCTACTTGTCAAGGTTTAAAAAAAAGACAAGGGCCTGTTAAAATGCTTCCAATAATAATAATAATAATAATAAATGTCTTTATTTCTTACCCACCTCTCCCTGTGGATTGAGGCATGGAACAACACATCAACATAATATTAATTAAAAATACATATCAGTTAAAACTTATCAATTTAAAAAACAAGTTAAGACTTAAGACATTTTAAAACAATCAGTACACAGTTTTAAATTCACACTTTAAAACCATCTGGATAGACCTGCTGGAAGAGCAGGCCTATCTATACATGAATCCTGCTCTACAACAGGATATCTGGTGTGCCACCTTCCTTTCTTTTTCCCTCCACCTTTCATAGCATTATTGACTTTTCCAGTGAGCTCTGCCTTCTCATGCTGTGACCAAAGTACATTAGTTATATAAAGCGCACAGAAAAACCCCTGTCTGCTACTGCAGTTTCCATGTATGATCTCTTTGGACCATCCCTTTTCAGCTTGTGATCCAGTATGGCACCTGGGCCCTTTTCAGATATATTGCTGCCAAGTCAGATTTCCCCTCTTCTATACTCATGTCCTTATTTCTTTGACTGTACATTTGAAGTTCACCTTAGGGTTTTGCCACAGCACCCCTCCTCACTTCATAAGCCCTGGTGGCGCAGTGGTTAAATGCCAGTACTGCAAGCCACCACATTGCAATTTCTATTCCAGCGGGCTCCAAGGTTCACTCAGCCTTCCATCCTTTTGTAGGTCAGTAAATTGAGTACCCAGCTTGGCGGGGGGGGGGGGCAATTAGCTAACACACATTGGAAACTGCTTAATGCAGTGTAGATGTGTAAATAGCTATTGCTTAAAACAATTTGTAAGCCGATCTGATAGCCTTGTGGCTGAAGAGCGGTGTATAAATAAATAAATAAATAAAATTAAAAAAATAAGTTCGTTTCAAGCCCTTTTAATAAGCTTTGTTAGGTTTTTGCCAACAAATGGTTGGTAGTCCCCATAAGGTGCCCCCAGTCCTTCATATTGTTATTCTAGTTTATGATCCATGAAACTAAATATTCCCAATGATACCATTTACATACCGTAGTTGTTCACTTTTGACATTCTTCATTCCTGATTGACGGCTTGATCTTTGATAGGAAGGACTGATAAAGACACACACGGGATGCATCAAGAGACTCCTATGGCTCACAGTTAAAGGTGCAGCTAATCTGTAATTTTTCATTAATGGATTTACTGTCATAAGAAAATCAAAACAAAAATACAGGAGGGCTGTGAACTGAAGATGACATCCAGAGCCCCTGCAAACTTATATGGTATTCAGAGACCATGGTACAAGTGCAGGCTAGAAATGCCCTTACAGCAATTTCAGGTGAGGCTTTTCTTTTGCCATCACACAGCCTTATTCATGGAATTTTACTGAGACTGCAAATCATGTTGCACAACCCTGTTTTTCCATGGTTAAATTTGCTGCAGAGAAAAGCAGAATAGCTGCATAGTGTCATCTGATAGAGTGAAGAGTGCCCTGTAAATAATCTTAGTTTTATCTGAAGAGACCTCCATGACAGGATGAGATATGTTAGGCCTGCAGGCCCCTGTAGGTCCTCAGTACTGCCCAGATTTTTTTTAAATTGACAATGCTCATGAGACCATAAAATTAAGCTGATGTACAATATTTTTTTTTAAAAAAAATGTGCATGCACCTTATTGAAAATGGATCTGACGAGTCATTGAGAGAGGAGGAAGTTATACACAAGGGGGCGGAGGGGAAAGGGCTAATGTGGTGCCTTTGGAGCGGTACCAGACATTTCCCAATTATTGTAAAAACGAGATTGGGAATAGCGTTGATAATGTTTGCTTGCATCAAGGAATCTATTCATTTCCTTAAGAGACGGCATGAACACTTATTGGAAGCGTATTGTGGTAAACCTCCTTGTGTCTTCCCTTTGTGTCAGTAGGATTCTCTTCCAGCCTGCTGTCTTAACCGTCCTGCTTAGGGGCTGTCTAAATAGTGAAAATACTCCCCACAGGATGTGAGGAGACTCCTACCTGTCTTAATGGGACCCCGCATTGTTACACCATATTCAGAAGGAGCCCCCCCCCCCAAAAAAGTCAAAAACTCTTGCGGTTTTCCCTGGCGTTTTAAAAAAACAGCAAGGGGAAGGCGCATCCCTGCTTGTTGGGACAAGCAATTCACTTTGATTCGCTTTCCTATATGAGCGGAAGTGCAAAGCTGATGAGCCCAGAGGGTGGGGCTTGCTAACAAAGCAAGTGCCCAGAGCTGCCATATTGGATTTTCGCCTTAGCGAATGAGCACAAATGTGATAAAACAGGGTGGTTTAAAAAAAAAATTCCTATGTGCGACAGAGCGATATTTCGCCTTTACTAAAATATCACTCTATCATATATAGGATTTTTTTTAAAAAAAGTTTGGTGGCTGTAAATTCAGGGAAGTTAAAATATGGGTAATTCACTCGCGCTTGCTATCTTGACTGGTGGGCATGCAAAGCTTTTGGGGGCCAAAAAACTATTAAGACAAATTGTGGATGCTGCAGTTTGCCATTACTGCAGAGCAATCTGTTTTTGTTTTGTTTTGGGTTTTTTTTTTTGCCTCGTTTAGACAGGCCCATAGTTATCCATATTATTATACACTTGGGGGTAGGTATGATCTCTTCCATTGGCACCACTGGTCCCTCTGTCTGTATTGTTGCTGGACTCTGGGTTGTGACTTCTTTATGCCGTATCCTATGTCATTTTTTCTCAATTGGGAAGCGTGTGCGTGCGCACGCCCAGCCACCCACACAATCATTCAGAAACAAGCTATACAGTTTGATCCCCTTATCTACTGGACCAGTATCTGTGGTTTCACTTACCTGTGCTAAAATGCATTCCAAAAATATTAAATGGAATTTAATGGAAATTAAATGGAAATTGAAATAATAAGAGATAATAAGTGGAAATTGAAACTTCTGTGCTGTATTAAATGGAAAATGGAATGGAAATGGAAAATTCCCAAATTGCCATGCCATTCTCTCACAGTATTTCACATTTTCCACACTGTCTTGTTTTTTTCTCACTGTATATATACTATATGCTACCCAGTTGTTTAGTAGCCCTCTCAGTTATGTGATCTGATTGTGGTATGGTATACTTGTGTAAAGTGCTTGCACTTTTACAGTGCTTATGCTGTTTACTCAATAATAGCTCCAAAATGGTGATGCTGGCAATCCTGATAAGACTAAGAGAATCTGTAAGTGCTTCCTTTAAGTGAAAAGGTGAAAGTTCTCGACTTAATAAGGAAAGAAAAAAATGTGTGCGCACAGGTTGCTCAGATCTACGGTAAGAATGACTCTTCTATCCGTGAAATTGTGAAGAAGGAAAATGAAATTTATGCTAGTTTGGCTGTCACACCTCAAACTGCAAAAGTTACGTCCATAGTGCTTAATAAAGATGGAAAAGGCATTAAATTTGTGAGTAGAACACATGACCAGAAAACAAGTTCCCATTGATGGCAACGTGTCGTGCCACAAAGCATTGAGCCTATATGAAGACATCAGCAAGGCATCCCCCGAAATGAGTGACACCAAGCCATTTAATACAAGTAATTAAAGAGGAAGGTTTGAAATTTAAAGACCTGTTAACAATAGACAATGCACCTGGCCATACTGAATCTGTTTGCTATGAAAATGAAAATGTAGAGGTTAAATTCTTACCTCCAAATACAACCTCATTGCTTCAGCCCCTTGACCAGGACATAATTCATTCTGTTGCAGCGTTGTACACCTACTTGGTATTTGATTGCATTCTATCAGCAATTGATGCAGACCCTAATCTGGACATAATGCAGTGCTGGAAATCATTTACTATTGCTGACACAATAGCACTCATCAAAGCTGAAATGGATCAACCAAAACCAGAAACTTTTGTCTTGTTTATACGGTCAAAATAATACTAATGAGATGCGAAGGTACAGCGATCCGTTCATATGGACATGTGCACATATATGTGTCATTTGGAAGGGGGGCAGCCAAATCCACTGCAAAGTCCGTGTGCATCATGTCCAGGGCTTCGTCTGGATTTTTTAAAAGCTCCGTATGATGTGCAAATGTGCAATCGTTTGAACACTCACATTTGCACAGATATGAACAGGCAGCATCATCTGATTGGCTGGACAAGCATGGGGGGCAGGGCCAGCAAACAGGGAAAGTGCTTGCTGCCGCCATGTTGGATTTTCAGCTAAGTGAGGGTCGATAACACAGCGATCTTATGCTCTTCCCCCCCTTTTTTTGTAAATACGAACTATCACGTGTGCGCACCATGGGAATCTGTTTTTTTTTGTAAATGGTGGCTTAAGATTTAAAATGGCAAGTAAATCACTTGCAGACGCCATCTGGGCTATGGGGTCACGTGGAGTTTAGGGGGGCTCTTTTGACCGTGAAGACAGGTCGCATCGTTGTGAATGCCTGCTTTTTTAGACATGTTCGTATTTTTCCCTCTCGTATAGACAAGACCTGTAAATGCTGTCAGAAGAACTTGAGCTTCAGGAGACAGTTGGCAGGGGCAGGGGCGATTGCTGGTTCTCCCCACTGCCAATGTCTGAGGCTGTTCTGTGCACATTCAAACAGGAGCCTCAGGCTTCAGGAGGGGGTTGGTGGCAGTGGCAGCAGCGATTGCTGGTGCTCCTCGCCATGTCCGAGGCTGTTCTGTGCACATTCACATAGCAGCCTCAGATGTTAGGAGGGGGTTAGTTGCAGCGATCGCTGGTTCTGCCACCTCCTGATGTCCAAGGCTGTTGCGTGTACATTCACACAACAGTCTTGGGCTCTGGGAGGGGGATAGAGGTGGCAACTATATTCACTTTTTTCCCCCTTTTTTGCAGAATTCCTACACACCTAACCCCCACGAATGTGGAGGGCCAACTGTAAATATCGTATATACTTGTGTATAAGTCAACCTCATGTGTATGTCGAGGGCAGGTTTTGGAGCGAAAATTATGGATTTTACTATAGCCCATGGTTAAGTTGAGGGTAAAACTTAGGGGCATGTAACAAACAAATCTTTCCCTCTCTTTGCATAGAGGGAACATATTTAGAGCTAAGAGAAGGAAAGGATCTGTTTATTTGAGGGGTACAATTGGGAGGGGGTTTAAATTGCATTGATGATCTTAAAATGTCTACATCTATACAAATAAAGATAGGGAAATAAATATACAGTAAATGAGAAAAAAGAATAAGAATGCAGCCTGAAAAAAAAGGGGGGGGGAAGGGAGAACAAGGAAAGCAACCTGCCTCTGTTAGGGGCCCAGTGTGAAGGCAGTGACAAGAAACAGAAGCAAGAAGCCCCTCTTGGTGTGGTGGGGTGTGGAAATAGCACACCTATCCCATCACCCCTCACTTGTTCAAACTGGAAAAAGAAAGACATCCCTCCTTTCTTTCCCACCTTCTTTTTCAGCCTAAGCACCATCCAGCAGCAAGGTGGTAGAGCCTGAAGAATGTGGCGCGTCTGCCATTTTGGGCACTTGGGATGGACTGGAGCGGTGGCGGTGTGGAGAGGGTGTGATGAGCATCTGATGGAATGTTGATGAGCGAATGGGAAGAGAGCACGAAGGAGCCAATCCTGTGGCAGGAAATTGGTATGGGAGGGGTCTCCTAGAGTGAAAAGAGGTGTGTGACAGTTGAGAGATGACAGTTGAAAGGGAGAGTTGTAGGTATGATGTGAAGGGGAGAGGACTTGAATGTGTGTATGGCTGTGAGTGGAGCTGAGGGCATGTATGTGCAGTGAGAATATGCGTTAAGAGGAAAAGAGGCTGATTGAAAATAAAGACCAAAGCATTTCTGTTATTTTGTTCAACCAATAAATCAATCTTTATGTTTTGTTTATCAAATCTAGACTCCTCATGAATTATTTCCCTTACTGATATTTATTTGACATGCTAACCTTGTGATTAAACACACTGATACAAGTACTATCCAGATTAAGTTAACCCCCAGTCCAAGGAAGGGTGAAGTCTGACATAAAGATGGCTACTGTGGAACTGCGGTCTCCACAGATTATTTATTTTTGGCAGCGGTGGGATTTGAAAAATCCTGTGTCAAAAAAGTGACGGCAGCATAAGTGATGAGGTGGCCAGGCTTAACAGTGATGTAAATTCAGCTGGTGTGCCTTTGTGTCACAGGCGGACATTTTAAATAAGGGCTTACTGTATAAGCCTCATCTCATGAGGCTTGTAGAGACTGCCAAGGCTCATGAGGCTTGTAGAGAGACTTCAAAGCCTCACAAGGCTTATACAGTAAGCCCCTGTTTAAAATGGCTGCCACTGCTCCACTTTACCTCCAGCACCCAAAATGGGTGCCACTGCTCCACTCCACCTCCAGTGCACAGAGCTCATCCAGCCAGTATTGTTGTCATCTGTTTCTAGCAATGACCTGTGAATAAGTCAACCCAGGTTTTTTAGATTTACTTTGTGTAAAAAATAAAATAAAAAATAAAATAAATCAACTTATACATGAGTATATACAGTAGGTCTGAGAGCAAATGAAGTCTGAATTTTCACTAGAAGTCAAAATGACTAAACTGAGGCTATCGTATTTTGTACATATCATGAGATGATATGACTCAGTGAAAAAGATAATACTCAATAAAGTTGAAGGCAGAGATAAAAGAGGAAGATCACATTACAGAATAAAGTTCACTCAATGAAACCATGGCCCTGAGTTTGCTAGCCCTGAGTTTGCTAGCCCTGAGCAGGGCTTTTAATAGCAGGATCTCTTGGCAGTTTCTTTTTCATAAAGTTGTCATAAAGCAAAGCTCACCTGACAGCCCATAATAACAGAATACTTTTTAAATGAACTAATTTATTATGCCATTAACTTTCACTGAAGAGAGAAATATTTTTTATTTAGGAAATATTTATCATCCACATGTATATTGTATAACGCATGGCCATGTTTGTGGTTCCTCCTTTCATTTTATCCCCCGGGACCTGATCCCGCGGTAAGCACCTTCTGAAAATGTCCCCAGAGCCTGGTGGGCAGCCACTGAGAAAGCCTTCTTCTGTGTTCCCACCAGATGTACCGGGGAAGGTGGTGGGACAGAGAGAAGGCCCTCCCCAGCAGATCACAAAGCACAGGCTGGTTTGTAAGGGAGCATATGGTTTTCATATAACCTGGCCCTGAGTCATATAAAGGTCAAAACCAGCACTTTGAATTGTGCCCAGAAACAGACATGCAGCTAGTGAAGCTGTTGCAACAAGAACATTGTGTGTTCCCTGTAGCCAGACCCAGTTAGCAATTTGGCAGAAGCACTTTGGACCAGTTGAAGTTTCCAAACACTCTTCAAAAGCAGCCCCACATAGAAGGCTTTACAGTAATCCAATTGGGATTATTGTAACTAAAGTATGTGTCACTGCGGCCAGATATGATGTCTCAAAGGAGATTATCAGATGCACTTAATATGGCGTGATAATGACACCAGAAGATCGCAAAAGGGCTTGATTTTCAGACAACATTGTGCCTGGGTCGTCATGCTCCCATGCTGGTCCTGTTCCATCATCATTCTATTTTATTCATGGGCTAAGCTGTGAATAGATCACCTGTTCCATTTCTGCCACGGAATGGCAGGCGTCTGAAACTGCCGTTATGCTGGTGTGATACAAGCTTTAGTGGGAGGTCTGTGCTGAACACTTCCAGGTGTGATCGGAGATCCAGGTAAGTGACACACTTTTTGTACCCTCCCAGGTTACTTGGCTTTTAAAAAGTATGTTTAGGTGCTTGGTTTGAGTTTTTAAAGTATATTTTTCCTTTAAGGTTCAAATTTCCCGCACGCTCGTCCTCTCGCGAGAACAGCCAGGGATTTCAAACTGGGAAGTGAATGCAGCTCTGTGAGAGCTGTATTCACTCTTGGGCTGCCAAGGGGAGGGGAGGATCATACTATAAGGTACGCGTGAATGTTTTTGTTCGTGTGCCGGGTTGGGGACGGGTGGGGGGTGGGGAAGGAGATAGCAAGATGGTGACACAATTTTTGTCCCCATCTGGTATTCTCCAAAGAATGGATGCAGCTGCACACAAGCTTTAACTGTGCAAACGCACTCCTAGCTACTGCTGAAACATGAGCTTCCAGGCTCAGAGTTGAATCCAGGAGCACACCCAAACTGTGGACTTGTATCTTCAGGGAGAGTGTAACCCCATCTAGCACAGGCTGAATGCCTATTCCCTGATCTGCCTTTTGACTGACCAGGAGCTCCTCTACCTTGTTTGGATTAAGCTTCGATTTGCTTGCCTTCATCCAGTCCATTACTGATGACAAGCACTGGTTTGGGACCAAAATAGCTTCCTTACCTTTTGTTGGAAAGAAGTAATAGACTTTGGAGTCATCTGCATACTGATAGCACCGAACCCCCAAACTCCAGACAGCCTCCCAGCGGTTTCATGTATATGTTAAATATAAATACTAGCATCCTCTTCCTGTACCTTTAATTAAAGTATGACTGCCTCCCCATTCCATATCTCCCTCTGTCCTGTACCACTGTAATGGCTGCCCCCTCAGATCCAGTATCTCCTCTCCCTTAACTACTACAATATACTGGCTCAGTTATGGACACATTCCCCCACTTCTTTTTTTAAACTTCAGCCCTCAGAGCCAATCCTTATCCCAAAATTATAAATCTGGCTTGCTGGCTTCCTCTATCTACATTGTTTAAACATGGCAGAGGCTGTTCACCTTTCAGACCTACTGTGGTTATGGATATAGCCCCACACATTGTATTTTATCAGATGAGGAAAATACGGCGTCATAAGGAAGCCACATAATTGCAAAAGGGCACGCGGATCACACAATGTTGCCCTTTCATGGTTATAAAGAGGCAAAATCATGTACTTTTTAATTGATGGCTTAAGCCGTCAATAGATCCCCCTGCTGTTTTTTTGCCAGCAGTGCCCGCATACGATACCTCCAGCCATTTAAATCATGTACTTACCGTGACAATAGCTGCTCCTGCATGAATACTTCTGGGTGAGATCAGGGGGCCGGTTCCATGACAGGAAAAAGTTTGCCAGATTCCGGATTACCGTTCTTTCGCATCAGGAGTGCATAAATCACACGACATCCAGGTAGGTTTTCCTCTTTTTATGACCCTCCCTGGGTTACTTGGGACTTTTATGGTGTTTGGGTGCTTAGTGTAACTTTTAGATGTTTATTTTTGTTTTTAAGTTTGAATTTCCTGCACGATGAAATTGTGCAAGATTTTAAATGAGGAAGTGATGGGGCTCCATTCATTTCCTCTTTATTGCCGGGAACCTTTCCCAGGATTACAAGGTAAATGTGGGGGAGGATTTTTTTTTACCTGCATAAAATGCTTTTTTTATGCCAGCAAAAGAATGTTTAAAGAGGCGGCATCTGATAAAGTCCATTGTTGTGATTCTTTATCTACAGAAAATATTATCCATATGCTTTTGGATTTCCTGTTACAATGATCTTAGAAATAAATATATATTCAGCCACTGTTAAAATAATTGAAAGTCATTTTCTGTGAAGGTTTGGTTTTTGCTGTCCAATGCTGATAATCATCTATCTCAGTGGTCTGTGGGCTCCCAGGGGGCCACAATGTCCTCTCTGGGAATCCATAAAGGCTTGAAGGCTAGTCAGACCACCTCCTTCCCGCAGAGAAGTGGCCGTGTGATAGGCACCAAGACAAAGACTGGCTGGCTGGCTTGGCCTCTGGGTTGCTTTTCAATCTGCTCCAACCACAAACTTGCAGGAAGAAGCAGGAGAAAAATCTTCCTCTTGCCTCCAGTGCCTCTGAGAGAAAGTTTAATGGATGGTGTAATTTAATAATTATTATCAGGTATTACTATTGTTATTGTTGTTGTTTTAAATCTTGAGTTAAGTCTTGGGGGTCCCTGGCAACAAAAAAATATTTAAAGGGGGTCCCTGGTAAAGAAAAGGTTAAGAGCCACTGATCTGTCCTTTAGAATATCTAAATTTCTTGTCAATGCTTTGCAGTTACATAATTCAAGGCTTAAAGTCTGTACACAACATTGCCTAGCATCTGATAGTCCATGGGTAGTTTTAATTTGTATAATTGTATAATGATTTAACTTGTTGAATGTTAACTCAGTTTACTGGCAAATCACTTAATTATAATACAGCCTTGAGGGAAAAAATGAACACATTTCCAGTATTAGGAACCCTTGGTGGTCTAAGTACATTCTATACACATGGTGATTAAAACTGCCCTTTTCCTGATTAGGTTTGCTTGTCAGCCATGGTCACCAAACAATGCCATTTCTTTGTGGCACAGATTGAAATAACATCCCGTGCAATACTGGATTGCAGCTCCCATCAGCTGTAGTGAGCGCAGCTAAACGTGAGGGATGATGAGAGCTGCAGTCCAATCAATATCTGGGGGCCATGTATTTCGTATTCCTGCTAGTTGAGGAGGAAGGTGTCATGGGTCAAGCCTTCTGTGAATCCCTGCTGTCTACATGAACAACACCTAGGCTGTGGTCATTTGACAGCAAAGAAAAGGAAGTATGCATACGTTTATGTGCCTTCAAGCAGTCTGTTGAGTTATGGCGACCCACAAATTTCATAGGGTTTTCTTAGGCAAAGAAAACTCAGAGGTGGTTTACCAATTCCTATCTCTTAAATATAGCTTACAGCAGTGGTTCTTAACCTGTAGTCTGTGGACCCCCAGGGGTCTATCCTCACAGAGAGTCTGCAAAGGCTTAAAGTCTGCTCAGCCCACCTCCTCCCTGCATGGAGCGGCCACATGACAGGAGCCAAGGCAAAGGCTGGCTGGCTTGGCCTGTGCATTGCCATTCTATCTGCTCCAGCCACAAACTTGCAGGAAGAAGCAGGAGAAAAGTCTTGCCCCCCTGTCCAGTGGCTCTGAGGGAAGTTTTAATGGATGGTGTAATTGTATTATCATCTATCTATCTATCTATCTATCTATCTATCTATCTATCAAATCTCTTGGGTATGTTGCCTTTCCCAGTGTGCTGATCGGCTGCTGAGGAAACATACCCACCCACACCCAATCAATCACCACCCACATGCAAACTCTCTCTCCATCTCATAATCGACTCAACAAGGCTGTGAGGTAGGACAGTTTGCACCACCACCTCACAAGGGCCCCTCCCTCCTCTCACTCCCTCAGCCACTCATCAGTCACAGGCTGCGAGGGGATCCAGGCAGTCAACTGGAAGCAGCCACAGCAGGTTAACAAAGGGAGTCTCCCTCAGCAATTCTGGGGAAAGTGTGGAATGCTGTGAAGGGAGAGGAAGAATTTAAATCCACAGATCTACCTTACAAGGTTGTTGTGAGGTCTGCTGGCCATTTTGGGGGGAGTTTTTTTTAACAACGTATGGTACGCCGGGTCCAGCTAGTTATTAGGTATTATTGTTGTTGTTAGGGTTTTAAATCTTGAGTTAAGTCTTGGGGGTCCGTGGCAACAAAGGATACTTACAGGTCCCTAGTAAAGAAAAGGTTAAGAGCCATTGGCCTACAGCACCTGGTATTCGTTGGCGATCTCCCATCCAAGTACTAACAAGGCTGACCCTGTTTAGTTTCCAATATCAGATAGGATTTGGTGCCTTTAGCGTATTTAGGTCCGTTCAGTCTGCATATACTCAAATGCATGATTTGGTCTCTCATTAAAAGCCAGTAACAATGGTGAAGTGTGTTGGATTGGGAGTTGGGACATCCATATTCCACTGGAGACCTTTTCTTTCTTAACCTGACCTACCTCACAGCCTTGTTGTGAAGATACAGTGGGGAGGAAAAGAACCGTGAACACAGGCTTTTGCTCATTGGAGAAAATGTGGACTATGAATGGCACTAACCAAATGAGCCCATTAGCTGACTTCTACGGATAAGAACCTAAACAGATGCTGCGGACGATTCCTTCCTTTCATTACATTTGCAAAACTTCCCATTTCATGGTTCGACTCTCGACTTTTTCTGCAAATTAACATCAGCCAGTTCTCCACCACTGCCCTTTCCTCTTCTCTCTCTGCCCTGGTCAGCTTTTTGCAACCAGTTGCATAATGCAGCTCACACATGGGAAATTCCCAGCATAGCAGTCACGCCTGGGAACAGTGACATCACCCAAGCAGTCAGCTTGTAGCCTTCTGCAACCTCTGGGAGGGACCAAAAATTCTTTCAGCACCTATTGGATGGAGATGGAGGAGGAGCAGGTCTGTCTGGGCATCATCCCTTATGGTTTACAGACTATAGTACTACTAGCTTAACATGAACTGCAACCTGAGCACTGTGGAAAACTACCAAGCGTGAATCTCACCAGCTGTGTGCAAATCGCTAGTCTCCAGTATCATCAGTTATAAACTGAAGAAGGAATTAGATAAAGTGATTTTTTGAGGACATGTGGAAAAGGACTTCTTTAGAGATGCCTTTCCAACTCTGCCTTGAAATACATGTGCTGCCTTAAAATACATATTTATTTAATAAATAACAGCAGTTAAAAAAAGATAACCGAAAGAAAGAAAGAAAGAAAGAAAGAAAGAAAGAAAGAGGATTGGATTAGGAAACAGAATTCAAGAAACTACCAAAAGAGAACAGAATGTGAGAAAACAAAAATGAATCACAATATCTCTGGCAAATCCAGTTTTTCTATACTGTACTGGCATTCTGGTTCTAATAAGCAGCTAACTTTTTAAAAAGTCATTTTCCATTGATGGAGAATAAATCAAGTTACAAGGGGTCTAAAAGGCATGTATTCCACTCTCATTGAGGAAATGTACAATTCTCACAAGTCATTCTGATACAGTATGACCACTGGGTTTCTTTGTTGGTTTAACTGTTAATGTGTTTACTATGATTTGATGATTTTAGAGACTCATTTAGCAGTGTCCAGGACTGTGTTTAGTGCCAACAATACTGGATATAAATTATATACCTTGAAGATCTGTGTTTTCATCCATGCAGAAAGGCCCTCTCCTGATGCAGGGCTTAACACTTTCCCACCATCATAGTGTTAATAGTACAATCCAAAAGCCACAGTGGGGAATAGAACCTGGATCTCCCAATTTCCAGTTTAGTATAAAAACTACTACACAGGTTAGACATTTCCCCTGACAGCTGCGGATGCAGAAAAGGGAAAAGCAGAGAGATGCTGTACTTTGCTGTACCTGTGTACACTGCTCTCAGCCAGGTTCTTCTTTCGTTGCCAGTAGATGTGGTGGGGTGCAAGTGGCTTGTTTGTAGAGAGAGGGAGAAGACCAATCTCTTCCTCCAATAGTTCAGTTTGCCCTACCTGTAGTTTCTTGTGGTTGCTTGACAGAAAGGCAATTCCTCCACTCTCAAAAAACTGTAACAGTACCATAAACTTATTCTAAAGTCTTCATCTCTAAATGCTTTCCTGAAAGTTAACTCCAACAGCAGAAGAACTTATTTCAACAAAATATGTTTACTATGAGAGCATTAATATAAAATGTACATACACACACACACAGTTGTCCCTTCATATTCGCTGGGATTTTGTTCCAGGACCCCCAGTGGATACCAAAATCCGTGAATACTCAAGTCCCATTATAGGCAATGGCATAGCAAAATGATGTCCCTTATATAAGATGGCAAAATCAAGGTTTGCTTTTTGGATTATTATTTTTGTAAGAATATTTTCAAGCCGTGAATACTTACATCCTTGGATACCAAAGCCATGGATATGGAGAGACAAATGTATATATAATTTTAAAGGAGTTTTAATAAGTGATAACACAATTCCTCTGGCTTCCCCCAAAATGCACTTTTTACCATCTGTACACAAACACACATACAAACCCCAACCCCCCCCCCGGTGCTACAACTGGTATAATATATTCTAGTTAATATCTCATAGAATCATAGAATTGTAGAGTTGGAAGAGACCACAAGGGCCATCCAGTCCAACCCCCTGCCCTGCAGGAAATCACAACCAAAGCATCCCTGACAGAGGGCCATCCAACCTCTGTTTAAAGACCTCCAAGGAAGGAGACCCCACCACACTCCGAGGGAGTATATTCCACTGCCAAACAGCTCTTACTGTCAGAAAGTTCCTCCTAATGTTGAGGAATGTTAATCTCTGTTCCTGGACCTTGCATCCATTGCTCCGTGTTCTAGTCTCTGGAGCAGCAGAAAACAAGCTTGCTCCATCCTCAATGTGACACCCCTTCAAATACTTAAACAGGGCTATCGTATCACCCCTTAACCATCTTTTTTCCAGGCTAAACATACCCAGCTCCCTAAGTCTTTCCTCATAAGGCATGGTTTCCAAACCTTTCACCATTTTAGTCGCCTTCCTCTGGTCACGCTCCAATTTGTCAATATCCTTTTTGAATTATGGTGCCCAGAACTGGACACAGTATTCTAGGTGAGGCCTGACCAAGGCAAAATAGAGTGGCACTATTACTTCCCTTGATCTAGACACTATACTTCTATTGATGCAATATACGTCTATTGTTTTTATGTTTGCATACTGTACAGTAATGTGCTCAAAGAATTTTATCTTGTGTGTGATAACATACACATGTTGTAAATTAATATATATGCAAATATTCAGTACTGTGTGTACTAAAGACACATAGAATCCACCCAGTTGTTTACTAACCGCTAAGCTACATACATTCCTTAAGAGCTTATTCATTCAGTGTGTACAAGAAGTCAGTTTTCAGGTGTGTCATTTGAGATTTCAGGGGAAGCCAAAATCTACAGTAGAAGAAAAGCATTCATGCTAAACTGTACAGCAAAGAAACTGAAGAAGAATCAGGTCAAACTCTTAGGAATTTTTATACTGTTTCACCTAACTGTTCCAAACGAAAGCAGGGAAAGCCTGAAGTCTCCCTGAAGTCTCCCTCGTACGCAAGGGCTAATTCTCTCTCAGAGGAGCCATGGATTTGAAAGTGGGACATAACTTTCCCAGAAGTTGGAAACATTACTGCAACTCATAAATTCCCCAAGCAGCATGGACAATGGTGTTCCATATTGACACCATTAATCCCATGGTGTCAAATGCTCACCTAATGGACAATACTGTGAACAGTTTGACACTTTCCCCACTGCTGTATTGAGGTACTGGCTCCCCTTCCTCCCTTCACTTACCACAGTGGCCTCAGTGTGGATGGAAGGGGTTTCACCCACATGGCAGCAGTGTCAGTGTCAGGGTTGGGTTGAAAAAGAGGCACAGTCTGCCCCCTTTGACCTTTCCAAATGGAGAGAAGGGTAGCTGGTGTAGAGCATTTGTTTCTGTTTATTTCATTATACCTCTAAAGCACTTTAGCATTTTACTTCTGGCGTTATTTTAGAAAAATAAAAATTGTAAGAGGCATTGTGGCAGGATACCTATCAGGAACAAGTTGAGGACAAGGATGTGGGGATTAGGCACACTCATGTGACAAGCATCACAACCCACATCACAAGCAAACAATACCAGTTTAAAAGACAATTGGGCTTGTCTATACGAGGGGAAAAATGTGGATTGATGTGCATTAATGCCAATTCGCAGCAGCTTCTATTTGTCTTAACAGGGTTTTGGCAAGATTGCAGGCATGCAAAGCTGTCTCGCTGTTCCAATGGGCATCAGTATGGTGGGTGCAAGTGAAATGCTCGTGTTTTTATTGTCACTAGTTGCTGCCGCTGAACAGCATTTTTTAAAAAGCATATCTAAGGTACGAAAGTGTGATATTCTACCTAAATAAATACAAAAAAGAAAAAAAAGGCTGTTTTGTTGCCTCAGCACATGATTGCTACGGTGAAAATCCAACATGGTGGTTCTAGGTGCTAGCCCTGCTAGCAATCTCCACCCCCTGTGCATGACAAACCAATCAGTTTTCCACTTCCGCTCTTATTGGGAATGTGCATCAAAGCGAATCAGTTGTCCCAATGAGCAGGAATGTGCATTCCCTGTGGAGCTTTTTAAAAATTATGGGGAAAGCCACAAAGGCTTTTCTGGAGTAGTTTTTGGCAGTTTTGCCCCCCCTCATTCCGGATACAGCAGACTGATGTGGGATGCCATTTAGACAAATCGTATTCTCTTTGAATTCTATGAGGAGTATTTTTGCTGTTTAGACAACCCCCGTGTGCTTTTTGGGTAAGCACAAAATACTTTGGGACAGGAGGTGAAGTAGCCTCAAATACTGTGTGATTAGCAAAAAGTCATTTGGATTGGAGAGGGGAAAGAAGCAGCACGAACAGCAATAAATGCCACCATGTTTGTACACATTTGCTGAGAAAGAGAGAAAGGGAGGGAGGAAGTGAAGTACAGTAGGATCCCTGTATCCACTGGGGATTGGTTCTGGGGGACCTTGTGGATACTGAAAACCTTGGATATTAGTGAACTCCATTGAAAATAATGTGGCTTCTGGTTTAAAATACCATAGAATTGCCTTGGAGGACCTAGAAAATGGCTAGAGAGGACACATTTTCTAGGAAGACTCTATGATAGGTCTGCTGTTTTGTGTCCTGTGGATAATTGAATCAGTGGATATGGGGTCTTACTGTAATGTCTAAAAGCATCAGTTTCAAGATGAGGTAGGAACAGAGCAAACAAGACAAAGGGCTCATCCAGATATTATTTGAGTGATTTACGTTGCACCATTCTCTGACAATGTCACTTCTCATCATTTTCCCTTTCAAATCCTGATTTTTTTTTTTTTAAATACCAATAGTACAGTTCATTTGTGGGTAACTTCTGGTGATATGGGCTGGGCTGTCAGCTGCCAGCATATCTCCCCACAACTTTCTGTTCTGCTTCCAATTGTAATTCTGGTTTGGACTCTTCAGATTCTTCTTTTCTTCCAAAGCCTCCTAATTTATTTTTATTTCTTCAGCACTCTTCACAGTATTAGCTTTAAGATAGCAAGCAGAAATTGTTTTATTAGACAGTGCAATAATGATTTTACTCATAGTACTGCCATGCAAGGCTGTTCCCAACCCAACCTCACTCCCATTCATGCAACTACTATGGGTCCCCCTGCCCTCCAATGGTGGTGGTTCCTCCCCCCCGCTCCACAACATCATAGAGTTGGAAGAGACCACAAGGGCCATCCAGTCCAACCCTCTGCCATGCAGGAATACACAATCAAAGCATTCCTGACAGATGGCCATCCAGCCTCTGTTTAAAGACCTCCAAGGTTTTTGCTCCTATTAATGCAGCCTAGAATCACATTGGCTTTTTTAGCTGCTGCATCACACTGCTGACTCATGTTCAGCTTGTGGTCCACTAAGACTCCTAGATCCCTTTCGCATGTACTGCCATCAAGCCAGGTGTCACCCATCCTATATCTGTGCATTTAATTTTTACGGCTCAAGTGTAGTATCCTACATTTTTCCCTGTTGAAATTTCTTTTTTTTAGTTTTGGCCCAGCTTTCTCATGACTTTTAAAATAAATAAATATCCTTCCATATTAGCATTAAATCACCAAGTTGAAATAGTGAATCCTCTCCCCCCCCAGCTGTTACTACTACTCTTCTCAGTTTTATAGTCTTCTAGATGTTGTCGACTGGAGATTTGGACCATCAGTGATATAGATTCTATGCAAGCGTTACCTGAATTGCATGGGATCTGTGGGACCCACTCGTGACACTCAAATAATGATATTAAATTGGAGAATTTTAATTAGCTCAAAGGTAATAAGTCTAATACGTTTTGAAGAGAGTTCACCCTTTACTGAAAGCATGTACAAGTAGGGAAACCCACTAGAAGGTATGCCCCCCACTGTCAAGAGACAAAGCAACTTCTGTTTATACAGAAGAACAGATCAAGTTTCCAACCAAAAGTAGACGTAACAGCTTCCTCAAAACCACTCCCTTGCAGAACAAGAAAATTTCAGTTTTCTTATCTCCCTTATTCCTTTCCCCTTTCTTGGCTATGTGAGCGCTAGGCTTACAATTATTTATATTTTCTTTCATACTAGCATAATATAAAAATATATCTTAAGTCTGTTAGTTTTAAAGGTACCCCAAGACTGTTGTTGTTAAATAAACACTGAACTTGAAAGCATTATGTTGCTTATTTCTAGTCAGTTCAACAACATAAATAACAGATTCTGTGTGTGATTTAGGATCATGTCCAAGGTTATATGTGATTTATAAGTTGCACTTAAAGCCTAAATCAAACCTAGACTGGGCTTGAATTGAAGGCTGAAAAAAGACGTTTTTCTATAAGTTGAATTTCCATCAGATCTGCACTGTTGTCATTGTAGAACTATAGACTAGTTCAGTCTCCTCCCTCATTTTTGATAGTCAATGACTGTGTGCCATCTAGTGGCATAACTTGTATTCAAATAGCACTTTTTAAAAATGCAGTTGAAAATTAAACTTGCTCTGATGTAGTTGTGTATGTATTACAGCAGAGGAAACAAAAGGTTATTTCATGTCCAGTGCCATCTAAAGTCTTCTTTAGGTCCTACTTTCGGATTCCAACAATCCAGAGGGGGGAGGAAACTGCTATTTGTCACACACGTTTAATGATCCTTTCTATATAATGGCATGAAGGTGTTAGGGTTACACATCATTCTTCAGTAAGTAAGCTTGAAGATGAGCCATGGCACAGTAGTTGAGCATATGCTTTGTATCCATAAATACTTAAAGTCCAATTCTTAACCCCTCCAGGATGATGAACAACTTCCTTTTGCGAAAATTGGGACTACAAAAATTAGGTTATTAGTTTGACTTGACATAAGGCAACTTCATATACAAAGCTAACGAATCAAAAGTGTTATAATAGTTATTTATTAATACTTATATCTAGTTGCTGTTCCAGGTACCATAATCACTCAGTCACAAAGTACTCAACATCTCAAATGCAGAAAATAATACTGTACACAGCATGGCTCTGTTCATATTGTTTCATTGTTTATTTAACTATTTATGCTTTGCTAGAAGAGCAACAGAAAAAAAATGACTGTAAAAACCAGATAAAACCACCAGATTTAAACTGTTGCCATTAATTGCCCTCAAGTCAACTTTGACTTATGAGGACCCCATGAATCTAAATCACCCTGTCATCAACAGTCTTGCTCAGATCTTGCAAACTCTGCAAGATCTGAGTGGCTTTCTTGATTGAATCTGTCCACCTGTAATGCAGTCTTTCATTTCTCCTACTGCCCTTTATCTCTTTTCTAATGAGTCACGTCTTCTCATGATGTCCAAAGTAGAACAGTTTCAGCAAATTTAAACTAAAATATACTAAAAAGCCTGAGTGAAGAAAGAATCCTTTACCTGTTGCTGAAAATAAAGTTAGTGACAGACATCTGTGGCACTTGAAAGCATATTTTCCACATGGTCTTTGGCTTAACTATTTAATAACATTGGCAGATATAATGAAGTTTAGATCCATGTAACAGCAGTTATGGCCAACCTCTTGCTATTTCTTTTTCTCCCTGTTGTTTTTCCCCATCGTTATCTGAAATTGTAAACTCTCCTTCCTTCCTTCCTTCCTTCCTTCCTTCCTTCCTTCCTTCCTTCCTTCTGAAATGCTGTTAAGTAAAATCTATATTGATGATGACACTGCATGATAATTCTGATTAAATAAATATGCATGCTATACCGATGATGGAGTTGTTCATTTCATAAAGGTATCCATGCCATTTCATGCATCAGTCATCAAATAGCTGCATCTGAGTTCAAGGATATAGAGTGGCCCAACACTATGGTCCTTGTTCCAGTCACTGCATGGACTTCAGAAGGATGTCATACTAACTCTCATGGTTCAACAGAATGAAATAAAGAAGCGTATTGATTCCATTTTCTACAGGATTAGCTTGTCTATATGAGGACCCCCACCAAATGGAGCATCCCACAGTTATGGCATTTTGCAGCAGCTGTGACTTGTCCTAATGGTTTTTTTTTTTTTGCCCCTCAAAGCTTCACATGCCCATGGTGACTGCAAGTGAATTACTCGCATTTCTGCTGCACCAGACTCTTTAAAAAACCCAAAACTATTTGCACTGTGTGCTGGAGTGATATTTTGCATTTGCAACAAAAAGGTAAAAAAACACAAACCATCCCATTTTCTCACCTTAGCACTCACTAAGGGGAAAAATCAACATGGTGATGCTGGGCACTTGCCCTGTTAGCAAGCCTTGTCCCTGTGCTCATTCAACCAATCAGTTTTGTGCTTCCTCTCCTATGGGAAAGTGATTCAAAGTGAATCTCTTGACCCAACAAGCAGGAATGCTCATTCCTCTCACTGTTTTTGATGTTTTTGGCCCCTCTCCTTCTGAATACTGCAATATGATGCGGGATTACATTAGGACAGGTAGGATTCTCCTCACATTCCATGAGGAGAATTTTCACCATTTAGACAGCCCATTATTAAAGAGTAAGGACTTTTTCGGACGTTTAAAAAGCAACGCAAGCAGACTCATCAGCTTGTGAGGCTGCTGTGCTGCAAAGTGTCAGTTTCGGATGACGCTGCCCTCTAGCGGTACTGTTGCGGTACCGCGGGGAGAGTTGAGCGTCATATTTGCTTGATTTTGAGTAAAAAATTGCTTGATTTTGCTTGATTTTACTCAAAATCAAGCAAATATGACGCTCAACTCTCCCCGCGGTACCGCAACAGTACCGCTAGAGTGCAGCGTCATCCGAAACTGACACTTTGCAGCGCAGCAGCCTCACAAGCTGACGAGTCTGCTTGAGTTGCTTTTTAAATGTCCGAAAAAGTCCTAAAACTGAGCCTTAAATTTTTGAATGTATATGCAGTATCAACATTATTGATACAGACTTTCCAAGAAAAGGAAATGTATATAATAATAGTTTTTTTTTAATGCCTCTGCAACTATAGGTCATAAAATCCCTGCCTTCTTAATAAAGAATACTGGAAATCAGTGAACATTAATGCAGCCCTGTGCATGAGCTGTAAGCTATCAGAGCTTGGAAAGTTGTTCTTAGAAGTATTATTTGTTACAGTTACTGTCCCCCAAGTAGTTAGTTACTATTAAAGTTGCAATTTTAGAAACATTCTTCTCAAAACTAAATAACATGGACACTTGATGTTACTTTTTTTTGCAAAATATCTGATTGCTACAAGCCACTGGCCTCTGATAGAAAACACCCCTCCATCTATCTTGCTGTGGCCCCAACATCCACAAGAAAAAGCATGAGGCAGCAGCATGAGGTACAACAGGAACCAGCATTTGAACCATGGATATTTCTGCTCCACCATTTAGTGAAGCCACACTCCTATAACTATAAAGTAACACAAAAGGTACAGTTACACTACAAAAGGAGTAGTATTGTGCCCCATTAAGTTACAGTTAGAAGATGCAATAGTAGTATCTTCATTATTAGTAAAAGGAACAAATTAAAAGCAACTAATTATTTAAAACTTGTTTCTTCCAAGCTCTGGTGATACAGTAGATCCTCCATAACCATGAATTCTGCATCCATGGATTCAATGAACCACATCTCTGAAATATTCGGGGAGGGGGAATTCCCCAAAACAAACCTTGCTGTTATATAAGGGATACCATTGTAGTACGGCACTGTCTATAATGGGACTTGAGCATCCACAGATTTTGGTATCCACAGGGGGAGGGTCCTGGAAACAGACTCCAGCAGATACTGAGGGCCCATTGTATAGGCTTTTCACTTCCAAACTCTTAACGTGGGTTTCAATTTCACATGAAGATTAGTGTGTCAGAAATGTTGCAATACTGTATATACATAGTGATGTGATTGCTGATATTCAATTCAGTTATGTTTCCTTTGTTACAATGGTTACCTTTTACTACTTCACTCAGAAGCAATCCTGAGCAGGTAGCAATTATATGCATGGGGCTTTGGGACTCTCTGTTCAGTGTTTTCTTGTTAAACTAGACGCTCAGGAAATGATACCTGAAAATCTAGGGTGCCTGGATGTATGTACACTTTCCCCTGTGCAGCCATTTCCCCCTTTTGCTGACCTTGATTTTTTTTTCTTTACAGAGGTTTGGAAATCAGCATGATACTGCTATGAAATTTGTAGAGTTCTGGATGTGGTAAAGCAGAGCATCTGTGCTTTGAATTTTAAAACAAAACAAAACAAAACACACCACAACCACACTATGTATATTTACTTGCGATCAGTACGGCTTTCTTTTGGTGAATCTCATGCTCTCACATTTCTGACATTTCTCGAATAAAAATAAACCTTCTTGAATACAGTTTTATGTCTGGTAATTTCATAGTGGAATTTACAAATAAATGTGCATAAGATAAGGCTCTCTGAGGTACTTTGTAAAGAAAGGCACAGTACCAGTTTTTCCATCTTTATCATATAAAGGAATTTATATACTGTATAATTCTCATGTATAATTCTAGAATTTTTAGTAAAAAATGATCCAAAAAATCCTTTGTTGACTTATCCATAGGTCAGTGTAAGTACAGCACTGTACCTTAACTGTTAGTGTAAAAGGAACCATCCCATTCTCTGAGTGGATTGACAAAAGATGAGAGCTTAGGAGATTTTCACACTGGCTATATACCCAGTGGCAGGAACAGAACAGGGTTGGGAAAGGTTTTCCCTTTCAGACTACGTCGACCCCGTTCTGTCCTGCATCCGTCCTGCTCCTGTGCCTGTTCTGGAATAATGTATTCATGATGTTTCATTGTGAATAGACCACCCGTTCAGTGTCTGTCACAGAATCACGGGTGTGCGAACAGGAGCCCAGTTCCTGTTCCAAAATGACAGCCGTGGAGGGGAGGTCTGTGCCGAGCACTTCCAGGCACGATCTGGACATCCAGGTAAGTGGCACCCTTTCTTTTACCCTCCCTGTTTTGATTGTGTAATTTAAAGTGTGTTTTTGTGCTTTGTGAGCTGATTTTAAGTTTGGGGGGCTTTTTATTTTTGAATTTACCACCCGGCTGTTCTCTTGTGAGAAAAGCCGGGATTTCAGCCGGCTGGTCGTAAATATAGCCTTATGATGGCTGCATTTATGGCTGGTCAGTGAGGGGAGGGGGAGCCCGTTCTTGCTGTGGGATTAAGGTAAGTGTGTGAAAGATTTACCTTGTTCCGTGGCAGGAAAGGGAGAGGAGGCGGTGGGGCAGTAACAGGGCATTTTGGCCCCATGTGAAAATCTCCTTAGTCCAACCCGAGAGAACCTAAAAGATGCACCAATCTCCTCTACTCTCGCCATTGCAGCACTGCTTCTGGACTTTTTGAATACCTGGGTGGGAAAATGGCAGCAGTGGCTCTTTGGTGCTTCCTCTCAAAGGAGCACTGAGAGAGTAGAGGGAGTCAGCTTTTTTTAAAAAGGTTTCCCCAGGATTGACTAAGCTCTCACCCTTCACCACTCTACTCAGAAAAGGGGATGGTTCCTTTTTTTGATAAGATTAATACTTTATTTATCAAGAAAGGAACCATCTCCTTCTCTGAGCAGAGTAGCGAAAGACCTGGGTGGGAAAATTGTGGTGGTAGCAGCCAGGGATAGCTGGTCCCCTGAGGAAGCACTGGTAATTTCCCCTCTTTGCAGAATGACACTCTATTTATCCACAGGTCATATTGAAATCCACAATTTTGCCCCCCAAATTATCCCTCAACTTGTACATGAGGTCAACTTATACATGCGTATATACAGTAGCTATTCTTTCTCAACCAGAATGGGCAGCTCTCTGGCCACCTGAGGTGGGAAGCAAAATGCCTCCTAGTCCTGCCATATTGTGTCATGACAATGGTGCTCCCACCAAAGCAGACAACTGAGAAAGGCAGAGGATGAGGTGACAGTGGTGACAAGTGCATCCACTACCTAAGAAGGACACTGTGGCTATGGCATCCATGTCCCATCCTGACAAAAAGGAAGAAGAACTAGTGGTACTACCCATGCCTCCACCTGCCCACTCATCCACAAAAGGAAGAATATGTGATGGTGTCATGGAGCCTCACCCATTCAAAAGGAAGAATGCTGTGGCGACACACTTCATGCCACCTTCAGCTGCTCACCAAAAGGGTGGGAGGAGAATGCAATGATGGTATCTGCCTCAAAGAACAGGGAGGTGGACGAGAAGAAGGCAGACATTTTCCAGCCACTGCCACCACCAGAGAGCTATACAGAGCAACTGTGGTAGCAATGTCCCTCTCTCCTTTTCTCTGGTAGTTCTAAAAATATCAATAAGAGAGTCACCTCATTGCAGCTGAATTTTTTTCTCAATTTATTTATTTATTGTAAAGTACAATTGTCCCTTCATATTCACTGGGGGTTGGTTCCAGGACCCCCCATCGATACCAAAATATGTGAATACTCAAGTCCCATTATATGCAATGGCATAGCAAAATGGTGTCCCTTATATAAGATGGCAAAATCAAGGTTTGCTTTTTGGATTATTATTTTTTTAAGAATATTTTCAAGCCGTGAATACTTAAATCTGTGGATACCAAATCCATGGATATGAAGGGACAACTGTATATAGTGTGTGTTGGGGGAGCAACTAATTTCTTTTTTCACACAACACAATTAAACCATTATGATTCCACTTTAACTGCCATGACAACATCCTATGGAATCCTGGGACTGACAGTTTAGGAAAGGGCATTTAGAATTCTCAACTGGAGAGTTCTAGTGCCTCACCAAATTACAAACTCCAGGAATCTGTCTCTCTGGCTTTTCTTCGCAAATGAAGATTCAGGAAGGGCTCATCCCGCGCTTTCTGCAAGCGCACTGATGACTAAAAAGGCCAATCCGAGATAAACAAGTCTGGTTGCAAAAAGCACAGCAGAAGGTCTCCTTGGGTGATGTTTTTGGGTTGTGATTCTTTCTGCGTTGTCGTTTCTCTTCAAGACTTGTTCGTCGTGAGTTCTCAAATAAGGCTGCAGCATTGTGGATAGTGCGTCTCCATGCCTCCCGATGTGAGGCCAGGGCGGACCACTGTTAGTGATCAATTTGGCTGAGCCTGAGATGTTGTTTCAGGGAGTCTTTGTATCGCTTTTTTGGAGCGCCCCTCTTACGCTGACCCGTGGCGAGTTCACCATAGAGTACTATTTTGGGAAGGCGATGGTTCTCCATCCTAGAAACGTGCCCTGCCCAGCGCAGCTGTGTTCTCAATATCATGGCCTCAATGCTGGTGATCCCTCACCAAATTACAAACTCCAGGAATCTGTAGCAACAATGTAATGTCATGGATTTTTAATGGATTTTAAAAATTCTGTATTAGATATTATGGTGAGAGGCGGTGAGAGAATGGAATGTTGGAAGTGACTGGTGACTGGTGGCATATCTGAGGGATTCGAATGACAGTTGGTGAATGACAGTTGGTATAGTCCTGCAGTTAGAAAGTTGTGGGGTGGTGAAGTGAGTAAATGAGTAAGGATTAGGGTTGAGTGGTGTTTAAGAGTCTGAGGACTTTTTCAGACAATGCTTACCGTGCTAGAAGCTTGTGAGAGATGTACGGCACTGTCGCGCAGCAGGGGGTCTGTTTCAGATGATGCCGTCCCTCTTGCAGAATCGTCCGTGTCACTTCCATGTATGATAGAAGGCAGCTGCGCCATATTTTACTTGCGCCGTACCTCTCTCACAAGCTTCTAGCACGGTAAGCATTGTCTGAAAAAGTCCAGTTAGCTAGGAGTGTCATTGAGAGTGAATATTTTTAAAAAATGTGTTAAGTCATTAATGTGTTTTGTTATGTTCAACTTCAGTAAATAAAGTTTTGTTTTTTATCATACACTCCTAGAGCACTAGATATATAAAGATTGGGTTCAGACACGGGGTCTGTGGTGGCAGCAAACAAGAGAGAGAATTGGTGTCCTTTGGGGATAGAAGTTGCATAATATCCTGCACAGTAACCTTGAGAGCATCTAGTAGGTCCCCACAGTTGGTGGCCATAGCAGTGGGACAGGAGGAGGTTTTTACATTGGTGGCAGAGGTGTGGATAAGAGGTGGTAGCAGTGAGATTTGTGGAAGTCTTCACATATGGTGGCAGTGGATATATAGGCAGACCCTCATACCTGGTGGAAAAGTAGTGGGATAAAGGGGCAGAAGCCTTACCAACAGCCAGGGCCGGTTTAACCTGTCTGCCAAATCAGCATTGGCAGGGGCCCCCGAGGTCTAAGAGAGGGCCCCGTGTTGGCCTCCTTAATCTGATAAAGGAGACAGCCAGGAGACAACCGGGAGGAGCCCCCTCTTACCCTCCTCCTCCAAAAACCTCCTGCTGGCTTTTTTAAAAAAAACAAACAAAACAGCCTCTCCAAAACTAAAGAGAAAGAGAAAGAGAAAGAAACAGCAGTCTTCCATGGCAGAAGCTGGAGGGAGAGGCACGTCAGAGAGGATGAGTGTATGTGTCTGAGAGAGACAGGGAATTTGAGGGTTGTCTCCCTCAGAAAGGGCTCCTTTCCTTTCCTTTCCTTTCCTTTCCTTTCCTTTCCTTTCCTTTCCTTTCCTTTCCTTCCTTGCACATAGATCCCCTCCAGCCCATCTTTCCAGCTGCTTTTAACATGTCTTGGTTTCTCTCCCCTCCCTTTCCCCCTTGGTCTTCTTCAGCCATCCAACCTATGTTTAAAAAAACCCAAAGAAGGAGACTCCACCACACTCCAAGGCAGTGTATTCCACTTCCAAACAGCTCTTACTGTCAGGAGGTTCTGAAAGGTGGAGTTTGAACCCATGGCTCCATGTCCTAGTCTCTGGAGCAGCAGAAAACAAGCTTGCTCCTTCCTCAATATGACATCCCTTCAAATATTTAAACATGGCTATCATGTCACCTCTCAACCTTCTCTTCTCCAGGCTAAGCATACCCAGCTCCCTAAGCCATTCCTCATAGGGCGTAATGGCTTCCAGACCTTGCGCCATCCTTCTCAGTATCTTTCTTGTGCCCAGAATTGGAAATGGTATTCCAGGTGAGGTCTGACCAAAGCAGAATGGAGTGATACTATTACTTCCCTTGATCTAGACACTACTCCTATTAATGCAGCCTAGAATCACATTGGCATTTTTTGCTGCTGCATCACACTGCTAACTCATGTTTAGCTTGTAGTCTACTCTTTATTTTCTTTGAGGAAATCTACACCATTACATTAATTGCTAATAAACAAAAAATATTATGTTAGTGCCTATAATATAGTTTTTAAACTAAATTATTGGTGGCAAATTATATAATATAGTAGGCCCCTCTTATCCACTGGGGATCAGTTTTGGGGGGGGCGTGGATTCTGAAAACCATGAATAATAGTGAACGCCATTGAAAATAATGGGACTTCTGGTTTAAAATACCATAGAGTTGCCTTGGAGGGCCTAGAAAAGGGCTAGGGAAGACACATTTTCTAGGAAGACTCTATGGTAGGTGTGCTGTTTTGTGTTCCATGGATAATGAATCCATCAATACGGGGGTCCTACTATAATCTGAACATCCTGTAAGGTGAATAGGTTAGGTTACATTGATCTGAGATAAACATATGGGGGCCCCAAAGTAAAGCATTGCAGGGGGCCCCAAAATTCCTTAAACCGGCCCTACCAACAGCCATGGCAATCAAAGTCCTACAGCTGTGCAGTGTGAAACAAACCTGTTATTTCCAGAACTCCTACATGAAACATAATTCCTTTTTCTCCAGCAGGAGGCAGCATTCCACTATAAGAGTTATGAATAGAGTTGCTGAATTCGTGAAAAGATCCAAAATAATTTAGGATACTTCAAAAGAAAAGAAAAAAATCTCACAATCCTCTCTCTCTCTCTCTCTCTCTCTAATGGCACAAAGTTGGCTATTTATGAAGCAATTTAACAAACTTTTCCTGCAAGCAAAGTAGTACAAAGTACGAAGGCATATTAATTCAAGACCAGAACCCAGCCTGGCTGTAATCTAACACGCAAATTACTTCAAAATCCAAAATCCACAAACCAGTGATACCTTTATTGGGCCAGCTAAACACATCATGCAAGCCTTTGAAGCTTCATTGGTGTCTTCATCAGGCAAAATGTTAAAAAAAAATCATACAACAGAAGAAAAGTGCTGATGTTAGAGTCACAGGCCTACATTCTGCGGAATACAAGAATTATTTGATGACATTTTCCTGAAATATTTCAAGGTAATGGCCCTGGAGAAGATCAGCTGAGAGTAGAATTAACTAGGGTTAAACCCATTACAGTACTATGATTTTTTTCTTAAAGAAAAACAACAAGAAGTGATTCTGTGATGAGGAGTGAACTACCCCAAGAGGGATTGGCATCCTCATGCTATCCTGGTGCTGATTAGCTGTGGTGCCTGTCACTGTCTGCCCTTTGGGTGGTTATGGGGCTGGGTGGGTGGTAAGGCCTTGAATTTGGCCCCAGGGTTCAGCTCTAGCTGCTGTACCTTGCACTGTATTACAAAA
This sequence comes from Gambelia wislizenii, assembly GCA_030847615.1. NCBI lineage: Eukaryota > Metazoa > Chordata > Lepidosauria > Squamata > Crotaphytidae > Gambelia > Gambelia wislizenii. The sequence continues at coordinate 36,360,415 of JAUMIR010000003.1, read as the reverse complement.
ATTATGCTACATACATGCAAGTTATGCTACAGTGAGGAGAGTGCATGCAGCTGTGTAAGTGCATGCAGCTGTGATCTTACTGCTGTCTTGATATGAAATAACTTTTCACACATGCAATGTCTGTGACCTCCCATGAGCCATGGGAAGGCAAATGCAATCAAAGGCATTTGTAGGAGAATGTTAGAGGCTAGGAGCAAGATGCTTCACCCTTCCCCTGCTAGCCAATTCTCCCAGCAAATACCTCCCAAGCTGTTTTAAATCATTGCCATGTTTCCCCCAGTTTGTTTCTAAAACTAGACATAAGCCCCACAGGGCAGGAATGGTCTGGGGAAGGCCTTTCCAAGAGAAACTTGGTGAGTGCCTAACACTTTTTTAAAAAGCTTGTGAGTGTGCCCACCCTCTCAGAAAATTCAAGTTTGAGCACACTTGCCAATATGTCAATTTCTGCCCTGTGGTGAACTTGTCAATGATGGGCTGACTAATGGTGAACCCTATAGTCCTGGCAAAACCACCTCTGAGTATTTCTTGCCTAAGAAAACCCTATGAAATTCATGTGGTTGCCACAAGTCAACTGGTGACTTAATGGCACATACATACACACATAGTCTGAACACAATTTGCTGAATGTTGTTGAACTCCAAACCACCCCGTTCTTTACATCTGTAATGTGGTAAAGCTGATTATGCTATGTAGAGCTAGGAAAAGAAATGTTTTGCATACCTTCCAAGATTTGAGAAATAATGTTATTACTTCATTCAGCTCAAGTAAGAAGACCTCGTTTGGAATATTGCATTAAGTTCTGGGTACTGCAGCAGGAGAAAGATGTGGACAACTTGGAAGGGATTCAAAAAGAGAGCTAAGGATATAGTGAGAGGTGTAGAAGGCAAATCCTGTGAGGAAAGTTGGAGGTAATTGAATATGCTTTGCTTTGGGTTGGGGAAAGAGGAGAAGGGGAAGAAAGGGATTATGTTGACAATTTTCAAACATTTAAAAAGGATTTCAGAAACAAGAGATGGAAAAACTATTCAACTTGTTCACAAATAATGGGGCATGAAGCTGTGGGATTGATCAAGAGAGACAAGGAAATTATATAGGGGCACAAGATACAATGTGGCCAGTTATGCTGAGGAGGATGGATCAAACCACAGGACCCTGACTTTAGTCCCAGGGAATGCAAAGGAAAGGAGTTGGTGTTGGCTCAGAGAGCATGAGTTTAAATTTTTCAGTTCTAGGCTTCTTGATAGCCACTGCCAGAAACAGCATACCTGTCAACATTTCATGGACAGAAACAGGGATATTCCTGTGAATAACTCCTATTCTCTGAGTAGGAAGTGAGTTAAATGGAGGCATGATAGGATGGCAAACTGAGCATCATAAACCGGGACCTGATTTTATAATTGTTTCTTCCAGTTTTGGCTCCTACTATGATGTTTTATTTTTTTCCTTTGTTTACATTTATCTCCAGATGTGATCATAGAATCATAGAGCTGGAAGAGACCACAAGGGCCATCTAGTCTAACCCCCTGCCCTGCCAGAAGTGCATTCCACTACCAAACAGCTCTTACTATCAGGTAAGTATAGATGACATATGATGACTTCCTTAGGAGCTCACCACATTCTTCCTGCAGAGAGGTTTTGAGCCTCATTTTGGATAGAGACAGACCTGAGTTCTTAAGCAGGAGGATGGAGGTGGGGGTGCTCTATATTTTCAAATGGAGATGTAAACTTTATTGCCTTGCTTTTACTACATTGGTCCCCAGTCAGTGAATGACCATTAGAGGTGAGGCCTAATTTTATAGTCTACATAGATCCTTCCTCTATATCACCTCAAAGCAACATGTTGTGGACTTTGTGACTCTGACATCATCATTTTGTTGTTCCTACATGATTTTTTAAAACTATCTTTGCCTGAGGAAGAAGACTGGGAGCTTCAAAAGCTAGCACAATGAATTTTAACTAACCCAAACCCTGACCATAATTAAACCTGCTTGTGTGAAGTTAAGAGGATGCTCTTCTTTTCCTTACTCTCTAATTCTTCCCACCTGACAGTTACAAGTAAGCTGTTTTAGGACTTTATCAGACGTGGCAAAAATCACGGGATTATGGCATCATGGTAGCGCGAATGACCGTGGTTATTGCATGATGTCATCATCATCTTGTGGTTACTCCATGCCTCAGCCACGAATAAGGTGTTCCTTTTTATTGATGGGACAAGCAGTCAGTAGATTGCCAATATTGTTTTTTTTTCACAGTATTGAGGTCATGCGAAAACACATCCTGTTGTAATTGCAAGATTACAGCATGAATGGGTTGTCCTCAGAGAGCAAACCTCCAGGTAAGAACACAAAAATGAAGCACAGGACACTCTTTTCATGAACTGTCCTGTCTAGTTTGCACATTTTTAGGTTTGTTTCTGTGCTTGTGTGTTCATTAACTTTGTTAATGTAGGGTGTTTTTGTTTGTTTGTTTATGCATGCTCGCATCTTCTCTCAAGAACAGCCAAGATCTCATCCATGCCAAATTGTGGAAGTAAACTCCCATTCTTAAAGTGCTAGTGGTTGTCATGCAATAATACCATGGTGTTTCTACATGTGATAATAAGTGTTATAATGCCACAATGTTCCTGCTATCTTCATTTGCAGAATTACAGCATTTTTAGATGCTAGTCTGGTCCTTAGAAGCAAACAGGACCACTTTGGGAATATATATATATATATATATATATATATGCGCTTGCAGAATGCGTGGGATGAGTCCTTCCTGAATCTTCGTTTGCGAAGAAAAGCCATATATATATATATATATATATATATATATATAGTACTGTAGTCCTTCTGTTATAAATCATACTATTATCACCTTGGAAATGGCACGTGTTCTCATGTTTTCCTACTGTGTAAAATGACTTTATAAGTAGCTATCCTCCACCCACCCACAATTCAGGCATCTCCTGTAGCTAGCCAAGTGATACCCTGGGATTGCCAACAGATGTTGGCAATGTCTCAGGTAAATTAGTGCAGTTGATGCATAAAGAAAAAGCACAAGGATAAATGGTCATTGACCTCAGTTAGTCAGTAATTAAACCTCCAAAAATTTGTTGTTCAAATCTGCTGTTCAAATTTTAAATAACTTTAAAGTGGGTAAAGTGGAACATTGAGATAGTTCAAGATGTATACAATTTTATTGCTTTCCTAAGAAAACCCTATGAAATTCTTGGGGTCACCATAAGTTGATAGGTGACTTGAAGGCACATATACACACATATAACTTGGCTCAGTTATTAATCAACATGGAGACTGTAGTCAAGAAATCAGAAGAAGACTTAAAACTAGAAAGGGCAGCTAGGAAGGAACCAGATATAATTCACATAGCTGCATACATCCTTTCCAAATTTGCTATCTCCCTAAAGATATTTTATACTGTTGGTATGTTCCTGCTATTCAACTTAGCTATGCAGCAGTTGCTGTTATTTATCAAACGTCTCCATCTTTGGCATTACACCATGTTTTTATCCCAACCTCCATTCTTAAAGAGTTAATTCAGATTCAGAACATCTTGGCCAAGAGCTTATATTGAGGAGATGGAGCATAACTTTACACCCATGGAATTATGTGGCACTTATGCTATACCAGTGGTTTCCAAACTTTGGTCTTCTAGGTGTTTTGGACTTCAAAGCCAAGAAGCCCCAGCCAGTTTAGCTAATAGCCAGGAATTCTAAGAGATGAAATCCAAAAACATCTGGAGGACCAAAGTTTGGAAACCACTGTGCTACACTATCTTATTAGTGAATGGTGATAATTATGTGCAACCAAATGTGCAGGCACATCTGCAATGTGAAATGCACATCTGCAGGTGCAATCTGAAATGGCACCACAGGTACAACTCCACTTCCACAACATTCAACTGAACACAGACATTCTGCTTTGGACAAAAATGTTCAGCTGCTTCTTTGGGGAAACTTATGTATGCATAAGACACCAACATTATTCTAGCCTTTCTCTGTCAGAGTCCATACACTATCTCACTGATTACACTACTGATAAAATTAATCTGTCCAGACTCCTTGGGCTGCCAGTAATGTTTTCCACACTTCTCATCTTAGATAACTCTGCATTATTTGTATATTGCTGTATGTTCTGTGGTTTAGCTGTCATGGCAATATGTGCAGTACAAAAGACGAGTAAACAAATTTCTTTTGGATATGTCATGTCCTTTATGTTGATGGCCCAAAATGTCTCTCTGTGACTCATCCTCAGTGAAGCATGTGTTTCATGGCTTTGCATGCTAGTTTTGTTGCTATCTCCAGTATGGAAGGACAGTGACAGAAATTGCTCCATCTTCCATGTTTCTGAGCCCTTTGTTTGTCTGGTTATTCCTATTACACAAACCAAAACAGTGGAAGTTATTTACAATTAGTGTGGATCTTTGTCCCACAATCTCTACCCTCTAGATTAGATGTTTCAGAAATGTTCATTGGCCCTTAATAACTAAGCTGAGTAGTGTCAATGTTTGAATTTCCCCTCTGCAACAAGAAGGACTTAAACAGGGGGTTACAATTACTATCATTATCTGTAGCAGAATGGTTCTTTGTATCAGGGCCAGCCCTACCATTAAGCAAAGTGAGGTGTTGTCTAGACGAGAGGATATAATGTTGATTCCTGAGCATTAATGCCAAATCGCAACCTTGTTCTTTTGTCTCCATGGTCCTTTGGCAAAATCACTGGTATGTGAAGCTATCCATTGTTCAAAGTTCACACGCAGCCATGCCTGTGAACCAAGATGGTGGCCAGGAGTTTGCGTTATTATTGTTTGTGTTATTATTGCATTGTTTGTGTTATTATTGCCCACAAGTTGTCACTGCTGCATAGTTTTTAAAAAAATGTAAATCTAAAGTGTGACCTCCCGCTTCTGTTTGTTTGCCTGAGCACAACAAGAAAGTGTATGATCACTAATATGAAACTCTAAAATGGTGCTTCCAGCCACTTCATTGCTGGCAAGCCCACCCCCTGCACACATTCGACCAATCAGCTTCCCACTTTTGCCCTGTGCAGCGATGTGAATTGGTTGTCCAAATGAGCAGTAATGTGTTTTTCTGCATATTTTTTTAAAAATACTTTTTGGAATTTTTGGACCCCCTCCTTCTGAATAAGGTGAATCACTGTGGAATCTCATTGGGACAAAAGGTATTCTCCCCCAATTCTATAAGGAGTTTTTTCACCATCCAAACGACCCCTGAGCTGACTGCTTCCACAGCAGATTTCAGTTTTCATGAAAGGAAAGAAGTCTGTTATTTGCCATCAATTCGACTTCAAACTAGAGACCTCCAAGAGCCCTGGTCATCAACTGCCTTGCTCAAGTCTTGCACACTTCAGGGTTGTAACTTCCTTGACTAAATCAATCTCACTTCTCATGAGAATCCACGGGATTTTGAACGAGAAAGTGAATGGAGCTCCATTTACTTCCTCTTCATTACCGGGGAAGCCTTTGCTGGGAGACAAAGGTAAGTCTGGTAGGAGGCATTCGTTTCCGGCATAAAAATAGCTTCAATTATGCTGGCAAAAGAATGTTTTTAGAGGCTAGTCTCATAAAGTCCCAAGACATTTCACATAACCAAAGCTCGGAAAAGCAACATTTTGGGGCTCTGCATGCAACACATAATTAAAATCCCCAAGAAACAGCAATGATGGTCACTAACTTAGGTGGCTTTTTAAAAGGGATTAGACAAATTCATGGCACATAGAATGCTAGCTCATGCCAGTTACGGGAATTTTTCCATCTAGGTTACCACTGTAGTAGACAAAGGATATGATGTCACAGGCTGAGTGCTACTTTGGTGTTGTATTTTTTAAACTTTAAGATTCTGAAGCCTTAATAATAAAGAAATAAGCATATCTATTATAAAGCAGGAATGTTTGTGTATTAGACAGCCTAAAAGCTAGTGAGTGCCCAGGTGAGTACACTAATAGTCCACAAGAACTGACTAGGGAAAGCCAGTCCAGTCCCAAAGTTTCCACAGGGTGACAAACAGAAGTGTGGTCCATGCAGTTCAAGATTCAAAAGGAGAAAGCAGTCCTGAGCAGGGTCCAAAGCTGAGGGGGGAATTGCCAGAAAGATTAGTCCAGAAAATATATACTGGGAGTCAGAAAACCAGGAAGCCAGAGATGTCAGGGTTGCATGGAGATTTGGGGAGCTGTTGTTTTGCTGCATCAGAATGGCCAGGGCTGAGCTCATTTATTGACAGCAGTTAATCAGCCCAGATAGCCTCATTAACTCAGCATCCTGTATTTTAATGGAGCACAGTGTTGCCTGACCTTTTGTTCCCTGCACTTTAATTTACATCTCTAGGGAGTGTGAAGTGGTCCTCCTCCTGATCTGCAGCAGCTGTCTGGGATGGACTGGGCCCTGCTTCTGCTGGTGCCATGGCATGACTGCCAGCCTCCTCTGGCTTCAACTAGGGCCTGTCATCCTGGCTCTCCTCTTCCAGTTCTTTGTTGTAAGAGGCCAACTCCAGATAGGACATGACAATAATATTAACAGCATAGGCATAGTCTAGTTCCAGGAAGGAAGCCAACCTAACTATAAACAAAATAACAAAGGGAAAAATAACCCAAGAGAAAGTAAACAAATGGCCAATGTGTAATGGAAATATACTGCATTGGCATGAAAGGATTACTACAGTAATATCTGATGCAACCTGATGGCAGGCAGGCAGGAAACAGTGGCCTTGCAAGTGATGAGTCACTGAGTGTGGGCCAGTAAGATCTCACCTCTGATTGGATGGGAGATAATTGTTTATGTCACCAAAGGCCAGTAAAGATCTGTCTCTGATTGGTCAGACGGAGGCTGGAGATACTATAAAAACAGCCCTTGAGAGATGGAGGGGGATGACAAGAGTCAGCATCCCACATGGATATAGCTGTTTATAACAGTTCCAATGCATATAATGCTGTTCCTGGCTGATAATTACTGGTAAAAAAATATATATGTGCCTTCATTCCAGCGGATGAGGAAAGGTTCTCCCGCCATATCAATTGGCATTGCTTTGGCCTCTGAGGGAGACAACAGGAGCAAGGAACAGCATCATCATGCTTTGATTCCAACAGCTAATGAAAGGCTCTCCCTCCATACTAACTGCCACTGTTGTGGCCTCAGAGACAGAAAACAGCAGCTAACATCTGCTAGATTCAATCCCCTCCCCCATTGTTGTTCCCCTTTCCTTATGAGTCATGTCTTATCAGATTGTGAGCCTGAGGGTAGGGAATTGTCCAATTAACAATGCATAAAGTGCTTTGGAAGCCTTTTTGGCTGAATGGTGGGGTACAAATGCAATAAATAAATAAACAAATAACAAAAATGCTTGTAAAGAAAGAACCTCTGGTCTCAAATAGGCTATAATAATAATATAGTTCTTATCTGAACAGCTAAATGCCCATTGTAATGGATGTTTGTTATAGATACATATATAACAGATGCTGCTAGGTATGGTAGTGCCCATGGACTATTATGTCCCATGGATGTCTCTGTGTTTGACATACACAGAAGACATGTACAAGATTCCTTACAAGTGTGAGATCAAGGTATAAGGCCTCTACGTGACTGTTGCTAAGATGGATATTAAAGAGTCTGTTGAAGATGCTAATATGCTGTAAGATGTATAATGTTTTACAGGAAGTTGAACTAGATGGTCTTTGTCCCTTCCAACTCTAAGATTCTATGTAAGGTAAAGTTAACAGTAAGAATGAGCCCTGACAATGTAAAGTCTGTGTTCCTGCTAAGGGGACTGTATATTTGTACATCTAATACTCTGTTTAGAATAAAATAACCTAAAGGCATAACAGAGGGTCTGTTCATTCTCTCATATAAATATCCTGACATTCTCCTTAAAAGTGCTTGAGTATTGATGCTAGCTCTACGTGTTTGAGCTATACTGTTGATCATGAGTTGGGAACCCAAGTGACCACACGGACATGAGAGGGACCTCCAAATAGATACTGATTAGCTGACAAAAGGCTAAGAACCCTCAGCCCCTCAGTCTAAAAAAATTGGAGTGAGAAGCCATACCTGTTTCAATGAGACTGACAGCAGCTCTCCAGATGTCAGGTAGAGCATTACTTGCTACAGTGTCTCCAGGTCAGGACATTCCCGCACCCTGAGATTTCAGGGCCAAAATGTGAGTCCTAGGGACATCCCTTGTAATATCATAGGAGGTGGGCCCTGGTGATCTTACAAAGGTGATGTTACAAGGGGCAGTCACTAGTAATTCATTAATCATTATTTATTAAACATAACCATGCCTACACAAAATACGTACAGCATTCCAAAAAATGACAATAATTCTACCTACCTACCTACCGATCTATCTATCTATTGTTAACCAAATTGTGTGGAGTCTGTGGAACCCGCTTGTGACCTTTGAGTTATATTATATTGGGGAATTTTAATTAGCTCAAAAGTCTGGATGCAAGAGGCTGGGTAACTTATGGGATCTTTGCACCAGTGTATATCAGTACAGTCGCCCCTTCCTTTTCATGTCTTTCCCTTTTGTGGTTTTGTATATTTACAGAGTCCCACTTAGCCTCGGCTCTTTCCCTGGGGAGGGGAAAGTGTGTGTGTGTTGGAGGAAGAGAGTGGGCAGGCAGAGGCATGTGGCAGTGCAGCGATGGCAGCGGGGCTTTCCTGCCCCTGCTGTGGCTGTGGCTGGTGCCCCCCCTCCCTGGGACTGTGGCAGCAGTGGTAGCAGCACCACCACCAGCTGCCCCGCCATCCACACGCCAGGCAGGTGGGAGGGCAGGCAGTGGAAGGTGGTGGTGCAGTGATGGTGGTGGGGTTCTCCTGCCCCTGCTGTGGCTTTGGCCGGCCTCCCCCTCCCCAGGACTGTGGTGGTGGCAGCACCACCACCACCAGCTGCCCCGCCATCCTTGGGCTGGGCAGGTGGACGGGCGTGCAGGTGGGGGCATGTGGCACTGTGGCAATGGCAGCGGGGCTCTCCTGCCCCAGCTATGGCTTTGGCTGGCCTCCCCGCTCAGCCCTGCCTCCCACCCAGCCTAGGCTCTACCCCTGGTAAGGGGGAGGGGAAAGTGTGTGTGTGTGTTAGAGGAGGGTGGCGGGCAGGCAGCGGTGCGTGGCGGTGTGGTTTTTACTTTACTTTTTACTTTATTTGTGGATTTTTTACTTTTGTGGTGGTGCTCCACCTCAACCCCTGTGAATGGGAATGGACAACTGTATTAACTGAGGAGACTTCAAACCTAAGTGAAATAAACATGGTTTTTACTGGAAAATAATCACAGAAGCACTCACACAGGTACTCAAGCTCACAAGGAATCACATAAGGCTAACAAAGAATTAGGAGGAAGTATTTGGATAGAGGAACAGATTCGGAAAATGGGCTACAATTACCTGTCTGGAGAGCAGAGATTCATGCAGTGAAGAAAGACTCAGATTTGAAGCTGAGTTTCACACAGCAGATGGGCATAGTAACTGCATGTGGGAACTGTGTGCACTTTGGCTATGACTGGGGCAATATTTATACCCAATATTGTGTCCTTAACAGGTGCTTTGAATGAGAAACAATGTGTGGGTGAGTTTCCCATGGAAGCTCCAGCTTCATTGATTGCTACTAATGGTCGGAACATTAAGGCTGATGGGTTTATGGCCTCCTCCGTATTGTGGATGGAGAAAGGTGTGAAGGAAAGACATTCATAGGGAGGAGTGGGGATAATAGATATTCCGGTCACTGTTTGTTTTTGGAGTATGACTCACTGCTGGGTGCATCCAGGAGAGATTAGCACATTTCTCCTTAATGACTGTCTAAGGTGGGGGCTTCACTTAATCATGTCCTGGGTGTGTTTGATTCTGGGGAATTTCCAATGACACCTTCGTATACCCTAGTGACCTTCACTAGCCCCTATGTTTGGGTTGGCCTGGTCTACTTGAAACCATGTGAAGTGTCTAATAAGCCAAATTATGAATTATTGGGGGGAGGGGGCTGTAAGGCCGGATAACTCTCTCTCTCTCTCTCTCTCCTCTTAAAAGCAGCAGTCATGCCCTCAGATTCCACCCCTTTACCTTAAGGACAGAGAAGAGGGACCTGGCTCTGAAACCTGACAACCATAACACACACAACTTGCCCTTAGATTCCTATCCCTGCTTTGAGTTCCATTTGGGAGAAAGGCAGGACAAAAATAAAATAAAATAGATAGAGAGGCCAGGCCCTGAGATGTGAGAACCCTTCTTGCTGCCTGATCTTTTTTTCAAATGGGAGAGCCCTGGGATTAAACCAGAAACTTTCTACATGCAAACATTTGTGTTATGTCTGAGCTATTGTCCTTTCCCATGAAGGATAGGACCACCAAAATCTATTAGCTATATGGACTATACATGGTGAAAGGCAGTATGCTGAAGGTTACCAGCTGCTGGGAAGCGACATTAGAATAGCACTTTTTAGCCTTTACTGTGGGCTTCCTACAGTTGGCCAGTGTTGGAATAGAGTCTGGAAAAATTGTGTTTCTTTACTAAAATTCCCAGAACCCCCCACCTAGCATAGCCAATAGCCATGCTGTGTAGGAGATCTGTTGTCCAAATAAATACATTTTGCAAGCTCTGTGTAGGAAATAGGGTGTTGGATTAGAATCTAGTCAGTAGATGGACTTTTCTGATCCAGCAGCATGCTCCTTCTGATCTTATCCCTTTTCCCCCTAGTGAAATTGGTTCATGCATGTACCTGCCACGTCATGAAATGTTTAGAAAATGAGTGGTGCTTGTGTGCATGTGCAAACTATAATTTCTTCTCTAATTTCATACATTTTAAATGACACACACCGAGGGAGACAAAATGCCAGAATTTCATTCCCTGTATTAAAAATATCAATATCTATTCAGCCAAGAGTGGTGATACAGAATTCAGGTAATCAAAATATTTTGTTATGCTAAAATTGGAGAGCTCTGACATTAAGAACAGTGCTTCAGAATGTTCCAGTTCATTTCAGTGGGCCCTGTAGTATGAGCTGAGTCTGATTTTCTTTCTTTCCTCAGCTAATTAGACAACTGGGAGATTTATGATGCAATAGAGCCTGTTAAATGTTTTCTTTAATTTGACATCTAATTCATCAATGCCCAGGACTGCCACAAGTGCAATTTAAATTCTTCTGTACTGATGTACAGCATTTTCTTGTTATCAGAGGAAATGCATTTATTCTTCTATGGCCACCTAACATGTTCCCATTACACCATAAAATATATTGGAGATAAATTCACTCTTTTGTTACCCGCGTAGGTGGAAGGGGGTGTCCACGGGGAGCCCACTAGTGATGCCAAAACTCAGTTATTAATTGGGGGAATTATTAGCTCAAATGGATGGCTGTGAGAGGTTGGGTAACTTCCAGGACCTTGTGCACCTGTGTATACCAGTACTAACTGCAGAGACTCAGAGTTAAAGTAAAGTAAAATGGTTTTTATTGGAAAATAGCAGGGAAGCATTCACACATGCACACACACTCACAAGAACCAAACAAGGCTAACAAGGAGTTAAGGCAAAAAGGTTGGATAGAGGGACAGATTTGGGAAGTATGGGTGATAATTACCAGTCCTGAAGAGCAGAGTTCTGGGCAATGAAGAAGACTCAGAGCTGAGTGTGGCACAATGATCTGGCAGAGCAACAGTGTCCAACTGTGGCACACTTGGCTATTGTCTGGGAACTAATATGTATACCGTATTTCATGTCCTGAAGGGGTGTTTGAGCTTAAAGCAAAGCTTAGATGGGTTTCCCACAGTTAAACAAAGGAAACCGGAATTCTGCTAATTGTCGTTAATGACTGAGATATTAGAATTGGCGGGTTTATGACAACCTCCTAATTGTGGGATAGGAAAGGTGTGAGGAAAGGCTTTCCTGGGGATAATGGGTGTTTGGGTCACTGGTTGTTTTTAATATGACTCATCACCCTGAGTGCCAAAGAAGGGATTAGCACATTCCACCTGGTTGGCTCTGCTTATTAGGGGCTTTGCTTAATCCTATCTTGGGGTGTGTCTGCCAGTAGTTTTCCACAATACCTTCTTTGAGTCTTGGTGACCTCCATCTGACCTCAATCTGGGCCCACCCTGGTCTACTTAGACCTCATGAAGTGTCTAATTATTGAGAATTTATGAAATATTATAGGGAGGGGTGTAATGTGTGGTAACACTTATGTTTCTACTTCTAAAATGCACCCTGTTCTGGATGGGGCTGCAAACCGCCAGAAGTGCTGGGGAATATTAGGTGAGAGATAGTAGTACCGTAGGTCTCAAAAGCAGAGTAATTGGTATTCAGAAGCAGAAGTTGACCAACTACCAATCCTGCACTGTCGTCCCTCTGCTGTGGGTCTAATAAAAAAAAATAAAGCAGGGTTTATCTTCTTTGTTAAAAACATATGAAGTAGGTTTATTGATGAATTCTAAAGGTTACATAACATGCCATACTGAGAGACCCTGTAACAAGTACTCTTTAAACATGGAGGAGAGAAAGAAGACGTCAGACTGCAAAATGGAAGATGAATTAACTCAGACAAACTGGTGCAAAGAGAGACAGGTTGTGGCTAAAATGAAATGACATGAAGACTCACTATGCCTAAACTCTTAGAGAGACATGCAAATTAGCAACTACTAAGTACAGGTTGACCCTGGGGGATACATTCCAAGACCTCCTGAAACCTGAAACTGTGGATAATAGGGAACCCTATTATTTTCAATGAGACAAACACTAAAAGTTGACCATAGAATCACACTGGAGAACCTAGAAATACCGAGAGAGAATGTATTTTTTTCAGATGTGGGTAAGTGAAACCATGGATACTGAATCCATGGATGCAGGGTTTGATGTGTATAAGCATGCAATGTTGCTATGTCTAAGATGAACTACTGAGACTACAACCTGGAGGTGCTCATGGACCCAGCATTGCTACTGTGATTAAAAATGCTTTATATATTTTCAAATGGCTGTACTTCTTCCTATGGAAGCTGGATTTGGGTTCAATGACCCATACCTTTATTACCTATTGATTATGCAATATGCTCTATGTTCTATGTAGATCTACCCTTGAATAGTGTTTGGAAGTTACAGCTAGTGCAAAATGCAGCCAGACTATTGTCTGGCATGCACTTTAGAGATATGGACCAAGATACTGCATTGGGAGACACATGTCTGGCACTTAGAAGATTATCAGATGCAGTGGAATGTGGCAAAAAACCCATGTTCCAAACCACATCAGAAGAATGGGACAGGGACAGAAAGGGTGACATTTATCATTTATCATATGCCCACGTCCTTCAGCCATTTTGGAGGGGGGTGTAGCGCTGCCGTGGTTGAAGCTTCCCTTTTGTATTGATGGGGATAAGCCACTAATAAAAAGGGGTGCCTTACTCATGGCCATGCTATGCCCCTGGGACGCTGAAGGATGTTGTTGTCTAATAATATCTCCCATTGCTGTTCTCATCGCGATCTTCTGACATGGTTTTTGCCATACCTTATAACCTCCTTAGCTATGTCTCCCAGTGCTGCGCCCCACTCACCTTTTAAGTGACACAACTCACTCAACACTGCAACAGGCATCTTCAGGGACCTCTGGAGGTCCTCAGGAAGTCCCTGCAGATGATATATCTGCAGTTCATTCAGCTATAGGGAAAAAACCTGGATACTTCTCTGCTGATCCCCTTGCTCTCCAACAACATGGAAATGGCTGTGTGTATACCTCTTAAAGGGGGGGGGGTTGGGGGGATTTTGGTCATTGTGTGGTTGGTAAAGAATTCTGTCTTCTACAACAACCAAAAAAGTGGGTGCAAGCCTTTTTGTCACCAACCTTGAACCAATTGCACTGCCTTCTAGTTTGTTTCCAAGCTCATTTAAAGTGCTGATTTTGACCTATAGGTCGAAATCCTACATCAGAAGATGTAGCAATGATGATATAGCTACATCTCCCAATGCTACCCCTAAAAAAAACTACCTGTGAAGCCATGTAGCACCCCTAACAGGAATTTCCAAGGCTCTGGAGGGCAGGGTGGTGGGCAGTGATGCCAGTTGCAGGGTATGCTACAATAGACAGTGGCAGGGCCCTTGTGGGATTAAAATGTAAGGTTTGGGTGGCACTTTTTGTCAATGAGATGGTGCAACAATCATAAAAGTGAAGCAGTGCAATTATGATGTTGTAAATCCACTGGGTGACCTTGGGCAAGTCACACATTCTCAGCCGGAGAAAACTCCATGATGACCTCCCCTTAGAGTCACCATAAGTTGGAAATGACTTGAAGGCACACAACAACAACAACAACAACAACAACAAAGTTGGGCTTACAGGATGCCAGCCATACATTCATAAATAGCTTGGGCCAAGATACCTGAAAGAGTGCCTCTTCCTGTATGCCCAGAATTTATCTATCCAGAACGTGAGATCTTCAACAGAGGCCTTGTTGAATATCCCACCCCACCAGCACCCTCCCACATAGCTAGATTGGGAATTACATGACATAGGGCTTTCTGGGGAGAAGCAACTCAGCTGAAGAACTATATTCTAAGGGAAGTCGGTCTGATTCCATCATTGTAGAATTTCCAGCAGGCATTCAAAAATGTAATTCGCTGCTTGGCCTTTGAATTTTAAAAGTAATTTAAAAAATTCATTTTAAATGGCGTTTACTCTCTTTTTAATAGACTTTTGGAATCTGTTTTGTTGTCCGTTACTTTGAGAGCCTTGAGGGATAGAAAACTGACTGGCAAACAATAAAGAAATGATAAAAAATAATATGATTTCAACATTAATAAATCACTTTATTTTTATTCTGCCTTTTCCCTAAGGACTTTTTTGGACGCTGAAAAATAACGCAAGCAGCCTCGTCGCGTTGCAAGGCTGCTGCGCTGCAAAGTGTCAGTTTCGGATGACGCTTGCCCCTTCCGGTACTGTTGTGGTACCGCGGGGAGAGTTGAGCATCATATTTCATTGATTTTTAATCACGATCAACTTTCGTGAGTAAAAATCAATGAAATATGACACTCAGCTCTCCCCGTGGTACCGCAACAGTACTGGAAGGGGCAAGCGTCATCTGAAACTGACGCTTTGCAGCGCAGCAGCCTCGCAACGCGACGAGGCTGCTTGCGTTATTTTTCAGCGTCCAAAAAAGTCCTTAGAGTAGGAACATGTGTGGTGATTGTAGAGAAATGGGTTTTATGATATATTTGTTTTCCTAAATAGTACCTCTCCTGTGAGAGCCAGCATGGTGTAACGGTTTGTGTGGGACTGCGACTCTGGAGACCAGTGTTTGGGAAACCCACTGGGTGACCTTGGGCAAGTCACACTCTCTCAGCCTCAGGAAGGCAAAGGCAAACCCATTCTGAATAAATTTTGCCAAGTGACAGGTTCACCTTAGGGTCATCTTAACTTGAAATCACTTGAAAGGCACACAACAACAACAACAATAACCCCTTGTATCTCATAGATAATTGCTTGTGAAAGTTGAAGGAGGGTCAGCACTGTGAATAGTATTTGAATTTCCCACAGATGAGGTCCAGGACCAGTTCCTGAGAGGAAAGATTGAAAGAGTTTGGTGTGCTGATCCTAGAGCAAAGAAAACTCAAAAGCAATATGATGGCCATCTTCAAATATCTGAAGAGTTGTCAAATTCATGGTTGAACAAATAAATTTTCTGCGGTTCTAACTGACGGTGGGTTCAAATTACAAGAAAGGGAAATTCAACTAAACAATTAGAGCAATGTTCTTACATTATGAGCTGTTTGACAGGAGAATAGATTGCCATAGTAGACTCTTCTTTGATAGAGGTTTGTTTACAAAGGATAGATAACTACCTATTAGGAGGTGGTAACAGTGGGTTTCTTATATCAGCAGCAGTTTGGACTTGACTATATTTGAGGTCTACTTTTCAACTCTGTGATTCTATGGAAGGTAGTTGTTATTCTTGATAAATAAATATAGCAGCATGATCTAGTGCATCTCTAACAAAATACAAATGTAGGATGATAGTAGTAGATGGATGAACAAGATAAACCCACTAACAATTTGCACAGACTCTTTGATATGTATCGTCATCATCATCATCATCACCACATCATCAATATCATTCCACCAGTTTGAGACTCAAGGGAGTTTATAACAGTTAAAACAAACATAACTAAACATTCACAACATACAAAAATTAAAAATGTAATTAAAATGTTGAAAAGTGGAAACCAGTTAAAAGCATAAACCATTAAAAAGAAAAACAGCCAAACCCAGCACATTATGGAAGGCCAATCAGTCTACAAAGTCCTGCTGGAACAAAAAGGTTTTCACCTGCCTGCAGAGACAGCAAGGAGGGCAACAGTCTAACCACTCTAGACTATACTTTGCAATGGCATGGTTGCTGCTGCCACAGTGGTTGTTTCCGTATTGATACCTAAAGTCTTCATCCTATCTGAGTGTCTCGGATACAATGGTATGTGACAACATGAGCAACACCTGATCATTTTTAAGGTCTGTTGTGTTGCAAAGGGTATTGTTGCTAACTATGATATCAGAGGTAACTAGGTGATATGAATCAGCTGCAAAGGCAGCAATAACCAAACCACCAGAGCTATGTGTAAAGGGGCCTTAGAATTTTAAGCCAGAGGAGACTCCATTAGCTTTAAAAAGGCTTTCATCAGCAGAAGAGAACATTCCAGTTGCATTAGTCAACCTAGTATGGTATTCCCAGATGTGGAAACATGCCTAGAATCAATGGTTTGAATTACTATAATTCCAAACTCATGAGAAGTTGGAGATAAAGGAGTGAATGAATAATATTCCTCAGTTCCATTTATGCACACATTCGTTTAGTTGGAGGATGTATTCTTTCACTGTCTTGTTCATTCTGCCTTGTGAAAATATTTCATGATCACAGAGGCAGAAGTGGGAATATTAAGGTGTTTTGTTTGGGGGGTGGGGGAAGATAACCTGCCAGAACTGGGTTCAGTTCTTATTCTGGCTGTGACAGCAGTTTTGCTAGGCAGACTTAGATTTGTGATTCTACCACCAAAAAACAGGGAAAGGAAGATGGCACGAGAGTGGTGTCTTTCTTTGGTTCTGAAGGGCTGGGTGCTGTGCTGTCACATGGATGCTGTGCTGGGGAGAAAAGGTGTGTGCCTCTGCCACCCCTCTCGTACAGCAGGGGTACACAACCTGTAGCCCTAGCATGATTTGTGACCCATGACCACTCATGGCGCAGCTTTCACATGCCCTCTAACTGGGTTGGGCTACATTCTTCATCAGCCATAGCCAGCCCTTGGCCATGACGGTTGGGCCTGGTGAGACCTCCTGTCTAATACATACAATTCAAGGGCACCAGGTTTGGAAAGTCAAAAACAAAAATGAAAGAAGTTCATGACTACCCTGGTTTTGTAACACCAGCTGGTGAACAACATCTTGACGGTATGAGTTGTTCTTGTAGAAAAAAATTATATTGCAGATTCACCTTCCATTTTCCTGGAGTCAAAATCATCAAAAGTAAGATCAGATCAGGCTCAGAGCGCACAAATTCTTGTTGATCATCCTTTTTTGGTGGATATAAATTAAAATACATAGATACATGCATACATACCAAGGGGTGGGAGATCTTTCGCATGAAAAAAGGCTATAATAATCAGCTTGCTTAGGTCAGAGGAAACAAAAGAGATGTCCTATAACTGAAATTTATAAAATTATGCATAGCATGAAAACTTTTCCTCTCTTTCCTAAGATAAGATTTCAAGAACACTGGGCTGTGAGGCCATGTTCTGGAAGATTTTATTTCTGATGTTTCACCTGCATCTGTGGCTGGCATCTTCAGAGAATACTGATAAATAAGTATTTATCATTATCTCACCTGTCTCTGGTTTGGGACTCAAGGTGGTTTACATTGGCTAAAAAGATACAGCTAAAATTTTTAACATCATACAAAAATTAATAATATAATTAAACAAACAACAGAATCAAAAGAATCGACAGCATGGGCATTAAATGAGAAAACAGCACATTCGGAAAGGCCCTTTGTCCTGAGCAATCAGCCTTCAAGGGCCTGCCAAAACAAAAAGGTTTTCACTTGCTTTCAGGAAGGATAGGAGGGATGGAGCCAGTCTAACTTCTAGGAAGAGTTCCAGAAAGCCTGAGAGCAGCCACTGAGGAGACCCTCTCCTGTGTTTCTATCAGATGAGAGTGGTGGGACAGAGAGAAGGGTCTAAACTAAATCTCAATAGATTTAGAATGCCCCCCCCAAAAGCTCCCCCCCACGATGCACATTTCATTTGTGGGTTTCATTGCCCCAGGAGGTAGAGATGACCACAGTTGCATTTCAATATTTATGATTTATTTTTAGTTGCTTTTATGTCCCATCTTTCCTCTAATGAGCTCAAGAAGGCTGACTTGGCTCTTTTCTCCATCCCCCCAACAATTTGTTCCCTTAAGAGGTGGGGGGCACTTTAGAGACCTGCCCATGATGCCAAAATCTATCTGGGGGAATTATTAGCTCAAATGGAAGGCTGTGAGAATCGGATAACTTTGGGATCTTTTCACTGTGTATACCAGTACTAACTGTAGAGAGCACTGCAGCTTAAAGTGAAATAAGTATTTTTATTGGAAACAACACAATGTGAACTCACACGTGCAACACATTTTCCTAAGAACCATACAAGGCTTTCAAGGAGTAAGGCAGAAAGATTGGATAGAGGGAGAGATTCAGGGATATAAGGTGATAGTTACCAGTTTTGAAAAGTAGAGTTTCTGGCAGCAAAGATACTCAGGCAGGCATCTGAGGGTGGCACAAGAGTTTCCAATGCAGGAGTGTGCCAAGAAAGAGAATGGCCAGGTTCATCCACCCATGGCACACCTTTCTATTGTTGTGGAACTAATACTGTATTTAGACTCTGTTTTGTATCATGAAGCCTGCATGGCTTTTCCATCAGATAGTCAAAAGAAACAAAAACTCATCTGATTGCGTTAATGGCTGGGAGATAGGAATTGATTGTTTTATGACAACCTTGCAAGGTTGGACAGGAGGGGGGTATAGGAGAGATTTCAGTAGGAGTTGATTTGGGAACAGTCACTTAATTGTTTGATTGAATGAATCATTGCTGAGGTGCCCAAGGCTGGAAGGAAGGATTAGCACATACATCCATAACTACTGTGTTTACTAAGGGGCTTCCAAACAATCCTAATAAGGGCTTTCTTGCCAAAATATTGCTAAGACACATGCCAGGTCATTGTGACCTCCAACTGACCTTTTTGGGTTTCCCCAGCCAACCTGACCCTGAAAAGTGTCCAATATTTTCAATTAGGAGATATTGTGAGGAAAAGGTAGTAGCACATGCTAACAAATTCTAGGAGAGAGTGAGTAGCTCAAGGTCACCCAGTGAGCTCAGGGGAGACAAGAATATGGATCTCCCAAGCCTAGGTCCAAGTCCAAGCCTAAGAATTATATGATACTGGCTTCAAAGGGAGATTAGGGGCTTGTATAGATGGGCTATTTACCCTGTCTTATCCCTGACACTGGAGATAATATACAGCCATGGGGACCAGTAGCCATTGATGGTTTTAACACCCATGAATTGGTCTAATATCCCTTTAAACCCATCCAAATTTGGGAGCAGCCACAGAGAAGGTCCTCTCCTGTGTTCCTACCAGATGTACCCATGAAGGTAGTGAGACAGAGAGAAGGGCCTTCCCAGAAGATCTCACAACACTGGCAGGCTCATATGAGAGAAGGTGGTCCTTCAGATAACCTGGATTTGCCATTTTGATGACCACACCCATAGCTTGGCGTGGTCTTGCTAGAGTTCTTTGTTGACCATTTTTTGTTTTAATTCCTTACATAAATGTTCCATACCCACAGGAAAGGCTTCAGTAGACGAGGAGAAAAACAGCTGACCTAATAGTTAACAATGACCAGCTTTACTTTTCAGTGTTAACTGGAACTGCCTTCTTGGCTGTCTTTTGTGTGCTTGAGTGAGACAATATTTTGATTTCTGCCCTGCCAGTTCTGCTCCCTCTTCAGGCCTCCCCCAGCCTCAAGGGATCTGTTGTATAGTAGCAAATCTTAGGGAGATGACATTTATATTCCACCCCTGCTGCAGCCACTTTGCCAAAGTCAGTTAGGATTCTAAAGAAGTGTGAGCCAATGTAATTGTTGCCAAGGTCATCATATGTTTCCATTTTGTGTTCCTTGCGAGCACCAACTAGGCTAGAAGGGACTATCATTGCCATTTATCAGTGAAAGGAGAGGAATGGTCACAGCAGCATATACTTTGCATAATATGTCACAAGAAAGAAAAGGTGCTGATGGCACCTAGTGGGATGTAGTTTGAACTGGGGACGATTGTTCAAATCCCTGCTGAGCCATGGAAACCTACTGAGGAACTGTGGGTAAGTCACACCCTCTCAGCCTCAGAGGAAGGCAAAAGCAAACCCTCTCTGAACAGATTACCAGACATTCTCTGACATGGCAACTCTTTCCAAGGGTTTTCTTGGCAAGATGAGTTCAGCGGTGGTTGCTGTTGCCTTCCTATGCAGCTGAGAGGATGTGACTTACTTAGGGTCACCCAGAGGGTTTCCGTGGCTGAGCTGTCAGGATTGGTCTCTGGCATGACCTGTTCTTGCCATTTTCAGTGTTCTTTTGTAACCTTGCTGTTAATTGTGTTTTCACTTCTTTGTGCTTGTTAACATGTGTTCTGGGGCAATAGTGAAAGGGGAGTATAATGGTTGCTAATGGGAATGGAGAGAGAAGCCTGCAGCTGCAAAGCCAGCTTGGGAAAAATGGGATGGATGTTGTATGGGAAGAGGAGGTCAGGGATGATGGATAACCCATTAGAGCCCATCAGACTTCATAGATTGTACAGTAATATGCTTTTAGTGTACTGTCTGCCTTCTAAGGACTTTTTCAAACAGTTGAAAAAATCCCCGAGGTCGGGAGAATAACAGGGCTGTCACACTTGCACAGCCCCATTTCAGACAGCCCCGTCCTCGTCCGTCCTCGTCTGTCCTCCTCCCAACCTCCTCCCGACCTTCCCCCGTGCTGCTGGTGCCGCTTTTTACTGACAGAAGTTTATTTCAACCATTTGAAAAAGTCCTAAATTTCAGTTCTAAGCAACAACCCTGTATGATATGCTTTCTAGATTTCTGTGCCAATAACATTTTCTGAGTAACTCTGAAACTGCAGGTCATTGCATCTAGGAATGCAAGTACATGACTGTGGGATTTGAACTCTGGTTTCCTGAGTCCTAGGAGATTTTCACACGTCAAAAATATCCTCCGCGGAAATCGGGACAGAAATATTTCTGTCCCGGAAGCAGCGCTGCGGTTCGCACGCCCACCTCCTTCTCCCGATATGCCGGCGTCCTCGCACTGGGTTTTTTCTTCCCTCTTCCATGATATTTTATTAACGGTGAATTCCCGTTAGTAAAATATTATGGAAGAGGGAAGAAAAAACCCAGTGCGAGGACGCCGGCATATTGGGAGAGGGAGGTGGGCGTGCGAACTGCGGCGCTGCTTCCGGGACAGAAATATTTCTGTCCCGATTTCCATGGAGGATATTTTTGACGTGTGAAAATCTCCCTAGTCCAATGCTCAAACCATTGCACATGCTGGCTCTCAAGGCTCCTCTTAGCCAAAATATATGGAAGGTGAAACATGTCATAATGTGCACTGAATAGCCTATCATACAACTACATTGACTGTCATGTCTTCCTTAGCTGTAATGGGTCTGCATTTTACACCACTCTAATAGCAGAGGAACAAAGTTTGGGGAGAGGGGAGGCAAACTCTATGGATCAAGGAGTCAGTGAGAAAATGGGGAGAATCAGTGGTTACAAATTTAGAGTTAGCACTTTTACATCACCAAAAAGAATACCAATTTGCATAACAACATGCCGCTATTAAATATGAATAGATTCACCAAAATTATTTCAGTAGTTTAAAAAGAAATGCAAAACCACAGTGGGAGAAACTGTGCATAGGTGACATTGGACTGCTAGGTCAGCAGCAACCCATTTCCTGAGAGTTCATAGCAACAATTGAGAAAGAAGGGAAGGGCCTTATGATGTCACATAGGTAGAGCACTCAAGAATTGGGAGATGGGCCAGAACTGGTTCTGGACAGCTGATTGCAGCAATGGGCATAAGGGCAATTGGAAAAAATGCCCAAGTTTGGGGAAAACACAACTAAGTAGGCAATATAACAACAAACGATAACAAATAACAAAAGAAAAAAAATTAATGACGAAACTGACAATAATATGCATCCATAGCTGCAGCAGTTGCCTCCATTCCTGCTAGAATATTGCCTCCTAAGTGGGCTTAACTACCACACACACAACATGTCAAAAAGGTTTTCTAGGCCTATGCTGTGCCTATGATTCTACTGCCTGGGTTTGTACAATAAAAAGATGAATGAATTGCAGCGCTGGTGCTCCAGTACTAGTTCAATATTAGGATCATTTTGTTTTGGTGCAAACAGTCCTCTTTCCCTCACTTGAATCTGTACCCTGGAAACAATAACTGTGTTTACTGATGGCTGCCAAGAAAACAGGGAGCTAAATAGAGGTACATTTCATTTTGGAAAACACTGAGAAACTGACCGGTGAAGTAGGAATGACAAGTCCTTGGTCATGCCTGGTGTTCCCAGGAAATACTCTGGGATGAAGAAAATGTCATGTGGATCTCCAAAATAAAATCGGTTTGTACAGGAACAAAACCTGAGGCTTTCAGAGACCCTTTTCTCATCTGGAGGGGCTCTCTGTGTGCCTCTGAATACAAGCTGCTAGGGAACATAAACTGGATGTTTTTATGCTGCCATCACGTCTGCCTCCTTGTGAATTTTCCGTAGTCATCTCATTGGTCACTGTGGGAAAAAGAATCTTCCAACATGGCTCTTCTTACAGTCTTACATAACGTAAGGGAGTCCAAGGTGACAGGCAGGGGAGCATCTGAGCTTCTGATATGTGTTAGGGAAGACCACTTCAGTTCCCCACAGGAAATATTCATAGAATCATAGAATTGTAGAGTTGGAAGAGACCACAAGGGCCATCCAGTCCAACCCCCTGCCATGCAGGAAACCACGATCAAAGCCATCCAGCTTCTGACAGATGGCCATCCAGCCTCTGTTTAAAGACCTCCAAGGAAGGAGACTCTACCACGCTCCGAGGGAGTTTGTTCCACCGCTGAACAGCTCTTACTGTCAGAAAGTTCCTCCTAATGTTGAGGTGGAATCTCTGTTCCTGGAGCTTGCATCCATTGCTCCATGTTCTCATCTCTGGAGCAGCAGAAAACAAGCTTGCTCCATCCACAATGTGACACCTCTTCAAATACTTAAACAGGGCTATCATATCACCCTTTAACCATCTTTTTTTCCAGGCTAAACATACCCAGCTCCCTAAGTCTTTCCTCATAAGGCATGGTTTCCAGACCTTTCACCATTTTAGTCACCCTCCTCTGGAC
Source organism: Gambelia wislizenii (assembly GCA_030847615.1). Lineage (NCBI taxonomy): Eukaryota > Metazoa > Chordata > Lepidosauria > Squamata > Crotaphytidae > Gambelia > Gambelia wislizenii. The sequence continues at coordinate 36,336,966 of JAUMIR010000003.1, read as the reverse complement.
ACACTCCAATTTGTCAATATCCTTTTTGAATTGTGGTGCCCAGAACTGGACACAGTATAGAGTGGCACTATTACTTCCCTTGATCTAGACACTATACTTCTATTGATGCAGCCCAAAATTGCATTGGCCTTTTTAGCTGCCGCATCACACTGTTGACTCATGTTCAACTTGTGGTCTACTAGGACTCCTATTATGAGAAGCAGGTTTCTGCTTAGCATGAGGGGAGCTGAGTGGGCTAGTTATGCTGACTGCCTGAAACAACACAGTAAAAAGTTTGACAGTGAACAGTAAATGATAGCCCTAGGTCCTTGGCTTCAGACATTTGTTTCTTTGTTTGTTTGGTCCAAATACCACAGAATGATCCTTATGAAAAGATTCCCCAACTTAAAAGAAAAAAGAAAAAGAAAAGAAGACAAATAGTTCTGCATTCTTTTACATTAAAATGATGATATGTTTCTTTGGTGAGAACTAAATTGTATTATTCATTTGTTTAGTTCTAAGTTGGGCAAGCTAGATGAAGAATTGTTTCCTGGAAAAGAAGAATATTGCTTTGTGTAGCCAACCAATGGTTGTTTTTGTACCAGAAAACTGGGGGTGGGGTGTGTGAATGTCCAATTCCATTCTGGAGAGTGGTTGCTAACATTGCAGGAGGTAGGGATGGCATCAGTAATGGAAAAACAAAAACAAGTAAATGTCAGCACATAATGCTGTGTAATTCTTCATAAAAACTGTTCCAGTCCACTGCACACTGCGAGACTGATTCTCTGCTTGGGAGGGAAATAAAACTTTGAAAATGTGGAGCATTTAATCCTCATTCTTTGCATTCTTTTGTTTTAACAAATGCTGCTGTGGTACTAGTTTCAATGTACTTTTTAGTTTGAATATTTTTTATTACTTCCAGGGCAATCCTGCGCATTATGTTGAGCTGGTTAAGAGGCCTTTGGATGCCACAGAGTTCCCTCTTTGCCATGTCTGTTGTTAGGGGTCCATTCTGGATGAGTGCAGAGGTTTCTTCTGCTGTGGTCAAAACTGAGCATCGTAGAAGCTGGTTAGAGACAATTTAGGATTCACAAGATCATCTGCTAACTTGTTATATGAATCAGAGCTAGAAGTTTCTCTTATGTGGTGGTCCCTTCCTCCTGCTTCTGCTGAGCAGAACTGGTCCACCAGAAACCATTAATACTAGCTACCACCACCCATTGACTTTAACCCTCTCAGTGTAACCCAATGGGAAGTTACAGGGTTCAATTTGTGCTTCCCATTCTGACTCTGCAGATCTTCACCTCCTCCCACCCCTGTGGAAGGAAAGCCGAGCAAGGCACATCAAAAGAAGTGTGCAGAAAGGAAAGATTTAAAGGAAGTTTATTCTATGCAGAAATTACGTAGCAAGTAAAGGTATCTCTTCCATGAAAGGCTCCTTCCTCCCAGGAACACTTAGAGGTTACAAGTTACAGAGAAGTCTAATCATTCCAGCTAAATTTATAAAATAAACTTATGCCCTAATGTGACTAAACTAGACAGTTCTCTAATCAATTTGCAAGGGTGCAGTCTAGATGTGCTGGATGTTCATGGGGATTGGCAGTCTAGGCCTTTCGGCTCAGCCTCTAACAAGCGTCCCCCATAGCCGGTAGGAGAGTCCCACATGCTCAGGCCTCTTCTCCTTTTTTCCCCCTCTGACTCATGACCCCAAAGCGGTATTTATCACCTCTTCTCAGAAGCATCTCAAAGTTTGCTTCTATTGGACATCTTCATTGGTCAGCTATTCCTCATGACCTGTGACGTCTTCATGATGCTGACCCCCAATAAACTCTAACTTTATTCTCAACACCTAGTTAACCTTTCATTTACCTGGTTGGCTGTGCTGCCCAGATAATGAGAGAGCCCATTATCACAGAAGCTCTGGCAGATTCTGAACCAGTATGTGTCTGGTTTCCCCAATTGTATCAGTGTCATACCTCTTTAACTGTCATGGCTCTGTCCTAATGAATCCTGGCATTTTTTGTTTGGTGGACTTCTTAGACTTTTCTGCTAACGAAGTCTAGTCCTTGCCCCTGACCTACATCAGCAGCATTCTCTTGCAGAGAATGCTAAATATTGAACTATAAATCCCAGGATTTCATAAGATGGAGCCATGGCAATTAAGGTGGTACTAAACTGCCACAACTGTGCAGCTTATGTATATTCCTAGTACAGTGAATTACCTCCAATTGGATGCAACAGAAGGGGTGAAACACACAACATGAAATTGATGTCCCCTCCTACCCTCATTAGAATGAACCAACAGAGCTTAGAAAATGGCAGTCTCGTTGCTGCTCTTTTCACACATAAACACAGGGACGCCTCCCCCCTGCAAAAAATTGCTCTGGACAGAATTCTTCATAGGCTTTATCTGCATGGTAGCATCGCCATCTGCATTACATAGCAAATCACACTATTAGAATAATAGAATTTTTGTGTTAGAAGTGACCACAAAGGCCATCTGGTCCAGCCCCCTGCCGTGCAGGAATACACAACTAAACCACTCTTGAAAGATGCCCATCCAATCACTGTTTAAAAGCCTCCAAAGATGGAGTGTCCACTACCATTCTGCCTTTTGAACAATTCTTACAGTAAAGAAGTTCGTCCAGATGTTTAGATGGAATCTCTTTTCTTGTCATTTGAATCCATTGGTTCATGTTCTAGTCTCTGGAACAGCAGAAAACATGTTTCCTCAGTCTTCTTCATGACATCCCTTCAGAGATGTAAAGATGGCTACCAAGTTACCTCTCAGTCTTTTCTTCTCCAAGGGAAACATACCCAGCTCCCTCAGTCATTCCTGTTCTATTTGTCCATCTAGCTCAGTATTGTGTATTCTGACTGGCAGTAACTCTCCAGGGTCTCAGACAGAAGTCTTTCCCATCACCTGATCCTTTCATTTGGAGAGGCAAAGGACTGAATCTTGGCTCAACCAACCAATGTATTCTATCACGCTTTACCATTGACTGAACTCAGGCAGATTCTCACCAATCAGAGGATAAACAGGGCAGGATTGGATTCCACACGTCCCTCCTTCCATACCAAACAACTGATTGGCAGGATGTACGGTAAGCATTCTGGATAATTCTTTATGTGCAAAATTGACCACAAATGTGCTCTCTCTCTTTTTTAAAAAAATCCCCACATCAGTTGGAATGCAATGGGTTGGCAAGAACAGAATCTGGATTCTTTGTAAAAGCTGAATGAATGAAGGATTCCATTTGAGACTAAATGGCCAGTATGGAATCAGCCTAAGTAATCAAATCAATGTTACATTACAAAGGTAACATGAGTTTAGTAGAGTACAGACATAATTTTGAATGTCACTTTGGAAAACAAAATCTATAAAGATTTATTTGACAGTTGAAGTAGAAAATACACAGCAGTAGTAGATTGTGTGTGTGTGCGTACGTGCGTGCGTGTGCATGTCTGTGTGACAACTTCCTCTGTATCCTGATTTTTAAAATTTATTTTTTATTTATTCGTTTTATTTATGTTCTTCTAGAAGGGCAGCTAAAAAGGCTGGCAGTGACATTTCCCTTTGATTGTCTTCCAAGCTATAATGGACTACAGGGGAACCAAACTTATGCTATTCATTTTATGCAATTATGTTTGGCTCTGAAGCAGGTCTCTTCAGTTTCACAGTTTTATGTTCCACATTGTTTCAATAACACTTAGACTGGCAGGAAGGATTTAAGATGCCTGATGATAGCTTTAGAGAGAGAGTGGATTGAAAAAAAAATGTTCTGTTTCACACACATTCTACTGAAGTAAAAGAAAACAAAGATTTTGTTCTACAGTTTACCATATCCATAGGGATTTAAAATCTCTCGAAGTATCACTGTGTGAAACAGCCATGGTCTCCCCACTTCTATCTCTAGGGTTGCCTACACAAGGGGGGGGGGAACTGGATTGCTCAGCAGCAATAGCAATTCCCTCGAATTGCATGCCCCCTCACCAAGATGGTGGCTGTGAGTGAATTACTCAGCCTTTTAAATCTGCTGCCACAGAACTTTTTAAAAAAAAACATTTACCATGGTGCGCATAAGCAATATTTCACATTTACAAAAGAAAAAAAAAAAGAAAAAAGAGGAAAAGATTGTCGTTTTATTGCCTTACTGATTGCTCACTATGCTGAAAATCCAACATGGTGACAGTGGGTGCTTGCCCTGTTTGCACGCCCCACCCCCATGCTCAATCAGCCAATCCGCTTGTGCTGCCTCTCCTATGGAAAAGCACAGTGATGTGAATATGATTGTCTTAACGAGCGGACATGCGCATCCCACATGGAGCTTCTTAAAAACTCAGAGAAAAGTCACAAAGGCTCTCCGGGTGCAGTCTTTGGAATTTTTAGCTGCCCCCTTCCAAATATGACACATCAATGAGGATTTCCATTAAGACAGATAGATTTCTCAGTCAATTCTATGAGGATTATTTTTACTGTTTAGACAACCCCTTAGTTGAAGGACTGAGGATTCTTTGCCATATGTCTTTCAATGCATTCCTTACAGGAGTTCCTTAGAGTTTCCCATTTTAATCACCTGAGGTCCCTAGGTTGTAAACAGCAGTATTGCTTGGTAAGGCAGATCTATGAGAGATCTGATATGCTAGGCAGAAGTTAGAATAGCTCTCAAACCCACTGACCCCCACATACTTTATCTAGCAGAGACAGAATTTGAACTTAGACCGCTTTGTAAAGTATATAAAACTAGGTTTTCTGTGGTTTTTCCCCACGCTGTAAGGCCATGTTTTGGAAGAGTTTATTCCTGACGTTTTGCCTGCATCTGTGGCTAGCATCTTCAGAGAATGGTGGGGTAGGAGTGTGTGGGGTTTATATATTGTGAGTCCCTGTTGGAGAAGATATGTAAATTTGTGTATTTGAACGGCAAGTTCCTGGGGGGAAATACGCAAGGAGGATTAGTGTCTGTTTGGCTAATGGTCCATTGTCTGCTGGAAATCCCCTTGTCCCTGGGTGAAGTTCATTTGCATGTGTTGAGTTTTGATTTTGGTGTTTTTCAGGACTGGTAGCCAAACTTTGTTTACTTTAAAGGTTTCTTCTTTCCTATTGAAGTTGTCCAGGTGTTTGTGGATTTCAATAGCTTCTTTGTGCATTCTGACATGATAGTTGTTGGCTTGGTCCAGAATTTTGGTGCTTTTAAAAAACATTTTGTTTCCAGGTTGGTTTATAACGTGTTCTGCTACTGCTGATTTTTCTGGCTGGCCCAGTCTGCAGTATCTCTCATGTTCCTTGATTTGTGTTTGCACACTGCATTTAGTGGTTCCTATGTAAACTAGTTTTACTCATGAAATAACTTGTGAATAATCAACACAGGTTCAGCGTTTTGAGGAAGGTAAGAAAAAGATAGTCCCAAATAGTATTGAAAAATTAGAGCATCTCACACAGAGAGTTTCTTCCACACATGCTGCATAGAAGGCAGGGAGGGAGGGAGAGAGTGAGCACATGTGACCCCAGAGGACAAAAGGATTGCCTCCGTGACCCAGGAAGAGAGTGGGTGTGAACAAACAAACAAACAGGAAGTTACCATAAACATGCTTTGTGCCTAAAATGCTAGAGAGACATGCAAATCTAACTACCAATGAGTTCAGTTATGCAAAGGTTGCAAACTCCAACAAGATCAATATCAACATACCCCTTAAGAATCTCTTAAGCTTTGGAATTCCATGAAATTTATATGACAGGAGAAAAAACGTCTTGTCCCCCGCTCCCCCTCCCCAAAACCTGCAAAAACAAAAACAATTTCCCAGCGATATTTTGCCCAGTTCCTAGAAGAACAATGATGTAGCCTACAAAGGGTGGCAGTGGCAGGAATGGCTCCCCTCCACTTTTCTGCAGTTGTCTACTCCTGGTCTAAAATGTGAGGTGGGGCATCACTTACAGCAAAATACAAACTGGGCCCATATTTCTATGCCCTCTATAATGGCCTGCTCTGCCCATGGTCTAGCCCCCTTCACAATTCCAGCCCTTCATCTCACATTCCTTGTTTGAATATTAGTGGAATTTAAATCATAGCTAGTTTTTGAAATTCAGTCCTATACACTGACACTCCAACTCTGGAATGCCTAGGATCAAGTTTCAAGATCCCAAAGAGGTTTACCAAGTTGTCTGGAAAATTATCCTTTGACCTTTTAAATCTGTTGTTGATTCAGGACACAAAGCAGATATATCCCCCCCCTCCACTCAGATCCCCCTTGGTTTTGCTTGCTGCAGTATATGGGAGAAGAGAACAGGGGAGGAAAGAAGACCCAAAACAGGTTTAATGTGAACAGGAGAAGCTGTAGCTGGCCCAGCCACTGAATTCAGCATGAAACACCAGAAAGTGGGGGCACTGCAGTGACTGTGGATCCAAATCTGGGTAGTCTTTCAGAGTAGAGTTTTTGCAAAATTGACATTACAGTTATAATGTAAACTTTAGGGTATAGATTTTTTCCCCTTTCAACCTACAGTCAGCATCTTGTTAGTGACATATGCAGAGATTAAATTGCACTACACATGCAGAGCAATTTTTTGGATGACATGTGATCATAGTATCAAGCTGATGGCAGTTCAAGTGAGACTCTTGCACATGTGGCAGTATATTAAAAGACACGGAGTAGTGCATGAATTCACATGGCCTCTATGTATTGTCTTTGCACATTGCAACCACACAATGCATTTCCAACCATTCACATTGACCATTGATCCACATATTCTGTGCTACATTGCTGTTCAGTACAGGGATTGCATAATATAACTCTGCTGGCAGCTATTTTTGCTATACTAAAGTGATATAAGATCTCAGTCTGTGTGTGAGAGTGTGTGTGCATGTACCCTGGTCAGTCCAGAACTGACCAGAGGAAATTGCAGGTGGGGGAATCATCAATGAAAGGGAAGGACTTCTTTGAAAGCAACACACTCCTTGCTCCACTGGTTCTTTAAACTGAAAGATCATACTCCTAGCCAGTTTGGGTAGTAGGGGACAGGGGATCGGGCTTAGAGGATGCACATGGGTGGTTAAGATTTCTCCAAGTTCAGTTCGCTTCCCACCACATGGTACTTTGAATTTCAGACCCTATCTCTCCCCTGTAAAATTTAGCTCTGAGTGAAAAAGAGAAATTGCCAAACCATCGTTGGTGAGACAACCCCAGCAATAACATAAGAGGATATTTTAAATAAATATTTTATTATTATTATTGTATTTTTGTATTATTTTTTAATTAATCTTTTATTGATTTTTTTCCTTTTCCAAATAGGTATAATTGAAATGTGTAAATATAATGTGATTATACCGTTGCCCCTCCACATTCGCGAACTTAGCATTCGCGGTTTTGATTATTCGCGGTTTTGGGAGGGCCCCCCGCCCTCCCAAAACCGCAACTAGGGGCCTCCTGGAGGCCCTGTGAAAGCCCCGAGGTGAGAGGGGGGAGGCCCGAGGTGGGAGGTGGGAGGCCCGGGGAGACTTCCACGGGGCCTCTGGAGACTCTCCAGAGGCCCCACGAAGGCCTTGGGGAGGAGGGGGGAGGGCCGGGGAGGCCTCCGTGGGGCCTCAGGAGGGTCTCCGGAGGCCCCGTGAAGGCCTTGGAAGGGAGGGGAAGGCGGGGGAAAGTGACTATGGGGCCTCCAGAGGTCCCATGGTTGCTTTGGCAGGGGAGGGGGAGGGCAGTCATTATTCGCGGAATTTTCACATTCGCGGGGGTCTGGGGAACCTAACCCCCACGAATGTGAAGGGGCGACTCTACTGCGTTAGGATAGATAGTTTTATTTTTGTATTAGTAAGAAAAGAGGAAAATAATTATTATTATTTTTGCATTATTGTTATGGCCTTTTGCGGTCAGGTGTATTTTTTCAGTAGAATGGTCTTATTCAAAAAAAAAAAAATTCCTAATCCCCCCCCCCAATTCCTAATCCCCAGATCCAGCCAGTCTGGTAGAATAAGGTGATAGTAGAATGATGGGCACCATCACAAGAATCCAAGATTTGTTTGCATACTATTGTGACACTGGCAGATACTTCCTGTGATCAAGGCCTGACAGGGAGAGAGAGAGAGAGAGAGAGAATAACAAGGAGCCCAGATCAAGCAATGGCAGCCCCTGAGCCTATCTCTGGTACTTGGACAGCAGACTATCCTGCAAGACTTTCTCAATCCCTGGAGCTGGCGTGCCCGTGTCAATATGAGTTTTTAGATAGACAAAGGAATGCTAAACTTCCAGCCAAAGGCCTGTCCTATTAAGGTGGGGATGGAAACACACTGAGGATTAGTAGGACAATGGACTTTTGGTGGCCCACAGCATTGGTCCTGGCAGCAAAAGGAAGTGATGTTCCAGGTGAACATAAATATTTATCTCTAACCATATGTAATCAATCCCCTCTACTTTCTGTCTGTGTCCATTTTATCACCTAGAGCAGGGCTGGGCACAGTGTAGCTGCTGAGCCACATTCAATGATGTTTGTTTTTGTGACTTCTTCTTCAAGACTCCACAGCACCCCTTTTCTGTCAAAAGATGATTGAACTGCCTCTTTTGGAAGCCTCTGGGAATGGTGCTTTAGATCAAGCACCCCCTGCACTGATGAACATTTTTTTTTAAATTCAAAACCAACAAAACCTCTTCTAGGCGCTTTGTTTTGTTTTGTGTGGCAGTTTTGGCATTCCATTTGTCCCTTGGAGGGCCCTGGGGCAAATTGTTCCTCAGACCTGGTGAAATTGCCCACCTCTGTCCAAGCACATCTGCCTGCAACACTCCCCTTATAGTGACACCGTTGAGTCATTTTTATACTCAATACAGTGTGTTATGAACATTGAGTTATCTATGCGTCATTGTAATAAGAAGACTGCCAGTTTGGAACATGAAGTAACTGTTATGCATTCTGCGCCACCACCTACATGCTCCAGGCTGATATTGTGTGGCATGAATTGTTTCTTTGTCTAGACTGTGCATGCACCCAATCTCCTTTCTTGCCTCCATGGCAAGAGAAAATAGTTGGTTTTGAGATTCTTAGCAGCAGCCATTCAAACATCTGAAGGCTGCTATCATAACAGGAAACATGACCATCTCCCTTCCTCTCTCTCTCTTTTCCCATCCTTCAATGATGTAAGGTGCTATGCAAAGGCTAGTGCTTTTATTAACAGAATCTGCTTTAATCAGAAATAATAGAAAACCCTCAGCAAGAGTTCTTGCCAGACAGCCACACTGAATGCTGATTTATTTCCACTGGCATGAACTGCAGCAAAACAGAACAAACCCTAGAACACTTCCAGACCTATGGACTTCCCTTCTTCTTCCCTTAGCTTATTCCAAGAACCTTACCATTTCCAAATTGTCTCTAGGCATCTAGGGCTGCTGAGGTAGCCTGGATCTGGTTAAGGAGATGTTGCGGTTATTTGTCAAATTTCCTTTTTCTCCCTGGCTCGCATTGTGAGTGCCATTGTTAACTTTATCTCTTTTTATCTGTAAATATCCTGCTGGTCTCAGAGTTCTCCCAAATCTCGAATGATGTGGGAACGTTTCATAAGCAGTTTTGTTCTCAGTCACATACCATGTGACATGATTTAGCATGGCTTCCTGTTCTGATTACACTGTGAAGACCAGGAATAAGATACACACCAATCTATCTGAGGCAGGTCTTTTTGTTAACCTGTTCGTGGAAGCCAAGTGTATAACTTGAAGTTATAATAATACTGATGCATATGTTTGTGTATGCTTGTGTCTTGAGCCAAGGGGACTGTGACTAAAGAAACTCACAGAGGCATTACACAGAAAGATTCTTTGGTCTGTAAAATTACTGTCACATGGAGATCATGGAATGGAAGTCCATATGCTCCAATTGTTCCAGTTTGGCAGGGACAGCCCTGATTAATCTTCGGTCATCCTACTTTCTCACTGCTTTTAAAACATCCTAGGACTTTTTCAGACTGCCTATATAGTCCGTGGCAGGCACGGAACAGGGTCACTGAAAGGTTTCACTTTCAAACGACGTCACTCCCTTCCATGCTGTTCCTGTGCTGGTCCCATGTAATTTTTCATTCACGACAAAAATTCATGAATAGACCACCTGTTCCGTGTCTGTCACAGAATCATGGATGGTCTGAACAGTGCCCTGTTCTTCTCCTGTTATGCTGGCATGATGCCAGCCACAGGGGGAGGTCCATGCTGGACACTTCCAGCAAAAATCAGGATGAGGAGATAAGTGATACCCTTTCCCTCCCCCTACCCAGGTTACTTGTATTTTTTAAAATTTGTTTTGGGGCTTGGTTTTTTATTTTGACATTTTGTTTTATTTTTAAATTTCTCACACCATTGTTCTCTCGTGAGAATGAGCGGGATTTCATTTTCCAGGTCGTACATGCAGCCTTACAACGGCTGCATTTACTCCCAGCCAGCGAGGGGAGGGGGAAGATGTTCCTGCTGCAGGATCAAGGTAAGTGTCTGAAGATTTTCCTTGATTCAATGGCAGGAACGGGAGTGGTGATAGCGAGGCAGGAAGGGGACATTTGGCCCCATCTGAAAAAGTCCCTAGCATATTGCCCTTCTCAGTAGGCTCATTTGTTGTTTTCAGGCTTTCCAAGCTCAGGACATATATTCCAGGGTTTCTGTGATTAAAATTGTAGGGTTTTTTTTGTGTTCCTCCTTGTTAGTAACCTTTGCCCTCTGATTGCCTGGCCACACCCTTTTGATCATACTCTGATGTTGTTCAGCCACATGAGTACCAGCTTTCATCTGTGAAATGTTGGAAGGCATGAAGTCTATCTTCAGCAAACTAAATGCAGACACTTAGGCCCAGAAGGGATTTTAAAATCAGGGAACATTCATGATGGATGTTTCTTTCTTTTTCTGTTTGTTTTAATCTTTTGAGTTAGGATCTAGAGAGCATTTGTATATTGGGGAATGTTGTCTGTTTAGATCAGCCTTCCCCAAACAGAGATCTTCCATGTGTTGGACCACAGCTCCCACCAGAAGAACTATATTTTTAAGAAGCTTGCAATATTAAAGGCCTAAAACAAGGTCAGCAATAACTTCCAGATCCTAACTCAATTTTATTTTCATTTGCCTTCAAAAGGCCCATGAAGCTATCTACAATACATCCATGAAACATGCTTAGAGAGGTATTGGGATCAAGAGCCTGCAGGTGGTATGGACAACATGTAAATTACAAACACAAATAAACACTTGATTATGAAAAGAAACTAGTATTTATTTAGAATAAAATAATGAAAGAACATGGGTGCTGTTACATTCTCTCTTAATGAGAAGTCCTGTGTTTAATCCAAAAGTCCAAAACATCTGTGGCTGAAATGCAGTTGTTAGTCCCTACTAGAGGAGACCCACTGAATCTATGGGAACCTATGTAAATTCCACTAATTTAATCTGTCTGCTTTAAGTGAAACTAGCAAATGGATATAGACCCAGGTCTATTGTATATCCTCATCGGTATACACTAAGGAAAAGAAGGCACCATTATCAAATGAAAAAAAGAAGGAGTTGAAATCTTAAAAGGTGCATGGAAGATGTTGAATGCATTTTGAAGAAGCATTCTTTAAGAAGAAAGAAGTGCAATGGATAAATATAAAAAGCAGAACTTGAAAAGTTACTTTTCAAAAGGTAAATAGTTAAGTATCTCATGATGAAGCACCCATAAAATTATATCATTGCTTGTTGCTCTACTTATTCTATTACAGGTATTCTCTGCTGCCCCAGAGAGTAGGACCAGATCTAATTGTTTGAAGTTACAGGAGGACAGATTTCAATTGAATATTAAAAGGAACTTTTGGACAGTAAGAGCGGTTCAGCAATGGAACCAATTACCTAGAGACGTGGTGGGGTCTCCTTCTCTGGATATCTTCAAACTGTTAGGGATGCTTTAACTGGAAATCCTGCACTGAGCAGGGGGTTTGACTTGATGGCCCATGAGGTCCCTTCCAACTCTGTGGTTCTATGTTATTTTTCCTTAAGGGACAGAAAAGGAATCCAACCAATTTTTAAAAAATTATCTATTTTTGGGTGTGTGTGTGAGAAAGTCACTCAAAATCTTTCCCCAAAGATTCCCCCTGAAATAATGAAATAATGGTGGTGGTGGGGAATCACTCATTCATTAAAAAAAGGAATAAAAATTATCTGTAATTACCTGATTTCCCAAAAGGAAGTTCATTATGCCCATATTACCTCATGAAGTTGTGTTTCAAGTAATGTTGTTACTTGTAACATATTATTTATATTACTTACAAGCTCTGATATCTTGTAAAGTGATGGGAACAACTATTCAGCATAGCAAAGGTGTGACAAAATCCATTTTTTGTTCATCTTTGAGATTTAATAGTCTTTTGCCTCTTCCTGGTCGTGCTTGCTCCATCTAGCCATATACCTGTATAACATGTTATAAGTTCTTTACAGGCAGATATTCATTTTTAATGCTCATAAAATGTAACTTAATTTCTTTGTACTGTAAATAACCATCATCATCGTCAGCATCAGCTTCAGCATCAGCATCATTCCTTCTACAAACAGTATCACATGAGCAAAAAAGTCAGAGCTCAGCCTCTGAGAGCTTACAATCTAAAATCAAAGAGAACAGCTACAACAGAGGTAGAAAAAAACCAAATATATCAAGGAACAACTTTGAACAAATGTGTTAACACCTATTCCAATTCTGTTCTAGTGGGGACTAGGGACTAAAGGGTTAAAAATGTAAATATAAAGGAGTTGAAAATGCAATGAGTTAAAATAGTAATGATAAAGGAAATATAACACTTAGGACATTATCAGATTAGCGTGTAAAATGCTATAATTCTGCAAGTGAGGAAAGTGGAAACATTGTGGCATTATTACACTTACTATCACATGTTGCTGTTATCACACAAAAGAACTGCTACATAATTATTGCATGACGACCACTAGTGCTTTAAGAATGGGAGTTTATTTCTGTGATTTAGCATGGGCGAGATTGTGGTGGTTCCTGCAAGAAGACACAAGTGCGCTTAAAACTCCAAAAACAACTTAATTAACAAAGTAAATGAACACACAAGCACTGAAACAAACCTAAAAATGTTGAAACTAGACAGGACAATTCATAAGAAGAGCATCTTGTACTTTGCTTTCGCATTCTCACCTGGAAGTTTTCTTGCTGAGGATCACCCATTAATGCTGTAATCTCACAATTACAATGGAAAATGTTTTCGCATGCCCTCAACACCATGAAAAAAGCGACATTGATGATCTGTTGGTGGCTTTTCCCAGCAATTAAAAGTAATGCCTTATTTGTGGCTGGGGCATGGAGTAACCACACGAAGATGACGACGTCCTGCAGTAGCCATGCCTGTTCATGCTACTATGATGTTCTAATTCCACAATTGTTGCCGCATCTGATAAAGGCCATAGTGAACAGGCACAAAAATTATCCAGCCTGAAACCAACATTGAGCAAAATTAAATAAAAAAAAAATCTTTATAGCACTAAAATTCTGGCAATTTGGACATGCTTTTCAGCAAAAAGCCTGACCTTTTAATCCCAGACCATATCACAGTAATGATATTGGGCTAAGAGAATCTTTTCTGGACTCTTCTGGGATTTCTCCAGCAGAAGGATAAAGCCATCTGTGTACTACACTTGTATTTTCAATGTTTTTCATGTAGCGTTATCAATGGACTTTCCTATCAAAGTGCCAGATGGATTAAATCCAGGCATAATATTTCTGAGTTCATGAAGTCTAGCAGAGGCTTGGATTCATAAAATGGATGGCCATCTGCAAGGTCAGACAAAGCTAGTGGTGTAGTGGAATCAGGGGTTGTAGAATCTAAGTGCTAAGACTTTTCAGTGGGCAGGGTTGAGGGACACAAGCTTCCTTGTTTCTTCTAAGCTTAGCTTCAGTCATTATAGTAGATAGGGTATATGTAGGGGATTTCCTCAGTAACAGCATATTGTTGGAAGCTGTTCCTGTTGCAATGGAAAGTGTTTTTGATTTTGAATGGAAAGTTAAGCCCCACTACTTTTACAATAGAGCTAGTGTGGCACAGTGGTTTGAGTGTTGGACTATTCCTCTGGAGACCAGGGTCTGAATCCCCACTAAGCAAGTCACACTCTCTCAACCTCAGAGGAAGGAAAAGGCAAACCCTCTCTGAAAATACCTTGACTTGCACGTACACAACAACAACAACATTTACAATAGTCCTGATACCGATAGAGATGAAAACTGCTGTAACTGGTTTGTTGATGTGGATCAGCACAGTTGCCTCTGTTGTTGGACTCTCCTTAGGGATGTTGCTGTTGGGACTGTGATGAGTCCCTGTGCTTCATTGTTTACCACCCTACCACTGGCCACAATTGATAAGTTTGGGCATGTCCTGAACACTGAAACAGGCATATCCAGAGCCAGACTGCAGCTGTGATTTACATGTTGACCTTTCTAGGAGCAAGACAAATGCATGATCCAGTTTTAATTCATACACTGTCCTAGTATGAGTTCATGTAGTCTAGCAAAGGCTTGGGTTCATAAAACGGACAATCATTATTAGCAAGGCCAGACAAAGCCAGTGGTGTAATAGAATCAGGGCTTGTACAATTAAAGTGCTACAACTTTTCAATGAGCAGGGATGAGGGACATCTTCTTAGGCTTCCTTGTTCCCTCTAAGCTTAGCAGCAGTCATCATAATAGCTGGGGTGATAAAGCTTACATAGGAGGGACAGATGCCCAGAAAATCCACTGTTACCACTAGTGTTTTTGTAGCCTGAAGCACCAAAAACATTTTATTTTCCTTGCTGATGTGTCCGCATCTGTCAGTAAATCATTGGTCTTCAGTCTGGTCTAGGTTAAGTGGTATCACTTCGACATACAGAAATGAATGTAGCCTATTATTTATCAAGTGGGAAGATACTTCTAGAGGTTTTCATCCTATCACAACTTCAGTGGCACCAAGTCTCAGGTTTGAAGTGAGTACAATCATCATGGTAGTCTGGAAGCACAGAAAATGGCAAGCCAGCAGGAGATCTATGATAGTGGCAGGAAATAACATAGCAGTGGCCATATTCAGGGTCTATGTACAAAGCCACTCAAAATGCATCGAAAGGCAGTGTGGATGTGTGTACTAGTGCTGGAAAGGTATTAAAAGACATGGATGTTATCTTGGTCCTCTTCAAAGAAGGCAGGAAAATCAAATGGCAGTTGTGCTTATATCTCATGATGATCTCATGATGTTCATGGTTGCCACTGTTTGACTTGCCATATAGCAGTTCTTTTACCAGTAGAGATTATAATAATCAAATCGCCTAGTAATAACTCAAATATGAAGGGACACATTTGTATTACACAAACTATATTCACACCAAGACAAAGGCAAACACAATGTTAGGCACTTCTGCAGGTGTTATTCAGTCATATTTTATGTACAGAAGGGCATTCCTCCACTTTGTTTTCATCCTCCCCAGGAGGCCCTTAGTCAGTGAATCCATACAAGTGCTTTCTTCATTCATGCTTTGAAGACAGGAAGTAGTTTTTCTCTTTGTAGTGGAACAAGGCACCATGGCAAGGGGTAAAATGGACCCTACCCAGGAAATGGTTGCATGAAGAACAGTTGCACAACAGAGCCAAAGGCAACATAACTTGCCTTACATTTCTTACAGATACGTGGTTGCCTCCCTGCTTTCTCTCTCTTTTGCTTGTGCAACTGCTACATTTATGCACTGGAGCCACTCCTCAGCGTTCTTTTCATCTTTGGCCTTGAAAACGTAGGTCTTGCTGTCTGTAAAGATCTCAAAGGCCCGAGGAAGGCTGCGATCTCTGCGCTTCTTGGCCACCACTTTGACACTCTGGACCTTGCTGAGCTCAATGGGACAGTCATCTGGGTCATCCTTCTGAAAAAGAAGAGGAAATGGAGGAGGAGGAAGAGGAGGAAGAAATGGAGCTTAAGACTTGTTTAGAAGATACATGGTTAATTATTGTGTCACAAAGGGCTTTCAGATTATTCAATTTTTAAGTCCAAATGATTGTTTGTTTCCAGCTGTTCTCATCCATGGTACAGTTGTAAACTAGCTGAATGGCCATTTTCTTCTTCCACTGAATGCAAGGGACTATAATTATAAGCGTAGGCTTAGGAGAACATTCTTATGACTTCCACCAAGCTACAGTTCCCAGGATACTTGGGGAAAAACAAAAGCAGTTAAACCAGTGTAATACCAGTACAGATATGTGCTCAATATGTTCTAAGGGATCACTCTCAAACACATAATTTGTTTTACCAGAGCCAATTATTAGGAGTAAGTGCTTGCTGAGACATTAATAAATTTTTCATAGGTTAATGCATGAGTTTTCCTCTTTCAGCATCAGCACATATGTTACAACAGCTCTCTAACTGAATCCAGAAATGTAGGATTTGGGCAATTTTCCTACTTGGTTTTTAAGCAGCATTAATGCACGTGAAAGATGCCCAACTGATAACCCTAAACTCTGATGTGTTCTGTTCATTTTCACAGTCAGCCTGGCACAGAGACATATCCAGCAGACCTCAATCCAATCTACTTGTAATGGCCCTTTTGCCATTTACCTCTGTTAAAACAAATTGTGGTAGAGAGGTGGATAGTTAATATTTACAGAAACTGAACTGAGACCCATGGTTAATTTACTGTGAGGCTATAACACCCCAGAGAAATTACTAGGAGAGACAGAGAGGGAGCTGCCTGCTATTGTCTTCTGTGAACCAACACTTTAGCCCCCATTCGGGTGCTAATTCCCCATATGATTAGACTCACCTTAGAGTTAGTGGAAGACAAGCATGCTAGCTCTTCCACTGCTGTCCCTATTTCCCACCATAGGTTGGATTGTAGGGAGTCTGTCTACTTATAAAGTTTCCCCTCACAAATAAAAACCCAGAGCCCTGGTTGCTAAACCACATGGTTATACTATATTGAAGACAAGGTACTCCATGTCCCTGCGGACTTCAGGGAGAATGAGGGGGGTATGCGAACTCAACTCCATTCAGAGTTTTTGCCCTACATGTAGACAAGTGCCTTGTAACTTTGCTTCTATAGCCACAAACTGCTGTAGAAATTTGAGCTGAATTTCAGCAGGCCTTTTTCCTCCTTGGAATTGTGGGGAGCAGGGGGGGGAGGTATGGTAAGAAAGGAGTTGGGGCTACATGTGGCTCACAGGCTGCATTTCCCCCATCCATACTCTTAAAGATGACCAGGCAGAATCTAGGTGAGCCTGATATAAAGAGTGGGCAAGTGGGCTGCACTGCTCAGTTTACCAAAAATGAGACCAGACCTCACATACAAGGTGAGGCACACAGGTAGGCATTCTCATCACGTTCCCAAGTCTCATCATGATCAGGAATTCCTAGCTAGCATGTGAACATGTAGTGCCCTGTCCTGTGGTAGGTAGAAATTCTGTTCACTGTGAGATTCCTCTGCTTTCAGTCTCCCACAAGGGGCCAGCTGCTCGAACTGAGTTGGCACTGGCTGCTTGGCTGCCACAACCATCCAGTTCTTTGAGTCCTTGCATCAAATAAACTTCCAAGGTGCAACCAAGCTGGACACATGTTAGTAGCTATGACCTTTTGCATACAAACTTTTAAAAAGTGTATGGATCCACAACTGCTGTCATTTTATTGACCCGAATCATCCCATTATTTAGTACAAAGGGCTGGGTAATGGTACATATAGCAAGAACTTTAGCAGGGATGTCTCTGCACCAATGAACACTTTAGCCCTGAGAGTTATAATTAGACTTTAATAGTTATGGCTAAAATCCTTTCTGTTGCTTTAAGCAGACAAGTAGTGCTCAGAACATTGCTAATCAAAAAGGAAGTCAAATTTAATCTTCTCCCCTCCCTGTGCTCTCTTTTAAAACTGACTCAGGAAAATAGGCTTGTTTAGCAATTCCTTCCAAATGCACTTGATTGCCAAAAGATACCAATCCTTTTCATTAAAAAATGAGATCATTTGTAAGTGTGCAAGCCCATAGTATTTATGATTTATTTGTTTATCAGGATGAGAAGTGCTTTTATGTGTTTCTTACTCCATTACGGAAGCAAGTTTAATTATCATCCATTATAGAGAATCCTCATTCAAAGCCAAATATTTATGATATGATTGGCAGTAGAATTCATACAATTACATTATGAGAAAACTGGTAGGAAGTTTAACATATTCTAAAAGGGCAGCTATCAGCTAATAGGATGAACCACAGGTGGACAGACATAAGGCTTGCAGATTCTACTGAGTGTATTTTATTAGATTTTTTAAAACCGAGGCTCACCAACTGGAGCGATATGAATTGAACTACACAAAGCCTTTGAACACATACGCAGCTGGGGAGTTTGTGATCAGTGCCAGAACCAAGCTCACAAGGAGAACCAGGACCAAGATGATAAGTCATTGCACAGACTAATCCATAGTTTGTCCTCAAGTTGTCTTTCCCAGCAACCTAATCTGAGGATGGAGGGGAACTTTTAGGGGCATAGGTATGGACTTGCCATTAGTAATCTAGATATAGTAAGCTCTGGCAGGAACAGCAGTAACTTCTAAAGTGTACTTATGAGTCTTACAAGTTACACTGTGTGATAGAGAACTGCTTTGTGAAATTATTTAGAGTCTGTTCTCAGAGAAAAACTTTGAAATTAAACAACATTTCCTCAGTAACTTACAGACTTTCCTTTGCGAAAGAGAAGTTGGTTGCCAGCAAGAGTGAAATACCGTGTCTTCCACCTTTTGATGAACTTCCATCGGACTTGTTTTTCTTTCAACTTGCCTTCAATCAAGGGTTGACCATCTTGATTCACAACTGGGAAGATACATTTTTTTAAAAAGTATTGTTTTTGAATATCTTGTTCCTTCTCTGCTGATTTAGATACCACAATAAATTCAGAAATCACTTGTCCAGAAAGTGGCATCTTTATAAACCACACAATCATGTTTACCCCAAATCACAAACAATAATAACAGAAAAAAAATATCCCTGCCTATAGAATAATATATTTATGCTTGCAGGAATGGGATTTTATTTTCTCTGATTAGCTGTTCCTTTAAATATTGTGTTTCTTGTCAGTGGAGAAGAGTCCAACCATATTTAGAAAAGCAGCTATGTGCCTATAGGAGGCAAGAGAGACAGGACAGATAGGAGATTTTCAGACCAGCAATTTAATCTGTGGGAGACACGGAACAGGGCCAGAAAAAGGTCTTCTTTTCAGAAGATGTCAACCTTTTTCCATTTCTCTCCTGTCCTCATTCCAGATTTCCCTATGATAATTTCATCATTTTCATCACGGGCAAACATCATTTTTGGACCACCTCTTCCATTTCTGTCACGGAATCAGGGTGGTCTGAAAGGTGTCCCGTTCCTCTCCTGCAATGCCAGCCGTGGGAAGGAAGTCTGTTCTGGACACTTCCAGGCAGGAACAGGGCACCCAGATAAGTGGGACCCTTCCTCCCATCCCTAGTTACTTGTATTTTTTATTATTATTTTTCTGCTTCATTTTCATTTTTGACAGCTGGGGGGGGGATTATTTTTGAATTTCCCTCCCGTCCATTCTCTTGTGAGAACAAGCAAGATTTGGCTTCACTGCTGTAAAACTAGCTTTACAGAAGCTGCTTTTACAGCAGTGAAGCCGAGGGGAGAGGGAGGACGTTCCTGCCGCAGGATTAAGGTAAGTGTTTGAACATTTTACCTTTATTCCATGGCAGGAACAGGATTGGGATTGCGGGGCAGGAACGAGGCATTTGGCCATTTGAAAATCTCCATAGTTAGGTTTTCTTGGGGCCGGTTTACACAGCAGATTTATTGCGGCAACTTGAGGTTTAATTATTTTCCGCAGCTGTGCCAGTCAGGTTTTTTTTCTAATTATGTCGCTTTGAAGTTCAGACTTGAATAAGTGTGGGGGGTGTGGCTCTGTGTGTCTCTGTAAATCTGCCTGTAAATGAACTCACTCCATAAAGCAGAGGGAGAGTAATCTCTCTGCTAAAAGACCTTGTGCCATGCCGTGGATCGCAAGTTTTTCGAGCTGCTCTCTCTCTCTCTCTCTCTCTCTCTTTCCCCCTCCCTCCCTCCCCCAA
Organism: Gambelia wislizenii; assembly: GCA_030847615.1. Lineage (NCBI taxonomy): Eukaryota > Metazoa > Chordata > Lepidosauria > Squamata > Crotaphytidae > Gambelia > Gambelia wislizenii. Next base: position 36,316,920 of record JAUMIR010000003.1, on the reverse strand, counting down.
GCAGAGAGAGAGAGAGAGGGAAAATAGCAGTTCAGCTTGCTACAGCCCTTTGTGAAATGGTTTCTCTCCCTCCCCCGTGCATAGGATAAAAGTGACGAACGAGCTTTTACATACTTTCAAAACAGCAGAGAATGAGAAGGAATGCTCCCTGAAAGTTGTTGGGAATCCTTTTTTGAGGTTGTTGGGAATCCTTTTTTTTTTTTTTTTTGCAAACTGGCTCGCAAAATAGCAGACAGGATTTTTGCAAGTTTCTTCTCTAATGGCTACTGTCTTTGCCTCCTCCCTGCCCCCTTTTAAGCCCACCCCTGCATCATCAACCAATCACAATGCAGCTTTGCTTTAACCCTTAGCGGAATGCTAGTTTACACTGCCAATAAAGCACTACATTGCAAATATTCCTGCAAAAATAGCGACATGCCCTGCCACGCTATATTTGGGTGTTTTACCTTCCCCCCTTCTGAATGAGGCGATGCTGTGCTGCGATCCGTGGGAACTATGAGCTATCTTAGTGGTATATTTAGGGGAATATTTGCCCGTGTAAACGACCCCTTGGTAAACTCTCTTTCTGCGTTGTCTCCTCTGTTGCTTCCTCACCAATAGACTGCTGCTTCTGCTCACCTCTTCTCAACCAGTAATCTCTTCCTTTGCAATGTAATTGTAGCCAACAGGTCCAGCCTATCTCTGTCTGACAGTAAATTCTTTTCTCTTCAGTTAAGTGTCTCTTCTGCTTGATTCCAAGCATCAGCTTCCATACAATCCAACAGGGTTGTAGGAAGGTCAGAGACTGGGAGGATCCAAAGCATAATTGGTCCACACTCACACCTCTGTTTACCACTCCCAACACTGGAGCTCCATCAAAGGTGAATGTAGAAGATGCAAAAACAGGATATGCTGCTTCAACTTTAGGCTTGGTGAGATTTTTTGAAAAATAATTCATTGCTATGAAGTTTTGGATCCAGTTTACTTAACCTAATGATGTTGTTGTGTTTTAGTAACCTGGTTTTGTGCCCCAAATGCTAATATGTCCTGGCCACACAAGCAACCTTCAGTATTTAACTTCCACTGTGTATATTTGGATAAATCCACGGATATACAGTCATGTCATTTTTAAAGGGCACCCTAATGAATAAGCTGCCAGAATGTCTGAGGGACATTAAAAAAGAAAAGTTCACAGGGTCACAGTGAACTAGCATTCCAAATATTTCATTTTTTTTAAAAAACGTATTTTCTTTGCAATTAAGCTGTCTAAATAAGTACAGTTTTATATAGTAACCTTATAACCTCTCTGTTGTAGAATGGTGTAACTTCTTTTCATATGCTCTAAAGCACTAAACTGAAGCATTGTATTTGTGTTTCTTACCACAATGCATGATATTAAATTTTGATGGCATTACTTTCCTGTACTATTATAAAAGCAAAACTGGATGACAATGTGTCTCCCTGAGTAAAGGCTTTTGGACATATATGCATTCAGTAAAACATGTTTGTGAACTAATAAGGCAAGAACACATGCATTTATGTCTATAAAGACAAAATCCAACTGCTATCTATAAAGTCAAGAAAACATACAGCTTCTTGACCTTATTTGCTCTCAGCTATCCATCTTGACTCTGTGAGCCTCTGCCAGGCTTTTCACCAATTTAAAACTAAAAGTATACTCATTTGTTGTTGCAGTAGTTTTTATGAGCTAGATTTGCTCAGCAAATCAAAATAACTTCAAACATGTATATATGTAACATATAAACATGAGCTAGGATGGAGGACCATCACCTCCCAAAAATAGTACTCTATGGTGAACTCACCACGGGTCAGCATAAGAGGGGTGCTCCAAAAAAGCGATACAAGGACTCCCTGAAACAACTTCTCAGGCTTGGCCAAATTGATCACCCACAATGGTCCACCCTGGCCTCACATTGGGAGGCACGGAGACGCACTATCCACAATGCTGCAGCCTTATTTGAGAACTCACGCCGAACAAGTCTTGAAGAGCAATGACAACGCAGAAAGAATCACAACCCAGAAACATCACCCAAGGAGACCTTCTGCTGTGCTTTCTGCAACCCTTGTTTATCTCAGATTGGCCTTTTCAGTCATCAGCGCGCTTGCAGAAAGCACAGGATGAGTCCTTCCTGAATCTTTGTTTGTGAAGAAAAGCCAGAGAGAGAGAGAGAGAGAAACATGAGCATTGTCCCTTCCTGCTTTCCCATAAAAACATTAGTAATCTGAGTCTGAGGCTTGAACCTTTTTCTTGCCTTTGGAAGAGGGCATATAATGTGGTTCCTGGACATAGTGCTCTACCCATGTTTGCTTGATCATGATTAGATATCTGCTTCAGGCATATTGGCTCAATGTGGGAAGGTCAAGAATTGAAGGGAGAGGGCAAACCGTGCAGGAGTATGTTGGAGAGGGCTACTGTGTGCATCTTCACTTTGAAGTTTCACATAGTCTTGCAAGTGCATGAAGTGGGTTTATTGTGAAAGAAGATTTTTCAGTTGCATAGTGTATATTATTGTGTCCCCTTAATTTTCCATAGGCACCAATGGAAGCTTCCCTCCAGCGGCTAATAGTGGGGATCAAAGGGGAAAATCACTTGGGAAAATGGTAGTCAATCCCTCTATCAAACACAATCTCAGTTCTGATTGCCTTTCTCACAGCTATTATTTAGAAGAAGGAAAAATTAGGCACAGTGATCTCACATTAACAATGCTGTTCTACACAGTTCATTGGAAAAGCCCCACTGAGTTTAGTGGAGTTCATTTTCCAGTAAGTGGGTATAAGCTGCAGTCTTATTATTACAACTAAATTGGTCCTAGATGTGCACAGAAGTGAAGCTGATTTTTGTGTTTGTTATACAACTGGAATTAAGAATTTCTTGCTGATCACCAACAGGTCTCAGTTTACTTCCTGCACATCTTCATTTTAAACTGCTTCCAGTATGCCTGGAATGTATGCTATTTGTATCTGTGTTGAAATGTTGATATAAATGTTCATATTTATGTAGAAAGGATTAAACAAAGTAAATATTGACATGTTTGTCTAACTTGACAATAAACCTTTTTCAGAGCACATGAAGCCGGCCGCCAGACTTACCTGGCCGGCCGCATTTGCGGCCGGTGTCGCCCTCCGGCCTCAGAGGCAGCCGCGTGGCGGCGTGGGCGCCGCCATGTTGGCCCCCTTACTCTTCCCAGACTGCTCCGGCAGACTGGGAAGAGGATCCTAGCCGGACCAATCAGGTGAGGGCTGGTCCCACCTGATTGGCCGCTTGGCCTCCCTGGGGACCAATCAGGGTGCGCGCTCGGCGCGGCCGCTAATTGGCTGGGAGGCGGGGCTAGTCCCCACCAGGGTCCGCCGGCCGGGTATTTAGCCCCGGCCGGCTCCCAGCTGCTGCAGTTGGCTCTTGCGAGCCGAAGAGGACGGAGCTCTCTGGGAGCTCCAAGGAAGACCCCGGCGGCGGCGGCGGCGAGGGAGCGGCGGCGAGGACGAAGACGCGGCGGCGAGGACGCGGCGGCGAGGACGCGGCGACGCATTGAAGAAGCGGCGTCGAGGAGGCAGCAAAGAAGCGCGGCCGGGGGCAGCGGCGAGGCCAGCGGGCCGAAGGGAGCGGGGGGCAGCGGCTAGGTCCTCGGACCTAGCGGGCCCCCGACGCGGCGGCGGACGGGGCGCGGAGCCGAAGCAAGCGGCGCCACCTTCGGAGGCGGCGCGACCGGGGCAGGGTCGGGCCAGTTTGAGCTGCTGGCCCGACAGGACCCGGGGGGTCCAGCTTCGGCGGACCAGGGCAGAGTCAGGCCAGGTAGAGCTGCTGGCCTGACGGGACTCAGTGGAGGCGGCCACTGAGGGGAAGGGACGAGCGGGGTCCCAGGCGGGGTGGTGGCCTTGTTGGGACTGCACTGGGCAGCCCAACAGGTCCACCCAGCCGCAGGCTCAAGGGGCGAGCCTTGGGCGAGGGGGGTCTGCGGGGGCCCACCCACTTAGGCCGACCCAGGCCTCCCCAGGGGCGGACAAGCCAGAACCAGCCTCCCGGTGGGGAGTAGCAGCCAGGGTCTGCGGACCCAGTGGGGCGGACAAGCCAGTGAGTCTCTGGGGCGGACAAGCCAGGACCTGCCTCCCAGTAGGGAGCAGCAGCCGGGGTCTGCAGACCCAGTGGGGCGGACAAGCCAGTGAGTCCCGGGCGGACAAGCCAGAACCTGCCTCCCAGTAGGGAGCAGCAGCCGGGGTCTGCAGACCCAGTGGGGCGGACAAGCCAGTGAGTTCCGGGGCGGACAAGCCAGGACCTGCCTCCCGGTTGGGAACGGCAGCCAGGGCCTACGGGCCCAGTGGGGCGGACAAGCCAAGGTGCGGACAAGCCAGGCTATCTCCCAGCTGGGAGTAACCAATTGGGGTCAGCAGACCCAACAGGGGCGGACAAGCCAGAGAGACATTAAGGGCGGACAAGCCAGAGAGAACTTCTCTATTCACAACTTTCACCCAGAGCTGAAATCACTATTTTTCTTCCTCCTCCTGCCTTTGCCTTGACCATGCCCCCCAAGAAGAAAGCTACGCCTAGCCGACCTGCTACGCGGGCTCAGGCTGGCCAGGCACCCAAGTCTTGGGCAGCCCTGGCGCCTCGCTCAAGGAAAGCCAACCCCTCTAAGGGGGCGGCTCATAACCGCGTAGCGATAGGCAGCCTCCTGGATGGAACTGCGCCTCCCAACCTACAAGAACTCACACGTGCAGTTACTCTCCTTGCTGAGCAGGTGGGGGAGCTAAGGTCTGGCAGGGGGCAGGAGGGGGGTGCCGCGGCACCGGCTCCCGAATCTACAGCAGCCCCCGATACAGCAGCTCCCACATCTGCAAGGGAGCGGACGGCTCGACAATCCGCCAGGACAGCGGGTCGTCGTGGCAAGCGCAGGTCGCCGTCACCTAGCGAAGTCAGCATGGTGTCCTCAGACGACTCTTCCCCGGCGCGGGGGGACAGAGCCTCGGGAGGAAGAGAACGGGAAAAGGACAAAGAAGGCAAGAAAAAGCGGACCAAGCGCAGGAGGAGGGACACAGACAGCGAGGGATCTTCAGGTGAGTCTGACGAAGAGGTGGACCGGGCAGGGTATTGGTCTGCGGCGGAAATGGTCCCAGGGCTGCCCTCTTGGGCCATCAAGGCCAGGGCTGCTGCAGAGCCAGACTCTGCCAGGCCATCCAGGGCGTGGCGGGATGGGGCGGCCTCCGCGGGTCCCTCCACTCCAAGCCTTTTTCTGGACCATGAGGACCCTCCTGGGATCCACCTGGACAGAAAAACCCGCAATAATATCCTTAAGGGATATTATGTGGACGTATTTTCACTCCTTAAGCCTGAGGGGGAGGTGGGCAGCACCCCTAAATCAGAAAAAAGCCTCCGAGAAGGAAAAACCGGAACCGGTAGAACGCTCGTTCACCAACTGGCTGGCAGGGTTCACGGTCTTTATGGGAGTAGTGGGCATGGCTTACCCGGTCAGAGGGTGGCACTTGGCCAATCACTTGAGCAACGTGCTCAAGGCCAAGTCGCTGGCTGGGGAGGCGGCGGCCATTCAATATGACTCCGCCTTCCGAAAAAGGGCCTCCCGGAACCCTAGGGCCAGGTGGGACCTCATCAATGACAAGCTATGGCTTGTCATCGTGGGTTCTCACATCAAAGGGAAACCCGAAGCGGGCAAGCCTCGTAAGAGGGATGCCCGCCGGCTGGTTTGCTGGGAGTTTAATGCTGGCAAATGCCAGCGATCCCGTTGCAAGTTCGAGCATTACTGCGAGAACTGCTATGGGTCGCATCCCAGAACCAGCTGTCCCCGACCCGGTGCCCCCACGCAGCCCTTTCGCTCTGGACGCCCTGCTTCCACCGGCGGCAAGAGGGATTCAGGGTCGGGCAGCAACGCCGGGCAAGGGAGTGGGAAGCAATAGGGGTGTAGGTGAAAGAAGCTTGGCCTTCACGCCTGTCAGGCTCCAGGCACTTCTCCCCCTTCTGGCACAGTATCCGGATAGGCAGGCGGCCGCATACCTCAGGGACGGGTTTTCGGAGGGGTTTAGGATTCCGGCCTCTGGCCCCAGGTTGGCATCGGACTCTGGCAATCTCAAGTCCGCTTATGAGCTTCCCGAGGTTGTGGCCGCCAAGGTTGCCAAGGAGTGTGCTGCGGGGAGGATGGCGGGCCCCTTCCCCGCACCACCTTTTAGCAATCTCCGGGTCTCCCCCCTGGGTGTCGTCCCCAAGAAAACTCCAGGAGAATACCGACTTATCCATCACCTGTCCTACCCCAAGGGGGCATCTGTAAATGACGCCATACCGCCTGAGCTCTGCTCAGTACGATATGCGTCATTTGATCACGCAGTCAAGCTAGTCAGGTCCTGCGGCCCGGGCGCCCTTATGGCAAAATGCGACATTCAGTCCGCATTCCGGCTGCTACCAGTCCATCCCGAGGACCACTGCTTGCTGGGGTTTAAGTTCCAGGGCCAGTGGTACTACGACATGGCTTTGCCTATGGGGTGCTCCATTAGCTGCTTTGCCTTTGAGACATTCAGCACTTTCTTGGAATGGGCCCTCATGCGTAGGACCGGCTCAGCCCTCGTCACTCATTACCTGGACGATTTTCTCATGATTGGGGCAGCTGGGGGGCCGGAGTGTGGGTTTTTGCTTAAGTCATTTCAGGAATTGGCGCAGGAGCTCGGCGTTCCCTTGGCCCCAGACAAAACCGTGGGCCCAGCCAGCAGCATCACCTACTTGGGGATCTCGTTGGACTCAGTTGCGGAGGTCTCGCGGCTGCCTGAAGAAAAGCTGGAGGGGCTAAAACGGTTGCTGCTTGCCCTCCTTAATCAGAAGAAGGCATCACTGAGGGAAGTCCAGTCATTGTTAGGCCACCTCAACTTTGCTTGCAGAGTGGTGGCCCCTGGCAGGGCCTTCTGTAGCAGACTGGCTCGAATCACCACTGGTGTGAAGTCTCCTCACCATCGCATACGGCTTACAAAGGGGGTCAAGGAGGATCTCAGGGTGTGGCTCAGATTCCTGGACCACTACAACGGGGTGACCTTCTGGCAGGGGGAGGCAGCTTTAGGGGCTGGGTTACAGGTCCACTCAGACGCGGCGGGGGGCGCAGGGTTTGGGATCTTCTTTAATGGCCACTGGTGTGCCCAGCCTTGGCCCCCGGCCTGGAGGGACTCTGATGTAATTCGGGATTTAACATTTCTCGAGTTTTTTCCCATTCTAGTGGCTGTTCATCTGTGGAGGGACGAGTTCCGCAACAAACGAGTTTGTTTCTGGTGCGACAACCAAGCCGTGGTCCGCATTATTAACTCTCAATCCTCCAAGTCTGACCGGGTTATGCGGCTCGTCAGAGAGTTTGTCCTGGTCTGCCTCACAGCCAATATTTCATTCTCTGCACGCCACGTACCAGGCATTGATAACGAAATAGCGGATGCTTTGTCTCGATTCCAGGATGGCAGATTTCGGGAGCTGGCCCCGGATGCGGATCCTTCTCCGGTACCCTTCCCGGTCGAACTCTGGCATCTTGGGAAGGAACGGTGCTCCGGGGAGTCCTTAACTCTCTGGCACCTTCCACCAGGGCCAGTTATTCCCGGGCGGTCCGGCAGTTTGACAGCTTCAGAAGGCGTCACGGATACGGGGGCTCCTGGCCTACCTCGGAACGAGAAGTGCTCCACTTCATCGCATCTCTGAAGGACGATGGCCTCGCCCCCAGAACCATATCCATCCATGTGGCGGCAATCTCCTTCTTCAGCAGAGCTGCCGGACAGGCTGATCCATGTGGCTCCTTCCTGATCCGCAAAGCTGTGGAGGGATGGCGGCGCTTGGAAGGATGCAAACAGGATACGCGCAGACCAGTCTCATTTGGACTCTTGTGCGACCTCATCTCGGCTCTGTCATCCATCTGTCATTCCAGGTACGAAACCCTGCTGTTTCGCTCAGCCTTCTCAGTTGCTTTCTTCGCAGCGCTGCGCATTGGAGAGGTGGTCTGCAGAGCCAAGGCTTCCGGGACTGGACATGTCCTTCTTCGGTCAGACGTCGTATTGGGAGATGGGACCCTTCACCTGCGGCTCCGAAGGTCCAAAAATGACCAGCGCGGACAGGGGGCAGTCATACGACTTCGGGCCCTGGAAGGTTCTCCGGCTTGCCCAGTGCACTTGGTACGGTGGTACTTGGAGCGGCGCGCAGACATACCTGGCCCTCTCTTCATCCACAAGGACTTATCCTTTCTGACACGCTTCCAGTTTGTCAGCATTCTTCGGGCCACCTTGAAGCACCTTGGGCTTCCACCTGGCGACTTCAGCGGTCATTCTTTCTGGATCGGCGCAGCCACCACCGCGGCGGCAGAGGGCATGCCGCCGACAGACATCCAGCACCTCGGAAGATGGCGGTCCAAGGTCTTCTCTGCTTACATCCGCCCGGAACTCGTCCCCCTCCACAGATAGGGACAGCCAGCAGACCCCTTCAGGCGGTGGGCCTTCTTTCTCCCTGGTGATAGCTGTTGGGTTGGCGGAAGCCAAGCGGTCCTCCGCTCGGCTTTGTTGGCGGTGGGCATGAGTGTGTAGTCCCTCTGGGGGGGGGTCCGGGTGTTGCTAGCAGGTAGGCCAGGTCCTAGGGCCTGGACCTCCGTCGGTCTACCCCTCCCAGGGGTAGGACTTCGACGGGCACGCGGTCCTGTCACGTGACCCCCCATGTGCACATTTCACTTCCGGACACGTGATCCAACACGTGACATGGTCTCGCGGCCAGGCACGTGCTTGGTCACGTGTCCCTCGGCGCCCGGGCAGGTTGAGGGCTTTCACCTGCCCTTGTACTCATGCCCAGACCAACCGCTAACATCTATCACCAGACGGAAAGTTGTGGCCATTCCGCCAATTATTCTTACCCTTTTAATAAACCTTGTGTGTATATATATTCTGTGTGTGTATCTCCTTGGGAGGCCTAGGGGCAGGGAGGGCTCCTTGACACTCGGTCGCAAGCCGGCCGCCAGACTTACCTGGCCGGCCGCATTTGCGGCCGGTGTCGCCCTCCGGCCTCAGAGGCAGCCGCGTGGCGGCGTGGGCGCCGCCATGTTGGCCCCCTTACTCTTCCCAGACTGCTCCGGCAGACTGGGAAGAGGATCCTAGCCGGACCAATCAGGTGAGGGCTGGTCCCACCTGATTGGCCGCTTGGCCTCCCTGGGGACCAATCAGGGTGCGCGCTCGGCGCGGCCGCTGATTGGCTGGGAGGCGGGGCTAGTCCCCACCAGGGTCCGCCGGCCGGGTATTTAGCCCCGGCCGGCTCCCAGCTGCTGCAGTTGGCTCTTGCGAGCCGAAGACCCACCCTCCCTCCCTATAGTTAGTGGTTTTTTGTTAGATAGCCTTGCATGCTACTATGTACCCTCCTGTCACAACTTTCTGGTCTAGGCGGTGGGCATGAGTGTGTAGTCCCTCTGGGGGGGGGTCCGGGTGTTGCTAGCAGGTAGGCCAGGTCCTAGGGCCTGGACCTCCGTCGGTCTACCCCTCCCAGGGGTAGGACTTCGACGGGCACGCGGTCCTGTCACGTGACCCCCCATGTGCACATTTCACTTCCGGACACGTGATCCAACACGTGACATGGTCTCGCGGCCAGGCACGTGCTTGGTCACGTGTCCCTCGGCGCCCGGGCAGGTTGAGGGCTTTCACCTGCCCTTGTACTCATGCCCAGACCAACCGCTAACATCTATCACCAGACGGAAAGTTGTGGCCATTCCGCCAATTATTCTTACCCTTTTAATAAACCTTGTGTGTATATATATTCTGTGTGTGTATCTCCTTGGGAGGCCTAGGGGCAGGGAGGGCTCCTTGACACTCGGTCGCAATCATGCAACAATGTGAAAAATACAAACAGCCATCTTTTACACACATATGCACACACACACACACACACACACACTTATTCTTTCACCCTCATTTAATGGTGTGTATACAATGCAGCAGAATAAGCATGAAGTGGTAAATACCAAGGTGATAGACAGGACTGTACCACATCAGCCTACAGATGGGCTACATCATTTCAGAATGTTCACCTACATTTAAAAAAGAAAGTATTTGCAAACAAAAAATTAGTATGACATGAAGAAATCTTGAAGCCTACCTTGCTCCTTGTGCTACTCTTCTGTTTGCAAGGATTACTTTTCTAAACAAAAATTACATCTTCTTTGGTATCTTGAAGTATCTTCCATTATCTCAAAGGGCACCAATGAGAGAAAGTCTGGGGCAATGCTTGGACTAGAAGCAATATGTATTTATTTATTGAATTTATGTATATCCCACCTTTCTCCCAAAAGGGGATTCAATGTGGCTTAGAATAATTTTAAAAGACGCCGCTAAAACATTAATTACAAAAGTTAAAAAGGAATTAAATATCACTGTTATTAAAACATACTTAAAAACAGTTAAAACATTTAAAATAGATTTACAACATAGTTCCAATAAAAGCTAAAAAAATTAAAACGACACACTACTTACACACACAGTACACACTGCACACACTCCATAAATAAAATTCAAGATTCAAAAGCCTGCCTAAATAAAAACAACTTCACCTGCCAGCAGAAAGAGAGCAGGGAGGGGGCCGACCGAAACCTGCATGGAAAGGAGATCCACAGTCTGGGAGCAGCCACAGAGAAGGCTCTCTCCCAAGTCCTCACCAACTGCATCTACAAAGGTGGTGGGACTGAGAGAAAGCCCTCCTCAGCAGATCTTAACACTTGAGCTGTCCTATACAAGTCTTTCAGATAGTCTGGACCCAAGCTGTTTAGGGCTTTAAAGGTCAAACCCAGCACCTTGAATTCTGCCCAGAAACAGATCTTGTAGCCAGCCCTATGTCTGTAGCATTTTGGACCTGATGAAGTTTCCAAAGTCACCCCATGTAGAGTGAGTAATAGCAATCCAAATGGGATGTAATCAAGGCATGTGTCACCATAGCCAGATCAGACTTCTCAAGGAATGGGTGCAGCTGGCGCACCAGGTTTAACTTCGCGAATGCACTCCTGGGCACAGCCAAAACCAGAAGCACATCCAAGCTGTAAACCTGAGATTTCAGGGAGAGTGTGACCCCATCCAACACAAGCTGAATTCCTATTCCCTGACTGGCCTTCTGACTCACCAGGAACACATCTGTCTTGTCTGGATTAAGTTTCAATTTGTTTACCCTCATCTAGTCCATTAGTGGCAGCAGACACGGGATTAGTACAGATACAGCTTCCTTGGAATAGGATGAAATGGAGAGAGAAGAGTTGTATGTCATCAGCATATTAATGACACTGAACCCCAAAACTCTCAGTGGTTTCATGTACATGTTAAACAACTTGGGGGACAGAACTAAGCTCTGAGAGACATCACAGGACAGCGGCCCGGGTGTTGAAGAGGCATGCCTTAGCACCACCTTCTGAGTCCACCCCTCCAAGAAAGACTGGAGCCACTGTATAAGTGCCTCAAACCCCCATCCCAGAGAGGAGACTCAAATGGCTACTATGGTTGATGGTATTAAAAGCTGCTCAGAGGTCCAGCCGAACCAACAGGGACACGCTCACTCTGTCCAGTTCCCTGCTCAGGTCATCTACCGAGGTGACCAAAGTTGTGCCTGTCCCATAGCCAGGCCTAAAGTAAGATTGACATGGATCAAGATAATCTGTTTCATCCAGGGGGACCACCAAATGCTCGAATACCTTGACCCCAAAAAGGATGTTGGAGACTGGTAGATAGTTCTCGAGTCTGGTGGGATCTCGGAGGATTTTTTCAATAATAGCCTCACCACAGCCTCTTTTAGACATGATGGAAACCTGCCTTGTTGAAGTGAAGTATTCACTACTCCCCTTACCCAGTCCACCAGTACCCCTCAGGATGCTTTCAACAGCCAGGAAGGGCATGGGTCTAATTACATGTGGTGGCTCTTACCTCTCCAAGTATCTTGATCACACCATCAGGTTGTCCAAATGGAAATGTTTCCAATAACACTGGACAAGCAAAGACCAAGAAAGGTTACACCCACTGGATCTGTATCAACTACTGCATCCAAAGCAGAGCAGATCCGGGTGATTTTATCCTCAAGGTGTTCTGCAAACTCTTCACAGTGGGCTGCTGAGTGGTTTATATACTGCTTTTGCAGGGCAGCATGCAAAAGGAGCCTGACCACTCAAAATAGCTCCACTGGACAACACTGTGAAGATGCAATCATGACAGTGAAGAAGGATTTCTTCACTAACCACCATTGTCATGGCATAGGCTTTCCATTGAGTGCTAGACCATGTTTTGTCAGATTCACTTGCTCTGAGTCTTCTGCCATTGTTGCTCTAGGCCTGTCCCATTCATTTCATCACTGCCAGCTCCCTAGTAAACCAGGGGGTTTGCTTGGGGTCCACTCCATGGGAAATGACACTTAGGCAAAACCGTGTCCACCACCCTAGCCATTCCAGAGATCAGTCAAGAGTTCAACAGGATCACCTGCCAAGGCAACAGAAGACTCCCCAAGACCCATCAGGAATCTATCTGGATCCATAAGTCTCCTGGGGTGGATCATCTTGATCAGCCCCTCACCCCTGCAGAGACTCTGAGTTCCAGTGAGTCTAAACCCCACCAGATAGTGATTGTTCATGACAACAGAACTATAGAAAGTTCCTCCACACCCAGCTCACCATCGCCCTGGCCAACACAAAAAGTAGGTCCAGAGTATGTCCTGCAGCATGGGTGGCACCAGATACTACTTGTGACAGGCCCATGGTTGTCATGAAGGACATAGCGCCCTAAGCTGTTCCTGACAGATGTCTCTGCATGGATGTTGAAGTCCCCCAACACAACTAACCAAGGGGACTCCAACACCACCGCCGAGACCAACTCAGCCAGCTCAGGCAGGGAGACTGTTGAGCTGTGGGGTGGGCAGTACACCAACAGAATTCCTATTGTGTCCTGGCCATCCACTTTTAAGTACACATATTCAAACCCAGCAGACTGTGGAATGGGGCTCCTGATGAGGGAGATGGAATCCCGATAGACCACTGCAACTCTCCCTCTTCCCTCCACAAGCCTTGCCTGCTGTTCCATGGAAAACCCAGGAGAACAAAGCTGTGATAGATGACCCCCACCCACAGCTTCATCCAGCCAGGCCTCCGTAATACAAGCCAGGTTGGCATGCTCATTCAAAATCAGGTCCTGGATCAAGGGTGTTTTTCCATTTACTGACCTGGCATTAAGCAGAAGTATTTTTAACTAAGGGGGCCTGTGGCCAAGACTATCCAGACTATTTGAAGTGGGAGACAGTTTAGGAGCAACCAACACTCTGTGGGTCTCCCCTCTCTTTATGCTGGTAGCTCTGTCTCTCTACTCCATCTCTCTCTCTATTCGTTAATGTTGCAATGGCTACCCCTTTGGCAGCTCTTTAAATTATGCTCTTTAAATACTCCATACTTAGTTGCCAGCAGGGCAGTTTAAAGAGTAAGACTAATTTAAAAAGAGAAAACCCTCCTCTCCACTCCACAACAAAGTAACTGGCCCTTGCTCAATCCCCCTTATTGGATGTGACTCTCATGCAAAACTGTCACAATTCTGACAATAGAATAAACAAACAGATAACAGCAGAGTAGAGATCCTGGTACAGGCAGCTGTTTCCACACTGCTAACAGCACCAAGGAAAGAGCATCTGTATGCCATTAGCTGTGGAAAACAGGGTTGGGATTTGATGGTCTGTGTGTGGGGGAGGGAAGTCATGTCATCCATGGGGCTGCTCTTAAAGCTGAGGATGGGGAAATCTGCACCTTTTGCATCTCTAACCCATCGTATATGCTTAACATTAAAGAGCACATAATTAAGGTGCCTTTTCGAAAAACTCTAAGGTGATGCCTTCACAATGGAAAAAATCCTTAAAGAATTCACTAAGAATGCTAGTAGTCCTCATGGATGCTGGCCCACATTCACCATATTCAGAAGGGGGGGATAATCTGAATCTGAAAAATCTGAAAAACTCCAAAAAGATTGGGATAGAATCTTTCGCTGTTTTTAGTAATCTTTTAAAGAAGTCCGCTAAATAGAGCATAATTGGTTGTGTGATCAACCAAATCAAAAAAGGACACACAGTACACAGCAAACAGCAGGGCTGAAACGTGATTGGTTGAACCTTGGGGGGCGGGCATCTCTCAATGCCAGAGTGGCTGTTGTTGTTGTTGTTGTTGTTGTTGTTGTTGTTGTTGTTGTTATTTTGGTTGGCACAATTGATGAAGCGGCAGAGCAAAAGAACAGAGGTACTTTTTAGTGGAAAATTGCTCTTCTACAACTGGTTTCTTTAAAAAAAAGGGTGGGGGAAGTTTTCAGGACTCAATTCACTCATGTCCATCATTTTTTTGGGGGGGGGACTCTTGTGAACAGCCAAATCACTACTTTTCCTTTTCTGCAAAGTGTTGGATGAGTCATGGGCACAAATGGAGGCTGCAGCGATAGGGAGGCAAGTCACTATTTTTCGTGACTAATTCTCCTGTCTAGCTGACCCCTAAGTGAAATGTCACATGCAGTACTCACTATGCACTTTTGTAAGTCACCTTGAGTCCCCTGCCAGGAGAAAGGTGGGATATAAAATAAATAACATGATTCCACTTTAACTGCCATGGTTCAATTATAGGGAATCCTGGGATTTACAGTTTAGGGATAGGTATGTAGACTTCTCAGCCAGACAGTTCTCATGCCTTACCCAAAGACAAATAGCAGGATTCCACAGGATGCAGCCATGGCAGGTAAAGTGGGATTTTGATGCTATAATTGTGTTGTGTGAAAGGGACATGAATTTTAAAGCCAGCACTTAAGAAGGTCTCGTACACAATTAAACTACGTTCTAGTTAGTGTATATAAAATCTAACCTGGAAGTAATTTCTACAAATATGATTTTCATGTTGTTGTTATAGTTGTTGTTGTGTGCCTTCAAGTCGTTTCCAGCTTCTGGTGACCCTCCGGTGTTTAACTTGTGTTTTTAAATCAAATTTAGCTTAATTGTATTTTAACTTTTGTTTTGAGAGTTTTTAATTATATTGCTTTTTAGGTGGACATGTCACCTTGAGTCCCATACTGGAGAAAGGTGGAATATAAATAAATAAATAAATCACATCACATCATGGGCTTTTCTTAGCAAGGTTTGTTCAGAGGAAGTTTGCTTTTGCCTTTCTCGTAGGCTGAGAGTGTATGACTTGCCCAAGGTCACCCAGTGGGCTTCCATGGCTGAGTGGGGATTTGAACCCTGGTCTCCAGAGTCATGGTCCAACTCTCAAACCACAACACTATGTGAGCTCTCAATGTCATGTTACAGTGCTGGAATTTCAGCAACCCAATTAATGCACTATATTTATCTTTAAGGAAACTGGCAAGCAATGGAATTAACAGATACGTTGAGGTGAACTCTTCAACATCAACAGTGACTCACTGAATTGTTCTCTGGACATCAACATAAGAAAAGTGATGTATCTCTATCTAATTTCATTTCAAAAATGAGTGACTCCCACTGCAGCCACTCAGTCCCTAACTACAAAGTTAACAGTGTCTAAGGGTGTTGACTGATAGTAATGCTTCTTTCTCAATAAATCTCTAGCGCAAACTGCTGAAAATACTGAAATTTCTGGATCTGTATAGGGATAATTACACACTTCAAAATAGTTAGCTAAGACAGACCTTTTCTTACAGGACTGAGCCTCCCACAATAGCCTTGTGTGATAAAATTTAACACTTGTATGGCAAGAAATAAATGAAACAGAGAGCACCCTTCTGAATATAATGCAGTAATCTTTCCATCCTTTCACATGATAAACATCCCACATGATAAACAACAGGCACTGAGAAAGGAGTATGGAATTTCTAAGTTTGCCAGTAAAAATCGTTTTCAAGGCACAGAACATCCTGAAACATTTTTCAGTCATCTCTATTGACACTAGGGAACTGATTTCATTAAATCAAATTCTTCTCCTTAGGGTTAATGCAAATTAGGATGACATCAGTGGATTTACTGGAATGTGGGACTAGGATTGGGATTAATGAAAGTAAAACCAGTCCTTGTCTGGTAAACTTTGATTCACCAGCAGACATTGCTGCTGGGAGCACCTTAAGAAAAAGGAGAGTGCAAGAGGAAACTATTCTGCTACAAACAAAATGGATCCAATATGGAAAAGAAGACTTTCACTTCCCCATCTCACCAAATATTCCTAGGAACCGACATATTTTTTGTCAGCTTTTGGGCTTGGATATATCACTTCATCCTTTTGTACCTAATTTTACTAAACTGAAGAATAAAGAATGTCACATGAATGATAGTTTTTTTTTAAAAAAAAAAACTCTTAAGATTAAAAAAAGTTGGTTTAAAAATTATCCTAAGAGTGACAAAACAAACACAGTTGTCCGTGAGTAAAAAATAGCGTGGCTGCCTTCAATGCTAGCTGGAACAGTCACGGACGATGCCAAAAGAGGGACGGCATCGTCCAAAATGGACCCTCTGCCGCACAGCAGCCTCGTTACTGCTCCAGAGGCTGCTTGCGCGGTAAGGGGCATCTGAAAATGTCCTTAATTTCAGCAACTGAAGAAAGCACAAGCTGAAATGTTCTGCTAATTTATCTATTAAGTTCTGTTTATTAATCACTCTAACATAAACACTCATAGAAACACACACATACACAAGTTTTTTCTCCTCTGTTTCTGGCTGTATTTCTTCTTTTTCACCTACTTACTCTTCATAAACAAAAGAAAAGCTGGTGATGACACTAGGTATGACTCATTGGTTGAAGACCAACAGTTGAATACAGGTTTCTGGGTGCTACTACACCCAAATGTGTTGGACTATAATTGCCATCATTTTCTACCAGCAGTGTCATGCTGCCTGGGGATGATAGGAGTCATTGTACACACATTTGAATGGCCTCACACTTGGAATATCAGTGACTTCTAACATACATTTTAAAGGTAAGGAATTTAGCTCCCTGCAAAATAGTATGCTCCCCATCTGGCTGATAACTACTATTTAAAAAAAACACCACCCAAAACATTCATTTTTTGCTATGACAGCAGGAAATGAGCAAAGAAAGCTCCCAATATAGTGAGGTTTTGAATGCCAAATATTTTGATTCAGTCTGTTCCATACTAGAGTGCTTTGGCCCTATATATTCTCTCTTTGAGAAGTGGCTACTTTCAAGTAATAACAAAGACAGACAGGAACTGGCAAAAGCAAATATTCAAGTCACTTAAACTGACATTTTATGTCTTTCTTTATCTGACCAATTTTCCAAAGAACTGTCAAAAGCAGACAAAGCATTCTACTTAGGAAATTCAAGATGTTAGGATTATACTCATATATCAAAAATCCAGACTTGTACAGTCCTTTGAAGCTAGTTATAGATTTAGATTTCTCACTAACTGCAGTTTCACATATTAATAAAAATCACTTGTTAGTCCCAAGAGTTAATAATAAGTCTTCAGCAAAATGAATAAAGAAAAAATTATAATTTCAGTATTTGCTTGGAAATTAGTACATTCAATGCAATCAGATTAACTGTAAAAAATACAAAGCACACAGGCACCTCATTGAACATTTCATTTGTTTCACTTCTGACTGTTCTGTAGCTAGTGATTTTTCCATTCCCACTGAAGGAAAAAGAATAAGGAAAATGGTGATGAGAAGAAACAAACAGGTGAATATGTTTGCATGAAGTGCTAAAAATGAGACAAACTGGGAAATATTGTTGACATGCACAACAATAAATACAAAGTGAGATCTGAGTGGCCTATTACTTGAATGCCTAGCTTTGGGATCCCAAGGCACTATAGGCTGGGTGGCTTTGAAAACTGCCTGTGCCATGCAGACATTTTCCAGTTCTGGTTCTGCGGACTCCTCAAAGACAAACATTCAAGGAATAGGTAGTTTGGCCCCTCCCCTCCCCACTGCTGTCTTTATTCTCTTGCCATCTTCACCATAGGCATGACTGCCTTCTCCTCCTTCTGCGTAACCATACTGGTGTAGTACAAAGGATCTTAGCCCAAATTTCACAATGGCAGGATTTGGAAGAGATTTACCTTAACACTTCAGTTTCATAAAGCTTTATATGAATTAGGCTTAACAGATTTTGTTCTATTCACCTCTAATATGAAAATTCTGGAAAATTATTCTAGTTTCAACCACCTGCCTAGCCTCATGGAAGAGACATGCTTTCACCCAGAAACTGGAAAATCAGTTTTTTGGATGAAAACTTGCAAAGATTTTGACTTACGAATAGCTATGCCGACTGGGGGATTTTGGGAGATGCAGCCTAAAAAAGTAACCTTTCCAAGCTCAGTTCTAGTCTAGTAGGTTTTCCTCATCTCATCTTTAGGCAACATCACTTCCCCTAATAGCAAATGTAGGTGGCAGAGTGCCCATCAGTTTGAAAGAGAATTATAAGCTGCCCAGAAATAAAGTATTGGTCCAAAATCCTGCTAATGCACTATGCTAACATTGTAGCGTGATATGCTACCGTAGTGTACATTTTGCATGGTTGCACAGCAGCTGTGAAGGCAGTCAGGCAGCAGGCAGGCAAAACAGTCTCTGTTATGGTCAGGAGAAAAAGGCTGCCAGCTCGAAGAAGCTTATTTCTCAGCAAATTTTTTTTTGGGGGGGGGGGCGGGGGCACATTTTGTAAGTGATTTTATAATACAATAAACAGCTCTAGAGTAACTCAGCTCCTTGTCTGTTGGTCAAACCTCTGCTTTTAACTTGAACAATAAGGACACAATCTCTCTTTGCTGCTACTTTTCCTTCCCATCCTCCTTGCAGGCTCCTACACAGCTACAGTAAAATGGTAGATTTCTCCATTGTTTTTTTATAGCCATCTTTCCTTCCACCGCAGGGAAGAAATGTAGTGAAATGTAACTACAAGAATCAGAAGTTGGACATAATGCACGAGTTTCCAAAACCTAACATGGTTGAGACATGAGTTGATACAGTGCCAGTTGGAAGAGACAAGAAAAACAGAAAGAAAGAGTCTGAGAGGAAAACTGTGTTATTCAAACTGCAATGGCAGCTTTCCACAACCTGCTCCTTAGATGGGTTTGGCTACATCCAGGCTGGGGGATGATGGGAAGCATAGTTCAATACATAGCTTCCCAGAAAGGGGGAAATATGTTGTGTGATATTTTAATACCCTCACTATACAGGGATGTTTCAAAGAGGAAGGAAACATCTAACTCAATTTATTTGGAAGTAAGTCTTATTAATTTGAATGGATGTAGATTGCTTACAATTTCAGCCTTAATTTCAATTGGCTCCAAGGGACTGCACAGAAAAACTGCTTAATCAAGCAATGACTGACTCTAGATCACACTCTTGAGCAGATGTGCTGCTGAATAAAATGAATCTATTTTCCTTTGAAATCCCCAGAATTTATTTAGACTTATGAAAAACTGAGCTGGGTGAAATACAATGAAAAGCACTTCACATACACATGCAAAACCCTCTGAAGTTAATGAAGTTTTTAAAGAAAATCTTCAACTTTGCACAGTAGCCAACAGTCAGCATTAGAAAGTTGTCCAAACTCCCTAATTGCCAGCTGTTTCCATCCTGCTGTAGGATTTCAATGGCTTCAGATGGCAATTCATTTTAACTGGCATCTGTTTTTCTTTTTATATCTCCATCTGTCCAGAACAGTGAAATGTTTCTAGCTCAAACACACTGGTCCAAAAGAATAATTGGTGTAGCTCCATTTAACTGGGCCACACCCAGCAAAAATGGAAATCAGTAACAAAACAAACACTTCAATATAGGAAATAGAAGGCACTATTCAGCAACAGAGTTTAGAAATTATGTATCAACAGTTCTTATTTGCTGGGCATGACTGCATGATCTTAATTTTTTAAATGACACTTCAAAAAGCTGGCATTTGCATACATGCACTGATTAGATCCTCCAGTGAACTTTAACTTAGGGCATAGGCTGAGGGCTCATGTACACGGGCTGGGATATGCTGGCTCCCCACTGGCATATCCTGCCCGCAGATCAGATCCGTTCCTCCTGTTACCTGTATGGAATGGGAGGCAGTCCCAATGAGCACACTGGCCTGTCATTGCAATGCCACCACCATCTTTGCTCTCTCTGAAACCAGGAAGCCAGCTCACAACATGTGACCGTGCACCCCTGCATGTGACCAGCCTTGGTCACATGCTGAGGGACTCCTTCCTGCTGTGGAAGAGCAACAGTAGAGGGCAGCTGCAGTGATGGGCTGGTGTACCAGAATGGGCTCCTGTCGTCATGCGGGGCCCGATCTGTTTTTTGCTGGTGGGAGAAGTTTTTTTCTGGGTATTAAAAAAAAATGCTGTAACGGGCCCTGCCCTGTCTTCCCCATCTTAGCCCTGTCTTTGCCCTGGGGGGTTGTGAGACTGCCCGGGGGCCAAATGGGGGGAAAGCCCTGCATTGTCAGGACTGCATGGCTCCAAGACAGGGCAAGACAGAGTAAATTGCCCGTGCAGACAAGTCCTGAGTGCATATGATGCAGTTACCTTGCTAAAGCTTAGGAGGGCTTAGTCTGGTCAGCAGCAGGACGAGAACGCTCTCGATACCCCATCCCTCCTCTTGTCTGCTATCTTGAATTCCAAGATGGGATAGAAAGGTGGATAGAAACATACTAATCCAAAATATAGGCTGGAATCCTATAGGGATGTTACACTAGTGTAAGTGAAGATTATACTCCATAGATGACAGATTACTCCTAGGCACAGTTTACATTTCCCCCATCAACTGAAGTGGTCACTGATTGTCTATGAGAGTGCACTGGGAAAGTTCCCTTCCTTTACCATTGAACTGGCCAGCTCCATCTTCCCTCTGCAGCAGCCTGGACACATAAGTAAACTGGTGGAATGTTACACTCCACCAGCTTTATATTGATCTTACCATAAAGTAGTACAATGCTTCCTGCTGGGGTAGAATTCAGAGACATAGCTGTGTTAGTCTGTAATATCTGTAAGCAAGAGGATCTTGTAGCACCTTTGAGACTACAAGATGTATGCCTCTGAGGAAGTAGACTGAGTCTGCTGTCACACTGCAAAATAATGCAGTTTGATACTTCTTAAACTATCATGGCTCCATCCTATGGAACTCTGGGATTTGGAGTTTGTTGAGCTCCCTGACAGAGAAAGCTAAATATCTCAGAAAACTACACATCCCAGAATTCCATAGCATTGAGCCATGGCAGTTAAAGCAGTATCAAACTTCATTATGTCTGCAGTGTGGCATCAGCCCAAGTCTACGAAACCTTATGCTAAAACGTCTTTCTCTTGGTGGGTCTCAAAAGGGGCTACAAGCACATGCTGGCCACCACACACGTTGGCTGGTATAGGTGGACGACTCCCCCACTGTAGGGCATCATGTGTCACACTCTCTGGTGCCAGGAAAAAGGCCCTCAGAATGTGATCAAGGCTAATCACATGCAGGTGGACTTGAATAGTGCTGGAGGCCTCCTTCCTGGCTGAAGATTGACTCCAGTGGTGGCAGCAGTGTCTTGCAATGCAGGTATGGGCCCTGCATTCCAACATCAGACCCCTCCGGGTTTCCGGCATAACACAGATTGTCCTGGGTTTAAAAGAGGTTTTAAAGGGCTTTATCCTGGCTTCCCACCATTTCTGCTTTGGGTGTTGCAGGACTGCCTGGAGGAAAATGGGGAAAGAAACCTGCGTCGTTTGGACTGCAGGGCTCCAAGATGAGAGGAAGCTGGGCTACACTGTCCTTCTAGACAAGCCCCTGGAAGACCCAAGTTTGAGAACTACTGGTGTAAAGAAAAATAGCAAGGGAGCCAGCTGGATCTTCTCCAAGGCTGTGGACTTTGCCCCAGCTTTTGGCACCTTTTGAATCTGAATTTGAATCTGAAATCTGAAATGTTTAATTCATATTTTGAATGTTAAAGTTACATCAACTATATTCTGGAGATTACCAGATGTGGCAAAAACCATGTCAAAAGATTGCTAGAAGAACAGGAAGGGGAAAAATTACCAGGCAATGTCATCCTCCAGCATTTGGGGGCATAGTGCAGCCATGAGTAAAGTGTCCCTTTCTATCAGCAGTTTGTCCTATCAATAGAAAAGGGAAGCCTTGTCTGCAGAGATGCCATACGCCCAGAACGTCAGAAGGACATGGGTGTCTGGTAAGGTCGCCCTTTCTGTTTTTCTAGTGATTTTCTGGTGCAGTTGGGAATGCAATTTTTGGTGGGTTCCCCTGTGTATGAATCTCCTCTGTCAGCCCTGTGCTGGAGAAGTTCTGGATAGGTGTTTCATTTATCAGTGGGGTTGATCTATATAATCCCCAATTGAGATACCATCTGCTCTTTATGTAAACCTACTCAATATGCAGTTTTAACTAAATACTCTGGTATATGTTATCTTTTCTTTGTTTCGCACACTGTATACAGAAAAACTTTAAAATAAAGTAATAAAAGCCTTAAAAAATCCCTTTGGACTTTAGTGCATTATTTATTTTTTTGGCATATGTTACCTATGAAATCTCATAAGCCGTCAGCTGCTAAACTGGATCAACTTGTACATTTGACAACATATTATCTATCACTTTAAAAATATCACTGAAGGTCAAATAAAATTCTGCCAAATAGCAATTGTGAAATATCCAATAGCAAAATTCAATATCAAATATTGAAATCAAATGTCACCACATGTCATATTGTTATCAAAAAATTGGTGAATGTTTGACTATTCAAAGAATTATTGTTGTTCTGTGCCTTCAAGTTGTTTCTGACCTATGACACCCTAAGGCAATTTTGTCATGGGGTCTTCTGAGGCCGAGAGTGAATAGCCAGGAATATTTGACTAAACAGCATTCATATGGAGGATTAAATTCAATTGTTAGTCTCAGCTACAGAACATCCAATGAACCAATGGATGATTTATGACTCAGCATTTGACTCAATCTACTTTAGCTGAAACTACCACTTCAATTTAGGCCAGAGTTGTTTCTTGTCTCACTTTTCAGCAAAATCTGTTTCAACTCTACTCTTGGCCAAGCTTTCCAAGTAATGTACTTATCTTTTCTGATACTGACTGGTTTTATGGAGACATAAAAAATGTGTTCAGTTTTATATCCCCCTTTTCTGCCAGAGAGATCAAGACAGTAAAACCCAGGTGGTCTCCTGTCCAGGCACTGACACCTTAGCTTAGGAAAGTTAGCACATCAAATGCTTTTAGGCTAGCAGTGAGCAACTTTGGCAGCTTCAGGTACCATTTCACTCCACCACCTATGCTCACCATGGTCCATACTCTGCAACTACTGTGCTGCCAAAAACTGATGGTAAATTTTGGCCACTGAATTTGGGTAGCAAGCTGGAAAAACACATTTAACATTTCTTGTTTTACTGGTCCTTTCCCAGTGAGGAGATTATTAGACATGGGGGAACGCACAAAAAAATTGTGTCCCCAATCATGTCTGAAGATTGTGACAAGAACAGAAAGGGAGACCTTACCAGACACTGTTTCCTTTGGCTGTTCCAGGGATGTAGTGCTGACGCCAGTAAGGTGTCCCTTTTGTATTGATGGGGAGAAGTTGCTAATCGAAAGGGACACCTTACTGATGCTCACGCTACGCCCCCGGAAAGCTGAAGGATGATGTCTGGAAAGGCCACCTGTTTTTGTTCTTGTCACGATTTTTTGATGCAATTTTTGCCATGTCTGATAATCTCCTAAGTGTCTTCAGTAAGCCATGAAAACCCTTTTTAGAACAAGCACAGTTGGTTGAGGGCCTTGGCACTTGGGTGATGCACACTGACATGGACTATGTGTTGGCAAGAATTTCTTTAGAACTCATCCCTGGATTAATGCAATGTCTATGTTGGTTTTTTCTTCAACACAGGTGCCCTACAAAGTTGTTCCAGAAATACATTTTCTCTTGTTGTTTTGTTGAGCTTCCACCCAACAGTCAACTGAGATGAAATGTTCATAGTGCAATCCAAAGCACTAAATTCTCTTGAGTTTAAGGAGATCTCTCTCTCTAGTAGTTGTGCTCAGGACTGTAACCTCAGCAATGTATCACTTTCCATACATGCATCATAGGCACTAGAATACAACTCTATACTGGGAGTTATACTTGGGAGTACGTCTAACTGAACTCAATGGGGCTTACACATGGGCAAGCACTGTAGGAATAAACTGTTAATGGTTTGGTTGTATGATTCATGCTGTTTATAAAAGCAGACTGAAAGCAGACTTCAGTTTCTGAACTTTTTACTACTTGTCTATTTCAGTATTATGGGGGGAGGAACTGCCTTACCTGTTGCCTTTTCAGGATTATTGCACATGAAACATTGCCAGGCTCCTGCTTCCTCACTGTAACCAAATAAATCAAAGAACCTCACTTCTTCCAGATGCATCTGTACATGGTCCAGGTCCTAGGTGAGTAACGAAAAAAAAAAGAAGACACAAAACCCACTAGGAACTCATTTGACTTTCTGATGTGCAAGTTATTGCTTGCAAAATTAAAGTAATAAGATCAAGTACTTTCTGGTGAAATGAACTAAAAGTTAAACTTTATGACCAGTGAATTCAGGCTCCCAAAAGATATTCTTCTGTCTGATGTTTTGTAAACACCCCATCTCAGTCATTTTGTGATTGGCTAACAAAACTGAATAAATACTTTATAATACATTAGCAGCAAGAAAACTGATCTGTACGAGGACCAATGGATGCACGTGGAGAATGAAAGAATCACAAAATCATCTAACCAGCAGTTAACTTTCCACTGTCTCAGGAAGAAACTTTCCTCCAACCTGCTTCCTGTACACATTTGCCTGTGGATAACTCCATTCGATATCAATGGAACTTACTGGTGAACATAGAATCATAGAATTGTAGAGTTGGAAGAGACCACAAGGGCCATCTAGTCCAACCCCCTGCCATGCAGGAAATCACGATCAAAGCATCCTTGACAGATGGCCATCCAGCCTCTGTTTAAAGACCTCCAAGGAAGGAGACCCAACCATGTTCTGAGGGAGTGTGTTCCATTGCCGAACAGCTCTTACTGTCAAAAAGTTCCTTGTAATGTTGAGGTGGAATCTCTGTTCCTGGAGCTTGCATCCATTGCTCCATGCTCCAGTCTCTGAAGCAGCAGAAAACAAGTCTGCTCCATCCTCAACGTGACACCCCTTCAAATACTTAAACAGCGCTATCATATCACCCCTTAACCATCTTTTTTCCAGGCCAAACATACCCAGCTCCCTAAGTCTTTCCTCATAAGGCATGGTTTCCAGACCTTTCACCATTTTAGTTACCCTTCTCTGGACACGCTCCAATTTGTCAATATCTTTTTTGAATTGTGGTGCCCAGAACTGGACACAGTATTCTAGGTGAGCCTGACCAAGGCAGAATAGAGTGACACTATTTCTTCTCTTGATCTAGGCACGATACTTCTATTGATGCAGCCCAAAATCGCATTGGCCTTTTTAGCTGCCGCATCACACTGTTGATTCATGTTCAACTTGTGGTCTACTAGGACTCCTAGATCCCTTTTGCATGTAGTCTCGTTCAGCCAGGTCTCCCCCATCCTATATCTATGCATTTCATTTTTTCTGCCCTAAGTGCAGTACCTTACATTTCTCCATATTGAATCTCATTTTGTTAGCTTTGACCCAGCTTTCTAGTCTATTCAGGTCAAACAGACATTGATAAGTTTATGTTATATTCTAGAGATGTCTTGAGTTAAATTTGGGGCTTTAGAAAGTCTTGATGTACCTGGAAAAGTATCTGTTATGGGCCTACAGCAAGTTATACTTGGAGAGCCCCTCTCCCCACGCAGAACACATGGTCACTTATAATTGTTCATAATTTCAGTACCATTTTCGCTATGTAATGTTGACAATTCTCATCTAGTTCAGATTTACAGCTGCTTTAGAAGACTGAGAAATAAACTTGCCATTTTGGAATGGGAAGAGCACTGAATCCTTACATAAAGACAAGAGCCTGGAAAAGTTACTGTTTGGACTGTAATTCCCAGAATCTCACAGGCAATATGAGTTCTGTCCATGCTGGCTATGGGATTACTGGGAGGCACAGTCCAAAAAAGCAACATTTCTAAGTTCTCATAAAGCTTTTAGCCTTCCCATCCACCCATGCTTCCTTCCCATCTACTTTGCTTTTTAAAAAATATGTATGGCCAAGATCTTGCATTTGGAGACATTTCTTAAAGATCTGTAATGGCAGAACTATGATGCATCCCATCTAGCAGGATTCATCTTCCTCCTCCTGGGCTCCCTTCCATGGCTATGTATGGCTGGTAGAGAGCTGGGAATGGATCAAAAGCTATGTCATCTTCAAGGACCTCTGGAGGAGCTGGTCCTGGAGGATGTCTTCACCATTGTGCATCAAACTACAGACACATAGCCAGACACTTCTGAGCTGTTTCCCCATTTCCACTGGGCACTACATGATAGTATTGGGGGGGTGGTAGTATGAGAAAGGTTTGGGTCACTGCACAAGGAGGTAGAGAATTCTGACCTCTGCAACAACCAATAGAAGTACATCTGCAGGGATACATTAGACTTACACCTCCATATGTCAGTAATAGGATGCTAGATGTACATTAATCGCACTCCAAACATGAACACATATCCTCCAACTGTCTCAGTTTGGCAGGGACAGTCCTGATTAATCCTAAAGCCCACTTTTCAGCTGCTTTTAATATGTCCCCAAATGTCCTTCTCCTTTCCCCACTTTGCCCTTTGTCCTCAGCTTACTACAATTGCTGCAAACGTAGTTCAAAGTCCAAAAGTAGTTCCCACTCAATTAACCCAGGTGGGAGGAGAGGAGGGGAGAGGAGAACAGACTAGAGGAAGGGTGAAATCTTGCCTTTCCAGTAGGATCAGGCAAAGGCAAAGTGCTGTAGTCTCTCCTAGCTTGTGTGTTCTTTCTTATCAATAACTTTTGTCATCTTGATCACACTTTGATATTGCTTGGCTACACACGTCCTGGTTTTCATCTGTGAAGTATTGATGGCTCTGTAAACATCCTGGCAGGTATCTAAAGAGGCTGTCTTCCCCTCCACCTATATGTATAAAACATAATTTCTGAAAAGCAGAATGGTCTCTTTATATGCTCTCCATTAGAACAGTCACATGAATGTGTATCCCCACAATAATAGATAACTGAATGAAGATAATGAGTAAAAGTTAGTGAGTAAAAGTATTTAGTTTCCGCTACTCTCCTATTCACAGTTTGCAATTGTGGAG
Source organism: Gambelia wislizenii (assembly GCA_030847615.1). Taxonomy (NCBI): domain Eukaryota; kingdom Metazoa; phylum Chordata; class Lepidosauria; order Squamata; family Crotaphytidae; genus Gambelia; species Gambelia wislizenii. Next base: position 36,289,723 of record JAUMIR010000003.1, on the reverse strand, counting down.
CAGTTGTAGCACAACTAGTACTTAGCAATTTGGACTTTGGCCCACAGTAAGTCTTTAACTAACAACCTGAGATAGAGATTTGTACTGAGAAACACTATTTAATTAAGATGGGAAGTATAGGGAAAGCAATCACAGCAATGAAAGAAGATTATTTGCACCAAAAGGTCAGAGAAGGAGCAAAAACACGGCCTAATACCAGGGTGTTGTCTAGACAATGAAAAAACTCCTCATAGAATGTGAGGAGAATACCTTTTGTCCCAACCAGATCCCACAGTGATTTGATGTTTTTAGAAGGAGGGAGGCCAAAAACTGCAAAAACTATGTGGGAAAAACCTTAATGGCTTTCCCCCTATTTTTCTCAATAATGCAAGAAAATGCACATTAGTGCTCATTAGGACAACTGAGTTGCTTTGCTGTACATTCTCAGAGAGGGTGGAACTGGAAATTCGATTGATCAGATGTGTGCAGGGGTAGGCTTTCTGGCAACGCAGATCCCGGAATTGCCCCGTTGGATATTCATGTTAGCAATCGTGCACTTTTTTGTTGCGCTGAGGTGCCCAAATAAATTTTTTAAGCAGAAGGTTGCACTTGTGCACCTTTGCTTTAACATTTAAAAAAATACTGTGCAGTGGCAGTAACATATAACACACTAAATTACGACCACCATCTTGATTTGTGGGGGTGTGAACTTCAAACATGGATAGCTTCTCAGCCTATCATTTTCCCTGAAAGACTGTGGAGACCAAATAATGTTGCTGATAATTTGCCATGATGCACAAGAACAAGCGTTATATCATCTTGTTTAGACTAGCCCCAGTTTTCTGAATGTCTATAAAACTAAGCTGTGCAAAACCTGTGTGTATGTTAGCTGTCATTTCTCTCTCTGGCTTTTCTTCGTAAACAAAGATTCAGGAAGGATTCATCCTGCGCTTTCTGCAAGCGCGCTGATGACTAAAAAGGCCAATCCGAGATAAACAAGTCCGGTTGCAGAAAGCACAGCAGAAGGTCTCCTTGGGTGATGTTTCTGGGTTGTGATTCTTTCTGCGTTGTCGTTTCTCTTTAAGACTTGTTTGGTGTGAGTTCTCAAATAAGGCTGAAGCTTTGTGGATAGTGTGTCTCCATGCCTCCCAATGTGAGGCCAGGACAGGCCATTTTTGGTGATCAATTTGGCTGAGCCTGAGATGTTGTTTCAGGGAGTCTTTGTATCGCTTTTTTGGAGCGCCCCTCTTACGCTGATCCATGGCAAGTTCACCATAGAGTACTATTTTCTGGTAAGAGTTCTAAATATCCCTTCATAAACTGCAAATCTCAGAACTCCATTGGCAGTTAAAGTGGAATCACAGCACTTTAACTGTGTAGTGTGAAACAGACTCAGTTCTGTGTGGATTGTGCAACTGAACATGACTCTGGGACATTAAAACATACCATCCTGGTGCATGAGGTTTAAAGAGAATGTCTATTCTATTCTATGCACTTTCAGATTTTCTTTCAAAAAATTTCAAAAATTTTTTTTCAAAATGAGATACTGCCAGATGCTAATTTTAAAGAAAAGGTTATTTCCATACTGGAGCATGAATTTAACAGTCTTCCAAGCAATGGATTTAGTGCTTATACCCAGCTACAATGAAGACATCAGTATATTAATTTGTGGACTTCAGAACACCCTTTCTCTTATTTTCAAGATTCTATGATGAAATTCTGCCATTTAAGATGACCTGTAAATCATCCAAATAATTCTAAAGTGAGATCTTTTAGATTGCGCAACAGCCAAAGAGAAAGGCTATCTGCCTCCCACAAGGAAAGTGTTCACAGCTTTCTCCAGATTAAACAGAGAAAAGGGAATAAGCATGATTTTCTTGACATCCAAAAGTACATGGAGGGATTTTCCCCTCTCACAAGTGACAACACAAACTAGCACAATGAATTGCAAAAGAGCTGCTGGGTATGTTTTCAGTGTAACATTCCTGACGTCCTTTGACAAATATCCGTGAAGTAATTGACCGGAAATCTGTGAGGAAATAAATACATCTGGAAACATTTTACTTACTAGCAAATTTGAAATATGTTTGTTACACAAATATTTTCTGTGGCATGTAAACTCGAGAAAGTACAACATAACATTCTTTGCAAGCTGATTTTTTTTTAAAAAAATCCCACAGCTATTTGACCAATGTACTCTGATTTGGCCATATTCTGCCACATGTAACAATTATGCAAATCATAAAATCTCCCACTGAGGTCACTGGAGTATGTTCTACTTTTATAGAAATTTCCTCATTGTCTAAAGTCTAAAATATGCACAAGTAGGAGAAAGAAAAGGAATTTTAGCAACAGTTTTTTTTTGTTATCAATATGTAACATGCTTTAAAACTATAATCTACAAGTGTAATCCTAACTGGCCAAGATGACAAAGAGCTATCTGCAGTTGGATTTCTAAATATCCTTTTCCTTGGCTGCAAGGCCCCAAAGGGGCCTTCAATTTTGACTGGAGCTACTAAGCTCAGGGGAGGGATCTTAGCCATTCTTCCATGGTATTTTTCTAATTATAGAATCTAACAGAAACACCAAGCAATTTTTAATCTACAGGGACGGAGTGGGGAGTAAGTAACAGTAGGTTACAATCCAGCTGGATACATATGATGGCATAACTCCCAGTTATACAACCTTATGTTTTCTTGGGTATATTACAGAAAGAGGTATCCAATACCTCCTTGCACAATTTCCCTTTTTTCCAGGGTGCTCCTGGAAACAGCTCTGCCCTCCTCCTCCACTCATTGGCTGTATAGGTATGCCTCCAACTCCAGTTTAATGCTTCTTTTTCCTCCCTTGGTGCTGAAGGAGAGCAGAAATATACCTAAGTACCACCTCCACAACTAAGCAGGGATCAGGGGGATTGAGCCGTGCCCTGGAGCCCAGCCAGCTTCTGTTGAGCACCTGGGGAAGAAGTAGGGAAAGGAGGACAGCATCTGAACAATGGCATAAACATCCTGGCTGGGACTTACTTCCACCAGCAGCTTTCATGGATCTCAACTATATTGTACCCTTCCCCCCATCTACATTTAATTATTGTTGTTATCAAAAAAAAAAGCCAAAGTGACTTAAAACTAGGGATAGGAGAAATTTCATTTGGTTTGCATTCCCTAATTCAACCCACCACCACTACCATGTGACACAAGATATGGCTTTCTTCCAATGTTTGCACTTCTACGAATTTTGCAGTGGAGTTCTCCATACATACCCATGTGCACAAAATACTGTATATTAGGAGAAAATACAGACCAAAATTAAAAATGCATATATTACTAAGAATAATGTACCATTGGATATCCAGAAAAATTGCACACAACATGGGTATATTAGGTGGGATATGAAGAGAATGGGTACATTTTTATACTTTGGCGGCAGACTTTAAAAAATTGCAAACTGATAACACAAATCAGATGAAAGGAAAATACAATAAAAGCAGGTTTAGCTTCAGCAGTAGAACCAGATGCCTCTACTTTCTGTTATTTCTAGGGATAGGGAGAACTGCTTCCACCAGGAAAAAGGCACTGGAGGAAGTGGCAAAAAAACAAAACACTTCCCACAGTAAACCCCCATAGCATCTTTTAATCAAAGAAAAGAGGTGTCAGGAGACCTGATTGTGGATCTCCTATAACATGGCTAGTTTGACCCCAACGTACCACCTGCAGATACAGGTTAGGTGTATCTATGTTTACATGTTTTTATCTCCTCTTTATCTACTTTTACTTGTTGCATAAACATTATAAAGAACTGTCAGGAATGATTTAGCTCTGGACTTCCTGCACTGACAAGTGGCTTGACTCATGATGAGCCTGGAATACTTTCCAGTTCTACAATTCTATGATTAGCTGCTCCAGTTGGTGGGGTGGGGAATAGTTGTGTTAAAATCCCATTTTACATCAAGACAAGTTGGCTGTGATCGGGATGCTTTGACTGTGATTCCTGCGTGGCAGAGGTTGGACTGGATGGCCCTTGTGGTCTCTTCCAACTCTACAGTTCTATGATTCTATGATTTCATTGGGGCAGATGTGACCAATTAGGCCACAAATATAATTGATCTGACAAAGATTCTTAATACTGTCCTCCATCTTGGCCACCATTTGACCTCCTCTTCCTTTATTACTGAAGCCATTTTCCTTTTCGTGCAGCAGTTATGTGCCATTACACTTGTTGATTGTGTCACCAGAGGTATCTTATTAGTACTGGAGTCCAGTTTCTCTGTGATCCTAACTGCTATTATGAATGCAGCACTTATTAAGAAAGTGGCAGTAACCATTCTGCCCCTGTGCTGGACAGCACTTCCACTTATTCCCCAAAATACCTGTGCCTTACCATACAGCAGTTCAGCAGCCTGTTTATTTGAGTTATACCCCACCTTTTTCCCCAAATGGGACTCAAAGCAGCATATAATAGGGCATCTGGAAAGGAGCAAGCAATCCAATGGATCACTTCAATGATTCAGTGGATGTTCCAGTGATCCAGTGGATTGTTGCAATAGTTTACAATATATAGGGTCTAGAATACAATAGAATATAGGTTTATTGATTAGTCAGTTGACCACATCAAAACAGTTAATACTTGACATTATAAAAATAAAATAAAATAAAATAAATAAAATAAAAGGCAATATAGTAAACTAGTTAAACTGAACTAGAATAAAATATAACAAGATTCAGTAGGATATCGGGACTAAGGAATCCAGAGAGGAGTAATCCACTGGCTTGCTGGATCACTTGATGCAGGTGCTTTTACTGAGAACCACAGCATAATAGCAACATTCCTGGCTGCAGTCAGGCAGGGAGAAGAGAGGTAAGGTGGAATGAAGGTTTCCAGCAAAAACAGGAGAAAGTGGATATGTTTGGAAAACAGGTCCAGCCCTGTCATAAGGCAAAGTAAGGCAGCCACTATAGATAGCAGGTGCTGGGGAGGAGCAATACAAGGTCCTAGCATTTTTTCTTGGCAGAGCTGTATATGCCACATGGCCTCTCCTGCATCTTCTATCTCAAGCTATCTGACATGGGGGTCCAGCCACCCCCTCCCAAGTTCCAGGGACTGATACCATTTTTGTGTGTGCCCATTGGCTACAATTGTTCCTTTCTTTCTGGAAACTTGCCAATAGCTTGGGGATCGGCACTGGTCCATGGGCCATGAACAGAACTGCTCTAAGCTAGCCTGCAGCCTCCAGGTACAGCAGAAGACACTATCTCATCAACCTATCACCAGTGTCAAAGCAAAATTCAACTGCTAGGCTAGTTCATTTCTGCTTGTGGAACTGGTGGAAGGAAGGAATTGTCTTGTCATTTACCATAGGTAGCAAAACATTTTGGGCCAGCTCTGACAGAAGCATTCATCCTAAGACAGTAAGATGGCACAAATAGTAAAATTAGACAAAAAAAGTCTTTATGCACCATTAGCCTGGCCTTTGCCTGACAAAGCTAATGTTTATTCTAACAAAGAGTTTACAAATAGTAAAATAGCTATTGTACAAATAATGAATTACCCTACAGGACCAGGTGGGTGGTTCAACAGCAGCTCATTAAACAAAAGAAAAAAGAGAGCATTTTTTTTCATTACTTGGATTAAGCTAATGCAGTGCAGAAGGGGACATGAGGTGGTAGTGGTCTTCACCTGCATTGCAGAGATAGCAGAATGCAAGATGTGCATATGCACACACCTGGACAGACACTTAGATTGCTACAACTTGTAACTGCATCACCACCATTCCTTTGTATAAAAGCAGATTCTTAAAAAAAAAAAATCCTTCCAGAATAGCTCCATGTGCACTCAGCAAAGACTGGTACATATCCAGATGGAGGGAACTGTGCCAAAAAACTGATAGAGAGGATGAATAAGGTCTTCCTACCTCCTGAGTAGTTGTGACAAATGTTTAGAAATGCTGCTTCAATCAGCTAGGAGAAAATGAAACTTTTTGAAATAGTTTGAAAAATAATCCCCAGCAAAGAGTGTTTAACTATGTTCAGACTGCCAGGCATTCTGAAAGTCTCTGACTGATATAAAACATCTGGCTGTCATTGATGAAATGTAACAGAGAAGTGTACTTGACATGTTTTATTATGATAGGATTGGCCAGCTGTAAATTAAAACAAAAACACAAACACCCAGATTTATTAACTCACAATTTGCAAGGGAAAAGTCTTTTCCTCACTGTTTATCAATTGGGCTTTCCATGTTCAGTCTTTTTTATTACACCTCTTTTCCCAGGAAAACTGTACTTAGGCTAGATCTCCAGCTGCAAAGTAATATCCTGCTAGTGAAGCCAGTGGATACATTGATTAATGTCATGCAGCAAACCTGGCTGTTTAGCTGCCTATATGGACTGGTAAGATGTGTCTGTACTTCCGGTACACTAAATGAAGGAGCCAAAGCTGTTTCTCTAGAAGCTGGAATGATACCGTTTGGTAGAGCCTCATGCGCATAGCATTAACTCTGGCATGCAAATTGCACGTCACACTGTCTACATGAGTGTCCCTATACTTCTAGAACATACAGTAATAATTCCTATAGACTGAAGGCAGGTACTTAGCCAAAGGAGGCAATGTATTTGTATCTGAAAGCAATGATACAGATCCAATCTTTGCAAAAATTATTGGAGCAATCCAGATGTGATCTTGGAGAGCTTCATTATTTACAGCACAAAGCACAAACTACTTAACCAGTGCTTAGGTCATAAGCCTCCAGAATACAATGCTGTTGAAATCAATGACTCATTCTGCAATTTCAGCCTTACTTATTTGGAAGTAAGTCCAAATATATCAAATATGCCAAATAACCCTGGTTAGGACTAGAGCTCTTAGTTGCATTGAGCACAAGAATGTTCAGCCTATACCTTTCCACACTGTAACTTTTAAGTACTCTCTATGTATCCTGATAAGTACATCAGCCTTATGTACTTATGGAAGATCTGAAATCTGGTCCAGAATAGTCCCACCTCTTTAAATATGATGCTGCATCACTCAGGGATAAAGCAGGCATGGTGTATGTATTGTGGGGAGAGAAGGGGCTCATACTTCAGGAGTAAAAGGGACACATGATTGCTGAGACCGGCTTGTGGCTTCAATCCCCCCAGACAGTCTTCAAATGTTAGAAGTGACTCCAACTGGGAGAAAAGGGGCTGCAGGAAGATTAAATGGTAGGCATAGGGAGGGGTTAGCACCCAGAATTTTGCCAAGTTTTTTTTTTTTTTTAAAGATAGTAGCTCCTAGAATCTCCTAGGCAGCATGGCTGGTGGCCACACTATGAGCCCTTTCCATTTGTCCTTTAAATCAGTCCCCCAACCATCCCCTGATTTTTACATAGCTGAAGCTAAACTGCATTTAGAGAAACAGGTCTGATGCCATAAAGACAAATTTGGCCCTTAGGATGAATATAAGCCTTAAGCAACAGCCAGCCAGTATATTGCTTTAGTTGACAGCCAGCTCGTGATCAGCTTCCCCTCTAAAGACATAACAGCAAAAAAGCAAAAACCCTTCAGAAGCCTCAGGGACCTCCCACTAGCAGGGGAGAAAATATTTCAGAAGCTGTTGGCTAAGAGGGGAGACTATGAGACTGCAGAAGGAGTTTCCAAAATCTTGTTTTCTACAAGGGAATACTTTTGCTCCAGTTTGCAGAAACAACACAGCTGTAATGGTAGGGAGCCTTAGTGCATACTTTTACTGAAAGTGAGCAACAGAGCAGCCTCACATATACTACACACTCTCATCCAAATGGTAATATGATGATGCAAGTAATACATTTGAGAATAATAGCACTTGGTGCTGTTGTGCATTTGATGAAGTTTAGATGACATAACAGAGAAAGAATTTTGTCAAAGAAGGTTTTCTCTTCCCTCAGCACTTTCCTTTCCCTTCACTGGATTTCTGAGGTTCAAACCACATGTTACACAGTGTGCCACTTCCTCCTATTTATTTTTCTTTTCAAGCCAAAATGGCTTCTTGGGTAACCTGAATATGGGGGGGAAAGGAGTTCGGTGGTGGCAAGAATGTTGAGCTGGAAAACAACAGAAGAGAAAGCCATTTTTTCCTCCCCAACCCCCTTTCAGTCAGGCCATATTGGTTTGAGACACAGAGGTTCTTTAGTAGTTCTTCTGGTTCTGTGGGAGATGATTATAAAATTGAGTCTTTTTCCTAACAGATTCTTTTCAGTTAGAAAAAAAAAAAAGACTTGCTTTTAAAACCATCCTCATGGGACCAGAACTGAAGAAGTGCAACATCAAGTGGTAACGCAGAATGGAAGGTGAAACAATCTGGCCGCACTTCCGTTTTACTTCCTCATGAGAAAAGCCTCTGAGTATGGTGAATTCTTAGCATGTTGGCCTAGGAAAAGGAAAATCCACCCTACTCAGGTGCAAAGTCCACTGGCAACACTGAGCTAGTCACTTTAACCTAATTTAAAGGGTTGATTGCCAAGAAGATAATAAGAAGCTATGACAGAAAAATTTAAGTGCTGCCCTTACCAACAGGAAGAGGCAGGATGGCAACTGTATGATTAGCAGTTATAGTACAAGTTGCTGTGATAGGAAGGGTATATGGAATTTAGTATACCACGTGGTTTCCCACATGGTATAACCTCTCTCTCACCTCCAGCAAACAAAATGCAAATGATACTAAATGACCACTTTCACTGAGAGAGGCTAAGAAATGTCAGTGAATCAGGAACATAGAAACTGAGGTTATTGAGGAGTACATGAAGCATTTAACATACAGTTTAAGATCCCTCTTTTTTTTTACACTAAAGCAAGTATATGTGACCCTAACCAAATTCTATGACAAGTGGAAAAGTTCTAATTCTTCCCACTTCTGATCTTTATTTCAAAGATTTCTCTCTCTGCACAGGGAATAACGCCTTTCCTTTGATACCAATGGGGTCCCCCTTTTATCTTTTGCTTGGGGGAGAGACCGAAGAAAGGGGACTTTATCATATGAGGGTGATGAATCAATGGAATCATGTTGTTTAAACAACTGGAAATATAACGGTATTGAAATACTTTTTCACTGTGCCTATAATAGCACTATAGTACTGCTGTGGTGATTCAAAAACCTGCAATCAGTCTTCCTCAACACCTCACTAACCCTACTGTCCTTTCTGTCCAGTGAATGCATTTTTAAAAAAATTCTTTGCTATAATTGTGCAGTCACACAGATTTAGAAGTCTCATGCTTCTGTTTGTTTCTACTGTGCAGTCATGGGTGCCAGTTAGACAGTAGTTATTGTTGCGGGGCATCCCAGGACTTCTTGATCCTGTATTCGTCCTTTGCTGTTTATACGATTTTTGTCTCTGATTTGGATATCCCAAGAGATCCCAGGATCATTGTTTACATGGCATCAAGTCCCATGTTATGTCTCCTCTCCCACTATATTCTATCCCATGTTTTTTTTTTGTTTGTTTACATGTGTTTATGGTCCCAGGATTTTTTTTTAAGCTATCAATCAAGGATGTGATTACTCATTTTTTCACAACCTCGGTGACGTACTTCCTTTAGAGTTTCCTGCCATGAGTGATGCTATTGGCTGGCACAAATGTTTGTTCAAGCTTCTGCAGAGGAGGAAGGTGAAGGCAACCCCCCTCTACACAATTAGATTAAAAAAAAACCTGCCCAAGAAATGTTAATCTCCATGTAAAAGGAGAATGCCAGTACAGACACACAAGCCATTTTAAAAGACAAAACCTCAGTTGGTGCTGGGGAGTGTGAGAGAGGTCAAAAGCAGAACAGACTGGAGCCCCGAGCATACACGCACACGCTCAAGCCCAGGCCGAGTATGCTTTCAGCCAGTAAGCCAAGTGCAGGAGATTGTATTGAAAGAGTCGATCAGGAGCACAGAGGTGTGCAGTTGTCCTGTCTCTTTAAAATGTTAACCCGCTATGCAGGGGATCATACGGGGAGAACACACAAGGCATTTTAAAAGACAAACCTCAATGCAATCGTTTGCCCAGATGCTGGCATTTTTTACTGTGCCTTTAAACCCATGGAGGGGATGCAGGCGGGGGATGAATGGGCGATCATCAGCACACAATCTCTTTATAATTTACTCTCTCTTTAAAATTTAAACCCACCATGCAGAGGAGGGACAGGTTGAAGCTGAAGGCTTTGCAGTTTAAAAATTCATTAAACAGGCTGACTTAGTGCATAGACACACACACACACACAAACCTTCATGCAGCTGGAAGGGAAGCCTTTGTTTTCAGTTGGTGAGGCTGAATCTATTGAACGGGTGACTGAGCCCTCCTTCTCTGAGCCCACCCCCGTCACCATTTCTGGTCATCACCTAGTACCGAGATATCTTATCCCTGACTGTTTACATGTCCAATTTTCTGAATCCTCCAGTGACTTTTTAAAAAATCGCTACAAACAGCGGAACTGAAAGTCCCGCTGGTTGTGGGATAAAAGGTGACCTCCCTTCCTAAAAGCTCGGAACCGACACGATGTACGTGTAAACTACCAGGGTTGGGCACAAATTCCTCTCACTACATTTTCATCATGTAAACAGCACCATGCAGTTTCAACACCTCTCGTGAGACTGCTATAATATTGGAATTGCAGCAGGATGACCCATCACACCACAGTGAGTACTGGAACAAGTGCATATTAGCAGTCATTCACAGGGTTCTACTGTCAATGAAAAGATGTGTGACACTGATGGGTGGAATGCAAAGCAGCAACAGAAGAACCATGACATTGCATCATAAGGATCAGCTGAAAATGCTATTATACTGTTGTTATTGTGATTTACTCCCTTCATGTGATAAAGCCCAGGGCCTCAGGAAGATTTTTTTTCCTCATCACCTGCTACCTGATCTTTTTTATTACTGGAAATGCCAGGGATTGAACCAGGGACCCTCTTTGTGTAAAGCGCATGCTCTACCACTGACCTGTGAGCAGTTTCCAAGACAAATTTGCCTGCCTGATATACTTTAGCTTCTTGGTGGTGTTTTCACTTACTTTGCAATAACATGTCTTTTACTGATTTGAAAACCAGAAGAGTGCTGGTTGTTAGAACAAGAAAAACTTGTTTTCAAATTGTAGTTCAAAAATATATCACAAACTCTTGCAGGATGTGAAATGGTAGTTGTAGTAAAGTGCAATTAGGAAGTAAAGAGTTAAAAAAAAGCAAGAGGAGCAATCTGCTTTCCAGAGACAGTATGGGAAGCAGGAAGCCTGGTTGTTGTTTGTAACAGGCTAGAGTGCTAACCTGGTTTGTATTTTGCAAATATAAGGAGAAGATAATTGTTGACATTAATGGGAACTTTGGACTTTTTCGGATGGGGTTTTATAACGCGAGCAGCCTCGTCCCCGTTGCGAGGCTGCTGCACTGCAGGGCATCCCTTTCGGATGACGCTCTCCCCTGCTGATACTGTTGCATAACCGTGGGGATGCTGCAACGTTATATTTGGCGGTTTTCTAATCACGATCAACTTTCGTGATTAGAAAACCGCCAAATATAATGCTGAAGCACCCCTGTGGTTATGCAACAGTATTGGCAGAGGATCAGCAGGGGAGAGCATCATCCAAAAGGGACGCCCTGCAGCGCAGCAGCCTCACAACAGGGACGAGGCTGCTCGTGTTATAAAACCCCATCCGAAAAAGTCCTTTGTCTCTGATTGGGCAGACAGAGGTTGGAAATAGTTTAAAAGCCAGCTTCTGGCAGAAAGTCAGGCTGTTTTACAACAAGCTTCTAACAAACCTATTCTATTCATACTGTTCCTGGCTGGTAGATACACATAAAATGCTGGTCTGAAATAGGCTATATTTCCTATCTAGATAGATAAATGCCTGTGGAAGAATATTATTTTCCATGGATACCAGCAATGGTATAAATGCCTGTGTCTTTGCCATAGACAGAAGGCATATAAAAATTCAAATTCTTATATAGATGCCTCTTAGTGAATGTTGGTTAAAATATGAAAGAATCTAACGAAGATGCTAATATAGTTTAAAAATGTATGATGCCTTACAAGAAATGGTAATTTATGGGCCTAGACAATGGAAAGTTTATGTTACTCCCTAAGAGGAGTGTCTTTATCTGTATATTTACTATTTTGTCCATTAAAAAAAATAGTCTAAAAAAATAATAGACTGTTCATTCTCCCATATTAAAACCCTGAGACTCCAAGATTTAAGAATGCTTAAGTGGAATGTTAATGCTAAATCTGCCTGTTTGGGCTATACGTCTAGTCACAAGTATATTTCTTTTGTTATTTATAAATTTGCAACTGTGCAAATTAGCATGTGCACATTTTATGCAAATCTGTGTCCTAATTTTGGGTGAGCTATATGACAACCCAAAAGGCCAAAATAGGAAAAACATGGGGACAAAGAGTAGGGACCATCCCTGGAAAATAGGGGTATGAAACCAAGGAGACTTAGAAAAATATTTTGTGAGAGAGCATTGGATGTTTTCTTTTTAAAGGCAGAGTGTAGGAGGAATGTCTAATCCCACCCTGGGTGCCCATGCCACTAGGTAAGCTGTTTGATTTCAAGAAGGAGGTTTTATGGATCTTTCCCTCTCTTAAAGCCAAGATGTCAGTGAAGGTTTTAGAAAGACTCTCATTGCTTGGTTTCAATTATGCAATTTTAAGTTAAGATTGTGTGTGTTTTCCTTTTTTTAAAAAAAAGATAATTTCAGGCAGTCAAGACTTACCTCAAATATGTTTTGTTTTAAAGGAAATTCCATGCTGCTGACTCACATGAATTCCAATTAAAGATTAATAGATTTAACCAGAAATCTTTTGCTGTGCTTTGAACCAGTATTCCTTGCAGTCTTTGAAAATGTAATTGCTTTGAAACAGTAATCTCTTTAAGAGGGTAAAGGCTGACAGAGCAGAGCATGCGCAAATCATTACCCTTCTAGAGATCATGCCATAGCCCACAACTATGTCATTTGGCGAAAGGCAGCCAAGCAATCCCTTATGGTAGCTTTCTCTTGGTCTGCTGTTTGAAATGGTTCTCACTCTTTTGCAAAGCCATGTCCCATTTTATTTTTCTACTTACATATCAATCACATGTGTAACAGTTTTGGGACAAACTCCCAAGACATTTCAAAGCTCCATACAGATGATGTTAATGGAAGTGCTGTAAAACTCTGAGGTCAGGACCATCACAAGACATTTTGATGACTGAGTTAAAATACAAAATAGCAACACTGTTCCCCAACCCAGCAATTCCATAAACAGAAGCAAGCCAGACTGGTGATTGAATTTTATTTCAGTGGTGCCAACAGGGCATCCTCCTCCTCCACACCTGAGTGTTGCGGACCATTCAGGGGCTGCCGACATGCCGCATAGGAAACACAGTTCTGTCCTTAAGCCCTGAAAGGGTTCAGGAGAGCTGGCCAGAGGGCTACTCCTACCATGTGCCACCTGAGGGAGTTGCCTCATTCTTTACCCTAATGGAAGCCCAACCTTAGAATCATAGAATCATAGAATTGCAGAGTTGGAAGAGACCACAAGGGCCATCCAGTCCAACCCCCTGCCATGCAGGAAATCACGATCAAAGCATCCCCGACAGATGGCCATCCAGCCTCTGTTTAAAGACCTCCAAGGAAGGAGACCCCACCACACTCCGAGGGAGTGCGTTCCACTGCCGAACAGCTCTTACTGTCAAAAAGTTCCTCCTCATGTTGAGGTGGAATCTCTGTTCCTGGAGCTTGCACCCATTGCTCCGTGTTCCAGTCTCTGGAGCAGCAGAAAACAAGCCTGCTCCATCCTCAGCGTGACATCCCTTCAAATTCTTAAACAGGGCTATCATATCGCCTCTTAACTGTCTTTTTTCCAGGCTAAACATACCCAGCTCCCTAAGTCTCTCCTCATAAGGCATCGTTTCCAGACCTTTCACCATTTTAGTTGCCCTTCTCTGGACACACTCCAATTTGTCAATATCCTTTTTGAATTGTGGTGCCCAGAACTGGACACAGTATTCTAAGTGAGGTCTGACCAAGGCAGAATAGAGTGGCACTATTACTTCCCTTGATCTAGACACTATACTTCTATTGATACAGCCCAAAATCGCATTGGTCTTTTTAGCTGCCGCATCGCACTGTTGGCTCATGTTCAACTTGTGGTCTACTAGGACTCCTAGATCCCTTTCGCACGTAGTCTCATTCAGCCAGGTCTCTCCCATCCTATATTTATGCATTTCATTTTTCCGCCCTAAATGCAGTACCTTACATTTCTCCGTATTGAATTTCATTTTGTTAGCTTTGGCCCAGCTCTCCAGTCTATCCAAGTCATTCTGAATTTTGATCCTGTCCTCTAGGGTATTAGCTACTCCTCCTAATTTGGTGTCATCTGCAAATTTTATAAGTATGCCCCTAATTCCCTCATCCAAGTCATTGATAAAGATGTTGAATAGCACTGGGCCCAGGACAGAACCCTGTGGCACCCCACTGGTCACATCTTTCCAAGACGAAGAGGAGCCACTGCTGAGCACCCTTTGGGTTCGGCCGGTCAACCAATTACAAATCCATTGAACAGTTAACTTGTCTAGCCCACATTTTACAAGCTTGTTTGCAAGAATGTCATGGGGAACCTTGTCAAAGGCCTTACTGAAATCAAGGTATGCGATCTCCACAGCATTCCCTTCATCTACCAAGCTGGTAATTTTATCAAAAAAGGAGATCAGATTAGTCTGGCATGACTTGTTTCTCTGAAACCCATGTTGACTTTTTTGTGATTACGGCATTGCCTTCTAAATATTCACAGGCTCTCTGTTTAATGATCTGCTCTAGAATCTTCCCTGGTATTGATGTCAGACTAACTGGACGATAATTGTTGGGATCCTCTTTTTTTCCCTTTTTGAAGATGGGAACAATGTTTGCCCTCCTCCAGTCTGCTGGGACTTCTCCTGTTCTCCAGGAGTTCTCAAAGATTATTGCCAATGGCTCTGAGATTATATTTGCCAGCTCTTTTAATACTCTTGGATGTAGTTCATCTGGTCCTGGAGATTTAAATTCATTTAGATTAAGAAGGTATTCCTGTACTACCTCTTTACTTATTTTGAGCTGGATTTCCCCTATTGTGTCCTCTGTTCCATTCTCCTCAGGTTGGTCCTCCTTTTCCTTTTCTGAAAACACTGAGGCAAAGAAGGTGTTGAGTAATTCTGCCTTTTCTCTGTCCCCTGTTAGCATTTTGCCATCTTCTCCACGTAGTGGCCCTATCATTTCCTTCTTCCTCCTTTTGCTGCGGACATACCCAAAAAAACCCTTTTTATTGTTCTTAACCTCCCTAGCAAGCCTGAGCTCATTCTGCGCTTTAGCTTTTCTGACTTTACTCCTACACATGTTCGCTATCTGTTTGAATTCTTCTTTGGTGATTTCCCCCCTTTTCCATTTCCTATACATGTTCTGTTTAAAACTTAGCTCCATTGAAAGTTCATTAGTTATCCATCCTGGTTTCTTGAGACATCTCCCATTTTTCTTCCTCAATGGTACTGTTTGAAATTGTGCCTTCAGTATCTTCCTTTTGAGAAAGTCCCATCTGTCTTGAGGTCTCTTCTCTTTTAGTATTCCTGACCATGGGATCACCCCCAGTATTTCCCTGAGTTTATTGAAATCAGCTCTCCTAAAGTCAAGAATGCGTGTCTGACTATGCCTGGCTTCTCCTTTCCATTGTATAACAAACTCCAGGAGAACATGATCACTCTCACCTAAGGATCCCACCACTTGCACCCCATTAACAAGGTCATCTCTGTTGGTTAGGATCAGATCTAAAATAGCTGACCCCCTTGTTGCCTCTTCCACCTTTTGGACCATGAAATTGTCTTCCAGGCATGTAAGGAATTTGCTAGACCTTGTAGTTTTGGCTGAGTTAGATTGCCAGCAAATATCAGGATAGTTGAAGTCACCCATCACTACTACATCTCTCCTTTCTGCCCATCACTACTACATCTCTCCTTTCTGCCATCACTACTACATCTCTCCTTTCTGCCCATCACTACTACATCTCTCCTTTCTGCCCATCACTACTACATCTCTCTCCTTTCTGCTCTCCTACAACTCTCCTTTCTGCTCTGACTCTTGTCAGAGTCTTAACTCTTGTAGCTCTCTGTCACTATCCTATGCCAGTCATGGAGAACAGGCTATCTGTGAACTGGTGAACTGGTATTGGACAATTGAGAACTGGGTATTGGACAATATACTTATTTGGAATTCCTATGAGGAAAGGCTATTTGGATGGCTACTGATGGAAACAGGATAAGGTGCAAAAAGCTCATCTCACTGTAGCACTTCAACATCAAATAGCATGGGTCAATACTTCTCCATATATTCCTGGACATACAAAGCTAAGCAAGCACTCTTAATTCCCATAAACCCTGATTCTTAGAAGAAAGCATCTTCTTCCATGGAAGAGAATTCCACAGGGGAGAAGCAGCCACTGAGAAGATTCCCTCCTGTGTCCACACCAGACAGGCCTGTGATGGTGGTGGGACCAACAGAAAGCCCTATGAATCTTAAGACGCTGGCAGGTTTGCATAGGGAGATATGGTCTTTCAGATAGTCTGGACCTAAGCCATAAAGAGCTTTATAGATCAAGACCAGCACTTTGAATTGTGCCCAGAAATAAACTGGTGGCCAGTAAAGCTGTTTAACATGGCTTACTCACGGGTAAGTATACATTTGACTGTATGCTTAGAACTTTTTTCTAAAAGAAATGCTTTTTAACCAACTGAGATGAATTAAACTGAGATGAACTAATTCATTTAAAACTCCTGTTCAAAAGTTAAAGGGAAAGAAAGTCTGCCTTATAGTTTTATTGTAATTTACCTAGTTTTATTGTAATTTATTTTGTTTTAATCTGTACAATTCCTACAAAGCATTTCTTTCTGAGGCATCTAAGAAATCTGATCAATCAACTAATTAATAATAGGCACCTCTATGAATGTGTTCTGATGTTAAGGGAAAATATGCAAGAGAAATTTCCAAGGAATGATAAAATGGCTCATTCTGGCCAAGCCCATAAGTGTTTCCCCCCGCCCCCATTTGTGAAAGGCGATGGAAATAGTGTTCTATCTAGGAAGTCATGAAAAGTAATAACTTTGGACAAACCACAAAAAATAACTCACACACAACCCTTTTGCCACTCATGGAGCAGAGGAAAAGATAGGGACCCTCACATATGCATGGGGTGACATGTGAAAAGAAACATATGCTGTTTCTCTTACGTTCTCTGTTTTAATGAACTTTATTGTACTGCATGTCCTCTTCAACCCACACTGCAACCATTACTCTGTTCCTGTCTTTTTATAGCATTTGTATCTACAGATAGTGGTAAACTATAGCTTCTTTCTGTTCCACCAGTTTCTATTCAATCTATACAGTATTCCCACTGATGGGCGAATACTTCAATTCCACCCCCTCCTAGCTTTTTGGCTCAGGGTCTTTAAACTTTGGCATAAGGCCAAAGGGTCCAAGTTTCACCCAAATGTTTGAGAGCAGCATTGATTTGACCCCAATACAAAGGTTCTGTGGCTACAGCACTAGTTTTTCATACACTGAAGTACACGTCACATCTACATGAATGCTCATGAAGGGAAAAAAAGATTACCTTTTTGTGTGGAAATGTAGATTGAACCATTGCTGTTTCAAAACTGTGAGTTCCCTTCAGCTGGGTTTTCTCCCACAAGGTTTTCAGGGCTTGCACAGAATTATTTTGCATGGATAAAGGTTCTGGGAATAAGCTCTGTTGAACAATATTGAAAGAAGAAAGCTTCACATATAGGGTTTTTTTATTAGATAATTAATATTCAATAACACACAGTATAAAATAATCAGTTAAACAACCTTTGTACCTTGATAATACCTATGAATGTAATTGATTCAGAGACTACAGCAAATTAGTGACTGCAATCACAGAGAGTGCGTAAGGCATGGCCCTTTTACCCAAATAATTGTTTAGTCTTGATGTCTGAACTGGGCCTGAATCCTGGGGATAAATCCAATGCTAGTGCTACTTAAAGTTGGGCTCACATGGGCATACAATCCTTTTTCAAATAATCTTCAGTTACCTTAAGATAGATATTATTAGATATTAGATACTGAGATATTAAGTATTATTTGTCTTGTTGGAATATTTGGAATCTACAGTATATTAAGCAGAGTACTATGGGACTAGTGCAATATGAAGTTGTGATAGAAAAGGAGACATTACTCTGGAATCTGGATGCTCTTGTAAGATAAAAAAAAGGAAAAGAAAACTTACATTTATTGTTTCAGGAAATCCACCTTAGGTTAGGAAAAGAGATAGGCAAAAGAAGTTGACCTACTAGAAGAGTCCCTAAAAGCTGGCTCTCATGTGTGGGTGTAAGCTAGCATCCATTACTGGGGTTGGGTCCTTCCAAACAAAAGGAGCAAAGAGACTAACTTCTTGAGAAAAGGGGGAAGTGATGTCTTTGCAGATACGAAGGAAGCAAAAGGCTTGAGCACACAGTCCAAAGAAAGATACAGAAGGGTGAAACAAAAAGGTAGGTATCATTTAAACTTCCCTCTCTCACTAATTACTTTACAAGTGTTGATGCCTCTTTGCTTCCATCATAACTCCAGCTGAAGTTTCATGGTCAAAGCTGAGAAGACAGTATGAACAGAAATAAAACTGTTACTTATTTCACCTGACTTATATTTGGTTGTATGTTTTCAAACTGAATTGTACATTTACATGAAAGTTGCAGCTATCCTCTTTGTTATCACCTGTTAGCATCTTCCCCCTCTCTCTTTCTCTCTCTTGCTCACTCACACACAAAATCATGGTGCCACTTATACTCAGCAGAACTTGGTTTGCCTTTTTCAAAGTAAATATAGAAAAGGAAATTCTGAAAAATTCTGAAATGCAACTTAGTTAATATTTTGATGATTCAGCTAGGCTGCCAGAGTTGAGAGCATAGCCAACAACAATATTAGAAATCTCTTTATCAGAATTATCTATAATTTCAAAGCATGTGCTAATTAATGCACAGCTTTCTATTAAGGAAAAATTAAAATCTATTATGTGAGCTACCAGGAGAGAGGATGCTGATCATCCTGGTAGGAAAATCCTGTGTGATTGGCTTTCATGACACCTAAAATCATGTGCCAGAGACAGCTGCCTTTACTGTTTGGTGTACTTTCTATTACTCCTGAACAATGCAAGCACTATTTTCAGCATGTCCCTAAGCAGAAAATAATATGTTAAGGATGAGCGACCTAATTCAGGAACTTTCATCTTTCTGTGTCATCCTGATCCAGGCTGGCGATCGGACAGAAGATCGCCCGTGTGATCCAGCAGTGCCAGGAGACATGTTGACATCTCTGCCAAACAAAGTTTAGCAAGCTGAAGAAAAGGAAAGGAAGAGGTGTCTCCCTGAGATTCTGACTCTCTGACAGGAAGCCTGAGTGTGTTTCTGGTAGAGTGTGGAAAACTTACCTTAAAGAACTCTCCATCAGTCACCATACCAGTGAGGGAATGTTATCCAAAATTAAATCCCTCTTCCTGGAACTGGTGGGGTTTTGAGATATGATTAACTGCTGAGGATTCTGTCAAGCATATAGAATGTTTGGCCCAGTGCAATCTTGAGCCAGAAGCAGAGAGTGTGTGGAGAACAGAAGAGAACTGAGGGGAAGAGGAATAGGAAAATGTGTGCTTTAATTTTTTTTGCCTCTTAGGCCTGAGGTCTAAGCTAAGGTAACAGCAGGGCTGTCATCCTTTCTCTCTACCATATAATTGATTTCAGTGGTTGATAAATAAACAATGAATTTTGAAATGTACTGTGACTGAAAGCAACACGCTGATAACTAATATGTGCAGTATTTTTTTAATACATTAAGGTAACATTCTGTCAAATAAGTTACACAATAAAAAGAGGCCAATGTGTCTCAGTGACTACAGAGCAGTTATTAATCCATGATGATGATGATATACAATGCTTCCTCTATCCTTCAATTTTAACTTAATTTTACAATCTCAGACCTTTAAATGCTATGTTCCTGGCTTCTTTACAGATATTCTTCTGTGCTTAACTATTTTTTTCAGATTATTTCTCTCAAACACAGAGTTCTTATTTTTAAGTTCATTTGTTGGATTATGTACAGTGGGCTCTCCTGCTCCATGGGTTCCAGATCTGCAATTTTGAGCGACTACAGATCATCATGTCCTAGAATTAAAATGGCAGTGACGTGAATATGGATGCGCTGAAGCATCTATGTGCATGTCGCTGCCATTTAATAATATGGGACATGCTCATCTGCAATTTTTGTCATCTGTGGTGGGTCCCGGAACTGAACCCTCATGAATCTGGAGGGCTGACTGTATTTAGTTTCACTCATTACTCTGCAGTTGCTCCATGCCATTTTCTTTTCAACATTCTTTCAATGTCATTTGTTCACTATACAATATCTTTTAACATTCTTTCTTTCCTTTACTTGGCTCATTGAATTACCTCTCCACTAATCCAATTCTGCTGGGGTTCACTTTGTTCTCAGTTTATCACTGGTACTGCTGTAATCTTTGTGCTGTTAGGCTGTGTGGTGAACCACTAAACTGCTAGTGGCAGATCTTTAAAGAACTGTCTGAACTGACTCTGTCATCTAGGCTGACCATTGGATTTTCCTGGGCAGGAAGGAATGCCAAAGGCTTCCTTTCCCAGCTGAGGTTTGTTTGCACAACACTTGAGCTTTGCTGAGTCTTGTTTTTCCAGTCTTGCTCTTCAGTCCTGAGTTCTGGCTTCTTCTTTGGCCTTGGTTTTGGTTTGTCCCTGAGTACTATTTGCTTGTTGGTCCTGACATCTACTTTCCAGCTCCTGACTTAATCCAGATTGCTACACAGTCTAACGAGCCCTGACACTTTAGTTTGTTCTTGAACCCACTGTGCCTTTGATAGCTTGGTTCCACATCCTTAACAATGGTTCTTTCCACTACTCTGCTGGGTGAAGGAAAGATATTTTCTGATTCCTCAGATTTTTGTTCCTGGACTTTTATTGAGGGTGTACAAAATTGCCCAGGTAAACAGTCAATGTCTTGCATTCTGCAGTACTCAATGTAAAAATCTTATATAAATGTTTGGCTGAACGATGGTCTTAGTTCATAAATCCAATGAATTAACCCACAGGTGTTAGCCCAATAAGGAAAGCTACACAGTTGGCAAATGGGCCCTTCTAGGATTCCTGACCAAGTTTCTTCAACTTTGGCCAAACAAAATAGATGTGCTGTAGCTAACATGGAACTGACAGAAACTGTTGTGAATGGCAAGAGTGTCAACAGTAGTGATGGGTAAGGGGAGGGCTAGAAAGCGCTTCCAGGAGCCTACATTTTCCATGTTCTTTAGATTCCAGTATCTTATGGACAAAACATGGTATTAAATGCTGCAGAAGAATAAAAAGAAAAGTCAGCTTTGAATTTATGGTATGAAGGCAGGTACTACTAATAAGACATCTCTGAAGTAGTACAATTTCAGAGAAGCAAAAAGGTGTGCTTTGTATGTGTTTCTCAAAGAGAGAGAGAGGGGCTGTGTGAGAGAGATACTGAGGAGATTTTCAGAAAGGCAAAAATCGCTCTTTGCCACGCGAGCAGCCTCCCGAAACTGCTGCGCGGCAAGGGTCTTCTTCGGACGACGCTGTGCCTCTGGCGAAACCGTCCGTGTCACTTCCGTGAAGCTTGGGACGGCTCCGCGTCATATTTCAATCACGGGCAGCCTCCGTGCTTGAAATATGACATGGAGCCGTCCCAAGCTTCACGGAAGTGACACGGACGGTTTCGCCAGAGGCACAGCATCGTCCGAAGAAGACCCTTGCCGCGCAGCAGTTTCGGGAGGCTGCTCGCGCGGCAAAGAGCGATTTTTGCCTGTCTGAAAATCTGCTGAGAAAGAGATATATAGAAGATTCAATGTCTCTTCCTGGCCATATTCAAGAGATGCAGTGTGATCCTGTACATCAGGTGTGGATAATGTTGGTAGGTCTGGGGGCTAATTCTGCCACATGGGGACTATGTCATCCCTTCAGATGAAACTGGAAGTGACTGAAACTCCATTTCTGGATTCACATCCCTTCTCTTTGGGGATGGAATGAGAGGAATCCTGGGAACTGTGAAAACAAGTCTGGGACTGGATGCAGTGTGCAACCCATGTGTTTCCTGCTCCTATTGTACACATCTCCTCCAAAGTAAGCCTGTTGATTTTCTCCCTGGTTCAGTGTGGATACATACATTGCTCTGTAAATTGCAAAAAGCAGTGCATTTTAAGAGCATTTGCTGTGGCAATTAAAAAATAAACCATGTCAGAAGTAGAGGTGCTCCTGTCAGATTTGCAGTGAGGGGAGGGAAGCAAGTCCCCCCTTCCCTCCCGAAATGGCACCCTTGTGTCTTCATCACTTAATTCATTACTGAATTAACATATGCACAAAATAAGTTTTGACAGAGCTGAAATTGGGCTGCATTTCTAGAATAATGTGCAGATCAGCTCTTTAGCTGCCCTTCAGTGGAAATGAAAGAGTGAAACTGAGCTGTGCCTTGCTGTGCTCCCCCCACCCCTGCACTGTCTGTTATTTATGGTATATTTAGACTATTGTGTGGGTAGGAGTCAAAATATTAGTACAATAGGCCCTTTGGATCCACAGGAGTTTGGTTTCTGGACCGCATGTGGATACTAAAAACTGCAGATGATAATGCACCATAGTATTAAATGGCGATGGCGTGAATGTGCACACTCCAGTGTATCAGCGTTCATGTCACTGTCATTTAATAATACGGGTCATGATGATCCATGGTTAGTTGAAATTGTGGATGTGGTGCCCGTGGATCCGGAGGCCCCACTGTGCTTTATATGCTACATTTCTTTAACAGTGTAGCCTGTATGTAAACCAGTCAAATAGCAACAACCACAATTTTATAAGATGCTGTAAAATAATTAAAAACAAGAACAAATAGAAGCAGTACAGAGCTGATGTTAAAGACACGTTAAGCAGCATTATTAGTAACAGAAGACCGCAACGATCAGAATCCTGTAACCAAGCCTGCTACAGAAATAATACTGACTCCTTGAAAACATTGGATTGCAAATCAGCAGCCAGAGCCTTTAGAATCTCTCATCCCTGCCCCCCTCTCTCCTGGGCAAGTTCCTCTTTCCATATTGTCCTTTAAGGTGGAAGCAACACAACCAGATGCTTTAAGTTTGCAAAGCCACTTCAAACTATGCATTCAATTTTTGCTTTACAAGGAAATGATTGTTAGTATCCAACATGGATAACAGCAGTGCACATGTAACTGTTAGCCATGGCTTATTCTGTCAATGAAAGGAAGAAGATGAAGAGAAAGGGAAGGAATGCATTGAATGTCAGAGACTCCCAGTCCTGATTTACAAACAGTCGGTTACAGGAAATGTGTATTAAATCAGCAGAGTACTATAATCTTCTTTAGGTGAATGATCTCCTATAGTGTTGTTCTGGAATGATTCAGGAATAGATCAGATCAGGAATGAATTACTCCAGAAAACAGATGTTGGGTTTCAATGTAATTTTTAGGACAATAAAGGTACTGGATTTTCTACAGCATGACAAAGGAAATTTTCAGTACTAACCAGTAACTCATGAAGAAAAGCGTTATCTTGTTGAATTTATGATTAGCTTTTCATCAGCATATGAAAAGCACTAGTTATTTCCATTAGACCTAGTTACTTACCAAATCTGCTTCTTCAACCTATGTTTCAGTATGGGTGAACACATTAGTCATCCACTGAGGTCTGTGGACCCATTTGTCCCAACTAATCCACTCCTTCATGGAAGCATGAAGGAGGCTTGTCAGGGAAACATGTGGTCCTTTAGATGTTGTTGGACCGTTTAACCTTATAAGCATAGCCAGTGGTGAGGGATCATGGAACTTTCAGTACAACAAAATCTATAGGGTCAGACATTGTAGACACAATAGTTAAAAAGGGACTGTCAGGGAAGAACCACTCTCACACCCTGTTTTGGAATGAAACGTGGCCACAATGTTTTATTGGTAACATCTGCTAGAGCTGAAGCAGAGTGTAGGGGACAGATCCTGGTATCAGGCATCTCACCAGCCATCTGATGAAACACCTCTTCCTAGACCACCCACTGGGGGGTGGCTGAGAATGATAGTAATAAGGGATGATACGGACACCAGCCATTCTGTGGTTCCACCTTGCCACCTGGCAATAAAATAGGCCTGACAGCTCCCAAGCTCAGCTTGCCCATATGAAACTTCACCCCAAGATCCCTTAAAGAGGATCTACAATAGTGGGGAGATAGGCACACAATCCCCCCTTCATATCAGGACCAGTGCCCAAAACACCTTTCAATGATGGGACAAGTAGGAATAAAAGAGAAAAAATATATAACAATAGAGAACCCAAACAACAATTAAATCTTTATTAACACAACATTACTAACACAGCATTTCAGACTGAGCCCAGTGAAAGTGGACAGAAAAAGCTGAAGACATCTGAATGCAACAGATCAGCTGGAATGATTCTTAGGGCTTGTCTAGGGGTAAATAATATGTATACATTTGAAAAGGCAGGCATTCGCAAGCATACGAACAGCCTACACTGCTAAAAGTTCCCCCTAAACTCCGCATGACCCCCTAGCCAGCTGGCTGCTGCGAGTGATTTACTCGCAATTTAAAAATCTCCTGCTGCTTATTTTTTTTTTTAAAAAAAAGCTTCCCTTGGTGTGCACAGGCATCATTTCGTTTCTACAGTACTACACAAAAGAAGAAAAAAACAGGAAAAATCGCCATTTGACAGACTTGCTGGATGCTTGCTTAGCCAGAAATCCAACATGGTGGCCACTGCCAATTTCCATCTTTCCTAGCCCCGCCACCTGTGTTCATCCAGCCAATCAGATTCCCCTGTCTGTTTATATCTGTGGGAACGTGAATGGTCAAATGATTACTCATTCAAAAGTCATATGGATCATTTCTGACATTCAAATGAGTCCTCGGATGCTGAACGAACAGACTTTGTGGGTGATATTCTGGCCCCCCTTCTGAATGACACGAATTTGTGCGAATGGCCGTTTGAACAGATTGTTGATCTTTCGAATGCCGTTTGTATTATTTTTACCATATAGACAAGACCTTAGGTACTTCCCAGCTAGACCAGCATGAAACATTGTCTAGTATGCCTGGAAAGAACTGACCACATGGCATGGCTTCCTGACTCCTGATTGCTTGTGCTGCTGCTGATGTGTTAAAGTACAGGTGCAGCCCCAACCGCCAAGTAGCGGGGAAATGGAAGGCTGCCCAGAAAACTGCAGCCGCTGTCCCTTGCCTCTCCCCTGCCCCAGAGCTGCACATGGGGTACCAGGTATGTCTAGGGACCTCTGTTTCCCCATTTCTGATGTAGGGCTTTTCTTCTATTTGTTGAAGAAAAGTGAGTAGCTCACAAAATTCTACTACAGTAAATTAGAACTCTGCATTGGAGCCAATACACTTTCTGAATATATTAAGCAATGGGGGTAAATGGCAAATGAATAGGAACAAATTGTGCCATTGCTGTAATTATGTGTCCAGCAGCGGGGGTGGGAAGAAGATAGATTGGGGTTCACTGGTCAACCTGTGGGTTATTTGCAATAGAACAGGAAGAACTTCTCACTTGTTCAACAGCACAACAAAATGACTATCTCTAAGCCTAAAATATTCTGCTCAAATAAAGAGCTCAAGGTAATGTAAGCAGGGCTGTTTTCTTATATAGAGGAACTCTGATTTATGTAGAGGGACTATGACTTCCATTCATCTCTTGAACTTAAAACCAGTTCCTGACTTAGAATTCTTTAATTATTTCACGGTCACAGTAGGAGTGTGGTGTCTCATGGTGAGATGCCTACTCATGCTCAGGTCATGAGCTGCTGGTGTTCCTATCTCTGGTTGGTGAATCTTGAGTTCTAGTAAAAAACTAAAATGGATCTCAAGAAACTAAAAGTCTGCATATCCCAGCTTTACAAGACTTGATGCAGCACTGTCTATATTTTCATCCTTTTAATTTCATGAATGTAGAGTAAATATATAACACTTAACAAGAGCGTTATAGGTTGAGTATCCCTTATCTGAAATACATGGGATGTGAAGTGTTCCATGTTTTGGATTTTTGAATACAGTACAGGTATCTGTATATAAAATGGTGCAGTGGTAAGCCTCAGCTACCAGGTGTGCATTCTTTGGGTTCCTCCGCCTCTGGGGAGAGGAGGAGTGAGAGGAAGAGAGATGGTACAGCCAAGTTTGCAACCAAACTGCATAAGTGGGGGCTGCAGTGGCTGCTGCTGCTCTTCCACTGCCACCCCAGGTGAAGTGAGGTCTAGAGTGGGATGCGGCAGTGGTGGCTTCTGGTGACCATCTCTAGCCTTGTCCTGGAGAAGAGCCCCATGCCAACCCCCCCCCAGCCCCTTCTCCTCTTCCCCCTGCTTCCACTGCCAGAGTTCAGTCAGTGCCTTTCCTACCCAGGTCTTTTATAGATGGGAACCCAGTAACTGCAGCCAACTCTGATAGTAGCAGCGACGGCAGCAAAGCTGCCAGTTACCTGCTTCCACCTTTGAGGTGGTGGCTGTGGTGCTTCTGCTTGTTCATTCAGCTGGAAAGAGACACAAAGATCTGTGAAATGGTGGGTGGCGTGGATTCCCACCATTTCAGAGATATTTGCATCTCTCTTCAGCCACTTCTCTCTCCAGCTTCATAAAATATATGTGTTCTAGTCCCAAAAGTTTCAGATTATGGACCATTTGGATTTTGGAATTCTGCATAAGGGATTCTCAACCTCTATATACAAACCCATGCCATCAGCACAGTACAGCAAAATTAAATGGCAGTATTGAAACCCAGCAGGTTCAGTGTGGTATAAAGGTTTGAGCACTGGACTATGACTCTGGAGATAAGGGTTCAAATCCCCGCTTGGCCATGGAAACCCACTGGGTGGCCTTAGGCAAGTCACACTCTCTCAGCCTCAGAGGAAGGCCATGGTAAACTCCTCTGAACAATCTTGCCAAGAAAACCCTGTGATAGGTTCACCTTAGGTTTGCCATAAGCTGGAAATGACTTGAAGGCACACAACAACAACAACAATTGAAATCCAGTACAACAATCCACCTTCCAAAATGGAGAGGAAAACCTACGTAATGTCCCCAGGGGTTCCAATTAACAGTTATCTTAATTGAGAAGAACTTTAATGATCAAGGTGCCATAATTTATAAAATCATATATTTCACACACCTGATGAAAGAGAAACATGATATGGATCCAAAGCTGAGGCTGTCGGCTGATGAGAGTAAAATTGGATTTACTGTACAGGCAGTAATGACCTTTCAAGGGACAACTGAAGAACAGCTTTGCTACACAACTTTTAACGGTATCTAGAAACAAACACACACACAGTTAGCATCAATTTTGACTATTTTAATGTAAGTCTGAGTAATAATTATTTATAACATACTTAAAGCATAAAATCTTTGTAGAGATCCAGTGATATACTAGTACTGCGCCAAATGCAACCTGAGCCAGTGAGGTGCTTAAGTCACTAATTTCCACCATCAAAGTTCCATATAAACCATTACAGATGTGGTCCTAAGCATGTACAAACAGAGGTGTTTCATTTTTTACTACAATATGAAACATCCCATTTGCACAACAGGAAATACATTCAAGGAATACTTATGGCTAAGAAATGGGATGCTTACTCTCCTGTTGACATGGTGGTCTGGATTTGTGACCTATGCTTGTTAAAGAGCAACACTATTTGGACATGATGCCTTAAGACTGCATACAAGCAAAATAATTTCTTCTGCATGTTTCGTAATAAATGCCAGCAATGGATGTGTGTATATGCCTATTTAAGTTTTCTTAATGACATCTACATTTCTGAAACCATTAAGAAATAGAAAGATCTGTGAAAATTCACATCCATGTGTTTTCAGTTTTATATAGAATGACAGAGTAAAAGGCATTCTCAGATATCTTCTCAGAACTCTTGTCTTCGCAGAATGTCCTAAGGGGAAAACAATAACATTAATAGTACTATATGGAATGCCTGGACAACTGCCAGATTATAATACTACAATGGAAGAAACATACCAGAATCTTTTTATTACCATTGTTCCAAAGAGTGCTAAGTATACATTAGGCATGTTTTATACCAGAGTAAAATACATTCTATATTTGCTTTTGATTTGTTTGTTTAGCATTGTGTTGAATTTCAGGGTTCCTATTTCTATGAAAAACATTGTGAGCAGCAACTAGCCTTCTATCAGACACATTAGAGGAGCTGTTATGTCCCCTATTACCTGAGAATAATCGGCACTGAACTCAGTGGACTTACTTCTGGGTAAAAACAGACAAGATTGCACTATAAGTGGACACACCAAATGCCTATCTTCCTATAGCAATGAACTTTGAACGCCTCATTTACATCTTTTCTGAAATGAAGAATAAGAGCAAGTGGAGGGCTGGGTGTTTAGTGTATACCATCTGTTGCTTTCTTTAATAAAATATTCTACTGCATTCAGTGTAGATGCACAGTCTTATTAAAATATGGGGAACTATTACTTGCTAATGGTCAATATTTAATCAATGGGTTCCATGATTTAAAAGCTTTCTAACTTATATCAGTTCAAATGCCCCGTAAGGCCTAAAATAAACAATTTAAACATAATTTTCAGGGTTCAGAAGCAGCTGCAATGAAGGACTGGCATGGGTTTACAGAATTTTTTTAAGGAAACCATTCCTCAGAGCATGGAAGAATCTTGCTTTTGGAAGCCATTTATTATTAAATAGAATTAGAGTGAGATGGAGTAGAAGAAACATATTTATGTGGCATCTATATTATGCCATTAATTCCGACATAACATTCCTTGTAGTAAATAAATCCAAAGTGACCAAATAAGTGGATTCAGAAATAATGAACCAGAATACCTCAAGTCTCAAAATCATATCAAAACAGGACAAGATGTTTTAAAATAGAACACTGTATAAAAAAATGGGCAATGTCTTACTTTTGCAGTGATTTGGAGTACAAACATTTCCATTCTTTTTCTATTTCCATTTTTACAAACCTTCATCAAGCCCTGAATAGTATTATTAAGACTGATTTAAGGCTGTAGTACTATATATACTTAGCTGGAAGTAAGAGCAATTCAATTAAAATGGAACTTACAATTGGAGGATATATAATTTTTGCCTGAAGTTTGGGAAGACATGTCTCTCTCTGGCTTTTCTTCGCAAACGAAGATTCAGGAAGGACTCATCCCGCACTTACTGCAAGTGCGGTGATGCCTAAAAAGGCCAATCCGAGATAAACAAGTCTAGTTGCAGAAAGCACAGCAGAAGGTCTCCTTGGGTCATGTTTCTGGGTTGTGATTCTTTCTGCGTTGTTGTTTCTCTTCAAGACTTGTTTGGCGTGAGTTCTCAAATAAGGCTGCAGCATTGTGGATAGTGCGTCTCCATGCCTCCCGATGTGTGGCCAGGGTGGACCATTGTTGGTGATCAATTTGGCCGAGCCTGAGATGTTGTTTCAGGGAGTCTTTGTATCGCTTTTTTGAGCGCCCCTCTTACGCTGACCCGTGGCAAGTTCACCGTAGAGTACTATTTTGGGGAGGCGATGGTCCTCCATCCTAGAACGTGCCCTGCCCAGCGCAGCTGTGTTCTCAATATCATGGCCTCAATGCTGGTGATCCCTGCTTGCTCAAGGATAGCAGCATTCGTCACATAGTCAGTCCAGTGTATATTTAGGATTGTGCGCAAACAGCGCTGATGAAAGCGTTCGAGGAGTCATAAGTGCTGGGAATAGACAGTACAATGGCTCTATATACACTGATTTTTGTACTTTGCCTCAGGTGTTTATTACTCCAGACTCTTTTGTGAAGTCTTCCAAATGCGCTATATGCCTTTGCTAATCTGTGATCAATCTCTTTGTCAATCTTGGCATCTGAGGAGATGGTGCTTCCCAGGTAGGTGAACTGCTGAACGGACTTAAGCACAGATTTGCCGATGGCAATGTGGGGATGATGGTGTTCATCCTGTGGTGCAGGCTGGTAAAGAACTTCCGTTTTCTTCAGGTTGACTTCCAGCCCAAACAGCTCTGCAGCTATTGCGAAGCAGGAGGTTAGGCACTGCAGAGCTGTGGTTACAGTATTAGTATGCCTTCCCCCTCCCCTCCCTTATCGATATTTCTGTTAAAATACTAATGAATATTGGGACATATAATTAATATGTGATTTTTTTAAAAAAAAGTTTCATTTATGAGATAAAAGTCACATGCTAAATCAAGTCAAAGTCTATTTAGGTGACAGGTTTTAGGAATTTGAGGCCAGTTCTTCTCAGGACCCAATGTGTAGTACACCACCTGCAAAACCAAAAATAAGAGTAGCCTGAAGTCTATATTCCTAAAACCTCGGGCTTTTTGGCCAGGGACAGGGGTGTGTGTGTAGAAAATAAGGTAGATATGCTACACATTAGCCTAAATTCTCTAAAGTCACTAGATCTTGTCTGATCTTGGAAGTTAAGTAAAGCCAGCTCTGCTTAGTACTTGGATGGGAGACCGCCAACAAATAACAGGTGCTGCAGGCTACATTTCAGAGGCAGGAATGGGCAAAACCACCTCTGAGAATTCCTTGGCTAAGAAAAACTTAGGAAATTCATGGGGTCACCATAAATTGACAGATTACTTGAAGGGAGAAACACACACACACTGCACCTTGTTTTAAGGGAGAGTTGTGCTTCTTACAGCCTTTCTGAAACATAATTCTCCTTTTGTGTGTGGAGAATAATAATTGCAATGTGGTCTTCTGTGGTTCACAAAACTGGATTGGAGACCACAGACAACTTTTGGGTGCCCCCTGTGACAGATGGCTGGAACGAGGGAATGAGAGTACAGTAGTATGTTCCAGGAGCAAATCCTATGGCAGGGAACTGACATGGCAGGGGCTTCTGGATGTTTTAAGCCAGGATGACAGTTAGTTAAGGAGTGAATGACAGTTGGGAAGAGAATTGAAAGGAGAGAATGAAAGATGTGATGTGTTGAGGAGAGGCTGGAAAGTGTGTATGGCTATGAGTGAAGCTGAAAGAATGAAAGTGCAGGAAGAATATGTAGGAACAGAGGCTAGTCAAAAATAAACACCAAAGTAGTTATGTTATCTTTTTGAAACAATAAACCCATCTTCATGTTTATTATTTATATCCAGTCTCCTCGTGAGTTTATTTGGCCTTACTGATATGTAAGTGGCACTTTAACCCTGTGAACACCCCCACACGAATGCAAGTATTATCCATATAGCTGTGGAACTGCAGTCTCCACAGTTTATTCATTTGGTGGCAACAGTGGGATGTGGAAAACCCCTGTGTCACAAAAGTGATGGCAGCAAAAATGGCGAGGTGGCCAGGCTGAGTGGTGACGTAAATTTGGCTGGCATGCCTCATCGTCACACCCCCAACCCTGATTTACTGCATCAGGGATTTTTCTGCTTTTCTCTTTTAACTTACAAGGCTCATTTTCAGCCTTCACATTCACAAGGTGGCTTCTCTTCTCCTTCAAAATGATATACACAGTGACAAAATAATAATCTTCACTGCAGTCCAGAAGGGATATACCCAGGTGGACAGAACTTTCTGTATGTCTAGACAATGTGACCACAGAGAAGTATCTGGATACTCACACCTTCAGTTGGTCTCACACAAAGGAAAATGGATGAAGTCTTTATGCGTGACAGACGTGGGGTTCAAGGAAAGCTCTCACACTGAGTGTTTGCAGTAAACACTGTGGAACACTTCACTTTCAGTGGATTAAGTGTAAGGACCCTCACATTTGGTCACAGTGGTGGGATTGCTTGAGAGGAATCCTCACAGGTGATGGCACTGGTGTGATTCTATGAGTGGAAAACTCCAAGCTTGTTGTATACGGTAGTGGGATAAAGAGTAGCATCCACAATTAATGGGTGGACACCCCCCCCTACACACATTTGGTGTAGGCAGCAGTGGGATATAAGCAGAGATTCCCCCCCCCCAATATGCACCATACATTGGTTGTTAGACATGCAAATAGGTCTGAAATAGATAAGTAAAGAATACTCATAAACTTTCTCATTCTTGATGAGAAATGATGTCCTGCTACATCAAAGCACAATGAGAAGAAAATGGTCAACCATCATTTTGGGACTTTATTTTTTTTAAAAAAGAGAAGTGCAGAAATAACATTTTGCACAAACATGTGTACTTTGCACAAAACACAAGTTTTTTCAAAAACTTTTTTTTATAGAAAAATGCTTTGTCCCCCAGAAAAAAAGTTCTGAAGTGTGAAAAATCAAGGAATCCACAAAAACTCTTGCAATCTTACCCCATGGAGAGAAAACTTTTGAAAGTGTTTGTTCTTGCCTGTGAGAATGAGATAAATGAACATTTACATCTCTAGTCCGAAATGAGAGTATCGCAGATATCACAAAGATACCCCTTATGAAGGGACAAAAGGCATTTGTCAGGTTCTTGCTCAGTTAAAACATTGCAAGGGAAGAAAGCAGATATACAAACAGTCTTAGGAGATTTTCAGATTCCTCTTGCCACCTCTTGCCACGCAAGCAGCCTCCGGAGCAGTAACGAGGCTGCTGCGTGGCAAGGGGTCCATTTTGGACGATGCCGTTTCTCTCTCGGCGTCGTCCATGACTGTTGCGGCCAGCATTGGAGGCGGCCACACTGTTTTTTACTCATGGACAACTTCCGTGAGTGAAAAACAGCGTGACCACCTCCAATGCTAGCCGCAACAGTCATGGACGCCGCCGAGAGAGAAACGGTGTCGTCCAAAATCGACCCCTTGCCGCGCAGCAGCCTCGTTACTGCTACGGAGGCTGCTTGAGTGGCAAGAGGCATCTGAAAATCTCCTTAGACATGATACAGGATGTTATTACAGAAGATTTTTTAATATATATGTGGAGCCACCTCAAGTTCTTTGAAAGGTGGGTGGGGATATAATAAATAATAAAAGCCACATGGATGGTGATAAGCTTTTATCATGAAGCATACATTAAGCAATAGGAAATGCATACATATTAAAAAGCTCCGTTACTCTGAGATATAGGGAATTTCTTTAAATCAACAACATATGGTGACCTCACTTAGTATTTCTTTTTGTTTTCCTTATAGCAGCATGCAGGACTTTCAGTTGGTTCTTATGAACACATTTAACCAAGAACAGTTAGAAAAAGGTCAGAAAATGCATTCTGTGAAAGACAAGACAGGGAAAAAAACAGAGCTTCAAAGCAGGGAAATGGCTGTACTGATGAATTCAAAGTAATGACACAGGCAAGGTTTTAGAATTTCTTGTTAGTGCCTTATCAAGACTGTAGCTCTTTTGTCCCTACTAACATATTTGCTTAACCATTTTTCATGAGTCAGATCCAAATTGCCTTTTCCCTTGCTTCAAACAGAAGACATGCAACCAGAATGCTATTAGATACTACTATGTTGTTCAAGTGAGTCGGTGTCCAGATTTCCTGGGAACTCATATTTAAGCTACCCTTAAGCTTTTTGAAGGAAGAAAGTAATATTATAGGTAACTAATTGGAAAAAAATGCCTGTAATCTTCTTATGACATTAGACCCTCTGCCCCCACAACCTTCAAGATGAGTGGAGAATTCAATGTCATATTTTATTTTTAAAGGTAGGGGTTGTACAACAACACTTAAAAATCACAGGTCTTGCACACAAGCTCGTGTGTGTGTGTATAGGACTTCAAGTTGCCTGTTGACTTATGGGAGACCCCATGAACTTCATAGATTTTTCTTAGCAAGGAATACTCAGTTCCTTCCTCTGAAATATAGCCAATATCACCTGATATTCACTGGCAGTCTCCCATCCAAGTATTAACCAGAGCTGACCCTGCATAGCTTCCAAGATCAGATGGAACCTGGTATTAGTATGTCCTACTACCCCCTCCCCATGATATCTCATAACTGGAAATATTGGATATTTTTCGGGGTCAGGTTGGCTGGGGCAAACCAAAGGTCAGTTGGAGGCCACAATGACCTGGGATGTGTCTAGAAATATAATGGCAAGAAAGCCCAAGTTAGGCTTATGCAGAAAGCTCCTTAGTAAATACATTAGTTAAGGAGGTATGTGCTAATCCTTTCTTCTAGCCCTGCACATTTCAGCAATGATTCAATCAAGCAATTAAGTTACCATTCTTTAATCTATTCCTATGGAAATATTTTTTGTACCCCCTCCTGTCCAACCTTGTGAGGTTGTCATAAACCCATCAATTTCTATCTCCCAGCAATTAAAGCCATCAGTTGAATTTCAGTTCCCTTTGTCTATCCTGAGGAAAAACCATCCAGGCTTTGTCATAGCCAGAGTACCTCTTCAGGATATGAAATAGAGTATGAACATTACTCCCCTAACAATAGTAAAGTGTGCCACAGAGGGACATCCACAGTCTGCTGGATTCTCTGTGCCATCCTCAGTTCCCAGTCTGAGCATCTTCGCTGCATGGAACACTTCTCTTCAAGACTGGTAACTATAACCCTATCTCCCTGAACCTCTCTCTATCCACCCTCCCCACCTATCTTTCCAATAGCCTTGTATGGTCCTCAAGAGTGTATGTTTTGTATGCTAGCATATCCCCTGTGTTAATTCCAATAAAATACTTTAACTGGAGTTGAAGGCTTTCACGGCTGGCATCCATAGATTTTCCTTGTTTTTTTTTTTTTTTCCTGGGATGTGAGGCTGTGTTCTGGAAGAGTTCATTTCTGACGTTTCACCTGCATCTGTGGCTGGAATCTTTAGAGAATGGTTCAGTAGGAGTGTGTGTGGGGTATATATACTGTGAACCCCTGTTGGAGAGGATCTGTAAATTTGTGTATTTGAATGGCTAGTTTCTGAGTGGAGATATGCAAGGAGGATTAGTGTCTGTTTGGCTAATGGTTGGCTAATGGTCCATTGTCTGCTGGAAATCCCCCTGTCCCTGGGTGGAGTTCATTTGCAAGCGTTGAGTTTTGGTTGTCGTGTTTTTCAGGACTGGCAGCCAGATTTTGTTTACTTGTAGGGTTTCTTATTTCCTGCTGAAGTTGTCCAGGTGTTTGTGGATTTCAATAGCTTCTCTGTGCATTCTGACATGATAGTTGTTGGCCTGGTCCAGAATTTCTGTTTTTTTAAATAACATTTTGTGTCTAGGTTTGTTTATAATGTGGTCTGCTACTGCTGATTTTTCTGGCTGGCCTAGTCTTCAGTGTCTCTCATGTTCCTTGATTCATGTTTGCTGCATTCTAGTGGGATAATGAATTCTATGAACAGATAGATGGGGTAGCCATGGGACATGAATCAAGGAACATTAGAGACACTGCAGACTTGGCCAGCCAGAAAAATCAGCAGTAGCAGAACACGTTATAAACCAACCTGGACACAAAATGTTATTTGGTGGACTTTGATGAGGTGGAATTGCAGGTTCTGGTGCATACAACCTCACTGACATGGAGAAATGTAGTTATGAAGTCATGGAAGTGGAAGTTAGTTTGCTGGGTAGGATGCTGAAAGCCAGGACTTCCAAGTTAAATTTCTTGGATATGCTACTTGTTCCACATGTAGGGTCAGGTAAACTGGTGAAGCCAAGAAATCTCAGTGCATTGGTGAGATACTGAGTGGGGGCTTTAGCTTTTTAAGATACTGGGGAAACATTTTGAGACAAGTAAAGTCTGAACAAAAGACAGGGGTTCTACTTAAACCAAAGCAGGATCAGACTGCTGACATATAACAGCGGGAGAACAGCATTTTGACTGAACTCTGATGCTGAAAGGAGCTGGGAAGCACCAGGGGCCCTTTCACACTTCACATTTCCAACACTATTATTCCACTTTACTTGCCATGGTTCCATCCTATAGAAACCTAGGATTTGCAGTTTAGGGAGGGGTATTTAGAATTCTTAGCCAGACAGCTCTGATTTCTCACTGAACAACAAACCCTGGATTCTACAGGATGCAGCCATGACAGTTACAGCAGATTCATAGTGCTCTAACTGAGTAGTATAAGAGGGCCCTCAGCTGAATCACATCTAGGGGGTGAGGGTGAAAAATTATTCAAAATGCACAAATAAGGACTTTAATTCATCCTATTCAGCTAGTAGGAACAGAGCTGATATAAATGTGTGAAGACAGGAAACATATTACCCCTGCTCTTTCCCTTACAACTCCACACTCAGAGACCACATTCTGAAAGGAAGAGCCTCAGTGCACACAGGGGCTATCAACATGACTGGAACCCTGTTTTTTTTTCAGGGTCCTGGATTGCTTGCAGAGGCTCCATGTGTAGCAGAAATTCTCCTCTGTAGTGTCACTCCATGTGAGGAGAGGGATGATGGAGGGGACTGGACCAATGCATTCTTCCTTTGTTTTTGTTATTTGCCATCAAGCTGACTTCAAGTTATGGAGACCATTTAAATGAGATATCTCCAAGAGCCCTGGTCATCAACAGCCCTGCTCAGGTCTTGTAAGTGCAGGCCTATGGCTTCCTTGATTGAATCAATCAATCTCAAATGTTATCCTTTCCTACTGCCTTCCACTTTAACAAGTACAGTCGGACTCCTTTATCTGCAGAACTAATATCTGTGGTTTCAGTTATCCGCAGGACACAAAATAGGGACACATACCATAGAGTCATGCTGGAAAATGCTTAGAGAGGCATCTTCTAGGTCCTTCAATGCAACTCTATGTTATATTTTTACTGGAAGTCCTATATTTTAATAGGATTTGCTGTTATCTGCTGTTTCTGGTATCCACAATAAATCCAGGAACATAACCCCAGTGGATATGGGGGTCCAAGTGTATTACTGTCTTCTTCAGTGAGCCATGTCATTTCATGATGTGTCTAAAGTACAATAGCCTCAGTTTGGTAATTCTGGCTTCTAGTGAGAGTTCAGGCTTGATTTGCTCTTGGACTCATTGATTTATTCATTTTTTGGCAGTCCATGATATCAATGGGACAGTCTTCTAAGACCAGATTCCAAGCAAATTGATTCATTCCTGCCAGTTTTCTTCAGTGTCCAGGTATCACACCCATACAGTTCTCAAAAACGCACACATTTATTTTAACTCGATTCTGAATGCCTGCATAGGGCTATATTCTTATCTTTCATCAGTCATGAAGATTTATTCTCTTGATGTGTCCTATGAATGATCTCGTATATCTGCTTCTGGATTCAGAGTGTATTGTGGGTAAGAGGCTATATTAAGGGTATGACAGAATGCTCAAACCAACCTTTTATTTTCCAAAGTAGTCTGCAACTTGCCAAAGTAGTTAAGTAATAGCGATAGAAAGCAGCCTCTGGTGTCGAGCTGGCCATGGGTTAATGTACCAGACTGCTTACCTCAGTGCTTGCTCCCCTCACTTTTGATCCATTCCAAATCACCTCCCAGCAGCAAAAGCTCTGTTTCTTTCCCAGCAGAAACTTCCAAAGAAAGTTACTAGCTATGAAGTGAGAGTCCCCTGGCAATCAGGGTCAAACTAAACACAACATGCATGTTCTGTGATTAGAAGGCCAAAACAACAACAACAACAACAACAACAACAACAACTGTGAGTGGAACTGGGACTGTGTCAGGGATTGAGAGGGGGTTAATTCTTCCCCTTGCTGACCCACTCAGAACTGCCATGCAAAACTTCTCAAAACCCCATATTTGTCTTCTTTTTTTGGCAGACAGCCAAACATTTTTTTTTGGTACCAAGCATTCAATGGTGTTAATCCTTTAGTTTTTATGCTTCCTTAAGTGACTGTTTTCAAGCTTTTTTGGGTTACTTTTAGTCCTCACACTGTTAAAATGTATGTTTACAGTTGTAAACCATTATGCCAAAAAGCAGTACATGTTTGCAGATATGCCTGAGTGTCTGTACCTTTTTATACCAAGTAGAAAGCCTTATATGCACAAAGGGCTATGATGGTAGCCCCATCTAAACCTCTGTATTTAGGAAAACTACTCCACTTTTTTTGCCCCCTATAAAACCAGCCTATTGCTCTTTTTATAACGCCACCAATTCTGCTGCTTTTGGTGCTAAAATCCAATCATAAAAAACAACCTGCATTGTAAGACCAGTTTGTGTGACAGCATGCGAACTTTTCACAGTATGGGAGCAGCATTAGGGGCAGCTGGAGCTTAAGATCAGGTTTAAATAATAAGAGGCCAGGTTTCTTTTTCTTTTTTAAAAAATTTGGCATAGTGAAAATACAACTGATTTCCAGAAACATTGGTCTGCGTCTCTGCAAGTTTGTGGTTGTATTGAGCTAGCAGAGCACCATGTGTTTTCAATCAAGCTTTGGCTCATGCCATGTTTAAATTTATCAAAAGGTTCCAGAAGCAAGCACTGCAGGGGACCAATGATCTTTTCCATCTCCTCCATCATATGGTACTAATTATCTCACAGCACAGCATAAAATGCAACACCAACCAATTTCAGACCCAGGGCACTTTTTGAAAGGAGAATTCTGTCATAAATTCAATCACTTTTTGCGGGGCTGTTTTAAGTTTTATCCTACAGAATAAATAAAGAGAAACAAGTCAAGACAGGCTGAGTTTAACACAGACATTTGACATTGTTTGCGTCAATCTGCTTTTCCTAATGAAATTGTTACAAAACTTAACATGAGAAGCACTTACAAGAATCTATACAATCTAGTCTCTGAATGGGAACAGACCATCTGCACATCTGAATGAGCCACTATAGATCTAGTGCCACTGATTGAATTCATTGTAGCCAGTCACCTCAACCTTTTTTCAACAGACTTCATTCACATATTTAATTGTCATTTATCAAGCACTGAAGAACCAAGGATGCATGTGTCAATCTGCATGTGTGTTCCAGTCCCAAGAACATAGCCCAACAGAAGGCTCTTGGGATGAATCCATAATGTGTCAAACCCAATCAGACCATGGAATGGATATTCAAAATTTCAGCTGATAATAAGTGGTGATTTAGCAGTACTTGTTTACTTCTTGTTTCTGATCTGTTGATCATTTGTAAAGGTCTTGATATTGATGAATGTTGCTGTCCTTGAGCAAGCAGGGATCACCAGCATTGAGGTGATGATATTGAGAACACAGCTGCACTGGGCAGGGCATGATTCTAGGATGGAGGACCATTGCCCCCCCCCAAATAGTACTCTATGGTGAACTCACCATGGGTCAGCATAAGAGGGGCACTCCAAAAAAGCGATACAAGGACTCCCTGAAACAACATTTCAGGCTCAGCCAAATTGATCACCAACAATGGTCTGCCCTGGCCTCACATCGGGAGGCATGGAGACGCACTATCAACAATGCTGCAGCCTTATTTGAGAACTCATGCCGAACAAGTCTTGAAGAGAAAGGACAATGCAGAAAGAATCACAACCCAGAAACATCACCCAAGGAGACCTTCTGCTGTGCTTTCTGCAACCGGACTTGTTTATCTCGGATTGGCCTTTTTATTCATCAGCACACTTCCAGAAAGCACAGGATGACCTTCCTGAATCTTCGTTTGTGAAGAAAAGCCAGAGAGAGAGAGAGAGAGAGAGAGAGAGAGAGAGAGATTGACCATATGGATGTTTTGTGTGTGTGTGGCCCAGGGATGATTTCAAGATATGCTCAAGTAATCAATATTTGTAAGATCATATAATAAGAGGGAGGGGGGAAAAACAAGGAAAAATATGCCCTGTCATACCAGATTTGGTCAGAAATAGAAACCCCAGCTAGCATAGTCTAACTAAATTTAATAAAGGTGCAGGTCCTTCAGGAAATTATAAACTCATAAGCCTGCCTTTGTAGTAATCAACATTCCTGAAATGCTGATAATAAGGAAGATCACAAAACAGCTGGAGAAATATAAGTTGATGAAAACTACCCAAATTTTTTTTTTAAGGAAAGCATCAGACAGTAAAGATGATATTTCTGAAATGCAGAACGAAAGGAAGGAAGAAAGATCAGCTTAAAGTTGTCAATCTGCTAGAAAATTTAGAAGTGATTTCATATACAAAGATGACCCTATAATTGATCCTGGATGGGATTATAGAACAAGTAAACCAGTTGTCACTCCAACATGAAAAACAGATCAAAAGCTTTTCTGATTATTTAGATAGTGCCCATCCCCCTTTGAAGTACCTAAACATGCAGCCCTATTCTAGAACTACTTCTGCATACAGAATTCCCTGGGATTTAGGCCTGAGCTAAGCATGTACAGGATCTCAGAGGTCCTTGGATTTTTGTCCTTCGAGCCTGTGCAATGGATTTTTCTGGTGGAGCACAGTGTGCACAGAACTGGCCTCACCCTTTAAACCAAAGGTTCATCTGCTGGCCTTGCAAGCATGGACGGTAGCAGCGAGGTCCTCGGGTTGTAGGTTGTAGGTTTGATTAGTTTCCTTCTCTGAGATGGTTGACCTTACAGCGTTGGACGAGCACCATCTGCCCGGGTTTGGGATTGGAGTTTTCCTTCTCCTAGGACGGTTGCCATAAGGCTAGAGAGCCCATCCTGCCCTTTGATGCTCTTTGTCAGACCCTTCGGTTTTGACCTGTCTGGCATGGGAGACCCTACCAGTGGCTATTATGCCACCGCCAGCATAGCTCAAAACATCATTAGGGTACGCAAGCCTCTCTCTCCCATGACAAGGGGGCGTCAATGGAGTGAACAAAAAAAAAATCTCAGAGGTATACACATAAATATTAGGGTCCAGCTGAATTGTCATGAAATTTGCTTTTCACAACGAAATATGATGTTTCAGGAGAACCGAAGATTTTCCTAAACAAAGCAGCCAATGGAGATGTCTCCCCTAGCAAAACAAATAAAACCAGCATTTTGTTGCAATTCCAAAGGAGGGAGAGAGATCATGTCACAAAAGCCAATTTACCAGAGGAAATCTGTAGTCTTATGCAAAGCCCAGTTTGCTAAGAAGAAGGGATTGCACTCTTCAGTAACTGCATCACCTCCTTCAAGGTGCCTGTTACAGCCACTCCAAAAGAGGCCATTTTCAGTGCCAGGAATAGAACTTGATTGGACTGAACATAACGGTGCAGCCAGCCTTATTTAAAAAGGTCAAGTTCTTTAACATCTATTTGTGTGTCCCAACCATGCTGAAATGAGCCCTCCTTTTTTATGAGACCTGGCAACACTAAAGCATAGGCCCCATGTTACACCATTCCTGAATAGCTGCATAGGGAAAGAGAAAACTACCATCAGAATGAATTTCTACCATTACAATGATTTTTAATAACATTTCCAACTAACCTTAGTCACTAGTGTAGCTCATGTTTTTGCAGCTTATATTTCAGTGTGAGTCCACTAACTCTTGCTCTCTCATTTTTGTCCCTCACTCTTTGTTACTGGCTCCTGCTCCATGTGTGCTGTATAACACCATACAACGAAAAAGTACAAGGCATCCACTAATGTCACTCTTCCTCCATCCCCTTCCATTGATCAAATTTAGTCAGAACACACCCCGTAACAAGTAACAGGCAGAAACTTCATTCTGTTACTCTGAAAAAGCAGTGAATTAGACTGTGATAATGGACCCAGAAGTACTGTTAGGGAGTGAAGATGGCTGGTGGCTACACACAGTGCCATCTTAACGCATGGGCACACTGGAGCCCTGTGCTAATCTATGCACAGACCAGAATTTAACACTAATTTTCCAATCACCCACCTCAACATTCAAATCTCCCGCTACCTTAGTAGCGGGAGAAAAATTACAACTTGTAGCGGAGAGAAGGCATGTCTGCACTTGTGAGAATGGGGAAGATAAATAGAAAAGGGAGGAGGAGGAGGGACAGGCAAGGAGAGGAGGGATGGGTGGTTGGAGGGAAAGTCCTGAGTGAGGAGCAAAGCAAGGGAGACACCAGGGAAACACTGCCAGAAGAGGCAGAAAAGCCAAGTGGTATCCAAGAGAGGGAGGCTCGACCTGCCTCCTCGGCTTTGCCTGGAGTGGCTGCCAGCCAAGCCACAAGCTGCTGAGCAACT
Source organism: Gambelia wislizenii (assembly GCA_030847615.1). Taxonomy (NCBI): domain Eukaryota; kingdom Metazoa; phylum Chordata; class Lepidosauria; order Squamata; family Crotaphytidae; genus Gambelia; species Gambelia wislizenii. Next base: position 36,247,772 of record JAUMIR010000003.1, on the reverse strand, counting down.
CTTCCCTCTCTCCCTCTCATACACACTCTCTAACAGCCCCACTAAGAGGGTGCCTCCTTCCAGCCCTCCAGTCTGCTCTTTCTCCCTCTCCCAGAGGCAGATGCTGCCCGCCTATGCTCCGCCTATCTTCCCCTTCCCGCCATTCCCATTGGCCAAAGGCGGAGATGCCGGCTTGCTGGGGAGACACCCTTCTGAGACATTGCTTTTGCTTCCCTCCCTCCTTTCCCACATTGGAATGTGCTTCTCTCCTCTCTTCTTTTTTTTGTTCTTATCTCTGCTGTTTTACACCTCAGAGATTCTGAAATCTGAACAGGAAGGGACTTTGCTCCCAATGAAGCTGTACACTGGAAAGTTCAAAACACTGATTCTGTAGGAGGTACCAATAAATATAAGTTTATTTTATTGATAATTTACATTTTTATTCCTGTGAGTGATTGTGTAGGCAGGACACAGTGGACTGCTTTGCCTGAGGGCTTATAATGCTGTTAAGACAGCCCTGGCTACAGGTTAAGTGTTTTAATTTTATATCACACAATATCAGGGTTGGGAACTGTGTGATCCTCAGTATGCAGTTAGACAGCAACTCCCAGAAGCACTAGACTGCACAGCCAATGGTGAGGAATGCTATGAGTTGCCTTTTCTGGAGGGATTCACACCCTTTTATGTTGTCTTTAAGTCTCAGCAGTTTCCCTTTCTAGAGTGTATTTAGTGGTAGTATCCACTGTGGCAGCCACAATTTGTTGCTCCCTTTTCCAAAATTACACATGTATCAAAACCTTGGGGCTTAAAGAATTATGGGTTTAATCAGACCAATTCCTTCTTTCTCAGCCTCCATTTTGCTTTTTTCTTCCCTCCATCTGACATTCTTAACCAGTGGCTCTCAACCATTAGTCCTCCCAATGCCCCCACTAGCATGACTAATGGCTAGAAATTCTGGGAGTTGATATCCAAAGGCTCTGGAGGACCAAAGAGAACCATTATTCTTAATATTCAATTACCCCTAATAACCTCATTCTGCAGGTTATGGAAGCTCACCAATCCTTGTTAGGCTACTTTTAGGGATTTAAAGTTTTCTTTTAAAATTTACAAACTGGTGTAGTTGTGCATATTCAGAGGCTGCACTGAATATGTAGGAATCACTACACTATTTCTGGAGATGATCAGACAGTCCCCTTGCTAGTGTCCCTGTCCCGCCACTCCCCACCTGACCCACTCCCACCCCACTCCCGTCCCTGTAAAGCTTAAATAAATTTTTCAGACACTTCCCTTATTCCGATATAGAAAGTGCTCCCCCTTCCCCTCGGCCATCTGGGAGTGAATGCAGCTTTCATAAAGCTGCATTCACATCCTATAAAGCAAATCCCACTCGTTCTCACAAGAGAATGATCACACGGGAAATGTAAAAATAAAAGGCAAAATAACAGTTAAAAAAAAAAAAAACAAGCCCCAAAACAGACTTTTAAAATTACAAGTAACCTGGGGAGGTGAGGGAAGGGTGTCATTTACCTGGCTGTCCTGATTCTACCAAGAAGTGTCTGGCATGGACCTCCCAGTGACATCACACTCCTGTTCACTCGCCCATCATTCTGTTATGATAATGGAACGGGCCTCTTATTAACAGACTTTTCTGTGAATAAGAGGAAGCGGGGGAAGAACAGAAGCAGAATGGGAGCATCCCAGGACAGGGATGATGTCATCTAAAAGGTAAGCCTTTTAGCGATCTCCTGTTGTCCCTGTCCTGGGATTTTTTCAGCGTGTGATAATCTCCTTTAAATTGAACTGTTTTGCTTCTGAATTGATAGTCACTTGACCACCCAAATTAAGACCATAAGATGACCTGAGCAAGACCAGACCAAAAGCCTAGCTAAACTAATATTATATTCACACAATAGTCAGCCAGTTGTCTCTGGGAAGCCCACAAGCAACAGACGAATGAAAGAGCATCCTCTTCCTCATGGACCCCAGCAACAGATACACAGAAATATCAGGGGTGTAGCAGTGAAGATAAAATGAAGATATTTCCCTTCCTTCCTCCCCACCCCACATGAAATTTTCCTTCAGTGCCCAAATTGTAGTAAATTAAAACTTCAGTTCAGTATTTAGAAACAGAGTTTAGTCATTCAAAGAAAAGGGGCAGGCAAAGTGACCAAGGGAATATGAATACAGCAAATATAAGGCTCTAGGTATGAATCATTTTCAGTGTTTCATTCTCTGAAATCCTAGAAATTTGGAGGCTGAAAGAAAATTTCATTTGAGGGGGGGAAAACTCATATTGGAGTTAAGTTCTTAAGGACAATACCCGTACTTCACCTCCCCTGAGAGGTATACTTCCTCTGGTACATGGAAAATCTATAAACCCATCATATATGACAGTTTATTTTACATGAATGTTTCTAATCTGCTATAAAGCCTTCCATATTGGCAGTCGTCACTATATTTTGTAGCAATGATATCTGGACTTCAGCTATGTGCTTGGTGAAGCACTTCCTTTTATTTGTCTTGAATTTCCTATCATTCACTTTTAGAGAATGGCCCCAGGTCTCAGTATTATTGAGAGAAGCCTCTCACTATCCAGTTTCTTCACATGATGTATTATTTTACATCAGGTCTCTCCTTACTTGCCTTCTTTCTCAGGTAAACGGCCCAAACTTTCTAACCTTTCTTCATGGTCCATCTCCTTGATAATTTTAGCTACCCGTTTCTTTTCCACTACAGTGGGCCCTTGATATCTGCAGGCTTGGGATCCACAGATTTAACCAACCACGTACTGAAAATGCAGAAATAGTTTTTTTAAAAATATCAGAGATCTAATACAGTCAGGCACAGAAGTGGCCCCAGGGCAGCGGCAGCAGCAAGGCTTGGGTACTAGGCATGTATGCTTCATGCCCCTGAAGCAGGTGGTTTGCACGCTCCTTGGAGGGACTTTTGCAAATGGAAGTCAATACTGTAACTTGATGCAAGCACATGTGGTGGAAACAGGCAAGTCACATGCTCCCAGGAGGCAAGGGATCATGAAAAATGCTTGCCTCACTGCCCCACCCCCAAAGCTTAGAGCTGTTGTGTGCAGGACTGTTCTGGAGAGAGCACAGGAGCAAGAAAATAGCTCTCTATGCCCTGTCCAAAAAGACAATAAGCATGGCATTCAGTAACTCGAAGTTGGCATGGGAGGTGAGAGTGGGGGATCATGAAGAATGCTTGCCTTGTGGGGTGCTCACTGCCACCCTTCTATGCCTCCTGCCACTTCATAGATCCTCATGTTTCTCTGAAACCTCACATTGGCATCTCTCTCTTGCACCTCTAGGGACCATGTGAGCCTCCTGCTCCCACCTTCTGTGTCAGCATCGAGTTATTGACTTCCATGTGTCTTTTTAGATAGGGCACAGAGGGCTATTCTGTTGCTCCTGTGCTCTCTCCAAAATGGTCCTGCACACAACTCTAAGTGTCAGGGGATGAGAGTGGTGGGGGCAATTGCCCTATGAGGCAAGCATTCTTCATGATTCCCTGCCTCTGGGGAGCATGCAAAACCACCTACTTCCACTTCACGTGCCAGCATTGAATTACAGTATTGACTTTTATGTTCACAAGTCCCTCTGGGGAGCATGTGAGCCACCTGCTTCACAAGGCCTAAGAATGCACACCTTGCGCCTGAGGCTTGCCACCACCTCCGCAGCTGCCCTCGGATCACTTCTGGGCCTGTTTGCACTCAAGTATTAATTAATTAATATTTCTTTATTTACATGTTACTGGAGGCAGGGAAGGCCGGAGAATGCTTGCCTCATGGTGTGGCTGCCAGCTGGGACTTGGTGCTACCTCTGCTGCTGTCCTCCACCATTTCATTCATAGGTACTTGACCATCTGCATTTTTTGGTTTCTGTTCAGGGGGGCCCCTGGAACCAAACCCCCACAGATACCTAGGGCTCACTAAATTATAGTTCACTATTATAGGGAGTGATGTTACATTTAGAAAGCTGTATAAAAAGTCATGACCTGCTGAAGTCATTTTTCAGAACTCCTTGTACTCTGTATTTGGATATTACAATAAAACCATGTTGCAACATACCATTCATTACTAATTCAGTTGTTTGACCTAGAGTTCCTCTTACACTAGAATCATCACTGTATTATTAATAAAATCTCTGTGAATTCTGTGCAACACTAGCCAGTTGTATGCTTATGGCAATAACTTATTAACAGTTTCTTAGGGGTGAGGAAAAGACTAACTTTTGCTGCTCCAATGGAGAAATTATAGGAGGTCAGATTACTGCCAGACTTCAGAACATGTGGTTTATGGAGTATCTGAAATATTAACTAGGTGTCCCATGTGTAATGAATGTGAGTGCATTTCTGTGAATATACAAGAATGAGTAACATCAATCTTACCATGCGTCTTTACTGTGGGAATTTTATCTCAAGAATCTTACTTTAAGGAATTTTCAGGAAATTGCAACAGTAAGAGTGAATTCTGCAATAATGACACAGTTGAAAAGACTACCATATTAGGCATTTCAGTTTATTTTCAGTTTATGAGAAAAAACTACTGGTTATGGATGAGCTATTCATTGTATGGAAAGGGCTATTATGGTGGATTTGCTCATACAGTCAACTTCCATGGATTCTGTATCCATGGATTCCACTATCCACGGCTTGAAAATATCAAAAATAAGAATTCCAAACAGCAAACTTTGATTTTGCCTTTTGATATAAGGGACACCATTTTACTACACCATTGTATATAATGGGACTTGATTTGAACATCCACAGTTTTTGGTATCCATGGGAGGTTCTGGAAGCAAACCCCAGTGGATACCAAGGCCCCACAGTGCATATCAGTGGGCTCATTCCCTATGTTGAGAGTGGGTAGCCTGTGGCCTTCCAGGTGTTGTTGGGCTGCAATTTCCATCAGTCTTAGATCTTTGGTCTGATATAAGCTCGTCTTATATCTTAAATTTGATGGTGAAGTGACTATCAATTCAGAAGTAAAACAATTCCAATAAAAAATAAAAAATGAAGGGAGATGCATTCAAAAAACACCTAATGAGGACAGAAATGTTTTACGTGGTACCAATTCCATGAATTCAAGGTTTCATCTGAATCATGGTCATTCTCATTGCTTCCAAGTGGATCATCTGGTCCTAGTCCAAGTAATGCCACAAGAAGGATGGTAAACTGTGATATTACTTCAGGTAGAAATGGTCCTTGAGCGTATTAGGGGTGCCACAGCCATTTGCCATCACGGCAAACAGTGTTTAACATAGGAACAAAAAGGTGTGTGTGTGGGGGCGTGGTTGGAGATTAATGTTTTCAGAAATGCAAAATACAACTTACTATTTTAACTGATTTTTGGAACCACCTCCCCTCAAACTGCTGAAAGGGCCTCTCAAATTTTGCAGCTAGAGACTGAATTTAAAAAGGCAGGAAGGCATTTGATTAACACATTACATCCATTAATAATAATAATGCATGTCTGTCTTGCTTTCTTTCCCTTCCTATAGTTTCTGTCAGACCAATACTTACAATGGGTCCTCCAGATGGAGGAAATGCTGCTGATGTTTGCAGTATTTGCTCCTGTAGTTCTTGTTTATTTTAAAAAAATAATCAGACAATGTTTCTGTTGTCGCAGCCTATTCAGTGGCAATTCCCAGCACCAGCAGTAACATTTTATTTCCTACCAGAGGGTGTTACCCCCCCAATTCTGGAATATAAAAGCCCCATGGAACTTCTGTGTTGCAGTATATACTGGGTTTGATGGCCAATAACTACTCCTCACTGCTATTATGGAAATGTGGGGGAGAAGAGGAGTAACTAACAGCAGGGATGTTCAAGGATTTTATACCACTATTCCTTTAAAAAAGAAAGCATGCCTATAGTGGGTCTCACAACATCCAGAGCCAATGGTGAGCAAAGACACTAAAGGGATCCCAATTACAATTGGCCAAGTTGCCTACAGTCTCATGAGATCTGAATGATGATTGGCTGAACTGCCTATCCTTACCCCCCCCATACCTTATATGGGAACTAAAAATGCTGGACAGGCCACAAGTGGATGTGGAAGGACCACCAAAAGGCACCAGCTGGCAATAAGTGAGGGGCTCTGTCAGGAAAGCTCTCACTTCTTTGCACCAGTCTGGAAGAGCTCAATGTTATATTGTTATGTTATTTTATTACGAATTCAAGGATTTACAGACATGGATCTTCTTAACTTGCAATGAAATTCTCTAATAAAATGTTTAACATCTTCAATTCAAAGTTGTAAAAAAAATTTCCAGGAGCAGAGGAGGGGCGGGGTTGCTGTGGAAGTCTGTTGCAGGAAAAAACACAGAGAGGCTTATAGTGCTTTAAAGGCTAATGAGGTTTATTATGGCATGAGCTTTTGCATCTGATTAAGTGGTCCATAATCTACAAAAGCTCATACCATCGTAAAACATGATTAGTCTTTAGAGCACCACAATCCAAAGATGAGAAAAATGTGAACATGCTCTCCTGAGCCAGGCTCTTATGTGAATATGTAATCTTTTACTTTAAAGGACTTTATCATACTACACTGTTATAGTTCTATTATTCCACTTTAATTGCTATGGCTGCCTCCTGTGGGATTCTGGGGTTTGTTGTTTAGTGAGGCCTAAGAGCTCTCTGGCTGAGAATTCTAAGTGCCCCTCCCTAAACTGCAAATCCCAGGATTCCACAGGAGGCAGCCATAGCAGTTAAAAGTGGAATAATAGCACTATAACAGTATAGTGTGATAATCTCCTAGTTTTTAGATGATGCTGCCTTTCAGGTAGCTTACACGATTGGTAAAATCCCTCTTATTTTGTGAACTCATCTAATACATTTGGTCAAATGAACCTGAGGCATTCCCAGGCCACAAGAAGATCCCCTTCTCAGACAGACTGTGTCCCTGCAACTCAGGCCAAATAGAAACAACAGAGTATGTATTACTCCAGTGCTCATACTACAGGGACATACATCTCAGACTTATTTCACCCCTGTTGCATAAATATCAAGGGCACACTGGACAATTCTACATAAACTTGTTGCTTTCAGACACCAACCCAGGAACAACTTATAATGTTGCCAGATTCTGCGCAGCTGCGGTTAAAATTCGTCAGACAATGTCCTCAGCAGTAGAATAGTGTCAACCTAGTCTTGTTATACTGGAGCTAACATTTTAAATACTGCTTTTAGCCTGTTTTTATTCTGCGATCTTACCTTTATTCTATATCCCCTTTTTACCTGTGCTGGTCTATGACCGTAATAAAGATTCTATTCTATTCCCAGGCCCACCCTCAAATTGGATCTCTGAGGATTTAGCATGCTGTTATTAGCAGTCCTATCCTTATGAGTCCCTTACTTCTTATCCTGAGACTGTGAGGAAAGGCACTCAGGATACCTGGGTCTACTGCAGAATCAGGGCTGTGTCCTCTGAAGTACTGCATATATCCTCCCTAGAGCTTGGAAAAGTTACTTTGTTGTACTACAACTCAGTGTAGTCCTTGACCCTCACAACATCCTGGGCCTGTCCAAATGGCAATCGCATGGAAGGCAATCTGTCCAAACCAACATTCACATCAATGTGTCTCATTCAGAAGTGAGGAAGCTGAATCCACCATAAACTCTGTCTGGGAAGCCTTCGGGGCTTCTCCCAGAGTTTTTAAAAAACCCTATAGGGCATGCGAATGTACAGTCATTAAGACAGTCACATTTGTGTTGCTCTGATCAGGCAGCATAATCTGATTGGCTGGATAAGCACAGGGGAGGGGCTAGCAAACAGGAAAAATGCCCGCTGCCACCATGTTGGATTTTCAGCTAAGCAAGGGTCCAGTAAGTCGATAAAATGGCACTCCTTTACTCTCTTCCCCCTTTTTGTAAATACAAAATATCGCATGTGCATACCATGGTAAACTGTTTTTTTTAAAAAAAAAAAATTGGTGGCAGCAGATTTAAAAGCATGGGTAAATCACTTGTGGCTGCCATCTTGGCTAGGGGGCATGTGAAGTTTAGGGGGACTCTTGACTGTTAAGGCAGGTTGCAGTGCTGCGAATGGCTGCTTCCTTGGAGGAGATTGTATTCCCTCCCCTTGTGTAGACAAGGCCCTGACATCAGCACACTGAAATGTAAAATGTTTTAGGAGATTATCAGACATGCTAAATACGGTGTTACATGGATGCCAGGAGATTGCTAAAGGGCTTCCCTTTCACATGACATCATTCCCATGTCATCATGTACCTGTGCTGCTTCTGTTCTGCCGGCGCTGCTTTTTATTCATGGGCTAAGCCGTGAATAGATCCCCCATTCCATTTCTGTAACAGAATGATGTGCTTCTGAAAAGGTGTCCCATTATGCTGGTGTAATGCCAGCATTAGTGGGATGTCTGTGCCATAATACTTCCAGGTGAGATCGGGACATCCAGGTAAGTGACTTACTTTTTTGTAACTTTCCCTGGGTTTTGTACCCTCACTGGACAACTTCCGTGAATAAAATCTGGCGTAATATGGTGCGGCCGCCTCCAATCCTACATGGAAGTGACATGGACGATTTCGCCACAGTGTCGATTTCGCCACAGTGTCGTCCGAAATGGAGTCCCTGCCACACAGCAGTGCCGAAGCTCTCCCAAAAGCATCTAGCGCAGTAAGATGTGTCTGAAAATATCCTGTGTCCAGGAACTGACCCCTCATGTATATGGGGGTCCAACTGTATATGGTTTTTAATTGTTGTCATTTTAAAAGTGGTTTTAATTGTTACTGTGTTTAATATGTTTTTAACCATGTTCAAATTATTCATGTTTTTTAATCTGTAAACATTTTCAATTGTTTATATTGTATGCAATCCCGAGCTAGTGATAAAGGGTGGGATAGAAGTGCTTTAATAAATACAATTTTAAAATTGCCCTTTCCCAGCCCTAGTTTAATGCACCCTAAGGCACATGTCTTAGAATCATGTCCTCTGAGCACAGTTAGCTCAGACTACGATTACTTCCAAGCAGGCAAGGACAGCTCACTAATGGGCTTTCTAAGGGATAAAGCACACTGCAGGATAGAAACAACATAGCAGCAAGAAGGAATCTCAAAGGCACAGTGTTTTAATATGACGTCACTATGTGAAAACATGTTTCAACTACCCTAGAGATCTTAGAGGAGGCTGGCTGACACCTAAGACAAGAGTCCTAAAGTATTTTTAAACAATCCCATTGTTTAAGAATTTCAGGCCTCTTACCTTCTATAATACACTCATCTGGGAGAGGAATTTTCTTCCCCATCTCCATCACATATGCTTTCACTTTAGACAGATTTTCCTTTAAGTGAAAGTAAAGCTTATCTTGATACTCCACAGGATTCTTTATTGTCTTCAGGCTCCCTTCATGGCCATTTTCTTTAACAGGTTCTGGCAGGTTCTCTGGTTCTGTACATTTGATACTTAGGTGTGAAAGTGAGGATTGCTCCAGCTGTGACTCTTCAGTGCCTGGGCTGGAAGGCAATTTGTCGGCTTCTTGGCTCATATAGATATCTGTGAAAGAGATGCCGGCTGTAACATCTCCATTCTCCATCTCTTGTCCGTTGTCTGAATGAACACCCTTCATACGAACAGCATGCAAAGCTAGACTTTTGGACCTGTGGTGCAAACAAAGGCATGGGGAAATGGCTCTGGGCAGAGGCAAAATAGATTATGATATACTTGGGATGGCAGGAAGGGTGGTGGTGGAATCATCTGTGAGCCAGACTGTAGTCTCAAAACTACATCCACCCCTCCACAAAGGGGTAAACATCCATTTAACACAGATGGTGTTGCCGTCCATGGCTGCTTTGGCGCTCAGTTGCAACCATGAGAGTAGTCTCCATCCTGAAGGAGGAGGGTGTCTCTTTTCTACCTGCAAATGGGCATGCAAGATGAGCCATTTCTAGGGCACAGACAAAATGGGGGGGAAGCAGGGGAAACAAATATAGGAATATGAAGATAAAGGAGGAGGAGGAGATGATGACGATGACAATGACAATGATGATAAAAGGAAGAGGCTTAAACTCAGATAGAGTGAGATATCAGGATCATCAGCCACAGCTGGACTCAAAAACATAGAACATCCAGGAACTGGACTAAGTTTCACTCCATTCTTTTTCATTCAAATTTTGAAATTTAGAGACTACAGATTAGGAGAGTGAGGATGTACCAGGTCGGCTCAATTTGGACATAATGGCAAATCATGACAGCCATGAAGTATCAGTCTTCTGGCACTCACTCCTCCCTTTCCCCCTTTGTTTCAAGCAAAAAGGTAGTCGATTCAGAGCTTCCACTACATACAGTATTAGCAGCACATTGTAGTTTGTCATTTCACTCAGTTGCAGCAAACAATGCTCTGTAACAGGTCATAATTTTACCCTTAAGTCAAGATCAAATGGTGGTCTTCCCACTAGAGGATCAAGTTGTGGCCTGTTTTGTTATTTGTTTAATAAAATCTTTAAATCTCTCCCCCCCAACACACTGAGGGAAAAAAAAATCTGCCAATCCCTTGTATCAGATACCTCAAGAAGTACCGAACTAGAGGATCCTTTCTAACACTATAATTCTATAATGTATTGACTCATTGTGTCTATAACATGACTTTAAAATGCCCAAATTGGCAAAAGGATTGTTACTATTCAATTATGAAGAGAAATCTTTGTTTTTTGAGCAAGTTCAAATCCACTTCAGTGTTAATTTTGAACTCCCCCTGCCCTCTGGAGCATAGGATAGGTTAAACAAATAATTCATACAGATTTTATCCAGCTCTTGGCATTACTGACAAGATGTCTGGACACAATTAAATGTCTCATGCACACAGATACTATGTTGTTAAAGTGAATGTTTTTACACATCTGTGCAGGAATACCAATTAGCATTGAACACCACTGAAAGGTTTCACTGGAGCTCACCTGTTAAACCTCATGTCTTTTCTTTCTTCTTTAGAAACCTGGCCTAGGCTATACCTGCGTACAGAGCCAGGAGTACTGTGTTCGATGTTTATTTTCTCTTCAAAAGCTTGTATTTTAACTTGAAGCTTTTGATCCTCTTCATTCCCACTCATAATTGATTTTAAATCATCCAGCTGTGAAGGAGGTTCTGTTTCAACAACATCTTCTACCCTAGAGAAAAGGAAACCAGAGGGTTAAGAGTAACTCCATCATGTTTGGCAAGTGATAGAAAAATTTTAAAAATACCTCTCTAAGGTCTCATATATATTCAACATTTATTCCGAGGGCACCTATGGCCAAGTTGTTTTGAAGGATAATCATTCTCCTGACTTTTGCTGTAATTTTGAGATGTAATCCACTAATCATTTTGTCTCACAGTTTATTATTATTTTATTTAACTACATTCGGATGCCACCTTTCTCTCAGAATGAAACCCAAGGCGGCTCCCAAAGATAATAATAAAAACAGTAAAATCAGATGAAAGAGTATAAAACATTTTTTAAAATAGAAAAAAGATAAATAAAACATCCCCATAAAAAGCTGCTCTGCTTAGATGTTAAAAACCTGCTTGAATAAAACTGCCTTTGCCTGCCAGTGAAAGGAAAGCAGGGAGTGGGGCCAACTTAGTCTCCTGAGGAAGGGAGTTCCAGAAGGTGGAACTCTCCCATGTCCTCACCAAGCAAGCCTATGATGGTGATGGGAACAAGAAAAAGCCTTTCCCTGGTGATCTGTAAGTTCTGGCAGGTTTGTATCAGGAGATACAGTCTTTCCTTCCCAGGTGCCCTTCTTATTAGCTTGCAAAATACATACACCTGATCCCTGAGGAATCTCCTAACCAATGTCAAGCAATCCATTTAAAACACCACCATGCCTCTACAACTTTTTCTAAAGGAAACATTCTCTACAAGGTGAAGAACACAGAATATGTGCCACAAGAATCAGTACCTGTTGAAGACTCTACAAAGTTTGTTCACAGCAAAGTTATTTCTATGACCATCAGTGCTGTGATCATGCTGGACACAAAATAGGGAACACATACCATAGAATTGCACTGGAAAATGCCTACAGAGGTCTCCTCTCTAGGTATCTTCAAGGTCCTCCAATGCAACTCTATGGTATGCTTTTACTGGAAGTCCTTTATAGGGTTCGCTGTTATCTGTGGTTTCTGGTATTCACAGTAAGTCTGGGAACCAAACCTCTGCAGACACAGGGGCCCAACTGTATTTTGCTGATGCAGCTTTGGCCAATATTAGCTATGAATCGGACCACAGATTCTGAATAACCAGTAGTATTTTTATTTTACCTTCCACCTAATCCATTCAAATAAACTTGGAGAAGTTTCCAAATACCTATTTCACAAATATCTTAAATTTTTGTTGACCATTTCCTAGTGAATGCTGAATCTGCAGCTTAAAACTCTGCCCTTTGTGTTATTTAAACAGAGGCTGAAATCAAGTGGTCTTTGGAGATTGAAGACACTGAACCAGAGGATAATGTGAGTCTCACGCTGTACAGGGTGGGAGGTCTAGCCACATACATCTTCCTTGGTGGTGGCACAGTTTTCAATTGCTGTGGGTACTCAGCTGGTGGTGCCTCTTTCGGTTGGGAGTTCCTTCCACAGCAGGAAAGTTACTACCACTGAGAGCATGACAGAGTATGTGATCTCATTACTTTGGTACATTTTATATCACAAGCCAACTGCTTGTAGCATTCTCATGGTTAAGAAAGGATTTATTTTAGTTATTTTTGAACAGGCAGAAAGAAAGCATTTTTAAAATGTGCAACCATAATAACAACCAAATTGGAGGTACCTTTGGAATGCAGCTGTAACTAATTATTTTTAAAGTAATTTTCCAGGCTCTGTTGTACAGATGATAGAGCCAGAAGGGACAGTAAGGGCCATCTGGTCCAACCCTCTGCCATGAAGGAATACACAAATAAAACACTCTTGAAAGATGGCCATCCAACCTCTGTTTAAAGACCTCCAAAGAAGGAGAGTACATCACAGAATCATAGAGCTGGAAGAGACCACAAGGGCCATCTAGTCTAACACCCTGCCATGCAGGAATACACAATCAAAGCATTCTCAGCAGATGGCCCTCCAGCTCTATTTAAAAACCTCCAAAGATGGAGACTCCACCACACTCCGAGGCAGTGCATTCCACTGTCAAACAGCTCTTACTGTCAGGAATGTCTTCCTAATGTTTAGGTGGAATCTCTTTTCCTGTAGTTTGAGTCAATTGCTCTGCATCCTAGGACTTTTTCAAATGGGGAAAAAAAACCTTTGAGGAGGTTGGGAGAAGAACGGTGCTGTTGTGCTACAGTGCTCAGTTTCGATGGCGCCATCCTCCTCGTGACCTTCCCCTGTGCTTCCTCCATGCTGCAGATGCCGCTTTTTATTGACAGGGTTTTCTGTCAAGAAAAGTGGTGCATTTCTCATGCCTGCAGCACAGAGGAAACACAGGGGAAGGTTGGGAGGAAGACGCCGTCATCTGAAATGGAGTGCTGTTAGCGCGACAGCACCGTTCTTCTCTTGACCTCCTTGGTCCCCCCCCCCATTTGAAAAAGTCTTAGTCTCTGGAGCAGCAAAAAAACAAGCTTGCTCCATCCTCAGTATGACATTCCTTGAAATATTTAAACATGGCTATCATGTCACCTTTTCACCTTCTCTTCTCCAGGCTAAACATACCCACTAAGGAAGTCTCCTCTACTGTTGAGCAGTTCATCCTTATGTCTTCACCAGTGTCAGGCGATAGAAGGAAATAGTTGCAACATCCCATTGCTTTTAAAGGTACATTTTGTTCTACATTTGAATTTGCATTGTTCATGATGGTTCAGCAATCCACAAAATATACAGCTTGGCTTGCACTCTGCTACTTGGCTAATATTACATGTGGGATTCTCAGAATTAGTGATTCTGTACTTTCTTGCCAAAAGCAAACCAAAGAAGAAGAATTAAAAATCCTATCCCTGGAGATCCTCATCAGGGGGTAGAAAATTGTCTTTTCTATGTCCAGGCTGACCTCCTCAGAAGTATGGCTTTCTTAGCAAACAGCTTCCTGGAAAGTGGGAATGATGAAATAAGTCTGAGATGCTTTGCTTAGCCTTTGTACAGTGTACAAGTCAGAGGACTGTCCTCTTCTCTGTTAACTCTGCCAGGAAAAGTGATTACCAATAAAATTAATTATTGGTGAAAATTAGGGATGAATAGGGCCTGTGCCAAAACATTCTGGCACAATGAATACAGTCTCTTGTCCGCCAAAACTCTGGAGCATTGGCATCTGGAATAGATTTCCTAATCATCTCTGTGTGTAGAGGGTACTCAAAGTGGCTCAAATATATTATCTCAGTAATAGTTACAGTAAGCTTGAAATTTAGGCCTTCATTAATATCACCTCATTGCAAATTCAGAAGGGAAATCACCTGCATAAAGCCATCTGCTTATATACGTGATGTATATATAAAGCATATCTATATTATTACTCCATACTCTGTGGGTAGCTGACCATAATAGCATTGCCAGGTCAGGACTATACCAAGTCCTGAGATTTCAGGGCCAAAATCTGAGAACTGGAGGTGGCTCCTTTTGATGTCACAAGAGACACACTTTGGTGATGTTACAAGGTTGATGTTACAAGGGGCAGCCCCTAGTAACAACAATAAGCTGGACGCATTAAGCATCAACCACAGTTGCATAGAGTAAGCCATTCAATTTTTTAAAAAAACCATCAAATAATGAGGAAAATATGTAAATACACTCTTTTCTCACCCTTGGTTTCCTCTCCCATTCCCTAAGAACTGAAGATCTAGGTCTTGAGATCTGGGAATCTTAGACCATAAGCATGCTTCCCTCCCCAAAAGACTTCTACTAAACCTCAACTTACAGTGTAGTTCTGAAAAAGCTATGATTGATTATTGGGAAAATATGGCTTAGTAAGCCCTGGCATGAATCTTGTTAAGACAGAGCAAACCATAAGTGAAACTTGCTGGCCATGTTACATATCCTGCATAGCATTCTTTCTGAATAAGATAACAATATCTCTGTTCATTTTCAAGAATGCAAATGTTGATTCCATGTTTTACCAAAATGGACAAGGAGTAATTTTTTTTTAAAAAAGTGTAAGGGTTATAAGAGCCAGATCAGATATGGCAAAGTAAGGCTCTTTTTCAAAGAAAAGAAATGAATTTCATCCAGTAAAATAAACAAGAAAAAATACAATCAAAATTGCATGCCTTGTTATTCTCAAGAATGGTAGTTGGAAGGTTTTGATAGATCTGCATTTTCTGTTTGTTGTTAACTTGACCATGCTTGATTTCTCAGATGAAATCATCATGTGTTAACATTCTTCATTCTTTTTTTTTTTAAAGCAGGCTCTGTGGACTGGATGACCTGTATCTTTGGAATAAATTGGGTATTCTAGCATTGTACAGTTTTAATTATGACATGGCTTTAAATGCATCAGATGTATGTAAAATTCCCCATGTCAAACAATTCAGGCTAACAATTAAAACTGTACAAAAAGTCACTTTTTTATAGTAAAGAAATACAGGCCTTGTAAAAGATGAAATTAAGAGATGTGAATCTGCAATGCCTATTTGTTATATGAAAATGTTGATTTTCATATTTCAGTTTGATCTCAGAGTTAGGGCCACTTCAAACATAACACAATTCTGATGTGGAAAGCATTTCCATGCAAGATTGGTTTTAAGCTATATGACAGTTGCATATGTGTATAACCCCCCCCAACACTCCAACCCAACCATTCTCTGAAGATGCGAGGCACAGATGCAGGCGAAATGTCAGAAACAAACTCTTCCAGAACACGGCCTAGAAAAACCCCACGGAAAATCTATGTGTATACTTCATAGTATATCTGTTACCTGAATTGCGGGGGGTCCATGGGGACCCTCTAGTGACACAAAAATTACAATATTAAATTGGGGAATTTTTAATTAGCTCAAAGGTATGGCTGCAAGAGGCCAGATAACTATGGGACCTTTACACCTGTGTATACCAGTACTCACTGATAACACTCTAAGCCAAAATAGAATAAAAATGGTTTTTATTGGAAAATAATCATGGAAACATTCACACATGTACTCAGGCTCACAAGCAATCTCACAGGTCTAATGAAGAATTAAGAGGAAGTATTTGGATAGAGGAACAGATTCAGGGAATGGGTTATAATTAGGAGAGCAGGGATTTGTGCAGTGAAGAAAAGACTCGGGCTTGAGGGTCATACAGCAGATGGGCAGAGTAATGGCATGTGGAAACTGTGTGCATGTGGGTATGATTTTAGGGTAATATTTATACCCAATATCTTACCCTCAAGGGGTGTTTTGAGTAAGAAACAATGCTTGGGTGAGCTTTCTCAGAATTAGATAAAGAAACTCTGGCTTTGTTGATTGCCACTAATGGTCAGAACATTAAGGTTGGTGGGTTTATGGCCTCCTGTGTATTGTAGATGGGGAAAGGTGTGAAGGAAGGACATTTACCAGGATGAGTGGGGATAACCGGTGTTCCGCTCACTGTTTGCTTTGGGGTATGACTCACTGCTATGCGTGTCCTCCCCAATGATTGTTTAAGGGTGGAGGGGCTTTGTTTAATCATAATTGTTTCATAATAATTGATTCTGGGGAATTTCTAAGACACCTTTGTAGGCCCTAGTGACCTTCACTAGCCCTTCTGCTTCGATTACCCTGGTCTACTTGAAACCATGTGAAGTGTCCAATAAGCTGAATTACGAATTCAGGTGGGAGGGGGCTGTAAGGCCAGGTCACATATCCATGTTGAGAATGTGTGGTAAACTGCAACTTCCAAACACATATGTACAAAACAATACCGATGATGGTCAGTGTTAAACATCATTCTTATCCAGAATGGCACAACAGCATGATAAGAACTGTAGTTCAAGAGTGTGACCCTCTTTTTATGTTATCTTTGAGCCTCAGGAGTAGTAATACAACAAGGTCCAGAAGAAACTTTAATCTTGGGCCGTATAGGAGGGCATTATGTTGTGGCACTTCCTTAGGGCACTGTTCTTCAACTTGGCCATCGAGTTACTTACTTACTTATTTATTTAAATATTTATATCCCACCCTATATCCAAGGATGTCAGGCTGGTGTACAATAATATCAATTATAGGAGTTTTAAAAAATTTAAAACAATAAGAAAATATGAACACCTGCTGTGTCCCTTCAAGTAATTTCCAACTTAAGGTGACCCTCAGGAGAACCTATCACAGGGCTTTCTTGGCAAGATTTCTTCAGAGGCAATATGTTCCCTGAGGATGAGAGAGTGTAACTTGACCCAGGTCATTTGGTGGGTTTCCATGGCCAAAATGAGATTCAAACCCTGGTCTCCAGAGTCATAGAATCATAGAATCATAGAGTTAGAAGAGACCATAAGGGCCATCCAGTCCAACCCCCTGTCATGCAGGAATACACAATCAAATCATTCCCAACAGATAGCCATCCAGCCCCTGCTTAAAAACCTCCAAAGAAGGATACTCCACCACACTCTGAGACATTGTATTCTACTTCTGAACAGCTCTTACTGTCAGGAAGTTCTTCCTGATGTTTAGGTGGAATCTCTGTTCCTGTAGTTTGAACCCATTGCTCCATGTCCTGGTCTCTGGAGCAGCAAAAAACAAGCCTGCTCCATCCTCAGTGTGAAATCCCTTCAAATATTTAAACACAGCTATCATGTCACCTCTTAACCTTCTCCTCTCCAGAATAAACATCCCCAGCTCCCTAAGCTGCTCCTCATAGGGCATGGTTTCCAGACCACCCACCATCCTGGTCACCCTCCTCTGGACACGTTCTAGCTTGTCAATATCCTTCCTGAATTGTGGTGCCCAGAACTGGACACGGTATTCCAGGTGAGGTCTGACCAAAGCAGAATAGAGTGGCACTATTACTTCCCGTGATCTAGACACTATACTCCTATTAATGCAGTCTAGAATCGCATTGGCTTTTTTAGCTGCTGCATCATGTTGCTGACTCATGTTCAGCTTGTGGTCCACTAAGACTCCTAGATCCCTTTTGCATGTACTGCCATCAAGCCAAGTGTTCCACCCCCCTCTCACCAGTGAGCGACCCCTGTTGCAATTCCTTGTCACACTGCAAATCATTGGTGGGAGAGGACCGGAAGCCCTATCCTGCTGCCCCCCAATTGCTAGCAGAACAAACCTTCATTGCTCACAGTGGCTTCTGGCTAACAAGGTAGGTTTGGGGAATTGAGCCAGGAGACAATAGGCAATTACACACCCAAAACTAAGTGGTGATGTGGGATCTCGGCCATTATCTCTAAAACTTTGAATTCAGACTGGAAACATATTGACAATGTTGATGTGGGACTCCTCCCACTAGTCACTCAGCATGGAAAGGGACTCTGGGAAGGTAACGTGAGGCAACTTATGGCGGCAAAGCAAAGTGTGATGTAGAGATGGGAAACACCTCTTCCAATGAGCCATACCAGCTCAAAGTCAGCATTGACTTAAGTGTTACCACGACTGCCCTTTTCAGGAAAGAAGTACAGAGAGCACTGTACAACCAAGTCCAGCTCCAAAAATACTTAGTGTTATGCCCTATTCTCTCTTTTTAAAAGCATTTCAACATTTATGTTTCCTTTCACCTTTTTAACTGGGGAGGCAGTCACTATTTCAGTTCACACCGCACTGACTTCAACTGGATGGACATATCTGAAGCACAGGTATAAACTACACTTGTGGGATGATGGAGGATGGACTGAGGTCAGGGAGTGTTCAACTTAATACTGGAAAAAGTGAAGTAACAGAGGGAATTGTAGTGAATAGTTTTTTGTGGTGGTGGTGGGGAAAGAAACCACCACTTTCCAGTTAAAGAACAGGGGCCCTGTTCTGATGCTGAATTGGCTCCTTGTCTATCGCAAACGTGTCTCTAGCAAGGAACCCTGACTCATTTTACATCTAAGTTTCTGTCACCATAGTTTCTGACAGCACATGAGATAGCTGCCATGAAACAAGAGGATTTGCTATGCTCTGTCATCAATCCTCTGAGCAAACCAATTTCATAAGATGAGAAAATTGATCCCAAACAACAGGAGATTGTTTCAGAGGTCCCTAAATGTATATAAGAGCCCTGGTTGCAGATCCCACTTTGGATTCCTGCCCTTATGAGCTGAAGACAAAATCCTATTCTTACTTCTAAAATAATAAATCATAATTCTGAGAAAACATGGGACAGCCCTGATGTAACATAACACTTGTCCCAAAGTCCCAGAACTTGCACCACAGTGTGTATGTGTGTGTGTTTCCTGCTGCTGAAAAACTGACGAAGAAATGAAGGCTCTTCACTGGACAATAGACTCTGAGAGAGAACCTCTCTGTTTAGGTAAAAATTGAAGTATTTCTTTCCTGATGTGAATGGAGTTCTCTTTAATTATTGCCTTCTCAATCTTAGGATCTGCAAGTTTGTTGCACAATAACTCCCACTGCCATCTAACCAGTGTTGCCATTGACCACTAGGCATGTAAATCCTTGCTCACCTTATTCTCACACGTACAAATCTCAAAATGTTTCTACTTACTGAGGGAGACTGCATATTTTTTGTGTATTTTTAAATAATCTATTCACATTGGCCAGATCATTGTTTTTGCAAAAAATACACAAAATATTTTAAAGCAAAAAATGATTGCTGCTGTCTTGCTGCATAGACTTAAAAAAAAATTAAAGACACTGGATGGGATGTTTACATCTTTTTGATAAACAGTCCTCTTCTTCTGTGTTTGCTACACATGTCTGCTTTGTTTAACAAAGGGAATGAGACTAATTTTGCTCAAGAGCTTATTATAGATGCCATAATAGGAGAAAAGAAGACTTGCCATTTCCTTCTTGTGCATGAGGTAAAAACATATAATTGCGGTTGTTGTTATGTCCCTTCAAGTACACTTTGGGCTCCTCTATACAGGCCAGAATACACTGGTTTCCCACTGGCATATTCTGGCTGCAGATCTGGCCTGTCCCTCCCCCATTACTGTTAGGAAATGGGATGGAGCCCAGACCACAATGCCAGCCTCTCCCTGCATCCACCACTGCCCATGTCTCACTCTCTGGATCCAGGCAGGAAACCCGCAGCACATGAGCAAGGCCCCCTGCATGTGACCAGTCTGGTCACATGCTGCAAGCCTGCTTCCTGGATCCAGAGCGTGCAATGCAGACAACAGCTGGAGCAATGGGCTGGCATGGCAGTAGGTCCCCCTGTGGCCCCACAAGCCCCAATTATCTTCTCTTCCAAAGAGGAACTTTTTTCCAGGCATTTTAATATAATGGTTTATCAGGCTTTACCCCATCTTACCCCTGTCTTTGTCCTGGGTGTCGTGAGGACTGCCCGGAGGCAAAACAGGGCAAAATCCCAGTGTCGTTAGGACTGCAGGGCTCAAAGAGAGGGCCAAAAAGGGTTACTAGCCCCTCTAGACAAGGCCTTTGACTCACGGCAACCTTATTATAGGGCTTTCTTGGCAAGATTTATTCAGAGCATGTTTGACATTGCCTTTACCGGACTTGTTTATCTCGGATTGGCCTTTTTAGTCATCAGCGCGCTTGCAGAAAGCGCGGGATGAGTCCTTCCTGAATCTTCGTTTGTGAAGAAAAGCCAGAGTGGAGAGAGTGTCTGAGGACTTCATCAGATGTGGCAAATATCGCATCATAATGACATCCAATGGATGTGAAAGGGTGCCCGTTTCACACGACGTCATGCTGTTGTGATTTTGTATTGTCAATAAGGCATTCCTTTTTATTGATGGGCCAAGCTATCAATAGATCTGCCGTGGTGTTTTTTTTGGGGGGGGTTTGTTTTTTGTTTGTTTGTTTTTTTGGCAGACTTGCGAGCATGTGAAATCGTGCCCCATTCTGTTGGGACAATTCTAGCATCAATGGCCGGTCCCCACCAGAACGCTTCTGAGAGAGAATGCGAAAACTAGAAACAGGACACTGTTTTTATGAATCTCCCCCCAAACTTGGAAGTTTTAAAGTGTGTTTCTGTGCTTATGTGTTCATTAGTTTATTTTCATGTTCTTACACATTTAAGCATGCTCGCGTCTTCTCACAAGAATCACTGAGATCACATGCCCCGCTGAACGTGGACGTACGGGGCTCCCTTTTCATGCTATTACAGCGATGTTTGATAAAAAGGGTTATTTTGCCAGCACACTAACGGTTTAAAATATGCTAGCAAAGAAATGTTTTAAAAGATTTGTCTGAAAAAGTCCTGAGGCTGAGAGGTTATTTGCCCAAGGTCACCCCATGGGTTTTCACAGCTGAGTGGAGATTCAAATCCTGGTCTCCTGGAGTCACAGTCTAACACTCAGACCACTACATCACACTGGCTATCACTCACTGCTAACTCTTTACAGGACATGAGTGAGGATGAGACATCTAGTGGACATTCTTTACCTTCCTACTGCCCATAGTGACTAGTAGGATGGTAGGCGTTTTAGTCCAGCATATCCCCAGTCTGGGGAATCACGGGAAACATCTCTCTATCTCTCTGGCTTTTCTTCGCAAACGAAGATTCAGGAAGGACTCATCCTGCGCTTTCTGCAAGTGCACTGATGACTAAAAAGGCCAATCCGAGATAAACAAGTCTGGTTGCAGAAAGCACAGCAGAAGGTCTCCCTGGGTCATGTTTCTGGGTTGTGATTCTTTCTGCATTGTCGTTTCTCTTCAAGACTTGTTTGGTGTGAGTTCTCAAATGAGGCTGCAGCATTGTGGATAGTGTGTCTCCATGCCTCCAGATGTGAGGCCAGGGCGGACCATTGTTGGTGATCAATTTGGCTGAGCCTAAGATGTTGTTTCAGGGAGTCCTTGTATCGCTTTTTGGGAGCGCCCCTCTTACGCTGACCTGTGGCGAGTTCACTGTAGAGTACTATTTTTGGGAGGCGATGGTCCTCCATCCTAGAAATGATTGGGGAATCAGCATTATGGTGCTGATTGCTATCCGTCACCTTCCATAGCTGGACTTCTTTGTGGCTGAGAGAGGCAATGAAAGCAGTGTACTTGAGACAGCAAGGGGAGAGGGAGCAGAGCTCACTAGCAGAGCACCTGTTTCACATCCTGTTTCACATTACTGTGCTTTATTAGATATTTTGATATGCAGTAAGATGCCTTGTGTTCCAAACTTGGTAGAAAAGTAGAGTACAAAATCAATCAATCAATCAATCGCATTATGTAGTACTGTGGCCTTATTTCAGGAGCTCAGCCATGTAGATTGCAGGTTACAGGGTTACTATGATCCAGCTTGAGAAAAATAAAACTGCATGTATCAATGAAGGATTCAAAGATAAAAAGCCTCTATCTAGAATTCCTACCACTAGTCTTCTGAATATTGCCCTACCATGCCACATTCATATGCAGGACTTCAGGCTTCTAGAACATCTGTTTAGGGATAATAAAAATATATAAAAATATTCAAAAAGTGGTAAAAAAAACTTTCTTGAATGTCAAGAAGCTCTGATAAGAATCTTGGACTGACAATAATCTTCACAGAGTGGGACTTCTATGCAAAATTTGCATGTGCTAGTTTTACGCAGAATACCACACATGAATTTTGTGTAGAATAAGTCTTGAATTGTGAATAATCTTAAAGAACTGCACAATTTTCAGTGGCTTTCTCACAACAAGAAGAAAATTGCCTAAATTATTCATTACTCCCTTCAAAAAGAAAATGAGCAAAGAATTACATCCTACATAGGTGGCAGGAACAGAAAATACCCCAAGGTTGCCTCTAGTGATGTGCAAGACAGTCACTGGAATTTTTTGTTAAAGTACTTTGAAAATAATATTTTAATTAATAATATGTTTGCCAAGTTAGTTTGTCTAACATTTTCATAATTTCTATCTACTAATGTTCCATTACATTACTTGTTAATTCTAACCAGTGTTTTGGCTTCCACTCCAAACATTCCTTGTAATTGCTCTTCATATTTTATAATGTTAGTAACATCTGTGTTGGTTGTTACTGTACACAAAATTTCCCATCTTCATCTGACCTTTACACTGCTTAATTCTAATTATGAGGCTTTTCTTTAATTTAAAGGGGACTACTGTTTATTAGCAACATACCTTAGTAACTGTACACTAGAAACACAATTTGACCTCACTGGTGACAACACACCAAATAAGACAAACTGCAAATTTGGTTAGATTTAAAGCAACTTGCTCCTTCTTCAAGTATTCCCTCCATATGAAGTCTTGAGGGCACCAAACATCATACAATGTTGCCTCTCCAGAAGCTTGCCTAACACCAACAGACTGAGATCCTGAATGGCACACTATAGCATAATCATTCAACACCCTCCAGACTCACCACTGAGTCAATGCAACCTCCCACAGCCGTACTGTGGCTGGCAGAGAGCGGAAGGAAGGGAGGAAATCAAAGAAGTGTTTGGCATGTCTCTGCAGGCAGACACAGAATAGCTACATCATCTGATGCAATCTGCCAGGCTCCTTGTGGAAAGTCCTTTCAGGGCATGGATGAGAAAACCAACCTCCATAACTTTGGATGTGCATACCACTAACAGGTTTCCTGCCAGAGAAGAAGGAGAGCAGCTTCTCGACAGCCATTTTGAGTAGGGTTTCTTGCTTAGAGGATGTGAAGCAGTGACTTGTCTTCAGAACGAGCTTGCAGCCAGGAGATCTCTATAAAGTTATATTCCCAGTAGATTGAGCTCATTGACAGAGATTGGTGAATACTGGAGGATTTTTTGAGGAGGAAGCCGACAGTCCTGTTTCACCGATTGCTTAAGACTTCTCAGCATGGACACCAAGTGAACTGCTGCAGTCACCTGCAACACTTGTGGGACGTTTGTCTTCTTGTCTATAGATGTGAGGAACTTCACATGCACCAAGTGCAAGTTGGTAGCCCTCTTGGAGGAGAAAGTCCAGCAGCTGGAGACCTGGGTAGCTACACTTCACCATATTTGTGAGCAAGAGGTTTTCCTGGATAGAACAGATTGAACAGTCTTGAACTGGGACCACACAGAGGAAGTTGCTGTGGAGGAGAGGGTCACTTCACAGACACAGGAAGTAGACAGCTGGAGGAATGTCACATGCAGAAGTAGGAAAACCAGGGATTGTTCTGGCAGCTGGCAGCTACAGAATCGATTTGAAGCTCTCTCCCTTATCAAGGACAATGAGGAGGAGCAGCATGGACAGACTTCAGGGGCAGAGCAGGGGACCCTGAGAATACCACCACAAGGAACAGCCACTGCTAAGCCTTGGGGGAGGTGTGTGGTTGTGGTAGGAGACTCCTTGCTGAGGAGTACAGAAGCAGTGATTTGTGGGCTTGACAAGAGTCTTGGAAGGTGTGTTGTCTCCCTGGGGCAAAGAACCATGATGTGACAGAGGCTGACAAGACTGGTCAAGCCTACAGATCATTACCCCTTCCTTTTGGTCCATGTGGGAACCGATGATACTGCAAGGCACAGCTTTCCAAAGATCAGAAGAGATTATGAGGCTCTGGGGAGGAAGCTGGGAAAAAAAGGATACACATGTTGTCATCTTGTCTCTTCTGCCAGTTGAAGGGCATGGTCCAGGAAGGGAGAGGAAAATAGCTGATGTAAACAACTGGCTCCGTAGATGGTGTTGCCGAGAATGATTTGGATTCTTGGATCATGGGCCGCGGTTCTATGAGGGGGGACTTCTGGCAAGGGATGGGTTGCATCTCACGCTAGTAGGCAGAAATTTTTTTGCCAACAGTCTCAAGAATATGATCAGGAGGGCTTTAAGTTGAGTCATATGGGGGAGGGAGACAGCATTCTGGAAGGCAAAAGGGCTGGAGAAAATAGTCAAACTATCATAGAGGGAACAAGGCAAAAAGTGCAAGGACCCAACAGTGGGAAGCAAAAAAAAAAAAAAACTTTCACAGGCAGCAAGTAAAGGGAACACATGGTCTTAGATGTCTCTACACTAATGCATGCGAAACAGAGCATGGGAAATAAGCAAGATGAACTTGAACTCCTAGCACAACAAAGCAAATATGATATAATAGGCATTACTGAAACCTGGTGGGATGAGTCTCATGAGTGGAATGTAGGAAAAGAGGGGTATAACCTTTTTAAGAGAAACAGGCCAAACAGAAAAGGAGGAGGAATAGCATTATATGTCAGGAATATTTACACCAGTGAAGAGATCCATGACATCAATACTGGAAGCCAGGTGGAGAGCATCTGGATAAAAATTAAAGGAGAGGGAAACAATAGGGATGTTATTGTGGGACTCTATTACAGACCCCCAAGTCAGATGGAGGAATTGATGATGCCTTTCTAGAACAGATGACCACTCATGCAGAAAGGAGACATGTAGTAGTGATGGGTGACTTCAACTATCCTGGTACTTGCTGGAAATCTAACTCAACCAAAACTTCAAGGTCTAGCAAATTCCTTACTTGCCTGGAAGACAATTTCATGGTCCAAAAGGTGGAAGAGGCAACAAGGGGGTCAGCTATTTTAGATCTTATCCTAACCAACAGGGATGACCTGGTTAATGAGGTGCAAGCTGTGGGATCCTTAGGTGAGAGTGATCATGTTCGCCTGGAGTTTGTTATACAATGGAAAGGAAAAGCCAGGCATAGTCAGACATGCATTCTAGACTTTATGAGAGCTGATTTCAATAAACTCAGGATAATACTGGGGATGATCCCATGGGCAGGAATACTAAAAGAGAAAGGACATTAAGATGGATGGGACTTTCTCAAAAAGGAGATATTGAAGGCACAGTTTCAAACATACCAATGAGGAAGAAGAATGGGAGGTGTCTCAAGAAACCAGGATGGATGACTAAAGAACTTCAACGGAGCTAAGTTTTTAATGGAACATGTATAGGAAATGGAAAAAGGGGGAAATCACCAAAGAAGAATTCAAACAGATAGTGAACACATGTAAGAGTAAAGTCAGAAAAGCTAAAGTGCAGAATGAGGTCAGCCTTGCTAGAGAGATTAAGAACAATAAAAAGGGTCTTTTGGGCTATGTCTGCAGCAAAAGGAAGAAGAAGGAAATGGTAGGGCCACTACATGGAGAAGATGACAAAATGCTAACAAGAGACAGAGAAAAGGCAGAATTACTCAACACCTTCTTTGCCTCAGTGTTTTCAAAAAAGGAAAAGGGTGATCAACCTGAGGATAATGGGACAGAAGACACAATAGGGGAAATCCAACACAGAATAATTAAAGAGGTAGTACAGGAATACCTTCTTAATCTAAATGAATTTAAATCTCCAGGACCGGATGAACTACATCCAAGGGTATTAAAAGAGCAGGCAAATGTAATCTCAGAGCCATTGGCAATAATATTTGAAAACTCCTGGAGAACAGGAGAAGTCTCAGCAGACTGGAGGAGGGCAAATGTTGTCCCCATCTTCAAAAAGGGAGGGGGGAAAGAGGATCCCAACAATTATCGTCCAGTTAGTCTGACATCAATACCAGGGAAGATTTTAGAGCAGATCATTAAACAGAGAGTCTTTGAACATTTAGAAGGCAATGCCATAATCACAAAAAGTCAACATGGGTTTCAGAGAAACAAGTCATGCCAGACTAATCTGATCTGTCTCTGTCTCTGTCTCTGTCTCTGTCTCTCTCTCTCTCTCTCTCTTTTTTTTTTTTTAATAAAGTTACCAGCTTGGTAGATGAAGGGAATGCTGTGGATATCACATACATTGATTTCAGTAAGGCCTTTGACAAGGTTCCCCATGACATTCTTGCGAACAAGCTTGTAAAGTGTGGGCTAGACAAGTTAACTGTTCAATGGATTTGTAATTGGTTGACCAGCCGAACCCAAAGGGTGCTCAGCAGTGGCTCCTCTTCATCTTGGAAAGATGTGACCAGTGGGGTGCCACAGGGTCCTGGGCCCAGTGCTATTCAACATCTTTATCAATGATTTGGATGACAGAATTAGGTGCATACTTATCAAATTTGCAAATGACACCAAATTAGGAGTAGCTAATACCCTAGAGGACAGGATCAAAATTCAAAAGGACCTGAATAGACTGGAGAGCTGGGTCAAAGCTAAGAAGATGAGATTCAATATGGAGAAATGTAGGGTACTGCACTTAGGGCGGAAAAATGAAATGCATAGATATAGGATGGGGGTGACCTGGCTGAACGAGACTACGTGTGAAAGTTATCTAGGAGTCCTAGTAGACCACAAGTTGAACATGAGTCAACAGTGTGATGTGGCAACTAAAAAGGCCAAAGCAATTTTGGGCTGCGTCAATAGAAGTATAGTGTCCAGGATCAAGGGAAGTAATAGTGCCACTGTATTCTGCCTTGGTCAGGCCTCACCTAGAATACTGTGTCCAGTTATGGGCACCACAATTCAAAAAGGATATTGACAAATTGGAGTGTGTCCAGAGGAGGGAGACTAAATGGTGAAAGATCTGGAAACCATGCCTTATGAGGAAAGTCTTAGGGAGCTGGGTACGTTTAACCTGGAAAAAAGAAGATGGTTAAAGGGCGATATGATAGCCCTGTTTAAGTATTTGAAGGGGTGTCACATTGAGGATGGAGCAAGCTTGTTTTCTGCTGCTCCAGAGACTAGAACACGCAACTATGGATGCAAGCTCCAGGAAAAGAGATTCCACCTCAACATTAGGAGGAACTTTCTGACAGTAAGAGCTTTTTTGGCAGTGGAACACACTCCCTTGGAGTGTGGTAGGGTCTCCTTCCTTGGAGGTCTTTAAACAGAGGCTGGATGGCCATCTGTCAGGGATGCTTTGATTATGATTTCCTGCATGGCAGGATGCTGGACTAGATGATCCTTATGGTCTCTTCCAACTCTACAATTCTATGATTCTATAGGATGCCAGTCATAGTATTATATAAGTTAAACAAGTATGAAAAGGGTGATTAATTAGGCAGCAAAACCACTGGGACTAACAAGAAATTGAAACTCCACCTAGAGATAGGAAGAAAAGCCTGGGAAAGAAGATAAGAATGTGAGATGAAGGAGACGAAGTCATCTTTGAGGGAAAGAGAAGACAGAGAAGGCAAGAGGGAAACACCGAAGTCTGTATCCAGGCTCAACTAAACAAGCCAGGACAAGCCAATTCCCCACTGGCATATCCTGACTGTGGATCTCTACTGTTCTTGCTCCGTTCCAGCATGGAATGGGAAGAAGTCCTGATGGGTCCATCAGCCTGTTGCTGCCGCCACCTCTGCTGCCATTTTCTTTGCTGACTTGGAAGCCAGGAAGGGGGCCTGCAACATGTGACTGAGGCCCCCTGCATGTGACCAGCTTTGGTTACATGCTGGAATCCTTCCTGCTTTCTGGAAGAGCCAGGGAGACTGCAATAGCAGCGAGGGCCAGCCTGCAGGGATGGGCTTATGTGGACACATGGGGCCCAATCCATTGTTTGCCAGAAGTAACGAGTAAACCAGATATTTTTATAAACTGTTCTGTCAGGCCCTACTCCACCTTCCTCCATCTCAGCCCTGTATCTGCCTCAGGGCTGGTGAAGACTGCCCGGTGGCAGAACAAGGCAAATGTCCTGTGTTGTATGGAGTGCAGGGCTCTGCAATGGGGGTGAGATGGGGTATTTAGCCCTTGTAGACAAACCCTTCATCACTAATGCCTCCTGCAGGCATATAGTCCTTAGTGCAATCATTGCCGTATGCACCACAATTCCCTTACCTGCCAAAGACTCTTCTTTCCTACTAGCCATTTAATAGAATCCTTGGAGCCAGTGTGGTGTAGTGGTTTGTGTTTTGGACTACAACTCTGGAGACCAGGGTTCAAGTCCCTGCTCAGCCATGAAAACCCACTGGGTGACCTTGGGCAAGTCACACACTCTCAGCTCAGAAAACCCCGTGATAGGTTCACCTTGGGGTTACCACAAGTCAGAAATGTCTTGAAGGTACACAACAACTGCAACAATTTTTAGTATCTATTAAAACTGCTAATACTAATAGTTTATTCTCTCCTTTTCTTATGTATTTATGATTTTTCACTTTTGTTATTTCAGCTCTTTAGCTACATTTTACCACTGTAGATGACTGTACACTGATATGTATTTTTTTTGTTCTCATTTTGTATTGTTGGACTTCCACTGTGCATTTGGATTGCATTTTATGATATTATGTACTAACTCTTTTAAACTGCTTGACTGTACATAACCCAAAGAACCCAGGTGGCTATGCGGCTAACAATTATTTTACTGGATAAACCATCTACCTTTTATGGATGGAAGAGCTTTACTCATGGAAAGGTATTGTGCATTTTTGGGGAGTCCCCTGTCCTCATACATCACAGCTTACCCCATTCAGAAGGGTCACCTAACTTTCTCCATAGCGTTTTCAGGGGGCTGGGGGGCTGCTTTGGGGAGAACAGGGCAGAAAGTCTTTTTCAAGCTCAGTTGCATGCACCTGGATCCAATCCATAATATACAAACAAGCAAACAAACAATGTTTAGTTAATACAGCACTCAATAAAATAACTGAAGATCTTGTTTTTGCAAATTCTATGTAGCTCTAACTATAACAGGAGTAGGCTTTATGATTAAAAACTCCATTGCCTCCAAACTCGAAACCTTGCCAACAGGACACTCTGATCGCATTATTTCCTTACGCCTCCCACATGTTGTTCTCTTTAGTATATATGCCCCAACTATGCAAGCCGACCCTGTAGAGAAAGACAAGTTCTACGCAGACCTACACCAACTCATACAAAAAGTCCCTGTAGAAGATAAAATTATCCTTGGTGACTTCAATGCCAGAGTAGGAAAGAACTCTGAAGCCTGGAAAGGTGTCTTAGGCAAGCATGGTGTTGGAAATTGCAATGATAACGGACGCCGCCTTCTAGAGTTCTGTGCAGAACAACAGCTGACTATTACAAACACAATCTTTCAGCAGAAAGACAGCTTGAAGACAACCTGGATGCATCCCTGATCCAAACATTAGCACCTCATTGACTATGTTCTAGTCCGTCAGAGAGACATTCGTGATGTCCATCATACCCGAGTGATGCCCAGTGCAGAATGCCAAACTGATCATTGCCTCGTCAGATGTAAACTAAATCTTCATCTTAAGTTCAAACCTAAGAGGGGTGGCATCTTAAAGAAGAGACTCCAAGTCAACAATCTTCAACAAGCTACCATGAGAGACAACTTCCAGGCAAATCTACAAATGAAACTTGAAGATCATCCTACAGATCCTTCTCCTACAGTGCTTTGGCAACATATCAAAAACAGTATCCTCCAGTCTGCAGAAGAATCCCTCGGGTTCTCCCACAAGAAAAATCAAGACTGGTTTGATGAAAACAACCAAGAGATCCAGGAGCTGTTGGCAAAGAAGAGAACTGCTCACCAGGCATACCTCACCCAGCCAACCTGCCATGTAAGAAAAGCAACTTTCCGCCTCACATGTAGTAAACTACAACAAAAACTCTGAGACATGCAGAACAAGTGGTGGATCAAAATAGCAGAAAAGACACAACGCTGTGCAGATCTGGGTGATCATAGAGGATTTTATGAAGCTCTTAAAGCAGTGTTTGGACCTACTTATCAGGTCCAAAGCTCCTTATACAGTATAGATAGTCAAACATTAATTACTGATAAAGCCTCCATCCTGAATCAATGGGCTGAACATTTTCAAAGTCTCTTTAGCGCCAACCGAGTAGTCCAAGGCTCAGCTATCCAACATATGATACAAAAACCGGAGAAAAAAAAAGGAATTGGACATAGTTCCCACTTTGAAGAGACCCTTAAGGCCATACAGGAGATGAAAAACGACAAGGTAGCCAGGATTGATGGAATCCCACCTGAAGTTTGGAAACACGGAGGTCATGCACTCCACGAAAAATTCCACGAATTCCTTGTGAATTGCTGGGAAAAAGGGGAACTGCCATCAGACCTCCGAGATGCAGTCATCATCACCCTGTACAAGAAAAAAGGAGCAAAATCCGATTGCTCAAACTATCGAGGCATAACACTGCTCTCTATTGCTGGAAAAATCGTTGCAAGGATACTCCTGAACAGATTAGTTCCTGCTATTGCAAAAGAACTTCTCCCTGAAAGCCAATGTGGCTTCAGAGCCAATAGGAGTACTACAGATATGGTATTTGCCCTTAGACAACTGCAAGAAAAATGTAGGGAGCAGAACAAGGGTCTCTATGTAACATTTGTTGACCTCACTAAAGCCTTCGACACTGTAAGTACAAAAGGTCTGTGGCAGATCCTGGAAAGACTAGGATGTCCCCCCAAATTCCGTAAAATGATTATCTTGCTACACGAGGGCCAGCGTGGTCAAGTCAGATATGGCGATGCTCTTTCAGAGCCCTTTCTAATAACAAATGGAGTGAAGCAGGGTGGTGTTCTTGCACCAACTTTATTTACAATCATCTTTAGCATGATGCACCAAAGGGCTATGGCAGAGCTTGAAGAAGACGATGGCATCTATATACGTTACCGTACTGATGGTAGCTTGTTTAACTTAAGCTGTCTGAGGGCTCACACTAAGACTCTAAACTATCTAGTCCGTGAGCTGCTCTTCGCCGATGCTGCTGCCCTTGTGGCCCACACAGAAGCAGCTCTGCAGTGCCTAACATCCTGCTTTGCAACAGCTGCAGAGCTGTTTGGGCTGGAAGTCAACCTGAAAAAAACCAAAGTTCTTTACCAGCCTGCACCACAGGACGAACACCACCATCCCCACATTGCTGTCGGCAACTCTGTGCTCAAGTCCGTTCAGCAGTTCACCTACCTGGGAAGCATCATCTCCTCAGATGCCAAGATTGACAAAGAGATCGATCACAGATTAGCAAAGGCATATAGTGCATTTGGAAGACTTCACAAAAGAATCTGGAGCAATAAACACCTGAGGCAAAGCACAAAAATCAGTGTGTATAGAGCCATTGTATTGTCTATCCTCCTTTATGGATCTGAAACATGGGTCACCTATCGCCACCACCTACGACTCCTTGAGCGCTTTCATTAGCATTGTCTACGCAGAATCCTAAGTATACACTGGACTGACTATGTGACGAATGTTGCTGTCCTTGAGCAAGCAGGGATCACCAGTATTGAGGCCATGATATTGAGAACGCAGCTGCGCTGGGCAGGGGACATTTCTAGGATGGAGGACCATCGCCTCCCCAAAATACTACTCTATGGTGAACTCACCACGGGTGAGCGTAAGAGGGGTGCACCAAAAAAGCAATACAAAGATTCCCTGAAACAACATCTCAGGCTCGGCCAAATTGATCACCAACAATGGTCCGCCCTGGCCTCACATCGGGAGGCATGGAGACGCACTATCCACAATGCTGCAGCCTTATTTGAGAACTCACACCGAACAAGTCTTGAAGAGAAACGACAACGCAGAAAGAATCACAACCCAAAAATATCACCCAAGGAGACCTTCTGCTGTGCTTTTTGCAACCGGACTTGTTTATCTCGGATTGGCCTTTTTAGTCATCAGCACGTTTGCAAAAAGCACGGGATGTGTCCTTCCTGAATCTTCGTTTGCGAAGAAAAGCCAGAGAGAGATAACTATAACTACAGTTGTCCCTTCATATTTGCTGGGGCTTGGTTCCAGGACCCCCATGGATACCACAATCCATGAATACTCAAGTCCTGTTATATGCAATGGCATAGCAAAATGGTGTCCCTTATATAAGATGCCAAAATCAAGGTTTGATATATGGATTTTTTTTTAAAGAATATTTTCAAGCCATGAATACTTAAATCCATGGATACAGAGCAACAACTGTATTAGCTATAACTAACTGCCGCATTGAATATATATTTTAAAAAAATTAAAAGCCAATCAAAGTCAAGCACGCATAATGCCCACTGACTTCTCCAAAGAAGCTAAATATACCATTACACTGAAACAATTGATGTAAAAGAACTTAATTCTAACAAAACTTTACAAGTAATTTTGCAGTTACTGTTTGTATATAATGACATAGTTAATGGAAAGTTGTTAAAAATTTATTTCACATGTTTCCCCCTCTATGTTTGTATTTTAAATTGTTTATTTCTCCAGAGTGTGAAAAATAGGGCTTATTGGGGTCACAATAAATTATAACCATTTAAAGACAGGATATATGAAAATATTTAAAACTTGCACTGGGAGCAAGTACAGCAAAGTGTTTATGAAGTTAAGCTGGGTATTGCTAATAAAAGGCTATTGAAAAACAGTTGGGTATATCACATTAATAAAAATATAGCCCATGGAAAGTGAAATGAGATATTTGCTTGGATTTTAAGGTATTAGATGTGAGACAGAAAGACTGGTGCTTGTTGTTATACATGTACAGATAGAATGGTCCTCCCCCAGTTTTATAACCCAAATATGCAGCCTTAGCTGTGTTTATTAGGTTTATCAAAACTGTTGCATATAATGGTATCAGTATGAATACCAATAGTATTTTGTCTATGTCCTTCAACACCTCCTGCTGCCTCAAACTGAAAATTGTGTAGAGAGATTGAACTTATAATCACCCACTGTTTTAAAATTCTTTAATTCTGTAATCATTATTACTTAACATCTCCATTGATGCCCCCTTGTCATGGGAGACAGGCTTGCGTACCCTAATGATGTTTTGAGCTATGCTGGCGGTGGCACAATAGCCACCGGTAGGGTCTCCCATGCCAGACAGGTCAAAACCGAAAGGTCTGACAAACAGTGTCAAAGGGCAGGATGGGCTCTCTAGCCTTACAGCAACCATCCTAGGAGAAGGAAAACTCTAATCCCAAACCCGGGCAGATGGTGCTCGTCCAACCCTGTAAGGTCAACCATCTAAGAGAAGGAAACGCTAATCAAACCTACGGCCCGAGGACCTCACTGCTACCGGCCATGCTTGCAAGGCCAGCAGATGAACATTTGGTTTAAAGGGTGAGGCGTGTTCTGTGCATGCTGCGATCCACCAGACAAATCCATTACACAGGCTCGAAGGACAAATCTAATACCAAAAAAAAAAAAAAAAAAGCATCCTGTAGCGATAGGCAAGGGACAAAATGGCAGGTGTAAAGATGCACTGGAAGCCACAGACCCAACCCTGCATGCAGGTGGTTCAGGACTTTGGTTGCTCGAGGCTGACCCGGGAGATGACAGTCTTGTTCGGCAGAATCCTGAACGACCAAGCAGCCTTTCTTAAGGAGAGCACTGCTTGCTTCATATGGAGAGGGGCCTAGAAAAGGTGGCCTAACAAAAGCTCATCCCCAACTACCTGGTTGGCTAGCCGCGGCCAACGGGAATCTTCTGATACGGTCAAACCAAAGCAAAGAAACAAAGGCGCACACCGGCCTCCAAAGGTGTAAATAAACTGACGCTTGCATGCTGGAACATCAGAACCATGCGAGACTCTGAAGATAGTGGACGGCCTGAGCGTCGTTCTGCTCTAATAGCCCATGAACTGTTATGACTTAATATTGACATCGCTGCTCTTAGTGAAGTTCGTCTCCATGAGGAAGGCAGCCTTAAAGAACACGGCGCTGGCTACATACTTTACTGGTCTGGCAAACCCAAAACCGAAAAACATCTTTCAGGAGTAGGCTTCATGATTAAAAACTCCATTGCCTCCAAATTCGAAACTGTGCCAACAGGACACTCTGATCGCATTATTTCCTTCCACCTCCCACATGTTGTTCTCTTTAGTATATATGTCCCAACTATGCAAGCCGACCCTGTAGAGAAAGACAAATTCTACACAGACCTATGCCACCTCATACAAAAAGTTCCTGTAGAAGATAAAATTACTATCCTTGGTGACTTCAATGCCAGAGTAGGAAAGAACTCTGAAGCCTGGAAAGGTGTCTTAGGCAAGCATGGTGTTGGAAATTGCAATGATAACAGACGCCTCTTGCTAGAGTTCTGTACAGAACAACAGCTGACTATTACAAACACAATCTTTCAGTAGAAAGACAGCTTGAAGACAACCTGGATGCATCCCCAATCCAAACATTGGCACCTCATTGACTATGTTCTAGTCCACCAGAGAAACATTCGCGATGTCTGCCATACTCAAGTGATGCCGAGTGCAGAATGCCAGACAGATCATCGCCTCGTAAGATGTAAACAAAATCTTCATCTTAAGTTCAAACCTAAGAGGGGTGGCATGTTAAAGAAGAGACTCCAAGTCAACAATCTTCAACAAGCTACCATGAGAGACAACTTCCAGGCAAACCTGCAAACAAAACTTGAAGACCATCCTACAGATCCTTCTCCTACAGTGCTTTGGCAACATATCAAAAGCAGTATCCTCCAGTCTGCGGAAGAATCCCTTGGGTTTTCCCACAAGAAAAATCAAGACTGGTTTGATGAAAACAACCAAGAGATCCAGGAGCTGTTGGCAAAGAAGAGAACTGCTCACCAGGCATACCTCACCCAGCCAACTTGCTGTGTAAGAAAAGCAGCTTTCTGTCTTACATGTAGTAAACTTCAACAAAAACTCCGAGACATGCAGAACAAGTGGTGGATCAATATAGCAGAAAAGACACAATGCTGTGCAGATCTGGGGGATTCTAGAGGATTTTATGACGCTCTTAAAGCAGTGTTTGGACCTACTTATCAGGTCCAAAGCTCCTTATACAGTATAGATGGTCAAACATTAATTACTGATAAAGCCTCCATCCTGAATTGATGGGCTGAACATTTTCAAAGTCTCTTTAGCGCCAACAGAGTAGTCCAAGGCTCAGCTATCCAACATATGATACAAAAACTGATGAAAAATGAATTGGACATAGCTCCCACTTTGGAAGAGACCCTTAAGGCCATACAGCAGTTGAAAAACGGCAAGGCAGCTGGGATTGATGGAATCCCACCTGAAGTTTGGAAACACGGAGGTCATGTACTCCATGATAAATTCCACAAACTCCTTGTGAATTGCTGGGAAAAGGGGGAACTGCCATCAGATCTCCGAGATGCAGTCATCATCACCCTGTACAAGAAAAAAGGAGCAAAATCCTATTGCTCAAACTATCGAGGCATAACACTGCTCTCTTGCTGGAAAAATCGTTGCAAGGATACTCCTGAACAGATTAGTTCCCGCCATTGCAGAAGAACTTCTTCCTGAAAGCCAATGTGGCTTCAGAGCCAATAGGAGTACTACAGATATGGTATTTGCCCTTAGACAACTGCAAGAGAAATATAGAGAGCAGAACAAGGGTCTCTATGTAACATTTGTTGACCTCACCAAAGCCTTCAACACGGTGAGTAGGAAAGGTCTGTGGCAGATCCTGGAAAGACTAGGATGTACCCCCAAATTCCTTAAAATGATTATTTTGCTACACGAGGGCCAGTGCGGTCAAGTCAGATATGGCAATGCTCTTTCAGAGCCCTTTCTAATAACAAATGGAGTGAAGCAAGGTTGTGTTCTTGCGCCAACTTTATTTACAATCTTCTTCAGCATGATGCTCCAAAGGGCTACGGCAGAGCTCGAAGAAGACGACGGCATCTATATACATTACCATACTGATGGTAACTTGTTTAACTTAAGCTGTCTGAGGGCTCGCACCAAGACTCTAAACTATCTAGTCCGTGAGCTGCTCTTCGCCGATGCTGCTGCCCTTGTTGCCCACACAGAACAGCTCTGCAGTGCCTAACATCCTGCTTCGCAACAGCTGCAGAGCTGTTTGGGCTGGAAGTCAACCTGAAGAAAACCGAAGTTCTTTACCAGCCTGAACCATAGGACGAACACCACTAGCCCCACATTGCCGTTGGCAACTCTGTGCTTAAGTCTGTTCAGCAGTTCACCTACCTGTGAAGAATCATCTCCTCAGATGCCAAGATTGACAGAGATCGATCACAGATTAGCAAAGGCACATAGCACATTTGGAAAACTTTACAAGAGTGTGGAGTCATACAGTCGTCCCATCACATTCACGGGGGTTAGGTACCCCAGACCCCCGCGAATGTGAAAAATCTGCGAATAATTATTGTCCTCCCCCTCCCCTGCCAAAGCAACCATGGGGCCTCCGGAGGCCCCATAGTCACTTTCCCCGGACTCCCCAGTCTCTTCCTAGGCCTTCATGGGGCCTCAGGAGACCCTCCTGAGGCCCTGTGGATGCCTCCCCAGCCCTAGCCCTCCCTCCCAGGGCCTTCACTGAGCCTCGGAAGGCTCCATGGATGCCTCCCTGGCCCTCCCCCTCCCTCCCAGGGCCTTCATGGGGCCTCGCAAGGCCCGTGGAGGCCTCCCCAGCCCTCCCCCTCCCTCCCACGGCCTTTGTGGGGCCTCGCAAGGCCCCGTGGAGGGCTCCCCGGCCCTCCCCCTCCCTCACAGGGCCTTCATGGGGCCTCTGGAGGGTCTCCGAAGGCCACTTGGAGGCCTCCCCACTCCCTCCCAGGGCCTTCATGGGGCCTCCGGAGGCCCCGTGTCGTGGTTTTGGGAGGGTGGGGGGGCTCCCAAAACCGCAAATATCCAAAACCGTGAATGCTGAGTTCGTGAATGTGGAGGGGCAACTGTATACAGCTGAGGCGAAACACAAAAATCAGTGTGTATAGAGCCACTGTAATGTCTATTCTCCTTTATGGGTCTGAAACATGGGTCACTTATCACCATCACGTACGACTCTTCGAACGCTTCCATCAGTGCTGTCTAAGCACAATCCTAAATATACACTGGACTGACTATGTGACGAATGTTGCTGTCCTTGAGCAAGCAGGGATCACCAGCATTGAGGCCATGATATTGAGAACACAGCTGCTCTGGGCAGGGCACGTTTCTGGGATGGAGGACCATCGCCTCCCAAAAATGCTACTCTACGGTGAACTCGCCATGGGTTAGTGTAAGAGGAGCGCTCCAAAAAAGCGATACAAGGACTCCCTGAAACAACATCTCAGGCTCGGCCAAATTGATCACCAGCAATGGTCTGCCCTGGCCTCACATAGGGAGGCATGGAGACACACTATTCACAATGCTGCAGCCTTATTTGAGAACTCACGCCGAACAAGTCTTGAAGAGAAACGACAATGCAGAAAGAATCACAACCCAAAAACATCACCCAAGGAAACCTTCTGCTGTGCTTTCTGCAACCGGACTTGTCTATCTCGGATTGGCCTTTTTAGTCATTAAAGCGCTCGCAGAAAGCGCGGGATGAGTCCTTCCTTAATCTTTGTTTGCGAAGGGAAGCCAGAGAGAAAGAGAGAGATTACTCAACAAAATAAATATTAAAGAGGTAAGGGTATGTTTGTGCAGGTGATGAAGGAAAAGGCTAAGTCTTTTGGGAACTGATTTTTAACAAGAGAAGACCTTTTAATGGTGCTATACTTGTTTTAATCTTTGTTTCAATGTAAGATTTTAAATGGTTTTAGCTCTGTTGTTTTTTTTAAAATAGTGTTTTAATCTTAATTGTGTATGTTTTAAAATATATGTGTTTTTATTGTAATTGTAATTTTCTGCCATTTTGTAAGCTACCTTGAATCCCACTCTGGGGGAAAGGAGGAATATAAATAAAGTGATTGTTGGGAAAGGTATTTTTTAAAGAAAGTATTACAACATTTAAAATCCAATTTTAAATTTATTTTTTAATTTAGGAAAGACTATTTCTAATAATTTTCAATACAACAAAGGGATATGAAATGAAATATTTCTAAGGTATAGTCCTTCCTCGTGTCACGAGAGCTTCCTCACCCTAACCAATAGCCTCTATTCACATTGAGAGGGACTGAGATCCTATGTTGAAATGTTTATAGATGCTCAGACAGGAAATACCCCAAATTCCTTATATGTCACCAGGAAGCTGGTATCATACATAGCATCTAAGAGAATGATTATGAAACAGGAAGGCCCCACTTCAAATGTCATCATTAACCCTAACCCTAAATTCAGTGGTTCAACTTCTATTTTTTTCAGCTTTCCTGACAAATGTCAGTATAGGAATAGTTTGTCTGTAGTCTTCTAAGGATATTAATATGTGCAAAAGGTTTGGCCTACATCTGGTTCAGGAGCGAGCAACTGTGGAAGATTAGAGGACTGCATTAGTTTTCTGGCAGACCTTCATGCCACACCTGTTCCCGCAAACAACAACAAACATAATTTTTTGCCCCAAACATTTTCTATGAAATGAGAGCATGTTTTTTAGTCTTCCTGGGCCCCTGGAGAACATTTTGGGGGCAAAACAATGTGGTTAAAAAAATCTTTTTGACCTATGCAGGGGCCCGGGGTGTCCAAATATATGGAAATGTCCTCTAGAGATCATGTGTTGGGCCCTGGGGGGGCACATAAACAACCCTGGGGGCTACAGACAGGTCACAGGCTATACTGTGCCCATCTCTGATCTAGTTCCTAGTTCCAGCTAGAACAGACTCATTGAATAAACAGGTTTACCAAAGTGTTGACTTTGTTCTTGTCATTCACCTTCAAGTTGACTTCCACTTCTAACAACTATATCCTAGGATTTTGTGGCCTGATTTTATTCCAAGGAGGTTTGCCATCACCTTCCTCTTAGACTGAGAAAATGTGCTTTGCCTAAAGTCACCATGGCTGAGCAGGGATTTGAGTCCTGGGAGATTTTCACACGCCGAAAATATCGCCGCCAGAAACCGGGACAGAAATATTTCTGTCCCGGAAGCAGCGCCGCGGTTCGCACGCTCACCTCCCTCTTCCGTTGTTCCGTCGTCCTCGCTTTGGGTTTTTTCCTCCCTCTTCTGGAATATTTTACTAACGGGAGTTTGCCGTTAATAAAATATTCCGGAAGAGAGAGGAAAAAACCCAAAGCGAGGACGACGGAACAACGGAAGAGGGAGGTGAGCGTGCGAACCGCAGCGCTGCTTCCGGGACAGAAATATTTCTGTCCCGGTTTCTGGAGGCGATATTTTCGGCGTGTGAAAATCTCCCTGGTCTCCTGAGGTCCTAGCCCAATTCAGTTACCATTCAGTGAGTCAGTCAATGGGTCTACTCTAGTTGAAGCCAACCATTGGATTTAAGCTGTTGAACCCTGCATATATTTAAGTATTATCTCTTATGATAAATGTCTCTCTGGGCCACAGTGAAAAGAGCTTAAATGAAGCATTTAAGCAAATGTTGCATTTTTTTCTTCTGTGGGTTAGCTCCCTGCTAAACACCCAAACTGCTTTTTAAGATCTAGGATTTCTATCTGCTGGGAAGGACACCTATGGTGTACATCTTCATTAAAAACAAGAGTCCCTACTTGGAGGCTTACAATCAAATAAATATGATACAAAAAGACATTGGAATGAAGATAGACAAGGATAACTTAATGTTTCAGAATGATTCCTACAATGAACACCTGGAATGGGCACTGCCCAGGAAGAGGGAGAGCCCCATGGAACTTATCTCTTAGCAAAGCCAATGAAATGGCCTTCCTTCTCATCTGAGCTTTTCCCCAAAGTGAAGCCTCTTCAGATCTTTGAGATCTCTTCTGTAGTGGAGCCTATAGCTATGTTACCATCTTCCTCATGTTATACATATTGACTGAATGCATGGAGACCCAAATTTACAAAAAAAATTGTTGCCTGCTCTGCCATAACAAGGAAGTAGACAGTCTAGAAGCATAGATAGGATACTGTGAGGCACTGCCTAAGTGTAGGAAATGCCTGCCTCCCATGCTTTCCTCCGGCTTAAAGTCTCCAGCTCAAAGTCTTGTCATTAGTAGGGAGCTGAACTGCAGTTTGGGACTCAAAGTTTTAGTGCCATGATGGGAAACAGCAGGGTCAGTTTAAGGCACCAGTGGTGTCAGCATCCACAGGGGGGGGGCATCATTGTGGGGGCCCCTGTAGTAACCCTCCTCCTGCAAAAACATTAGTAATAATCTGAATGTCCTGTACTCTGAATAGCTTAGGTTGAGTTAGGTTACATTGACCTGAAATAAACATATGGGGTCCCCAAAATAAAGCATTGCAGCCCCCCCCCACCAAATTCCTTAAACCAGTCCTGGGAAACAGCTCACAAACTCTGCATCACATTGACTTTCTCCTTGACCTATAAGAAATGTCAGCTTCATGTGAACACATTTATCCTTGTCACTACAGTTTGCCTTTGGAGCCTTCTCCAAAATGCATAACAGTTATAAAATACACCAGTCACTGATTTGCATCAGAGATAGGAATTTTGTGGCCCTCCAGATGTTGTTGACCTGCAATGTCCAGCATTCTCCCAACACAGCAGCTGTCTGGCCACATAGTCCCATTCTGGTTCTGCATAAACACTCAGCAGCCAATGGTTGATGACAAAATTTCCTTTTAGAATGGCATCTTATGGTTAAATAATTTTTGTCTGAGATATTAAAGAAGACCATGACATACATATAAACAGATATTCTCTACCCAGTCTCCCAGATAAAAGACCAGAATATTCAGTTTACCTGCTCTCAGAAGTAGTTTCATTTTCCAGCTGTTGGATGAGAAGCTTTGCTATGGCAGTAAAACTATTACTCATACGATAAATGTCTCTACTCTGGATGCCCAGGATATTGGAGAAGGTATCTGTGATGTGCTTGATCTCCAACAAAAGGATATGGTGGAATGAATGTTCCATGTTGGCCAGTTGATTAACCAAGTAGATAAGGCAGATTCGGGCTCTTTCCTGTTCATAATAACAAGATAGAATTGTTTAACCCAAGATGTCATTGTTTAAAAAGTGGACACCATTGTTAAAAAAATACTTTACTGGGGATGGGGAGAAATCCAGAGCTTCTCTGCTAGCTGCTTTAAAATACATAACATGGATTACTCTTAAGGGTTTGTGCAAAATAACTAATGAAATAAATGAATACCAAAATAAGTTCATCTGGGATAAGCAGAGACTTAGGAAAAGTCAGTGTCCAAATAACACAAATAAAACTTTCATGCAGTCAGGCAGGGAGACTGGACTCCCTTCAAATTCACTGGTGTCTTGTTTATTGTACATGTGGTAATTAAAAGGAAGAACGTGGCACCCCAGGGTGCTGCTTTGTTTTGTTTTGGTAATAGCTGAGAAAAATCAAGTATTTTTTTTGTCAGGTTTGACAAATACTGGCCAGATTTGGCACTTGGGGGAGGGTTTTTTTTTTTTTAGATTACAGCTCTTAGGATCCTCCAGCCCATATGGCCAGCAGCTAGCTTGCTAGAAGATTCCGGGAGTTGTGGTCTACCCCTCCCCCATCCTTTCTACACTCTGAATGTGTACAGTAGTTGGTAACCACTCAGGTATAATGCCAGGTTTGAGATGCCCTTGGGCTTCCCTTCACCTCTTCAACATCCCTAACCTGGGAAATAAATGTTGCTTTGTTTGGCATCTTTCCATTCTACTGAGCAGTATACCCCACCCCCCTGCATCAGTTAAAAATGTAAGGGATTGTGGCCTCAGTACCAGTAGGGCATTTGTTTCACCTTGCTGGGTGCTGACACAAAGTTGGCAAACTATGTGCCTCCTTTAAACAACAGGTTTGCAATGTCCCTCTGGCTAATGAAGAATAGTCCAAGAGTTTTGGTTAGTGATGAAGAACTCTAGAAGGTCAGCTAAAAAGGCCAATCCAGGTGAGAAGAAATTGTCCACGTAGTGCGACTGTGATCATGGAAAGCAAAGCTACTCATTATGAAGAAGATTCATAGTTCAATTTCCTGGCTTATTTTATTTTATTTAGTTGCAGCTGTGGCAAGCAGTCAATTTGCTCATGTAGTAGTAGGTCACAGAGGTGTTAGAACAGCAGTAGAAAATAGGGTTGGAAAGAATATTTGAAAATGTTCTTTAAAATCATCCAAAAACCATGTTTTTTTGAGAGTTGAGAAACCCTGACGAGAAGACTCCTGGACTGATGAGAAACTTTGAGACTGGAGATTTTCAGATGGGGGAAAATAACCCCTGTGGAGATCAGGAGAGAAATAGGGCTGTTCTGCTGCCAACACTCCATTTCACACATACCCGTCCTTCTCCCGATCTCCATTTGTTCTCCCTCCGTCCTGCTTGCATTTTCCTTCTGCTAT
Organism: Gambelia wislizenii; assembly: GCA_030847615.1. NCBI lineage: Eukaryota > Metazoa > Chordata > Lepidosauria > Squamata > Crotaphytidae > Gambelia > Gambelia wislizenii. The sequence goes on along the minus strand of JAUMIR010000003.1, from coordinate 36,204,941 downwards.
TTTCTGCTAGTTTTTACTAACAAAGAACTTTCGTTAGTAAAAAATAGCAGAAGGAAAATGCAAGCAGGACGGAGGGAGAACAAAGGGAGGTCAGGGGAAGGACGGGGGTGTGCAAAATGGAGCACTGGCAGCAGAACAATCCCATTTCTCTCCCAATCTCTGTGGGGGTTATTTCCCCCATCTGAAAATCTCCTTAGTCTATGCAAAGTTTGCATGTGGGTGATTTGCACAGAAATATTCTATACAGGAATATTATTTTCTATGCAGCAAATGCAGTTTCTTGCACAGAAAATTGCAGTTTTCTATGCAAATCACCAATGGGTGAATTTTGCACAGAGTAAGTCCTGAATTACTAATAGTTTTCAAAAACTGTGTGGTTTTCTAGGACTTTCTGATAGTGAAAAGAAAATTGGTAAAATTACTCATTGTTTTCTTTGAGAAGAGACTTAGTGAAGAATTAGATCCCAAGTAGGAAAATATCAAAACAAATTTCAATATGTAGAGCCAGACACATTTCAAGAGATTTCAAAAGGTACGGTGCAACGTCTGTCTAATGAGATTCAGCATCAGTATTTTGTCAGGATGAACCCTTAGCCTGCATCCTTTCCAAGACTAATCAACAAGATAGTTGACACTATCTGCTTTTCAGTGATAGCTTGTACTTGGCCTCATCCTATTGAGATTATAGTTATCAAACTTTTTCTCTCACAACCTTCTAGTGCTATTGCTAGTGCTTCAGTAATGGATATTCTTTGGCCCTCACTTCTTATTTTAGAGCTAGCTTCTACTGAAGGCCCTGTCTATCACCTGCTAGTGGAAGGGGATATTTAAAGAACAGTTTTGCTCCAGCTGTGAGATCCATACTTATGCTGTGTGCGGATTTCCTTATATGGGCTGCTTGTTGGTAACAATCATGTTTGGGAACAAACTCAAAAATTCTGGCTAGATACCTTGTTGTGAGTAAAACAGGCAAAGATTATGGGCCAATTCAGACAGGCAACACATAATGAATGGAGAATGACTGCAGTGTCAGCACTTTGGTCCCATGTGAATTCATGTGAGAACATACAGCCTACACAGAGGCAAATGTATGTGTGTGCAAGGCTTTCTCATGCACTTGGGAATCCCCAATGAAGACATGCACAGTAGGAATAGGAATGCATGTACTGAATGACTCCTGGAATGTGTGATATGATTTGCCTCATACTCATTCACCACGGGTTCAGAGTCTGGATGGTAGCTTGAAAAGACAATGGTCCAATGCCTATTGTCACTGAATGGTGCCAAGAGAAGAAGCAGTTGGGCAGAATATTGTGGGAAATCTGTGGCACCCCTGAAGTCCCCATCAGCCCTGTTCATTTTTGCCATTGGCAGAGAAACATGGGGACAGTTTTTCATTAGCATTGGGGGTGGGGCATAGATTTCCCATTGTAAATTATGTGGAATAGTTGTTATTTATTGATTTTAAACTGTAATAGCAACAAGCCATTTAGTATTTCTAGCCAAGGCTTTTTTTTTTTTAAATCATAACACTACTTTGCCTCTTTCACTGAATTTTATGGGACTTTCAGACAATGACATCCTCCCAAGTGTCTCTTGTTTTTTTCCATGACTTCTTCCATCTTTTTGCTGACAATGAGAATAAAATGGATTAGCTGCACAGTGCCTTCTAAGTGCTTGTGCATGGAGCCCCCCATCTGGAAACAGCCATATCAGCCTTCTGAAGTCCTTACATTTAAAAGGTAGCCTACAAATTTGGAAAGTCATGAGTTTCCATTCCATCTCTCCCCCACCCCAATCTTCTTTCCTGTTTCTTTAGGGCCAGACAGATCAAGACATAAACAAGAGCTTAATTAACATTTAAAGAACAATTTTGTTTCCAAACAATATTTGTAGTAGACCCAACTGGGAAGAGAAGTTTCCATCCAAGCTTTCTTGCTTTGATCCAGCTGGAAAGAATCCATAAATGTTGAAATTTTGCTACTCGTCTACAGCTTTCCCCAGGAAAAAAAAAAAATATACCATTGTAGGACATGTCGTTAATATGCAAAAAAGAAAAGAGAAGTGAAAACAAAGGAAAGGAAATTAAAAAAAAAAGCACAATTCTCTTTAGCATGCCTAAGATCAAAAACCACTGGATAAAAGTGATGTTTGCATTTTGGTTACAATTGCTATTCTAGGCTTGATTTTTTTGGGGGGGGGATTATGTTTATCTTCTTCATGGGAAGCAGATTTTACATTTTATGGACTGAAATTAAATTAATTGACAGAAGAATGATGCAAACAATGAAGTATTGCAAGTTTAAAATATTTTATTTAGCTGCATCAGAAAAATATGCAAAAGGAAATGCAAATGAGAGATCTACCAAAGTCAGTTTAAAGCATGCCACTTAACTTGGGAATGAACATTGAGCTAAAATAAACACAAAAGACCCTTTCTGGGGCCCCGCTTTACCAGCTTGATTGCCTTTTCAAAAGGACAGGGCTGGCATTACCACAGAAACAACAAAAACTGCCAGTATTATGAGATAAATTCTGCTTCCCATGTATCAGCAACTTCTGTGACTCACAAAGAGTTTCCGGATGCACCTTTTTGGATATGAGGCCCAGCTGCTTGGAACAACCAAATGTCTTGGGCCAGGCTTCAGTCAGTTTACAGAAAGCAGGGAAAGAATCACATTATGGTTTAGCACAAACATTTACTTTAACTTATTGGACATGATTCAGATCAAGCTAGTCACATGTGGTTTCCACTGAAATCTACAGCAATGCAGTTAGTTATTACTGTTCTGGATGGGGCTGTATATCCTCTGAAGACAAGGTTCCTGGCTGGGGTGCTGTGCCTATGCTGGTTCACAATAAACAATTATAACACTTTGAGTCCACTTGAACCACTGTGAGTCCATCCTGGAATCCTGGGATTTGGAGTTTAGGGAGGACAACTTAGAATTCTAAGCCAAAGAGCTCTAGTGCCTCACCAAACTACAAACCCCAGGGTAACAGGATGGAGCCATGGCGGTAAAAGTGGAATCATAATACTATAATTGGGTATAGTGAAAGTGTCCTTTGCCTTTGCTCAGCTTCAGATAAGCCCTCTCCTAGGGAAGATTGATTTGGCCGCAGTGATCCAAGCCTGAATTACCTTCTGGTACAGTTACTGTAATGTTGCTCTATGTGGCAATGTCTTTGAAGTGAGATTTTCTTTGTTTTTTTTTCCAGGCTGTGAGGCCATGTTCTGGAATAGTTTCTTTCTGACATTTCACCTGCATCTGTGGCTGGCATCCTCAGAGAATGGTTGGGTAGGTGTGTGTTTCCTCCTATTGCTATCAGAGGCAGCTGGTGGTCTCTATGTGAGTGGGAAAGTGAATTCACTCTGGGTTTTAGTCTGAACTCTAAAGGAGCTTACCGGAGCTCAAACTATTTCTGGGAATGGGTTCTGTCTCAGACAACACTGTGGCCATTACATTTTCCACAAGTCGAAGCTTCCAAACACACTTCAAGGAGAAGTTGAAGGCTTTCACAGCCGGCTTCCATAGATTTTCCTTGGGGTTTTTTTCCGAGCTGATAGACCATGTTCTGGAATAGTTTCTTTCTTATGTTTTGCCTGCATCTGTGGCTGGTATCCTCAGAGAATGGTTGGGTAGGTGCATGTGTGGAGTTTATATGCTGTGAACCCCTGTTGAGAAGTACAGTATATGTAAATTTGTGTAACTGAATTGTTAGTTTCTGGGTATAGAAATGCAAGGCTTGTTAGTGTCTGTTTGGCTAATGTTGGTTGATGGGCCATTATCTGATGAGAATCCCCCTGTCCCAGTAGCAGAACATGTTATAAACCAACCTGGACACAAAATACTATTTGAAATCATAGAAAGTCTAGACCAGGCCAACAACTATCATGTCAGAATGCACAGAGAAGATATTGAAATCCACAAACATCTGGACAACTTCAACAGGAAAGAAGAAACCTTAAAAGTAAACAAAATCTGGCTCCCAGTTTTGAAATACAATAGAATAAAAACTCAACACTTACAAAAGAATTCCAGGGACAGGGGGATTCCCAGAAGGTAATGTCCCATCAACCAACCATTAGCCAAACAGACACCAACAAACCTTGCATTTCTATACCCAGAAACTAACCATTCAATTACACAAATTTACATATACTTCCCAACAGGGGTTCACAGCATATAAACTCCACACACACACACCTACAGAACCATTGTCTGAGGATGCCAGCCACAGATGTAGGCGAAACATAAGAAAGAAACTATTCCAGAACACGGCCTCACAGCTGGGGAAAAAAAAACCCAAGGAAAATCTACGGAAGTTGGCTGTGAAAGCCTTCAACTTCTCCTTGAAGTGTGTTTGGAAGCTTCGATTTGTTGAAAATGCAATGGCCACAGTGTTGTCTGAGACAGAAACCATTCCCAGAAGCTCCTTTAGAGTTCAGACTAAAACCCAGAGTAAATTCACTTTCCCACTCACATAGAGACCACCAGCTGCCTCTGATAGCAATAGGAGGAAACACCATGCTACTATACTACTAACTCATCAAAATGTGCTAATAATACACAGAGGGATCATAATTTCTTTCTGCCCACAATTTTTCCCCTTATCTAAATAAAAAGAAAAACAAGTGTGAAGTAAAGAGGCAATGGCTAATCAAAGGACTTTATCAGATGCAGGAAAACACAGGAAAAAAAACCACATCCGAAATCTTGTCATAAGGATGGGATGATAGCCCAAAGGGCAAAATTATCAGATGCCCACATCCTTACCTGTTCCCGCTGTGTGGTGCAGATGTGAATAAGGGACCACTTTTTTATTGATGGGAAAGGCTGTCAATAAAAAGTGTAGTCTTCTTCACACCCGCACCATGCAGAGGGAACAGGTGAGTAATGATGTCATCTAATAAGATGAGCCCTTTGGGCTATTGTCCCATCCTTATGATGCGTTTTTTGATGCATCTGATAAAGTCCTTAGTGAAAACATACCAAGGAAGATGAGGGCTGCCAGCAGAAAACCTGAAAGATTGAAATGTCCAGAAAAAGTATTAGGAAATTCTATATGTGGAAAGTACAGTATTAGATTCTTGCATAAAGTGTTTATCTCAGCTTATTTCCAAGTTCCACACTAGGATCCATTTTCAATATCAAAGCTAACTCCTGGAATACAAGAAATAAGCAAAGTACTATTTAACTTCAGCAGAGTACTGATTCCATAGAGAACCAAGTAATCACAAGCTGTCTGCACATGGTTAAAATTAATAAAAAGAGCATCCTGGAGAAATGGCATGACTCTCAGGCATCTTTTTTAGAATCTAATCACTGAGTATAGATCAACAGTTCTTGTAGGAAGAGGGACTAAATGACCATGACACCCAAGGTGAAGGAGTAAATGCTTTACATAGTCCATGGAAAATTATTTCCCCACCCCACAGGATGGGATTGCTATCTAATATTAGGGAATGGTAATGGGTTAGTACTTGGATAGGAGGTCACCAACATATACCAGGTGCTATAGGCTGTAATTCAGAGGAAGGGAGGAAGGGACTGGCTAAATCACTGAGTACTCTTTGCCTAAGAAAACCCTATGAAATTCATGGGGTCATAGGTCAACAATAGACTAGAAAGCACAAACGCACACACAATGGGTTTGAACAATGTCCCAGAAAGCTTATGTAGGCAAGGGTGTCCCTTCCAATTGCATTATGTGTAACTGCTAATTGAATGTTCAGCTTTCAGCAGTTGATCCACTTTTATTTTTAAAAATATTGATATATTTGTTTATTTGCTTACAAATATATTCATTTTTTAAAAAGGAAGTATACTGTATAAGAAACATTTCCAGCTAACAGGAGGCACTGTTCATGTTAATTAGTCTCTCTCTCTCTCTGGCTTCTCTTCGCAAACGAAGATTCAGGTAGTACTTACCCAACATTCTGTATCTTTTCTTGTTTTATCTTGTGAAAAGTTCCAAAAGAGATCAGATCTATGCTGGAGGACTGTACTATTGACAAAAACTAAGAAATTAGTAATACACTTTATTCTTTGAAGTGTTACAGATATGTCTTTTGCAATGCAAAACTACATGAGGAATGTGGGGAAAGGTGTCTTGGTGACAGCCTAGAGAGCCAGCGAATCAGCACTATACAAAATCATTTTCTTGTTTTAAATATCCACAAACATGCTTATGTTTGAATAATAGTAACTCTACACTGGATGGCTTGAACCTGTTAAGAATCATTAATTTTATCAAGCAGAATGATAGATCAATAAAATGTTGCTTGCTTTTTGTGCCTTCAAGTTGTTTCCAAATTAGGGTGACCCTAGGGCAACCTATCATGGGTTTTTGATAAGATTTGTTCAGGGACAGTTTGCCATTACCTTCCCCAGAGGCTAAGAGTGTGTGATGTGCTAAAGATCCGGGGTGGGGGGCGGTTTCCATGACTGATCAGGAATTCAAACCTCCCAGAGTCCTAGTCCATCACTTAAACCATTACACCATGCTGGCTCTCACACAAAATACTGGTGTAGTTTTATATAAAGTCAAACCAAATTGACCAGACAATTTTGGGAAGAACTTATTCACTAGAGAAGATGAATCACCAGACTGATAAGGAAAAGGTCACCAAGGTGAATGTGTGGGTAGAAACTATTTTATTTGTATTTCTGAACTGGACACCACAATAAAAATGTTAATTGTTTACTCTTTTCTTTTCATTAAGATACTTGTAACTACATAACCATGTAAGATTAGCTTATTATTTTTAATAGGCATTCCAATTATTTATTTTTGCAAAATACTTCATCTTTTATAGGCCAGCTGTCTTTTGGTTTATTTTTAAAGTTCAGCCCTTTTCTTATTTCTTATGTGTAGTAAATAACATCAAAAGATCAACATTAGTGGATTTTTAAAAGATAAAAGTAGGTTTAGTTTTATTTTAAAAGAAAATCTTTGTACGGCATTAGATCACTAAAAGCTACATAAACTTTAAAGAAAGCCATGAAAAATATCAACATTATTTCTTTAAAAAAAAAATCTAGGAAGAAAAATAGCCTAGCCAGCCAAGTATAAAATTTAAATTTTAGATCCTGTGAGGGAAAAAAAGAGGTACAGTTATCTGAATATCAGTTTCTTGTGAAGCAGAATACTTTCTTTACTCATGTGTGGAAACTGCTTACGCCCCTCTTATGCATAAGAGGGGCGCTCCAAAAAAGCGATACAAAGACTCCCTGAAACAACATCTCAGGCTTGGCCAAATTGATCACCAACAGTGGTCCGCCCTGGCCTCACATTGGGAGGCACGGAGACGCATTATCCTCAATGCTGCAGCCTTATTTGAGAACTCACGCCGAACAAGTCTTGAAGAGAAACGGCAACACAGAAAGAATCACAACCTTTTTAGTCATCAGCGCACTTGCAGAAAGCGCGGGATGAGTCCTTCCTGAATCTTCGTTTGCGAAGAAAAGCCAGAGAGAGAGAGGGAAACTGCTATAGGTATTTTATTCTGCAGTTGTTTCCTGTACCGGAGGAATGGATTATTGTTACAAGTAGCCAGTAGGATGACCACTTACACACTCCTAAAGAAGAGACAACTAATTTGAAATAAAATTTGCATGTGCTAATTTATATAACTAAATGTAAATTTAGAACTAATGACTATGATGTAAACAGAAATACAATGTATGTGGAAGGCAGTGACTAGGTGGCTTCCATGCCTGCTCGGCCAGTTATCCAATAGCTAACAGGTGATGGTCAACTCCAGGGTCCCCTAATTCTCCCTTCTCATGGTTCTTAATCTTTAATCTGCAAATAGAATGGTCTTGGATAACCCTTTAAATTTGTTGTTATTCTGTGATTTCAAGTCATTTCTGATTAATGGTGACCCTAACATGAACCTATCATGGGGTTTTCTTGGCAAGATTTGTTCAGAAGAGGTTAGCTATTGCCTTACTCTGAGGCTGGGAGAGTGTGACTTGCCCATGGTCACCCAGCATGTTTCCATGGCTGAGTGGGGATTCGAACCCTGGTCTCCAGTATCATAGTCTAATGTTCAAACCACTGCACCACGCTGGCACTCATGAATGCTTCAAATACAGGATGCCAAGTAGAGGACAGTTCTCTGTAAAGTAGAACACATGGGCAGCCTATGGAACCTCAATTTCCTCTTCCAGTTCAATTTACTCAATATAAATTACAGTCGTCCCTTCACATTTGCGGGGGTTCCGTTCCACAGACCCCCGCGAATGTGAAAAATCCGCGAATAACAAACACCCCTCCCCCTCCCTCCCCAGGCCTTCGCGGGGCCTTGCTAGGCCCCGCGGAGGCCTCCCCGGCCCTCCCTCCCTCCCCAGGCCTTCGCGGGGCCTTGCTAGGCCCCGCGGAGGTCTCCCCGGCCCTCCCTCCCTCCCTCCCCAGGCCTTCGCGGGGCCTTCGTAGGCCCCGCGGAGGTCTCCCCGGCCCTCCCTCCCTCCCTCCCCAGGCCTTCGCGGGGTGTTGCTAGGCCCCGCGGAGGTCTCCCCGGCCCTTACCCCTCCCTCCCCAGGCCTTCGCGGGGCCTCCGGGGGTCCCGCGAAGGCCTCCCCACCCCTCCCCAGGCCTTCGCGGGGCCTCCGGAGGGCCTCCGGGGGTCCCGCAAAGGCCTTCGCACCGCTCCCCAGGCCTTCGCGGGGCCTCCGGAGGGCCTCCGAGGGTCCCGCGAAGGCCTCCCCACCCCTCCCCAGGCCTTCGCGGGGCCTCCGGAGGGCCTCCGGGGGTCCCGCGAAGGCCTCCGCACCCCTCCCCAGGCCTTCGCGGGGCCTCCGGAGGGCCTCCGGGGGTCCCGCGAAGGCCTCCGCACCCCTCCCCAGGCCTTCGCGGGGCCTCCGGAGGGCCTCCGGAGGTCCCGCGAAGGCCTCCGCACCCCTCCCCAGGCCTTCGCGGGGCCTCCGGAGGGCCTCCGGGGGTCCCGCGAAGGCCTCCGCACCCCTCCCCAGGCCTTCGCGGGGCCTCCGGAGGGCCTCCGGGGGTCCCGCGAAGGCCTCCCCACCTCTCCCCAGGCCTTCGCGGGGCCTCCGGAGGGCCTCCGGGGGTCCCGCGAAGGCCTCCCCACCTCTCCCCAGGCCTTCGCGGGGCCTCCGGAGGGCCTCCGGGGGTCCCGCGAAGGCCTCCCCACCCCTCCCCACCCCTCTGGAGGCCCCGTGTCGCGGTTTTGGGGGGGCCCGGGGGGGCCCTCCCCAAACCGCGAATAACCGAAACCGCGAATGTCAAGTTTGCGAATGTGGAGGGAGAACTGTAATTGTTTTAAGTAAAGAGCTGAATGCACATATAGAGGGAGCCCTAGTGGCGCAGTGGTTAAATGCCAATACTGCAAGTCACCACATTGCAAGTTCGATTCCAGCGGGCTCTAAGGTTCACTCAGTCTTCCATCCTTTCGTAGGTCAATAAAATGAGTACCCAGCTTGTGGGGGCAATTAGCTAACACACATTGGAAACTGTTTAATGCAGTGTAGATGTGTAAATTGCTATTGCTTAAAACAATTTGTAAGCCGCTCTGATAGCCTTGTGGCTGAAGAGCGGGGTATAATTAAATAAATAAATAAAATATATTTCATTACCTTTAGGCTAAATCAAATTGTTAGTTTCAGAGGAGATTCAGTGAACAAATGGACTTATTAAGTCAACAATTAGATTGACAAGTGCCAATGATTCTGTGGATCTACTATAACTGGAACTAACAATCAACGTCTCTGGTGGCGCAGTGATTAAATGCCGGTACTGCAGCCACAATCTTGTGAGTTCAATCCTACAGGGCTCCAAGGCTGACTTAGCCTTCCATCGTTCCGTAGGTCGGTAAAATGGATACCCAGCTTGTTGGGGGCAATTAGCTAACACATACTGTAAACCGCTTAGGGAGTGCTTTGCACTGATAAGTGGTATAGAAATATAAATGCTATTGCTATGGCTAAATGCTAAATGGCAATATTTAACCGAGGATGCTAAGGCTTCCCCATGGCTGCTATTATAGAATCAGAAGCCATGGGAAACTCTGACCAGCCTTAGTGTGTGTGTGTGTGTCCGTAGAGGAGTAATTTAACTTTTTCTCTCCCATCTTACTCAAAGTTACAATTTATATTTCAAGGGAGGCGTCCCTCTGATAGCTTCCATTGGGAAACAAACAAAACCTTTGGAAAATAATTTTGTTGTTGTCAGAATTTGGAAAGAGAGACAGTTAAATTCTCCATCCCACCCCCTGTGGTCACAAGGTTGCTCAAACTTCATCACACCTGTTATTTACATTACTCCCAAAAAAGGTGCACACTAAGTGCATTCTTGCCATTCATCAGATTTTGGCACTCATACAGTTAATGTCATGTTTAATTTGGTATTTCTTGGGGCCTAGCCACAGCAAGGGTGGTTTGTTGTGGACCAAAGATGGAGAAAGTGAAGGGAACCAAATTAAGCCCCCGGACTCCACTTTGTAACCCCTGAAGCCCCTCTACCAGTCCTCCAAAACATCCTGAACCCTTAAAGATTTTTGGCATAATGTTCAAGTGCAAAACACCCAGATATTGCACCCAATGCCCTCCCAAAGGTATGCAAACACACAAAAACATACAATCCCCATAAACTCCCTCAGAACCCCCACCCTGTCTCAGGGCATAATCAGAAATGGCAAAAATCATGGGATTATGACATCAGGGTAGTGTGAATGGGCCCCACTATCAAAACAACATTGTTGTCTTCATGTTCTCACTCCCTGCTCCAGCTGCAAAGAAGGTGTTATTTGCAATTCATGGGACAAGCCATCAATAGATTGTCAATAGCACTTTTTTCACCATACTGACTGTGTGTGAAACCACATCCCATTGTAATCATGAGATTACAGCATGAATGGGCAGAACTCAGAAAGAAAACTTCCAGGTGAGAACGTGAAAATAAAGCACAGGACACTCTTTTTATGAACTCTTCCCTTTAGTTTGCAAGTTTTTAGGTTGTTTCAGTGCTTGTGAGTTCATTTCCTTTGTTAATTAAGATGTTTGTGGAGTTTTAAGTGTACTTGCATCTTCTTGTGAGAACCACCAAACTCTCACCCATGTCAAATCATGGAAGTAAACTCCAATTCTTAAAGCGCTAGTGGTAGTCATGCAATAATTCTGTGGCAGTTCTTTCACATGATTACAGCTACGTGTGCTAAGTGTTATAATGCCATGATGTCCCCACTATCTTCATTTGTGGAATTACGTACAGTGTTTTTAGACTCTAGTCTGGTAATATACTCAGACACTTTGCTTTCCCTCTGTTTCTCCTACAAAATGGCAACTGGAAATTATGCAATGTTACTACCAGCCACCATTGAAGGTGAAATAGAGGGAAAGCAAGGCATTTTTACATGCTCAGAAGGGGGTGTAGCCGATGGGGGAATGAGGGGGTGAAAAACCAACCTTCAGTCACTGTGCAGTTGCTCAACCTGTTTGAAGATGGGTAACAGGGGTCTGCATTTTTTGTATTTGGATTGTACAAGGTGTATAGGTTTCCATGCCAGGTAGATAATTTCAATCTGCTATTTAGCTGCTATCTTTATTTGTGCTTGTTTTAATAACGTGTATACACATTTTATGCATTTCTCCCCACTGTTATTGGTGCATTTAAATATTTTGTCAAAATTCCTTACTTTGGGTCATTTTGCTTCTACTGTTATGCTGAGACTCTCATGTTGTCATCATGTTAATTGGAAATTAAATATTTATTGATATTTTGTTTATATAGTGACTAAATGAACTGCAGGTTTTTGTGCATGTGTTGTGAGCTACTCTGAATGCAGTTATTTCTAGAAATGTTGCTTATAAATGAAAAAAACAATCTAATCTAAAATTCCCCTATGTGAGTTTTGTCCATAAGAATGATGATGGTTATTCATGAATTATAGTTTTAAAAGAGAATCCAGACCTCATTAAACGCAACTTGCAAGCCTTGTGGATTTGGCGATGGCCACTTGAATTTTTGGATAAGGATTTAAAAGTGATAGAATGACAGTGTTTAATTGAAATCGAAATTCCACTCACCCACCCCAATTCTGATTGCAAGTCTTCTTTTCCATCTTTTGTACATGCAAAAATAGGGCAATATAAATAATGAAACATGGGTGCTATCATTCTAACTGCATTTCCATTCATGGGAAATTTTAGATATTAATGGGACTAAACTAACTGAAATGCTACCTTGATATTTTAAAAGAACAGCCCAGTCAGAATAGGTAAGTAATATCAACTGTGACTTCTCAACACTTTGAAATATGTGAATTTCAGTAAATAAGGGTACATGAGCAGGAGAACACAGCAAGAGCAAATAATATTTGTTATGCTAGCTTCTGGCTCAAGCTTTTACCAATCATTTGGGTCTGCTTATAAAATTACATTGCTTGTCACTTTTTGTTTTTCAGAGTAGAGGGTGACCGGTGCTGGTGAGTACACCATTGTCGTTCTTCCCCTTATGCTTCCATAAATATTTTTTAAAGTATCTAATGAAAGGTCTTCCGGATGTCACAGAAACTGAAGCTCGTAATTCAAGTGCCCAGTCTATGTCATCCCTTCAAATAAGTGTTGTTAATGGCTCAGTCAGTCTGTAACTCTGCCAAGTCAGCGTGTCAGAACCATTTGGAGAAATGAGGCAGGCAATAAGATAGAATGTTGGAGACCAAACATTTAAGCAGATACATTAGAAGGAAATATCATTTTGCTCACCACAGATAAATAGTTTAGGCATAGGCTGTTCAGAGCTTAGCAACTCTGACAGGATAAAATGGAAGCCTCCACTGACACCCTATGACACCTGCCTCTTGCATTTCCAATTACCAATGCTACGATGTAAGCCTTTTCAGACATTCAGGTTCTACATTGCATCATGGAGCTGGAGCTGGATTTGCCATTCACATTTTTTACTGTCTTTATGATATACCTGTAAAATTAAACATGCACATCTATATGTATATTACAGCTGGCCAACCCTCCCCCCAATAAATCACTCAAACATTTGCAGAAATTTACCTAGTAATTTAATGAGAATCAGTTTTGTAAAATGCTCCCCCCCCCCATGCAGCTTTCTTTCACTTATTCTTTTTGCAGATTCTTCACCATGCTTACTTGGGAGTAAATGTCAATGGATGTAAGGAGTCTTGCTTTGATCTAATGACTCCCCCACTAAACCTGTATCATTAGACACCTTATAAAACTTTGAGTCTGTTTTCAACCAAAGCATGTTTGAGTTTTCACAAATTTTTATTGTTATTTTTAGGTATTTATACCCCATTCTTCAGCCACAAAGGCTCTCAGAGCAGCTTACAAATTGTTAAGCAATAGCACTTTACACATCTACACCACATTATACATGCTAGGCACTAAGCAGTTTCCAATGTGTGTTAGCTAATTGCCCCACAAGCTGGGTACTCATTTTATCAACCTATGGAAGGATGGAAGGATGTGTGAACCTTTGAGCCCTTGGGATTGAACTCGCAATGTTGTGGCTGCAGTATGGGCATTAAACCATTGCACCACCAGGGCTCCCTGAATGTTGTAAGACATTGCTATTTCTTTCACCATTTTATTTAAAAAAAAACCCACCAAATGTGTTTTGTCCAAACACTGTGTGGGCAACCAGCCAAAGGCTGATTACTACATAGCTGATAGCAGAGGCACAACACAATCAAGCTAATTACAGACAAAGGAATCAAGGCAGTGTGAAGTCAGACACTTATTTTACTAGCAATCAGTTATGAGTTCTTAAGTAAAATCTAAACAACAAGGCATAGGTCTGGCAAACAAGTTCAGAGTAGTCAAGCAGAATCCAAGTCAAGCAAACAAAGTTCAGAGTAACAAACCCAGTCTGGGACAAACACAGCAAGCAGGAACACAATGGGTCACCAGGTAGGTCAGATAATCTCTGACAACATTTGGAGGTCAGGGCTGCATATTTATAGCTCAGCAGCTAACACAGCTGCTGCTTAGCTAATTGCTGCTTGCTATAAATACACTGAGACTGCCTCAAGCCCTCCTTTTGTTGACTCTGTGCTGAGAAGGTGGGTATACATAAGTTGCCCTCTGTATCTGAAGGGACAGGACCCTCTGTCAGAGCTGGTACTGTACAATTGTCTGTCTCTGAGGCCTGTGGCTCTGGAACATCCTCCTGCTCTGGTTCAGCAGATCCTGGCATGTCCACTGTTTCAGTCTCTGAGTCAGAGTCCATTTCCAAGTTCTGGAAGCAGGGCATGACAAGTTTGGAATGATTGTTGTTATTTTGAACAAGCCATAGATTTCCTGATCACATGATCAGGGAGCCACACCAAATGGTGGATCTCTCTAAAGATCCTTGTCATAAATGTACAAGTGTGTGCATGTAGCAGTCACAGTTCCTATTCACACACTAAGTCTAGGAAATTTAAAGGTGTGAAAGGAGCTATAATACCAGTGTGTTATCCCTGAGTTTCTCTACCACTAGGTGTTTGCAGATGTTTCTGCATGATTATGCCTATAAGGTTTAGCCAAGAGAAAAATCAGGACCCTTCAAAAAGTTCCTTTGTGTTGTACAAAAAATTTGTTAGATATTGCAGAATTATAGAGAATTATAGAAAATATGTATACAGAGATATTACTTCCTTGGACTGCAGGTTGAAGTAGTAAATTAAGATACATCCCTTCTAAATCTCTCTGTGCATTCAAGTTACAAACAGGCATTAAGGTTACTGCTTGTTATACAAGCAGCAGTCCCTAAAATATAAATGGCTAATATTCTACAATTCAGGTTATTAATTACATCAAATTGGATGAGCAAGTCCTCACTCTCTGGCTTTTCTTCGCAAACGAAGATTCAGGAAGGACTCATCCCGCGCTTTCTGCAAGTGCGCTGATGACTAAAAAGGCCAATCCGAGATAAACAAGTCCAGTTGCAGAAAGCACAGCAGAAGGTCTCCTTGGGTGATGTTTCTGGGTTGCGATTCTTTCTGCGTTGTTGTTTCTCTTCAAGACTTGTTTGGTGTGAGTTCTCAAATAAGGCTGCAGCATTGTCCCAATGCATCCCAATTACATCAAATTGGATGGGCAAGTCCTCAAGGACAGTACAAGTTAATAGACTCATTTGACTCAGTACAAATGAAGACTCAGATGAGAGTATGTTCTACTGTTTTACGTCACATGAGATGGCAGACAAGCATAGGGGACTAGTCTGAGATGTGACAGTGGGTATATAACCCATTAAAAATTTTTGCAGCACTATTAATTTTGTTCAAAAACTTTGTCCCACTATCCCACTAAAAATTAGGCTGCTCCTTTCTCCAGGGCTTACTTTGTACTAGTTTGTATCACTTATCAACAACTTTCCTTGTCTTCATGCAGCTATACTTGCTTGCAACTGGAACCAAAAGGGTATTGTAGGCCATAAATAAATATGTTGGTCTTCCCTGCTGCTCCTGTGAGCATCACTCTTAGGCCTTTTTGAAAACACTTGATCCCGCAGATGTTCCGTGCTGGTTTATCTGTGGTTCGTGGTGGAAACACAGCCATACATCTTCTTGCTGCCACCTCGCTTCTTGCAACGTGAAAGTGATGGGGAGGTAGAGTGAACTACATGGTGAACTTCCTCCTCTCATACACCTATTTGGTACTCTGATGCAGATGCTGATGACTCTTATGTCAGTGGGATGGTGATTCCACACCAGGTTTACTTTGCATTTTAAAGCAGCTATCTAAGATATTGAACATACTGAAGGGGTAATTTTAGCTTCTTTAAAGTTTAGCCTAAAACCTGGGTGGATTCACCACCTCACTAACATGAAAGCCACCACCTGTTACTGCTCTGGTGTTCTCTCCTCTTGTTTTCTCTCCAAAGACAAGGGTAAATGGGGGCCTCTCTCTTCAATTATTTTAAGGAGCACTCATCAGAACTTGGAAAATGGACTTTTTGGACTATAAACCCTGGAATCCCCAGCAAGCATAGGCACTGGTCATACTGGCTGAAGGATTCTGGGAGTTGGAGTTTTAGAAAGTAAGATTTCCAAGTTCTGTACCTCTCCCCTCTGAATGTTGGAAGAAAATGGACCATCACAGAAGACAATGTGATAAAATCAAGGGACTTATTTGGATCTTTAAGATGTGGTTCAGAACTCTCTTTTCCCAAGCCTCTCTCCTTCCATAGGAAGCAAGCTAGCAGAGGTAAATGGCACTCAGCCCATTGACTGTCAGACATACTCAATTAAAGCTCCCGTCTAAGATTCAAGGGAAGCTAAACTGAGTCCTTGGCCAAGGATCACACTGGCAAGTTATCATGATGGGACTGCAACCAAACAAAAGACTGTATTTACTGGATTAGAAATAGGATCCTGAATGATGCAAAGAGGTTAATATGTTTTGAGATATCAAGTCTGTGCTCTATACACAGAACTTACTATTAGCAATTGTACAAAATGCATAACCATTCATTGCAGATAGAAACAAAAAACAAAACAACACCCAAGAACAACAGCTCTATAACTTCTTAGAATGAACAGAAGCCATCCTGGAATGACAGAGGTTACGATAGTTTTGGATTTTAAGGACAGCAAGTAAATCCTTTGTTCATGCTCCATGCCCTTAAAACAACTGTATATAAGAAGCTAATTTCCTAATATCTGGGCTTTGGTCCAAAGTGTATTTTGCCTGAGTGGGCAGAATTTCTGGTTATGCAAAGCCCCCTGCCAATTCTTATGCAGCTGTTGCCTCTTGCTACACCACATCCCATGCTGTTGTCGAAATAGGGGATTGAAGCAAAAGAGAGGAGGCAGGAAAGCCCCACTGTGTCAGCTGCACTCTGATCACGCTTCTCTGGATCTACCTAATGCTTGGCAGCATACATGCAAAAAACTTCATGGCTCACAAATTACAAAAGCTGCAGGGCTTTT
Source organism: Gambelia wislizenii (assembly GCA_030847615.1). Classification (NCBI taxonomy): domain Eukaryota; kingdom Metazoa; phylum Chordata; class Lepidosauria; order Squamata; family Crotaphytidae; genus Gambelia; species Gambelia wislizenii. The sequence goes on along the minus strand of JAUMIR010000003.1, from coordinate 36,188,032 downwards.
CATATCACCACCACACCTGAAAAACATTGTTTTGTCTTAAAGTGGATTGCTGGTGAGGCAGGAATGCTTTGCTGCATGGAAGAAGTCACAGGAGCCACCTTGTGATTACATATATATATGTATGTATATATATATATATATATATATATATATATATATATATATAAAACGCGAAGCTAGTACAGGTTGAAGTAATTATCACAAGGTGGCTCCTGTGACTGACAATGATGCCCAAAGCAGCACCAATTTTCAATCTATTCATTGGGATGTAAATGTTTGCTTATTTTGTTGCTGCATGGAAGAATGAATAATTTCACCAATTTTCTCCCTGGTCCTTGCTTCTTGCATAATCTGCTAGTACTATTTGTATTTTGGATGTTATTGGGGGAAATTCATTTGCACAAAACCACACATTGTTTTTGCATGCAGAGAACATATTTTCCAGGCAGAAAATGTGTACTTTATGCACAATATATGAACTCCTGCAAAAAAGAGAGAAAGAAAGGGTTTGGTGTTTGTTTTTGTTTTTTTTAAAGGAAGCACTTGCAGGAAAAATACATGTCATTTGCACAGGAATCCACGTGTATACACAAATTGCATAATATTTAGGAATTATTCCCCAACAGAGTGACAAAGGTTGTGGCTGATCTCCTTTTCCTTGGTGGAGTGTTTCAAGTGTTGAGACCCCCTTTTCCCATCAAGAATATTAACCTCTGTCTCTCCTCTAAAGCCAGAGGCCTCTGGAAGCCTTGTAGATATGCAGCAGCATACCATACCTATGGATAACGCCACTGTCTTCAGGTTTCCTAGCTCATTCTTGCCCTTTTTGTTCAGCCACCTATTAAGCACAGGACTCCTTTGAACTTGAAACCAAAAGGGTCAGGCAATCTTTTGGGTGCAAACTTGGAGAATTTACATCCTGAGGGCAGCACATTTCAAAAGTCTAGAGGAAGAAGTAGAAGAGGGCAGGTGGGGGAAGATAGGCAGAAATGCAGAGCCAGAGAGAACTCTGAAAGGGGACTGGGGGGAAAGTCTTCTTCAAGTAATGAATTCACAGCTCTGGTAACGATGGGGAGAAATAGACAGGGAGCTGAAATGAATGGAAGAGAACTTATAAAAAGTCACTTTTTAGGACTACCTATCCTACTGACTGAGTGCATACTGGTTTGAGTGTCAGGCTATGACTCTGGAGACCAGGGCTTGAATCCCTGCTTGGGGATGAAAATGCACTGGGTGACCCTGGACAAGTCACACACTCTCAGCCTCAGAAAATCCAGTGATAGGTTTGCCTTAGGGTCACCATAAGTCAGAAATTACTTGAAGGCACACAACTACAAACAACATCCTACTGACCTTGCTGGCTAGAGTATTCTAGGAACTATAGTCCAAAAAAATACCTCAGCAAATCTGTTCTTCCCCTGACAGCCTGATGGATGGGAATGACAGAGAGAGAGAGAAGGGATGGCCTGTTTCCTGCTGCCAGCATCTGGGGAAATACAACCCTCATGAGAAAAAACAGATTCCCTATGTCTACTTTAGTCAGCAGATACTAGGGATGGAATGGGAACTCAGACATTTCCTGACTGGAGTTGAATTTACAGTTCCTGGCTCCTTGAGAAACTTGGGACTTTTTCAGACAGGACTTACCGCACAAGAAGACTCTGGAACAGTTACGACACTATCGCATGGCAGGGGGTCTGTTTCGAATGACGCTGTCCCTCTCTCAGCGTCGTCCATGACTGTTCTGGGTATGATTGAAGGCAGCTGTGCCATTTTTTACTCATGGAAGTTGTCCGTGAGTAAAAAATGGCATGGCTGCCTTCAATCATACCCGGAACAGTCACGGACGACACTGAGAGAGGGATGGTGTTGTCCAAAATGGACCCCCTGCCACGCAACAGTGTCATAACTGTTCCGGAGTCTTCTTGGGCGGTAAGTCCTGTCTGAAAAAGTCCTTGCTCAGTAAGAAAATAGCATGTTGAAAGTTCCCACAATTTGCAGAAACTTTTCTTTTATTCCTGGTATAAGACAAACTGTGCAATTTTTGAAAACTGCACAGGAGTTTGAGAAGCTGAGCAGCTTTGCAGCAAAAACCTAAACTCAACAGTTTCGTTTCATGCACCATCTTTGCCAGTTTGAATGTTGTGCAAACCAAATGTTACATCCGTCAGGGATGCGTTGATCGTGATTTCCTGTGTGGCAGAGGGTTGGACTGGATGGCCCTCGTGGTCTCTTCCAACTCTACAATTCTATGATTCTATGATACCTGTCAGGAAAAGAAAGTCAGGCTGACTCAGGCTGTAGCCTTTTTGCCAGTTTGAATGTTATGCAATTTCCTTTCCACAAGGAATACTATGCAGTTTTCTCTGTGCTGAAAGCTGAAGTTTCTGGAAAACTGCATAATTTTCTGGGCAAGCAGTGCAACATTAATAGCAAAGCTGTGCAGTTTCTCTCAGTGCAAGAAAAAGAATTCTCGAGTGTCCCAAACTTACAGGATGAAGACTTGTTTCATTGTTCTAAACAACTGTCGGGAATCAGAAAAACTGAGATATACCATCCTTAGTAGATATTGCTCCCAAGACAAATGCAGTTAAAGGGTACAGCTGTTTTGTTGGAAATACAGTATTCTTCCTGCACCCCCCACTTAGTAAGTTTAGGGAACTCCTTGCATGCTTAAGTTCCTCCCCTTCTCCTCAAAACCATCTTAGCCATTTTTGTAGCTATGGGGTGACCATTGAGCCATTCATCACATGACCTTATGATTTAAATATTTTATAATTCTTTGTTCGGTTCTCTTCTTAGAGAAGCCTCAACATGAGGTTTATTCACTTCTCTCTTACACGCACCTCACTAAGCATGCATGAAGAAGAGAGTTAAGCTCTCTCTTACCCGCATTCACCTTTTCTGAAGAATTAAAGAAATATGGATGCTACTGCAAGTAATACTTAGGGAATCCTGCCTTGTTTATCCTATCCTAACCTGAATCTCACTGGACTGGGTGAGTTCTACCCTGATGTCCCTCAGTTATTTAAATATGCTACCTTTGCCTTTGAATATGTAGATCACAAGACTTGTTAGTAAATGCTTTGATTTTTTTTAAAGCAAAGTTTTCCTTGTTTTTATTTTGTTTAAGTGGCTTTAATGACTGAGTGGTTTACAGTACTTACCAATGCTAATTGAGTCTTCTCTGCTTTGTTTCTCTGCCTAACTCTGCTCAGTAAACTTTTATTTTTCTCAAGAAGATATTCCCAAGGACTTGCTCCATGGAATCTTTAATAATTTTTTAATTTTAATACCCATACCCCCCCCAACATGTTTTCTATAGCTTAGGTAAAAGCATGCAAACATGTATTGATAACTATACTATATTTCTGATCTTTCAAGAGCTTAAGATGTAGGTGATCAATGTCCTTGATAGTCCATAGAAAAGACAAACATGCAAACAACAAGCAAAAAGTTGCAGCTGTGGATCCCAAGGCAATATAAGTTTGGGATCTATATTGTCCATGTTTGTTTTTGACTACTTTTCATACAGTGTTTGGAGTGTCAAGTACAGCCACAGCCACACACCCACATCCACATTTAGCCTAAGGCATCTTCCCAAGATATCTAAAGACAAAGGGTTTAGTTACATGGGCCAGAATATTCTGGGCCAGTGTATCCTGCCCACAGATTAGGGCCATTCCTCCACTGTTACCTGCATGCAATGGGCCAGAGTCCAGATGGTCATGTCAGCCAGTCTCTGCAGCCAGTGCTGCTGCCCACACCCCACTCTCTGGATCCAGGAAGCTGGTGTGCTGCACATGAGCAAGGGCCCCTGCATGTGACCAATCCATGCTGCAGAAGAGCAATGGCAGACAGCAGCTGCAGTGATGGGCTGGTGGGTTGGAACAGGCTCCTGCCATCATGCAGGACCCAATCTTTTTTTTTTTATTTTTTATTTTTGCTGGCTGAAGCAATTTTTTACAGGTATTATGTTAAAATGGTGTAACAGGCTTTACCCCATCTTGGCCTAGTCTTCGCCCCAGGGGTCATGAGAACTGTCTGGGGGCAAAATGAGGCAAATGCCCTGCATCACTTGGACTGCAGGGCTCAAAGATGGGGACAAGATAGGGTAAATAGCCCATGTAGACAAGCCCAAAGACTGATAGGCTTCCAAACTCCTCCATTCTGTTTTCTGCCAAGTAAATGTACACTTAGGAAGCTGCCATGAGGTGTACCAATGGCAACCCCCACAAAAAAATATTGACAGGATATTTAAGTGGGCCATGCAAACAGGACATCCAGCAACATCAAGTAAACACTTTAAGAGAAGATCACACCGGACATTCATGGAAACAGGAAAACAGATATAGTGTTAACACTCAATTGGCACTGTAAAATAGAGCTTAGAAATCTGCAAGCAGATCCAAACAACACTGTTAGAAATACTGAAGACATGAATTTGTTACAGCTACTCACAGTGTACAAATGGGGAGAGGAAGTACTCTATTACCACATTACAGATAAATTTTATTTAAAAAATGATAATGCAACAGCCAATGTTGCTCCTAAGAATCCAGGGGTCCTGCAGTTTCGCAGCGGCATGGAATATTGCATCCCTGTTTTTCTCATGACTGAACTGGAATGGCTAAAAACTACTAAGAGCAGGGTGATATTCCTTACAGAAAGGTAGTTTGTGAAAATCTCTGGCATGAATCCAGCACAGATTTAGGTATGCTCTAAGATCATTGATTTATACAGTCTTAAGCACACTTAACTCTTTACTGGATCATGCCCTCAATATTAAATGGCAAATCCATGGAAAGGCACTATCATCAAAAGCTATGCCACAAAGACATTCAGTATATAATTTCTTAATCAAGTTCCTTTTCATTTTAATATGCTCCTATTTTATAGGTTATATTGAAGACAATGTCTAAAGCAATCTACAAATATTTTGATAAAATGTTACTAAATTACTCTAGGGTCCCTCTTGCTACAGCCATCTGAAGTGAGCCTTCACATCTAAAGGCAGGTCATTTATCAGAAAGCTTACAATATTTCTGTTACTTTTGCCAATGGCTACATTCTCATAAAACAAGATTTATTACTTGTAGATATTGTCAGTATGCTACCACATGACAATCTGCAGAACAAAGTATTACAGTTCATTCTACAGGGTACTCAAGAAATATTATGGGGTGATGCGAGATATGTACAAAGGGGAATCATATTGTCCACAAATACGTCCAGGGTCAAAATCTCAATAATAATCCAATGTTCATGTTTCACATCAGAACATAAAATATGAAGAGAGGAAAATGCCAAAACTGGCATTCTACTTCTCTTAATATTCTGTGCTCTGGAAAGGGGCAGGGGATCATTTTTCTTTGTATTTTTAAAAGAAATATTTTTCTGTCTATCTGGCACAGTGCCACAATTAGTACGACTTACTATTAGAGGAAATTAATGAATGGGAGGGGGGTCAGTTTTGCCTAATGATATTTGAATATATAGGTTCCTGGTTTTCTTCTTCTTTTTTTTTATAAAAGCATTTCAGGGCTGTAACTCTTAACTCATTTCCCCCACGCTTGCTTGCTTGTGTCTGTATACACATACAGAGAAACACACATACATAAAATCTTATGGGAAACTTGCCCTTAATACCAAATAAACAGTCTTAGAACTTTATCAGATGAGCCTCTTAAAGCGTTCTTTTGCTGGCATAAAAAATACATTTTTATGCCAGCAAAAGAATGTACCCCTTGCACTTACCTTGCTTTCCCAGCAAAGACTTCCCTGGCAATGAAAGAGGAAGTGAACAGAGCTCCATTCACTTCCTCCTTTGAAATCCCACAGATTATCGTGAGACATTGCACAGGAAATTTAAAAAAAACACAAAAAATTAAGACATAATTATTTTTAAAAAGCACAGGAACACACTATAAAGGTCCCAAGTAACCTAGGGTGGGTCATAAAAAGTGTGTTATTTACCTGGCTGTCATGATGTCACCTGGAAGTGTTTGCACCAGGCCAGCCATTCTCGCTGCATTTATGTAAGTACAACGGTATGAGGCTTCACACACCAGCAATGTCAGCACAAAAGTGCCACAGGGATCAACTGAAAGCATGAGCTGTCAATTGAAAAGTACAAGTTTTGGCGGGGACATAAATGCGAAAGGGCAATGTTGTGTAGTATGCGCACCCTTTCGTATTTATGTGGTGTTGTTATCATACCGTACTTTAAGCATCTGATAAAGTCCTTAGAGCTGAAAGCGACAACTGTCATTAGTTTTTGATGTAAAACAAGAAAAAGTAGAGTCTGGTGATCCTGGATCGGTAAAAGGCCACAAAAACAACCTGTGGGCACATGCAACTCCAAAACTGTACTGTATCCATCCATGATTCATAGTGATTTTATGGTAGTGAGGAAGAACCCCAATGAAACTACTGTTAAGAAGCTCAGGAGTTTCAGAACTCAAAATATTCTATTCTGATTACTGTGATTGTTGTTGTGTGTCCTCAAGTTGTTTCTGATTTATGGCAATCCTAAGGTAAGCCCATCATCAGGTTTTCTTGGAAAGCTTTGTTCAGAGGGGGTTTGCCTTTGCCTTCCTCTGAGGCTGAAAGAGTGTGATTTGTCCAAGATCACCTAGTGGGTTTCCATGGCTAAGCAGGGATTCAAACCCTGGTTTCCAGAATCATAGTCCAATGCTCACATTACTACACCATGCTGGCTCTCTACCGTAATTGTAGGAACTATTTATGTGGTTCATAAAATATTTACATTTACTATACTTCCACTCATTTTCTGGCTATCTGTTAAGAAAGCCTCTGACCAAAGAAGTTCCTTTTTATAAAGTCTTTTTATGCCTGCCCAGCTCTCCCTTTCCTCCTGGTCCTCTATCTAGCTGAAACTATTTTTCTTTTTTTAGTTATGTCATGGGCATTGAGAGAATGAAGAAGCAGGGCTGGACTAACAGACATTGGACTTTATCAGATGTGGCAAAAACTGCATCACGGGAATGCTATGAGGAAAAAAAAAACGTGCAACATTACCAGACGATGATATCCTTCAGCTGTTCCGGGGGCACAGTGCAAGTGTGAATAATGCACCCAGATTTATTGATTTATTGATGGCTTAGCGATTAGCAAAGGCATATAGCGCATTTGGAAGACATTACAAAAGAGTCTGGAGTAACAAACACCTGAGGCGAAGCACAAAAATCAGTGTGTATAGAGCCATTGTACTGTCTATTTTCCTTTATGGGACTGAAACATGGCTCACCAATCGCCAACACTTATGACTCCTTGAACGCTTTCATCAGCACTGTATATACACAACCCTAAATATACACTGGACTAACTATGTGACGAATGTTGCTGTCCTTGAGCAGGGATCACGAGCATTGAGGCCATGATAGTAAGAACACAGCTGCGCTGGGCAGGGCACGTTTCTAGGATGGAGGACCATCGCTTCCCCAAAATAGTACTCTATGGTGAACTCGCCACGGGTCACATAAGAGGGGCGCTCCAAAAAAGCAATACAAGGACTCCCTGAAACAACATCTCAGGCTCGGCCAAATTGATCACCAACAATGGTCTGCCCTGGCCTCACATCGGAAGGCATGGTGACGCACAATCCACAATGCTGCAGCCTTATTTGAGAAATCACACCGAACAAGTCTTGAAGAGAAATGACAATGCCGAAAGAATCACAACCCAGAAACATTGCTCAAGGAGACCGTCTGCTGTGCTTTCTGCAACAGGACTTGTTTATCTTGGATTGGCCTTTTTAGTCATTAGTGCATTTGCAAAAAGCACAGTGGATTTGGAGTAGGTATCTACCAGTGAAGGCCACTGAGCAAGTATCTTCAGCAATCAAGCAAAACAAAATACTAGTTGAATTGAAAGACAATTCATTCAGCACATACAGAAATGAAGCTTGCCACAATATTGTTACCTCCTTCCAGCTGCCAGGCATGAAGACTAAGAGGTGTTGGAGCAGGTTAAACAGTCTAACAGCTAAACCACAAGAACTGAAAGTACTGTTATGCAGTGAAGCAGGCCCAACATATGGTTAGGGAATAGCTCCTGATGTTCTCACGGGGATTCATGAAAAGATCTCCTGAGCATCTGACATAAAAGCACTGGTTCTGGTTCAGAGATGACCCCTGCTAGGAAAAGCACAGTATGGAAATAAGCACACTGTACTTCCCCTGAGGAAGGTCAGCTCTGGGTCAGAACTGCTTCCTGAAGAGTCTTCATTAGGATGCTCTACATGAATCTGCAACTCAGCATTTTGCTCTCAGAGCAGAATGCAGATTACAGTACTTTAATCTGTTCTAAGACCACGTGAAAGAGCCCTGCCATATGAATTTCTTAACAATAATTCTGCACTGCTCCTATACTGATGAGGTTATCACTAGGTGCGGACAGATATTTCACATTTTGGGACACAATTGTTTTCTGTATGTCTCCATTTGGGATATTTTGTCCTTTTTTTCAGGTAAATAATAAGCTCTCCATCCATCACCTAGGGCAGCGGTGCTTCAGCCATAACTTTAGGCCATAAACAATGTTCTTATCAAAGGTGCAGGCACATAATCTCTTGTTTCTTTTTACTGAGACAAAACTGATTTGTTTTAATTTTTTAGTGGCACTCACAGTTTGGATTTTAAAACAATGAGTGTGATCTCTGAGCATTTACTACATAGGGATTTGGGCCCTGCTCCAACTTGTATGGGTATGATACCTGCTTTAGGCAGAGTACCAATATTCTCTTCTTCATGGAGATGATACCCAGAGTTCTGTTGAACCCTGAAATGGGAAAAGGGGGGTACTTACGCTGAGGTGGGGGTGCTTTAGAGACCCACACATGATACCAATATCTCTGTTATTAGCTGGGGGAATTATTAGCTCAAATGGATGCCTGTGAGAGAAGGCTAACTGTGGGGATCTTTTCACCTATGTATGCCAGTACCAGCTGCAGAGGGCGCTCCAGCTTAAAGTGAAATGAAGTATTTTTTATTGGAAATAAACACAAAATGCACTCACAAACACTACACATGTTCCTAAGAATCATACAAGGCTATAGAGGAATAAGGCAGAAAGATTGGATAGAGGGAGAGATTTGGGAAAATAGGGTGATAGTTACCAGTCTTGAAGAGCTGAAGGTACTCAGACAGGCATTTGAAGATGGCACAGGAGATTCCAATCCAGGGGCGTGCCAAGAAAGAGAGTGCCTGGTTTCGTCCACCATGGCACACCTTTCTATTACTGAGGGACTAGAATTTATACCTTATTTCATATCCTGAAGGGGTACTCTGGCTAAGACAAAATCTGGATGGTTTTCCCACCAAGTAGACAAAGGAACTCGAAACTTAACTGATTGCGTTAATTGCTGGGAGACAGGAATCAGTGGGTTTACAACAAGCTAGCAATGGTGGACAGGAGGGGATATAAGATGAGATTTCCTTAGGAGTGGAGTTGGGAATGGTCACTTAATTGTTTGGTTCAATAACTCATTGTTGAGGTGCCCAAGAAGGGGTTAGCACATACCTCCTTAACGACTTTGTCTACTAAGGGGCTTCCACACAACCCTAATATGGGCTTCCTTCCTATAATATTTCTTAGAAACATCCCAGGTCATTGTGACCTCCATCTGACCTTTTTGGTTCACCCCGGTCAGCCTGACCGCAAAGTGTCCAACATTTCCAATTATGAGATAATTGGAAGGGAGTAGTAGGGCATACTAACATTACTTCCTGCTCTTAAAGCACCTTGGGTTTTGGTTACATCTAAAGGAAGGAGAATCACTAGCTGTTAGTGTTCTGCTACCTCTTCCTGCTCTCCCTCTGACTTACTAGGCGATACAGAAAAATCTTAAAATGTTAAAGGGCTCCTGGTCATTGCATTAGCAATGGCTTTGTATTGTGTTGTGGATGTAAGCATTTGGTACTATTAGATATTAAAATATATTTAACAACATTAATAAAAGGGTTCAAGTTGAAACTGCAACTGGTTACCAGAGTGAGCAGGATGTTGCATACATAAATAATAAAGCACTTCAAAAGAGGAAAATTCTAATATAGAGATGCAGAAAAGGAACCAAAAATTCAGGTGAAGATACATGACACTGAAACATCATGAAGTTGGGAGGTGATATTTGGCTATGCAAATCAGGCCCAAACTCTTGTAGAAAAGAAATGGAGGCTCCTGGACTTTGGCCATATCATGAAACGATATGACTTGTCAGAAAAGATGACAATGCTTAGTAAAGTGGGAGGCAGAAGGAAAAGAGAAAAAAAGCACTGCACGTAAATAAACTCAATCAAGGAACCCACAGCCCTGCATCTGCAAGACCTGAGCAGAGCTGTTAATAACACAGTGTCTTAGAAGTCTCTCATTCATAGACCATTGGCCAAAGCTGACGTGATGGCAATAGAACAATAACAACGACAGGAGTGGGGAAAGTGTGGCTCGTAGGCTATATGCAGACTCAAACACTATTTTGACGCCTCCAGGAAAAATGGGGAAAAAAGGGGGGGGGTATTGTTCACTATTTTTTTAAAAAAAAAGCTACATTGGGCATGTAAATGGGAGTGGCCTTGCAAAGTACTATGGAAGGTCAATGTGCCCTCCCCTGATGCCCGGCAGTTGCCTACCCTGGACTACGTAGACAATTGGAGATGTTTAATTTATAGGTTCTACAGAACTCATGAACAGGGCAAGAGTACACAACTCTTTCAGCTGCAAATCTGAAATGTTTTATGAGTCCCTAGAGGAAAAAATGAGATTTAAAAAGAAAGATATTTGTTAAGGGGAATGGACAAACAGAATTTTCTGGGACAGGAAAAATACAAGTTAGGAGAACTAACTAATGTGGATCTTGGAATTCTAGAAGTTAATACATGTGGTATCGGATTCTGAAAGAAAGCTCTGTATAGGAGTATCAGCTATGTTAGGCATGGTTCCTTCTGTCTTGGAAGATAACACAGCCGGTAGTCTGCTGTGATACAAGTCTTGCCTGCTTTAAACTCTGCTGCAATTCACAATAGTTCCTTTATTCCATACTGACACTGTTAAATAAAAGCATGCTTAAAGTATTGCTATTATATAACTGAGTTGGTGATGCCAACTGGGGAACAGGCCTGCTGGTAGTGGACCTTGAGTTTTTAAAATATCCAGTTGTTTTTAACTGCAGAAGTACAAAATAATTCTTACAGGGATATGAAATCCAGGACAGAGCATTTTCTGTTTTTACGACTTGTTAGGTACATCCTTAAACCAGAATAAGAACATTTTGCCCAGTCAGTAGCCTAATTATTGTCTGTGTCATAAATGGTGGCTCTCCATAGATCTGTAGTCATGTGTGTCCTTCCACTGCCTCAATAATCTGATTGTATGGAATAAAGAATTTATCAGCTTGGCTTCCCAACATGTTAAAGGAGAAGTTAAGATGGATACATCTAAAACCTCAGTGTGGTTGAAATGTATAATCCATGCTTGTTACTTTAATGAAGCTACAGGTCCCTGATTTTTCATTCTTGCACTGAGGAAGATCAGGGGGTTGTCTAGACAGTGAAAAAACTCCTCATATAATTCAAGGAGAATACCTTTTGTCCCAATGAGATCCCACAGCGATTTGCCATATTTGGAAGGAGGGGGGGCAAAAACGTTAAAACACACACACACACAAAATCCCTATATGAGAAAAGCTTTTGAGGCTTTCCCCAAAGTTTTTTGTTTGTTTTTTTTTAATGTGGGGGAAATGCACATTCCCATTCATTAGGACAACCGAATCACATTGCTGAACATTCCTTGATAAGAGCAGAAATGGAAACTGATTGGTCAGATGTGCACGGGGAGGGGGGGGGAGCAGGCTTACTGGTAACAAAGTGGCCGGAAGCACCATTTTGGAGTTCCATTGCAGCGATCATGTGCTTTTTTGCTGTGTTGAGGTGAACAAACAGCTTTTTAAATGAAAGGTTGCACTTGCACAACTTGGATTTACAGTAAAAAAAATACTGTGCAGCAGCAGCAACTAATTGAGAACAATAATGCAAGTGATTCACTCCCAGCCACCATGTTGATTTGTGAGCTTCGTGTGAACATCAAACATGGATAGCTTCACGTACCAGTGATTTTGCAACAACAACAACAACAAAACAAAACAAAACAAAACAAAAACCCATGGAGACAAATGAAAGCTGCTGTGAATTTGTGTTAATGCACAACAACCAGCATTATGTATCTTCTCCTCTAGACAAGCTCTAGGATCCTTCTTCACTCATAACTATGATTTACGAGGATGCAATAAAAAGTGCTAGATTTGAAAAGGACATGGACCAAAGCCTGACAGCAAAGAGCTCTGAGGATTCATTTGTACATTAGGAGAAACTAATGGGAATAAGGACTCACAGTGGGTCTCTTGTTTCCCTGGAGGGAGACATTTCAAGTACAACTACCACTCCATAGGTTAGGTTCCTGGCCAATGGTTAAAAAAAGCCATGGACATTTTTTCCAACAATGTTAAAAGATGATGCCACTGGTTTGGAACTATTCAATCTCCTTGGCTTTGTCACAGCTGATAGGTGTATCACAGCTGATAGGTGTATATTAGGACTACTGGAGGACAGCATAAGTTTATTAAAAAATTGTTCTTCACAGATAACAAATTCCATACCTCATCAACATGTCCAACAGCTCCATAGATCTTTGCTGTTTGTCCAATCAGATTTGGGAAACTGTCTCCAATCTCTTTCAATACAGGAAGCAAATCAGCCAATACTTCTGGTTCATAGTCTGATATTTCTATCAGTATATTCAGGATGATGTCATTGTGATGGGGATCCCTGAGGTGACAAATTAGAGAGGGAATACATTCTTTGAGTACCTACAAAATAGATGGAAAATAAAGTAAGATTTCTCATTCATGCATGCAAAAATCTTTATATGTAATTCTCAAAGATGCCATTAGAAGCTCTGTTCTTTACAAGTCATGTGAATAGACTGCTGCCTGGTGTTATACAATACATTCATAGATTTAGTATTTCACAATTAAGAAAATCCTTCAGGTTTTTTTTTTTAATTATCAAGTTTCTTCCCTTAGATTAGTGTAATATTTTACTGATTCTTTTGGAAAAAAATAATCGAAATATCCAATGAATGAAAGAAAATGTACCTAAATAAAAGGTGGAGGGAGAGAACTTTACACTGTTCTTTATAAATCCGTAAAATCCCAAGCGTGATGACTGGTGCAAACAATAAAATCAGGGAGCCAGCCTTTCACTGTAACATCTAAGAGTTGCAGTGAAGTACTGTATATCATAATTTATTCAGTGGCCCAAATAACATTATTTAAAAATGGAAAAGAGGAATCTTGAGTACATGTGAATGTTTTTATGGAATTACTAGTTGTAACTGTTGCTGCCAAAGTGTGTATCTAATACCACAAAGGAGATCTCCTGTTTTCCAGACATCCCTCTTCCTTTTCACTTTAGGAATTTTACCAGATTCCCGGTAAGACTTTCTCCCATTTTCCAAACCTTTTTTTAAAAACTCAGGAATCTTAATGGTGCCTTAGACTGCCCCCCACTCCACTTCAGGGATATTAATAACAGTGACTCAAGAGCCCTCTCTTGTTTACTAGTCCTTAGATATATCACTGCAGAGTCACTCTTTCGGTTATAGGAAGCCCAGCCCCCTTTTGAATGTTGACTTGAAATTGGCCTTTGAAACTGGGACAAAACCCAAAAGACTGTCAAATTTTGAGGCATATACTACAGTTTTCCAATGAGTTACGTAAGCCCCTCTTTTGTATCTCTAGGAAGTCCCCATTTGGAATATTCACATTTAATCTTAAAACTGATGACAGCCACAGTTAAAAATACTCCGTCAAATTTTGAACTGTCTAACACTGTTTCCTAGATGAGTTAGTGACCCCCCCCTTTTTTTTTTTTTTTTTTTTTTTTTTTTTGCTTCTAGCCCCTCATTTCAAATTTGGACTTGAAACTCAGCAACATAACTTGGATGGCAATCAAAAAATGCTTTGTCAAATACTGAGGTGTCCAGCATGAGGTCTCAATGACATAATGGATGCCACAGACATATACATAGACGTTCTATTATTTTTGTTGTTATTGTTATAGATCCTGGTAATGTGCCACATGAATTTTCATGTAGAAGTTCCATAAAATTATGGCATAGGTACTGGAAGATGTAATTTGCATTACCATGTGACAGTTTATCTGAACATTATATGAAACCAGTTTAATCAGCCTGTTGTACAATAATATAAATACATATGTTTGAATTTTATGCAAGACATACATGCTAAAGAAAGCAAGTTTTGAATGCCATGGTGAATCCTGCTTGTGATTAGGAAAAACCAGTGGTTTGGAGAGCAAACCACATAAATATGCATTATATAAATAGTCAGATATATACACTAGGATCATTTATATAATGCATCCAGATGTGGAAATCAATACACACATGTACAAAGTTGGAGAAAGAAGGAAATGGGATGGTTTCACAATGAGAGAAAAGGGAAATGGAATGGCTAGGCCCGACCCAGTTATGTCTGCCTGAAGAAAAGTAAACTGTCATCCTGCCCATCAGATCCCACTTTACACTATAGCATTCCCAATATCTGACTCTAAAATAAACATTTGTCTAAATCTATGATCCTCCTCTCCTCATTATAGAGAATTACCCAATTATAGGGACTCATTAGTGGGAACTTCCATTGAGGTAAGGGTTTCTCAGCCGGGGTTCCCTGGAGCCCTATGTCCTGTGACAAGTTTGTAGTGGTTCTGCAAGAGATCATAATTGAAAAAAAATTTTTTTTCCCCAAAAAGCTGTAGATATAATTAATGTTTTTTTGTGTAGGGGTTCCTGAGACATGAAAAGTATTTCTATGTTTCCTCCAAGGTAAAAAGACTGAACTAGATGGTTAGTTGACATAGGGTTTCGGTCAAAAGTCTAAACATTTGCCTTTCATCTTGAAGACCTTTGCTGCTATATAGTGAAATGCAACAAGTCTGTCTACATGTGTTAGATTTTGGATCTAAAAACCTATGACATTCTCATAACTATATATTGTAATACAAACTTCTTATATAGTAAAAAGCTATTAGTAACAGTTTTCTATGCATGTTTTTCCATTACTGTTTAATTTTCCAACCTCCCCCTTCTTCCCTTCAACAATGTCCTTACAATTTCAGCTGTCCTAAAATGTTCCTAGCAAGTCTTGGATGATGGAATAGATTGCATTCTGTTGTTCCGTTTCTGTAATGAAACGACAGTCATGTAAAAAGGTGCCTGTTATGCTGGCGTGGTGCCAGTGTTAGTGGGAGGTCCATGTGTCAAAAAAAAAATATAATTCTGTATGCTTCACAGGCCTCCACTGCCACTGGGATCACCCCCCCATCTCTGCCTGATCACCCCCTCCCATCTCTGCACAATCACTCCCTCATTGCTGCCCGATCACCCCCATCACCACCTGACTGCCCCCATCACTGCCCAATCACCCCCAATTGTTGCCAGATGGCCCCCAATTGCCCCTTGATTGCCCCCCAATCATCCCCTCATTGCTCCCATGATCGCTCCCAGCCTGTATCTTTAAATTCCCAGCTCTCCTCTTCTCACGAGAGCAGCCGGGATTAACAAACCAGGAAGTGAAAGGAGCTCCTGGGTTGCCCAGCACAAGTGCGATTAAGGTAACTGTGAAACTTTTTGTTCTTGTGCCAGGACAGGGGCAGGAAAGGCGATTGCGGGACGGGAACACTTTTTTTGTTCCCGTATGATAATCTCCGTAGAAATGGGAAATATGATGGCATGGACCATCCTAACTTTAGTATTCAATTATACATCTTTATGCTCCAAGATTTTGTCTAGTTCCTTCATAGCTGCCCTCCTAAGTCCTAGCCTTTTCTGATTTATTTCTAATTGTATTTATTGAAGCATCCTTCTAAAAACAACAACAACAAAGATTAACAAGAAAAAAGTAGAATAACAAAACAAAAGCATTGACAATGATTACATAGGACATAAATTATATTTTCATTCTCTTAAAATGCAAGGTCAATCACTTTGTAATTATTTGTTCTATTGGATTATTTGTTCTTCTTATTTATTGACATTATTTGATCTCATCCTCACAACAGCCCTGAGAAGAGGCTATGTTAAAAGATAGACTGCCTAAGACCTCATTGAGTTTCTTGGCTGCTGGGCGATTTCAATTTAGCTTCCTTGTGCTTGTCCAAGTTAAGTTCTTTATCTACTACAGAATTCTGGTTCCTGACACAAAAAAGTCAAATCTCATTTTTACAGAACAGGTCCCACAGAGTCACAATGGTACAGAAAACAGAATTAACAAGAGACCAGGGATTAGGTTGAAAAGGTGTCATATGACCTAGGCTCCAAACAAAGGCTAAAATGGGCCTCTTCAGGCTGGAAAGTTTCATTTATAGAAAGAGTTATATTTCCTCTGAAACCATATATTTTGACAGAGTTCCCTTGACTGTGTGAGCAGAGGATATAAAATTCCAGGGTGTATTTTTTTGGAAAAAAATTTCTCAAAGACTGCTACAATTTATACTCTATAAATTAGGTATCCTTGTACCTTGTTACAATGCTCTATGCCTCATAAATGTCCTGCTTGTCTAACTGGGTGGATCATACGTGAAACATAAAATATTTTCTGCTGCAATATTTATTTTGCTTACTCATATGCTGGCAATTCTTCACCAGGCTTGGCTTTAAAATTGACTCTAAAACATCTTAGGCTTTACAGAAGATACAGTAATTACGCACAGTACTTAATGACTAAGTAATATTTTGATTATGGAAGATAACCCCTTGTGCCTTTTAAAAAAAAACTGGAAGACCATTACCTTTATCTTGTTAACTGCAATACTTCTATGAACCCTGTTAAGTCACCTCTAATCTAATAAATCAGCTAGCATTCTAAGCTCCCCAAATACAATCAGCACCATAGTCACAATATGAAAGTAACATTTTTCCTTCTGTGTTTTTCAAATGTAGCAGAATAGTTGCTTTTAGTTACTTTTAAAAACACCTGAATTCTGCTGGCCTGTACAGTTGTCCCTCAGTATCCACAGTTTTGGTATCCATTAAGTATTCACGGCTTGAAAATATTCTTAAAAAAATAATAATCCAAAAAGCAAACCTTGATTTTGCCATCTTATATAGGGACACCATTTTGCTATGCCATATAATGCATATAATGGGACTTGAGTATTCACGGATTTTGGTATCCACAGGGGCGGGGGGGGGTCCTGGAACCAAACCCCAGCGAATATGAAGGGACAACTGTAGTTAAATATCCCTGCTCTGCTCCTGCCTAGTTCCTGCTGCCTCAATATGCACAATAGCGTGGCAGTGAATCTTCTCTAGATTTTTGTTTTAATTGTAAAGAAGCTGTCTAAAAGTAGAACTATGTCCCCAGAAGAGGTTCAGTACCTTTAAAATCTCCTTAAAGTTCAGCCTAAAGTACTGAGTGGATTCACCACTATCCAGAAGCTGCCACCATCAGCTCCACTGATGAGGTAACAGCACAGGCCACAGCACGAGCCAGGACTTGCCATATTCCTTCTCCACCATTTTGTGAGTCCACACCCCCATAATGATAACAAGTAAGCGGGGGGGGGGAGTTATAGTTACACTGCAAAAGGAATGGTGTTATCCCTCATTATCATGCTAATATAATAGAGTTGTACATTAATCACTGAGGAAAGAAACTAACATAAAGCAATTAGTTATTTGCAACTAGTTAGTTCCAACCTTTGATATTACTTGAATTGTTTTCCTCCTCTATTAACACTGACTGCAATACATTTGCTAGTACTTCCAATTATGGTTTGGCAATCAAATCAAGCTATTTGGTAGCATTTACTGAAAAAAATGGTTGCATTTACTGAGCAAATCTGTTAAGCAGCACTGACAACCTCCCCAACCAAAATTTGGTATATTTAGTTGATCTGTAAGAATTAAATTAGCTCACTATAGTATTATAAAAACATGTAAGTAGAGTTGTTTTCAAGTTTATGTGAGATTATTAGTTAAGCATCCTTGCCTGCTAATTGGGTTGTGGAGGCCACCACCGCTTTCACCTCAGCCTTGCGCGCCTCAGCCTGGGCAAAAGAGACACACTCCTCTGCAAAAAATCCATCTCCTGCCCTGGCCACAGTGATCTGGCAAAGCTGAAGTGGCATTAGCTATACCACAGAATTGCTACACACACACACACACACCACTCTGTTATTTTTAAAAACATATTTAGAATCTGATCATGTGGTTTTGCTAAGCTGGGGACTCTAACAATCAACATAATGTGCTGACTGGGTGAATCCCTACTCCACACATATCTGTGAGCTCAAGCAGTGTAAATATACCAAGTGTCATGCCCCAGGAGCCTGATGAGGCTGTAGAGTCAGAGAAGGAGGAGGAGGAGGAGGAGGAGGAGGAGGACATGGCAGGGAATGGCCTTAGGGACCCTGGCACAGGTTTATCTACACCTGTGCCAGCAGGGAACCCTGCCAACCTAGAGGCTTGAGCAGAGGAAGAGCCTGGTCTGAGTGGGTTGGCATCAGTCCTAGCAGAGAGTCCTGTCCACTCAGATAAGGATGAAGAAGAGGAGAGAGACTTACCTCCACCATCGTATACACAGTACTGAGTGCAAAAGCAGGCTCAAAGGAAATCTCTGAAAATTTATGAGAGGAACTTGCTCATTAAGAAACACCTGGCAAAGCCTTAATTGCTTTACATAGGCTGGGAGAGACAATGGAGGCTTTGTCAGAGTTCAAATGATCTCTGTGGAGAAAGCTTCCTGAATCCTTGCTGGCTTGCTGAGTGCCTTGACCTTGGACTGTTCCTGATCTTACTGGCCTATGGACTGACTCCTGGACTACGCTGCCCTCTTGACCTTTGGCATATATTCTGGACTCTTCTCTGTGTGGCTTTTGCCTGCATTGCTGCCTTTCCTTTGCTTGCTCTTCCTAATTAATTATCACTGGAGCTTGGCTGCTTTCCCAGCTCTTGTTTAACTCGCTGGCAATTTTGGAATTGCTTTTGGACACCATCCCAATCTAGTCAGTGATGCCTGAGACTAGGATCATGCCTTGGGAACCCTGTTTTACTACTCTGTGCAATATTATACAATATGGAGAAATTATGTTTGACCTTGGAATTTCACTCATTGACAACTAACTACTTGATGAATGTTGTGCATCTAAAAGGAACAAGGGAATACCAATTCTTGCTCAAGGAATATCTTTTGAACTATTATCATGTTCTACAAAGCAGAGGTCCAGCATTTAAAAAACGAGTGAACAAAGTGTGGGGCTGCAGGTTATGTGTTGCCGTAGGGCCATTTTTGGAATTAAAAAAATGTTTTCCCCCAAATGACCTCCAAGGGGAATGGGAGGACATTTTAGCCAGACTTTCCCCCTCCCAGCCATTTTAGGCCCAGGGAAGCCTTTTTAAAACAGGAAGTAAACTAGAAGTTACTTCCAATCACTTCCTATTTTTAAAAAAAGGCTTCTCCTAGGCCTAAAATGGCCTGTGTGGGGCAAAAATGCTTCCATGCTCCCTAGAGGGCATTTGAGGGCAAAAAATAATTTTGAGTTGGCAGAGGTGTGGTGCATATGTAGCCCTCCAAGGTCACATAGGCGTGGTTCCATAGCCTCCCACAGTTGCCCATCCCTGATTTAAAACAAGGCCAACAAGCACAAGCTCAGAATTTCCCCTGGCCATGGTCTTTTTCACATGGGCTTTTTATTCCATGGCAGGCATAGAACAGGGTCGGGAAAGGGTCTCCTGTTCAGACAACGCTGATCCATCCCATGCTGCCCCCATGCTGCTCTTGGAATATTGCATTCACGATGAAACATCATGAATAGACCACCCATTCCGTGTCTGTCACAGAATCACAGGTGTGTGAACAGGAGCCCTGTTCCTATCCCGCAATGTCAGCTGCAGGTGGGGAGTCTGTTCAGAACACTTCTGGTGGAGATCGGGACGAGGAGGTAAGTGGCACCCTTTCCCCCCTCCATAGGTTACTTGTTTTTTTTTATGTGTTTTTGTTCTTTGTTTACTTTTTAACTTTTTTGTTTGACTTTTGTTTTTAAATTTCCCACACGATCATTCTCTCACGAGAACAGGCAGAATTTCATTTCCAGGTTGTAAATGCAGCCTTACAATGGCTGCATTTACTCCCGGCCAGCAAGGGGAGGGGGAGAACGTTCCTGCCACGGGATCAAGGTAAGTGTCTGAAAGATTTTTGTTTATTCTGTGACAGGGACAGGAGTGAGGGTAGTGAAGCAGGGACAGGGCAAAAGGCCCCGTCTGAAAATCTCTTATCTCCCTGAGAGCACCATGGGTCTTATTTTTCTACAGATGAACTTCGTCAGAGTACTTCCCTCAGGTCATTAAAGCTAAAACAGCCTGCGTGGCACACATTCTGCTTTTTTTTTTTTTTTTTTTTTGGTCAACTTCTGCCACCAGGCCAAGGATACATTGGCAATCTTCCAAGCCAAGTTCTCCATTTATGTTTTTGTTTAGATTCAGGAATAAGATAAGTATTACATTTGGACTTATAATTACAAGTGGTGAATAGGATAAGTAAGTGAAGCATCACCTCATGGGAGCTGGTATTTATTGTACCATAGAGAAGTACTTTATTCTGGGATGGAAATTCCTTTACTTAGTATGTATGAGGGCATCTTCATACAACACTTTTGACAGGCTGCAGCTCTGCCAGAAAGTGCAGATGCTAATTCTTAATTCTTCATTTTTGTGCCTAATCTCTAAACAGATTTTGAACTCAGCAAAGTGCAGTGAAACATTGAGGCTTCAAGGAACCAGATGCTGAAAGGTCAGCCATATTAGAAGTACAAATAAATTATTTGTGTACACTCCCCTGGACTACAAATTATTTTAGCATACACTTAGTGGGAACTGTTCAGCCCCTTCACACTGTACAATTATAGTATTATGATTTCACTTTAACTGCCATGGCAACATCATACGGAATTCTGTGTTTTGTAGTCTGATGCAGCCTTATTTGAGAACGCACGCCAAACAAGTCTTGAAGAGAAACGACAACGACAACACAGAAACGACAACGACAACACAGAAAGAATCACAACCCAGAAACATCACCCAAGGAGACCTTCTGCTGTGCTTTCTGCAACCAGACTTGTTTATCTTGGATTGGCCTTTTTATCATCAATGCGCTTGCAGAAAGTGCGGGATGAGTTCTTCCTGAATCTTCGTTTGCGAAGAAAAGCCAGAGAGAGAGTCTGCTGAGGCACTAGAGTTCTCTTGCAAACTGCAAATCCCAAGATTCCATGTTGCAGTTAAAGTGGAATCTTCATACTATAATTGTGTGGTGTGAAAGAGCCCCTGATTATAATGAAAATGTATCACAATGAGAGGAAACATCATGGTGTAGTGGTTTGAGCATTGGACTATAACTCTGGAGACCAGGGTTCAAATCTCCACTCAGCCAAGGAAGCCCACTTGGTGACCTTTGGCAAGTCACACTCTTTCAGCCTCAGAGGAAGGCAAAAGCTTCCTCTGAACATATCTTCCCAAGCAAATCCTGTGATATGTTTGCCTTACAGTCACCATATGACAGAAATGACTTGGAAGCACACAACAACAACAACAACAACAATTAAAACTAGACTCCTTTGAACTAAAATCGCATACATTGAGCTTGGACATATTTGAAATTAATTAACATTACCTCTGGCTGTTTTTTCTTTGCAACTGTTAGCAAAAGTCGTAGAAGGTGGTGCTGTTCAGGCTGTTCCAGATATGACATCAGTGCCACAAGTTCCCTCAGGTGGCTGTTAATGGGCTGAGACTGCTTTTCATACAAAGAGGGTAGTACCCGTAGCAACATGGAATTCCCTGTTAAGAAAATGAGACCATAAAAGACACAGAAATGGTGTGCTGACCACATCTCTCAAACGGAAGAGATAAAAGCAGTGAACAATCAGGAATTTATTAGGGAATGATATTTGCAGGAGCCAAAGTTTGTGCTGAAACATATGGAAGAAGAAGAAGAAGAAATTGCATCAAGATACCAAACATTATCTAATGTGGAATGTGACCAAGTGAGGAAACATGGTCTGGTGCATAAAGCAAATCTGCTTGAATTTTCAAAAATTTGGATATTTAATTGAGCACTAAATCACAGTGCAATCATGAGCTAAATGAGCATAAAAAGGAAAGCAAATCATTGCATTTTAACTCCCCTCCCCAGCATTATTTGATGGATTTAAAAAATCTATATTAACAGAAATCTGGAAACAATTTTGAAAAGTATACAATCAGGACAAAGGTAAACTGAAATATAACCAGTTAGGATGCCATTTCTTGGGACTGAGGAGCTGGGTAAGCATAGAAAATGAAAGAGACAAAATATTCTCACAGTTTTGAAAGTATGTTTGAAGATGTGCGTGCACAATTTAATTTGAAGCCAGCCTTCACAGAGAAATATATAACATGAAACATTGTACAAACTGGCCCTGGAGTGATTGAAGTTTCATGCTGACAACATATGGAAAACATCTGCCTATCAGTATATTACATGGTTTCACTCTCTAAATCTTCTAAACATACTGAAAGCCCTATGGATTCACTTTCCAACAAAAAAGAAAAGGTGGGGGGAGTGCACATTGGCCTCCTTTACTTTCTTTCATTTTAATTTGTTCACTCTCTTAACATGAAAAACAACCAGGTCACTCATCAGTTTGTATAACAGCAAAACTTCAGGCTATTTGGTAGAAACTTCAGCTGTTAGACCACTTCCACTTCCAACAACAAACATCTGGAATGCTATATATATGGTGCAACATCTTCTAAACAATACTTAAATTATAACTTAAATAAATATCTACACCACAGAACAAAAATGGAGTTACTTTCAATGGGATGCCCATTTCTGAATCCTTAAGTCCCCTTTTAGTTTCATTGTTTCACAAGGGATGCCTGAAGTGTCTTTTTAATGTGCGCTTTCATCAGCGCTGTCTACGCACAATCCTAAATATACACTGGACTGACTATGTGACAGATGTTGCTGTCCTTGAGCAAGCAGGGATCACCAGTATTGAGGCCATGATATTAAGAACGCAGCTGCTCTGGGCAGGGCACGTTTCTAGGATGGAGGACCATCACCTCCCAAAAATACTATTCTACGGTGAACTCGCAACGGGTCAGCGTAAGAGGGGCGCTCCCAAAAAGCGATACAAAGACTCCCTGAAACAACATCTCAGGCTCGGCCAAATTGATCACCAACAGTGGTCTGCCCTGGCCTCACATCAGGAGGCATGGAGGCGCACTATCCACAATGCTGCAGCCTTATTTGAGAACTCACGCCGAACAAGTCTTGAAGAGAAACGACAATGCAGAAAGAATCACAACCCAAAAACATCACCCAAGGAGACCTTCTGCTGTGCTTTCTGCAACCAGACTTGTTTATCTCGGATTGGCCTTTTTAGTTGTCAGCGCGCTTGCAGAAAGCGCAGGATGAGTCCTTCCTGAATCTTCGTTTGCGAAGAAAAGCCAGAGATTTCATATGCTTAGATATTGATAGCACATTCTGATAGTATGCTTTCTCTACCAGCATTGTTTGAGGGAGGAGATATGTCCTGAAACATACTGGGAACAGTCTGCTTTTGGTCCTGGATGACGCTCCCTTCCAAGTCTGTGCCATAGCAGACACACCAGTTTCTCAAGAGAGAGACACACAGGAGATTATCAGAAATGTTCCAAAACCACCCAAGCAGTATGCCAGGACGATGTTACTGTCCCATGATTGAGACCCAGTTTCAGACATCCTCAATGTGTTCTGTTCCTGTGCCATAGCCATTAGTAAGGCATCACTTTTCATTGACAGAGAGGTCCTGTCAATAAAAAGCAACGCCTTACTAACAGCTGCAGCACAGGAGAAGAATGCAACGAGGACAATGTTGTTTGAAAGTGGGTCCCATTCACGGGACAGTAACATTGTCCTGGTGTGCTGTTCGGGTGGTTTTTGCTGCACCTGATAATCTCCTATATTAACATTACCACATTATTCCTCAAAATAATAGGCCTCCTGAGAGATAGTGCCTGCTTCAAACATGCTTCGTGTTACAGAAAGCTGCAGTGTCAACTTATGAGTAGACATTTCAGCAAGTTGGAGCACCATCTTGCCAAGAGTAAGCATGGTTAACAGTCATATCCCAGAATGCCACACTTGCCTGTTTTGTACTCACTCTACACTCTTCTTTCTGAATGAAATACAAAGTGACATTGCGGTACAGATGATAGATGACACAGGTTTAGAAATATCATCATCACAGTATAGAAGGAAGTTCCACTAGGAAAGGAATACTAATGCTCTTGCTATAAAGGAATGGTGGCCAGCACCCAATAATGTGTTTCTTTAATACTGTATCTGTTAACAAGCTAATATAACACTACTGCAACAAATATCTCATATTCAGGAGGAGATCTATTCAACAGAGGCACTGCACATAGTCTGCAAAGTTACTTTTTGATTATAACTCTCAGAATCCCACAACCACATCTGCTGAAGGGCAAATATTTTATTTTGTTTGTTTATTAAAATTCTGCCCAACACCAAAAGATCTCAGGGCAGCATACAGGTAAAATCAATACTAATAGGTTAAAATAATTCAAATAATTTAAAAATAAAGAGACTAAAATGTATTAAACACATTAACAAGTTAAACCAGTTTTTAAATCCTCTGTATAGCATTTGAAATAAATCAGTGAGACCTAAAGCTTTAATAAATAGCCATATTTTCCTTGGTGCTTAGATGAAACCAATGTTAGTGCCAACCAGGTCTCCAAGAAAAAGACATTCAACTATTGGGATGCCTTAGCTGACAAGGCCTTCTCTAACCTCCTCACACTGTGTATTGATCTCACTGGTGGGACACAGTGGAGCCTCTCCTCAAAAGATCTCAATCCAAGACACATGCAGAGAGAGAGCCTCCCTTAGGTATCAAGATCCCAAGCTGATTAGGGCTTTAAATCTCATTATAAGCATTTTCAATTGAACCCAGAAGAATATTGCTTGCCAGTACAACCTTTTAAGGACTGGCATTATATGAGGTCTATTTGGTACTTGGGTCAGCAACTGAGCTGGTGCATTTTGCACTACTGTAGTTGCAGCTTCTGAATCTTCTGCAAGACAGCCTTACACTGAGCTACTGTTTTGGCCAGTTTTCAGCTATTTTATTCCCATTTTGGCATTGATGGAGGGTCCTGGTACTTAGCAGACCTAAACCACTGTGCTTGTGTCCACTTTGGTGGGCTTTTGCAGAGTTTTGAGCAGAAAAATGGCACCCCATTTGGCATTTTTAAAAGGGGGGTTGAAGTTTTGGGAGGAATAACTATGATGGGTTTTCTGTGGGATTTTTCTGGGCTGTGAGGCTGTGTTCTGGAAGAGTTTTCTGATGTGTCGCCTGCATCTGTGGCTGGCATCTTCAGAAAATGGTTGGGTAGGAGTGTGTGGGGGGAGTTATATACTGTGAGGCCCTGTTGGGGAGGATATGTAAATTTGTTTATTTGAATGGCTAGTTTCTCGGTGAACTAGCCATTCAAATACACACATTTACATACCCTCCCCAACAGGGGCTCACAGTATATACCCCCCCAACCATTCTCTGAAGATGCCAGCCACAGATGCAGGTGAAACGTCAGAAAGAAACTCGTCCAGAATACGGCCTCACAGCCTGGAAAAAACCCATGGAAAACCTATGGATGCTGGCCATGAACGCCTTCGACTTCACAACAACTGGGATGGATTGAGAATTGCAAAAGTACAGTCTGGGCTGCACTTTCCCCAACCCTGGACTAAAAAGATTATTGGTCAGATGTAGCTGGTCTTTACTTCCATTTTTAGCTATGATTCAAAAGTCTGCTTAATACAGTACAGCCCTCGTATCCACAGGAGATAAGTTCTCAGACTTTCTGCAGATATACAGAACCACAGATAATAGCTAACACTATATTTTTGCTTCCTGTGGCTAGGAGGAGGCCGTTCCCTGCTCACCTGCTGCCCTGTGGAGGGCAGGGGAACTGACCCACTCCCAACTTTCCACCTTCTAGCCACCTAGAAAAAGTCCACTAACTTTTTGCCCCACCGCAGCTGGCTTGTGGAAGGCAAAAGGTTCTGTGGCCACCACCACTGGGGCAAGAGAGTCTGCGGGGCCATGGTGGCCAATGGTGCATGCCATTGTCAATGGCCTAGCCATGAGCTGTGCCCCTGGAGGCACCTGGGAACTAGGCAAACAGTGCATGTCATACACTGATAAGAATATGCAGCAGGCACCACAGAAGCTTATATGTGATTCTCATGGGGTTGGATTGAATGGGGTGGTGGGAGAGGAGCTGAAGCCATTCCTGCCCTGACCTATCCTTCCTGCCTACATGTGAGCTGAGGAGCTGCTGCCAAGTGTCATTTCTGGTTTGTTGGAACAAATGATGTGTTCTCCCCCCGAAAGGAAAGGGTGTCTCCGTACAACTGGAGGAAGAGATCAGAGTGAGAAGATTGGTTCCCCTGCCTTCCATGTGTCAGCAGGTGAGTGTGTGTGGGGGGGATATTTTTGGATCCCTGCTATGTGAACCACGGATACTGGTCCTACAGATACAGAGGTCAAAATGTATATATAATCCTGCATCAATTATCTTTTTTCAAAAGTTCAGGGACCAAAAAGTACTTGTTTCACTTAAAAAAAAAACCTGTATTTTTATTTGCAGATGTTTATAGGTCACTATAGGACAAAAGAAGTGGCTAACAAAAAAATTAAAACATCAGTAACACACAATTAAAATCCAACGAACAACCTAGTAAAAAATGAATCCCAAACCAGAGTGCTAAAACAAATGCGAGCATTAACATCAAACATGCATGCAAACTATTTCCATCAATCAGTTCCATAGAACCCTATAAAAGTACAGAGTATGAACAGCAACCCCCACATCCCTGTCCTCATCCATGATGAAAGTGTGTCGTGACAATGTCATCATCAACTAGGAATGCCTGAGTCAGCAGCAGACTAAGAAGGATTGCCTCCTAGGCCTATCAGGTCTTTTCCTCACATCACAATGAGTCAGCCACTATTACTGACAATGGTCTGAACCAGACACAGGATGCTTCAAATGAAGTCAGATCAAGCACCCAGCCAGACAGTGGAACAAAACACTCCTACATTTTGTTCTTTTGATGGAGGAACTCCACACTTGACCTGCTAGTCAATTCATTTGAACCAGTCCATTCCTGCTTTAGATAGCCAAATAAGGTATCTTATGCATAATACAGAGGAACACACTGAGATCAGAGACCTGACATTATCATCATTCACCTATGTACGTTAAGCCTCCATAGTGATTTAGAAATAATGATGCATTTCATACCTACTACTAATGGGGGGAAATGAGCATCAGGCTGGGATTTCGAACTTCACTTTTTGTAGTGCAAACAGATGTTCATTCTTAAACCCAAAGCTGTCTTTTCATATCAAGCTCAGAAAACAGTTGAGCACTTGTGAATTAAAAAATGTGAGGTAAGTCTTGGCTAATGGATTGATTATCCCAGAGGGGAAATGTTTGGCTAATCAATTATGAGCAGAAAAGGGAATAATCTCTTGCCTGCCTAGTCCTAATGGACATTTTCTATTGATGGTGCTCTACAAAGAGTCAATTGATTTGACCAAATTTTGCCCTATTATTGACCCAACAAAGTATCACCACTGTGTTTCAAATTTCACACTGTGTTATTTTCGTGATGGTCAAGTACTGGCTGGCTGACCAACATTTCTATAGGATTTTTGCAAAGCCATTGCCTGTATAATATTCTTGAATGTCTAAAACATGAGATTGGGGTTGGAAGGAAATCTGTTTTACAGGAGATGCCTCTAGACTTCTACAAGAAACTACTTTTTTGGATTAAATGCTACCCTCAATTATTTACTATCTGTTTACATGACTAAAGCTTTTCAGGACTGCACTGTTGGCCCTATCTTTGATGTTGCACAGACTTATATAGCTCTGCACTTCTGACCTCCATGTATTGAGTAAAAGTCTGAAGAAGGAGTAGGTTGTTCTCATGAAGGCTCCCTCACAGAACTGGGAGTTCATGACTAAGCTTTAATTTCATGATAACCATTTACAGAAAGTGAGCATGGTGTAGTGGTTTGAACTTCAGACTATGGCCCCATCTATATGAGGTCAGTAATAGCTCTGCAGTAGTAGCAAATTGCAGCAACTGCAATTTGTCTTAATGGTGTTTTGGTCCCCAAAAGCTTTGCATATATACTGGTCAATGTGGCAGCTGCAGGTGATTTACTCGCATTTTTACTTGCCTTATTTGCTGCTGCCAATTTTTATTTTAAATAAACTATTTTACATTGTGCACTTTAGCGATATTTCACCTGAAGAACAACAGAAAAAAAACAAGACATTTAATCGCCTTAGTGATTGCTCGCTAAGGCGAAAAACCAACATGGCGGCTTTGGGCACTTTCTCTGTTAGCAAGCCCCACACCCTGCACTCATCCAGACAATCAGTTTGTGCTTCCTCTTCTATGGGAAAGTGATTCAAATCAAATCGCTTGTCCCAACGAGCAGGAATGCACATTTCCTTCAGAGTTTTTTTTTAATAACTCCAGGAAAAACTGCAAAGGCTTTTCCTTCACAGTTTATGACATTTTTGACCCCCCTCCTTCTGAATATGGCAAAACAATGTGGGGTGCCATTAAGACAGATTTTACAACACTGCAGGGGGTCACCTGATTGTTCTAGCCCTGAAAAATTTCAGAGCAAAGTTATTGCCCAGATTCTGTATGGTGCTGCTGTCTGGGGATGGGATGACTCTCAGATGGCTAAACTGGAGACCCTTCAGAATATATTTCTTAAGAAACTGCTAACACTTCCACCTGGCACTCCTGTAGCCCTGGTTTGGGCAGAAGTTGATCTCACTAGATCTACTAGATCTCACATTCATTTTATTTTAATTAAGTATTGGAGGACTGTAAAAGATTCTCCAGTTAGGGTTTTCTCAAAGTTATGTTTACAACAGCTACCAAACTGTAAAGTTTGGAGTTCAAAATATCACAGATTGCTTGAACTGTATCCTGTTCCACTTGACATTTTTTTTAATTTGAATTCAAAGAGAAGCTTCATGAATATACTTTTAGCCATGGTGTCCAACTAGACAAACAGGCTATTAACAACTCTAAATGGTATAGACTTTATAAATTTGAGCGTCAAAGGGTTGTTTACCCAGTAAAGCTTACATTCCCAAAATGTAGGCAAGCTTTTACAACCCTTCATTTTCAAATAATGTCTACAACTATAATCGATGGCATATATTCTCATACGACTTTGGCCCTCTGTTTGTGTACTTGTGGGGCCCTAGAAATTGAGGATTTGCCTCATTATTTGTTCTTTGGTTCATTTATATTCGGAACCAAGAACCAAATTTCTGGAGTCTATTCTGTCTCATCTGCATTCTAATACTGTTTCTGAAAAGATTTTCTATTTGCTGTCTGATACCGAGATTATCAGATGAGTGCCTAAAAACATTATTATGGCACTATATTTTACAGCGTTCATGGTCTGGCACAATGACACACATTTTCACACACTGCTGTGATAATGATACAAAATTGCCCCAAGAATCCAGCAATACGAGCGCTTGCACCGCTTACTTCCATGTTTCTCTGTGTATGAGATTTTGGCATGTCTCATGAGAAGATGCGAGCATGCTAAAAAGCCTCCAAACACCAAAATTAAAATAGAAAACATTCAGAAAAGCACAGATACACATTTAGAAACTTGCAAGCAAGATGGGGAGGTTCATAAAAAGAACGTACGGTACCTAGTTTTCCTGTTTGCACATGGAAGTGTTCTGGTGGGACCGTCCACTGACACTGGAATCACGCCAGCAGAATGGGGCATATTTTTGCACACATGAAAATCTGGAACACAAATGCTACAGGAGATCAATTTTTGACATCTCCCCGACAATAAAATAAAGAGCTCCCTCATAACGGCAGCAGAACACTGGCAGAACACTGGGGCACGATGTTGTCTGATAAAGAAGCCCTTTTGTGATCTCATGGTGTCATTATAACACCATTTTTGATGCGTCTGATAATCTCCTGACTCTATGGTAACACACAAGGCTTCGCTTTTTGCCCTAGCAGTGATGAAAATTTGGGCAAGATTTATTGTTGATATTGCAGTTTATTGCTCTGGGGATGCTCTTATCTAATTTTAGTATTGTTGTTTGTATTCAATGTGTTTTAACTGTATTGAATTTATCTTTTTTAATAGACAATGCTATAGATGCTATAGAATGCTAACGGTTAAAATTACTTAAGGAGAATGTTGATGTTGTGCTTTCCATATGAATTTGGAAGCTTAGTAGGTGGCCAAGCCAGGTGACTCTAGGGAACACCTAACATACGCAGGCTAACTGGCAAGTGGCAACAGACCTGCAAATCCCTCAAATAAAGAGATGGGGTGGAGGAACCATGCCTGCTTCATGGGGGAAAGTAATTTGATTTTTTCCGCCGGAATGTACTTAATAACTTAAGAGTTACAAGATGGTCCAAAAGCTTTTCCTCCATTTCTTCTTCAACTTTTTCAAAAGGTGAAAGCTACATTGAGCCCCTAGGAAGTGCTTCTCTCACCATGCACTTTCAAAATAGATGCAGAAGGATACCCCAGAAATGATGCAATGTAACCATGTACTGTTGAATTTGGGGATATTTATGCAGTGGAGGGGTGGCTGCCTCCATTCCAGCTGGCCTACCCTGGTATGACATTGCCTAATTAAAGCACCAACAAATGCTGCTTTTTAGGGAGGTTATCAGGCGTAGTAAATATGGTGTGATATCAATGCCAGGAGGTTGCTAAAGGGCTTGATTTTCAGACATCGTCGTCCCTGTGTTGTCATGCACCCGTGCTGCTCCCGTTCCTCCATAAGTTCTTTTTATTCACAGGCTAAGCCATGAATAGATCACTCATTCCATTTCTATGATGGAATGACAGGTGAGTGAAAAGGTGCCCCATTATGCTGGTACGATGCCAGCATCAGTGGGAGGTCCATGTCAAACATTTCTGGGTGCGATCAGAAGATCCAGATAAGTGACACACTTTTTTGTACCCTCCCCAGGTTACTTGGTATTTTTTAAATGTGTCTAGGTGCTTGGTTTGACTTTTGTGTGTGTATTTTTCTTTTTAACTTTGAATTTCCTGTGTGCTCATCCCCCTCATGAGAATGGCCCCGGATTTCAAATGAGGAAGGGCTCCATGAGAGCTCCATTCACTCCTGGGCTGCCAAGGCAAGGGAAGCAAGTGCTATTGTGCTGGGACAGGGATGGGAAGGTGGTGGTAGAGGAGATAGTGAGATGGGGACGCTATTTTTGTCCCCATCTGAAAATCTCCTAAGAAAGGAAATATTATGAAATCTCCTGCCACTTTGTCTAACATAAGCAACCCTCCCATTAAAACCTCTTACAACTACTACATAAGTTTCTGAAAGCTAATTTCCCTCTCTCTCTCTCTCTCTCTCTCTCTCACACACACACACACACACACACCATGTAATCCCACAAAAGGAAGACATTTCTGCTGCATGTTTAGCATGAACAATCATGTTAGACCACTGCTAGACAAGACCGGATTGATATGACTACAGAAAAACAGCTGCTCCACATCTTCTTGTCCTTTCTCTCCCTGAGTCATGTTTATCAAACACATAGCAGAGTGTCACTAAGCTGCAAAATTCCCCCTCAGTTTTATTGGCTGCTGTCTGTGGAGGCAGGATTTGCAGCACATTGGCATCCTATAATATACTTTGTTTTATTATTTGGAGGTCTTTAAACAGAGGCTGGATGGCCATCTGTCACGGATGCTTTGATCGTGATTTCATGCATGGCAGGGGGTTGGACTGGATGGCCCTCGTGGTCTCTTCCAACTCTGCAATTCTATGATTCTATGATTAGACTTCAATGGGAGAGAGGAGAGGAAAAAAGTTGGAGCAGCCACACAGCTCCCCTTATATCTATCTTCAGCTTCAATATTGTGTATGTGCATACGTGCATGCATGAGTGTGCACATGTGCACCTTTCCCTGTCAACTTAGGTGATCTCATGAATTTCATAGGGTTTTCTTAGGCAAGGAATACTCAGAGGTGGTTCTGTCAGTTCCTTCCTTTGAAATATAGCCCACAGAACCTAGTATTCATTGGCAGTCTCCTATCCAAGTACTAACCAGGGCTGACTCTGCTTAGCTTTCAAGATCAGATGGGATCTGGTGCCTTTAGGGTATTTAGGTAGCTTACTCTGGGTACCAGCCAGCAATTAATTCCTGTTTGCATCTTTGCACTAAGGGTCCTGACAGTTCAGAATATTCTCTGTTCAGATCTCTAGAATATCTAGAATATCTCAAACAATACATAAAGCACAAAGTTATTTTAAGGCACACTGTAGAATTATATGTGGGGATCATGCACAGATAACTAAGTTTAAATTGGTACAAACTATCATTCTCTAGAAAGGTCACAACTCCTTTTAATCCTAAAGGTTCTACTGGATCAAGTGCTGGTTTTGACCATCCATAAATTCAATAAAAGCTATGAAGAGAGTGTTCTTGAGCAAGTCAGAGACTCCAAGCCTCAGCACTAGGTCAGTAACATGAAGCATTGTGATCTGTCTGGCAGGGTTATTATGAGTGCGACTAAAATGGTGAAAGGTCTGGAAACCATGCCTTATGAGGAGAGACTTAGGGAGCTGGGTATGTTTAGCCTGGAAAAAAGACAGTTAAGAGGTGATATGATAGCCCTGTTTAAGTATTTGAAGGGGTGTCACGTTGAGGATGGAGCAAGCTTGTTTTCTGCTGCTCCAGAGATTGGAACACAGAGCAATGGATGCAAGCTCCAGGAACAGAGACTCCACCTCAACATTAGGAGGAACTTTCTGACAGTAAGAGCTGTTCGGCAGTGGAACGCACTTCCTCGGAGCGTGGTGGGGTCTCCTTCCTTGGAGGTCTTTAAACAGAGGCTGGATGGCCATCTGTCGGGGATGCTTTGATCGTGATTTCCTGCATGGCAGAGGGTTAGACTAGATGGCCCTCGTGGTCTCTTCCAACTCTGCATTTCTATGATTCTATGAGATGAGGGTTATAAAGCCCTTTAGAGATAGTAACTGTTCCGAACAACCGAGGCATCTCACTATGTGGAAGTAGGTTTCCTTGACTAGATCTCCAGGATAAATAGTCAGCTTGGGGTGCAGGTGGGCGAGATGCTGCATGAGGAAGAAAAGCATCTAACACCCAGTACTGTGAGCAAAAATCCTCCCTAGTTTTCATCCACATATACATCTCATGAAATAGCTGTCTTATGGAAATGGAGAATGTGCCAATATGTGCTATTTGAATATTTCCCCTTCTACAAGCAAAAAACTGTCATTCAGTGTTAGGAAAAGGCGTTCCAAGAGTGTATCACAACATATAAGTCCCTCTTTATGCTAAATGCTGTTAATTACTAATAAGTGATACAAATATATGGATTTGTAAGAGTTACTGCCTTTTTAATAACTATGAGCCTTCAGTTTGCAAAACTGCATACTCATGCAAAAACTCTGGGAGTCTTGAATGTCCTCTAAAATGATTCCAAACCAGCTCTTGAAAACCCTGACTTGTTTTTAATTTAGCAAATTTATAATTTATTCACTGCCCCTGCTTTTCTTTCTCCAGAACAATGCATATGTATGCTTTAAAAAAATAATCTCCAAGGGGCATTGCAATTTGCAAGAGTTTTTCCATCATTTCTCCTCTTACATGGCTTGCTAATCCAAACACATTTCAAACATTTAAGGTTCATGATTGTGCAACCTCCATGACTCCCCCTCCTCAGAACGCTCATCCAAAAAAAAAAAAAAATAATAATAATAACCAGAAGCACTCCTATTACAGCACCAGCATTACTCATTCATTCACATTCAGGCACTCTCTCTCTCAGTATTATTTAAGGGCTTTCAGCAACTCCCTCTCTTAGAATCATCTCTGCTTAGGTCTTACTAGACTCTAGTAACAGGAGAGACCTTTCATTCAGGAAGACTCTGAGACTTTCAGAGAAGCAGCTGGAGGAGAATCCTTGATGTTCTCTTTGTGTGTGTTTTTTTTAAAATGTATTGCTCTGTGATCCTATTTTTTGCTCTCTGGTCTTTTGCATTTACTCAGGAACAGGATGAGTATGATGACCTCTTTTTCCTAAATTTTGACAATGAAGTAGAAAGTGTAATTCCTCCTACAGAAGAAAGTAAGTAATATCTTTTGTCTATTTCTTCTATCTAGTCTTTAGCTACAAGCTAGCTGCTTCTATACCACCAAAGGAAAGAGCATTCAGAATTCATGTTTCACATTCTGTTGATGTTGTAAAACCTCTTGCCGGAAGAGACAAAAATAGCACTAAATTGCAAAACTTTCATTTAGCATAAGTAAAAGGACAAGCAGGTCTCTCAGCTCTTTTCTTCAGATTCCTTCTAAGAATGTGCATAACCCCATCACTGTTCCCACAAATCATAGCTTTGCCTTATCTTCTGGGGAAAGAAAGCAGTGGTAGCTTGGGAGCATGCAGAGAATTCAAGAATGTGTATTTCCTTAAGCAGCACCTATATTTAAGGAAAAATAACCAAACACAGAAATGTATTGTAACAGCTGCTGTGTATTCTGCTCTAGCAATTTCATGCGATTGTCAGCGGGAACACACAGAGTGGGACAAACTCTTCATTATGCTTGAGAACTCCCAGATGAAAGAAAACATGCTGCTTCAGTCCCTGGATGAAATCCTTAAGGTGGAACTGCAGACAGTGAGAGGGGAACTGCTCCAATTTGTAGAAAACTTTGCTGGCACATGCTCCATGTACATTGAAAAAGCTGCCTCCCAGTTTTTGAGCCAAATGGACCAGATGCTGGCAAAGAACAGTGGAGAATCCGAGGACCTTTTCGGGATGCTTCCTGAAGCTAAGCAAGGAAAGACCCTCAAAGAGATTCTTCAGTTGAGCCAAAATGTGTCCAACAGACTCAGCCGCCTGGAACATGCTTGGCAGAGGAGAGAGGAGGTGGACGCTCAGCAGAGGGATTTGTCAGAAAAAGCCAGAGTCAGCTACATCACAAGTGGGGACGATTTCATTGTGAAGTCACTGTGGCAAGAACTTCAGGAAACAAAAGCTGAACTAAAAGAATTCCATAAAAGATCCACACAGCACTTATTACCAGTTGGTAAGTTAAACTCTATTGCCAATGATACTAATGCAATTCACAGCTATTCACAAACAATGTCAAATAACTCTTTTAAATCACCTCAACCGATGCCTGGATTATATAAGGGGAAGCATTGCTGTGAACTCTGGAAAAATTTCAGTTGTATGAATGCAGACTGCCTTTAATAAAAGCCAACCTTGCATAGGCTGGCTGGTAAAGGACACATAGCATAAAAGCCATATATAGTGTTTACAACTTCAACAGAGATGTTGCAGCTAGGAGTCTATGAATACCTGTGTTTGGCCAACAGAAAGACATCCCTCCCCTGATCTGGTAGACATATCTATGGAATACATTCTTGCAAGGCCTTATTGTCTGCCTCCCTGCCAGTTCACAGCAATGGACTTCCACTCTTAATTTTTCTTTGTAAAAATGATGACAAGAATTTACTGAGTCCCCTGTTGTATTTTCACCTCTTCCTATCTTTCCTTCTCCCAGTAAGGTAATTACTACCTCTTTCACAGAATTCCTCAAGGACTACATCTGAACAAAACTTGACCCTGTGAGCTCACTGATTATGTCAACAGGCTATTCATCAAGTCTCACACTTCAGGGCATAAACAGATTCTCCATAGGGGCTCAGAGAGGTGGAACAGCTTTCACCCCATGCATTAGGGCTGTTTAGTGATAAATCATCAGGATTCTCTGCCCCCACCTTTCCCTTTGAAATACCAGACCATTCAAGTACTTTGGTATCCAGCCACTAGCAGTCAACCATATGTAGGTCATGATTCATGTTAATATTAATAAACAAACATAAAATAACTTGTATTTCCTCTCCTTAATTTACAACCCAACTAGCACAATTTATCTGCTACCTAGCTGAAGTAAATCTCTCTCTCTCTCTCTCTCTCTCTCTCTCTCTCTCTCTCTCTCTCTCTCTCTCTCTCATATATTCCATTTTAAAAAGAGAGATCAAGTTAACAGACTTGTTAGGATAATCTAAAAGGAATGGCCAAACTTTTTAGAACTAACCATACAAAGAATATGTAGCCACATCTGAAAGGCTCCTGTGATCCTGTGGCATTAATGGAGCAACTATATAGAGATTTTGTTGGCATTGCCATCTTGAAAGCCACAGCTGCCTGTGAAACTGAAACATTAAAGTTGTTCTTTTTTATTTGAATTCAATGGTTATGAGATATAAGCAGATGCTAGAAGAACACATGCCATGTGTTATGCATTCATTAGTCCACACAGATAAAATCTCATTGCACAGACATTTTTCTCACATACATTGATGGAAAACAGGAACGGGAGAACAGTTTCTTAAAGAGAACTAGAGACAATGGTCAGAACCATATCAGATGATTTTAGAAAGAAAAAAATGCCCATTCTTATTGAACATTGGCCTTGCTACCCATCTTTTCAAATACAATTAATTTAGGAGAAATGTTATTTTAATTAGAATAGGAAGTGAAACTTATAG
This sequence comes from Gambelia wislizenii, assembly GCA_030847615.1. Classification (NCBI taxonomy): domain Eukaryota; kingdom Metazoa; phylum Chordata; class Lepidosauria; order Squamata; family Crotaphytidae; genus Gambelia; species Gambelia wislizenii. The sequence continues at coordinate 36,151,237 of JAUMIR010000003.1, read as the reverse complement.
ATACCATGACTGGATGAGCAAACAGGGTTGGGGGGGAATCACCCTGAAGTATAGATGATGTCAGTGGCACCCATTAATTCCCAAAATATGAGGGCATATTGAAATATTGTTGTTAAAAATCCATTTTAGTAGGCACATCCCATTCTGCCCTGGAAAACCCTACAGTAGATCCTACAAACCTATATGAAATTCTTGATGGTCCTTTAATTATTTTAACAGATGGGGTTAATAACAAAAGATTGTCAACACCTCACTTTTTAATTAACATTTTATGTTACTAAAAATGGATGCTTTAAGTTAACTCTTTTTTGGTAATAACAACAGCACATGTATGTGATTTAAACTTGTCTTAAACTCTTTTAACAGGTTTTTAACTTTTGCTTCAACTTCTCAGATTTAGTCTATTCAAATTATAGAGCCAGCATGGTAGTGATTTAAGCACTGGACAACAACTCTGGAGACCTGGGTTCAAATCCCCATTTGACCACAGAAACCCAGTGAGTGACCTTGGGCAAGTCACACTCTCTCAGCCTCAGAAGAAGGCAAAGGCAAACTCCTACTGAACAAATCTTGCCAAGAAAACCCCATAATAGGTTTGTCTTAGGGTTGCCATAAGTTAGAAATTACTTGAAGCCACACAACAACAGACTGAGATAGTAATACTGTATTTGGATTTCATTTAGGCAAAATTTCTAATGGAACAAACAAAACTAAGAAAGGCAGCATTCTGTAGTGATCTGAGTGTTGGTCTAGGACTTTGCAAGACCAGGGTTTGAATTCCTGCTTGGCCATGGAAACCCAGGTCACACTGTTTCAGCCTCAGAGAAAGGCAATGGCAAACCCCGCTGAACAAATATTTCCAAGGAAATGTATGATAAGGTGACCTTAGGGTCACCAAAACTCTGAAAGAACTTGATGGCACAATAACAACTAAGTATGTAATAAGTAGAATAAGAGGGCCTAAATACCCTGAAGGCATCAGATCCCATCTGATCTTGGAAGCTAAGCAGGATAAGCTCTGATTAGTAGTTGGATGGGAGACCACCAAGGACAACCAGGTGCTGTAGGCTATATTTCAGAGAAGGCACTGGCAAAACACCTCTGAGTATTCCCTGCCTTTAAAAACCCTATGAAACTTATGAGGTTGCCATGTCAATATGTGCGCGCACACACACATGTGCTGGGTGGGCAGGCAAAGTGATACCGAGGCCAAATCCACACTACACAAATAATCCAGTTTGAAACTGGATTATTTGTTATGGGTCCTTCCTATGGAATCCTGGGATTTGTAGTTTTACAAGGTCTTAGCCTTCTCTGCCAAAGAGTGCTGGTGCCTCGCCAAACTACAAATCCCAGGATTCCATAGAAAGGAGCCATGGCAAATAATCCAGTTCCAAACTGGATTATTTGTGTAGTGTGGATTTGGCCCTACTTCACCAATTGTCCTGATTCAAAAAGAACTAATTGGCATTATCTAACAGCTCTGTTCAAAATTCCACAGCGAATTCTGCAACACTAAAGCATGATTCAGGCAAAAGTAAGCACTTTTAAGTCTTCTTGATTTCAGTGGAAGAGTGACACAAAGAGATAAGCATATGGCTAAAGCCTGGTACATGTCTGCAGCTAGGCAGCAAGCCTCCATTACCTCCTCCCCCTCTTCCTTGTAATATTTACTAGTATACAATATCTGATGTGAAACTTGCATCATCCAAGTTTCCCAACTCCCACCTCACTTCATTGGCTGCTGCTTGAGAGGTAGGGAAACTCCCAATGTAATGGTCACACATGCTTCATATTACTGTCAATTGTAGAGGAAAGGCTGCAATACAGCATGGTGGCTGCTGGAAGCTGTGTAATATACAGATCAGCTGTGTAATGTACAGTTTGGGCCTCAAATCAAATCCAATGAAATTAATGGGATATTAAAATCCCTAACTGAGGCTGGATTAGCCTCATCATGGTTGCTCAACCTATGAAGTCAGTGTTAAAGCCAGAATAACTCCAGTGAATTCACAGGAACAGTTCTTAATTCACAACAGACTTAAGTAAAGACAAGAGTTCAGTCCCATATGTTATGATAGGGAGAAAGAGAGTCATAATTTGATTAAGAACAAGAAGAGTAAATTTTTGAAATACCCCTCAGATCCCTCTAGAAAACTTTTCCCAAAGAGTTTTCGGCAACTGGTTTTGATTTCTCACATATCCTGGATTCCTGCCAGGTTGACTCTTAAGGGCTTTTCTGATCACACTGTTGCTGGTGTTTGGTGAAGCTGGTTTTAATTTTGCTTTTACCCCTTGATAATAAAGTTAGAAATCCTACTAATTAAAAAGTCATGTCTCTACACAGAGCTTTTTGCTCTTTGAAGAAGAATCCCTGCAGAATCATGACCCAATGCCCCGTTTCTTAGTGGTCATAACATTTAAACCATAACCAGGACTCAAATAATATGACTGGACCAATAAAAGAAGACAGAAAATGTATTTTAATTATTATTCTTGCAATTTCAGGATTCGTTAGTGTTCTTTACATCTAGGAAATGGAAATAACAATGTTCATTATAGTTATGCAACAATATATTCCAAATTCCTGTGATCCTTTCCCCATATAATTTTTATGATTATCTATTACCAATCCAGTAATAACTGATACAGGGGTGCCTCATTCAGGATTATTTTTATTACTTTTTGCTTCAAATTTTTAGTCTTGTACATTATCAAACAAAAGACTTCTTGTGAGTACTTCTGATATCATGGTGAAAACTTTTTATTTTATATTTTGGGGTAAGGCATTTCTGAATAAAGTTATAAGATACACCCAACTGAAAATAAAAATAAAAATGCAGACTATGAAAATGAAGATTTACCACATGAGGGCAACATCCTAAAATAACAGGAAAACAATGGATGGAAGTTCCTTTCTGATGGACAATGGCCAAAGGCAGCCAAGAAGCTAAACCAAGATTCTTCTAGTTTAACTTCCATACTAGGCATAATAACCTGTGATCTAATATGCAGAGGTAGGTACTCCATTAGCCTACATCTACTCCTCTGAGTGAGCTGTGGCTTTTGGAGAATACACACTCACATACATTCATGCAACATGCTCATCCCAAGTGCTCCTTGTGAACCACCATTCTGAAAACGAGAAACAATGTAAAGTCATCCCTAAGGAAGAAACCTAAGGAGGAGTGGTTTGCTGTTTTTAGGTTTTTTTTAATGGAGGTATGCTGCAGTAGAATTTATGAAAGGCAAATGAGACAACCATATTGCTGTTGCTGTTGTGTGCCTTCAAGTCATTTGTGACTTGTGGTGACCCTAAAGCGAACCCATCATTGGGTTTTCTTGGCAAGAGTTTTTTATTAATTTATTTATTTATTGAGGTTTTTATACCCCGCTCTTCAGCCACAAGGCTATCAGAGAGGCTTACAAATTGTTTTTAAGCAATAGCTATTTACACATCTACACTGCTATAAGCAGTTTCCAATATGTATTAGCTAATTTGTTTAGAGGGGGGTTGCCATTGCCTTTCTCTGAGGCTGAGACAGTGTGACATGCCAGTGGGTTTCCAAGGCTACTATGGGGATTCAGACCCTGGTCTCCTGGAGTCCTAGTTCAAGACTCAAACCACTGTACCACACCCCCTCTTAGGAGAACCATAAGAAAGGCAACATTGAAGAGGGGAACCATAGAAATCATGTAAGTGTTGAACTAAAGTAATTTGTCACCAGCTCTTTGAGAATCTCAGCCTAAGAATATATGCAGTAGACTCCCCATTATTTGAATCTTTGTTCACCAACACTCAACAATGAATCTCTGCAGACCTAATCCGTTATTTATCCTCCATGCAGTGTATATCAGTGCCACATTTTTGAACACAGAAATTTTGCTGAACATAAACAGTGATCTCCTTGTGGGAGCTTTGTAGTAGAGCTTTGCACACAGAAGGTCTTAAGATCTCCAGGCTTGTTTGGTTTTTTGAAACCAAATAGCAGGTGAAAGGTAAGATCTTTACCTGTCAGACATCCTGGGAACCCACTGCCCATCAAAGTAAGACAATTCTGGGCTAACACACAGGGTCTAATCTGATATAAGGCAATTATCAGAAGCCACTTAAATACATTATATTATGCTATGATTAATTCAGCTACACATAATCCTCATATACTGTATAATTTCACTTTTGCTAACAGTTTTGTTCTATTGTTTTTGAAGGTTGTGAAACAGCTCTTTTATTCCCAATGCGTTCCAAAAAGATCTTTGTGAGTGTTCATCCAACTGCCGAATTGATCCTCCATTCTTTTACTGCCTGTATGTGGGTGAAAGTGACTGAAATGTTGGACAAAACTATTGTATTCTCATATGGAACAAAAAGAAACCCTTATGAAATCCAGCTTTATCTGAGCTATGGTTCTGTTGTTCTTGCTGTAAGTAGTGATCGCAATAAGATAATTGCCCCAAACGTCATATCTTCTGAAAAGTGGACTCACCTTTGTGGCTCCTGGAGCACCGTTAATGGAAGTACATCACTGTGGATAAATGGAAAGATTGTGGCAACCTCCTCAGAAATAGCAGAGGATTACATCATTCCAGATGGTGGGATTTTGCAGATTGGCCAAGAAAAGAATGGCTGCTGTGTTGGAGGTGGTTTTAATGAATCTTTAGCTTTTTCTGGAAAAATAACTGGCTTTAATATTTGGAACAAAGTCCTCAATGACAAAGAGATAACAAGACAAACTGGAGAAGAGTCATGTAATAGCCGTGGCAACATAGTTGGGTGGGGGGTTACTGAAGTTCTGCCTCATGGAGCTGCTCAATATGTTTTTGGGCCCTGAATTAATGTGCTTTAGGGTTGTTGTTTTTTATAAGCTCATCAAACAGAATCTAGGAAACGTGAACTATTTCCAAGGCTGGTCACACAGCATAGCTTCTACATGGAAATCCCAACAGAAAAGCAGTAGCATGAAGCAATTTTCCCCTCATTTTTGATGTGTGACGTAGCCCTGGTTCATACAGGAATCTGTGAATGAAGTACTACATGGCATGGCAGGAGGCCTCTGGGTAACTGCAGCAGTTTTGGGCACCTCTCTCCAAATTCCATGGACTTTGGAGTCCATAAAGAAGAATGGTGCTGCCAGAGGGTAGACAGATGAATGAACAGCACTGAGAAAGGGTTGGGGTGGCAGAAGATAGCTCTCCACAAATAGCTATAGCCACTTTTAGAACAAAGAAAGTCAGACCTGGAGGCATTTTAACCTCATGAATCCTCATTCACAGAGACACAGAAAAAGTTGCCACAGGAAGTATTTTAAAATGGCTTCCATGTGGTAACTGTGTAAAATGTGTTCTTAAATATATTTCATGAAAGGGTAATACTGTAAACATGTAGCTTTCAACTGAAGTATAGATGCAACACTGTCTTAGCAAACAAAGTCAAAATGTAGCTTAAAGGACTTTTCAAAATACTGAAAATTTATATTGGAATAACTATTAATGCAGAGGCTGCTCTCATGGGATTATGTGATTCAGAACAGACAGGTGTCATTTGTGCATACCAAGCGTGCCAACAAATGGTTGGGTCTTTGCAGAGCTAATATTGTGCCGTCTTCCTTAGATTCCTTGTTTGTAGATTTTATATCATTCATGTGAATTTTGCAGATGAAGCATATAAGTGTCATGACATAAAATTTGTTGGTTTTGTCCCCTGTTTACTGATATGTACACTTTAATGAAGCTAGAGTCTTGTCCAAGACATTATTTATACTGGAAGTCCATCTAGCATTCCGATAGGTACAGTTTTCTTGTATGAAATATATAAAGCTGTATTATATTGTAAATTGATCATGTATTAACATTATTGAAATTATTTTTATAAAACTGTACTGTAAATAAAAATCCTTTATCAGACTGATGCATGGCAGGGGATTGGACTGGATGGCCCTCGTGGTCTCTTCCAACTCTACAATTCTATGATTCTATTGTTCTATTATTAGTTCCTTTAATTTCTTCCCCCTACCCGCCCCCCAAAAAATTGAATTCTGAAAATATGCTCACTTTTGAAGTGTATGTCTCTTTTTTTCTTGTGTTTCTTTTAACATAATGTTTGTGTGTTTCTCTGTGAGCAGAATAGTCTTATGCAAGGAGAGCTCATATTCAGCGGGAAAGAACTGCACATAACTAAAACTATGGCAGTTGAGCTTTAGCCATCTCAAGAAAAATGTACTCAATAAAAACACTGAAGATGGCAACGATGAAGTCTCTAATGGTCCATCTAAGTCCCTTAAGAGGGACAAGTGGCATACTCTATTGGGCAAACTATATTCCAGCCAAAATGGCAATTGCCAGTCACCAATTTGGCCAGGATAAAGCCTAAAAGGAGGCATTAGGGGGATGTTCAGAGGAAAGGAAGATTTTTTGCATGTTTTTATGCATTTGAGGGAGTGCTGTGAATTTGGGGTGAAACATACCCAAAAACTGCACCAAAATTTGGAGAATTTCAGGTGGGGCTAACAGGGGGCCTTGGGACTCCCAAAAGAGGTATCTCTGGGCTCATTGCAGCCTATGGAGGGGTCATACTTCCCTTCCTATCTTATACTGTACTGTAACAGCTTTTAGTATTAATGGAAATGTGCAAGCATATGTCACTTTCACACTTAGCTGCCAATATATCTTGCAAATATTCAAAAAAGCTCTTGCACAGGCTACATCTATTTCTGGAGCCTACATATTTCACGTACTGTACATTTGTTTCTCTTCCCTTGATGTGCTACATACTCAAATGTGGATGTCACTAGTCTATTCAGGTAATACTCAAATGCGGATGTCACTAGTCCATTGAGGTACAGTAGTACTTCAGGACACATCTGAACTCACTCACTGGTTCTTAACTTAGGCTAGAGATAAAGGCATATGTAACAATTACTATCTGTTAGTCACTTTAAGATAAAAGTATTACAGTTGAATTCTATCCATTACACATGCCTGCTGAGAAGAGATAACTCAAATCACTACTCATATGTATTACCAGCAGAAGGAGAAGCTATGGCACCATAGCTGATATACTGACACCATTATGATGTTGATAGGATACTGTCAGTTGATAGTCTGGGCAGAGTTAGGAGCTGCTACTACTACTACTACTACTACTACTCCTGCTGCTGCTACTACTACTACTATATTTACTTATATTCCATCTTTTCCCCAGTTTAGGACTCAAGGCAGCTTATATCAGTTAAAAGAAACACAGTTAAAATTTAACAGCATACAAAAGTTAAAAAGCAATTAAACCATCATGAAATTTGAAACCAATTCAAACAAATTAAGTAACAGCAACAAAATAAAAGTCCAGCTCATTACATAAGAACAGTTTCCCCTGAAAAATCAATTCTCAAAGGCCTGTTGGAATAAAAAGCTTTTTACCTGCTGGTAGAAAGCTATAGGAAGGTGGGGGAAAGGTGGGCTCTATGCTCATCTCAGGATTTCTCATGCTCATGATAGCAAACCATTACAATAGCTGAAGAGACAACACAAGTAAAAACACTTCTGGATTCAATGGAGAATCTACCATCCACAAATAAAGCTGTGCAGACAGTTCCATTCTTATTTTCTACAACCATATCAGATGGTAAGATTTGGACTAACTCAGTACTAGAAGCATGCAAACCCCAACTAACTTATTCAATATTTTAATATTTGTTAAAACTAAAGTAACTGTAAGCTAGGCTCTGGCTAATGATAACTCTGAAGCACCTAAATGCAGAATCCTCAACAATAGTGTGGTTAACTTATTGTCCCATAAATTTCCACTGTGGGGAGAAGCCTCAGAAGTTGATTTTCAAACTTTGCGCATGAATATGGCACACTGCAATCATGTGGGTCCTCAAGCAGCAACAGTGCAGCTCTGCACATTGCTAGCTCTAAAGAAAAGAAAAGAAACGTTAGAGAATTTTATTCTCTTATCAATCCTATGATCCCCACGCCTCAAAACATAATGGGAAAGTAACTGTTTTTAGCCATTGTTAAAATGTTTTAATTGGATTGTTGTTTAATCCTTTTAAAATTTTGTATCACAGGTTGTTTTAGCTATTTTATGTTAACCTACAGTGTAAACTGCTTTAGGTCCCATAGCAGGGGAAAAGTGGGATATAAGTCAAATTAAATAAATGGAGTAATGCAGGAAGTCAGGGCCGATCCTCCAGGGTTCAAACAGTTGACCTACTTTGGACCCCAGTGTGCTCAGGGTCCCTGCTGCAAGGAGTGACTCTGCAGCTTTTTCTGTGACCACCACCTAGAACCAGGGGTAGGAATCACGTGGCCTCAAGTACCACTTTGTGCCCCTCCAGTGTCCCAACAAAAGGGAATTTCTCACTGCTGAATTTTATCAGGAAACCACAGCCTCAATAGCTATTGGTAACTACTTTTAAAGGACAGTAAAGGAACTCTGTTGACTATGCACAGAAGTGTGGTACTTGATTAAAGAACAAAGAAATGTTTAGAGGGTGAAGGAAAGGAAACATTTACTCTAGAATTTCCATCTAAAGACAAAAAGATAATTCAAGCTGCTGCTGATTAGATGTAGGCTTCTGAGAGAGAAGATAAGACTGAGGAAGGAGGAATTTAAGGCTATATACTTTTTGCTGTGTGCCTTCAAGTCTTTTCTGACTTATTGCAACCCTAAGGCAAACATATCACAGGGGTTTCTTGGCAAGAGTAATTCAGAGGGGGTTTGCTGTTGCCTTCCTCTGAGGACAGGAGACTGTGACTTGCCCAGGGTCATCCAGTGGTTTTCCATGGTTCAACAGGGACTTGAACTGTAGTTTCCCTGAGTCCTAGCCCAACACTCAAATTCTTAAACTGTGCTAGCTTTCACACACACTTAGTGTAGTGTAAATGAGAGCCAGCATGGTGTAGTAGTTTGGGCATTGGACTAGGACCCTGGAGACCAGGGTTCAAATCCCTGTTTGGCCATGGAAACCAACTGGGTGACCTTAGGCAAGTTACACTCTCTCATCTTCAGAGGAAAGCAATGGCAAACCCTCTCTGAACAAATCTTCCCAAGAAAAACCCTGTGATAGGGGAGATTATCGGACGAAGACAAAAATAGTGTCCTTATCTTGCCATCTCCTCTACTGGCCCCCTCCTGGCATGAGAACAAAAAGTTATCGCACCTACCTTTGCTGCATCCTCCCCCTCCCCTCGGCAGCCACGGAATGAATACAGCTCACACGGAGCTGTATTCACTTCCTTATTTGAAATCCTGGGACATTCTCAAGAGAGTACGAGCACGCGGGAAATTCAAAAATAAAAAATAAAAGAAAGCTTTTTAAATGACAGCAAGTGCAAAAACACACTCTAAATTTACCAAGTGACCCAGGGAGGGGGGAAAAAGGGTGTCACTTACCTGGATGTCCCAATCACACCCAGATGTGTTCAGCAGGGACCTCCCACCACAGCTGGCGTTGCGCCAGCAGAACGGGGCACCTTATCGCTCACCCGTGATTCCATTACAGAAATGGAATGGGTGATCTATTGACAGCTTAAGCTGTCAATAAAAAGGAATGTGGATGGAACAGAAGCTGCACAGGGGCATAACGCCACAGGGATGACGACATCTGATATTCAAGCTCTTTGGTGATGTCCTGTCATCCCTGTGTTGGCATATTAAGGATGTCTGATAATCTCCAGGGTCACCTTAGGGACTCCATAACTTGGAAATGATTTGAAGGCACACAACAACCACAAATATATGCCAGCACAGATATGCTGGATGCCACAGTTGTTCAACCAATTGCGCAATAGTTGCCAAGTCCTGAGCTCATCCATTGCACAACTCCCTAATTGGTGAGTTAGCTTCCCACTCAACAACTCAAAAGGGAGTGTGTGGAGAGCATGTGATGGGCAACTGATGGAATGTTGATGAGCGAATGGGAAGAGAGCATGAAGGAGCCAATCCTGTGCCAGAAAACTGATATGGGAGGGGTCCCCTAGAGTGAAAGGAGGTGCATGACAGTTGAGAGAAAGGGAGATGACAGTTGAAAGGGGAAGTTGAAGATGTGATGTGATGAGGAGAATGCTGGAATGTGTGTATGGTTGTGAGCAGAGCTGAGGAACCGTATCTGCAGTCAAAATATTGTTGAGACAAATAGAAGCTAATTGGAATACAGAGTGAGAGGAAAGAAAGAGCCTAACAACGTGGTATTGAGTCTGGCAGATTCTGAAATTATGTGGTCACCACAGAGTGGGACTAGCGCCAGGTTTAAAGATAACCAAGTTGAAGACAAAGTTCAAAGCATTTCCATGATACTGTTTACACAATAAACCAATCTTTATGTTTTGTTTATTAAATCCAGACTCCTCATCAATTATTTCCCTTACTAGTATTTATTTGGCACACTAACCCTGTGAGTAAACACACACTGGTACAAGTACTATCCAGATTAAGTCAAACCCCAGTCCAAGAAGGGATAAGGGGGAAGTTTGACATAAAGGTGGCAACTATGGAACTACGGTCTCCACAGATACTTATTTGGTGGCAGCGTAAGTGACAAGGCAGTCAGGCTGAACAGTGATGTAACTTCAGCTGGTGTGCCTCCATGTCACAGAGAGGGAAAGCTGTGTGTATGCCTGTGTACTTGTGGAATGATTGGCTGCACTTGGGACCATCCTTATGCAACCTCTCTAGGAAAGATTCCATGTGACTAAGAAAGACACAAGGTGGCAAAGAGGTGTACTCTGATATAAGTAGCTTTCTCGATTTCAGTGACATAAGTATCCATCCCTCCAACAATTTTCACCCCTCCTGTCAGTGTCAAGCTCTATTAGTTCTCCTGTGCATTTTGGTACAAACTGCAGCACCTCTCTTTATTGCTCCATCAGTAACACACACATCATCATCCTAAAGACATTACATTGTATTTATTCCAAGACCTTGAAACCCACTCTATAAAGTGCTACTAAACCATTAGTTTACATCCCAGACTAATTGGATTATTACTGAACTGACTGGCAGAAGAAGCTATAAAACTCTGGTGCCAATTCAACTGTGCATGCACAGTGCATGCCAGGACTGCAGATGTAGAACCCTAGTAAAAAAGCAGCAATTCTCTCTATCAATGTGTAACAATTTCAATAAGTTAGCTGTATGGTGGGCATGCAAAGTGGGGGAATATGAAGCCTACTTCCTCAATTATCCTGCTTCCAAAACAATTAATTGGACTTCTCTAACAGCCCTGTGCAGACTTTCACAGCAGGTATTTTGCACATAGTACCCAATTCTTCATTCAGTTTTGGACACATTCACAAAACTCTGTTTCTACATACATACAATCCCTATATGATTTAAGGGCTCATAAATGTAATTTTACAAATGTTCCTTTTTATGCATTTACTTTTTTTAAAAAAAGTGTCTATTCATTTTTAACTCCTTTTCTAACTTTCTACTGCATCATTCTGAGTTCACTGCAACTTTATCTTAGACACCCAGAGCAACATCTGCTGGTGGAATAATATAAATGCAATAAATAAAAGATAATAAATTCAACAGCACTAGGAATCCTTAACAACATCATTACAATTTTATTTTGTTGGCTTTCCCCCCTCTACTATACAGTATTTCTTACCAAATATTTCCCATGTGTAACTTAATTACAAATTGATAAAACAGGGTTCCACTTTATCAATTTTTATGTTCATCCACACTAGTAAGACTATAATAAATAATAATAATAAAATTTTATTTCTATCCCGCCCCTCTGCAACGCAATCGGCTTACAATATAAAAACTCCATAGCCCCAGTACCCTAGCCCACCCACCCCTTAAAATAATATTAAATTATAAAAGATTAAAAACATACAGTAATTAAAAATATATAAATTAGAAAAAAAATAAAACATACAATAGTTAAAAAAAAAAAAGTCTGATTATAGCTCAGGAAGGACAGCTGAGTCTTGGTCCGGGATAATTATTCAGGAAAGGCCTGCCAGAAAAGATCCGTCTTGACAGCTTTTTTAAAGCTGTCTAAGGTGGTAATAAGATGGATCTCGTCTGGCAGGCCATTCCATAATCTGGGAGCGGCAGCAGAGAAGGCCCTCTGGGAGGTCACTGACAGCCTTGTTTTCATAGGCTGTAACAGATTCCTCCCAGAGGACCGAAGTGCACGGTGAGGATCGTACGGAAGGAGGCAGTCCCGGAAATAAGTTGGACCCAAGCCATGTAGGGCTTTAAAGGTTATAACCAACACCTTGTACTGTGCCCGGAAACTAATAGGCAGCCAGTGGAGAGCTTTTAGCACCGGTGTTATATGCTCTCTTCTGGAAACTCCAGAAATCAACCTGGCTGCCATGTTCTGAACTAGTTGAAGTTTCCAAGTCAAGCACAAGGGTAGCCCCATGTAGAGCGCATTACAGAAATCCAGATGGGAGGTTACCAGTGCATGTACCACAGTACCACAGTTTCGAGGTCCCTGGTTTCCAGGAAATGGTGCAGCTGGCGTATCAAGCCGAAGTTGATAACAGGCACTCCTAACCGTCGCATTTACCTGATTAGACATCTGGAGTGTTGGGTCCAGGAGCACCCCCAGACTGCGAACACAGTCCTTGGAGGAGAGTGTAGTTCCATCCAGGACTGGAAGTTGTATTCCCAGACCTGGTTTTGGGCCTGTAACTGTTAGTACCTCCGTTTTGTCTGGATTCAGTCTCAATTTGTTTTTCCTCATCCAGTCCATTACTGCTTTAAGACAATCATTGAGAGGAGAGATGCCATCTGAAGTCGAAGCTGATGACCGAGACATGGAGAAGTATAACTGGGTGTCATCAGCATACTGATGACAACACACTCCATGCCTCTGAATGATCTCTCCCAGCGGCTTCATATAGATGTTAAATAGCATCGGGGACAGGATGGCACCCTGAGGAACGCCACTGTCCCCGAGCCTCACCCTCTGGGATCTGCCCGAGAGGAAGGAATGGAACCACTGCAAAGCAGTGCCTCCAATTCCTAATCCCCTCAGGTGATCCAGGAGGATGGAATGATCTATTGTGTCAAAGGCCGCTGAGAGGTCCAAGAGCACCAACAGGGTCACACTACCCCTGTTGATACCCAAGCAGAGGTCGTCAGCCAGAGCAACCATGGCAGTCTCCACTCCATATCCCGTCCTAAAGCCAGTTTGAAATGGATCCAGATAATCGGTTTCATCCAAGACAGCTTGGAGTTGGGAAGCGACCACCCTCTCAATCACCTTGCTTAGAAAAGGCAGCAAGGAGACTGGCCTATAGTTGTTCCTGTCCAAGGGGTCCAGGGAAGGCTTTTTCAGGAGTGGCTTAACCGCCGCTTCCTTCAGACAGGGTGGAATGGACCCCTCCCTGAAGGACGCATTGATAATATCCCTAAGGAGTACTCTCGATGCGTCACCCCCTTGGGTGGCCAGCCAAGATGGACAGGGATCGAGGGGACAGGTCATCATTCTCACTCTACCAAGGAGCTTGTCCACGTCATCGGTACTCACAGATTGAAGCTGATCCAATAAAATTTCATCAACGGAGTTGCTGGACACCCCATCTATAGATTCTGTCATAACACTGGCATCTAAGTCGGCTCTTATCCGAGAGATTTTATCTGCAAAGTGGACATTAAACGCATCGCAGCAGGCCGTTGTTGGGTTGAGTAAGGGGTTCTGCGCAGGTGGAATCTTCATCAGCCCCCCCCCTAAACAGTTCTGCTGGACGGGACTCTGCAGACGCAATAAGTGCAGAGGAGAAAGACTTCTGCGCTGCATGTATCACCTCTCGATAGGAATCAAGGAAATTCCTATGACGAGTCTTGTCGGATAAGAGTCGAGTCTTCCGCCATGTGCGCTCTAGTCGTTGTCCAGCCCGCTTCATCTTCCTAAGCTCCTCTGAATACCAGGGCTTACGGTTAGAAGCAGGCTGGAAAGGACGTTTGGGAGCGATTGTGTCGATAGCCTTGGTGAGGTCAGTGTTCCAAATATTAACCAAACTTCAACAGAATCACTGGCGTTACCAACCATTAAACCCTCCAAGGCTTTCTGGAATCCAGTTGGTTCCATTAGCCTTCGAGGATGGACCATTCTAATAGGTCCACCACCCCCGGTGGGGCAGACAGTGGCTCTTAGCTCCATCTTGACCAGGAAATGATCCGTCCATGACAATGCAGAGGTTTTAATAACCTCCACCCACAGATATTCCTGTTCTGTACTAAAAGCCGCATCGAGGGTATGACCTGCACAATGAGTAGGCCCGACAACCAATTGGGATAGGCCCATGTTTGTCATGGATTCCATGAACTCCCAAGCTGCGCCAGTTAGATTTAGCAAGCTGGTATCGAGTGGGATGTTGAAGTCGCCAAGAACTAAAAGTCTGGGTGACTCCAGCAGCAACGCTGAGACCAGCTGTGTTAGCTCGGTTAGGGAGTCTGTTAGACAACGGGGTGGCCGGTACACTAACAAAATCCCTAAGCTATCCCTGGACCTCAGGCTTAGGTACATACACTCGATGTGGACTGTGTTCTGGATAGGCTTCCTGGTCAAGGTTAGATTGTTTTTATGAACCAGAGCCACTCCTCCCCCCACCCACCCACTTTTCCTATACATATATCACTATGCATGCCAATTTACAGAGTAAAAAAAGGAGCGACTCCTGCTCCCAGAAGGTTAAAATCTAAAATTTTGCAGAAGGAAACAACAAAGGAAGTGAGGATAGTGAAGGAAGACAGGGTAAACATGATAAATATATAACTGATTCAGAAGTAACATGTAATTGGAAGTAGCTACCAGTTTATTCCAGTGAGGCACTGGAACTAAGAGGGTGATCCAAATACCTTCACAGAAAAGATGGAGTTTAAGGGGTGATTTGAAACAGGGAAGAAGTGGCACTATATGGGTATACTGGGAGACATTTACAAGCATATAGAGTAGCAAGGTACAAAGGTCAGAATCTTTTGAGCGAGTATAAGACCTTTGAATGGATGGTGGAGCTGGAGAAGTAAAAGTATGGGATAATTGGGATCCAGATCCCATCTGATCTTGGAAGTGAAGCAGGATAGAGCCTGGTTAGTACTTGTATGGGAGACCACCAAGTGATGTAGGCTATCTTTCAGAGGAAAGAACTGGCAAAACCACATCTGAAGATTCCTTGCCTAAGAAAATCCATTGAAATTAATGGGGTCACCAAAAATTGACAGGCAACCTGAAGGCACATACACACACAAGGGCAGAGAAGTATCAGGGACAAGGCAATGGAGATCATAGAAGAACTGCTAGGTGGCTAATAAGTCCATGGGAAAGAACAGAAGGAAGTTATATTGGGGAAACCCTGCTGTAAAGAATTGGAACTAAGAAATACTGTGGTCAAGGAATCACTCCTGTTTATTTGGTCACCACCAACCCTACTGTACTCTTGATCTGAATGGACAAACCGATATTATTTCTTAAGCCAAACCCACACACATGCGCAGGATAGTTTACTGGAAGTTTTTTACACAAAAACCTGAAACTGTTAATAGACTCCCCTTCATTGCAGTCAACTTTCCTAGGTTAAAAGTACTTATCTATATGTTTTTCCTCCTGTGAATTGCAAAACAGTCAGGGGGGAAAAAGAGAGAGAGAATCCCCATATCATTCTGGAACTGAATCATTTTCTGCATGTCAATACATGCATCACTTTCCATTTGAAGTGTTATCACCACAAAGCAATAGCCCATATATTTGGAGAGCAGTGCAATGGCAGGGGTTCCAATTCCTTTCAACTGTGTCCAGCCCCTTTCATAGGTCCAGAGAACTACTGTGACCATGAAAGCTAACAAGCCAAAAATTCAAACTTCCCATTGTAATGTTTGAATTTACTCCAGGTCTAAACAATTGTAAGTAATTAATGAATTCTATATTTCCTTTGTTTAACAAATTTGTCATTCTTGTTAATGGAACCCCAGGCATCTCACACATTAATTAGAACAAGGTACATGAATTAAAAATTAGTAATAAAAAGGTTTTTTTAAAAAAAAAAATGAAATAAGCTACAATAATATAAATAAATAAATAAAATCAATTAAAACCATGACAAGAAAAATTAAAAAAAAAATGTAGCACACAACTCCTCCATAGGCTTTTCATTTAGAAAGGGCGCCATATTAGATGACATTGCCCTTTTGTGTTTATGAACTGGCCATACTTTTGTGGTTATGAACTGGTACTTTTGGCCGTCAATTGATCCTTCAAGCTGTCAATTGATCCCCTGTAGTGCTTCAGTGCCAGCATTGCCAGTGTGTGAAACCTTGCACCATTGTACTCACATGAATGCAATGTCAATGGCCAGTCTGGCCAGAACACTTCTGGGTGAAATTGTGACATCCAGGTAAGTGACACACTTTTTATGACCCTCCACGAGTTACTTGGAAGTTTTTAAATGTGTGTATGTACTTTTCTTAACTTTTTGTGTGTTTTTAAAATTTCCTGTGTGAGCATCTTCTCATGAGAATCCATGAAATTCTGAATGAGGAAGTGAACGGAGCTTCGTTCACTTCTTCTTCATTGCTGGGGAAGCATTTGCCAGGAGAGAAGGCAAGTGTGGTGGGCAGCATTCTTTTGCTGGCATAAAAATAGCTTTAATTATGCTGGCAAAAGAATGTTTTTAGAGGCTCATTTGATAAAGTCCTTAGTCACCAAATGGTTGTTTAAATACAATGGTTTTTAGCTGCCAGTGAAAGGAGGAAAGGTGGCCAGCCTAGTCTCCCATAGCAGAGTTCCATAGCCTAGGAGCAGCCACAAGAAGGCTCTCTTCCTCATCAAACATAGGAATTTTTCAGACTGGCCATATTCTCTGTAGCAGGCACGGAACAGGGTTGTTGAAAGATTTCATGTTCAGACGATGTCGCCCCCTTCCGTGCTGTTCCCATGCTGCTCCCGTGCTGCTACAGTAATTTTTTATTCATGACAAAAAGTTGTGAATAGACCACCCATTCCGTGTCTGTCACAGAATCATGGGTGATCCGAAAGGTGCCCCGTTCCTCTCCTGTTATGCTGGTGCAAGCCGTGGGGGGGGGGAGGTCCATGATAGCCACTTCCAGTGAAGATTGGGACGAGGAGGTAAGTGACACCCTTTCCCTCCCCCTCCCCAGGTTACTTCTCTCTTTTAAATTTGTTTTGGGGCTTGGATTTTTATTTTGGTATTTTGTTTTACTTTCATTTTTAACTTTCCCACGCCACAATTCTCTCATGAGAATGAGCGGGATTTCATATCTGGGTCATAAATACTGCCTTACAACGGCTGCATTTACTTCCGGCCAATGAGGGGAGGGGGAGAATGTTCCTGCCGCGGGATCAAGGTAAGTATCAGAAGATGTTCCTTGATTCCATGGCAGGAATGGGAGCGGGGGTAGCAAGGTAGGAATGGGGCATTTTGGCCCCATCTGAAAAAGTCCATACCTGTGAAGGTGATGAACTGAAAGAAAGCCCTCCCTCAACAATCTTAAAATTTGGGCAGGCTCATATGGGGAGATCTTTCAGTCTTTCAGATTGCATATCATTAGTAGATAATGAAATTTTGCATCTACATTTCAGGAACCACAAGTCTGTAATCCTGACCAGGAAAACTTGATCCACCAGTGGCCAGAGATTTCAACTCAGAACATCAGAGCCTCTCTGGTTTGTCCATTTTTAGTACTGAGTTGCTATCTTCTTCAGTCATTTTGGACAAGAGGTAGAATATCTGGATTCGTAGATTACAGACCCTAATACAACATTGCCTCAGCCTGGAGAATAATACCATTATCCACTGAAGAATGCTGAAAACAGAGTGTATTAAACTGTCACCTTTATGCAGCTTAGTTTCATTGTTAGCAATGGAAAAAGGCAGAGACCAAAATGTTTTGCTCATTTTGTATTTTTAGTTCTGTTTGTTAAGCACTTCAATAAATACATCTCTCTATATATAATTCTCTTGGGTATGTTGCTGTTTCCAGTGTGCTGACTGGCTGCTTAGGAAACTGACCAACCAATCAAAGCTTGCTTAGGAAACTGACCAACCAATCAAAGCTTGCTTGGGCAGCCAATCAGCACACTAGGGGCTGGAACATGTGGCTTTTTAAGTCCTGTGTAAACATGGCCACCGGCAAGGAGGTGTGAGTAGCATGGTGTGTGCATGGCATGGTGTGTGCGTGAGCAGGGGGGCTCAGTGAGGGCAGCAGGGGACGGCGAGGGCGTGGTGCACGTTGGGGGGGGGTCAAGTGCCACAGAGAGGGAGAGAGCGATGTGTGTGTGTGTAGTGTGTGGGGAGAACCGGTGTATACAGCTAGTAATATTATATTACAAATATATATAATTAGACCTCTGTGATGCCGTATTTTACCTACTTCAAACCACTTCTCAAATCCTACCTTTTCCATTAAGCTTTTGGTTCAGCCACCTAGTTCCAATGCCTTGCTAGAATACAGACATACCACAGTTAACAAAGCCTCTGACAAGCCCAATAAAGGAAGGGATCACGGTTTTGCAGATTTTGGATTTTGTTGTATGAAGCTCCCTTCTACGAAGTCTTTTTACAGGAGCCCAACTCAGTCCCCCTTTTTCTTGTCTTCTCTCTAGCTTGAAGGTGTTTGGGTTTTTTGTTTGTTTGTTTGTTTGCAGCATTGGCATTGGGAAGATGTTGAAGGAAGGCTGGAGAAAGACAGACCTTCAGTGCTGGCTTGCAGCAGTGTGCCTGCAGTAAACAATCCAATAAAGCTGGACCTGGGAAAGAATGAGATTCTGGTCTGGTGATCCTATTGTTGCTGCATTTATGTACAATGGGCAATGTAAACAGTTGCCTACTCTGCATGTATAAAGAGCGAAACAGAAAGAAAATGGGAAAGCAGATTAGTCTGCCTTGCCAGCTACCCTGGCATGTTGCAAAAGCATAAATCTATAAGTTCCGCCACAGAAATGGAAATCATAAGAAAAGTGGAGGCTGATGAAAGAAAGAAAAATCATCACAAGAATCTCTATAAGATGCAAAATGTTTTTGTTTATTTATGCAACGCTCATCTGACCTGGTTGTTTCATTTCACATGTGGATATTAGTATTAAAAGTTGCTGCAACATGTTGAACGGCTCTTCTTGTTCTATGGTGTAGGGAGCTATCCCTATTCAAACATACCTTGTTTGTGCAATCATCCCCTCCCCTTGGCAGCCCAGGAGTGAATGGAGCTTGAATGGAGCTGCATTCACTTCCTGGAATGGAAATCCCGGCCATTCTTGTGAGAGGACAATCGTACAGGAAAGAGTAAATAAAATAAAAGAGTAAAAGTGACAGGAAGCACAAAAACACACTTTAAAAAAACAAACAAGTAAGCCAGGGAGGGTACAAAAAAGTGTGTCATTTACCTCATTGTCCCGATCGCACCCAGAAGTGTTCTGGCATGGACCTCCCAGTGACGCTGGCATTGTGCCAGCATAACGGGGCACAGTTTCACTCTCCCGTCATTCCGTTACAGAAACAGAGTGGATGCTCTATTTATGGCTTAGCCCGTCAATAAAACGAACCACTGGCGGAACGGAAGCAGAACGGGAGCATGATGACTGCAGAATGATGTCATGTGAAAACGAAGCCCTTTAGTGATCTCCTGCCATTCGTGTAATGCCATATTTAGCCCGTCTGATATTCTCCTGAGAGAAAGAAGTTGGTAGCATAAGCTTTTGTATATCAAGTCTTCTTCATTAGGCTATGAAAGCTTATGCTACCAAATTATTTCTCTCTGTTAGGACTTTATCAGGCAAGCCTCTCAAAGGGTTCTTTGCTGGCATATTTTAAAGCATTTTTCTGCTGGCAAAAGAACCCTTCCTACAAGACCTAACTTGATCATCATGAATAAGCAGCCCCTCAGCATGAACAGAGCACAAATAGAGCTCCGTTCACTTCCATGCTCGTGATCTTGCAGATTCTCGCTAGAAGACGTGAACACAGTAAATTTTAAAAATAAAGAAAAATAAACACAGAAGTACACACAAGCACAGAAACACACTTTACAACTTACAAGTGAACCGGCAGGGTTCATAAAAAGAGCGTACGGTACCTGGTTGTCATGATCTCACCTGGAAGTGTTCTGTCATTGATGCTGTATCCACATGAGCACAATGGCACGAAGTTCAAATGCTGTTAATGCCGGCACAAAAGCAGAACGGGAGATCAATTGACGGCTTGGTCCGTCAATAAAACAGAATGGCATTTTGGCTTGACATGATCACGAAAGGACAATATCATCTGATATGTGTGCCCTTTCGTGTTCATTAGGCATCGTTATGACACAATATTTGCCACATCTGATAAAGTTGTTAGTCTCAAAGTTGCTGCAAGACCTCTTTGCATACTACCCTTTCCATGTTATTTCTACCTCTGGCTCCAAAGTTTCTGTTAAAGAAGTAGTGATCAGGAACACATCTACTTCATTAACTGCGGTATAAATGCATAGATATAGAAATAGATATATAAAATTATATCATATATATTAAAAATTGCACATATGGCTTGAGTGAACAAATTAAAACAAAACAATTCTAATGGTTCTTACCTTGCAGGACACTTTTTACTATTGTTTCTGTGTGCTCAGCCAAGAGATCCACTTTACTTATTGCAGCAAGGGAAAGATAACTGGACATGTTCCTACACAGTTCTTTGTTACCCCTCTGGAGAAATTTCACTGCCACTGGGACAGCCAATGTCATGATGGGAGGACGATTATAATTCTGTTAGGGAAAACAATAGCACCCCAAAAAACAACAATTATCACAAATCATTGCACCAGTACTTTCCTAGGCCTCTTTAGGCCTTACTTATTAATAGTCTCTCTAAAAAGCAGCACAATTTTTCATGAGATGCAGAGAAACAGAGGATTCTGTTGTTAGAATGTTTTGTAGAATTTATCAATAAGTATATTATGCAATGTCATCTAGCTATGATTGTTTGTATGTGGGTGTATGTCTTCAAGTCACCTGTCAACTTCTGGTGACCCAATGAATTTCACAGGGTTTTCTAAGTCAAGAAGTGGTTTTGCTAGTTCCTTCCTCTGAAATATAGCCTACAGAAACTGGTATTCCCTGGAGGTCTCCCATCCAAGTAATAACCAGGGCTGACCCTGCTTAGCTTCCAAGATCTGATGGGATCTGGTGCATACCCTCCAACATTTCACAGATGAAAACTAGGACATATCTGGTCAAGCAACATTAGAATCTGGTCAGGTACCAAAAGTTATTAATGAGGAAGAATACACAAGCTAGGATAGACTGAAGCAGTTTATCAAAAGATCTCAGGGAGGCTTACAATAAAATCAATTTAAAACAACAAATAATTATAAAAGTTTAAAAGATTAAAATTATATTAAATAGTTTCTCAATTAAAAAAAGGCCATGTAAAACCAGTTAAAGCTATCTTGAATAGAATCATAGAATATAGAGTTGGAAGAGAACACAAGGGCTATCCAGTCCAACCCCTGCCATGCAGAAATACACAATCAAGTCATTCCTGGCAGATGGCCATCCAGCCTCTGTTTAAAAACCTCCGAAGAAGGAGACACCACCATACTACCAGGCAGTGTATTCCACTTCCAAACAGCTCTTACTGTCAGGAAGTTCCTCCTAATGTTTAGGTGGAATCTCTTTCCTGTAGTTTGAACCCATCGGTCCATGTCCTAGGACATTTTCAGATGCGATTTTTGACAGCAAATATCCCAAAACAGCTCTGTTGCTGCTGCACGGCAGGGGAGCAGTTTCAGATGATGCCGCCCCTCTGCCAAAACCCTCCGTGTCACTTCTGTGACAGAATGGAGGAAACCGCATCATATTTCATTCACAGGCAACATTCGTGAATGAAATATGACGTGGCTTCCTCCATTCTGTCATAAAGTGACACAGAGGGTTTCGGCAGAGAGACAGCATCATCCAAAACCGCTCCCCTGCTGCACAGCAGCAACGGAGCTGTTTTGGGATATTTGCTGCCAAAAATCGCATCTGAAAATGTCCCTAGTCTCTGGAGCAGCAGAAAACACGCTTGCTCCATCCTCAGTATGACATCCCTTCAAATATTTAAACATGGCCACATCACTGACTCTGACCCAAAGATTGAGCTCTGAGCTAACACAGCTTGCAAAAAGCAGCAACTAAGCATCTAGGTGCAGGCTGAGGAGGAGGCTGTAGCTTCCTGCCAAGGCAAATGGAAGGATTTTTTTTCAATTGTATGGGAGTTGGTCAGTCTATTTGTGACCCCCATATTCAGTTACCAGACCCACAGTTTAAGAAACTTTTCTCTATAATGAGTCCTTTACTGTAATGGCTCTGCCCTCTCCAAATCCAACTTAAAAAGAATAAGCCCTAAGTCACTTTTATCAGAGTTCTCCCATCTACAGCTGGCACCTGTGTAGCTGACTGACCAGGGGATTACTTGGTCAGTTTTCCCCAATTGGGTAAGAGCTGTACAGTATTGCAATTCTCTTTCCATTGTTCTGAATTAAAAAAACACACCTAATTTTGTATTTGCACCTTTAAATCAGTTTTATGCAAACCAGCATCCTCTTTTGTCTTCAGTTCTGGCAAACAATAAGGGTCTGTGGCTGCTTGCAGTTGTGGAACCCCTGGCAATCTCTGAGGGAACCCTGGTTGAGAAATGCTGATCTAGACATTATACTCCTATTAATGCAGCCTAGAATTGCATTGGCTTTTTTAGCTGCTGCATCACACTGCTGACTCATGTTCAGCTTGTGGTCCACTACGACTCCTAGATCCCTTTCACATGTACTGCCATCAACCAGGTGTCACCCATCCTATATCTTGCTGGATTCTATTAAATTCTATAACACTCCCATAACTTTAGAAATATGCTTTATACCTGAGGCCTCAATACCACTCAGAACTGCATCTGAAGAAGTGAAAGCTCATGGAAAAAATATAAGTTAGTGTTAAAGGTGCTGCCACATTTCTTTTTTTTTCCCTCAGCCTGGTCAGTCAGAGCAGATTAGGCAGAAAATAGCCCAAGGAAGGAGAAGAAGATAACAACCTAAATACCCTAAAGACACCAGATCCTGTTTGATCATGGAAGCTAAGCAGAGTCAGCCTTGGTTAATGCTTGGATGGGAGACCACAAACAAATGCCAGGTGCTGTAGGCTATATTTCAGAGGAAGGAACTGGCAAGTTACCTGTGAGTATTCCTTGCCTAAGAAAACTCTATGAAAAATTCATGGGGTCATTCTACATCAACTGGTGACTTGAAGCAACACACACACATTGGCTAGAATCACAGAAGGCAGCATCTATGTGCTGACAGAAGAGGAAGACTCTAGAAGCAGTTCTAAATAGCGGCTTTTGGACAGACTGTCAGGAAATTTTGGCTCCCCCAAAAGGCGTAGAATTTGACTGGTGAGCCAGATCTTCCACAATCTGGTGACATTCCCAATAGGATTTAAGAACATTTCAGATGGGATACTTATGGAAAAACAAAAGTTACATTCATTCAACATGAAAATGGAACTGTAGGTATGGTTTCAGCTAAGCTCTGGGTTGGTCCAAGCCGATCTGTTTACCACTCATTCCAGGAAGCTTCAGCACATGAACTAAGAGGCACCCCCCCCCCCAAATTCCCTCCCAATGTTGTAGAAGATACTGGAACATAATTCTGGACCATGTACAGATGCACATGATTTGAGAGCTGAATCCCAGTGATGTACTTAGCATAAACATCCTAGGGAGCATCAAAATCAGCAGGAGGCTTTTGGTCACCTATCACCTGCATGCCTCTCAAACAAGTACAACTAACTTGACAGTTATACATACCAGCCAACAGGGCCTTTGTTTTGACAGAGTTACAATAATAAGAAAAGTAGACAATAGAAACTTGTTCTGTTTATTAAAGAAATTTATTTTTGGAAATCAAAACCCATCTAGGAGCCAGCATAATTTTAGTCATTTTTCATTGTTTAAAATGTTTACTTGGACCTATTCCTAGAGTTCTGAAGCAGAAACTAACAAAACCAGGCACACACAGACAGCTTTAATTTGCCACTGCACTGATGTGAAACCACGTCTAAGAGTTCTCTCTCTCTCTCTCTCTCTCTCTCTCTCTCTCTCTCTCTCTCTCTCTCATTCTAATATCAGATTCTTGTTCTCTTTGGATGAGAACAGTCAAGAGTCAAAATGAATTAATGTGATTTTTAAAGCAATACGAGACTTTCAGCTCCAAAATTTAGGGTGACTAAATAGCAATTTCCCAGTACTGTTGAAAGTGTACTGTCAGGAACAGCAGGGTTTAAAAAGTAAAAACAAGCTGCAAGGACTGCCCCCAGGCATAGGATGTACTAAATGCCAATAGATTTTATTACCCCAGAGGGAAAACCCCTTACAAATTGGATGCTAAAGAGTACCCCAAATAGAATGTACCAATGGATAGACAAACACACTTCCCTTTTAACTTCCTGGATTAATACATTTTCACTTGCCCTGGTTCCATCTCCTTGTTCATGCTTGTCTAAAGCTCCAGCCTTCATTCCACGCTTAATGTGAGAACTTAGCTATGTGGCCAAGTAAAAGAATGCCCTATCCTGCTATAGACCAGAACCAGCATGGATTGGGGAAACGGAATCCTTCTGCTCCAACTTGCTTTTTATTTCAGAATTCCTTTTCCTTACCCTTTACCCCACATGGTGGGGACGGGGGGGGGGAGAGGAAACAAAGAGGCTGCTGAATTTTGATATTTTAATAAAAGAGCTCAAGAAAAGTTTAAACCACTGCATGCGGGTCACACACACCCTGAGAATCCAGCAAACCATGGAGAATTATGATTCCAGAAGTGAAGAGGCACAATTCTTCCATTAAATGTCACACACACACACACAATTCCAGCTCCTTGTTTTGGAACCAAATAGCAATTTCCAAAAAGTCATTTCTACTTTTATCCTAAGACATGGGTGCAGTTTTGCCTGTCCAGGGGTGGTAGAAAAACCAAGCCTAGAGGAGGTTACTGCTCATCAATCTTGGCTTTAATACAATACTCCTTGCAATGCATTCTTACCTGCAAAATGCAGCTCATAATATCAGATGCAATCTTTGCATGGGGTGTGTCCTCATCTTTTCCTGAAGGTTTCAGATTGTACTCTAAACATGACTCCCAAAGAGCAATAAGAGCTTTCCCGTGTTTCTCTATGGACTCTGTCTCTCGGATAGCTGTGGTAATTCGAGTTATACAGATCTCCACAACTGCCTGGTCATTGTCATTAGTTTGGTAGTCCTGGTTGAGACAAAGCAATTTGTCAAGCTATGTTTGTTTATTTATTTATTTATTTATTTATTATGCCTTTTTCC
The DNA here is from genome assembly GCA_030847615.1 of Gambelia wislizenii. Lineage (NCBI taxonomy): Eukaryota > Metazoa > Chordata > Lepidosauria > Squamata > Crotaphytidae > Gambelia > Gambelia wislizenii. The sequence continues at coordinate 36,125,911 of JAUMIR010000003.1, read as the reverse complement.
CAGTATGGGTCCCATGATGGTTCAAAGCACAGACTAAAACAAAATACACCCATTAACAAGTATAATAAAAAGTTTTTAAAAAACAGGTACCCAACAGTTATCTGAATAAACAAAGTAATTTAAATCCCTTCTAGATATCACATAAACCTATGCATCTAGGTAGTGTTCACTATTATTTTTATGCTGCTCCCACAAAAAGTTAGGCTTACTATTGGTGCCTATTCTTCTCTAGGCTCAAGTGTTGGAAGCAAAGTGAGTTAAGCATTGTATGCTTGGCAGAAAAATGTTTAAAACCGGTAAGAATTATATCAGTCAATGAATTCAAAGATATAGCCAGGTTAGTCTGGAATATCAGTAAGGAAGGGGATCTGCATCTGAGGGAGGAGACCAAGGACTTTATCAGATGCAGCAATTAATTGGAAAGGGTGCACATACCGGAAGATGTTGTGCTTTCGCGTTTTCATCTGATCAAAATTGTGTTCTTTTTTATTGATGGGCCAATCTGTCAATAGATCACCCATGTTGGTTTTTTGCTGATATTGCGAGTGTTTGAAAACGTGCACCATTGTCCTCTTGTGATTATATCGTCTATGGGTGGTCCCACCAGAACACTTCTGGATGAAAATGCGAAAGCCAGGTAGGGGACGCTCTTTTATGAACCTCCTTGATTTACTTTGAAGTTTTTAAGTGTGTTTCTGTGCTTTTGTTTATGTTTTGTGTATTTATTTTGCTGTATTTTTAATTTTTACCACACTCACATCTTCTCGCAAGAATCGCCGAGATCACAAATGCAGAAGTAGTTAGCAGAGTTAGCATTCATGCTCCAGTAATGCTGGCACTGCTTTTTCTCACTATTAAAGGCAAGTTTGATGAAAATGGTTATTGTGCTGGGACAAGTACTCTGTAAAATATGGTGGGACAGAAACATTTATGGAGGTTCATCTGATAAAGTCCCAAGTCTACAAAAGCTTATGCTGCAACTTCTTTCTCTCAGTTAAATCTCAAAGGTGCAACAAGACCCCCTTGCTTACTGATATATCAGGTTATGTACGCTTTGCTTTGACCTCATCTGGGCTATATTTCAGAGGAAGAAAATAGCAAAACCACCTCTGACTATTCTTTGCCTAAGAAAATCCTATGAAATTCATGGGGTCACCAGAAGGCAACTGGTGACTTGAAGGTGTCCACACATACAAACACTCTATCCTTTCCCCCAACCTGTTCACTTGGTTTCTCCATTACTGAAATGCAGCCACTGAGACACTTGTCAAATTAGAATCTAATGCTGAATCCCCCCTTTTCTGCTTTTATCATTTTATCTCTGCTTTCGTATTTTTAATAGCCATGTATTTTAGTACAAGAACTACATATATGTGCAGTTCAGGCGATTTATACACAGTTGCTTTATTCAGCTATCTAGGTAAGACCAAAAGTCCCTGTTAGCCAATATTCCATCTCTAAAAGTGGCCAGATTCCTGTAGGAAACTTATAAAAAAAAGAGTGTCATGGGAACAACCATCTCCTTCTGTGGTTGTTTATCCCAGCCTATAGTAATCAAGAGAACACGGCTGCTGAACATGGCAGTTCATTTTTTTTTAAGATAGTGAGACAAATTATCAGTAGTTGTCAGGACCTGGTTGTAAAATGACCTTTTCCTGCCATTAACTCTGTGTGCTGTGGGCTTTTGATGTCTGGCATTCCTTTGAAGTAGTAGCAAATTGATGTGCTGAGAATGGCTGAGTGAAGATGGGGTCTGTTAAACAAAAGGTTGGGAAGACCTCACAGCAGAAGGTGGGGTGTGGACATTTGGGTAACCAATGAATGAGGTGCCCACCAGATTTTGGCTGATTGTAAATACTTTTTATTATACTGCTTTTCCTTTTAGCCTCATTTGAAGCAACAATGTTTTACTGTTAACTCTTTAGATTTCTGTTAGTAATAAAGCTTACTGTTTAACCCTGAAGCTGTTAACTACTGAGTCTGAAGAAGGGAATATGTGACAGTAGTAGATTAGTTTATATAAATCTGTATTGTTTTAAAAACCATTGGTGTTCTGCAGCAATGAATACTACAAACCGAGTTCAATATCCTATGTCTAAGAAATGGGCAGTTAGTTTTGCAAAGAACCAGTACACTCTGGATCTCAAGGGAAGTTACTTTTCTGTTGCTAATGGAGTTGAAATTTTGTTTATTGTTTATTGTCCTTTGTCCCTGGTCCACACATGACCAAGAAGGGGAGTGGTCTCTGCCAGCATTGAGATCCCTCCAGACCATATTCATTGACAACAGAAGTAACATCTGAGACATCTTCGGCTGATGAAGAAGCCAATGAAACTTCAATGATGTATTTTGTGCATTTTGGTCGACTAATAAAAGTATTGCTGTTTTAGGACTTTGGATTTTGTTGTATTTTGTTGCATGGCCAACATGGCTACCCCTGAATGTTTCCTACAACCTGAATGTACACTATGAAAAGAAGTACATACTTCATTTTGGTTCTTCTGTGCCTACTATTGCCAATCAATCAATATATATGACCCCATATTATGGTGTCTATGCACATCACTCATAGTTTTATAAAATACTATTGTGTATCTGTCAGCTTTCTTTCTGAGCACTAAAGGAGCCTTCATTGCTTATACATTCCTCAGAAAGAAAGTGTTCTACACTATCACTGTATCCATTTCTTTTTTGTATAATCTCTGTAATTTCTCTTTTTCATTTCTGGGAAGTTGTACAATATGCACATCTACAATTTGAGACTCCATTCACATCTGGGGAAAATTACTTAGATCTTGGAGATTTTGAATTTTAAAATTACAGTACTTCAAAATATGTTCCACGTCAGTTATGTATCACTGATGCCCTCTAGTGGGAATTAAATTTGTAAAAGAATTTGTTTTAATGTATTTAATGTTCTGAAAGGATGCTATTTTATATATTATAAAATACAAATACATCTTAATACATTTTGTAAGTCCCGTAACATTTTGCCAGATTGATAACTATTCCAGTACTTGCAAATAAAGTGACTAGTGCTTCTCCATATCATACAGCATAGCCATGTTTTCAGAAACAGGGGAGGGGGAGAGAGAGAGAGAGAGAGAGAAATATAATGTAATCAGTGTCAGTACAGAAATTTAGACTTATTTTCACCATGCAGCTAACATTTAGATCTCACTATTCCTTCATTAAACTGATATTGTTCATTATCTATATTGTATGTGTCACACAAACTCTAAAAAGGATTTCCATTTATTGAAAAACAATGATGTTTTCTTTTATATATTTCTTTTGCATCAAATTTCCTATATATATCTTATATATGTATTATTGGGGGAAATCTTCCTTTGCTATTTTCTGCACTTTTAGTAACGGTTCATGTTGATCCAAGCCACAGAAAGCCAGGAAATTAAAAAACAAGGCTAATGCTTTGACAGGTATGTAGCTGTAATCAGCAATTGTGGAGCACAATTATGTAGTAGAATTATGTAGTACTACCTGCTGGGGATGCTTTAGCTGGAGATCATACATTGAGCAGGTGGTTGGACTAGATGGCCCATAAGACCCCTTCCAACCTCTATGACTGTATCTCATAACCAATGCTTGCTTACAATTTACCCTGCATGCAAGCCTTTGTTTTTCAGGCCCAAATCCAGATAAAGATGATGGAGTGCCTCGGACCAGCAAACATACCTCAGCTTGTCCTGAGGTCCTTTCACACTGCACAGTTACAGCTCTATGATTCTGCTTTAACTGCCAGGGCAACATCCTACGGAATTGTGGAATTTTTCATTTGGGGAGGGCTAATTAGAATTCTCAGCCAGAGAGCTCTAGTGCCCCACCAAACTTCAAATCCCAGGTTTCCATAGGATGTTGCCATTGCAGTTAAAGTGGAACATAGCTCTATAATTGTGTAGTATTAAAGGGCTCCTGGTTCTGGCTTGCCTTATGAAGCATCTGAATCTTACTGTATTTCTAGAGGAATCTTCCTGTGAATTTACTCAATGAAAAGTATGGGTGCATGAAGGGTAATTAAGCACAATTTGTGACAATGTAAAATATAATTACTGATCATGGAGGACAGCTGTTAAAAGGCCACTGTTCCTAACCTCCAGTTTTCTGACATAACAGAACTTGAGCAACAATGAGATAGCCTTAACTCTCATCTTAAGCCCAGCAGCTCATTATCATTATTGTTTACTACATAGCAATTTTTATTGACATTGTGCATAGGTGGAAGGTGGGATGCCTTCCCAGTCCCCCCCCCCACCCAGGAAGGGCTATAACTATCCCTATTCCTTCTCAGGTGAGCATAATTCAGTTTGGCTTATAGCACCTTGCTATTTTCTTCTCACATTGAAGGGACCTTACCTCTTCCTCCAACCCTCTTATTTCAGGTGCTGGTGACTTGTACCTTATTTCCCTAATGTTTTAAAGATGGCAATGTGCGGCTAAAATTCTGTATCACTGTATGTGCATGTGATAGCAGATATATTTCTCAGCTTTTGGAGATATTCACATTTTCTAACCCATTGCAAATATTTGAAGTCATGCACACAATAAAAGCAATAAAAGTTATACTCACTGGAGATGAACTAATGGTTTTTATTTGCTCAAGAGCCTCTGACAGGCATTCTTCTATTTCAGAATCGTCTAAGGAGAAGAGGTCCCCTGCACGTGAAAGGTCCTTTTGTCCCAAAACAAGCCCAAAGAGATGATGCATAATTGATTGTTCTGCCAACCAGAAAAAGATTTCAGTGTACCAGTGTGCTTTTAGTCAAGGCTAGTGACACATAAATCCACAATCCAAAAGGTGTCCCTCTTCTATACATGGCAACACTTTTTCATATTTGGAGACCTCTTCTGACATAACCTGAAGAAAAGAAATGACAAAATTAAAAACAACACATCTTGTTGTTGCCAATTCCATAGTTTAACTGTGAGCTTAGCAATTCTTTCCCCAGTAAACCTCACCTGGCTCTGTTAGATGTCCTCCTAGTGCTAGGTGAAGACTTCTTTATTTTCAATGTCTGTTTAGATTTTATGGTTTTATATAGTCTCTATGACTGTACTGTTATACTTTGTCATTTCCTCTGACATAGCCATGTTAGTCTGGAATATCAATAAGCAAGGGGATCTTGTAGCATATTTGAAGCTAACTCATCTGAGGAAATAGACCAAGGACTTTATCAGATGCAGCAAATATAGCATCACAACGCCACATAAACATGAAAGGGTGTGCATACCAGGCGATGTTGCCCTTTTGTGTTTATGTCTTGTAAATAAGCTGTTCTATTTTATTGACAGGACAAGCCATCAATAGATTGGCTGTGGTACTTTTTTGCTGGCGTTTGAAACCTCTGATTCTATGGTCTTTCCCCTCCCATGAATACAGCTTCTATGGCCAGTTGTGTTAGAACATGTCCGGGGAGATTGCGATATCCAGGTAGAGGACATTCTTTTTATGAGCCTCCCCAGTTTACTTGGGACTTTTCAAGTGTGTTCCTGTGCTTTTAAAAACTTTTTCTGTGTTATTTTTTATTTTTAAAAAAATCCCCACACTTGCATTTTCTCATGAGAATCTGTGGGATTTCATTCCAGGAAGTGAACGGAGCTTCCTTCGCTCCTCTGTCATTGCTGGGGCTGCCTTTGGACAGGATGCAAGGTAAGTGTGGTAAAGGGGGTTCTTTTGCCAGCATAAAAACATCACAAATTATCCCGACAAAAGAAAAAAAAAGGGGGTGGTCTGATAAAGTCCCAAGTCTACGAAAACTTATGCTACAATTTCTTTCTCTCATGGAATTTCATATTAAATTTTAAAGAAATTTGAAATCCAAATGTATAGCTTTCCTTTACAGACTCAAGGTTGAACAATGCAAGAGCTTCTTTTAAAATATTTTTTTTTCCAGTCTGACAACTCTAACCAACAATTGAAAGCTATATTTTTCCTCTTTCAATATTGGTGAGGAAAAGAAAAATGAATCTCAAGGCAAGTACATATGATTTATGAGCAGTCATAAGAAATATGCAGACCTGCAACACACAATCTACTATAAAACAAATGGCCCCACCCCTGCAAAATAAAAAGGCTAAATTAAAAGGACACTTCAAATGTACAAATTGCTGATAAAAGGCCAAGCTGGAAGAGCATTTCACAACAGAAACACCTTAAGTCAGTTATGTGTGCCATATCAGGATATTATATTTCAAAATGCATCAAATGACTGTGCGTATGCCATACCTCAGCATAGAAACAAAATTCCTAAACTATATTTGAGATCAATACCAGCAAAACATATATGAGCAAATGAGGATATCACAACCTGGAGGAGACTTTTTAGCCTTAGAACAAACAGATGGAATGGTGATGGTGGGGTTGAATGGCCAGTATCATGTAAAACCTGTCTTGAAGAATATAAAGGACATCTGGGAAGGGAAGGGAAAGATAATGAAAATAGTCTACTTGATCTATAGCCCAATTTCTACTCCTCAGGCTGTACTTTTAAAAACTGATATTTTCACTGAATTCCTCTTACCAATTAAGTTGTAGGACTTTATCAGACCAGTCAAATATGGCATCATAAGGATGCCTAATGATCATGAAAGGGCGCATGTACAAGATGACGTTACCCTTTCATGATCATGTATTGTTAAAAACCCATTCTTTTTTATTGATGGCCTAAGCTGTCAATTGATCCCTCATGGCAATTTTCTGCTGGCATCACTGGTGTTTGAATCTGCGCACCATTGCACTCACATGAATGCAGTGTCAATGGGCAAACACTTCAGGTGAGATAGGGACAGCCAGATAGGGTACTCTTTTTTTATGACCCCCCCCCCTGCTTAGTTGGGACTTTTAAAGTATGTTTTGGTGTTTTCATGAACTTTTTGTGTCTTTGTTTTGTGAATTTCCCACGCTAGCATCTTCTCGCGAGATTTGGTGAGATTTGAAACCAGGAAGTGAATGGAGCTCTGTTCACTCCCCATTGGTGCCTGGGAAGCCTCTTTAATATGAGCAAGGTGAGGTCTGGTGCGGGGACTTAATGCCGACACAAAAACACCATAATTTATGCCAGCAAAAGAACTTTTGAGGAGCGTGGTCTTATAGAGTCTGTACTGTCTTAGGAGACAATTGACAATATTTTGTCTTAGATTTCAGTGAATTTATACCAGTCTACTCCCAATACAAATGACTTTTTCCTTAATTTTAATATAACTGGATTTTCCTCACCTTATTTTAACTTCCATAGTCTCTTAAATTTACCAGTCAGGGACAATTCACATTTTACTTTTTAAAAAGCCTATGTGTTGAGTTGGAAGAGCTGTGAAAATGAAGGCCTGTTCTATAACATACAGCTACACAAGGTGGTAGAATGGACTGTATCACTTCAGAATGAAGCAGAAAAATCACATTATTGAATGGGAAAAGATCCCTGAAAATAAAAGGTAACACAGTTGGCAAAGGATGGGTTCGAATCTCTATCCCTGGTATCCCTAAAGGGAGTAAGCTTTGTTGTTGCTGCTCATGTAGGAGAGTATTCAAAAGTGGTACCTATCTTCCACTTTTATCTGAAGTATGGTACTACCTTTCATATGTCTACCTCACAATTCTACCACCATTCATGGAGTAATCATACATTGACAGGAGACTTGAAGGGACAGAAAGAGAGAGAGAGAGAGAGAGAGAGAGAGAGAGAGAGAGCTACTATCTATTTTGATATATGCTTATTTACCACTAACAAATCTAGAATGATATAGACTTTACACTGGTTTACAGTCATTTAATGTGTGGAAGGCAGGACCATTCCAGGAGATGGGGTCCTAAATACTAAAAGAATCCTTGCAATCAACATCATCCAAGACAGCCACCTCTACATACTGAATGGCTTTACTCAAGAATGGCAAATAAAAATAGGCCAGTCTTAATAGTGAAACCCAGTAACAATTTTATCAGCAGATCCCTCCTCCCACCCCCTGCTTCTCTAAAAACAGATGATACAACACCATCTTCACGGAGATGTTCACAACGTTCACCAACCACTTTGCCAAGCCTTCTCTGGACACTTGCAAGAACCAGGTTGGACAAGGATCAAGCTAGGACATGGAAGGCATCAAATGTCTAACCATGTCCATGTATTCAACTTGAATAAGCTGAAAGCTTGGCATTAAAATAGTCTGATATTGTTGGTGGATAATACTGGGTTGATTTTAAAATGGGGAGTCCAAAAAAGGTCTGCAAGCAGGCAAATGAATCACAGTGAGCCACCAAACCTTACTCTTCTTCACCCTTAGCATTGAGATGTAACAATCCCTTCACCACTCAGGACTTTATCAGACAGGGCTGTAATAGCACAATTATAATGCAATAGGACCACAAATGGGTTCCCATGATCACACGGTGCTGGGGTCCTCCTGTGTTCAGTGTGTGCTCCACCCATTAATTACAGGACACTTAGTGTGAACATGACAACTGAACATGACATTTTCCCATTCCAGTGATTGGCTGTGGCTTTGAAAGAAGTACACGATGAAGCAACAGGAAAGTAATACAGAATCTTTAAGCAACCATTCAGATCCATCAGTGTCCAAGACCATTGAAACTGGGGATCAAGTCCTAAGCCTTAACCCCTGCCAGTAAATTAGTTATCCATGACATCGGAATTATTCCAGCCTCTCTCAGCTCCACATAACCATTCTCCTGTTGATCAGAAACCAAATCCAAACTGTGTCCTGCAACATAGATGCGAGATGATATAAGTGGCTGTCATGGATGATATGAAATCTTGAGTACCAACAAGAAAAGGACTCTTCAATGGAGATGCCGAAGTCTCAGAGGGCAACCAAGCCCCATCAACAGTACACACTAACGCAGACAGGTAGACTGTTGAGCAGTAGGGTAGCCAGTACACCAAAAAGTGCCAAATATGTCTTGATTGTGCATGAAGAACTGAATTGGAAGAGCTGCACAGAGAACTTCAACAAAGGAATTCAATCATGAAAACCACTGTTTCTCAGACCACCTGGTCTCATCTGCTTCTAGACCTGGAAATGCTGTGGACACAGCTGAGCAAAATTAATGCCACCTCCTCCCTTGTTCAACTAGGTTTATGTCTCTCTCACACAGGCCAACCTGTTCATTTAGGATCAAATCCTGCATGGCTGGGATATTTTCAACCACTGACTGGTGGTGCCCACACCACTGCAAATCTTCCAAATGGGAGACCATATGGAAAGAAGAAGAGCACATGGATGGATGATGCTCATTCTCCTATGAAAGTCAGCTCTCAGTCCACCTGTTCACCATTCCTAAAATGGCTTTCAGGCATGGATTCCAAGATTTAATTGAACCCAAAATGGCACAATTTGTACTTGGATTGTGCTTGTTTATTTATATTTTCAATTTATTAAAAGTTTTATATCCCCTCCCCCCATATTCAGAGATCTTAGGTCAAGGTACAGTTAATTAAAACAACATAGTACCGTTATAAAAACAAATGTAAAAGCAATAATGATAGATTTTAATATAAAGATGACATATCATGTATTCTGTGGGCTAATTCACATTCATCTTTGTCTTACTTTTCTCTCTGAACATGTTCATATACAACTAGATGAATATCCAAACCACAATACATCTTACTTCACTATCATGTTTCACTTTCACTCTGCTAATGAAAATCAACACTTCCCTTTCGGTACCACTGCATGGGGAAACATAAGGTAATTTTAAAAATACAATGGGCCCTCGAGATCCACTGGAGTTTGGTTCCAGGATGCTCAAGTCCCATTATGTGGCTTAGTAAATGCTCAAGTCCCATCATTTGGCTTACTAAAATAGTGTTCCTTATATAAAACAGCAAAATCAAGGTTTGCTTTTTGGAATTAATTTTTTAAATATTTTTGAACTGTGGCTGGTTGAATCTGTGGATGCAGAATCCATGGATATGGAAGGCCAACTGAATATATATATTGCCATGATTTGCATGCTTACTTTCCTATGCAGTATAGATGCTGTGGCATTTTTTAAATAACAGATAGCTGCATTTATATAGATGTACATAATTTTTTGAAATGCATGTAGTATGAGTAGGTCATCTCCAATACACATTCCCCTGTCAGTGCTTTTCAGTACTAGTGTGTATTCACTGCTTCTAAGTTCAAAAGGCACATTCAGATATCTCTGCCAGATCAATCCCCCACAAGAACATCTAAACTGTCTCTTCTGAGACATTAGTCTGAGGTTTAGTTGCAAATGCTGTGAGAAATAGCCTTAAACCACTTAATTTCATTATCCATAGTGATTCTTATTTAATGCCATTATTTGCCAATACAAAATATTTAAAAACTGCACAGAACATGATACAGCACAGTGACAAGAAATGTGGCTGTCTACAACAACATGGACATCAGATATTATTCTTTCTGAAACAGAATGGACAATCCTCTCCCTAAAACTGTTAAAAAAAATATATCAAAGAGTTGTCCACTAATGATTTATACATCTCAGTTGTAAGAAACATAGCCGAGTAATAAAACCTGAGTGAGGTGGGTAATCAAAACCATATTGACAAGTTAGGTTAACTGTCAGATGCAACAAAACAAAAGACACCCCCTCCCAACGCTATACATTCCTCATGTTTTGAGAAGCAATGAGGTTCAAAACAGATGCACATTTTGTAATGGCCAATTTCGCTATAGAAAGGAGCCTTGAACAAGAATACACAAATGCACACCAGTGCTTTACCTGATCATGATTCCACAACGACCTTCACAGGTGGGGGCGTTTTGTTTTTTTTGCAGCTAGCAAGTGGTGCTATTTTGAAACTCAGGGCTGATGTACAGAGTTGCTGTTTGTTGCAACAGTTCGACATCCAAGGGAACAACAAGTGGAAAGTTATGGAATCTACTGTTAATGCAGTGAACCTGAAGCTGTTAATTACAGAGCCAGGGATAAGGAATTTGTGGAATGCAGACTAAAGCAGCCTAAAAGTTACCAAGGGCTTGGTCAGGTGACTAGAAAGAACCTAAAAGCACAGTGGCCTTATCTCTGAATGAAAGCCTCTGTTCCCAGGACAAAAATACCAAAAAAAAAAAAAAAAGTGAAAAAAAGAACCTGTTCAACTTGAGAGCCTGTTGCTTTTAGTGAATAAAAGGGAGCTCTATGTCTATGGAAAACTATCCTCTCCTGGGAAGAAACCCCAGTGAGTTTGCAATCTGTTTATTTATTTAGGGTTCCTTAAAACAGAGTAAATGAATTAAACTATTATAAAAAAAGACATTCTTTCTCCTAAGAATAAAACAGCTCATGAATACAAAGTGGGTCTGAAGCTGCCTGTAGGCTTCTAGATCTGTTTATCATCATAAAACACCTCACAGTATCTTTGTGCACTTGAATAAGAACATTTCCACACCATTCATATGCAGCTAGGAGGATCTCTACACAGCAGATTTCAAATGGTTTTATCATCTACCCTCCATACCAGGGAATCTTGGGAATTGTAGTTCTGGGAGGAGTGGCCCCAGACTTCTAAAAAAGAGTTCTCAGTATCCTCATAATTTTACAGTATCCTGGATTCTTTAGCTAAAGCCATGACAACAGTTTCAAAACCAATAATAATTATGGAATATAGATATTTGCAAAAATGTGGGTAATCTTCATTCCCCAACAGAGTTACTCAGGTTTGGGTAATTTTATTTCCACTTAACTGAGGATTGCCAGCTTTTGCTAACTGGAACATGCTAACTTTTTATTTCAAAAATTCTGGTACCTGCGTGATATCAAAAGATGGAGTTTGGTACTGGTCATGGGATGGGGAAGAGCTTAAAAAATAAATGGCAAGAACTTTTTATTTCCTTCTGGGGTTGACTGTGGTAGATACACCTAATACAAAGTATGGTGCTTGCCTTGAAGAATCTTATCACACTACACTGTTATAGTGCTATTATTCCACTTTAACTGCTATGGCTGCCTCCAGTGGAATTCTGGTGGTTTGTAAGTTAGTGAGGCCTAAGGGCTCTCTGGCTGAGACTTCTAAATGCTCCTCCTTAAACAGCAAATCCCAGGATGCCACAGGAGACAGCCTGAGCAGTTAAAGTAGAATGCTATAACAGTGTAGTGTGATGCCGGCCGCCAGAACTCACCTGGCTGGCCGCGTTTGCGGCCGGCGTCTCCCCCCGCTCCGGAGCAGGCACATGGCGGCATGGGCGCCGCCATGTTGGCCCTCCTCTTCCCAGCCTGCTTCTGCAGGCAGGGAAGAGGATAGTAGCCCAACCAATCAGGTGGGGGGCGCCCCCACCTGATTGGCTGAATTTGCCTCTCCTGGGCCAATCAGGGACTGCGCTCAGCGCGGCCGCTGATTGGCCGGGAAGCGGGGCTAGTCCCCTCTTGGGTCCGCCGGCCGGGTATTAATTCCCGGCCGGCTCCCGGCTCCGTCAGTTGGCTCTTGGAACTCGTCCTCCACAGTTAGGGCCGGCAGCAGATCTCGCCAGGCGGTGGGTCTTTTTCTCTTTGGTGATAGCTGTCAGGGTTGGCGGAAGCCAAGCGGACCCCGCTTGGCTTTGTTGGCGATGGGCATGAGTTTGGTCACCCATCTGGGGGGTGTGGGAGTTGCAGGATGGTGGGCCAGGTCATGGGCCTGGTCCTCCATCGGGCAACCACCTCCCCCAGGGGGGGTTAGGTACGGGCACGTGGGGCTTATCACGTGATCCATCACGTGGTTTCACCTCTCCCGGACACGTGACCCAACACGTGGCATGGTCTTGCGGCCAGGCACGTGTTTGATCACGTGATCCCCCACGTGAGTCCGAAGTCCGCCTTGTTGGGCGGACTAGGGTGCTCAGGCAGGTTGAGGGCTCTCTTCCTGCTGAGGTTGACTCATGCCCAGTCCAACCGCTAACATCTATCACCAAGCTGAAAGTTGTGGCCTTTCCGCCAATTATCCTTTTCTTCTGTACAATAAACCTTTTGTGCATGTTACTCGTGTGTGAATATCCTTGCGGGTAAGCGATGGGGCGGGGGGCTCCTTGACGCTCGATCGCAAAATCTCCTTATACTACTTTGGAACTGGAAGCATCCACATCAGTATGCCCATATTCTCCAAAAGTTATTTGCCCTTCAAATGAGTGGTTGGCAGAGAATTCTAAGCAACAATGAACATATCTAGAGCCATTTCACTCTCCTTTCCAGCATGGATTTAGAGCTACAACTGCCGTGGTTGTGCTGATGAAAGCCATTACCAAGAGAGAGTCAGAGGGAATAAAACTCTATTGATCGTAGTTTATCTCTTGGCAGCATTTGATATTCTGTATAGGGTCTCTCAGCATTATTTTTTAGTGGCTCCACTACTCTACTCTGGAAAGTTCATTCCTGAAGGTAGTCCTGGAAGACACCTTCAAACCTACGAAGTTTACTTTATGTGGTCCCTTGGGAAACTATTCTGTGCCCCTCTGTTGTTCAACATTTAGTTAGAATGAATTTCACGGGCTCCCAGTAACCTTATGAGTTAAATTTAACATGCTGGGTTTAATCTTTAAAGCTCTACATGATTCGGGACCTAGGTATTCCACAGGGAAGCAAGAATTCTGGTGCCCAGGCAGTCTCCTAGAAAAAAAAAACAGAGGTGAAGGTAACCTTCCCAGGTATGAAACTCACTTGGACACCAAAGGCTGTGTCTTCAAACTCCACCCTCATAATATTTAACCTGTTTTACAGCAAATCAGAAACCACTTCCTTTTGCTAACTGAACCTTTGATTAATTGTTGTATTTTCCTAACTTCTCAATATTTGAATTACATAACTTCCCGCTCCCCTTAATTTTCTTTGCCTTAAGCAGAAAGCATCTTCTTCCATCAATCTTATTTAATTCTTATTTTTCAACTACTTATTTAATTTGATTTCTCTACTGACAAAAGGGAATGGAAGCCATTTCTCTGCTGCTGCTGTCACTACATGCTATGCACAAGGACACGATGATAGAATTAAGAGACCAAAGGGTAGCAATGCATAGTGGCCTCTCTATATTTCATACTTCTCTATTCATTCTGCCAATGGTCAGTACCATATATTAAGGTCCTAAACAGGATAGATTACATTTTTGTTTCCATAATAGTACAGTTGGACCCCTATATCCACTGGTTCATTTCCCACTGATTCAGTTATCTGTGGGACACAAAAGAGCACACCTACCATAGAGTCTTCCTAGAAAATGCCTAGAGAGGCATTCTTTCTAGATGTTTTCTAGGTCCTCCAAGGCAACTCTACAGCATTTTAAACCAGAAGTCCCATTATTTTTAATGGTGTTGGCTGTTATCTGCAGTTTTCAGTATCCAAGGTGGTGGTGGGGAACCAATCCCTCCTGGATACAGGGGTCCTACTGTAGTCTTGCTTACCCAAGTTAATTTTTTTCAGGAGGGGTACAGTCTTCTGGAGAGTGAATTTGGTGTAGTGGTTTGAGTGCCTAATGACACTCAACCATGGAAACCCACTGGGTGACTTGGGCAACTCACATTATCCCAGCCAGCAAACCCCCTCTGAACAAATCTTGCCATGAAAACCCCATGATAGGGCCTTAGGGTTGCCATAAGTTGGAAACAAGCCAAAGGCACAGAACAGCAACAGACTTCTGAATTTTCAAAGTAGAGGGAAGCACAGCCAAAACCAGGACTAGTCTCCCCTGACTCTCTCAGCTTTGTCAAAACTTCCTTATAATAATGCTGGTTCACTGTTCTGCCTTCTGGGACTCATTCTGCCAAAATTATGCCCTTGATGTAAAAATAGAAACAATGAGCATGGCTTTGAATGTGGCCTGCTTTGATGTGCTTTTTTTATTCTTGGTGATTATGGTGTTTTCCTGTGCATTGACTATCGTTTTGTCTCAGGATCATACTGGAAGATCCAGGTCTCATCACAAGTGATGATTTTTTAAAAAAAAAGGTTTTGGTCCACCTCAAGTTGCTGCAGAATGTCAGTGAAAATTTCCTTACGGCACTCTTTTTGCTCTGGTGTGAGAACCCTAGAGACCATCTTGGCACAAACTTTTCTCATCCTGAGATCCTCATACAAAATTTTCCATGCAGTGTCTTTGTCAATGTTCACAGCTTTAGCTATCATTTGGACACAGAGTCAGTGGTCTTCTCAAACAATCTGGCTGATTTTTTCCACAATTTCTTTGGTTCTTGAAGTGGAAGGTCATCCAGGCTGTTCATTGTCTTCCACATTCTGACATCCTTCTCTGAGTCTTTTGTGCCACTCAAATACACATGCATAAGACATGCAGTCTTCCACGTAGGCCTCAGTAAGCATTTGAAAAGATTCCATTAGTGTTTTGTTCAATTTTACTAAAAATTTCAAATTGACATGTTGCTCGATTTTTAAACTTAGCATTTTTCCAGCACACAACAGACAGCGTAGCTGCTTTAAATGATGACTGACAATTAACTGAATGGCCGAGAGTGTTGATGTTTGTTATGCAGATTCAGACATGTTCAGGTCACCACTCAAGCATTAACAATCAGTTCTCCCTGATTTGTGTGAAAGGTAGAGGCACAGTCTCATTATTTAATAGATAGACCTCATACTCATAGTATTGGGGGATGGATTGGCTGAAACAGGAACTAAAGAGTGATCTCTGAGTTTGGAATTTTTCTGGCTTGTTGCATCACTCTCAACTAGTTTTCAATCGCTAGTGAAGTTGGTGAGCATGGCTGCCTACCAAGTTGACATTCTGAACCATTCTCCAGAACACAGATGTTTATTTGATTGAATTCATACCTCACCTTTCCCCCCAAGATAGATTTTGACTAAGTCATGTAAAGTGGTTACTGTGGAATTTTTGTGACTTATGGATTTACTGCCATCTAGTCTTGTGCAGCTGATGAATTTGGTAGACATGGCTATCTGGAAAGTTGGCTTTTCAGGACATTTCCCTCAATACAGATGTTTTGCTAGGAATGGGTAAAAGAATATGGTTCATGTGGAATTTCTGTGGCTTGTGGCATCGCTACCAACTCATATTGTGCATAACACCCACCTAGTCTTATGAAACTGATGAATTTGATGGCATGGTGTTCTCAGAATTCTGGATCCTTTTATTTTACATCAGATAGTTTCTAGGCATTAAGTGGTTAATAAAAGCATAGTACCTGAAATCTTTCCATTCTAAAATATTGGTCCGAAGCATGCCCACCACATTCCAATGCTTTTGGCTTCAATCCCTCTTAAAAAACAACTTGTTCTGGCCCATGCAATTCAGGTCATTATCCACTAGGAGTGTGAAAATGCTGACTGCCCCTTATAAAATTGAACTTGATTCTGTAGAGTATTTGCAGTAAGTCCAGACTTCAGCTGGACTTCCCTTGAAACATTACTTTTCTGCAGATTTGTAACATTGATCCAGGAAACTGGAGACTTGTACTGAGAGACTGTGTGCCTTGCCTAATATCTCTCTCTATAAAATACCGCTATCACTTCTGTGTGGGACTTCAATTGGCTAAACACATTCAAAGGTTGGATAGGCTCATTTCTTGCAAAACAGAGGTGCTGCACATTTTGCCTTGCAACTCTGCTTGTGGAAGGGCTAGGGACTTGCTTTAATGATAGTCCATATGGACACTGAGTAGAATCCTTAGAATCTAAATAAAATCTGGTTAAACCTGGTGTATGGCAACCCCATATTTATGACTGAGAGCTCTAATAAGCCCTGTCATGAACACTTCTTGAGTCTTGCAAATTCAGGTTGTTGCTTCCTTGATTGAGGCAACCCACCTGTAATATAGTCTTCCTCTTTTCCTACTGCCTTCAAACTTTACCAAGTATATGCCAATTATACACACTGGTGTAGTTACTCTGAAACAACATCTTAGGCTTGGCCAAATTGATCACCAACAATGGTCTGCCCTGGCCTCACATCGGGAGGCATGGAGATGCACTATCCACAATGCTGCAGCCTTATTTGAGAACTCACGCCGAACAAGTCTTGAAGTGAAATGACAACGCAGAAAGAATCACAACCCAGAAACATCACTCAGGGAGACCTTCTGCTGTGCTTTCTGCAACCAGACTTGTTTATCTCGGATTGGCCTTTTTAGTCATCAGCGCACTTGCAGAAAGCGTGGGATGAGTCCTTCCTGAATCTTCGTTTGTGAAGAAAAGCCAGAGAGAGAGAGAGAGAGAGAGAGAGAGAGAGAGAGAGAGTAAAATGAGGGCATTTCCTCCCAAAAGAATTCTCTCCCCCCCCCCCGTGAAATTTTCCTTCACTTCTCAAACTGCTAACATTTCAGTAATTTAAAACTTTAGTTGAACATTCCAAAATAGAGTTAAGGCATCCAAAGAAAAGGGACAGTGAACGTTACCAAGGGAATGCAAACACCGTAAATATAGAGCTTTAGGTGTAAATCATTTTCAGTTTCTCATTTTCTGCAATGCTAGAAATTTGGGAACTGAAGGAAAAATGTCATGGGTGTTGCAGAATTCTTATTTAGAGAGGCAATACCCTCATTTTGGGGTGTGTGTGTAGCTACATCATGATTATATATAAATTATTATAAATTATTACAGTATTTCCTATTATCTACAATAAAGCATAAGACTGAATTTCATCATGAGCTTTCATTTTCCCAATAAACCAACACTACTTCTTGAATGAAGAAATCTTGTTGCTGTCCTCCTTCTCTTACTGTAATTTTTTTTAATACAATCTTTTGTATGAATCCTTGGCCAAAGGACAGTAAGGCTACTGGGTTCCTCAATCAACTAAGAAAAAAAGCAGTTCTAAAATAGTGAAACATAGGACAAGATCACCAAATGGTCTGTTGCAGAAAATAGATATCTGCATTCAGAAATACACCATTTATTACTCACATATCCTCTGACCCAACCCTTTCTTAAAGCCTGACTCCATTCAAATTAATGGCTATGTTCACTTTCTTTTAAGTGAAACACAACGGTAACTCTAGTTCTAATCCATGCAAGGTATTCTGGATATTTTGCTTAAAGCAAAGTTTAAATTAATAAAACTCTAGAACCCTTACATTAGCTGTGTTTGCATTCTGCCTTTTTTTCCTTTTTGAGCCTAAACTGTAATTCTGAATGTTCAGCCAAAATTTTAAAAGTCAGTGCAATGCTAGAAACTTGAGATATTTGAAGGAAAAATTCATTTGGGGGCATAATTCTTATTTGGGAAGCAAACCTCTCATTTTGCCCCCACCCCCAAAGCTATACCCCTGGTTTGAACATAGAAAGCTCATTTTCTCATTTGCAGTACAGTATTACAGAATATTTTATTTTCTTCCTACCTTTCTAACACGTTTACTATCTTTCCCATCTTCCCAGAACAATAATAGTCACATAATTTGAAGAGATATAATTGGAGCTATATTTTTATGGCATTAGATAACTTACTTAATTACAATAGAATTAGCAGAATCTCCTTAGCAGAATTCCAGCAATGTTCACAGGTTTGTTTTCCAATGAAACAAAAGGAGTAAAGATTATTTTGAAAGAGCATCTTTTTCACACAGCATGTATGGTTCGCTGCAGTTCCCATGGGATCAGACACATACATTGAAACTCTTCCCACAAAACACCCATTGTTTCTTACATGCCTCTCAGTTTCTTTCTGTCAGGATAGGCTTCTGTCCTTCATTTTAACAACAACAACCCCCCCCCCATAAATGGTTTACAGGGTTATATGACCAAGCAAAGAGAACTATGGCAACCAAAATATTCTGAGAAGCTATTCGGTAGCAAATGATTGAGCATATATTTTATACTTTGCAAATTCATAACTGAGCTCAGACTGCTTACAGCTGATGCAACCATATAAGCACTTAGTCTAAACAATGTAGGAGATTATCAGACAGGAATGAAAAAAGCATTCCTGTCCCACAATCTCCACTCCTGTCCCTTCCCTGACCCACCACAATCACCCTCCTCACTGCACTTACCTTCTCTAATGTTGTTCTGGCAGCCCAGGAGTGAATGGAGCTCTAATGGAGCTCCCTTTACTTCCTGGACTGAAATCCCTCTGATTCTCACAAGAAGACGAAAGCGTGGGAAATTCAAAAATAAAAATAACCCCCCCAAAAATGACAGCAAGCACAAAAACACACTTTAAAATCTTAAAGTAACCTGGGGAGGGCCATAAAAACTGTGTCACTTACCTGGATGTCCTGATCTCACCTGGAAGTGTTCTGGCAGGGACCTCTCATTGATGCTGGGATCTTGCCAGTGAAACAGGACACCTTGTCGCATGCATGCAAATCCATGACAGAAATGGAATGGGGGGGGGGATCTATTGATGGCTTCTCCCATCAATAAAAAGCAGCACTGGCAGAATGGGAACAGAACAGGTGCATTTTCTCCATAGTCTTATGCATATCAACATAGACATCTGTGCTATTGTGTTCCATGGTATTACTTCTCTTACATCATTGTGTATGGAATTGCATCTATATGACTTTCTATAAACATACACCACACCATTATAAGGTAGGGTGGCCATGTGTCCTAGTTTTGAAGATATCTTTTGCATTTGAAAGATTGTCTAGGTAGGGGCTTTAAAGATGCCCTTCAATAGGAAACTGAGCAGGCACAGCTGTCTCTTGGTCAGGCTTTTCTGCCATGGTGTTCTGCACAAAATTTCTATTTTAAATCAGAGATGAGCCTCTAGGCCACCTGTCTCACACCTCCTGTTGTCCCCTAGAACCCATTACTTAATTTTTGCAAAAATTGGGATTTGTAATTCCTGTTAACCACCAGGAGTGATAGGCTGGGGTTTCAAGTGGTTGAAGAGGGGCAAGGCTGAACCCTGCCCAAATTAAAAAATCCCCACAAGTCAACATCTGGTCACTTCAAGTTTTACTTCTTCCCAGTTGTTGCCACTTGCAATTCTGCTGAATCTCATAAACAGTGCTAGGGGTGAAAATTTGGCCCCCAGCTTTGCTGAAGTTGTCCACCTTTGCTTTAATTGTATTTTCCCTCAAGTTTGAATTATTAGAAAGCGTATACAAATTTCATGTAAATCTGTGCTCTCTTTTGTCCTCGCTTTTGGTGGTGTGTAAATGGACACTTGATGTTCAGCTAAATATTTATTTAATGGACATTTCTAAAATGGAAATTCTAATAGATTCCTTTTAACATCTTTAAAAAAATAAGTTTTTTGCCCCCACCCAACCCCAATGGTATTAAAGACAGGCCTCTTACAGTGCTCTCAAATTTAGGACACATTCTTTTATCTCTTTGTAATTAATGGCTATAATCATTAATGGCTATGAACTTCGTATATCCCCTAGCCAAGATGGTGGCAGCAAGTAAATTACTCGCACTTTTAAATATGCCACCACCGATTGTTTTTAAAAGACCGTTTAACATGGTGCACACAAGCGATACTTCATATTTACAAAAGAAAAATAAGAAAAGATTGCAGTTTTATTGACTTACTGAACTCTTGCATAGACGAAAATCCAACGTGGAGGCAGCAGGTGCTTTCCCTGTTTGCTAGCCCCACCCCCCATACTCATCCAGCCAATCAGCTTATGCTGTCTCATCGCAGCAATGTGAATGTAACTGTCCTAACGATCGCACATTCACATCTCCTCCAGAGCTTTTTAAAAACTCCAAGAAAGCTTCTGAATGAGACATATTGATATGAATGTCCGTTTGGACAGATCGCCTTCCATGTGATTGCCATTTGGATTATTTTCACCATTTAGACAAGACCGTAGACATACGTAACATTGGTTTACAAGCTCCTCTTTAGCGCTCTGTGCTGCCACCAGGGGCCCATTCACAATACAGAATAATCATGTTGTTATTCCAGTTTAGCAGTCATGGTTTTATCCTATGGAATCCTGGGACTGGTAATTTAGTGAGGGGCATTTCAGCCAGAGCACTCCGGTACTTCTCCAGACTACCACTCCCAGAATTCCAAGGAAGGAATCCTGGCAATTTAAGTGGAATAAAAGCACCATGATTCTGTAATGTGAATGGGCTCCATGTCTGTTCTGGAATTCCAGGCACCTTCAGGAGTAGGTGTTGAAATAACTCTTAGTTCAGAAAGGAAACCTGGGGATCTAAAATGTGGAAGAACTTCTTTCAATCTTGGCCTATAACTAGAATGGGGAACATTTTTTCAGCCCTTTGGGAACAATTTCACTGACTTTATTCCATCAGTTGGCATGCATGGCTAAAAGCTTGTTTGGGTCCATGGAAGAGCAGGCAGGGTTAAGTCAGATATAATTTGTTTATTTTTCATGCAAACCCCAGCTCTGTTCAATGAACACTTAGATAGGAAATACTCCTCATGCAACAGTTGCCTGCCTGCCTAGTTACACACATCAGATTTCATGCCTGCAATGTACAGCTGAGTTCCAGGCAATGGCTTTTCTGCTTGCAAACAATACCTCAGGTGTAAACAAGGTTCTTAAAAGGTTGAAACCTTGAGGTTTAAATTCAGAAGCTGAGGTGCAGCTTCTAGTGTGGCCACCTTGAAGGACTGCTTTCTCCGACATCACTTTGCTCACATGGCACACTGCTTTCATCATGAGGCCTTGCTCTGTATCTTACTACCTTCAGTAGCTTTTCAGTTTGAGTCATAGGACAGAGGCTTTTTAGTTGTGGTGCCCACATTGGAGAACCACCTACACTGGTTGACCAAATTGGAGCCTCTCTCAATGGTATCATAGTGAATTCTAACATTTTCATTCCACTAGAGCTTTAGTCTGGGTTGAGTTTTTGTTCCTTCTGTGTGAAGTATTTACATGGCTTTAATTCTAGTTTTCATTCCTCACTTTTTCTTGGTTATTGCATTTTGACCTTATTATTTACTTTTAATGATTGCTCACTGCCTTGGCGGCCCATGTGGGTAGGAGAATGAGATTAAAATAATTGGATAAAATGAATACAGGTATACCTCAATTAATAAAGTAGGTGTTTTCCTGGGCATTACTACTTTAATAGAAAATTTGGCACCAGTGCAGAAATAACATGGAAAGAAAAGGGATTCTTTCCTATACCGCAAAAAAGAAGAGCAAGTCAACAAGTTTGAGTAAGCTTTTTATTCCAAACTAACTGCATGCTCATGATAAAATAAAACAACCAGGTCAGATAAGCTTTGCATAAGTAAACAAAACATTTTGAACCTTCTAGAGAGCATGCGAAAGCTTCTTCCAAAATACATCCAGGGATGATACTTTCTTTTTCACCAGCTTCCACTTTCCTTAAGTTTTCCATTTTTGTGGCTGAAATTATAGGTCAATGTTTTTTTGACAGTCTGTTCTCTATTTTGCTTTTTCTCTATTTTGTTATTCATACATGCTGAGTAAGGGATTCTGGAGGCAGCTGCTGCTTACCTTGCCTGTTGTAGGCAGATACACTCACTTATGGCCGTACTGGTTAGAGGAGAATCTTACTCTTTCCCAGATCAAGCTTTAATGCATTGTTTACTACAGATACACTACAGCAACTCTCTTTTGCCATTCTTCCAATGTCAATACTATCAAAAAGACAACAACTTTCCAGCTAGATGCAGGACAAGGAAGAAAAGCATTCTAAAAACTTTGTAAAAAGAAGCTTCTTTGTCAGGCTTTGTTAATTGAGGTACACCTGTATGACAAAAGGGTTTGTTTATCATCTCTGGGCCAGAAATGATAAAGCCAGTTGATTAGGGGCACAGCCTAGAAATTAAAGATTTTACCATCTTTATAGGCTCCAATACTAGTTATACAATAAAGTAGAGTTTTCCTGGCTGGGCCAGCAAAACAGGCTGATTGGTATGGCTGCCCGTTACTGATCTAACCAGCTTTGGTTTCCAGTGAGGTTTCAGTGGCTAAAAAGTTTCACTTCACGGGAATAAAAGAAGTCATCTAGTCTAAGCAAAGTTTCCAGTTCTAGATTCCAACTTCATATTCATGATAACGGTAGGGTGGATGGGTGGAGATCCAAACTATCAAAATTTGAGTGCTTAGTCTGTATAATGTTTAGTCAAAGATGCTATATTACTCTCTAAACAAATAAATTCAATCCAGTTTGTCAAAGAGAATATAAACCTTCATTTTTTAAAGCGTATACAGCAACCAGGTTCCATGGATGAACCTGTTTCTTTCATTTTCTTACTGCTACTCTGAATTTTTCTTGTCACAGTGACTTTTATGGTAAAAATTTAGGCTTATCAAAGTTCAGATGTCATTTTATGGTAGCTCACTTAATGTTATTTTTTAATATATCATCAAGTTTTTAGCTGTACCTTGTTTTAACCATGTTTTAAACCATATTGGGAGAAAGGTGAGGTACAAATTAAATAAATAAATAACATTTCTCACTCCCAACTAGTCTACATGAAGGAAATCAATTTCTAATGTGTGTGTGTGTGTATGTATATATATATATGTGCAAAATTGTGTGTGTGTGTCTTTATGTGATTGTTTTTCTGGGGAGGGGATTTATAGCTTTCATCAGATTCTCAAAGGAGGCCCTGAGCCCACCCCCCCGAAGAAAAGCGGGTGGGGGAAGGTTAAGAAACACTGAGAGAGATAAGTAGTTCCATTTGATTATCTTGTTTCTGGGAGAAATGATACAATCAGAAGATGAAACAAAAACCCTGCGACTTTTTCTTTATCCATTCAACAAAAATATGGTCAGTGAGCAATAACTTCTGCTTGGTGTTGTCTTATGAAATGCAGGGGACCCACATAAATTGCACATAAGTGGATCATCATTGCCACACTAAAGAAACATGGTTCTGACAACTCTTGCCAAAAATAAGATGACGACAAGAGCAGAGCTCTTACTTCTTTTGCAGTGGTGGAAAAGAGGACATGTCAACAGGCTAAAGATCCAGGAGCTCTGTCCACTTTTGCATCTGGCCACCCTATCTAACATACTTGAAAGGAAAACAGGACCAACTTAACGTAACTATCTGATATCAAGATTGTCTGTCCCTTCAAAGCCATTTCATGACAACTGAATAACAATAGTACATACAACCAACCCTTCCCATTCCCTGCCCACAGAATAATACTGTATTTCCCAGTACTTCTGTACTCAGTCTCTCCTCCCATAAAACATTTTCTGTACAGAGCTCCAAGTTAGATGTTGCAGCACTGACAAAACACAGGTAAGTAAGGGGGGAATTCTAGAATCCACTTACCTGAGTTAACTCAGTGGAAATTACTTCTCATCAGTGACATTGTGCTGTTAGTCCAGTCTTGTGCACATGAAAGTATGCACTAAAAACAATGCAACTTACAACTGAGTGAACATGCGCAGAATAGTGCTGTTATTATTTGCCCAATATTAGTACTTCAGTGAGCCAAAATGTCTGGTAGGCATATTACAGGCACATTGAAAATAAAGAGCTTGGCCTCTCAGACTGAGAGACAGGTTGTCAGACTTGAACGAAGCATCACTGAGAAGCATGAACTCAGAAGAATCAGATAGTTCATTTTGGAATATTAAAATCAATTTATTGTGATTTTTAGAACCCACTACAAATACAGCACTCCCTTAATGCCCTTTGGGTCTCTCACATGGCAGTCAACAGGGCATCTATTAATGAAACTGCATAACAAGACAATTATATTTTTGTTCCCTGAAATGAAGTTGTCCCCAAATTAAGGCAGTTTCGGTAAAACAGTTGATGAACCAAGATAATGAGAGAAGAGAAGGGAAGTGAAAAGTAATGAAGACCAACTGAAAAGTAATCTACATATACAATGAAACACCAAGTTCCCAAAAGAACGTACTTCTCCTTTTAGTATCCTCTCAGACTAATTTACATGCCCACCCCTCATATAAAACATTAGTAACACATTTAATGCATTGAGTTCACTCACAAACACCTGTAGCACATCCATATCTAATATCCTCTACCCAAACGACCACAACTTTAAGCATACACTTTACACTGCCTCAGAAATCAACTCCACTATTTTGACATGCAGCCATTCAAAAGCTATGCGTCCCCCATGCATGCAATTAAATTATTCATTGCTGCAAAAGCTAATATGAATGCATATTGGTTTAAGTTAATAGTTATTCATTACCTCACAGGAACAGGGTAGAAGAGAAACCCCTCAGAAAAGCATTAATAATTGAAGACAAAATAGTCAGCCTTTGGAAAAATCCTGATGAAATCCATTACAACTGTCAGAGTCCCCCTACCAACCCCCCTGACTCGGGTATGTGAGGCTGCTGGCTCAGTATTCTGCCTTGTCAAACCAACCGTACAGTCTATTCAGTTACCCTGGAGTTGTCATGTGGAATCAAGCAAACAAATATCTTCTCTCAATTTCCCTCTAACTTGGCTACTCAAAAACCAGATTAATTGGTTGCAAAACCTGTGGTCTGAGTGAAGGCGGAAAAAAAAAAGTAATGAAGTTGATTTGCAAACTTGAATCACTATAGTTATAATGCTATGGGTCTGTGGGATTTGCCCTCCCCCCGCAAATGGTTCTCCATTCAGTTAATGAATAAGCTGCTAGATGTAGCAAAGAACATTGAGAAGTTAATACAAGTCATAGGCTCTCATATTGGGTGGGGGGTGTCTTAGGAATAGTTTTTAGAAGTACTAGAACTTGAAAGAGGAGAAATATGGTGGGGGGGTGGGACCCCAAATTCTAAATATTATCTTATCAAGTCTTTTTTAAATAAAATTAACAGGATTATGTGGTTTTATAGAAACACTGGGTTCCTGATTTGATAAACAGTATTAGCGTGACCTATACAGCTTTAAGAGATAGGTCTACAGAGGGTAGCAATGTTGGGCATCCAAGATGGTCAAAGGCAACATGAAACAATACATGCATACATTCCAATAAATAAAAAAATAAATGGGACAACGCTGTACCTCTTAAAAGTTAAGAGACCCACTGTGTTTGCCACAAATACAGGAAATTGGTCATTTCAAAAAGGCAACACAGATTTGCATAACATACACACTTAAAAACATTAATTAAAATTTAAACAGAAAATACCATGCATCCTACCTTAATGGGTACAATGATGAGCAGGTGTGCACCTGTCCAGTCTGCTGAGCTATCTGTAGATGTGAAACTTCAGGGCCCTTGCTTTCCCTTCTTGTTTCTTCATCTTTAAACTGGATATGACTATTTCACTGTTCAAATAACAGACACCTTCACACAGAGGACTAACCTCTCTAAAGGCTGCAAGTCCTGGAGGTGAGGCCTAAATGAGTTCTTGGGAATGTTCTCCACTATGCTTGTGCCTTAACAGCTTTCTTTTCTATTTTGCTTTCTCATTTGCTCCACAAAAGGTAGCTTATCCTCAGAGCAGGCAGAGCATTGTCTATGAAACAATAGACTTTATCACAGAGTGCAAGCAGCAGCTGAATGTAGTCTACTTATATACAACTTGATCAGACGAGCTACAAAAAATGCTGTAATTCCACTAATGTGGATAGCAGAAACATTGTGGCATTATAACACTTACGCTGCTGAAATCATGTGAAAGAACCACCACAGAACCATCGCACAATGACCACTAGTGCTTTAAGAACGGGAGTTTACTTACATGATTTGGCACAAGCGAGATTTTGGCGGTTCTCATGAAAAGATGCGAGTGCACTTAAAAGTTTAGAAAAACTCAATTTAAAAAGTAAATGAACACACAAGCACTGAAACAAACCTAAGAACTTGGCAGCAAAATGGGGCAGTTCATAAAAAGAGAATCGTGTGCTTCATTTTCGTGTTTTTACCCGGAGGTTTTCTTGCTGATGACTGCCCATTAATTTCATGATTACAACAGGATGTGGTTTTGCGATTACAACGGGATGTGGTTTCGCAAGCTTTCAATAGCACAAAAACAGCACTATTGACGATATATTGATGGGTTAACTTATCAATGAAAAGCAATGGTTTTTTTGCAGCTGGGGTTAACCATGATGTTATGTGGTTGTGGGGCCCATTCATGCTACTGTGACGTCATTATCCCGCTATTTTTGCCACATCTGATAAAGTCCATAATGGTATCAT
Organism: Gambelia wislizenii; assembly: GCA_030847615.1. NCBI lineage: Eukaryota > Metazoa > Chordata > Lepidosauria > Squamata > Crotaphytidae > Gambelia > Gambelia wislizenii. The sequence continues at coordinate 36,098,923 of JAUMIR010000003.1, read as the reverse complement.
GATTCTCAAACAAACAAACCAATAACAAACACCTGGCATTTCTTTTAGTCACTAGAGGTTAAATCCAATTCCTAATCCAAACCAATAGGCTCGCCTAAGTTTTGACATATTATTCAGCAACTGGTCTCATTAGGCTGCTTAAAATGGGAATAGAAATTGGGCTTAGTCTGAAGTGGCAAATATTGATTTCAGTGTGAATAAACCATAACTAACTGTTTTTCTTCATTTCTTAACAACAAAGAATAGCTAGGCACTCCACAATAAGGTTACCAGGCAAAATAAGGGACAGAGCTCCTTTACTTTTAATAGTTGTGCAGAAGAGAGAATTTCAGCAGGTGATGCTTGTCAGCCAAGCTTCACCTGATGAAATTCCTATGAAAGGCATAGGAGCCCTTTTGCCTATTTCATCTGGCAACCATACAATGAGCTAAGGAAACAACTTCTCCTGCCAATTCAGATCATTATTTTTCAAAGTACTAAATATTTAAAAAATAGCAGCTGGGCAGGTAACTTTCTTGGAAGGAACATTTAAAAATTCTTCTCAGACTATTTCCAGCTCCAGTGCTGCTTCTTTCTCCCACAAATGCCATTTTGTTTTTTTGAAATGTGAATGTTAATTGCATTCACACAATTAATGACACACTAAGTTTGAGTGTTAGAGTGTAGTTTAAACAATGAGTAAGATGTGAAAACATTCCTACCACTCAAATTGAAATCAGTGAGACAACTTTGGTTAGATGGTGTCCATTTATGCTAATTATAGAAACAGTCTCTTGGCCCCATTTTTTCCCCCACAATACCCCTTTTGTTTCCACTGCTCAGGAATTAAAATACTTGCTAGCAGGCAAATTATGATAATTACTTGGTCTGTTGCATCCTTTGCCTGAGCAACTAGCAAAATGGGAACAATCTGTGAACGTTATTGCAAGGTGCTAAGATATTCAGTATTTAGTATTCATTATTATGGTTCTGAAATGTTTCCTTATATCTATAGCTGGACAGAAAAAATCAGTTTAGTACACATATCAGTTAGTACTGTTTTGGAAGAATAAACGTAAAATATGTTAAGGAAAATGCAACATGGGACATACAGTGAAAGAAATAAAATATGTATGTGAAAGTCACAATGACTAAGCAAGAGCAATTATGGGGCTACACAGGTGAAACTGCTAATGTAATCTAGAAGGCCTGAGAGCCAAGGACAGAGGTACTGAATGCAGATTGGAAACACCTGAGAATCATTAAGTGTACAAGGTGAAATGTTGAAATACATGGGTTGGTCTTAAGTATGGGTGGAACTATGTGGACCAATCAGAATGGAAGTACACACCCACTGGGTGGAAACTAACTAGTGGGTGGTGATAAACAATGGCTATAAAACTGCAATGTATGCCAATGTATTGGTGTGGAGTAGAGGTGGTGTAGTGTATAGAGATTGTGATTTGTTGACCATATACAGTAGTATATTTATATAGAAGAATAAAGTAGGTTTTATATAAAACTACTGAGTTGCCTGAGTGAATCCTGGAGACGTTCTGGAGACACCTGGAGAAGAGTGAGAAGGCTTGGAGAGTTTGTCAGGATCTTCAGCCTATTCTCTGAAACTCTGCTGCTTTGAAGGAAAGCATTAACCACTGATCTAAGCTGGTTGGCTCTGCTGCATAACAAGGTGGTGAGTTTGAGCCAGAGGTGAAGAGCTACAACTCCCATCATCCCTGACAAGGGTTATGGGCCCAGTTACTAGAGCACCCAGCATCCACAGAAGCTAAAAGTTCCAGAGAGTGGAAGAAAGCTTTGTGGACGATAGATCAGAGCAAGCTGTTTGTGCTGCACTGATAAGCCTCGTGAGTAAATCATTTTGTGTTTTGCTTAAGCCCAGACGGGTCAGCTGTGCATACTCAGAAGGACTGTGTCAAATTGAGTCACTGCACAAATCAAGATGGAAATTCTAAAGTTTAGTAAATTAAATAGAAACAACTACTCTACCTGGAAGATTTATGCCCAATCTCTACTAGTAAAGGAAGGTCTGTGGTCAACAGTTGCAACAGGGCTGGCAGCCAATGCTGATGCAGCCACTCAAGAGAGAGATAGTAAAGCAAAAGCCTGCCTTTATCTCATGCTTGAAGAAGACTTAATTAATGACGTCAGAGATAAAACGTCCGCCAAGGATGTGTGGGATACCTTGCAGAGATTACACACTCCTTCAACTGCTTTTGCAAAAATTCTATGGTCTAAAAGAATATACAGGCAAAAGATGGCTAAAGGGCAGTGTGTGATAGAACATTTAAAAATAATGCAAGATTTATTTGTGCAAGCTGAACTGAGGGGAGTGCAAATTAGCAAAGAGCAGCAATGCTACATTTTAATAGAATCACTAGACTCTTCGTGGGACAATATAACGAACAGCCTGCAAAACCTGCCAGAAACTGAGCTTAATAGAGACTTAATTGTGGCCAGAATACTGGAAGAGAACCAGAGAAGAATGTCTGAGCAGGGTGACTCAGCAAGCTTAAAGACTGTGCCAAAACAACAAACAACTCCTGACTGGCGAACGCAGGAGGAGGCAGCCTCTACAAGGGAGCAACGGAGGTGCTTTTATTGTAAGAAGATTGGTCATCTGCAGAGACATTGTAAACATTTTGCAGCTGAGAGACGCAAGCAAGCAGAGAGCAGATGGCAGCTGCGGCAGTATCAAAAACAGTTCAGACCTCCATTTTTGAGGGACAGTGGTAATAAAAAGGGGTTTGCAACCATGATTAAGGAAAAACAAAATGCAAATTCTAAATGGCTAGTTGATTCAGGAGCCTCATCTTCGATGTGTAATGATATAAATTTAATAAGTAATAGAAAATCAGCTAATGTAAATGCTGTAGTTTTGGCTGACAGGAAAGAGCTAAGTACTGTAAATCAAATGGGTACTGTGTATATTCCAGGGCTAAAAGAGAATTTTAATGATGTCTTACATGTAAAGGAGTTAGAAAATAATTTGTTATCAATAAGCAGATTAACAGAAAGAGACTACACAGTCATCTTTGAAAAGAACATGTGTAAGATAAAACTGAATGGGGAATTGCGTGGCATAGGTTTGAAAAAGGACAAACTTTATTATTTGGAGGACAATATTGATAGCTACAGGGTTGAAGAAGCTAATAACATAGAAAATATTCCAATCCACAAAGACTGCATACACGAGCTTCACAGAAAATTCGGCCATGCGAGCTTCAAATGTTTAAAGAATTTAATCAGTATGTGTCCAGATTTAAAAGTTACTGAATGCAAAAACCACTTAGATTGTACGGTATGTCAACAGGTAAAGGTCAGAGCTTTTCCAGTAGCTAAGAAAACAAAAAGAATTGCTCAAAGACCATTTCAGTATGTACATGCAGATGTCGCCCAAGCTAATTGCTTGTCCTTAGGGGGAAGCAAGTATTTCCTAGTAATTGTTGATAGGTATACAAGATTTGCATTTGTGAGAATAATGAAAAACAAATCTGACGCTGGGCAAAGTTTAAAAGCATGGGTAAGAATGGTGGAAAGACAATTTGATAGCAGAGTAGGCACCATCATTACTGATAGAGGAGGAGAATTTTTAAATAATCAATTGTTTAACTGGTTTCAAAAGGTGGGAATAAGGCATGAAACTACAAACCCTGCTTGTCCTAGTGAGGATGGGTTAGCAGAGAAGAAAATACAAGATATAAAAAGAATTACTGCTTGTATGATGGCAGATGCAGGGGTGAAAGATAGTTTTTGGGCAGAAGCAACTTTGACTGCAATACATATCAGTAACAGATTGTATCATTCAGAAATTGAAGACATTCCCTACAGGGTATTGTATGGGAGAATGCCAAATTACAAGTACTTAAGGGTTTTTGGACAATTTGCTCATGTTTACACACCTGCTTGTTTCAGGAGGAAAGGAGAACCCAAAAGCAAAAGGCTTAGGTTTTTGGGGTATTCTGGAAATAGCTACAAGTTTCATTTGGATGGAAAACAAGTGCAGTATTCTAGGTCTGCAAATTTTGAGAGACATGCTGGTTGGGACAAACTGCATGCCAATAAAGAAGTGTTTTTGAGATTAGGGAGTTCAAATGAGCCAGAAGCACAAACTGAACCAACCTCAGGAAATGGAGGGGTTTCAGTTAAGCAGGAAGCATCACCTAGCAGCAGTGGTAGTTCTTCCGATGATGAGATAGCATCTAGGCCTACTACTACTCGAATGACTGAAGACAAGAGATTTAGTCATAAAACTACAACTCCTAGTAGAGAAAGTGAGGATGAAGGAGACAGATCAGCAGATTTTATTCCCAGGTGTAGTCATAGAGTTAGAAAGCCTCCAGATAGGTTTGTTGTGACAAAGGCAAGAGCTTGTTTAGCAGTAGAAGAGCCTGAAAGTTTTGAAGAATTGGAAAGTTATTCTAGTGAAGAACAGGAAAGATGGTTTGATGCAATGGATAATGAGTTTGGTTGCCTGGTAAATAAAGATGTTTTTGAAATTGTTGACAGACCCAAAGACAAGAAAGTAATTGGTTGTAAATGGGTATACAAAAGGAAAGAAATGCCAGATGGAAGTATAAATATAAAGCTAGGTTAGTGGCTAAGGGTTTTGCACAACAGCAGTATGAGAACTATGATAAGACATATTCTCCAACTGCAAAGCCAGAAAGTCTGAGAATGGTTCTAGCTGTAGCAGTAAAAAGGAATTTAGTTGTAGAACATTTTGATTTTGAGACAGCTTACTTGAATGCGGTTTTGAATGAAGAAATATTTATGGAACAGCCACAAGGTTTCAAAGAAAATGGTAGTCAGAGAGTATATAAATTAAAGAAAGCGTTGTATGGCTTAAAACAAAGTGCCAGAGCGTGGAATCTGTGCATCAATGATGAGCTAGTTAAGCTAGGTTACAAGAGGAGCATTGCAGATGCTTGTGTTTATACAAAAGGAGACATAGTATTAGTGATTTATGTAGATGATTTGTGTGTAGCAGCAAAGTCAAAACAGGAAATTGAGTCAGTAAAAAGAGAATTGTCTGAGAAGTTTGTTTTGAAGGACTTAGGTGTATTGAAGTCTTATTTAGGTATTTGCGTTGAATGGACAGAAGAAGGACATTGTTTATTAAGTCAGAGAAATAAAATTGAAAGATTGATTGAAAAGTGTGGATTACAGAATGCAAAAATAGTAAGAGCTCCAATGACAACTGGTTTTGTGTCTGAGAAAACAACTAGAGCGTTTGAGGACAAGAATCTCTTCAGAAGTATAATAGGATCTTTACAATTCATATCTTGCCACACCAGACCAGACATTTCTTATGCTGTAAATGTATTGTCTAGAAGGGTTAATGATCCAAAAATTGAAGACTGGACAGCGGTAAAACATTTATTGAGATATTTGAAAGGAACCTTAGATAGGAAATTGATAATAAGAAACAATAGTTCAGATCTAGATTGTTATGTAGACAGTTCATTTGCATCAGAATTAGGAGACAAGAAGTCAGTTACAGGAATGATAATTAAATATAGTGAAAGTCCAATAGTTTGGAGAAGTAGAAAACAAACTAATGTAGCGTTAAGCACAACGGAAGCAGAATTCGCTGCTTTGAATGAGATAGTAAATGAGGTACAGTGGATTAAGCAATTGCTAAATGATTTAAATGAAAGTTACAAGATACCAGTGGAAATTCTGGAAGATTCACAGTCATGCATAGCGATGGCTGAAACTGAAAGTTTGAAGAACAGAACAAAATATGTTGGTGTAAGATATCAAAATGTGCGAGACATGGTTCAGAAGGGTGAAATAGAATTGAGATATATAGAAACACAACACAACATAGCAGATTTGTTCACAAAAGCATTGACAGCAGAAAAACATGAAAGGCTGACACAAATGGTTGGAATGACATTGTAAGACACATACAATATTTTATTTCGGAGGGGATTGTTAAGGAAAATGCAACATGTGACATACAGTGAAAGAAATAAAATATGTATGTGAAAGTCACAATGACTAAGCAAGAGCAATTATGGGGCTACACAGGTGAAACTGCTAATGTAATCTAGAAGGCCTGAGAGCCAAGGACAGAGGTACTGAATGCAGATTGGAAACACCTGAGAATCATTAAGTGTACAAGGTGAAATGTTGAAATACATGGGTTGGTCTTAAGTATGGGTGGAACTATGTGGACCAATCAGAATGGAAGTACACACCCACTGGGTGGAAACTAACTAGTGGGTGGTGATAAACAATGGCTATAAAACTGCAATGTATGCCAATGTATTGGTGTGGAGTAGAGGTGGTGTAGTGTATAGAGATTGTGATTTGTTGACCATATACAGTAGTATATTTATATAGAAGAATAAAGTAGGTTTTATATAAAACTACTGAGTTGCCTGAGTGAATCCTGGAGACGTTCTGGAGACACCTGGAGAAGAGTGAGAAGGCTTGGAGAGTTTGTCAGGATCTTCAGCCTATTCTCTGAAACTCTGCTGCTTTGAAGGAAAGAATTAACCACTGATCTAAGCTGGTTGGCTCTGCTGCATAACAAGGTGGTGAGTTTGAGCCAGAGGTGAAGAGCTACAACTCCCATCATCCCTGACAAAATATTTGCAAAATTGTTTTATGGTGAACTTGCAATTTCTTTTGACTTGTGCCAGACCACACTCATAAATGAAGTCGAAGGCTTTCACAGCTGGCATCCATAGATATTCCTTGGGTTTTTTTCTGGGCTGTGAGGCCATATTCTGGAATAGTTTCTTTCTGATGTTTCACTTGCATCTGTGGCTGGCATCCTCAGAGAATGGTTGGGTAGGTGTGCGTGTGTGGAGTTTATATGCTGTGAACCCCTATTGGTGAGTATATGTAAATTTGTGTAACTGAATGGTTAGTTTCTGGGTATAGAAATGCAAGGGTCGTTAGTGTCTGTTTGGCTAATGGTTGGTTGATGGGCCATTATCTGCTGGGAATCCCCCTGTCCCTGGGTGGAATTCTATTGTAAGTGCTGAGTTTTGATTCTATTGTATTTCAAAACTGGGAGCCAGATTTTGTTTACTTTTAAGGTTTCTTCTGTCCTGTTGAAGTTGTCCAGGTGTTTGTAGGTTTCAATAGCTTCTCTGTGCATTCTGACATGATAGTTATTGGTCTGGTCTAGAATTTCTGTGTTTTCAAATAGCATATTGTGTCCAGGTTGGTTTATAATATGTTCTGCTACTGCTGATTTTTCTAGCTGGCCCAGTCTGCAGTGTCTCTCATGTTCCTTGATTCGTGCTTGCACACTGTGTTTAGTGGTCCCTATGGAAACATTACAGCTGCATGGTATGCTGTAAACTCCTGAAGCTGTGAGAGAGTCTCTTTTGTCCTTCACTGAGCATAGCATTTCTTGGATTTTTCTGGTTGGTCTATAGATTGTTTGGACGTTATGTTTCCTCATCAGTTTCCCTATTCTGTCTGTGGCTCCTTTGATGTATGGTAAAAATACCTGCCCTTTGTGTGGCTGTTTTTCTTCTTCATTCCTGTGGGTCTGGCTGCTTTTGTGATGTGTGATCTGGAGTAACCATTAGCCTGTAGGGCCCAGTTTAGGTAACTCAGTTTGTCCTCCAGGTAGTGGGGTTCACAGATCCTTTTTGTGCGGTCTACCAATGTTTTTATTGTGTTTCTTTTTTGTCCTGGGTGATGATTGGAGTTCTTGTGTAGGTATCTGCCCATGTGTGGGGGTTTTCCGTATACCTTGTGGCCTAACTGTTGGTTTGGTTTGCAGATGACTAGGATATCCAAGAATGGCAGTGTTCCTTTCTTCTCTTTTTCCATCGTGAATTGGATATTTGGGTGGATGTTGTTCTGGTGGTTCAGGAATGAGACCAAATCATCTTCTCTATGGTTCCAAATGGTGACAGTGTCATCCACATATCGGAACCATGTTGTGGGCTTTTTTGGTGATGTTTCCAGGGCTTGTCTTTCAAAATGTTCCATGTAAAAGTTTCTTATCATTGGGCTCAGGGGGCTGCACATGGCTAACATGTCTGTTCATAGAATTCATTATCCCACTGGAAGTAGCTTGTGGTGAGGCAGTGTTTGAACAAGGCTGTGATGTCCTCAGGAAATATTTGTTGTATGAGTGCCATGGTGTCTATTATGGGGACTTTGGTGAACAAGGAGACAACATCAAAACTGATCAGTCTGTCTCCAGGTTTCAATTCAATGTTGTTGATTTTTTTCTATGAAGTGAATTTAAAAAAAACAAAAAAACAAAACAAAACAGACACTAACGAGCCTTTCATTTCTATACCCAGAAACTAAGCATTCAATTACACAAACTTACATATACTCCCCAACAGGAGTTCACAGCATATAAACTCCACATACACTCCTACCCAACCATTCTCTGAGGATGCCAGCCACAGATGCAGGCAAAACATCAGAAAGAAAGAAACTATTCCATAACATAGTCTCACAGCCCGGAAAAAAAAACAAGGAAAATCACCCTCATAAGGTTCTGCTGCCAGCACCACAATGTGATGTGTCACCATTCATACTGGCATTTTCCTTACTACTTGGTATTTCCCAACAACTATATCACTGCCACCATAACTACACCCCCTAACTCTGCCATTTGTAGGTGCACCTAAGCATGGGACAAAACATATAAAGATATTGGGGTTTTTTTTAAAAAAAATTAAAACCGGTATAGGTATATTAAGTGCATCTATGGTTTTCTATATTCCTAATATTTTTTAAAAATAATTTCTATTACAACTATTGTAATTTCCTCTTAGAATGGTTCACAGGGTAAAGTTCTTCCCTCTGTAACAATTAATTCGACTTCACTGGCCAGCTGTGACCCAAGTTAAAATACAGGCAGTTTCTCCACAGTCAGCCTAGATGGTGACTAGGTAGGTTGCTTCTCCTCAGAAAGTCTTCTCTCTGACCCAGCAGCTGACACTACTGACCCAGCACCTCCCTCACTTTCAGGCTCACAGCTCTTGCGAGGGCTATTGTCCTCTTGGCAAAAAGCTTAGTCACCCTTCTCTTCTTCTGTGAATTCAGGTCTCATCTCATCCCCTGTCCTTTTCCAAACCTCAGTCCTTCTCTTCAGCTCTTCTGCTGCCCAGTCTTCTTTTCAGTTCTTCACAGCTCAAATTCCAACTGAACTCTCTCTCCCTTATGCGTTGGAATGTGCTGCCTCAGAGTGTGGTGGAGCCTCTTTCTTTGGAGGTTATTTAAACAGAGGTTGGATGGCCATCTGTCAGGAATGCTTTGATTGTATATTCCTGCATGGCCGGAGTTTGGACAAGATGGCCCTTGTCGCCTCTTTCAACTCTATGATTCTATGGCTTTGGGCATCATCTTTTATACCTCCAGGGGACCTTCTTCTCCCCAAACCTGCAATTGGCTTTGAGAAGCCCAACATTCTAAGCCCCCCATCCACCCCACCAGCTGGATACTCTCCAGCCAATCAGTTTTCATGGCATTGCCCAACTAGTGTTGCAGAATTTGAATCCTCTTTAACTGTACAAGTACTGAAGCTAAAACTGGCCTACACAGGTGGCTCTGACACAACCAGAAGGGATGTCACATCACTTCCAGTTTCCTTGTCAGCCAGTTTTGGCCACTTTGGGGACAATGACATTTTCTGCTATTTGAGAGTCTCAGCAGAGTTACTGGGGAGTTAAAACTACCACATTTGTAGTAATTTGAGGGCAAGTTTTTTGAAAATTTTTTAATGGTCTGAGGGCTTTGGGTGGGCCTCTGAGGATGCAAAATGAAGCTCCAAGGCTCACATGCATCCTACAGGCCTCACGTTCCCCACCTTTAGTTTGGCCCTATCAGCACCTTCCTGTAAACAGCATCATGGGGTTGTCTAAATCGTGAAGATACTCCTCATGGAATGCGAGGAGAATCCTACCTGTCTTAATGGGATCCCACATTGTATTGCCTTATTCAGAAGGAGGGGGCCAAAAAGTCAAGAATTCCAAAGGAAAAGCCTTCATGGCTTTCCACTGATTTTTTTTAAAAAGCAGCAAGGAGAATGTGCACTCCTACTCATTGGGACAAGCAATTAACTTTGAATCATTTTCCCATAGGAGAGGAAGCACTAACTGATTGGCAAGACAAGTGTGGGGGAGGGGCTTGCTAACAGAGCAAGCACCTGACATCCCCATGTTGATTTTTCACCTTAGCCTGGCTAGTCACTTGGGGAGGGAGTGGGGGCATTTCTCCCCCCCCCTCCTCCTCTGAGTGGCTGGCCTAGCAGCTACTGATGTTCCTTTCCAGCCTTGGAGAATGGAAAGGGATGCTAACCCCTTCACCTCCCCACCTCCGCACAAGAGGACATGCAATGTTTATGGGGGCTGTAAGACCCATTAAGGAATGTTGCAGCTGCTGCAACCTGTCTCTACTGCAGGTCACTCCATTTTGGGGGGTGGCTTATATAGACAGGCCCTACATGCACATAACATCAGAGCTTTTTCTGCACAGGGTTAAAGCAAATAGTTAAACTAAACAAGTCTCAGAAATATCGTTGATATCATTGATCTGGAAGGAGTGCTAAAAAGTGCAACCAAAATTATCAAAGAGTTAGAGCACCATCACTAGTAGAAAAGGTTTGTGAATGGGTGAAGACAATTATGCAGGAGGAGACATGATCAAGTGATTGTTCTCTGTTTTATAAAACTAGAACTAGAGGCTACTCAACAAAATTGATAGGCAGTAGATTCAGGAGCCAGTTTGATGTAATGGTTTGAGCGTTGGGCTATGACTCTGGAGACCAGGGTTCATCTCACTATTCAGCCATGACCCTTCACTGGGTGACCTTAGGCAAGTCATTCTCTCTCAGCCTCAGAGGCAAAGTCAAACCCCCTCTGAACAGATCTTGCAAAGAAAACCCTGTGGGAAGGTTGCCATAAATTTGAAATGATGTGAAGGCACACAACAACAGGATTCAGGACAATTTTTAAAAGGGAAGACTTTCTTCTGCCACATAATATAATGATGGCCCTGGTTTAATTGGTTTTAAAAGGGCTTAGCAAATTTTATAGAGGACAAGTGGGATCCAGCAGGTAAATTGTTGCATTGTGAGTTGCTTCTGTTCAGGGTTTAAGTAACAGTCCATTCCACCCTCTTATTTTCTTTGCCATGAAACAGTCAGTATTCTGTGTGTCTTAGGAAGATGTTCTGACTCTTTAATCATTTTGGATTTCAAGGAGGACAGCAAAGTTAAGTCTGTTGCAGTAAAAACAACAAGGAGTCGTATAGCATCCTAAAGTCTATAAAATTAGTTATGGTACAATGGCGAATGAAACAGTACCGATAGTTATATTTGGAGTAATACTTCCAAGGTGCTGCTGTTTTAGTCTGTTTCAGCCCAAACCAGCAAAGAATGTTATGGCACTTTAAAAACTAACAAGTTTTATTTGGCATAAGTTTTTATGGACTCCTGCCTGCTTGATCCATTGCAGATTTTTATTCCCTCTGACTAAACACATGTATCACACAAAATACAATTATCACATTAGCTTGAATTGTTTGGCTGATTTATTTCATTTTAAGATGTTTGGTTTTCAGTATTTTCAAGAAATTAAGTTGACACAGCTAGGGAGAAAAGTATGTAAACAATGGCTGTAAATGTTGTCTTCATTGATGGCAGTCTTAAATAGAAATGACTCACTGAAAAAATAGTCAACTGCTATGCAATTTTTCACATTTGGGGAGGTTTTGTGATAGATAGATAGATAGATAGATAGATAGGTAAAACTGTGTTTTGTGCAAAAACACTTTTTTGTGCAAATATTTTTTTTGGGGGGGGGGCACCAACTAAAGTTACACCAACAAATCCTGAAATGGGTTGGGGGGAATTAAAAAGCGGACAAAATCTCTTGTAAGCTTGCTCATCCAACAGCAAAAAGGATTTTTTTTTCATTCTTGCATGCAAGAACAAAATAAGCCAAAATTTACATTCCTACTACAATGATGTTGTCATGTGCCTTAATAAGTTGTGCGTACAACTTATAGCAATCCAATCACAGGGGTTTCTTGATAAGGTTTCATCAGAGGTGGTTTGCCATTCCCTTCCTCAGAGGTTGAGAGAGTATGACCTGCCCAAGGTCACCAAGTGGGGTTCCATGGCTAAGTAGGAATTCAAACCCTGACCTCCTGGAGTTCTGGTCCAACAGTCTAATCACTACACCTCACTAGCTCTCCTACTAAGATATCATACTGGTAATATATAATGGGCAGGAGAGGAAGCACCTTCTATGAAAGCATGTGTCATGAGCCCTTTCAAACTGCATAGTTATAGTTCTATGATTTCACTTTAACTGTCATGGATGCATCCTATGGAATTCTGTGATTTGAAGTCTGGTGAGGCACTGGAGCTCTCTGGCTGAGAATTCTAAAGACCCATGCCTATACTGCAAATCCCAGAATTCCAAAGGATGGAACCACAGCAGTTAAAGTGGAATCATAGCCCTATCATCGTGGAGTGTGAAAGTCCCCATGGAGTGTGAAGCAATACATTTTAATGCCGTGTAGCTTAGCTCCGAAGCAAATACCGGTAGATCACACTGCGAGAGAGCTAACAGTTTAGATTCACTGAATGGAGAATCAGGTTGTTGAAGAAACAATCTGATGGCCAGAAACTGTGAATAATAGCATAAGAAAATAAGAAGGTCAAGCAAAGTTCTATCTGGTCCAGTATTCTTGTTCACACAGTGAGTCAATCAATTGCTTATGGGGAAGCCTATCAGCAGGACATGAAAGAAAAGCAAGAGATAGTACATATGTGTGAATAGTGCATAAGAGAACTGGTCTTTGAGCCATATCTTTACACTCTTTTCTTCTCACACTTCATCCCTGATGAAACAGAATTCAGAAACAGAGGGATTAAATGCATTTAGGGCCTCATGATAGGAAACTCTTTGTTTTTCTGTCCCATTTCTCTAATCCCATCTGGGAGAAGGAAGAGAAGAGCGGTTCTTTGCTGCTTTGGTAGAAGGTGAGATGAAGCAGTAAAGAACTGCCATCCTCTTCTTTCCCCTACTGGCTGGCCAGGCGGCTCCTACCATCCCCTTGAAGACAGAATTGAAGGCTGCCACCAGGATCAGTGAAGGGCAGGCAGTTCTCCTCTTCCTCACGGTAGCCACTCTCCTTGTTGTCTCTGTGTGCTGCACTGCTGGGTCTCCTTCACCTACCTCACAAACCCCTGTACAAAACAATGAAACAGCCACCATCTTGATTCATGGCCATGTGCACATTGTGGAGGAGAGCTTCACATACTATCATTTTTGCCAAAACGCCATGGAGACAAAGGAACACTGCAGTGAAATGCTTATAATACACAGGTACTGTATATGCATTATTTCTTCCCATTTAGACAAGCCCTGAGTAAAGTGTAGATCCAATGCTGAATAAACCAGGTTAATAAATAACGAGGGGAGGGATATTTTCCCCTATGTCTGTGTACGTAATAGACTCATATGGTAGTAAAATGTTACAGCTGTATAAGTAACAAATTTAGCTGTTGATGTTTCTCATTACTGTTGCAAAGCATGACAACTGCTATTAATGGATAGCCTGAAAATTTAACTAGTCATCTGTCTTCTAGTTGGAAGATCAAGTTACATATTTTAATTATCAACCTGCATAGATTGCTAATTGAGCTGCATATTTTATTGGCCAAGAGAAATGCCTTTTATGTCATTGCTGTTACCAATCCAGGGAGCTTTGCTAATTGAGTTGCATACTTGATGAACTCTGGAGCACTTTGTACTAATTGATGTGAACTGCGTAACTCAGCTGCTCAGAGACTAGGTGCTGCTTTGAACTAATTGAGGTATGAGAAGTGGTTGGACTTGTGTCATTTGAGATATATACTTTAGTACTTGACCAGTTCAGCTGCATTCTTCACTAAGGAGAGTGTTACATACTTTTCTGACTGCTTTTAAAAAGCTTCAGAAATTACAATAAGGATCCCTTGTCTTGAACAAATACTTCCAAGTATTTCTAGGGTACGTAGCACAGTTTAATTAAACTTTAAAGGCAGTCTACTTCTTCTGTATAAACAATGCTTGATTATCTCTGATACAGGTATTCCAGATATTAAATAAAGTCTTGATAACAAAATTAGTTGGCTGGAGCTCAGAAGTAGAGTATGTGCTTTGTATGCAGAAGGTCCAAGATTCAGTCACTACCAGCTGTCCTTAAAAGGATCTGATAGTAGGTTGTGGGAAAGATTGCATCCCAGGATGATCCACAGTGCAGTCCTCCTCACCCATACAGAGCTAATTCTATACTAGCTGGATCAAACCTGCACTTCAACAGACAATGGCAAAACAGATTGTATTACATGTAATCTAAGATATGCAAAAAAACAAACAATGGATTTTAGCAGAATACCAGTTTTCAGTATGGATTATTAGAGATTTTGCAGAGATTTTGCAAAATATCACTTATTGACTAGTCTTCAGCATTTAAACATTTAGAAACTAGGATGTATCAGCCTCTCAGAGCAGAATACTGAGGTAGATGGACAAATAACCTGACCTGATATAAAGTGAGTTCCTACAATGATGTGGCAAAAAACATGTCAAAAGATCACGATGAGAACAGGAAGGGGTGACCTTATCATACGTCGTTGTCCTCCAGTGTTCCGGGGGCATAGTGTGGGTGTCAGTAAGGTGTTCCTTTTTATTATCAGCTTGTCCCCATCAATGCAAAAGGGAAGTCTCATCTTCGGCAGCACTATGTCCCTGGAACAGCAGAAGGACGTGGGCATTTGGTAAGGTCTCCCTTTCTGTTCTTGTGGTGATCTTCTGATATGGTTGGGAACACAAAATTTTGGCACATTCCTCTGTGTCTGATAATCTCCTAGATCAAGGTTGGAGTACCTCTGGCCTTCCAGACTATGACAGAATGGTCAGAGGTGGTGTGAGTCTAGCACATCAACACCTGAAAGGGCAAAGGATCAGCATCATTGGGCTAGATGAACAAATAATCTGAATTTATGTAAGGCAGTTTATAGTGTTTCCAACTGAATCATGCATCAACTAGTAGAATAAAGACCTGCTATTTTTTTTAAATCAAGATGAGCTTGCACTTGTGGAATATGACCTCTAAATAAAGGCTTCATTTTCCTCATACCACAGTCCACCTGCCTGAAGAAACAAATTCTCACATAAGCGAGAGATAGCTGTTAGAAATGGAAGATCTTTGGAACCTAGCCATATTGACATTAAAGTCCCTCCCCATCCTGGCTGTCTTAACCTTACGTCTCGTTACTCTGCTATTCAATAGAAATAATGTTAGCTCAATATTATGTTCTGAGAAAGGGGCCGTTATTTTAAAATGATACACAACTACTAGCAAGCACTTGAACCAAAATAAAGCTTGCTAAACTTCTACAATATATTGTAGAGAATCAATTTTTTTTCTCATAAGGTTCAAAAAATTAAACCAATAATCTCTATTATATAAGTCAACAGATGGTCCTTTGCTTTCACAATATAACTCAGTAGTGCTGTCCCCAAGGTTTGAATTTATCAAGTGCCCAAGCATACACATTGCATAAAAACTGAGAAACAGAAAATTGAGCACTGGCCTTTCAGGCCCAGCTCAGTAGTAAAAACGATTGAATTTTGCCATCAAGTACATTAGGGAGAAAGATCGCAAAATGGAGGTAAATCAGATTAACACTTTAAAAGATAAATGGTATTCCAGCCAAACTTAATCTTACTTTTGAAATGTGCAAACTCATCATAAGTCCTTATGGTATATAAAAATATGGCACAGCAGCTTGGAAGTCAGTACAGCATGCTTTTAGTAGCTCTTTAATTGTGTTCAGGATTCTCCAAACTGGCAAACTTCATGGAAAAGTGGAGGGATTTTTTTTTTTTTTAAGAACAGAGAAATGGCATTCTAAAGCCCAGCCCAGGCAGTAGACTCCACCCACACTGCATTTTTATTCCTCCCTGTTATTTACTATTTTCTAATTATTGCTTTACATTTTTTAACTCTCCATAGCTAATCACTTAGGTGGTGTGAAAGGGGAATAGGCAAATTTAGGGAGGGAAAGTCTAACAATGACTACCTGTTACGATGGCTGTGAGCTATATCTCCAGCTTCCAGGTTTAGAGGCAACATGCCTATGGTGAGTACCACCTGCTAGGAAGCAACAACTGAAGAGGGCTACTGCCTTCGTATCCTGCTTGTTTGTTTTCCAGTTATTTAGGAGATTACCAGACACAGAGGAACACAGCAAAAAACCGCATTCCAAACCATGTCAGAAGAACACAACGAGAACAGAAAGGACGACATTATCAGATGCCCACATCCTTCAGCTGTTCTGGGGAAGTAGTGCTGCCATGGATGAGGCTCCCATTTTGCATTGACAGGGACAAGCTGCTAATAAAAAGGGATGTCTTACTCACGACCGTGCTATGCCCCATCGTCATCTGATAATATCCCCCATTCTTGTACTTCTTGCGATCTTCTGATAATCTCCTTAGTTAACAACTGTTGGGAAAAGGGTGAGATGGACCATTGCCTTGATCCAGCAGAGCTCTTATGTTTGCTTGAATTCTGATAAAAAAATGTTTTTAAAGAATATAATATAAAAATGGAAGGTCTGTGAGATAATTTTAACATAGAGAGACACATACACTCGCTCTGTATTTTTCGCATTCAGAGGGGGAAAATAGTGGAGTGGATGCAGTACCCTAAAATTTAGCCCATCTTTGTGTCCTGCACAATTTGGATGACAAAAGACTGTCACTCGATGGTGTAACTAAGTAATTTGAGACCCTGAATGGCAGCAATGCTGTTTAACATCTATATGAAGCCACTGGGTGAGATTATTCGGAGTTATGGGGCTGGGTGTTATCAGTACGCTGATGACGCCCAGCTCTATTTCTCCTTGTCCCGAGCATCGGCCTCGAATTCTGATGGCATCTCTCCTCTTAAAGCAGTAATGGGCTGGATGAGGAAAAACAGATTGAGATTAAATCCAGACAAAACAGAGGTGCTCACGGTAGCGGCCCCAAAACCAGGAGTCGGGTTGCAACCTCCAGTCCTGGACAGGGTCACGCTCTCAGTTAAGGACTGTGTTCACAGTCTGGCGGTGCTCCTTGATTCATCGCTTCAGATGACTAGTCAGGTGAATGCGACAGTCAGGAACGCCTGTTATCAGCTTCAGCTGATACGCCAGCTGCGCCATTTCCTGGAAGTAAGGGACTTCGAGACTGTGGTGCACGCGCTGGTAACCTCTCGTCTAGATTTCTGCAATGTGCTCTACATGGGGCTGCCCTCATGTTTGGTCCGGAAACTTCAGTTGGTACAAAATATGGCAGCCAGAGTGATCTCGGGAACACCTCAGAGAGATCATATAACCCCAGTATTAAAATCTCTCCACTGGCTGCCTATCAGTTTCTGGGCCCAGTATAAGATGTTGGTTATTATCTTTAAAGCCCTACATGGCTTGGGTCCAACTTATCTCCGGAACCGCCTCCTCCCATACAATCCTCCCCACGCACTCCAGTCCTCTGGGAGGAATTTGCTTCAGCCACAAAAATCTAGGCTGTCTGCAACCTCCCAGAGGGCCTTTTCGGTAATCGCCCCCAAATTGTGGAATGACCTGCCGAACGAGATCCATCAGATGACAAGCCTGAGTAGCTTTAAGAAAGCACTAAAGACGGATCTCTTCCGGCAGGCCTTTCCTAATTAGATCCTGGCCTCATTTAGTCCGCTGGCTATTTATTGTATTTATTATATCTATTGTTTTTAAATGTGATTTTAGATCAGTTGCTTTTTAACTTATACTTGTTTAATATTTTTTTATGGGGGAGGGTGGGGGTGGGGGGTGTTTAGGGATTTTTATCTGTATTGTATTTTAATTTTTGTAAGCCGCCCAGATTGTTTAATGGAGGGGCGGGGTATAAATAAATATTATTATTATTATTATTATTATTATGGTGTTGAGGAAGTCTAGATCAGAGTTTGGCAACTGTTGGTGATTGGAGTACTCGGAAAGCCAAACTCCCCACCAGCTGCATACCCCTCCTAAATAAATAAATAGATTATTTTTGCCCCCAAATGACTTCAAATGCCTGTTTCCAAATTTAGATAACTCTCTCTCTCTCTCTCTCTCTCTCTCTCTCTGTGTGTGTGTGTGTATGTATATGTATGTATGCATATAACACGTATGAAATGCAGCACAAAACTGTCTGCAGCAAATATACTAATAATTCATTATAAAAAGAGCTGTAAAATGGTCAAGATTGAATTACTAGGGCCATCATCCAGTTACAGAAATCGTACCTGATGAGTAATTTTAAACATTATTTATGTTTAGATGACGTCTTCCCTCCAATGAGTTCAAGGTTGCCTACATAGCTTTCTTTTTCTTCACTTTATCTTTAGTTTAAATGTTTAAATGTTTAAATTTAGTTTAAATGTTTAAGAACATTTGGGGCTGGATTCCTCCTTCTTCTGATGTTCTGTTTGCTTTCAAAAGCAGAAAAATAACTCAGGCTCAGTATAATGACCAACAACAACAAACATATTTTCATTCTTACTCTTGAGGGAAGAAAGTAGGAAGAGAAAAAGAGGGATGCAATTCCCACTCACCTCATCTACCAAAATGGGACATACCACAGGGCTCAGTTCCCAGAGATATCAGAAAGCACCTGGAGATTTAGCAACCCAAAATGGTAGAGATCTACCTGCAGTCTTACATAGCCAACATAGAACTACCTACTGTTTGAATGCAAGTGATGCTGAGGACTGTATCACATGAGGCTGGCAAAACAGAATTTCAGCAAGTTACTAGTGTCTTTGGCTGGTACTTAGCACACAACATTGTGTCCATCCTGCTGCTGCTTCATATTCATGGAATCATAGAGTTGGAAGAGACCTCAATGGCCATCCAGTCCAACCCCCTCCCACACAGGAATACACAATCAAATAATTCCTTACAGATGTCCATCCAGCCTCTGTTTAAAAACCTCCAAAGAAGGAGACTCCACCACACTACGAGACAGTGTATTCCACTTCCGAACAGCTCTTACTGTCAGGAAGTTCTTCCTAATGTTTAGGTGGAATCTCTTTTCCTATAGTTTGAACCCATTGCTCTGTGTCCTAGTCTCTGGAGCAGCAGAAAACAAGCCTGCTCCATCCTCAATATGACTTCAAATATATAAACATGACTATCATGTCCCCTCTCAACCTTCTGCTCTCCAGACTAAACATGCCCAATTCCCTAAGCTGCTCCTCATAGGGCATGGTTTCCAGACCACCCACCATCCTGGTCACCCTCCTCTGGACACATTCCAGCTTCTCAATATCCTTCCTGAATTGTGGTGCCCAGAACTGAACACAGTATTCCAGGTGAGGTCTGACCAAAGCAGAATAGAGTGGCACTATTACTTCCCTTGATCTAGATGCTATACTCCTATTAATGCAGCATAGAATCACATTGGCTTTTTTAGCTGCTGCACCACACTGCTGACTCATGTTCAGCTTGTGGTCCACTAAGACTCCTAGATCCTTTTTGCATGTACTGCCCTCAACCCAGGTGTCACCCATCCTCTAACTGTGCAGTTGATTTTTACTGCCCAAGTGTAGTTTCCTAAATTTTTCCTGTTGAAATTCATTTTGTTAATATTGGCCCAGCTTTCTAATCTGTTAAGGTCATTTTGGATTCTGATCCTGTCCTCTGGGGTATTAGCTACCCCCTCCTAATTTAGTGTCATCTGCAAACTTGATAAGCATACCCTCTATTCCCTCATCCAAGTCATTGATAAAGATGTTGAATAGCACTGGGCCCAGGACAGAACCCTGTGGCACCCCACTGGTCACCAGGATGAAGGGGAGCTGTTGGTGACTACTCTTTGGGTTCAGTCAGTCAACCAATTACAAATCCACCTAACAGTTGCATTGTCTAGCCCACAGGTTATGAATTTTTTTGCAAGAATATCACGGGGTCAAAAGCCTTATTAAAATCAAGATACACTACATCCACAGCATTCCCTTCATCTATCAAGTTTGTAACTCTACCAAAAAAAGAGATGAGATTAGTCTGGCATGATTTGTTTTTGAAAAATCTACGTTGACTTTTTGTGATCATGGCATTCCTTTCTCTCCAGGATGAAGAGGAGCCATTGGTGACTACCCTTGGGTTCAGTTGTTAATGAATCATAGAATTATTGGAAGGGACCACGAGGGCCATCCAGTCCAACCCCCTGCCATGCAGGAATACACAATCAAAGCATCCCTGACAGATGGCCATCCAGCCTCTATTTAAAGGCCTCCAAGAAAGAAGACCCCACCATGCTCCGAGGGAGTGTGTTCCACTGCCGAACAGCTCTGACTGTCAAAAAGTTCCTCCTAATGTTGAGGTGGAATCTGTTCCTGGACCTTGCATCCATTGCTTCATGTTCCAGTCTCTGGAGCAGCAGAAAACAAGCCTGCTCCATCCTCAACGTGACACCCCTTCAAATACTTGAACAGGGCTATCATATCGCCTCTTAACTATCTTTTTTCCAGGCTAAACATACCCAGCTCCCTAAGTCTCTCCTCATAAGGCATGGTTTCCAGACATTTCATCATTTTAGTTGCCCTTCTCTGGACATGCTCCAATTTGTCAATATCATTTTTGAATTGTGGTGCCCAGAACTCGACACAGTATTCTAGGTGAGGTCTGACCAAGATGGAATAGAGCGGCACTATTACTTCCCTTGATCTAGACACTATACTTCTATTGATGCAGCCCAAAATCGCATTGGCCTTTTTAGCTGCCGCATCACACTGTTGACTCATGTTCAACTTGTGGTCTACTAGGACTCCTAGATCCCTTTCTCACGTAGTCTCATTCAGCCAGGTCTCTCCCATCCTATATCTATGCATGTCATTATTCCGCCCTAAGTGCAATACCTTACATTTCTCCGTATTGAATTTCATTTTGTTAGCTTTGGCCCAGCTGTCCAGTCTATCCAGGTCATTTTGAATTTTGGTCCTGTCCTCTAGGGTATTAGCTACTCCTCCTAATTTGGTGTCATCTACTAGTTTGATAAGTATGCCCTCAATTCCCTCATCCAAGTCATTGATAAGAAGTTGAATAGCACTGGGCCCAGGACAGAACCTGTGGCACCCCACTGGTCACATCTTTCCAAGACAAAGAGGAGCCACTGCTGAGCACCCTTTGGGTTCGGCGGGTCAACCAATTACAAATCCATTTAACAATTAAGTTGCCTAGCTTCCGGTGGCTGAGGCGGGGACTTCCGGTGGCTGAGGCGGTGCGTTTGGTCGAGCTGAGGTTGAGCTCCTGATTTCGACTGCTTGGCGTAGGGGCGTTCCACCCAAGGGAAAGCTATGGTGGAAATTTAACTGTCTTGGGGAATAGACAGTCGAGGGAGCTTGCATGGACCTGTTTTGCCAGCTGAATAGTGCAAGCTGAACAGAGAAATACCCCGCTACGCGGTAAGCTTGCTGGCTATGGAAAGCTGAGGAGGTCGGAAGCTATCCCGCCCACGCCAACGCTCCCAAAGGGTTAAGCGCCGTCACCACTTTTTTAAAATTATCTCTACTAAAGGATTAAAAGGAATGGAAAACGAAGACCTTCCACTATACCAGGAACATTAAAAGCCCAGGTATTTTTCCTTTTTTGAATATTCTATTGACAAACAATAATAAACTTATGCCAGTGATTTTTCACCGGCACGAAAGCAGGAAGGATCCGAAAGAAAGGACTCAAACTAAGACAGACGCAAATAACCTGGGAAAAGGGTTACAAGAGTGGGAAGTGAAACCGAAAGATAGAATTTCCGTGCTGAGAGCTGGAAATAGTGTATAGAATATTAAGAGATAATGTATAGAAAGAACCAGAGACTTATAAGGGAGTTTGAAAATTAGCAACGAGTGCTAACTAAGGAGACGGAGAAAGACGTCAGCTGTGAGCAGAACTAAGTCAGAGTGGAGGAAACTGGGGGCGAGTTTGAGAAGAATAGAGAAAGCCTGATTGACGAAGAGAAGAAAAGTGTGTAAGTAATGAAAGTTAGTGGCTTAAGCCAGTAAGGAAAGGAATTAATAAACTTTATAGTAGGGCTGAAGGATAAACACTATATGATAACGGAAGAAGAGGTTGTAGGAAAACAGAGGGCAAGGATCAGATAACAAGGAAGACGAAGCGGAAGAGGCTTGAATAGAAGGAACGGGCAGACTTCAAAAGGAGTGAGTAACTGGAATTTACAGTTAAGAAGGAAGACGGAGAGGAGATAATACAAGAAGATAAGAAGACACGAAGGTGTGGTGTGGATATCGAAGACTTATAGATTTGAGAGAGACAAATGAGGCATAAAAAGGACATATGATAAGGGGAAATAAGTAAAGTAAACCCGGGTATAGAATATCATATAGTGAGGATATAAAATCTTAATCTTAACCAAAGATATTAATACACTGGATGGATATACGGAGTTACTGTTTACTAAATAGATCGATATAATTATTTTGTGATTTACTTTGTAAAATTGATTGGATTTAATTGATATACTTAATTGATATAATTTATCAAGGAATTGATTAATTGATTTATACAGACCTACAGAATCTATTTGATATTTTGTATTATGAAATTTAATTATTGCTGGTTAATAGCTGATTCATGATTGTCAAATCCCTACCAATTTATTAATTCCTCATATTGATTATTCTTAAGGGCATCCAAGTCATAGATAAACTCAGTGTTGGATTTAAAAGGTAGATTATAAAACTTCACCTTATTGAAGTGACAAACTAATCTGAGTTGAATGGAAATGTAAAGTATATTTGTAAGAATCTATTTGTATTGATTTTGTACTGATTGAGTGAGGAATGGCTAAGAGATTATTGGATGTGTTAATTTGTTAGTATAATCAATATGTTTGGAGGTGAAGATTGTTAATCCTTGGGAAAGAGAATTAGTTGAAATCCTCTTAATGTAATGTAATACTCTTGTCCAATTGATATATTTATCTGATGTGGTGATTAATTAATATAAAGCTGATCAAGAGAATTAGATAGAATAAAAGGTGATAAAGGCGGAAGATCAGAAAAGTTGTAAGAAAAAGGTAATGCCCATTACTAGGAAAACATTGGCCAAACAAAAAGAACAACTGGAAAATATGAGAAGATCATCTGTGGATATGTCTACTAAAGTAACAGATATAAGCCAGTTATTAATGTCGGAATTTAAAAAATTGAGAACAGAACTTAAAACTGAAATGAAAGATCTAAAGGGGGAGATAAGAACAGATATACAAAAACAACTAGATAGCTTTGGAAACCAATTGGAAACAGTGACAAAGGACATATCCAAGATTACCAATGATCTAAAAGAAGTACAGGAAAAGTCTGCCAGTTTAGAAAGAAGAACTAAACTATTAGAAACTAGAGTGGAACAAGAGGAAAGTTATAAGCTGATACAGGAATTAAGAAATAGATCTAAATGTATTAAAATAAGAGGTCTGGAGGAGAAAGCTAATGAGGATTTGGCAACAAGAATTATACCAACGATCGCGGAATATATAGGGTGGGACTGTGACCATCTGGACTTGGAAATTGACAAACTTTATCGAATAAATTCTTGGATTGCCAAAAAGAATAAAACACCAAGAGACATTGTGGTATACTTTACCAGGGAGAGGACTAGAGATATTATAATCCAAAGGAATTTCAAAGAACCACTTAAAATAGAAGACCAACCAGTAAAGATATTCAAAGATATACCATCACAAATCATAAAAAAAGAAGAGAATATTCCTTCCTAACTACAATTTTGAGAGATAGAAATGTATTTTATAAGTGGAACAAAACTGAGGGGGTGACATTGACATATAATTATAAGAAATATGTACTCAATACCATAACGAAGGCGGAAGATTTTCTAAAGAAATTACAATATAAAAAAAGAGAGAAAAGTAAAAAGGAGAATGTAAGGGAAAATAGACAAGAGAGCGAGGAAGGAAAACAAATAATAAATAGAGAATTAGTAGAAGAGAAAGACCAGGAAAAGGAAAAAGGACAAACCCAATCTGAATGTGGAATAAGGCAAAAGGGTGAAGAGAAGACAGCTAGAAGACAAGAAAGGGATAAAGTGAGAACTTTAGAATTGAGCGAAGATGAGGTTAGTGAAACAGATTTGAGACAGGAAGAAGAAGAGGAGTCTAATCTTGAAACGGAGGCTGAAGAGGAGTCAGAAGAGGTAGAGGAAGTTGAAGACACTACAAACGAAGTATTAGGGGCAGTAGGAGGCTCTGATATATAAGCCTATAGGGGAGGGAAAAGGAAATAGAAAAGAGAGGGTTTGGAACTAATTAAATAAAGAAACTAAAACAAAATGGCGACTAAATTGTTTTCATGGAATGTGAATGGATTAAATTCTCCCAAAAAAAAGGAAAATGGTATTTCACTTTCTGGTAAAACAGAGAGTAGACATTATATGTTTGCAGGAGACCCATATTAAGTCAGAAGATCAACGATTATTGAGAAATGCAAAATTAGGTAATATTTTCGCTACAGAAAGCGATAAAAAGAAAAGAGGAGTAGTTATATATGTAAAATCAAAGTTTGAATCGAAGGAAGTATTTAAAGATAAAAATGGGTCATATTTAGGAATAGAAGTAAAGATCTTAGAAAAAAAGATACTAGTGGTGGGAATATACGGACCACAAAATAACAAGAAGCATTATATAGAAGAACTAAGGAATAAAATTATGGAGTTTGACTACGAGAGTTATATTATCATGGGAGATTGGAATGGGGTTTTGGACCCAGATATCGATAGATCTAATACCGTTGTAAGAAACAAGAAGCAAGGAAAATTACCAAAAAATATAGAAGAGATGATGGAGTTGTTGAGCTTGGTAGATATTTGGCGTTATAGACACAATAAAGAAAGGGATTACACATTTTTCTCAGACCGATTTAAATCTTGGTCTAGGATTGACATGTTTCTTATATCTAAAGATTTGATTAAAGATATAAGACAAGTGGACATATTACAAAAGATTATATCAGACCACTGTCCAATAAGGTTAGAAATTAAAGGTATTAGGAAACAGTACCAGTGGAGATTTAATGATCTTATATTAAAAGATGAAACGGTGACGATGAAAATTAAAAAAGAATTAAAGTTCTATTTTAGTGAAAATGAAGACAAAGGCACGCCACAGGATGTGGTGTGGGACGCGGGGAAAGCTGTAATAAGAGGGATAATAATGCAGCAAGAGAAAATTATAAAGAAGAATAGAGAGGAAAAGGAGAAAATGTTGATGAAAGAAATATCAGATAGAGAAAAGAGATTAAAAACAAATCCATCAGATAAAAGAGTTAAAAAAGAATTGGAGGAGTTAAGAAAGAATTTAGAGGCAGAAATGTTATGGGAAATAGCTAAGAGAATAAAACGCCTAAAATTGGCCCATTTCGAACAAGCAAATAAGTCAGGGAAGTGGCTCACGTATAAGTTAAGGAAAGAAAATGAGAGGAAATTAATAACAGAGTTAAAAGTGAATGAACAAAGATATACGAAACAAAAGGATATTTTGAATATATTTCATGATTTCTATACATCACTATATAAGAGCCACTATACAGGGGAAAGTATCAAGATTCGAATCCAACAATATCTAAATAAGGCAAATATTGAAGAGATTAAACCAGAACAAAGGCAAGAACTAGAAAAGCAAATAACAAAAGAAGAGATAAGAGAAGCAATTAAAAGTATCAAAGTAGGAAAATCCCCAGGTCCAGATGGATTTACGCCAATTTATTATAAGACATTTGAAAACGAATTAATAAACCCGATGTATAAGCTGTTCAATAAGACCGTACAGAATAGATGCCCAGCAACTTGGCAAGAAGCAGATATAACTTTGATCCAGAAACCAGATAGAGATCCCACACTTCCAACAAGTTATAGACCTATATCATTGCTAAATGTCGATTATAAAATATTTGTAAAGATATTATCTGAAAGATTGAAAAAAGTGTTAGCGTCATGGATTCAGAAAGACCAGAATGGTTTTCTGCCAGAAAGACAGATTAAGGATAATATCAGGACAGTAATCGACATTATAGAATTATATGAAAAGAGTAATGAAAAGAAGCTAGCAATGATATTTTTAGACGCTGAGAAAGCGTTTGACAATATAAGGTGGGAATTCATGTTATTGGTGCTGGAAAAAATGAATATTGGGAATAATTTCCTTAATTGGATCAAAAGTATATATCAAAATCAACGAGCTTATATAATAGTGAATGGTGAAAGAACTAAAATTTGTCCAATAGAAAGAGGCACGAGACAAGGGTGCCCTCTTTCACCCTTACTTTTTATAATAACAATAGAAGTTTTGCTTAAAAAAATAAATTCAGATCCAGAGATTCGGGGCCCTAGGGTACACAATAATGAATTCAAACAAAAGGCTTTTGCTGATGACCTGGTGTTATTCCTAGAAGATCCTAATAGCAGTATAAAAAAGGTGATAGATATAATAGAGGAATTCGGCCAATTGGCCGGTTTCAAAATAAATAAAGAGAAAACCGTGTTAATAACAAAAAATATAAGTAAGAAAGAAGAACAAGAATTAAGAGATAAATCCCAGTTTGCTATAGTAAAAAAAGTAAGATACTTGGGGATAGTCATTGCTAATAGGAATTCAGAACTCTACGACAACAACTATGGACAGATATGGAAAGATATAAAAAAAGATCTAAGCAGATGGAAGAACTTAAATTTGTCCCTCTTAGGACGAATCTCCACAATAAAGATGGTGGTTTTACCCAAGATGATGTTCCTATTCCAAAATATTCCCATTCTAACCTCGGATGCGGTATTTAGGTCATGGAATAATGATTTACTAGAGTTTATTTGGGCAGGGGAAAAACCCAGAATCAAGATTAATATATTATGGGACACCAAAGAAAGGGGAGGTATGGGCCTCCCAAATCTAAGATTATACTTCCATGCGTGCGCCTTAATATGGATTAAGGACTGGATGGACTTGGAAGATGAAAAACTATTGTGTTTGGAAGGGTTTAATCTTAGATTTGGGTGGCATGCCTACATGTGGCACAATAAAGATAAGGTCCATAAAGATTTTAATCATCATTACATTAGGCGTGCACTGTTAAGAATTTGGCAGATATATAAAAAGAAATTCTATATAAGACTACCCTTGTGGATCTCAAATCACGAGGCTTTCTATAAAAAAGAAAATCTGTATCGGGGAAAGTGGTTAACTTATAAAATACTACTCAAGAAGCAGGAAGATCGATATGTAATGAAAACACAGGAGGAATTAAAAAATGAAGGTGTCTCATGCTACTGGTTCTTATATCGCCAACTTTTGGAAAAATTTAAATGGGACTCAAAAATAGAGGGGTTTGGAATGGAAGAGGCAGAGTTCGATAAAATAATAGGCGGGGGAAAGAAAAAATTAATTTCAAAAATATATAATCTGTTGTTGAAACGCAACTTAGAGATGGATGTGGTGAAACAATATATGATTAAGTGGGCTCAACAAATTGGACAAGAAATCAGATTTGAGGATTGGGAAAAAGCCTGGAAGGTAAATGTAGGCTTTACAAGATGTTACACATTGAGAGAAAATTTCTACAAGATGATGAACATGTGGTACCTGACTCCAGAAAGATTGGCTAAAATTTATAAAAACACGTCCAACAAATGTTGGAAATGTGGAGAAGCGAAAGGGACTTATATTCATGTCTGGTGGTCTTGCAAAAAGATAAAAAAGTTTTGGAAGGAGATATATAGGCTGATTGCAAGTACATTGAATATAGAGATAACAATAGATCCAGAACTGTCACTATTGAATATGCTACATAAGTTAAGCCCTACTACTCAAAAGAAATATGGGAGATTATTATTATATGCAGTTACAGCAGTTAGATTACTAGTGGCCCAGAAATGGAAAGGACAACAACTCCCCTCAACTAATGACTGGATAAGGAAAATGAAAGAGTTCTATGATATGGAAAAACTATCAATAATGTTAGATGAAAAAAGGACGTGGAAAGATCTGGAAGGCTGGAAAGGAATAATTCTTTTGCAGGAAATCTAGAGTAAAAATAATTTATTGATAACTGTAAGATACTTATACAACTAATAAGAGAAAAGTAGGTGGAAATTTAGGTCAAATAGAAGTGAGAATATTAATAAACTAGGGAATTGGGAGTATTATGTTTAAAACCTGGAATTGTGAGAAGAAAGGAAGTCAAGGTATGAGGTGTGTAAGATATTGTATGATTTTTTTGTATATAAGTAATTATAATATTATATATGGAGAGAGAAGCTATGTGAGAATGAAAGGAGGATTTAGGTGCTTGTTTTTTTAAGAAAATATTATGGTGTGTTTAGGATGTCTATATGTTTGTTTGTTTATTTGTTTGTTTGTTTGTTTGTTTTGTATATAAGGTGTATGTAGTTGTTAAAATTAATAAAAAAAAAAACAATTAAGTTGCCTAGCCCACATTTTACAAGATTGTTTGCAAGAATGTCATGGGGAACCTTGTCAATGGCCTTACTGAAATCAAGGTATGCGATGTCCACAGCGTTCCCTTCATCTACCATGCTGGTAATTTTATCAAAAAAAGAGATCAGATTAGTCTGGCATGACTTGTTTCTCTGAAACCCATGTTGACTTTTTGTGATTATGGCATTGCCTTCTAAATGTTCACAGACTCTCTGTTTAATGATCTGCTCTAGAATCTTCCCTGGTATTGATGTCAGACTAACTGGACAATAATTGTTGGGATCCTCTTTTTTCCCCTTTTTGAAGATGGGGACAATGTTTGCCGTCTTCAAGCCTGCTGGGATTTCTCCTGTTCTCCAGGAGTTTTCAAAGATTATTGCCAATGGCTCCTTTAATACCCTTGGATCTAGTTGCCAGCTCTTTTAATACCCTTGGATGTAGTTCTTCTGGTCCTGGAGATTTAAATTCATTTAGATTAAGAAGGTATTCCTGTACTACCTCTTTGCTTATTCTGCGCTGGATTTCCCCTGTTGTGTCCTCTATTCCATTATCCTCAGGTTGGTCACCCTTTTCCTTTTCTGAAAACACTGAGACAAAGAAGGTATTGAGTAATTCTGCCTTTTCTCTGTCCCCTGTAATCATTTTACCATCTTCTCCATGTGGTGGCCCTACCATTTCCTTCCTCCTACTTTTGCTGCGGATATACCCCCCAAAAAACCTTTCTATTGTTCTTAACCTCTCTAGTGAGCCTAGATGGAGTGTACTTTTTAATTTACAGGTAAAACCCATCAGTGTCTCCCAATATTACTGCTTTTCCATAACTGCATTCTGTGCGATTGGTCCCTTCTGCTGCAGTTCTGATATGCTGGCAATCACATGGCGTCAGTGGGCATAGAATCATAGAATTGTAGAGTTGGAAGAGACCACAAGGGCCATCCAGTCCAACCCCCTGCCACACAGGAAATCACGATCAAAGCATCCCCGACAGATAGCCATCCAGCCTCTATTTAAAGACCTCCAAGGAAGGAGACCCCACCATGCTCTGAGGGAGTGTGTTCTACTGCTGAACAGCTCTTACTGTCAAAAAGTTCCTCCTAATGTTGAGGTGGAATCTGTTCCTGGAGCTTGCGTCCATTGCTCCATGTTCCAGTCTCTGGAGCAGCAGAAAACAAGCTTGCTCCATCCTCAACGTGATACCCCTTCAAATACTTAAACAGGGCTATCATATCGCCTCTTAACCATCTTTTTTCCAGGTTAAACATACCCAGCTCCCTAAGTCTCTCCTCATAAGGCATGGTTTCCAGACCTTTCACCATTTTAGTTGTCCTCCTTTGGACACGCTCCAATTTGTCCATATCCTTTTTGAATTGTGGTGCCTAGAACTGGACACAGTATTCTAGGTAAGGCCTGACCAAGGCAGAATAGAGCGGCACTATCACTTCCTTTGATCTAGACACTATACTTCTATTGATGTAGCCCAAAATTGTATTGGCCTTTTTAGCTTTTTTAGACTCATGTTCAACTTGTGGTCTACTAGGACTCCTAGATCCCTTCTGCACGTAGTCTCATTCAGCCAGGTCTCCCCCATCCTATATCTATGCATTTCATTTTTCCACCCTAAGTGCAGTACCTTACATTCTCCATATTGAATTTCATTTTGTTAGCTTTGGCCCAGCTCCCCAGTCTATCCAGGTCATTTTGAATGATTCTACTCTTCTCCCCCACCCCTCACTATTTCTAAGCAGGCTGTTTTCCTATCCTTTTCTTTGTCTTCTTTTTTTAAAAAAAGTTCATTATACAGTCATCCCTTCACATTTGCGGGGGTTAGGGGCAGCCAACCCCTGCAAATGTGAAAAAACTGTGAATAAGAAATGAACTGGGGCAGGGAGGTTTTTCATTCCTCCTTCCCAAGACAGCGATCTGCTTTGGAAAGGGAAGGGAGGGGTGGGAGGGACTTTTCACCCCCCCCTTTCCAAGACAGAGATCTGCCTTGGGAAGGGAAGGGAGGGGTGGGAGGGAGGCTTTTCACTCCCCCTTCCCAAGACAGCGATCTGCTTTGGGAAGGGAAGGGAGGGGTGGGAGACAGGCTTTTCACACGCACCCCTTCCCAAGACAGTAATCTGCCTTGGGAAGGAAAGGGAGAGTGTGAAGAAGGTTCTTCACACACCCTTCCCAAGGCAGGATGGGCTTCAGGAAGGGCTGCTTTGGGGAGGGCAGTGTGTGTGGGTGAAAATCTCCTCTGCCTTGAACTCCCCACTCTCCCGGGACTTGGCTCTCCACCCCAATGGAGCCAAGCCCCAGGAGAGCGGGGAGTTAGGCAGCACAATTTGGTCAGGGAGCACTCCATTTAAATCGGGTCCTCTCCCTTGTGTGCAAGGGAGTGAAGCTGATTTAAATGAGGTGCTTCCTGAGCAAACCACGAATAGTCAAAACCACGAATGTGAAAGCCACGAAAGTGGAGGGGCAACTGTATTGCCATAACTGTGTGATTGCAGTAAAAATAAAAAAAATAAAAACTGAAAGGCAAACAGAGCAGGAAGGTGGGGTTATGGAGGCCATGTGGAAGAGAGAGTGTGGGACCATAGATTGCCAAAGCAGCACCATAGTGCTGTTGCAGAAAAGTGTGATAATGAATGTTCCCAAACCAGGACATTTCCATTTCCTTAAACTAATGCAATTTCAGTGAAAAGCAGGCTGGTGTGATAAAGTCCTGAGTCTCTGACTTGAGAATATGTCCCTCAAGCCTAGACTTGTTTATGGTTACTATGACTGTTTCTGACCCACACACACAACACTTGGAACTACAAAATAGCTGGTTAAAACTTTATCATGATATATGCCTGCAACTGCAACCAGTTGTATGGTTCTTTGCTTGAATATAACACAACCACCAGTCTCATAATTCCAATCAAATAAAACATTTACTTAAAACATTTATTTAAAAACATATTAAAAATATGTTCATGTCACATCATTCTTGCTAAATGACACAGAGAACCAATATCCCCTGTTAGAGACATGTACATTATGCATCTTGCTTTGCCAACCCATCTGATTGGATCATTCACTCCTTTTGCTGAATTCTGTTTACAATTTACCCATTTGATTCTGAGCAGCTGAGCAGCAATGGGACACAAATATCTCTTGCATTGCTGGGGCATTCTGATCCTACACTGCAACAATATTCTAACCACCCCCCACCCGGATGCGTGCATATGTTTACGGACCAACTGCAAGTTGGGAAAGTGGGCTCTGGTTTACAAAAGGTTATGTCGCAAAATATTATGGTAGGAATAGCGATAGCTTCCTGCAGCACACACACAAAAAACAGGACGAGTAGTTCTATAAGTTTCAGCAATTTTTTAAAATCCAAAATTAATAACATGCACATGTGAAATAAAGCAACCATGTCAAGCAAGCCTTGTATAAGTAAACAAAAGCATTTTTATCCTTCTAGAGACACTTGAAAACTTCTTTCAAAATGTATCCATGGTCTTTTTTTCTCTCTCACCAGTCTCCACCATTGTTATGATGTTCATCTTGGTGACCAAACTTACAGATCTATGCTTCTTTTCTTCTTCTTCATTTTTTAAACATACTGGGGAAGCTGGTAAGGCAGGCTTCTCTATTCTCTCCCTTTTACATTAAGGGATTCTTGAAGGAGCTGCTGTTTACATTTCCTCTTGTAGGCAGGCACACACAACTACAGTAAGGATTGGGTAGAGTAATATCCCATTTTTTTCCTACCTTGAGCTTCATTTCATTGTTTACTGCAGCCACGCTGCTACAAACTGACACCATCCAGATTGCCTTCATCATGCTCCCAATGCTGGTGCTGCTAAAAAAACCTTCAAGCTAAACAGAGGGTGCGGACAAAAGGAGCTGAGTAGGCATAAAAACACTTTATATAAAAGGAGATTCTTTGTCAGAGGCTTTGCTAACTGAGGTATGCCTGTACTCACAATCTTGTAAATCACCTAAAATATATTTATTTATCTAAAGTTCAGTTTATTTCAAGCACTTTTCAAAAACATAGTCATGTTAGTCTATTTCATCATAAAAAGATATGAAGGAGTCCTGTAGCATCTCTAAAACTAACTGGGAAAAAGAAATTTCTAGCATAGACTTTTGTGGAGTACACTCCACTTCATCCTGCATGCACGCACTTCATATATAGTTTTCATATAGTATACTCTTTGAACAGTGTCACACAAGTCTGAAATTTTGTGATTATGACAGGATAGTAGAATGAATTGGTCCCCATCATCACACAAGCTTGTTGGTTTTTTTTAATTTGGCACCACTTTTCATTGACAGGTGAAACCGTCAATAGCCTTCAATATTACTCTTTTTGCAGTATTGATAAGCATGTGATAATCATGTCCTGCTGCAGTCATGGGATTCCATCATGAATGGGTGGTCTGCTTTTGGGGCTTTCTATCCCACCCCACTTCTTTCCACCCCAATTCTTTTCCTTCCAATAGAAAGCAATACTTCAATCCCTTTCATTCCCATCCCACTTCTTCTCTCCCCCAACTTCCTCTCCTTCCAATAGAAAGCTATGCTTTAAGCCCTTTTCCCCACCCCATTTCTTCTTCTTCCAATAGAAAGCAATGTTTCAACCCCTTTCTTTCCCACCCTACTTCTCCCCCCCCCTCCACTTCTCTTCCTACCAATAGAAATAAATGCTTTAAGCCCTTTCTTTCCCACCCCACTTCTTTTCCTCTGGGCTTCCTTTCCTTGCAATAGAAATACTTTAGGCCCTTTCTTTCCCACCCCACTTCTTCCCCCTGACTTCTTTTCCTTCCAATAGAAAGCAATGCTTTAAGCCCCTTATTTCCCACCCCAGTTCTCAGATTTCTTGTCATTCCAGTAGAAAGCAATGCTTTAAGCCCTTTCATTCCCACCCAACTTCTTTTCCTTCCAACAGAAAGCAATACCTACTTTGAGTCCTTTCATTCCCACCCCACTTCTCCCACAACTTCTTTTCTTTCCAATAGAAAGCAATGATTTAAGCCCTTCTTTCCCACACCACTTCTTCCCCGCTCCCCAACTTCTTTTTCTGCCAATGGAAATCAATGCTTCAAGCCCTTTCTTTCTCACTCCACTTCTCTCCCCCCACCCCCGACTTCATTTCCTTCCAACAGAAAGCCATGTTTAAGCTGTTTCTTTCACACCTCACTGAAGTCACACCTATCTCACCCATGGAAGGAAGAGAAAATTTAGCTTAAAGGCACATGCCCTGGCCAGCCATTCTGTCATTAGAAGGCAATGCTAGGACAAGTGTTACTATAGTGCGAGCTTCAATCCCATTCTCAAATCGCTAGTGCTGGTCATCACGTGATTGTATCACGTGATTATGGCACTAGTAGCACATGATTATAGCGATGTGCGATAATTACTGTAATCATGCCACTATGTTTCTGCTTTCCTTAATTGTGGAATTACAGCATTTTTAGATGCTTTTCTGATAATGTCCTTTATCGCTTGAGATTTGCTAGCAAAAGGTTGGAAATAGTTTGGAAGTAGACAGTTACAAATAGTGAGTTACTTGAAGTTATTTCCTTTTGCAGTAACTTAGTAATCATTATATTTGATTAGGATTGCAATATAATGAGTCACGCTGCACTCCTTTTACAGTGTTAGTGTAACTTTTAAAAAAATACTACTTAAATTGTTAATTGAAAGTACTGTGTAACACCGAGCAGAGACTTATAGCAGTTGATTTTTTAAGAAGTTCCAAAAAAAGTGCAAAGGTTTTTGTCAACAAGTTTTTCAGTGTAATGAAAAAGTAACAGGTTTTGTTTCAAGACTGTATCAATATTGGTAAGATTTGGGGGAGGTGTCTTGAAAAGTAACTCTCAAAAGTTACTTGCCATGGTCTGATGTAAAGGGCTTCAAACAGTGCAGCTAGTTTTTGACAGAAAGGCAGGCAAAATTGGATGTGGTACCCCCCTTCCTTTTCTGGTTCCCTGATTCCTCATTCTCTCTCATCCATTTCAATTCTGTGCCTCTTGTTAAGGCAAGCGGCCTCTCATGTCACACTAGCTCTAACCCATATGCCTAGCACTGAGCCACAGTGAACTCAATGAGACTTGAGTGGATTGTGCTATACGTCACTGCTGTTCAAAGTGGCAGTCCCTGGACCAGTGCTGGTGCATGAGCCAACTGCAAAGTTTTTCCAGGAAAGAAAGAAACAGATGTAGCCAATGGGCACAGGTATGGAACTGGTGTTACCCTAAGAGGTGAGGGGGTGCTTTAGAGCCCCACTCATGATGCCAAATTTCTATTATTATTTGCGTGAATTATTAGCTCAAAGGGAAGCCTACAAGAGGAGGGTAACTTGGGGGATCTTTTCACCTATATATACCAGTACTAACTGTAGAGAGCACTCCAGTTAAAGTGAAATAAAGTCTTTCGCTCTCTCTGGCTTTTCTTCACAAACAAAGATTCAGGAAGGACTCATCCTGCGCTTTCTGCAAGTGCGCTGATGACTAAAAAGGCCAATCTGAGATAAACAAGTCCGGTTGCAGAAAGCACAGCAGAAGGTCTCCTTGGGTGATGTTTCCAAGTTGTGATTCTTTCTGCATTGTCATTTCTTGGCGTGAGTTCTCAAATGAGGCTGCAGCATTGTGGATAGTGCGTCTCCATGCCTCCCGATGTGAGGCCAGGGCAGACCATTGTTGGTGATCAATTTGGCCAAGCCTGAGATGTTGCTTCAGGGAGTCCTTGTATCACTTTTTTTGGAAATAATACAAGGGGATATGCTAACATAGAAAGCATACACTGTTAAGAACCATACAGGGCTATTGGAAAGAAAGGCAGGGAGGTGGGACAGAGAGAGGATCAGGAAGATAGAGTTATCGTTACAAGTCTTGAAGAGATTTCCATGCAGTGAAGATGCTCAGACTAGCAACTAAGGGTAGCACAGAGAATTCGACAGAGTCCATCTGTGGCACACTTAGCTGAGGCCTAGACTGGGATATTTATACACTATTTCATATCCTGTAGGGGCACTCTAGTTATGACAAAGCCTGGATGGCTTGCCCACCAGAAAGACAAAGGGAACGAAACTCAACTGATTGATTTGGTTCTGGCAAGACAAAACATTGATGGTTCTGCAGCAACCTCCTAATGGTTGGTCAGGTAGGGGTATAGGAGAGATTTCTGCAGGGTGTGGATTAAGGAATGGTCATTTAATTGCTTGATCCATATTCTACAGAATATTGCTGAAACACCCACCCAAGGCTAGAAGAAAGGATTAGCACATACCTCCTTAATGACTATATTTACTAAGGGGATTTCCGCATAATCCTATCTTGGGCTTTCCCACCATTATATTTCTAGACACATCTAAGGTCATCATGACCTTAGACTGACCTCCAGCCTGCCTTACGCCCCAGCCAAGTGACTCCAAAAAGTGTCCATTATTTCCAGTTATGAGAAAGGGTAGTAGGGCATACTAACGCTGGTCCAGATTTAAAAAGAAGAATTGTTCCCCCCATCAGATAACCTGAGTAGCACTGTTGTAGGTAACCACTGAGATAGTGCAGTGAGACAAT
This sequence comes from Gambelia wislizenii, assembly GCA_030847615.1. Taxonomy (NCBI): domain Eukaryota; kingdom Metazoa; phylum Chordata; class Lepidosauria; order Squamata; family Crotaphytidae; genus Gambelia; species Gambelia wislizenii. The sequence continues at coordinate 36,062,856 of JAUMIR010000003.1, read as the reverse complement.
TACTACCCCCTTCACCATATAGCACACATGTGATTGTTACTCTCATTACATCTCTGGCAATCAAATTGGCTTTACAGATTGGATAACAAGTAATTGGGCCATATAGTTCATTTTCATTTGTTGCAGCAGGGTCAGGCTTTCATACAAAAAAATGCCATTCAGAAAATCCATCTCAGCTGCTCAGAAAATCTATATCAGTCTAGTAAACCATTTAACATTGGGTTTCAGTGCATTTGCCATTCTCATGCATGCAGTTTCCTTCTACTAATCTTTCCTGAGTTCATTCACTTATATTACAGTTGTTGCCATGGCATGATGCACCAGATCAGATCATGGAAAATAATATGTGGCTTTTAAAATGATCAGCATTTGGAAAGAGACATTGGGGTATTTGATTTCAAACAAATAAAACCAAAAGCATGCGTCATCACTCAGCTTAGAAAACTATAGCTGCAGCATAACGTGTACCACTTAGTAAGACTCATTGAACTTAGTGAGACTTAACTTCTGAGTAGCAACATCCCTCTCTGGCTTTTCTTCGCAAACAAAGATTCAGGAAGCACACATCCTGCACTTTCTGCAAGTGCGCTGATGACTTAAAAAGCCAATCTGAGATAAACAAATCCGGTTGCAGAAAACACAGCACAAGGTCTCCTTGGGTGATGTTTCCGGGTTGTGATTCTTTCTGCGTTGTTGTTTCTCTTCAAGACTTGTTCGGCATGAGTTCTCAAATAAAGGTGCAGCATTGTGGATAGTGCGTCTCCTTGCCTCCCAATGTGAGGCCAGGGTGGACCATTGTTGGTGATCAATTTGGCCGAACCTGAGATGTTGTTTCAGGGAGTCCTTGTATTGCTTTTTTGGAGCGCCCCTCTTACACTGCTGCATGGCGAGTTCATCGTAGAGTACTATTGTTGAGAGGTGATGGGCCTCCATCCAAGAAACATGCCCTGCCCAGCGCAGCTGTGTTCTCAATATCATGGCCTCGTGTGCGTAGAAATATATGGGGCTGGTTATATGCAGCTTCACTAGACTGTGTTTATTCAATGCAACTGACAGTATGCCATTCCACATGGTTCTGTTATACAGCAGGAGAGCATAACAACAACATTCTCTGTTAGTTATCACTCATTCACAGCTTTCAATATTTTGAAGTTTCTAATTGTTTAAAATCATGGCATCATTTTACGTTAGCAGTGCTGGGGACAAGAGGTTTTTAGAAGCACGGGGAACATTAAACAAGCTCCAAATCCTCAGGCTTCAATAACATATGCTGCATGTATGTGCATCCTACATCCCCTTCAACATAAAAACACTTCAGTTTTGCTTGAGATATTGCTCTAATTCTAAAGATACAGTTGATCTAAAACTAGTCCTTGTATGGAACAGAGTGTTTTGTTTTGCTTTTCAAAATGGCAGCTGCTTCCCCATTACTTGGGGTTTTAAAATAAATGGCAGTGAATATGAATTAGTGGGAAAACTGTATGTTAGGCAATTAGTGGTGTATGTAAAAATGTCATTTATCACATGATGCTGCCATTCATCACACTGATGCATCAAAACCACGGAATAAAATGCAGTATGTCAACAAGGCAGATGCCCAGCAGAGGGCAGCTGTGACAAAATGTAAAACCATTCTTTGATTAGATGGTCTTACTTCATCTCATAACAAAAAGTAATATATTCCATCACCATTACTTGCACAGCATAACATTTCCTTAATAAAACAAATAAGGGTAGCTTTCCCTATGTATTTTACATGAGCATATTCATATCTTTTAAAAATGTAATACCTACAGGTCTAGGTTAGTAGGAGTGTAATAAATGTAAATAATAAATGCCAAAATAAATAATATCCGCATCATGCTTCTTGACAACTGAATGTTCAGCTTAAGCAATCCTTCATGCAGACAGCCCACATATATCTACTTTTTAATGTGAACTTTCATAAAAAGAAGAAGAGGAAGAGCAGCAGTGCCAGGCGTCAGGCAACCCAAAGGGTGCTCAGCAGTGGCTCCTCTTCCTCTTGGAAAGATGTGACCAGTGGGTGCCACAGGGTTCTGTCCTGGGCCCAGTGCTATTCAACATCTTTATGACTTGGATGAGGGAATTAGGGGCACGCTTATCAAATTTGCAGAAGACACCAAATTAGGAGGAGTAGCTAATACCCTAGAGGACAGGATCAAAATTCAAAATGACCTGGATAGACTGGAGAGCTGGGCCAAAGCTAACAAAATGAAATTCAATACGGAGAAATGTAAGGTACTGCACTTAGGGCGGAAAAATGAAATGCATCGATATAGGATGGGGGAGACCTGGCTGAATGAGACTATGTGCAGAAGGGATCTAGGAGTCCTAGTAGACCACAAGTTGAACATGAGTCAACAGTGTAATGCGGCAGCTAAAAAGGCCAATGCAATTTTGGGCTTCATCAATAGAAGTATAGTGTCTAGAACAAGGGAAGTAATAGTGCTGCTCTATTCTGCCTTCGTTAGACCTCACCTAGAATACTGTGTCCATTTCTCGGCACCACAATTCAAAAAGGATATTGACAAATTGGAGCGTTTCCAGAGGAGGGAGACTAAAATGGTGAAAGATCTGGAAACCATGCCTTATGAGGAAAGACTTAGTGAGCTGGGTATGTTTAGCCTTGAAAAAAGATGGTTAAGGGGTGAGATGATAGCCCTGTTTAAGTGTTTGAAGGGGTGTCACATTAAGAATGGAGCAAGCTTGTTTTCTGCTGCTCCAGAGACTAGAACATGGAACAATGGATGCAGGCTCCAGGAACAGAGATTCCACCTCAACATTAGGAGGAACTTTTTGACCGTAAGAGCTGTTCAGCAGTGGAACACACTCCCGTGGAGCATGGTGGGGTCTCCTTCCTTGGAGGTCTTTAAACAGAGGCTGGATGGCCATCTGTCAGGGATGCTTTGATCGTGATTTCCTGCATGGCAGGGGGTTGGACTGGATGGCCCTCGTGGTCTCTTCCAGCTCTACAATTCTATGATTCTATGATTCTATGAACACATAGGAAACCTTGGTAGATCCAGCACATGAAGTGGCCTCTGCCAAGACTCAAAGGAGGAGGAGGGTGGTGGTGGTAGGAGATTCCCTGTTGTGAGGAACAGAAACAGTAGTCTGCAGGCCTGACAAAATGTCTCAGGAGGTATGCTGTCTACCTGGGACAAAAATTCAAGATGTAACAGAGAGGCTGACAAGACTCATCAAGCCTTCTGACCATTACCCTTCCTTTTGGTCTATGTAGGAACCAATGATACTGCAAGGCATAGCCTCCGGAAGATCACAAGGGATTATGAGGCTTTGGGTAGGAAGCTGAAGAACCTGGATGCACAGATAGTCATTTTGTCTGTCCTTCCAGTGGAAGGGCATGGTCCAGGAAGGGAGAGAAGAATAGTGGAGGTGAACAAGTGGTTATGCAGATGATGCTGCTGGGAACAATTTGGCTTCCTGGACCATGGGATACGGTTTCAGGGAAGTGGACTTCTGGCAAGAGATGGGGTGCACCTCACAGCAGTTCATAGGACTGTTTTTGCAAAGAGTCTGAAAGATCTCATCAGGAGGGCTTTAAACTGAATTGTATGGGGGAGGGAGACAGTAGTCTTGCAGGCAGGAGTTCATCAAGTGCTAGAGATAATAGCCCAAATGTTATACAGAGAACAAGGCAAATAACACAACAACCCAACAATGGGAGGAATAAACCCTTTACAAGGCAGACAGGGGACATGGCCTATGGTCTCAGATGTCTCTATATGAATGCACAGAGCATGGGAAATAAACAGGATGAATTTGAACTCTTAGCATGCCAAAACCAATATGATATCATAGGCATCACTGAAACCCAGTGGGATGAGTCTCATGATTAGAATGTACTAATAGAGGGGTATAACCTATTTCAGAAAAATAGACCAAACAGGAAAGGTGGTGGAGTAGCATTATATGTTAAGGATATGTATACCTGTGAAGAGATCCATGACTTAAATCCTGGGAGCCAGGTTGAGAGCATCTGGGTAAAAGTTAAGGGAAAGAGAAACAGCAGGGATATCATTCTGGGGGTCTACTACAAGCCTCCAGCCAAACCAAGGACTTGGATGATGCCTTCCTGGAACAGATGACCACACATTCAGAAAGGAGAGATGTAGTAGTAATGGGGGATTTCAACTATCCTGACATTTGTTGGAAGTCCAACTCTGCCAAGAATTTAAGGTCCAACGAATTCCTCACTTGCCCCTTGCAGACAATTTCATTGTCCAGAAGGTGGAAGAGGCAACAAGGGGATCAGCTAGTTTAGATCTGATCCTAACCAATGGGGATGACCTGGTTAATGGTGTGGAAGTGGCAGGATCCCTGGGGGGGGTGACCATGTTCTCCTGGAGTTTGTTATACAGAGGAAAGGGGAAGAAGCCAAGCATAGTCAGACATGCATTCTAGACTTTAAGAAAGCTGATTTCAGAAAACTTACGGCATTACTGGGGGTGATGCCATGGTCAGAAATACTAAAAGATAAAGGAGTTCATGAAGGATAGGGGTTTCTTAAAAGTGAGATATTGAAGGCACAGCTTTAAATAGTTCTAATCAGGAGGAAAAAGGGGAGGTGTCTAAAGAAGACAGGATGGATGTTAAAAGAACTCTCAACTGAGCTAAAACATAGAAAAGACACGTACAAGAAATGGAAAAGGGGGGGAATCGCCAAAGAAGAATTCAAACAAATAGCCATCTCATGTAGGGGGAAAGTCAGAAAAGCCAAAGCTCAGCTGGAGCTCAGGCTTGCTAGAAGGTTAAAAAGCAATTAAAAAGGGCTTCTTTGGTTATGTCCATAGCAAAAGGAAGAACAAGGAAAAGGTAGGGCCACTGTGGGGAGAAGATGACAAAAGGCTAACAGGGGACAGAGAAAAGGCAAAACTACTTAACACCTTCTTTGCTTCAGTCTTCTCCCAAAAGGGGAACAGTGCTCAACCTGGGGAAGATGGAGCAGATGATACAGTAGGGGAATACAGCACAGAATTGGTAAAGAGATAGTTCAGGAATACCTGGCCAGTGTAAATGAGTTCAAGTCTCCAGGGCCAGATGAACTTCATCCAAGGGTATTAAAAGAACTGGCAGAAGTAATCTCAGAACCACTGTCAATAATCTTTGAGAATTCCTGGAGAACAGGAGAGGTCCCAGCAGACTAGAGGAGGGGAAATGTTGTCCCCATCTTTAAAAAAAAAAAAGGGGGGGGGAGACTCAAATAATTACCATCCAGTCAGCCTGACATCAATACTAGGAAAGATTCTAGAGCAGATCATTAAACAGACAGGCTGTAACCACTTAGAAAGGAATGCCGTGATCACAAAAAGTCAACATGGGTTTTTCAAAAACAAATCATGCCAGACTAATCTCATCTCTTTTTTTGATAGAGTTACAAACTTGATAGATGAAGGGAATGCTGTGGATGTAGTGTATCTTGATTTTAATAAGGCTTTTGACCCCATGATATTCTTGCAAAAAAATTCATAACCTGTGGGCTAGACAATGCAACTGTTAGGTGGATTTGTAATTGGTTGACTGACTGAACCCAAAGAGTAGTCACCAACAGCTCCCCTTCATCCTGGTGACCAGTGGGGTGCCACAGGGTTCTGTCCTGGGCCCAGTGCTATTCAACATCTTTATCAATGACTTGGATGAGGGAATAGAGGGTATGCTTATCAAGTTTGCAGATGACACTAAATTAGGAGGGGGTAGCTAATACCCCAGAGGACAGGATCAGAATCCAAAATGACCTTAACAGATTAGAAAGCTGGGCCAATATTAACAAAATGAATTTCAACAGGGAGAAATGTAGGATACTACACTTGGGCAGTAAAAATCAACTGCACAGATATAGGATGGGTGACACCTGGGTTGAGGGCAGTACATGCAAAAAGGATCTAGGAGTCTTAGTGGACCAAAAGCTGAACATGAGTCAGCAGTGTGATGCAGCACCTAAAAAAACCAATGGATTCTATGCTGCATTAATAGGAGTATAGTATCTAGATCAAGGGAAGCAATAGTACCACTCTATTCTGCTTTGGTCAGACCTGGAATACTGTGTCCAGTTCTGGGCACCACAATTCAGGAAGGATATTGAGAAGCTGGAACATGTCCAGAGGAGGGTGACCAGGATGGTGGGTGGTCTGGAAGCCATGCCCTATGAGGAGCGGCTTAGGGAATTGGGCATGTTTAATCTGGAGAGCAGAAGGTTGAGAGGGGACACAATAGACCATATTTAAATATTTGAAGGGATGTCATACGGAGGATGGAGCAGGCTTGTTTTCTGCTGCTCCAGAGACTAGGACACGGAGCAATGGGTTCAAACTACAGGAAAAGAGATTCCACCTAAACATTAGGAAGAACTTCCTGACAGTAAGAGCTGTTCGGAAGTGGAATAGACTTCCTCGTAGAGTGGTGGAGTCTCCTTCTTTGGAGGTTTTTAAACAGAGGCTGGATGGACATCTGTAAGGAATGATTTGATTGTGTATTCCTGCATGGCAGGGCATTCGACTGGATGACCCTTGAGATCACTTCCAACTTTATGATTCTATGATTCCTTGATATTCAGATGGTGGCTACAATAAGGACTTCAAATCTATTTGACAAAGAGCTTGGGAAAGTTACTTTTTTGGATTACAACTTCCACAATGCCCTGGTTAACATAATCACTGGCATTACTGGTTGAGAAATTTTGAGACTTTATATGTACAGTTTCACTATATACTGACACTGCTTTCTCTCTCTCTCTCTCTCTCTGGTTTTTCTTCGCAAAGTAAGATTCAGGAAGGACTCATCCCGCGCTTTCTGCATGCGCGCTGATGACTAAAAAGGCCAATCCGAGATAAACAAGTCCGGTTGCAGAAAGCACAGCAGAAGGTCTCCTTGGGTGATGTTTTTGGGTTGTGATTCTTTCTGTGTTGTCGTTTCTCTTCAAGACTTGTTCGGCGTGAGTTCTCAAATAAGGCTGAAGCATTGTGGATTGTGCGTCTCCATGCCTCCCGATGTGAGGCCACTGCTTTATCCCCTGCCAAAAGATGGGGAGACACATGTTGTTGTTGTTGTGTGCCTTCAAGTTGTTTCCAGCTTATGACAACCCTAAGGCGAATCTATCATAGGTTTTCTGAGGCTGAGAGTGTGTGACTTGCCTTAGGTCACCCAGTTGGTTTCCGTGGCTGAGCAGGGATTCGAATCCGTGTCTCCAGAGTTGTAGTCTGACACTCAAACCATTACATCTCATGCCAGTTCTAAATAATGTTCAGGTACATAAGAACTGCCTTATCAGCGTCTATATCCTAATATTCTTAAATGGAGAGAGAGTTGCATATGTTATGCAACTACCTTCACTAGTAGCAAGCATCTAATAGAACTGTTCTTCATAGATTCATGTGATCCATTTAAAATCCCACCTGAGCTAGTGACCATTGTTACTAGTATATTACCAGAGAATATACTACAGCACTACATAGATTACAACTGCTGGAATCAGTCCTTGAGGTTACCGCTAGATCTATTACCAGAAATAGTTAGAATAGCTTTTCTGAGGCCAGTCCTCAGGAAGTCTCTCTCAAGGCAGCCAGGAAGTAAAATGCGGCTTTATAACTGAAACTGCCAAGTAGCATTTCTAGATCAGCTTTTCAAATATGAACTTGCAGTGGTAAAAGATGTAAATCTGGATAACTACACATTGAAACAAAGCTGTTGAAATATGTAGTGAAAAAGTATATAAGGATTCAGATCTCTATAAAACCGCAACCCTAAATCCACACAGTGGGAAATAAGTCTCACTGGACTAATTGCATGAGGCTCCTTTCCAAGTAAGCATACATACATCAGGTTGCATATAATGAATGTGGATGAAATGTTTTTCTAGTACTCTAGACCAATTAGTTCCCAATTATTTTTACTATTGAAAGCATAGGATTCAAGTAGCATATTCCTCAAAACGAGCAAGTTGGCAAGTGATGTTATCTATAGTTATGCACCAGATAGAACTCTTTTGTTTTAATACTTGAAGAGGAGAATGAATTTTGGCAGGCATGGGAAGTGATTGATAGGATTGCCAGAGTGAAAACTGGAGATAGCTCCTGTACCTTTAATTGTTGTGTAGAACAGAGAATATTTGGAGATGTTTCTTGCTGCCTAGAAGAATGACAAGCAGCACCTGCTGAATTCCCTCTTTTATACAAACATTAGATGTACAGGAGCCACCTCCAGTTTTCACTCTGACAACTGTAGTCGTTGTTGTGTGCCTTCAAGTCATTTCTGACTTAGGCGATCCTAACAATGGATTTTCTTGGCAAGATTTGTTCAGAGAGGGGTTGCCCTTGCCTTCCTCTGAGGCTGAGAGAGTGTGACTTTCCCAAGTGGATTTCCATGGGCAAGCAGGGGTTCAAACTCTGCTCTCCCAAATGTCCTACTCCAGTGGTTTTTAACCTGTGGTCCAGGGACCCCCAGAGGTCCAGAATGTCCTCACAGGTGGCCCATGCAGGCTTGAAGACTGTTTGGCCCACCTACACCCTGCAGTGGAATGGCCATGTAACAGGAGCCAAGACAAAGTCTAGCTGGCTTGGCCTGTGCATTGCCATTCAATCTGCTCCAGCCACAAACATGTAGTAAGAAGCAGAAGAAAAGTCTTCCCTCTCCCTCCAGGACCTCTGTAAGGATCCTGTCAGACACCGACTCACTCAGACAACCACCACTAGTGAAAGTGTTTTATTGAAGATGCAGTGAATTGAACAGGTCCAGAATATTGGCAGAACTGGCCCTCAAGACAAAAGGTATAGTTTTTAAAATGTGGTTTGGCCAGCAAAGATCCCCCCTACCTCCTGCTTCTAACTGTCCAGGCAGATGTGACCTTGGATGCCAGTCACCAGCTTCTGAAGCTCCTGGGAATCATAGCTCACTCACATTCCACTCCCCCTCCCAACAGTAAACAGTCCATCCCCTACCAACTGCTTCTGGATGAGCATGGCAGGGATGACTGCAAGCAGGCCCAAGCAGAGACCTGACTACAGTCAGAACCTGACAGCCTCTGAGGTAAGGTTTAATGGATGGTGTAACTGTATTATTATTATTATGTTGTTGTTGTTGTTTTAAGTCTTGAGTTAAGTCTTGAGTTGTTGTTGTTTTAAATCTTGAGTTGAGTTGGGGGACCATGGCAACAAAAGATATTTAAAGGGTTGTCCCTGGTAAAGAAAAGTTTAAAAGCCACTGTCGCAGTCCAACATTCAAACCACTACACCACTGTGGCCATTAGTGACCAGGAATCAGGAAGGGAGAAAGAGAAAGCAGTAACAAAAATGAGGTTAGAGGTAGTCCTGTAACTATGGAAGTTAGTTCTGAGTAAATTCGGAGCAGAGAGGCAATGACATCTCAACTAACTTGAGAAATAGAAGAGTTCTGGAAATGTTCCCCCCTTAGATAATCGCTTTATTAGGGAGGCAAAGGCAACCCACCCACCCCAGCAAATCCTGCCAAAGAAACCTCATGATAAAGGTTTCCATAAATTGGAAATGACTTGAAGGCACATAACAACAAACCATGTGATTTCATGCATGTTTACAGTGCAGTAAGTCACCCTGTGCCTTCCCAATATGGCCCATTCCTTAACTGTGGCAGCTCTGCCACAGCATGTGCACTTCACAGTAACACGTCACCTTTGTGGTGTTAGTGTTGTTGTTGTGAGAAAAGGTAGCTGGCTGTCAGCAGAGGGAGCTGCAGCCCAGGAACATCTGAAAGAAAGAAGGAAGAGAGCAGGTTGGCGGGTGAGTGAGTTGACGCGCTCCAGGCTCCAGCTCAACAGTAACAGAATTTGCCACCTTTCCCAGCACTGTTTTCTCCTGTGTGCATTTACTTTGCACTGATGCAGGGCTCCCTTGGCAGGGCGGGGATGAAGGGTGGGTATTCATTCGCTTTTGTACTGATGGGGTATCTTGTCCATATTCTTAATAGGGATCTCAGTATTATATTGTTTTTGAACTCTGCATTAATTTTAACCTTCCCATACCATAAGTACCCATGCCATCCCATTTTCAAGTTGTGCCCTTCCAGATCCGATTTCCTCTTATTCTCTAAACAAATCCAATGCTTTATCCATGTTAAACAGGATGCTTCAAAGTATATTTTCAAATCAGGAATACTCAATCCTCCCCCTCTCTTTTGCATCTTCCAGAATTTTCTATTTAACCTTGGTCTTTTCCCTGTTCCTAGGATGGAGGACCATTGCCTCCCAAAAATAGTACTCTATGGTGAACTCGCCATGGGTCACTGTAAGAGGGGCGCTCCAAAAAATGATACAAGGACTCCCTGAAACAACTTCTCAGGCTCAGCCAAATTGATCACCAACAATGGTCTGCCCTGGCCTCACATCGGGAGGCATGGAGATGCACTATCCACAATGCTGCAGCCTTATTTGAGAACTCATGCCGAACAAGGCTGGAAGAGAAACAACAATGCAGAAAGAGTCACAACCCGGAAACATCACCCAAGCAGACCTTCTGCTGTGCTTTCTACAACCGGACATGTTTATCTCAGATTGGCCTTTTTAGTCATCAGTGCGCTTGCAGAAAGCGCAAGATGAGTCCTTCCTGAATCTTCGTTTGCGAAGAAAAAGCCAGAGGAGATAACTCCTTCAGCCATTTTACAAATGGGCATTCAAAAAATAATAGGGATTGTCTGAAATAAGTACATCATCCTGGGTAGGATATTCATTTTAATTACTGATATTCTTCCTAGCATTGACAAATCCAGCTTTTCCCATCTAACCATGGGAAGTTGTCCCATGTTTTTAAGTAATTATTTTCAAACAATTGTTGGCTTTTCATAGATACATTAATTCCCAAATAATTTACCTGATTTACAATTTTGAATTCTGTTTTGTTAATTAATTCTTCTTTTTCTAAAACATTCATATTCTTTACTAAAAAAAATTGTTTTGTCAATATTTATTTTAAGCCCTGCATATTTACCACATCCCTTCAATTTTCAGATTACATTTCTTATTCCACTAATAAGGTTCTCTAATATAATCACTAAATCATCAGCAAATGCTTTAAATTTAAATTCCTCCCTCCTAATTCTCACTCTTCCAATTTCTTTATCTTTCCTAATCTCAGATTTTAAAAAATCTAAAGCTAGAATAAATAATAAAGGTGAAAGTGGGCATCCCTGCCTGGTACCTTTTTCAATTTGAATATATCAGAACCCAGAAACATCACCCAAGGAGACCTTCTGCTGTGCTTTCTGCAACCGGACTTGTTTATCTCGGATTGGCCTTTTTAGTCATCAGCGCGCTTGCAGAAAGCGTGGGATGAGTCCTTCCTGAATCTTCGTTTGCAAAGAAAAGCTAGAGAGGGAGAGAGAGAGATTCTATTGTATTTCCATTTATAATTAGCTTTGCCTTCTGTTCAGAGTAAATTGAGCATATCCATCTAAGATAATTTTCCCCAGAATCCATTTCTTGCATTATTTTAATCAAGAAACACTAATTAAGATTATCAAATGCTTTTTCTGCATCTAAAAAAAATTAAAGCATCTTTGTTTTCATTATGATAGTTAAAAATATTGTGTTATATTAATCACAGTTCTAATGTTATCTCTAATTTGCCTATTGGGGATAAATCCATTTTGATCTTTACTAACATATTCGTAGATGCATTTCTTTAATCTGTTGGCCAAAATTGATGCAAATATCTTGCAATCTTCATTTAAGAAAGAAATAGGCCCATAATTTGTCATATTCACAGGATCCCTATTATCTTTGGGTAACAACACAAAATTGGCTTCACACCAAATTTTCTGGATAGGCTTATTCTGTAAAATACCATTAATAACCATTTGAAGTGGCTGAATCAAGATCTTGGAAAACTTCTTATAATAATATGCTGTTAACCCATCAGGTCCAGGTGATTTTCCTAATTTTGCTCTCTAATAGCCTCCACGATCTCTTGTATTGAAATTTCTTTATTTCGTTCTTCCCTATGTTTTTAGATATCTTCACACTTATCTAGTTCTGAATATAATCATTCAGTTGATCTACTGAAACATATAATGTAGTAAAGTAATTATGAAATAATCTTTGAATTTCTTTTTCTCTAGTTATAATCCTATCCCTTCTTTTAATTTCAAAATCATCCTCTTAGTCTTCTTTTTCTTTAATCTCTATAATAACCACCTACCAGTTTTATTAGCTTCCTCAAAAATTTTTTGCTTAATATAATCTAACTTTATTTTAAGTTCATCTACCATCAACATCGTTAGTCGTTCTTGTAGTATTTTCAAATGATTTTAAATCTTTTTGTTTGAAAGGGCAATCATAAGTTCTGATTCCTTTATTTTTATCTCTTCTGTAATATCCTTCATCCTCTCTGCCCTTTCTCTTTTCCAAATTATGTTTATCTGCATGAAAATTCCTCTAACTACTGCTTTTCCGGCATCCCATACTATACTATCTTCCATTTCTCCACCAAATTTAAATCAAAATATTCCTTAAACTTGGTCTTACAATCTTTTACAATCTCATATTTATGCCATAGTCTCTCATTCAATCCCCATCTATAAAATTGTACCTTCCCTTTGAAGAACACCATTAATGGATTATGATCTGATAGGCCTTTGGCTAAAATTTCATTTTTTCTTAAACTGTTTATCATATTATTAGAAATCCAGATCATATTGATCCTGGATAGGGATTTATGGGAGTCTGAATAGTAAGTATATTCTTTTTGTTATCTTCTTTAACCCTCCAAGTATCAACTAATTGTAATTCTTCTACCAAATCAAAGAATTCTTTCAATAATTTACCTTGACCTTTCTTGATCATTTTCTGATCTGAAAACCTATCCAACTTGGGATCCAGCACCCCATTGAAATATCCTAACAGGCACCATTTTTTTTATTCTAATTCCACTATTATATATTTAAATTATTTATAAAATGTAGACTTTTTATTTACTGGGGCATATATCCCAATCAACAGCATTTTGTCCTCATTTATCCTAATTTCAACTGCCACAAATCTTCCTCACTTGTCAGTTAGTATTAGTTTTGGTTGTAATTTATCTTTAACAAAAATCACTACTCCATTTTTTTTAGTTTTGCCCAAAGAAGCTAATTCTTTTCCTAGCATTTTATGAGCCATTAAGGGAGCATGTTTTTCCCTAATTCGAATTTTTTGTAAACAAGTTACAGCTGCATTTTAAAAAAATATATACTGAAATATTATTCCCCATTTTTTTACTGAGTTCAGCCCTTTCACCTTCCATCTAATAAATTTGTTTCCCATTATACTACATTAAATGTTAAGTATACATTTCTCTATTTAATTCTATCTTTATTCCTTTTACTAAAATGTATTATAACAAAGCCCTCAATCCCTTATATCCCTTATATCTCCCCTTTTATTCATATCTCATGCAGTCTGGGGTGGGACAACAGGCATAATCTAGCCCCATTCCATGCCTTCCATGGCTGTCTTAGAAGAGCTGATGTTGTGAAATTAAGATAATTTTACACAAAATCAGTGAACATGTGGGAAGAGTTGGCTTATTTATTTATTTATTTATACCCCACTCTTCAGCCACAAGGCTATCAGAGCGGCTTACAAATTGTTTTAAGCAACAGCTATTTACACATCTACACTGTGTTAAACAGCTTCCAATGTGTGTTAGCTAATTGCCCTCACAAGCTGGGTACTCAATTTACCGACCTACAAAAGGATGGAAGGCTGAGTGAACCTTGGAGCCTGCTGGAATTGAACTTGCAACGTGGTGGCTTGCAGTACTGGCATTTAATCACTGCGCCACCAGGGCTTGAGCTTCACATCTGTTGTCCTGGGGCCTTTCACATTACTTGATTATAAGCACAATGATTCCACTTCAACTGCCATTGCTCCATCCTATGGAATCCCGGGATTTGCAGTTTAGGGAGGGCTCCTTAGAATTCTCAGCCAGAGAGCTCTAGTGCATCAGCTAACTACAAATCCCAGAATTCAATAGGAAGCAGCCTTGGCAATTAAAGTGAAATTAAATTGCTATACTTGTGTAGTGCAAAGGAACCCCTGGTTCTAAACCTCCTGGTTACATTCAGAAGGGCCAAAAATGTGCAGAGGTCTTGAGGAGGAGAGCAAGCATAATTCCCCCCAGCCCTCTAGCCCCATTACATGTTTTCATTAGTCATCTTAAAAGAGCTGATGTGGCAAAGTTATTTTCCTCCCAGATAGGACTGTGTTTCCTGTAGTAATTGCAACACAAATAATAATCTAGCAGATGATATCCTCCCCTTCCTTGTGCCTCTGCCTGGATAAGGCTCACTTCTTAAGGTTTTGTGAGTCAAGAATCGAGTATTATGACATGTCATGGCTAGGCATGTAAGGTCTGAAGCAGCTGAAGTCTTGCCTCAGCCATGGGTATGTTAGAGAAAGGCTAGTTATTCTCAGCTTTCTTCCATGCTTGAAATACATTAAGAACAAAACTGGTCTGCTTTATTCAGTGGTTTTAAGGATTAATGAGAAAACTGTCAGGTACTTTGAACATTTTGAAGCTCTGTATAAACTCTAATGGCACTCTTGAAAGAATAGGAAAAAGCTAGATCTTTCCTTATCCAGGAAAAAGGTAGACCTTTGGGGGTGTCTTTTGGGTCTCTTTATACTCAAAGTAGGCTAAAAGTGAGGGAAAGATGCTTACAATGAAGTAATTTGCCAGGTTTTTTACATCACAGTAAAATGTTCCTTTGCAAAAAGTGATCCTCCCTGCACACACCCCTTGCATTCTGTTATCTCTGCTCCATTAGTTTGTGTAGCTGGCTTACTTTCTAAAATAAGAAGCCCTGAACTTCTAACCTGCCTGGAAGAAAGGACCTCTGTGTCAGAAGCCCTTGAAATTAACCCTACATCAATAAGGTCTAGAAGTTGTAGAAAGCGTGTGGATGTCTTGACCGTGGAGAAATAGCTGACAAGTTTTTTGTGAGAACTTAAAGCGATACTAAGCTCACTGCTTGACAGTTGCTGGTATTGCATAAATGTTAACTAGCTACAGACAACAGAATAACATGCACTAGAAGAGATGTCGTACAGGAAAAGGCCACAGGCCAGACCTTCAGTCTCATGAGGATTACAGATTTACCTGTATAATCCCATTGCCTTTGAACTGCTTGGTTTCTCTAATAGCTCTTGCTGATGTCTAGAGGCATCAGGTTATGCTTGAAAAGTATATAGATGACTGGAGATATTCAAGCATTCTTCTTGTAAATGCTGAATAATATTGTCATCAAGGTGTTCATTTGACTAAACCAAAATGTGCTCTTTCTCTTTTCCACAAGTCACATGATGCTCATCTCCACCACTATTAATGGCCAGTTTGATACTCTAGCAAGTACCACATTGTATTGTTAGAGCTACCACAGAGGCCTTACAGGAAAATGAAGGCCCTGAGGTAATGAAGTGAGTTCTACTTTAATAATGCATTGCATTGATTTCCCCCCACTGTATTAGTATTTCAGTTTTATGGCTGTTATCTTGGGTTTCTTTTTGCAATTTCACACTCTTTTCTCCATTTTAAATTTCAGAGAATGAGGGATTACATATGGCCTCCCCCACTTTTAAATAAGTAGTTGTGAGTGTCCTTAATGTCTGGTAGAATGGAAATGTGCACAGGTAGTTTGAAAATATTTTAAAAATCCAAAAAAGCAAACCTTGCTGCTTGCCATTTTATATAAGGGACACTATTTTACTGTGCCATTGTTTATAATGGGACTTGAGCACCCATGGGTTTTGGTATCCACGGGGGATTCTGAAACCAAACCCCAGCAGATACCAAAGGCCTACTGTATAACAGTCCATTGAACGGAAATAAAGTTGAATGCAAGGAAGTGTGCGGACATTGTGGCTTTTGTATACAAAAATGTGTTACTAATGAAAAAAAATTGAAAAAGTTTATGTAACTTGCTTAGTTGGGGAATATACTTTAAAGAGAACAACATGTGGGAGGCGTAAGGAAATAATGCGATCAGAGTGTCCTATTGGCAAGGTTTCGAGTCTGGAGGCAATAGAGTTTTTTATCATAAAGCCTACTCCTGAAAGATGTTTTTCAGTTTTGGGTTTGCCAGACCAGTAAAATGTGTAGCCGGCGCTGTGTTCTTTAAGGCTGCCTTCCTCGTGGAGACAAACTTCACTAAGAGCACCGCTATCAATATTAAGTTGTGATAGTTCATGGGCTATTAGAGCAGAATGATGCTCAGGCTGCCCACTATCTGCAGAGTCTCATATGGTTCTGATGTTCCAGCATGCTAGCATCAGTTTATTTACACCTTTGGAGGCTGGTGTGTGCCTTTGTTTCTTTGCCTTGGTTTCACCACATCAGAAGATGCCTGTTGGCCATGGCTAGCCAACCAGGTAGATGGGGATGAGCTTTCATTAGGCCTGTCAGGCTCGTCCATGAAGTCTGGGTTTTAGAGTAGACTTCATGGAAGATCCTGACATGAGGTTGGTAACAGGCTTTGGCCTGCTTTCCTTGTCTGGGTCTCTCTGCCTTTGGGTGGGTGCTAGCCCACCTTGTTGGCCCTGGGAACACTGCTCTCCACAGCAGCTCAAGGTCACAGCCCCAGGTGCTGGCTGGGGTGTTTGTTATCCTCCCTACATGCCCTTCTCATGCTGTAAGGGTTTATTTGGGTATTGTGCTAGCATGTGTTTAGTTTCGGCTTTGCCTATGTTCCTGATACACGTATCCTTGCTTAATAAAGATTTCTTATTAAGTGAATGTGAGCATGTGTTCTTGGTACATCACAGTAAGCCAAAACTCACAAATCACACTTACTTTTGGAATTCTACCCGCAATGTCTGATGAAGCAGAGATTGGAACGAGACAGAGAAAGACCTGGCTGCAGACAGTGGCCAGGGAGCCAGCGAGCTGGGGGATGGTACAGGCGTGCCGGAGGAAGAGCAGAGCTGGGCCCAGCGGAGGGCTGGAAGGCCAACCCTTCCTCTTGACCTTATGGAGCTGGAAGCCAGGCAAGACCTGGGGAGGGGCAGCCTACCCTTCTCTGAGACTCCAGTGCATGGAGCTGGAACAGCCATGGGAGCCAGTTGGCTCTTGCCAGAAGAGCGAGGCTGGGAGGAGTGCAGGTCCCGCCGGTGGGACAAGCCCCTAACTGAGGGGCACCAAGAACCTGGGGAGGTACAGCAGCTAAAGCAGCAAATGGAGGTCGTGCAGACAAGCCTCCTAGAGATCTTGCAGAGACTGCCTCAGCAACCGGCCGCCCCGGGAGGAGACCAACCTCCCCAGGACCCACAGTTGCCAGCCCCAGCACCCAGGGGAGGGGTCCCTGTAGCACCTGCTGGGGCCCCTGCTCCACAGGCTCCCAGGCCAGTACCCCCTGTGGGAGCTGGCCCGGTCGAGCCGCAGGAAAGACCTCGGGGGCTAAAGCATCGGGATCTGAAGGCCACCTTTGATGGAGATGCCACGAAGTTGCCATACTTCCTAACCCGGGTGATGGGGTTCATGTCCCAGTGGGAAGAGGAGTTCCAGACGGAGGCTGAAAAGGTGCAGTATGTCTCCAACCAGCTGGAGGGAGAGGCGGTGCAATGGCTGGTGGGGCTCTACGACATGGGGGCTCCAGAGTTAGGGAGTTTCCATGACTTCATGATGGCCTTACGGGCTCAATTTGAAGACCCCCTGAGAGTGAGATGGGCCCGCACGGAACTCCGGCAACTGAGGCAAGTTTCGAGGTCCATGGCCGAGAAAGCCTCTGACTTTCGCTGCTTGGCCAGCCAGGTCCCCGACTGGACTGAAGCTATTAAGGTGCAGTATCTTCAAGATGGCCTTAACGCAGACATCCTCGAGTGGCCATTGTTCCAAGGGAGCCCCGAGACCCTTTTGGGATGGGTGCGGCTAGCTGGGGAGGTAGAGACTCTGAGGCAGAGCATCAGACTGGCCCGGCAATGCCAGGGGTTTAGGGGAAAGCCCACTGGGTCCACTGGGAAAAAAGTTAAGCTGGCCCGACCAGCTGAGGCCACAGCGGGGGAGTCGGAGAGGGAGAGAAGGATGAGAAAAGGGTTGTGCCTGTACTGCGGGAAGAGTGGCCACCACATAGCCAAATGCCCAGAGAAAAGCCCTCAAGACCCGGTGGCAGAGAAGAGGCCAAAGAAGGCAGAAAGTCGATGACACCCAAGACGCCATTCAAGCCCAAGCCCAAAGCAGTGGTATGCACCTTGGTGTCAGGCCATGCGGCGGGAGAATCTTCAGAGGAACCGGATGACAGTGGGTCCTCCTCCTCCGATGTGGAGCCAGCAGGAAATGGCTCCAGCCCGCCCTAATAAGCGCCTGAGGGCGGGCTAACTCCAAAGGGCACCCAAGTGCTGTGGTGAGTGGGGGGAAAGGCCCTTTTTTCCTAAAAGCCAAAATAGGGGTTGCAGGCAGTGGGGTCACCCGAAAAATAATGTTAATGGTAGATTGTGGGTGTACCCAAGTGCTTATTCACCCCTCCTTGGTCAATGAGCTTGCAGTTAGCACTATCAAGTTGGATAAGCCAGTGTGGCTATCTCAGATGGACGGAGGGATGATGAAGGGGGGAACCCACATCTGTACTGGACCTGTACTGGCAAATGACTGGTCCAGTACAGATGAGAATGGGGAACCATCAGGAGGAGCTTCAATTTGTGATAGCCCCAGGTTTAGTTTCTGCTGCAGTAGTGGGTTTAAACTGGATAAAATTCCACAACCCCACTATAGACTGGGTAAAAGAGACAGTGATTTTTCCAGATCCTGTGTATATGCAGGAGCATGGAGTAGGTGAGGCCCCCCCTGGGGGATCTCTCTAGAGGCCAAACCACGGAACTGCAGGACTTCTCTGGTGCAAAGGGAGCTGAAAGGGTTACTGGTGGAATATAAACAGTAGCAGTATGTGTTTGAGGAGAAGGAATGTGACATTCTACCTCCCCCCCCACAGACCCTTTGACTGGGCTATAGTTTTTGAGACCGAGCTGTCCAAATCCAGGATTTACTCCATGACACCAGTTGAGATGGACGCTCTCCGGGAGTTCATAGACAAAAACTTGGCCCGGGGGTTCATCAGACCTACGGCCTCCCCCTTAGGGGCCCCTGTGTTGTTTAGGCATAAGGCCGATGGGATTCTTTGTCTCTGCATAGACTATAGATCCTTAAATGCTATCAGCATGACAAATCAGTACCCCCTCCCCTTAATGAAAGACATACTGGCTCATTTGGCCAAGGGGAAGATATTTACCAAACTGCACTTGCAGGAGGCTTATTACAGGGTGCGGATCAAAGAAGGGGATGAATGGAAAACTACGTTTAATTGCCAGCTAGGGGCTTTTGAATTCTGTGTAATGCCATTTGGACTAAGCGGAGCCCCTGGAATTTTCCAGATCTTAATTAATGATGTACTGAGAGAGTTTTTGTACAAAGGAGTACTGGTGTATCTGGATGATGTGCTTATTTACTCTGAAGACTATACGTCCCATGTGAAATTGGTGAAAAAGTTGCTTACTAGGTTGGGGGGAAATCATTTGTATGCCAAAATGTCAAAATGCGAATTTCACCAGAGCTGCTTAGATTACTTGGGGTACCGCATCTCGAGCAAGGAGGTGGAAATGGACCCAGAGAAGGTAAAGGGGGTTCTTGCATGGGAGGCCTCCAGGACCAGGAAGCAACTGCAGAGCTTTCTAGGGTTTGCTAACTTTTACCGGTCCTTCATCCCTGACTTTGCTGCGGTAGCCCTACCTTTGATTGACCTGTTGAAAACCAAGGGGGTGGGAGAAAAGAAATGAACGGGAAAGAGGAAGGCAGAAAAGCCTCCCCAAAATATTGTATGGACTGAACAATGCCAAAGGGCTTTGGACAAGCTGAAGAGGCTTTTCACCTCTGAGCCCATCCTGAAACACCCCGACCCCTCCCAACCTTTTGTGGTTCAGGTAGACGCCTCAGACGAGGCAATGGGAGGGGTGTTATTACAACGAGATGAAGGGAGGGAGCTCAGACCCTGTGCATATCTGTCCAGAAAATTCAATGAGACTGAGCGAAATTGGCCAGTGTGGGAGAAGGAGGCGGGGGCGATGAAATTGGCCTTAGAGGCTTGGCGCCACCTACTGGAAGGATCTTCTAAACCTTTCAAGGTCACAGATCACAAGAACTTGGAGGCTTTGAGAACCCCAAGGCATTTGAACCCTAAACAAATTTGGTGGGCCAGTTTGTTTTACCAGTTCAATTTCACCCTAAAGTTTCTCCCAGTAAAAAGAATTTCTTAGCTGACACTTTGTCTAGGCTCCCTCAACATGACAGTCAATGGAAGGAGGTGATAGACACAGTCTTCTCTCCCTCCCATTTGGGATTGGCAGATCTCACGCACAACCAAGCCAAACGTCAGGAGACCAAGGCAGGCCCCTCTTTGGGGCCAGGCCTGGATTCTGGGACGGAGGCTGGCGGCTCGCCCACAGGGACCACGAACCCCATTGTGGCGCTGGTCCCATCTTCTTTGGTGCTCTCTCCTCCAGTCTCGGAGAACGGTGTGAGTGGGTAGCAAGCCCAAATGGCGGCAGCTCTCCCCAAGGACCCGTGGTTTCTGTCTCACCAAGGGGAGGTAGTTCTACGGGGAGGTCTGGCCTGGAAAGGGGAGCACCTTATGTTCCATAGGCCATGAGAACTGCCATCCTTAAACAGTACCATGATGTAAAAAGTGCAGGTCATTTTGGGTATGTGAAAACATTACACTTGACATGATGGCAGTTTTGGTGGCCCAAAATGAGGAAGTAGGTAGAGGAGTATGTAAAGGGGTGTCACACATATGCAATGGCAAAAAGAGTGGGGGGAAACCAAAAGGCTTATTGCTGCCATTGCCTACCCCCACTAAGCCCTGGGAAGTCATTAGTATGGATTTCATTGTTGAGTTGCCAGAAAGTAAGAAAAAGACTGTTATTTGGGTTGTGACTGACTTATTTTCCAAGCAGGCGCACTTTGTGGCCTGCAAGAAACTCCTGACAGCCTCCCAGCTGGCCAGGTTGTTTGTACATCACATCTATAGGCTACATGGGGTTCCTGCTAAGATCATTTCAGTTCAGGGAGCTCAATTCCCCTCCCAATTCTGGAAGGCATTCACAAAATTGTTGGGGATTGAGTTGGGGTTGAGCAGCTCTCATCACCCACAAAGTGACGGCCAGAGTGAACATATGAATCAGGTTTTGGAACAGTATTTAAGGTGTTATGTCAACTTCCAGCAATCTGATTGGGTGGACCTTTTGCCATTTGCGGAGGTAGCATATAACAACGCCACACACCAAAGCATGGGCTTCTCTCCTTTTAAAATTGTCTCAGGGCAGGCCATTAACCCTCTGCCTTTAGGAGAGGGGACTTCAAAGGACCTGGTCTCGGTGACCCAGTGGAGTCAACAAGTTAGAGAGACATGGCCAAAAGTTATGTCGGCCCTGGACTTTGCAAAAGCCCATTATAAAGATCATGCCGACCAAAAGCGTGACCCTACTCTACAGTGTTCTATAGGGGACTTGATATTTTTATCCACCAAATTCCTAAAGAGCCTGCAGCCCTCAAAAAAATTGGGGCCTAAGTACATTGGACCTTTCCCTATTGTTAGGGAAATCCATCCTGTGGCTTTTGAACTATCATTGCCCAAGATGTATCGTAACGTCCACCCTGTGTTTCATTCTAGTTTGCTCAAGCCAGCGTGCCCTTCAGATCGACATCATCAAGATCCTGAGCCATTGGCCCACCCTATCCTGGTGGACAAAGATCAACACTTTGAGATTTCTGATGTGCTGGACTCTCAGGTGCACGGGGGGGGGGTTGAAGTATCTGGTGAAATGGCAACATTTACCTATGGGTCATGCTGAGTGGGTAAATGTTGAACATATTAATGCCCCGCACTTACGAAAGTTCCATGCTCGCTTTCCTGATAAGCCTGGCTAGGAGGGAGGGGGAGGTTGCTCTTTGGGCAGGTGGTATATCAGGCTCATCCATGAAGTCTGCGTTTTAGAGTAGACTTCATGGAAGATCCTGACATGAGGTTGGTAACAGGCTTTGGCCTGTTTTCCTTGTCTGGGCCTCTCTGCCTTTGGGTGGGTGCCAGCCTGCCTTGTTGGGCCTGGGAACGCTGCTGTCCACAGCAGCTCAAGGTCACAGTCCCAGGTGCTGGCTGGGGTGTTTGTTATCCTCCCTACATGCCCTTCTCATGCTGTAAGGGTTTATCTGGGTATTGTGCTAGCCTGTGTTTAGTTTCAGCTTTGCCTATGTTCCTGATTCACACATCTTTGCTTAATAAAGATTTCTTATTGAGTGAATGTGAGCATGTGTTCTTGGTACATCACAAGGCCACCTTTTCTAGACCCCTCTCCATATAGAGCAAGCAGTACTCTCCTTAGAAAAGGCTGCTTGGTTGTTCAGGATGCTGCCGAACAAGACTGTCATCTCCCGGGTCAGCCTCAAGCGACCAAAGTCCTGAACTGCCTGCATGCAGGGTTGGGTCTGTGGCTTCCAGTGCATCTTTACACCTGCCATTTTGTCCCTCGCCTATCACTACAGGGCTTTTTCAGAACTGGATTTGTCCTTCAAGCCTGTGCAATGGATTTTTCTGGTGGAGCATAGCGTGCACAGAACTGGCCTCACCCTTTAAACCAAAGGTTCATCTGCTGTAGCCTTGCAAGCATGGATGGTAGCAGTGAGGTCCTTGGGTTGTAGATTTGATTAGAGTTTCCTTCTCTTAGATGGTTGACCTTACAGGGTTGGACGAGCACCATCTACCCGGGTTTGGGATTAGAGTTTTCCTTCTCCTAGGATGGTTGGCACAAGGCTAGAGAGCCCATCCTGCCCTTGGCGCTCTTTGTCAGACCCTTCAGTTTTGACCTGTCTGGCATGGGAGACCCTACTGGTGGCTATTATGCCATTGCCAGCATAGCTCAAAACATCATTAGGGTATGCAAATCCCTCTCCCATGACACGGGGGCGTCAATGGAGAGGTCTTACTCCCAGTACATTAACAAAACATTAATATAGCAAAAACATTTCTGTCTCCCTTTTTCCTCTTGATTAGTCTTGAGGTATCCCAAATCTGCAGCAATTTCAGTGCAGAGTTGTACTTTATACGTAGGTCTTCCCAGCATATACCTGATGTGGTAGATTAGGTAGTTGGCATCACCATTTTGCATCTGCAGATCTCTGGGTTTTCGTAGAAACAGATACCCAAAAAAGACTTGTTGCATGCTTTTGAGTCATTTCCTGCATATGACAACCCTAGGGTGAACCTATAATGGGTTTTTCTTTGCATAATTTGTACAGAGGGAGTTTGCGATTGCCTTCCTCTGAGGCTATAAGGGTGTGACTTGCTTACAGTTATCCAGCATGTTTCCATGGCTGAGCAGGGATTCAACCTTGGTCACCCAGGACTTTATCAAATGAGACCCTTCAAACATTCTTTTTCTGGGATAAAAAAGCAGTTTTTATGCCAACAAAAGAACTCCCCCAACCATACTTATCTTCTTCTCTGACAATGAAGAGGAAGTGAACAAAGCCTCATTCATTTCCTCATTTGAAATCCCATGAGACCTCATCGTGTGGGAAATTCAAACATAAAACAAAAAATTAAACATTAAAAGTGACACAAAGCACAAAAACACACTTAAAAACTTCCAAGTATACCAGGAAAGGTTTAAAAGGTGTGTCACCTACCGGGATGTTGCAATCTCACTCAGAAGTGTTCTGGCTGGTCTGGCCATTGACAGAGGAAGTACGAGGGGGGAAAAGTGAGATTTTACACGCTGGCTATGCTGGCAACAAAGGTCACAGCCAATCTATTGATGGCTTCTCCCATCAATTAAATAGATCGGCTTATTGTCAAGACATAAACGCGAAAGGGCAACGTCATCTGATATGGGCACCCTTTCGCATTTATGTGGAGTCATTATGATGCCATTTTCTATGTATCAGATAAAGTCCCCAGAATCCTAGCCCAGCACTCAAAGTACTACACCATGCTGGCTTGCTCTTCACAAAGACTAAAATATGTATATTTCAGCAGAAATAATGAATAAACTTCATCAACTCAATACATGAAAGTCCTACCTTTCATTTTAACTTTCTCATATATGTAGATAAAAGCTTAGAAGATAAAGATGGTATCTGAATTCAAAGCCCCACAAAGGCAAAAGATGTCCTCATTGATCTTAGTGCTCATGTTTTCACTGCATTTTACTACCCCAAATATCTTATATGTATTTTGCAAGCTTTGATTCTTAATTTAGATGAAGTAGCTCAGCATAGTTAGCACTATTTTGAGTAGTCTAGAATTAGTTTTGGTAGTTCAAATTTTATATCCAAAATCATTTGTGGAAAAATATAGCAAAACTAGGTGCATTGGTTATTCTCAACTAAAGTAGATCTATTAAATCAATGGTTGAATGTTGAGTAAACACATACAGAAAATCCATATTCCGTGGGTTTGCTCTAGTAGGTACTAAAGTCAGGTTTCAGGTCTACCTCTGCTGTGGTTTTCTTTGTATCCCAGACAGCGTGAGTGACCCCTATTCAACACAAATGTGCACATTGAGAATTACAAGATTTTATATATTAAGTGAGGATATGAAAGGGAAATTAACTTACTGGGTTTTGTGGCACTCTGAAATCTTAGGACTTTATCAGACACGGTTTTTAAAAGGTTCTTTTGCCAGCACAAAAAAATACCATTTTTATGCCAGCAAAAGAATGTCCCCCTCTTCACTCACCTGCTTTCCTGGCATAGGCGCCTCTGTGAATGAAGAGGAAGTGAACAGAGCCCCATTCATTTCCTCATTCAAAATCTCACATGAGATTTCATTGTGCAGGAAATTTAAAAACAAAAATAAAAATAAAACCTAAAAAGTGTAGCAAAGAACATACGCACAATTTAAAAAATCACAAGTAACCCAGGGAGGGTCATAAAAATAGCAAAAACTTACATGAATGTCCCAATCTCACCCAGAAGTGTTCGCTCTGGAGCGGCCATTGTCAGGGTAAGTACATGATTTCAATGGCTGGAGGTATTGCATGCCGGGGCAAAAAAGCAGCAGGGGGATCTATTGATGGCTTAAGCCGGCAGTTAAAAAGTATGTCATTTTGCCTTTTTAAAACCACAAAAGGGCAATGTCATCTGATCCACGCGCCCTTTTGTGGTTATATGGCATCCTTGTGATGCCATATTATGTATGTCTGATAAAGCCCTTAGAGACTGGTCCAGTCATTCACTGTCCCCTCCTCTTCTGCTGACCATATAATTCTGCACATAGTTCTTCTACCATCAGTGCTCTTTAGCCATTGTTGTATGCACATGCCCAGTATACAGTTTTCTGTGTGTGGTCGTTAGTGTATCGCAAAGTATTTTTTTCATAATAATAAATCTAGCAATGAATTTTGAAAAGTGTTGGCAATGCAAGACATATTGCTGCTACCATCCACATGTCATTAAATTTATTCCTGGACTCTAGAGATTTTGATTCAAATCTTCCTTTTAATTTGCAGTGTAAATTAGTCACCTAGGATACATATTCAGATTACTTAATTTGGATTATCACTCTTTAAAAAGCTCTTAACCATTATGTACTTATAATCAGACTGACAGAAGATTGGATCTCAGAGCAGGATCTTTAATCCTCATGAGTGGTTGTAAGTGTGGAACCTATGGCTGGTAATTGTTCTATATTAATTAACGAGGAACATAAAGATAT
Organism: Gambelia wislizenii; assembly: GCA_030847615.1. Lineage (NCBI taxonomy): Eukaryota > Metazoa > Chordata > Lepidosauria > Squamata > Crotaphytidae > Gambelia > Gambelia wislizenii. The sequence continues at coordinate 36,037,115 of JAUMIR010000003.1, read as the reverse complement.
AGTCTTATGGGGGTTCAATTTATTTTGTGCTGTGGTGCATATTTGTTCACATCACAAATTTGCTAACATTTTAATGACTTTGCATCAGGGATAATTGTGTTTAGTATTTTTTTTTAAAAAAAAAGCCCAGGTTATTTAAATGTATGCAAACAAGTTGTAAAGGATAAGGAATTAAAACATTCAAAACTTAGTTTTAAAATACAACTAATATTGAGCACATCAAATATCACCCCCAAATTTAATATTTGTAATTAAAATAATGAGTAAAAAGCCACCTGTGAGTTTGATTCATTAGAAAGTTCTCTGATGTAATCTTATTGAAATGAATGGGAGTTATGTAAGAGCTTGGTAGCTCCTGTTCATGTTAATGAGGCTTAACTAGAGAATGTTTGGGTGAATTGAGCCTCTGACATTAAGGTATGAAAGGCTGGTGGGGAGCAAGGAAGGGGGTGAAAAAAGAAGCACTCAACTGCTGTTTTAATAGCCATGGGGACATAACATGAAGTTTGCACGAGATACAACCTAGATTAAGGAAAACAATTGCAATTAGTTTCAAAACATTTCTGATTGGTTATCTTCTCTTATTGTGGTACAGTGGTAATTTTATTATTTTGGAGTCATATTTTATATATCTAAGAGTGTCAGTTCAATTAAAGTTGGAATAATGTTAATTGCAATGTTGCTATAGTGAACACTCCAGCAGCTACAACTGTATTATCATTTTGTTCTTTTCTGTTGATGGTCTTGGACTGGAAGGTAAAATTTACCAACTGAACAGTTTCATTATAGAAAACTAGCCATTTTCTATCAGCAAAAGAGTGCTCAAAAGCTGTGGGTTAAAGTCTGTATTTTAAATTTTCTTTCCTGCTTTTAGTTTGCCTTTCATATGTGTCCAAATAGAATAATTAGCTGGATTTGTCTTTTAAATTGATGTATTCATGGTGGATATATTTTATTTTCTTTGAATTTGGCAGGTCCTTCTGTGAGGTTGGAAAGAAATTGTTGCACCAAGTCATCCATCTGGATGTGGGAGCTTTGAAGGGGGAGAGAGAATATTCAGACTTGGTAAACGGATTTGCATGGGGTTCAGAATTGAGCCAACTTCTGAAATAATATCCCTGAACTTGAATAGATGGCTCTCCAGCAGCATCTACAAGCTTTTAATATCTCCCCAGTAGAGGAGAGGAGATTGTGTCTAAATGGAACACCCTGGATTTGGCATCTCCTTGAAGAATGTGTCGGGAATATGTGGGAATATTGGAGTGTTGTCATGGTCCTGATCTCCATTGTCTGCTTTCTGTTTGCTGCTCTACCGTGAGTTTAAAATCTTTAAGTACGGTACTTTTCAGATTCATACATGAGTAATCTTGCCTGAAGCTTTTCTCAGAAGCTGCCTTTTTTGGTTTATTCTTTGATGCATTTCTGTCCCTATCTGCATAGAATAAATAGGATATGCCAGAGCAGCATGTTTCTCCTGTTTAAAGCAACATTTGATGGTTGACAAATTAGCTTGCTATACTCTACTGTTGTGGTGACTTGACACTAATCTATGCTATTTGGAGCACATAAGAACACATCACCCCTTCTGCTTTGATCTTTCCATCATTAAATACATGGGAGTAGGAGTGCATCATTCACACATTTAATCGGGGAGGAGAAGCCATCATACAGGCTACATTCTGCCCATTTTGTTGGTAGATTCAAATGACAAGCCACTACATCGCTGATAACATGGCATGGGGAATGGAGCTAATAATGCATAAGAGCTCATTGTATGGGTCATATTTGCAGAACCATTGATACAGTACATTATATCCTATTGACTTTTTTATTGCGCATGATTTGTACATCAAGCAAAACAATCTCCAGCTGGTTGGGTCACAACAGAGCATTAAGTCATCTAAATCCAGCCTTTGTTGTAATGGCAATAGTTTAATGGCACAAACTGCATTGTCTGGGAACAGGGAATAGTGGTGTAACCTACGTATAGTTGAAAGAGCAATTACATGATGGCATGGGCCAGTGTGATCAAGAGCAGTGCTGCTCAAAGTGGTAATCCATGGACAGGTACTCTTTCCAGGAAAGAGACAGTTGTAGCAAATGAGCACAAATAAGGTAACAATCCCTGGCACATGGGGGGATGCTGTCCCCCACATTAGATTGGAGGGATTGATCTGGAGAATTTAGGAAGCCTGAGTTCATTTTTTTTCCTTAGTCATGAATTCAGAAACTGCTTGACCCGTAGACGCCATTCTTCACTTGTAGAATGGTTACCTCCACATGTTTATTATAAAGACAATGAGAAAAGGTTTCTAAAGCACTTTTCTCAGTATTAATACTGTGAAAATGATTCGAACCAATCATGGTAAGACAAAGAACAGAAGAATTGGCTTGCTTTATCAAAAACTGGCTTCATAGTTACTTAAAAAATAGATTTAAGTCTTTAGTCCTATGCACGTTTACCCAGGAGTAAGTTTCACTGAAATTAATGAGTAAATATGTACAGGACTGCACGGTAATTCACCCCTTTTAATGCTAGCTTTTAGCCAATGTTCTTTGGAGAAAGGAAGTGTTAAAATCATTGGAGGCAATCTGTATCCCATGTGAAATCAGTGGCAAAATTTCCATTGATTCACCCCATTGCCCCCATTGCACCCATTATTGCTTCTCCTACTGCAGATTAGTCTCTATGCTTTCATTTGAAGAATGTGAGTTGGCAGAGCAGAAAATAAATATGAAATTATCACAGAAGGGGGAAATTACCTGATGTGAAACTTGATTCATTTGGAAATGTGTTACTTGGAGAAGGCTGCAATTTAAAGACCCAGCTGTCTGCAAATTTGTGTATGATTATTTATTTATTTATTGTATTTATACCCTGCTCTTCAGCCACAAAGGCTATCAGAGCAGCTTACAAATGGTTAATTGAACAGTTCCCTGCCCTCAGGCTTATAGTCTAAATAAGACATGACACATAAGGAAAAGGGAATGGCAGTGCGGGTAGGGATTACATGCAGCAGATACTGCCTCTTCTTCTCTCCCTCCAAGGGCAGGGCGGTGGCAGTTGGGATGGAGGGAAGGGTGATGAAACCTTTGTTGCAAAGTACTTGGGCCCCAAAGATTTGTCCACTAGGAATATTGTCGTTAAAAGTGTCATTTTTTTGTGGAATGGTATTTCTGTTAGACCATTTTAAAAAATTCATTATGTGGGTAATTTTACAGTGCAGCCACACAAATAAATGTCTCACCCCTCTTAGGAAAGGTTTGTGTAAGCCTAGTCATTGTTTAAGGGTAACTGGGTCTTTTCTTTGGGTTTTTTCTGGGCTGTGAGGCCATGTTCTGGAAGACTGGATCTTTTTCCAGGATTAGTTTTCTGGACACGTTCCAGCTTGTCCATATCCTTCTTGATATGGTATTTCCCAATAACTAAGTTCTTGTCATCTGAAAAGTTTGTATGTTGCCCATCAAATGAATTAGCAAAATGAAAACTTATAGTACAGTGCTACTTTATTTTAAAATTTATTTCCTACCACTCTTCCACTATGGAATTTAAAATGATTAACAGCACAGAACCTTGAGGCCTAAAGCCAATTGTTAGTATCAACTAGAATGAACCCATTGAATCAATGAAGATTGCTACATTAGCATATTTCATAGAATATTTCATAGAATCATAGAGTTGGAAGAGATCACATGGGCCATCCAGTCCAACCCCCTGCCATGCAGGAATACCCAGTCAAAGCATTCCCGACAGATGTCTATCCAGCTTCTGTTTAAAAACCTCCAAAGAAGGAGACTCCACCACACTCCAAGGCAGTGCATTCAACTGCCGAACAGCTCTTATGGACAGGAAGTTTTTCCTAATGTTTAGATGGAATTTCTTTTCCTGTCGTTTGAGTCCATTGCTATGTGCCCTAGTCTCTGGAGCCTCAGAAAACAAGCTTGCCCCATCCTCAGTATGACATCCCTTCAAATATTTAAACATGGCTATCATGTCCCCTCTTAACCTTCTCTTCTCCAGGCTAAACATACCCAGCTCCCTAAGCCGTTCCTCATAGGACATGGCTTCCAGACTCCAGCCATTTTGGTTGCCCTCCTCTGGACACACTCCAGCTTGTCCATATCCTTCTTGAATTGTGGTGCCCAGAACTGGCCACAGTATTCCAGGTGAGGTATGACTCTTAGCACATAAGGGAGTTCTATTCTTGAATGAGTCTTACTTTAATCGGGACTATTGGATTTAAGGTTGAAAAAGAATTTTAAAAATGTATAATTGAAAAATGTACAATTGAAACAATTTTAAAATGTTTGTCCTTTACAAGTTTCCTTCCCCGCTAGAAAAACCCATGATTTCAGCACATTGCCCTCATATTTAGATTTTGTTTGTTGTTTGACTTTTGCTCGTCTTGTCAATAGCACGTGGCCTATCAGAATGGAAAAGTGGACCAAGCACTGCCATTGGGATTTCTCCTGTGCTGGATTGCTGGAGACCTCACCAGTTTTATTGGGTGCTATTTAACAAGTCAGCTTCCAATACAGGTAACTGGTCAGAATTTAAAATTTTTGGCTTGGCATAGACCTGTGATCACATTCACATTTATTTTTATTTTTCACACTAACTCAGGAGGGCTACAGTCAGAACCCCATATCCATGGGTGTTTGGTTCCTAGACTTACCATGGATACCAGGATCCACAGGTAACAGTGAACCCTGTTAAAATAAAGAATGCCTGGTAAAAACATGCCATAATGTTGTGCTGGAGGACCTATAAGATGCCTAGAGAGGATGCCCCTTTAAGCATTTTCCAACATGACTCTATAGTATATGTCCTCTTATTTTGTGTTCTGCAGATAACTGAAACCACAGCTATTGGTTCTGCGGATACAGGGATCAGACTGTATATTAAATTATGAAAAAGTGTGGGTTTTTTCCCCACTTTATCCAAGTGTTTTCTTTTAAATTCATATTCTGTTAATGGTCCTTTCTCTTCTTTTTCTTCATCACAACAGGTATCTCTTAGACTCTCTGTTAATCTTCTTTCTCTTCTCTTTACATTTCATATTATGTACTCTTCTATTTATTTATTTTTGCAATCTTATTTCTGTTATCTCATTTCACACACACACACATACACACACACACACCTCTTTGCAGCACCACCTCTGTTAACACGTTTTCTCAGTGCATCTCATAGCATTTTCGACCACCACAGGCATCTTTGCATTTTACATTACTCCCCTTTTCTCTCTGTACCCTGCATGACACACCCTGGTTTCACAGTACCCCATCTTTGCTATTATACACACACACACACACACACACACACACACACTTTTATCTTTCTTCATTTATGTCCTTCCTCAGCATACAAAGTTTTCACACCTTCTTAGCATTTCACACACATTGAGGGAGTCTCAGATAAACACAGGCAATGTGGCATGGTATGGCTGGCTGGTTGCAACAAACTGGGGAAAGGTCATAGCATCACATACTTCTGAACCACAGAGACAAGGAAGCAATATGGACCTACTACCATGGGAATTCTCTGATTCCTGCACTCACATTTGGTAGGGTTTAATAAGTGTTAAAGTTTCCTGTCAATTATTCCAGGGCTGCAAATATTTTAAGAGGGCTTTGTGCAAGTGGGGACTAATCTGTGCAGGTATGATATCAGCAAATCTAGGTTAGTACATATGTATGCATGCTTTCAAATTGCAGAAATCTTGTAATCTGGCAGAATAAAAGAAGTTCACACACACACTATATTAAACTAGGATGGCTGACTAATATCCACAAATATTCACATTTGTTAAGGTCATCTGCAGGAGTTCTGCTCAAACTTCCCTTTATAAGAGATGACTAAACAATGAGGTGTTGGAGCAGGAGCTTGAGGCTTGCAAATGCCCTGCCAGTTGAGATCTATAAATTATGCATTGGTCATGTCATCTTTTTCAGATCATCACTGCCATTTTTTACATTTACATGGACATAATTATGATATCCCAGTTTGCCTATTATAAGCTGAAGAATCAGAAGGTGACAAAATGTGAGTCTTTCGAATGAAGACATTTTGTAATTTGCTGCTGCTTTAATTTTTATTTTTTTTTTCATACTTAAACTGTGAATGTGTTTTAAATAGCATGTTGAACAGCGTAGTAGCTTCAACTTGAAATGTTCTTGTGGTTTTGGTGTCAGATCTAGCACACTGTATTTTGAGAGTAGGATACACTGATGACTGATGACAGTCACACACACACTCTTCTGTTGGTATTAAATGTGGGAGGGAGAAAGGGCTGATTGTTTCTTAAAAGGGTAAAATTCAAAGAACGTGAATAATGATTGAATAATAAACAGAATGCTGAAGTTACTGCAGAAAAGTGTTCATTTAGGCTGCAGTCCTATACCAAATTAGCTCAGAGTAAACCCTGTTGAACTCAAGGAAATTACTTTTGAGGTATAGGCATAGAATCCCAGATACAGGACTATCAGCTAGGTTCCACATCACATAGTCACCTGTAGACACTCCTGTAGGAAGAAGCAAAATAGGTCAGTTGTATGATATATCCTGAGATAAACTCATGGTTTGTAGACAAGAGGCTCATGCACAAAGGAAGAGGTGAAAGGTCCTGCTGACCGCCCTCTCTTGTATATATGGGGTCAATTCCAAAGAGTCCCCAGCCCTAGAAGGGGGATTTGACAAGGAATCAACAATGCCCAAGGGATTAAAAGAAGAAGAAAACTTCTTGTGAATGGGACAACTCTTCACCCTAGTTTGGATCCTGGGCTGGCATACATGCATGTCTTTGGGCTCGTTTACACGGCAGGTTTTATTGCATTAAATTGCGCTTTAGCGCTTTCCCGCATCAGTGGTGGGTAGTTTACACGGTATATGTTTACACAGCTATATTTTGTGGCTCTTTGATTTTTTCCGCTTTGAGATTCACACAGCCAAATGTGCTGGGGGCATGGCCAAGCATTGGAGAGGAAACAAAGGAATGCCATAGGAATGTCTGCCCTGGCCCCAACTCTGTGTGCTTAACAGCATAGAGGCAGTCACTCTTCCCCCCAGCTCCCTGCCCACAAATCAAACGGAAGGTTTTTTCTCCTTGCTTAACAGCTTAACTCCATGTGCTTAACAGCTTAGACTTGCAGTGATGGGCAACCTTTTGAGCTTGCTGTGTCAAACTTTGCCAAAAAACTGAGCATAACTCAGGTGGTGTGTCAGTTTGAAGGAAAAACATGTATGCGTGCAGGATTCCCACTTTGGGGAGGGTTGGAGGGGGAAGGATAGTGGGACCGTGGCTTCAAAGCCCCGCTCGCCACTTTAGAGAGGGTGGGGGGGGTGAAGGAAAGTGGCGACCGGGGCTTTTGAAGCCCTGATCGCTACTTTAGGGAGGGTGGGGGTGCAGGAAAGTGGTCACTGGGGCTTTGAAGCCCGATCGCCACTTTAGGGAGAGTGGTGAGGTTGCGGGTGGGGGGAAGAGGCCTATGGCCACGTGTCATCAGAAATTGCTATGCGTGTCAGTGCTGACACGCGTGTCATAGGTTCGCCATCACTGGCTTAGAGGCAGTCACTCTTTCCCCCTTCCCCAGCTCCCTGCCCACAAATCAAACGGAAGGTTTTTTCTCCTTGCTTAACAGCATTTTCTAGGCAAATAAACAGACTGTCAAAATAGCAGTGCAGCTCTGCTGCAGCCCTTAGTGAAATGGTTTCTCTCCCTCCCCCAAGCACAGGATCACAGATGATGACCGGAGCTTTATGTACGTACTTGCAAAACAGCAGAGAGGAGGAGAAGGAATGCTCCCTGACTGAAAATTGTTGGGAATCCTTTTTGTTTGCAAACTGGCTTGCAAAATAGCAGAGAGGATTTTTCAAAGTTTCCTCTAATCGCTACTGACTCTCTCTCCCTCACTCGCCCTCTTTTAAGCCCACCCCTGCATCATAGCAACCAATCACAGTGCAGCTCTGCTGTAGCCCTTAGCGGAATGGTTGTTTATACTGCCAATAATGCGCTACATTGCAAATATAGCGGCAAAAGTAGTGACATCCCTTGCCATGCTATATTTGGGTGTTTTACCTTCCCCCCTTCTGAATGAGGCGATGTTGTGCCTCGACCCGTGTGAACGATGAGCCATCTTAGTGGTATATTTAGAGGAATATTTGCCCGTGTAAACGACCCCTTTGTTTTTGTATTTATGACTACAAACAAATTTTAGATTTGTTTAAAAGCAACAGTGAAAAGATCTTGTTTTCATTTCTCTTTCAAGGTGGTATAAACTTAAAGAACTGTTGTATAGCCTGGATGTTGCTGTGGATAGTACTGTGTATAATTTTACTCAGTCAACTGCTACTACAAAACCAAGTCCAGAACATTCTTTTAGGAAGAAGAGAGGTATAACCTAGTTTTATATTATATGGAGAATTTGCTTTATGTAGATATTTATGAACTGAATAATTGGTGTGATTGTTTTGTTGTTATGCCCCTAACAAAAAGTAGTATGACGTAGTATGATTTAGAAATACCATAACGCTATCTAGTACCTCAAGTTTCAGTTTTTAATTTTAAAGCTAATTTGTCCATTAAAAAAGCATTTCATATTCACTGTTTTAATTAATAATAAGAGAAACAGATTGTTATCTGCAAACTGCAACTTGAAATTGCCTAATGTTTTCTGTTTGATTTTCTTAATTTTCAGAGATCTCATGGCATAATTGAGATGTCAGGCTTCATCTGTGGCTATGTATCATGTGTGTTTTGTTTAGGGTCAAGAATTCCTCAGCTGTATAAAAATGTAAGTTTATTAGTTATTTTTAGGGATACTTCATTCCAGCTACAACATTCATGGGTTAACCTGAATGATCACTGGCAAACCCATTCATAATATACTGTCTCACTAAAATCAATACAGAGGAAAATCCACCATGCTTCAGTGTAAGGATGGACACTGTTTTAAAGTACAGTGCTTTCATTGTAAGTACAGTGCTCTTCATGTCCAACCAATCAGCTTTCCACATCCGCTCTTATCGGGAATGTGCATCAAAGTGAATTGGTTGTCCCAATGAGTGGCAATGCACATTTCCTTCAGAATTTTTTAAGTAATAGGTGAAAAGCTGCAAAGGATTTTCCCATGGAGTATTTGGCATTTTTGGCCCCCTTCCTTCTGAATACGGCCAATTGATGTGGGATCTCATTTAGATAAATTATATTCCTCGAATTCTATGAGGAGTACTTTCACCATATAGACAACACCCTAGTGTACTGTTCTAATTTCAAGATATTCCATGTCTGGAAAATTCTGGGCTTTTTTATTGTTAACAGACTATTTTGTTTAATTCACCATGTTTAAAACAATTTCTGTTATCTCTTCCTTCTGAGAACTAGGAATAGATATATCATTACCAAATTGAGCAGTTTATAATTCAGGTTGAAGCAAAAAGAATCAAATCAGGACAGTTGTCACAAAATGATGATTGTTTACAAAAAATTGATTAAAGTGATTTCTCCATTATCCAACAGAAATGTCTTAGGGGTTGTATAAATAAGAACCCCTCACAGAATTTGCTCAGAAAATGAGCTGTCTTAATGGGATCCTGCATTGTCTCATTGTATTGTGAAAGAGGGGGGCCCCAAAGAGGAAAAACTACGTGAGAAAACCCTTTGCGGCTTTTCCTGACTTTTTTAAAAAAAGAGCCATATGTTATGTGCATTTTCTCTCATTAAGACAAATTATTCAACATGAAAACTTCCTCAGGCAGGACACAGTACAAATCTGATTGGCTTGACAAGCACAGGGGACGGGGCTGGCTTACAGGGCAAGTGCCTGCTGCTGCCATGTTGGATTTTCACTTTAGTGAGTGATCACAAAGGCGATAAAATGGATGTTTGTGCTATCTTTTTCTCTCTCTTTCTTTTTGGGAAAGGTGGAATATCGCTTGTGCACACCATGCAAAGTTTTGTTTTTTTTTAAAGTTCAGCTGCAGCAAATTTAAAAACATGAGTAATAATAATAATAATAATAATAATAATAATATTTATTTATACCCCGCCCCTCTGTTAAAACAATCGGGGCAGCTTACAAAATTTAAAATACAATACAAATAAAATCCCTAAACACCCCCACTCCCACCCTCCCCCATAAAAAAACATTAAACAAATATAAATTAAAAACAACTAATCTAAAATCACATTTAAAACTATAAATACAATAAAATATAATAAATGGCCAGCAGGCTAGAAGAGGCCAGGATCCCCTGAGGCCGGGATCTAATTAGGAAAGGCCTGCCGAAAGAGATCCGTCTTTAGTGCTTTTTTAAAGCCACTCAGGCTTGTTATCTGACGGATCTCATTCGGCAGGTCATTCCACAATTTGGGGGCGATTACTGAAAAGGCCCTCTGGGAGGTTGCAGACAGCCTAGATTTTTGTGGCTGAAGCAAATTCCTCCCAGAGGACCGGAGTGCGCGGGGAGACCATGTCTCAGCTACAGGCATGCAAAGTTTATGGGGGCTGTAAAACCATGAAGACAGACAACCCTAAGGAAACCTATCATGTGGTTTTCTTGACCAGATTTGTTCAGAGAAGATTTCATCTTTGATTTTTCTGAGACTGAGAGAGTACAAAACCTAGTGGGTTTTCACAGCTGAGCGGGGATTTGCACCTTGGTCTCCAGAGTCATAGTCCAACACTCAAACCACTATACCATACTGGCTCTTGTTATATAGCACCCTTCCCCAACCTCATGCCCTCCAAATGTTATGGGAGCTGTAATCCAAACACATCTGGAGGGCATGCACTTAGAGAAAACCATTCTATATTATCTCTCTTTCTCCTTTCCAACCAAACAATCCTTGTTCCCACCCCAGTCCAGCTGCCAGGTCCCCTGTCTCTTGAAATAACATTCTACATCACTGAGTTGTTATGAAGATTTTTTTGGAATTCTTTGGCTCCCCTCAGATTCGCTTCTTTGTGTATACCTGAAATCCTCAGGGTTGCCCCTAGTTCTGCTGATCTCTCTCTCTTATATGGGTGGTGTGGTGGTGGTTCCAGACCTGCAAGCAAGGGAAAATGTGAAATGATATTAGAAGGAATGAATATTTAATGGGCTGCCAAATCCTTTTAGGATTCTTAATCTATCTTGGTTGATGTCTGTCTATTTAGGGGAGATCTATATAGCTCAATAATAGAGTACATATGCTGAACATTGTAAGAACTGCTTCATGACATGAATCAACAGTGTGATGTGGCAGCTAAAAAGGCCAATGCGATTTTGAGCTGTATCAAAAGAAGTATAGTGTCTAGATCAAGGGAAGTAATAGTGTCGCTCTATTCTGCCTTGGTCAGACCTCACCTAGAATAGTGTGTCCAGTTCTGAGCACCACAATTCAAAAAGGATATTGACAAATTGGAGCAGATAGTATCGAGCTATATAAAGTGGCTTCCTATGTTCTTAATCTGTTAAAAGATGACAGCAGAGAAACAAAGCATTCAGGGCCTTCTAGTGGCCATAATGTCCGCAATAGGATTTCAAGTATTCATTTCTAGTAATGTGTGAGGAAAAATCTGCTTCTGCTGTAATCTTGCATTTACTTGTTGCCTTCTAGTTCCAAAGAAGATCAACAGAAGGCACATCTTATCTGTTGTTTGCCTTAGCCATAATGGGAAACTCTACCTACGGTCTAAGTCTTATCTTAAAGATGCCTGCAACAAAATATCTCATAGGCTTTTACTTCTGGCATCATCTCCCTTGGCTCATTGGGAGTTTTGGAGTTTTGATTCTAGATATTTTTGTATCCTTTTCTAATGATACTTGGTAATTTCACAGAAATCTCTTGGAAAAGAGGATTTTGACCACAAATGATACAAAATATGAAGTAATAACTTTTATTTCATGAGGGTTTCAGCATTATATTTATAATGAACAAACAAGAATTGATACTTTCTAAAATTATGTATTGTTAAAATCATATACAGTACTGTACTATAGTGAGTATGGTCATTGTCACAGAGCACAGAGGAGATATTTTGCACTTAAGGTAGTCAACATTGTGGAATGCTTGCTGCATTTAAATAACACCAATAAAATTCCCTTTACACCGAGGGCTTTGTCTAATCTTGATTGCCCTCAAAGCTATTTTGGTGTGTTGACCCTGATTAAGCACCAGATTGATTGAGGGGGAAATGATTAAGTCTGCACCCCATTCACACACTTCCCTGGAAGGTAAGCCCTAGTGAACATGGTATGATTTACTTCTGAGTAAATATTCATAGGCTCAAGATATGCATCAGGATGGGAATTGTGCAGACCTCCAGATGTTGTTGAACTGCAACTCCCAGCATTCCTCACCATTGGCTATGATGGCCAGGGCTGCTAGGAGCTACTGTTCCAACAACTGCGGGTTCAACAACATTGGGAGGTCCACACAATTTCTACCCCTGCTGTACATCTTATACATACAGTTGTTATATACAATCACAATGAAGTAGAGACTATCTCTCATTAAACATGCCAGTTTAATGTACTCAAAATAATAATCTTTGAACAATTAATATATTTCACTGTCTCTCACTTCAGTTACACTGAACACTGCCTACTAGCCATTTGTTTCAGTCTAATAAAATCTAAACTGGACAGTAATTTTGCTTTTCCGTACTCTGAAAATGCAGCATGACAGCATGAAAATGCAGAGGTATAACAAGGAATACTTTAAATATAGATGAAGAATAGTGTTGACTGTTGCTCCTAGAGTTTTAATATGCATCTATAACAACTCAATTCAGACACATTATTTTATTTCAATGTGGTATGTTTATTTTAATTTAACTAGTTTGGCTTCACTGAGTTGCATCACAAGATTTACATGTTATTTTATATTCAATAACCACAATCATACTTTTAAGGAAGTAGTTTACAGTCTGGGTTTTAATTTTTGATATAATTAAAATTGGCTTGATACAGAGCTATGGCAGATAAAGCAATAAAATCCTTTTTCTAAAGTTTTGTGAAAAATGGGAATGAACTGGCAAAGGGATTGAATGTCCTCCCAGTTATTTGTGTGGAAAGATTGTATCCCTATGCATCTCCATAGGTATTGTGGTAAATTTAGCATGTTGTTTGTGAATATATGTGCCAGTGCATTGGAAGAACCAAGGGAGGTTGTGACAATACCAAAGAACTGTGACTCCATGGATGTGGATTTTTTCAAAAAAGGAAAAATCTTATTTGTACAGAAATGAACTCTAATACAGTACAAACTTGACATAGTCCATAGCTAAATGTAATTCCACACCATGGTACAAAAACTCCATTGTCTGCTGCTGTGGTAATCTGTCGTTTTGTCCACTGGCAGCCTTCTGTGATGTATGGCTTCTAGCCACAATTTGAACAAAAAAGCATTTTATTTCTGCAAGGGCTAAACAATGTCCTGGTCCCATGGCTTGTGCTGGAAACATTAACACTGAGAGGATTTTCTCCCTCTTAAAAAACAAGCAAACCTGTATTTGACTCCAGTGATCTTGCCATCATGTTTCCTGCACAGTTTCTAATGCTCTTCCACAACAACACCACAGAACTTAAAAGGAACCTGGAGACCTCTGACCACAAATAATGCATTACAAATGAAGACTTGTCACACATTTTTCTGTTGTGTAATCTGTTCAGAAACTGAACTGTATCTCAGTAGTGTGTCTAAGTTCAATTTCTATTGAAATTCACATGGTTGCATACTGCTCAGATAATACTTCAAACATGTATATCTTCAGACTCAATAATTCCTTATTATATAAACTGATAAAACATCCATTGTGTTGATGAGTAGACTAGCAGTTTGAATCTCCAGCTCACAATTATAAATCGTGCAATGCTTTTTTAAAAAATCGTGTGGTTCTCCAGATGTAGTTGAAATGCAAGTCCTAGCATCCCTAGCTGGCATAACCAATGGTGAGTAATACTTGGAGCTGCAGAGCAACAGCATCTACAGGGCCACATGGTTTAAAATGTAGTTTGCTTAACATTTTAATTAATTATTTTCTCCTCTTGCTTGGATTGATCTTAAACTTGTGCTGTTGCCTTCTACAAGGTTTATTAAGTATCTGTGGTGCTTTGTTAGTTGTCTGTTATATATTTTCCTCTAGTCACTGACTGTTATATCAGATGAAACCATTTTGGGGCTTTGAGATTTTAAAAAAATCTTAACTTTCTGTTCCCTGTGGTTGCAGTATTTTTTTTCCTCTTAACCAAGCAATACTGTCTTGTTCCGCAGTCTTCTGTCTTGCATGATTTTGAAATAACTCTTCTTTTTAACAAAAGAAGAACATTTATTGTAATGTTATCCCTTCCCTCCTTTGTCCAAACTACACTAAAGTTAATATATTCAGAAGACAGGTGGTTGTGTCTGTAGGCTAGAAATATCAAAAGGAGAAGGAACAAATATTTCCCAGTGGTATTTTAATTCATAATTTCAGAATAGAAATGACACACATAATTACTGGAAAAGGATTTTAATATTCAAAACTGCCACTTAGAACTTTAAGCCATTAAGTTAGGTAAAAGAGCTGTTGTAGTATTAAAGGTTAAATTGATATACCCAGTTGTTAAGTGGCATGTTAAGTTTAATTAATTGGGAATTATGAACATATATTTTGCAGTAAAGGAGCTATTCTATAGTTACTCTTTTCCAAATACCTCTTTCAGGTTATGAGATGGATCTCCCTCTCCTGAAATAATTTCCTGTTTATCTTGGCAGAGAAAACAAATTACATTTAGATTTGACTGTGTATATAAACTTCTTCAATTAGCATATACAGGATAAAGACTGTGTACATATATGAGAGTCCCTGGAATGCTGGATTTTTGTGTATACTGTATATTGTGTATAATGTATATTGTGTATACTGATATACATATTTGTATATACAATCAGAATCCTCCCCCTAAAAACCAAAGCAATGGAGTAAATGTATGTTTGTGTGAATATTTGTTTTCTTTTCAAATGATAAAGTGGATGTTCATACATAAAATACTGTAATCAAGGTGAGACATGTACTAAAATGTTTCAGAAAACTTTAAAATAATAAAAATCTGATGTTTAGAACTGCAGTTCCAAAAAAGTACCAGGGAAGGGAATCCTTAATTAATTTACTTTTGTTGGTCCCAAAATTAAAACTGTGTAATCTATCTTTCTCTGAAACTACTATTTCTCTGACCTTAACATCCAGATAACTGTACAATTTATTATATATCAGAAACAAAAGAAGATAAGAGCCAGCTCAATGGTCTTAGAAGCAGAACCCTTGCTCATAAATAAAAATTTCTAATGTCCATGATATCAGTGTTATCTTCCTGTAAAATGAGCTGGATCTTCATTTAGTCATAACTAACTCAAGTCCCAATGGTTTAGTGGGTTCTTTCCAAACATGATAAACTCGGGATGTACCCCAAATGTTTTCATTCTGATATCTCCAAGACTCTTCATAAGCAAGGGGTGATGCTCATTAGAGACTCAGCTTATTGGCAGTTCTATATATTTGGTTGGCTCGGATGGATACTGTTAAAAAAGAGAAAAGAGGCCTGACCTAAGAGCTTCAGGGTGATCTTCAATTACTGGATTTTAAGATGTTGAAATCCTAGGAGACTGACTACACAGTGAGGGAAGAAACATGTCAGTTTTTGCAAGATGCTAAATTGCAACAAAGAAACAAAAAAGTTGTCTTTTGAACTAATATTTTCATCCTTAAATAAATCTCAAGTTGCACATTACTTTGCTGAGTCAGTGTGATAATAAATGTTTTTTTATATATACCAGCCATATCATCATTTTAGTCATTATGATAGTCCTTTCACTGTGTTATGCTATTTGATGGTGTTTCTCTTCTTTTGCTTCTTATCATTGCACGGCTTCAACTGTTCCCAAACATGATGACCCTAAGGAGATTTTCACACGTGGAAAATATCCCCCGGAGAAATCGAGACAGAAAGATTTCTTTACTGGAAGCAGTGCCACGGTTTGCACGCCCATTTGCCTCTCCCGATATGCCGTCATCGTCACGCTGGGTTATTTCTTCCCTCTTCCGGAATATTTTATTAATGGCGAACTCCCGTTAGTCAAATCCAGAAGAGGGAAGAAATAACCCAGCGTGACGACGACGACATATCGGGAGAGGCAAATGGGCGTGTGAACTGTGGTGCTGCTTCCGGTAAAGAAATCTTTATGTCCCAATTTCTCCGGGGGATATTTTCCACGTGTGAAAATCTCCTAAGACAAACCTATCATGGGGTTTCCTTGACAAGATTTGTTCAGAGGGGGTTTGCCCTTGCCTTCCTCTGCGGCTGAAAGAATGGGACTTACCTGAGGTCACCCAGTGGGTTTCATAGAATCATAGAATTGTAGAGTTGGAAGAGACCACGAGGGCCATCCAGTCCAACCCACTGCCATGCAGGAAATCACGATCAAAGCATCCTCAACAGATGGCCATCCAGCCTCTGTTTAAAGACCTCCAAGGAAGGAGACCCCACCACGCTCTGAGGGAGTGTGTTCCACTGCCGAACAGCTCTGACTGTCAGAAAGTTCCTCCTAATATTGAGGTGGAATCTCTGTTCCTGGAGCTTGCACCCATTGCTCCGTGTTCCATTCTCTGGAGCAGCAGAAAACAAGCCTGCTCCATCTTCAACGTGACACCCCTTCAAATACTTAAACAGGGCTATTATATCGCCTCTTAACCGTCTTTTTTCCAGGCTAAACATCCCCAGCTCCCTATGTCTTTCCTCATAAACCATGGTTTCCAGACCTTTCATCATTTTAGTCGCCCTCCTCTGGACACGCTCCAATTTGTCAATATCTTTTTTGAATTGTGGTGCTCAGAACTGGACACAGTATTCTAGGTGAGGCCTGACCAAGGCAGAATAGAGTGGCACTATTTCTTCCCTTGATCTAGGCACGATACTTCTATTGATGCAGCCCAAAATCACATTGGCCTTTTTAGATGCTGCATCACACTGTTGACTTATGTTCAACTTGTGGTCTACTAGGACTTGTATCCCTGGTCTCCAGAGTCACAGTTCAGCCTTCAAACCACTGCACCACATTGGCTCTCTTGTTTTGCTTAAGGAACCAAAAACAAGAAAAAAATGTGCTGAAACCTCTTCTCATATCACATGTTCTATGAGATCTTACACAATTGGAATATTCTCCATCTTTGCCATTTTAAAAGTCAATAGCAAAATATTTTCTTCCGCTGAGGGCTTTATTAAGCCAAGGGAATATTTGGGGTACCTTGTGGTAGAAAGCAGCCAGAAGTGGCAGCGGGCAAAGTCAAATTACTACATACATTTTCTTTAAAATTATCACATTTTTTCCTCACATCCCCATCCACACAGTGATCCACTCATCCACTTCTTCCATTAAATCATTCATTTTTATCTCTAAAATACTCCCTTTGGCATCAATGGGAGATTTTATAAAAGCTGTATTAGACATCACTATCTTCCCTCCATTCCCATTTTTACCAGGGTGGGCTCAAATGTGGACCATTGGCTCATCTCTTTGTAGTTGCTATTTCAAAGACCTACTCCCCCTAATACAGAACCAAGGAAGGAAGACTTTAGGCCAGATTTGGCCCATGCCCTGGCAGCTCTCTATCCCTAAAGAATCAGCTGTGTGTATACTCTGATGTGTGGAACACAGCTGTGATTCAGAGTTCCCTCATGTTTTCTAACCATGCACAGAAATGGAGCCATATGCAGTCAGTTTAATACAGCACAGGTAGAATTAAGGAAGGAGCTCCCAGGGGCAACCTACAGCCAGTACTACCTGGCAGTTACAGTTAGAATATGTGGCATACCACATGACAGTGGCCCTAATTCAGGAATTATTGGCATAGGAGATGGATTGAGAATTAATATGGATTCTCTTCATAAAGTACCAGTCAGGAGCTCCATACCTGCCCCACTATGGATATAAGTTCTGGTGCATACATATTTAAAGTAATCAAATATACAGATGGTTGCAGGTGGGCAATCATATTTTTAATATTCCCTTGAGTAAAAATATAGCTTTCACTACCTGCAGCCTGAAATGTGGTGCAAGTCATTCTTCCACTTAATTGTGCTGTCTGCATACCTATGCATGTTTCATTTTTTCATTGGGTGCTAGTTTATACAGTATGACTCATTATGTTCTCTCACTGTGTGCTGTGACTGCATCTCCTCTTAGTTAAAAGATTATGAGAACTTCTTCTCATAATCTTTTGAGTTGGCCTCAATATGAATCAGTTTATATTTCTAGTAGCATTGTATGATAGACTTTAATTCCATGCAACTTTACCCAATTAAACACAGTACAACATACTTTTGAGTAAGCATATATAGCAGTGTGTTAAAAGCAATCTTCTTTTACTTTTACTGAACCCTTTAATCATTCCTATAAATGATTTAGAAGGCCTAATAGTATGGTCTCTATAGCAGCCGCTGTAGCTGCTATTAGCTGCCTTGGGTCCTATTGGAAGGAGAAAGGTGGGATATCAATATATAAAAAACTCTTCAGTATATGGCTTTAGGTATATAGGTATGTTGCTTCTTTCAGTGTGCTGATTGGCTGCTCCTGTCACTCCCTCAGCCAATCACCAACCACATGCAAATCACCACCCATATGCAAATTCCCCCTCCACCTCACAATCCACTCCTGCTACTCATGGCCAATCTGCAAACTGGGAGTGACCAGACAATGTGCTTCAGTGTTGGCTATAGTTACTAAGACTGCAGGCCTTTCCAGTTCACCAGTGTCTCAGGGCTGCACAATTCCCACTTATGATTTAAGTCTACACAATAATATCATCTCTATTCCTGCTGCAACGGGACTCAGGCAGTCAACTGGCAGCTGCTGCTGCTATGATGGGACCCAGGCAGTCAACTGGCAGTGGTGGCAGCAGGGGGACACTGCTGCTGTTGTTGCAACAGCAGTCAACTGGTGGCAACGGCGGTGGCAAGATGCTGCTGCTGCTGCTGCAAGAGGACTCAGGCAATGATGTGAGGTTTACTGGGCATTTGGGGGGGAGTTTAATGGTGTATGGCACACTGGGTCCAACCAGTTAGTAAATGAATAAAATAACAGCAACAATAAGAAGTTACTAGTATAGCAACAGCCACCTGTTGAATGCACAGATTCCTGTTCATATAGTGGGGCTAGTTGTTCCGATCTGAAATTACGTTAACTGCATCCAATTATGAAAACATTGACTTAAATCACAGGTGTTGATTTAATGGTCAGCAATTAATAAATGGGCTACTCTAGCTGAAACTAATTAAGGCCACTGTTTTATGTTTGGAATTGATATGGGAATAGAAATAGATATTTCTGCACAATAAGACAGTGAAACACAGGCATACGTCAGATAATAGAGACTCTGATACTGAAGTTCCTTTTTTACAAAGTCAAAGTTTGGTCACCAAAATGGAAATCATTAGAATATTAGAGACTGGTGAGTTGGGGGGGGGGGAGTCATCCCTGGATACATTTTGGAAGAAGCCTTAATGTGGAAAGTTTTTTTGTTTTTTGTTTTGCAAAGCTTATGCAATTTTTGTTTTGCAAAGCTTACCTGACCTGGATGTATTCCAGTTCTGCTGTTTCTCTTTCCTATCTTCCCTTGTAGTGTTATTGCAGTTGTTGTTGTTGTTGTTGTTGTTGAAGTACAGCTGTTCTGAAGTCAGAGATGGATTGTCCAGGAAGACTGAAGAGTTTTGCAATTGCATTTTGTGTGTTCCTATTCCTAACGTCTGATTTATGTCTATTTATCCTCTGGCACAAAGACTGGCTTGTTTGCCCAATGTAGAGTGCTGAAGTGCATTGTTGACAAAGGATGGCATATATCACATTAGAAGATGAGCAAATGAAAGTGCCTCTAATATTGTAGGTGACGTGAGTAGTTCCTGTGATGACATTTCCTATAGACAGAGACTCCAAACCCATGGAATTAGAATAAGAATTCCTCAAGCATCAGTACCCACCATATGAAATAAAGAACTAAACAAACAAATCAACAGGACAAGGCTCGTACCCAGGACTAACCTATTACAGAAGAGACTAAAGGGAGGAAATGGCAGACCCTGCTAGTGGTCACATACAGTGTCCAACTAAGACCACTCAGATATATCATCAATGAACCACAACCTATTCTGGAGAATAATGCTGCCCTCTCAAGGGCTCTTGGTGGCAGGTTTTTACTTGTCTACAGACAGCCTCCCAATCTCAAACAGTTACTCACCTCCAGGAGGACACATAACACAGATAGGGAGATGGGTACAAGAACTTGCCACAATTCCAGATGCCACTTCTGCCCACACATCTACTCAAGAAATGTGATAGTGTTTCCTTTTTCAGTCTTTTCTGTATCTCTCACAAAGTGGGGGGTAAAGTCTGATGGACACACTCTATTTGCCTATTCGGTTTCTGCATTCATGAGGTACTTAGAATTATTTGCTAGGCAGCCCTAGTGATATATTTTGGGGGAGTACCTCACCAAACTACAAATCCTAGGATTCCATAGGATAAGCCCTATCAAAACTGCTATGACTTATACAGTGCAGGTATATTCCTAATCTACCAAGCATGTCTTCCAATATGGCCTTCAGGCAGAGGGTGTTATCAGGATCTAAGCTGGTATGGGGAGAAACAGATTGGAAATTGTCAGTCCCTTGATGTTAGTTTTTCTTTACCAAGTACTTGGTGGTAGGTACTTAGGGATAGTGTTAAGATGGACATAAACCCTCAGAGTTTGGGTTTTCCTAACCAAACCTCAATTTACAGCTTTGTTTGGACCCCCGAGAACTGAACTTGATCATCACTCTTGAATTTGCATAGATACACCCACAGATCTGTTTCATGGTAACACCCAAGCATGACAAAGTTAGAGCCCAGTAATGGGATTTCATTAATGTATGGTTATCTGGGAATAATGGGACTATGAGGTGCAGAAGAGAAACAGTGACTTCTGATAAAATGAGTTCAGGCTGACATATTTTAATTTATCTTTTCATTTCCTAATAATGAAGGCGTTACACTGCAGTCTGTGACAGAGCCTTAACAATATTACTGTGAACTAGGGATGCTATGATAATTGGTAACTATTACATCTGATGTTCCATAATGATTTGACATATCACATTGTTAGGTCTTGTGTTTATTTTTCTGGTCCACCAAATGTTGACAAATGTCAAAGTAAACTTGGATTCCCTGCGGATTTCATTTTTCTTTTGTAGATTTCTATAAGCATAATAACTGTCATAAAATCTGTCAGCCAGGCACTGGGATATTTTTAAGTCTCTGTTTTCAGGCAAAATTCCTAGAGCAGATCATATGCCATTATCTGAAACTGACTCTAAAGCAAGAGACCTCATTACTGCACACATTATTGTGTGAAGCCTATGAATTCTGGTTCATGAGTATTTGCAACCAATTCTTTTGACATTTAGTGTATTAATAGGTCTATGCTAACTGTTAATGCTCATGTTGAGCATTAACATTAATGCAAAATTGTTTGTGAATCATTTTTTTAAAGAAGAAGTGCTTGGTCCCGAAGATGTTACCTTCATTCATAGTTCCAGCAAATTAAGAACTACATATTATGATCCAAGAATGCAAAAGGGATCTTTAAAGCTCATGATTTTAGCATTATTCAGTTACCATTTTGTAATACTTGGGACCCAGATGATGCTTATTTCCAAGAATTTGACTTGGTCAAAGAAATAAACTTGAGTTTAATATTGTCTATAAAAACATTAAATGCAGTTAATGCCCAGAGCTTGCAAACAAGTAGCACACAGGTCTACTGGGGCTATCAAGAAGCCATGAACCAGGACTGAGCCAGATGGAAACAGCTACAAAAATAATGACCACAGATGCCTTACAAAACTTCAGAGTTGATAATGAAGACATTGAAATGGTTGAAAATTTTCTATACCTTCTCTCAGTCATTAATCAAAATGGAGACTGTAGTCAAGACCCAAGAAGAGGGAAGACCTGGAAGGACAGCTATGAAGAGAGTAGATAAGAGCCTCAGGTGTAAAGATATATCATAAAATATCTCTCTCTGGCTTTTCTTCACAAACAAAGGACTCATCCCACGCTTTCTGCAAGCGCGCTGATGACTAAAAAGGCCAATCTGAGATAAACAAGTCCGGTTGCAGAAAGCAGAGCAGAAGATCTCCTTGGGTGATGTTTCCAGGTGGTGATTCTTTCTGCGTTGTTGTTTCTCTTCAAGACTTGTTCGGCGTGAGCTCTCAAATAAGGCTGCAGCATTGTGGATAGTGCGTCTCCATGCCTCCTGATGTGAGGCCACGGCGGACCATAGTTGGTGATCAATTTGGCCGAGCCTGAGATGTTATTTCAGGGAGTCCTTGTATCACTTTTTTGGAGCGCCCCTCTTATGCTGACCCGTGGCGAGTTCACTGTAGAGTACTATTTTTGGGAGGCGATGGTCCTCCATCCTAGAAATGTGCCCTGCCCAGTGAAGCTGTTTTCTCAATATCATGGCCTCAATGCTGGTGATCCCTGCTTGCTCAAAGACAGCAACATTTGTCACATAGTCAGTCCAGTGTATATTTAGGATTGTGCGTATACAGCACTGATGAAAATGTTCGAGGAGTCATAAGTGTTGGCGATAGGTGACCCATGTTTCAGACCTGTAAAGGAGAATAGGCAGTATAATGGCTCTATACACACTGATTTTTGTCCTTTGTCTCAGGTGTTTATTACTCCAGACTCTCTTGTAAAGTCTTCCAAATGCTCTATATGCCTTTGCTAATCTGTGATCGATCTCTTTGTCAGTCTTGGCTTCTGAGGAGATGATGCTTCCCAGGTAGGTGAACTGCTGAATGGACTTAAGCACAGATTTTCCGACAGCAATGTGGGGATGGTGGTATTCGTCCTGTGGTGCAGGCTGGTAGAGAACTTCCGTTTTCTTCAGGTTGACTTCCAGCCCAAACAGCTCTGCAGCTGTTGTGAAGCAGGATGTTAGGCACTGCAGAGCTGCTTCTGTGTGGGCAACAAGGACTGCACAGAACTGGCCTCACCCTTTAAACCAAAAGTTCATCTGCTGTGGCCTTGCAAGCATGGACCGTAGCAATGAGGTCCTCGTAGGTTTGATTAGAGTTTCCTTCTCTTAGACGGTTGACCTTACAGGGTTGGATGAGCACCATCTGCCCGGGTTTGGGATTAGAGTTTTCCTTCTCCTAGGATGGTTACCGTAAGACTAGAGAGACCATCCTGCCCTTTGATGCGCTTTGTCAGACCCTTCTGTTTTGACCTGTCTGGCATGGGAGGCCCTACTGGTAAAAATACCTTCCCTTTGGGTGGCTATTTTTCTGAAGAAGAACAGCCACCCAAAGGGAAGGTATTTTTACCATACATCAAAGGAGTCACAGACAGAATAGGGAAACTGCTGAGGAAACACAACCTCCAAACAATCTACAGACCAACCAAGAAAATCCAAGAAATGCTATGCTCAGCGAAGGAAAAAAGAGACCCTGTCACAGCTGCAGGAGCTTACCACATACCATGCAGTTGTGGACAAGTTTAAATAGGGACCACTAAATGCAGTGTGCAAACACGAATTAAAGAACATGAGAGACACTGCAGACTGGGCCAGCCAGAAAAATCAGCAGTAATAGAACATGTGATAAACCAACCTGGACACAAAATGGTATTTAAAAACCACGAAATTTTGGACCAGGCCAACAACTATCATGTCAGAATGCACAGAGAAGCTATTGAAATTCACAAACACCTGGACAACTTCAACAGGATAGAAGAAACCTTAAAAGTAAACAAAATCTGGCTCCCAGTTTTGAAACACAATAGAATCAAAACTCAACATTTACAAAAGAATTCCACCCAGGGACATGGGGATTCCCAGCAGACAATGGCCCATCAACCAACCATTAGCCAAACACACACTAACAACCCTTGCATTTCTATACCCAGAAACTAACCATTCAGTTACACAAATTTATATATACTCAACAGTAGGGGTTCACAGTATATAAACTTCACACACACACCTACCCAACAATTCTCTGAAGATGCCAGCCACAAATGCAGGTGAAATGTCAGAAAGAAGCTGTTCCAGAACACGGCCTCATAGCCCAGAAAAAAACCCAAGAAAAATCTATGGATAGCTTTGCATACCAGCAATTTTGCCAAAGGAGCATGAAGTCAAAAGAACTCTGCTGCAATTTTGTGTTAATGTGCAGCAATCATCATTATATTCTCTTATCTAGACAACCCCAAGACAAGAGAGAAATAAATGGGGTCTGGATTTGAGGAAAATGTTCCACTTAATCATTCAAGGCCCTAACCTTGTGTGAGTAATACACGACAAATTGCAAGGATGTTCACTCCAAAGAATATTGTATACTATACCAACAAAACAAAACATCACAGTTCAGACTAAAGAAGGAGAAGTTACTGAAGAGGATTCAGCCCCACTGGCCAGAAAAGTTCCAAACATTTTCCTTTCATACAGGCCCGGGGTGGGGCTCTTGCTTTTAAACCTAAAAGGCCATTCTGAAATGGCCCCCAAAGTGTTATAAAATAAATGTATATTATATCAAAATATGCAATAGAAATCGAGCTAGAACATAATTAGCATGAGAGGAAAAGTTACTGAACAGAATCATGGTGTACCCTTACCCTTTAGAGGGATTCCAAACACTTTCCTTCCATATAGGCCCATGAGGGTCATTCTAAAAATGCCCTGGCTGCTTGAGGGCCTTGGTCTCTTGCTAAGCAAACATATCACTCTCTCTCAGTCCCAGTACTTTCAAATAGTTTTTTTTTTTCATCTTTTCCATTTTTCTTTCTTTTTCTTCTTTCCCAGATTTAGGGCATGTCTACACAACTGGGAAAATATCCATTTGGGGGATAAAAAATATGAAAAGGCAGTCGTACGAATGCATATGATCTGCCTACACGATTTGTTGCCTCCCCCCTAAACTCCATATGACCCCTCCTTGCCCAGCAGGCTGGAGTGAATGATCCAAGCAGCAGTTTTAAATCTACTGCCGCTTTTTTTTTTATTTAAAAAGGTGCCTGTTATCCAGACAGTTGGTTTTCTGTAGTTACAAAAATGAATAAACGTAAAAATTCTCTATTTCATGGCCTTACTGGACTCTCATTTAGCCAAGAATCCAACATGGTGGCCACTCCCAATTCCCCTCCTTGATAGCCTCGCCCCCTCTGCTCGGCCAGCCAATCAGATTACACTGTCTGTTCGTATGTGTGCGAATGTGGGGTACAGATGATCAGCCATTGGAATGGCTGTACGGATTTTAGATCGAGATCTACTAATCTTCCTGAATGCCAAATACATATAGTTTGTGGGGATTTGCTAGCCCCCCTTCCGAAAGACATGTATGCATCTGAACGGCTGTGTGTACACATGATCTTAGTTGTTCTTCTCAACCACAAGTCCAATTATCTGACCAGGGCTCCAGAAAATTATCTGTCTCTCCCTTCCTCCTCTCTGCTGCCTTCTCAAAGAAATCACACAGATTAGTCTTCCTCACAATAGAACCATGGGACACATTTTCACAAAATCTAATATTTCATCTCCTGAAACAGCAGCCTTCATTTTTACCGAATGTAACAGAGGAAGAGGCACAAACCTTAATGAATGCTAACAACCTAATTCACTAAATCATATTTTTTAACTACAACATTAACTGAGAAATCTAGAAAGTTGAGTGGAATCTCTTTTTAAAAAATACAGAATTAATAAGAGCTAAGAAAGGAATCAATTGCAAGCTCTACTTCTGCTTTAGTGTACAGTATGACCCTCCCCCCATATCAGTGACTCTGGTACCCACGGTTTCACTTACCCTCATCTGAAAAAAAATATGTTCTCTCTAGGCATTTTCTAGGTTCTTCCGGGGGAAGATGACCATAGAGTCATGCTGTAAGACTTCCAGATGTCTATAGAGAACATCTTTAGGCATTTGGAAGTCCTCCAGTCTGACTCTTTGTTTTCCTTGCACTAGAAATATAGGGTTTACTACAATCCACAATTTTTGCTATCTGTTAGAAGCCAGGGAACATACTCCCTGTGGATAGGGGGGTCATACTGTACAGTGAACCTATAAATGAGAGCAAGCACCAGCACACCACTCCCACCTGCTTATCAGCAACCTCTGCATGTTCAGGGCAAACTTTGGCAGCAGTGAGCCTTTTGTATTTTTGCATTTACCTATCACAAATTTAAATGATCAAGTAGAAATATCAAAAAGGTCCATTCCCAGATATCTTAAAACCCAAGTGGTATGGCACACAGCCTTCCCCAAGCTGGTGTCTTCCAGATATCTGAGACAACAATTCCCACCAGCTCTAGCCATAATGACCAACAGTCAAATATGATGGGACCTATAATCCAAATATATTAATAGCAGGTCATGTGGTCATGAGGTTACGGATGGTTGGTAAGAAGAATCTGCTCCCTCATTTAATGTGGCCCCAAGCTGTTTGGGACATGAAGGATATTTGTACTTTCCTGAAAGTAAACTCCATTGAATATGGTTTGAAAAGACTTGAAGGTACACAACAACAAGAAATATGCATTGGGCTATGAACAATACCATGAGCACCACTTTGAGCTGTTATCTCCATGGTGTCAGATATAGGACTTTATCAGACAATCCCCCAGAATAGTTCTTTTGCCAGCATAAATTGTGGTGTTTTTATGCTGGCAAAAGAACCCCCACAACCACACTTACCTTTACTGGAGTTAAAGAGGCTTCCCCGGCAGTAATGGAGCTCAAACAGAGCTCCATTTTCTTCCAGGGATGAACTCTCCTGGATTCTTTTTATGTTTTTATGTTTATGTTTTTATGTTTTTTTGTTTTGATATTCAGTTTTAAAGTCTTAGAGTAGTTATTTTATGTAACCGGTGAATCTGTCAGTTATTTTAAATACTGTATATGTACTATTATATGTAATTTTAAGGGGGGGGGGTTAAATTGTTTTAAGTTATTACTGTTGTTATGGATCTGTTTGTTTTATATCCAATTGTTGGGAGACACCTTGATTGCCTAATAGGCAAAAGGTGGGATACAAAAATAAAGTTGTTGTTGTTGTTGTTGTTGTTATTATTAAGATGATCACATGGGAAATTTAAAAATTAAACCAAAAAAAGCACACAAAAAGTTCAGGAAAGCACCAAAACACAATTTAAAAGTTCCAACTATTGGGGGGGGGTCATAAAAAGAGCTTATCCTACCTGGCTGTTGCAATCTCACCCAGAAGTGTTTCCCCATTGATGCTGCATTCATGTGAGTTCAATGGCACGTGGATTCAAACGCTGGCAATACTGGCAAGAAATCGCTATGGGGGATCAATTGATGGCTTGGGCCGTCAATAAAATAGGACATTTTTTTAACCAGATAAGATCGAGAAAGGCTGACGTTGTCCAGTACGCGCACCCTTTCATGATTATTAAATGTCCTTATTATGTTGTATTTGCTGCATCTGATAAAGTCCTAAGACTGGGGGAACAAGGTACAAACCCTTTCTAAACCTAACTGATCTCACAGTGATGTTGTGAGGATAACATGGGCAGGGAAGAGAAACCATATACTCTGCAATGGTTAATGGAAAGACAAGATGTAAATTTACTAAATAAAACAAAAGGGAAGAGATATCCATTGAATGCTACAGTGCTGGCTTTAGAGCAGGATAGATTGGAAGAAAACAACAGTAACAAATTATTTTCAAGCTGAGTCAAGATATTATGTTTATATTAATCTTGTTAAATTAACGGGGAAGCAAGCACACAATCAGACACTCCTCCTTGATTTTTCTATAATTGTGGAAAGATAGGGGGGAATCATCCATCCAGTATTAGTGGGGCTAAACAACAGGCATTCTATCTTGCTTGCTCTTTTCAACAACTGTCAGTTAATCAATACATCAAGATTCTCCACATTCCATTCGATTTACAAAAGGCAAAATCATCATTTAAAGTAGAAAAATGTAGATTTGCTGAACTATCAGCAGATCTTGTATCTGGCATATTGAAAAGACCCCCACCCATTGCTAAAGCAGGCTTGCTAAAAAATTTGGCAGATGATTTTTTTCCAGAATGGAAATGTCTGTTTCTATAATACCTTTACAATTGCTCTGCATAATTTGAACCTTTCAAGTTAGCTCAGTGGGGATGTGCACCTGGAGACCAATACCTTGCCCCCTTATTTGGGTATAATTCTACTGAATGCAGTTGGACTAAATCAGTATAAATAGTCCTCCACCTATTCAGTTAGAAAGTGTATCAATGTAATAGGACAGGTGTTTTTCCTGTTCCTTTGCACTCCTGGGATTTTCTTATTTAAGGAGCTTACAGTAACTGAATTATCATTTATTTACTTCTGAAGTTTTACATAGATTGCAATACTTGTCAGACTTCTCTGGTACCTATTTAGTTGTTGCACTGCACACATTCTAACATTAGTTGCCAGTTGTTTGTTGTTAGCAAAATTTGTGAATAATTTTGCAGAAATCCACAGTCAAGGCATCAAACCCATTTTCTTCTGTTTAGCCCAGGGTGTCTTTACTTGTGGTTCATGAACCCCTGTAGAGGATAGGAGTATCCATGAATGGGCTCCGAGAGACCTGTGAAAAAGGGCTGAACATTATCTTACTTACCAGAGTAATACCACACACTTCTGCATATTTGGGACTTTATCAGATGCACTAAATACGGTGTCATAACAACATTACATAAATGTGAAAGGGTGTGCAGATAAACCGATGTCACCCTTTCACATTTATGTACTGGCCTTAAGCCGTACTTTTTTATTAACAGCCCAAGCCGTCAACAGATTGGCCATGGCAATATTTTGCCAGCGTTGCTGGCATATGAAACATCGCACCAATGTCCTCTTGTCATTCCACTGCCAATGGCTAGTCCGGCCAGAACACTTCCAGGTGAGATTGTGACATCTAGGTAGGTGACACACTTTTTATGACCCTCCCCAATTTACTTGGGACTTTTTTAGTGTGTTTATGTGCTTTTAACAATTTTTACTATCTTACTTTTGTTTGTATTTTTTAATTTCCCACACTATGTATTCTCACAAGAATACGTGGGATTTCAATAGAGGAATAATAGAGGAAGTGAATGGATCTATGTTCACTTCTCATTCATTGCCGGGACACCTTTTCACATGGATGCAAGCTAAGTGTGGCAGAAGTGTAAAAACAGCAGAAGTTATGCCAGCAAAAGAACAGGATTTAAGGGGGTGGTCTGATAAAGTCCTTGGTTAAAAAGGTTCATTCCTGGTTCAAGTAAAAGGGACAGGGTGAATCTGAAGGCAGGGTGACAGGAACAGAGGGTAGAAGTGGCCAGGCTGAACATTTTGGTAAAGTTGGCTGGCACATTTGAGGTTGCCCTTGCGGTTCATGTCATCACATCTCTGACAGAGGTCTAAGGTTCCCTTCACCAGACTACAAATCCCATTATTCCATAGGATGGAATCATGGCAGCTGAAGTCGTATCAAAATGCTATAATGTTATAGTGTGAAAGAGATTGTGTAGTGTTAAATTGGTAATAGTGACACTTTATTCTGCTTTGTCAGACCTCACCTGAAATACTGTGTCCAGTTCTGGGGCCTGCAATTCAAGAAGGATATTGACAAGCTGGAAGGTGTCCAAAGGAGGGCGACCAAAATGGTCAAAGGTCTGGAAACCATGCCATATGAAGAGCGGCTTAGAGAGCTCGGTATGTTTAGCCTGGAGAAGAGAAAGTTAAGAGGTGACGTGATAGCCATGTTTCAATACTTGAAAGGATGCCACTTGTTTTCTGCTGCTCCGGAAACCAGTACACAGAGCAATGGATTCAAACTACAGGAAAAGAGATTCTGCCTAAACATAAGGAAAACATGATGATGGTAAGAGCTGTTCAACAGTGTAATATACTGCCTGGGAGTGAGGTGGACTCTCCTTCTTTGGAAGTTTTTAAAAAGAAGCTGGATGGCCATCTGTTGGGGGTGCTTCGATTATGTATTGATTTGTGCAAGGCAGGGGATTGGATTAAATGTCCCTCATGGTCTCTTCCAACTCTATGATTCTATGAGAATGTTTTTGATAACAGAGGCAACAGGAGTTTAGGGAAGTGAAGGTGAAAAACCTCTTCACAGAAGTCTAGGAGAATACCTTTTGTCCCAATGAGATCCCATGGTCATTCACCTTATTTGGAAGGAGGGGGGCCAAAAATTCCAAAAACTATGTGGGAGAAGCCTTCATGGCTTCTCCTGAGGTTTAAAAAAATGTGGGGGAAATGCACATTCCCACTTGTTAGGACAACTGAATCGTATTGCAGCGCATCCCTGGATAAAAGCAGAACTGGAAACCTGATTGGTCAGACATGCACAGGAGCAAGCTTGCCAGCAATGGTGGCTGGAAGTGCCATTTTCACAGTTGTGATCGTGCACTTTTTTGCTGCGCTGAGGTGACCACACAGCTTTTAAAACAGAAGGTTGCACTCATACACCTTAGATTTACAGTAAAAAAAAATACTGTGCAGCAGTGGCAAACTGTTGAGAATAATAACGTGAGTGATTCACTCCTGGCCACCATCTTGATTTGCAGGCATGGCTCCATGTGAACATGAAAAATGATAACTTTGCATACCTGTGATATTGCAAAAACAAAACAAAACATGGAGACAAAGGAATGCTGCTAGTGAATTTGCATCAATGTGCAGCAATTAGCATTATATCTTTTTGTCTAGACAAGCCCTGTGAAAGAACAGGAAGGAAGCTGGATTGATTAGGTGGGCCCAAGAGATGGTAAATGTCTCACTATGTCAGTGGAAGGTACCTGTTGCCTATAAGGAGGCTGTAGTGTGCCCTCTCCTCACTGGACCCAGGCATATTTGAGACCTCCCTGGACTCACAGATATTTGAAGACTACTGCCCTATCACCTTTATCCTGTGTTTGGACAATGTGCTTGACTATGTGGTGGCTGGGTAGCTTCAGACATTCTTTAAGGAAACAGATTATCTGGACCCATTTCAATCTGGTTTCAGGCCAGGGTACAGTACCAAGATAGCCTTGCTTGCTTTGATTGATGATCTGGTCTGGGGGAAAGACAGGGAGTATGCTAACCTGTTGATCTTCCTGGATCTCCCAGCAGCTTAAACTGGAGAGTGGTACTGGGGGACTCCTGTTTAGCCACTTTGCTCTGGAGTGCCACAGGGTTCTATTTTGTCTCCCATGCCATTCAATTTCTATGTGAAGCCACTGGGGAGGCCATCAAGGGTTGGGTGGTTGGGTGCCATCAGCATGATGAAGATACTCAGCTTTATCCTTCTTGTCACTGGAGTCAGCTGGCGCCGTGAAGGTGCTGGAGCAATGCCTAGATGCTGTAATGTGGTGGATGAGGGCCAGTAAACTGAAGCTGAATCCCAGTGAGATGGAGACTCTGTGGATTGGTGGTTATTTCAATAGAATAAGAGGGGGGGATTTTACCTTGATACTTCAACAGTGGACCCCCTAGCCACTAAGGAGCTAGGGACAATTGTTTCAATTGAGCCATTAATAACTGGGCCCTGTTCACAGCTGATACCTCTATTCTTTATGTAGTCTTCTTCAGTATTATACTTTGCAAGGGTTTTTTTTTCTCTTTCCAGCAGATGTCATTTTGAATACACGCTCACAACATTCTTGTATCAAACTTTGTATTGCCATTTAAACAGGTTCTGTCTTGAAGCTTACCTCACTTTCTGCTGCTGATAATCTTGCATGAGAATGTTAACTCATGTTGCATATGTTCTGCCTGCATTGTTCTTTTCCCACCTCGAAAGCAAATAAAATCCTGAAAGAAAAGAGAAACATGATGCAGCGTCCTTTTCAGGGTTTCAAAAGTTCTCAAGTAAAAAGAAAAAGTGTGATGCGTTTGCAAACAGAACAACTCTATCCCCACTCATGATTCCAATATTGGTCTCCATCTGTTCACGGCTTCTGCAAAAATCTTCTGATGTGGTGTTCAAGCAGAGATATTGAATCTGACTTTCAAGCCTCTAATATACAGTTTTCAGCTCTCCACTTTGTGGTTAAGCTGTCTCTGGCTTCTGACCATTTCCCTGGATAGTTGTTTCTTTGATGTCTGTCATCATTTTCAGTCTGTTGGGACTGGAGCTACTGACATTGAGACTGTGCAGCCCTGAACTTGTAAATTTTTCTTTGCATGCCTTGGACAAAGAGGGCTGGGAGGGGGTCTAATGACCTTTATTATTCCTTTGCAACCTATAAACCAGGAATACCCCAAACCCTTGTTACTGTAGTTCTCACAAACTATTTTTCTGTCCACAGAATTGTCTACAGAAAGCAGATACTGACAGTGCATTATTGTTCTGGTTTACCAATAGTGGCCAAGGAGGGCTTTGTATTTAAGTGTTTGGGTTGGTGGTGAGAGGGCTGTACTACTGCAACAGGCACTAGGGACTTAAAGGTATCAGAGAATGACTTTCATGTCAGGGATTTTCACCTACTGATGAATCACTTCCAGCTAAAAAGCATTGGGGCCAAGAGAGTGAAATACAAATAGAAAGTCAAGTTGAAGTTAAAATCCAGTGGGTTGTCTAAACGGTGAAAATAACCCTCATAGAATTAGCTGGGAATAGGAACTGTCTAAATGGGATCCCACATCAATCCACTGCATTTGGAAGGAGGGGGGCCCAAATGGCAAAAAGCCTTTGCGGCTTTTCCCAGAGTTTTTTAAAAACAGCAAGGGGAGTGCACATCCCTGCTCATTTGGACAAGCACTTAGATATGAATTGCTTTCCTGTAGGACAGGAAGTGCAAAGCTGATTGGCTGGGCGAGTGCGGGGGTGGGTGGGGCTTGCTCACAGGGCAAGCTCCCCCTGCTGCCATGTTGGATTTTCACCTTAGTGAGCAATCACTAAGGTGATAAAATGTGGTGCTTTTTTTTTAACTTTCCTGTTAAATTGGAAAATTGCTCTAGTGCACCTTAAACTTTTTTTAAGTTCAGCAGTGGCAAATTGAGGTAAGTACAAATGCGAGTAAATCACTCGCAGCCATCATCTTGCATGTGAAACTTATGGGGGCAAAAACACTGATAAGACAAACTGCTGCTGCTTTGAAATGCCACTACTGTGAGGTACTCCATTTCCTCCCCCCCCCCTTGTATAGACATGAAGGTGGGCACATTAGTAGGCAGAAGGAAACACAGACAGCAGGACTAGAAAGACCACAGAAATGGTTGAGAGG
Organism: Gambelia wislizenii; assembly: GCA_030847615.1. Taxonomy (NCBI): domain Eukaryota; kingdom Metazoa; phylum Chordata; class Lepidosauria; order Squamata; family Crotaphytidae; genus Gambelia; species Gambelia wislizenii. The sequence continues at coordinate 36,003,851 of JAUMIR010000003.1, read as the reverse complement.
CTTGTAGGTACAGATGACTTCTGAGTTTGCTTTCCCCCCACCTTCTGAATTTCACCTGCCTTCCCCTGCCATCCTTTGTTCATATTAGGTCATCATATTTTGTTTTTAATTCCTTCATAGACATTTGTATGTATTATATCCAACTGTCTTGATTTGGCTGAGATAGTTCTGATTAATCCTCTGCCATCCCATTTTTTCCAGCTGCTTTTAAAGGTCCCAGTTTCTCTTTCCTTCTTCCACTTTCCCCTTTTGTCCTCAGCTTACTTCAGCTGCTGCAAACTAGTTCAAAATGTAGAAATAATTTGCACGCAGTTAACTCAGCAGAGGAGAGAGGAGAGAAGAGGTGGAATCTTGCCCTTCCCTCTATGCTCAGGCAAAAGCAAACTGCTACAGCCTCCCCTAGCTTGTCTGCACTTCCTCATTAATAACTTTTGTCATCTTGACTGCACTCTGATGTTGCTTGGTCACTTGTGTCCCAGTTTTCATCTGTGAAATGTTGGAGGACATGGTATTTTTCATACACATTTTTCCTAACAAAAGTATTTTTATACATATGTCCTCCCTCCCTTGACTAAATAATCATGGTGCACTAATTTTCAACTAAACATAGTTCAGCTATAGTTGCATTTTTAAATGTGCATATGATTTTTGTGGGTTTTTAAAATGCACATGGCTAAAAAGGTATACATTTGAAAACAGACACAAATACAATTTAGTGAATTTCAGAGAAATGCCTCGTACAGTGTGCATGGTTCATGTAAATTTTATTTCTCTGAATAAAATCCCAAAACCCCAAAATCTGTGAATTTCAGGTAGGACAATAAATACTTTTGCCAAGAATTTTGTTCACAACAAATCTCTTTTCCATCCCTGGTTGTAGTCTCAGAGTAGGTACCACCTCACAACTGCTATTGCAAATAGCCTTTTGAAATTGTCCATCTTCTTTCCTAGCAGGGAAGTGGGTGTGGGATGAGATGGGGTGTTTCCCAGAATTTCCAGTGGGGTGGGAAAAAATTATTTCCCAGTTTCCTGGGATTAAGCTCACCATCATCCATGGCAGCAGTACATCTTCTTTCCTTTTTCCTGCAGTGACCAAAGCAACAATTGTGTGGTATCCAAATAACTGTACTGCATCTGTTCCAATTGCCTAGGCTTAGTCTTCTTCCAAAGCACGGTGGAGGAAACAAGTTAAATAAAGATATTTTGGGAGAAAATTGCAAAGTGCCCTTCTTCTTGAGTGATGAGAGAGGAACAAGACAGACATTTGCTCAGAGAAAATGCCTTCTGAAACATTGTGGCTTAGTTTTATCGGACAGATTAGTATGTAAACATTTCTGTGCAGCATCTCACACATTAGTAAGAAAGCCACTGGAAAGGAAAGCTGGTGTAGGAGAGCTAACAAATCATGGTAGAGAGGGGCCTCATTACAATCACACACACAAACCCGTTGCAAGGCTCACATAGGGCAAGAAGTGATAGCTTCCCACAAAAAATAGTGGAAAAATCTAACATTTTAGTGTAGCTGTGATTTGTTACCCGAATTTCATGTTGGTTCATGGGACCCACTTGTGACACTCAAATTATGATGTTAAATTGAGGAATTTTAATTAGCTCAAAATGTGGCAGCGAGAGGTCATGTAACTGGCAGGATCTTTATACCTGTGTATACCAGCACTAACTGAGGAGACTCCAAGCCAGAACAGAATAAAAATGGTTTTTATTGGAAAATAACCGTGGAACCACTCACACATACACTCATGCTTCAAGCAATGGCACAAGGCTAACAAAGAATTAGGAGGAAGTATTTGGATAGAGGAATAGATTTCAGGGATGATGGGCTATACTTTACCTGTCCAAAGAGCAGAGATTTGTGTAGCAGAGAAAGACTCAGATTTGGATCTGAGGGTCACACAGCAGACTGGCAGAGTGACAAGGTATATGGAGCTGTGTGTACAAGGCTATGATTTGAGGGTATTATTTATACCCAATATTGTACCCTTAAGGGGTGTTTTGAGTGTACAACAATACTTGAGTGAGTTTCCCAGAGTTAAACAATGGAAGCTTCAGCCTTGTTGATTGCTGTTAATAGTTGGGGCATTAAGACTGATGGGTTTGAGGCAAACTTTGCATTGTGGGGAGGCAGAAATGTGAAGGAAGACCTTTGCAGGATAATAGGTGTGCTGGTCACTTTTTTGTTTTTAAAGTATGGCTCATTGCCAGGTGCGTAGCACATTCCACCCCAACTACTGTCTGAAGGGGATTAATTTAATCTCATACTGGATGTGTCTGTTTTGGGGGAATTTCAGAGACAACTTCGTTAGGTCTCTACGTGACCTTTGCTTGAACCCTTCTCTGTATGGCTTGGTCTACAGTGGACCTACGTGGACTATCAATTGCGAATGTATGAATTATTGCCACTCTATTAGAAGGAGAGGGTGTAAGGGCATGTAACATGATTGGGCAAATGCAGGCAAGTCCTCATGTGACAAAAGGACTGCAGCAAAGGCCTGGGGTCCTGCAATTTTGTGTGGCAATTGTTTAGCTTTTGTTCTAAAATTTTAAAAGGTTGCCCCCTGCATCTGCTACATTATCCCCATAATGCAAAGGAGGTGGGTGATTGAAGGGAAGAGCCTACCAACATCCCTGTGGTTAGAATTAGTGGTGTGGCTGAAACAATCTAGGAGAGGCTGCACTAGTTTGCTTTTGCCTGAATCTACAGGGAACAGCAAGCTTCCAACTCCTCTCCTCACAGCAGAGCTAACTGAGTTTTGCACTTTGAACTCAGTTTGAAGAAATTAAAGTAAGTCAAAGACAAAGGAGGAAAGTAGGATGAAGAAAGAGAAACTTGGACATCTTAAAATTGGCTGGAAAAGTGGGATGGCAGAGAATTAATTGGGAATGTCCCTGCCAATTTGGGACAGTTGGAGGGTATGAACATCTGGAAGGCTGTATGATTTCCACACCTCCCTCCTGACATTTTGGGGGCAGGCTGTCAAAGCAAAGAAAAAAATATTTTGGGAGACACCACAGTCAGCCCTATCATTAGGAAGAGTGAGGTGGCCATCTTGTGGCAGATGTAGCAGTCCAGCAGTGTTGTGTTGGGAGGAGAGAGCTACAGCATGGATGCTGAACAGTCTGTTTCACACCATCAAAACTGGTGGCAGAGAACACCAGCATTGAAATAAGATCCCAACAAACAAACAAACAAAGATCCCAAGCTGGAATGGATGGATACCTTTGTATCCTTTCCCTCAGACAGAAAACAATGTTTTGGGCAGGACCTGGCACCAGTGCCTTTCCCTTGTGCAGTAGGATCCAATCCGTAGTTGCACAGAAATGTTGCGCATGTGCAAGTTTTTGGAGTTTTTTTCTGACTCATACTGTCTCTCTCTTCTTCAACAACTTTCTCACACATGCTTCTCATAGGTGTCTTTTCTGGACCAGATTAACTTCTCCCATCCCAATCAGTGTAAAACCACCAGCTGTGTTCCTCCTCATTTATGTTGGTTGATGGTGCTAGCTTGAAATAAGAAGATATTGCTTCCTTCTTGTGGTAGGTATACAGTAATTAAATACACATTTTAGCAGATTTGATCACCAGTTGTTAGAGCTAAATAATCATAAAGTTGAAAGTAAACACACACTTAAGTCTCTCATAACTATGCAGGAAACAATTGCATAGGCTGCATGGGGTAGGTGTGTTGGTTAGCACACTGCTATTTGGCCGAGGGAAATAGGAAGCACAATGCCTTGATTTTAAACGGGGACCAGAGTGAAAGAATATTATTTTTCTAGTGTATTTCAGTGCATATAAAATCAAGATTTCTTTTTGTAAAAGTGAGATTTAAATGAGTATCACTGGAGAATGTTTGCAAAGGGAGTTATTACTTATTAAGATAAGACAGACCAATATGTTCACAAGAGAAAATGATTTGCCACTAGATGGAGCACTTGTGATTCCAAAATGAAGTATAAGGCCATAATTGCTTAAAGCTATTTAGAATGAAGAGGTGGGAAGGTATTCTGCCTATCAATCTCCCACTGCATTGGCAAAAGGGATGTACAGTATTTTTCCAGTCCCCTTGGACAGGGTCAGCTGCACTATGCAACACACACTAGGAAGCTCCTACCAATCTGAGATCTTTTCTGTTGGCCATATCTTTGACCTTCTATATTATTTACAAAATCTCCTAGATGATGCACCATTGATGCGTAAATCTGTGGACAACCTGACCACATCACCATATTGAGTTCTCCCATTCCTATCTATGCTATGAATGAGTTAGCGTAGATAGAGAACTTAGACTTGGCATAGTCTTCACCAGAAGCCAAATGACCCTGTATTTAATTCTTACTACCTTTCTTTTATAATGTCATTGGCTCTGCTGTTGGAATAGATGGGAATTCCGGGGCCTGGAAGTAAAGTCCCCTATACATCCTAGGTATTCACCCATCCTGCATTTCTCTACAGTACATCTTTTCCAAGGTACTTTCTCAGAAATGGAGTTTTCATGCCTTCAAAGAGTCCTTAGTTTCTTTTGCAGCCTGCAGAGCCAGACCTCGTAGGGTTGCCAGAATGAAAACTGGAGACAATTCCTGTTACTTTTAATGGTTGTGCAGAAGAAGGAATTTTAGCAGGTCTTGCTTGTCAGGCAACCAGCTAACAAGCAACACCTGCTGAAATTCCCCCTGCTAAACAACCACTAAAGGTATAAGAACCCTCTTCAGCTTTCACTCTGGCAACGCATAGAATCATAGAATTGTAGAGTTGGAAAAGACCATGAGGGCCAGTCAGTCCAACCCACTGCCATGCAGGAAATCATGATCAAAGCATCCCTGACAGATGGCCATCCAGCCTCTGTTTAAAGACCTCCAAGGAAGACGACCCCACCACACTCCGAGGGAGTGTGTTCCACTGCCGAACAGCTCTTACTGTCAAAAAGTTCCTCCTAATGTTGAGGTGGAATCTCTGTTCCTGGAGCTTGCATCCATTGCTCTGTGTTCCAGTCTCTGGAGCAGCAAAAAACAAGCCTGCACCATCCTCAACATGACACCCCTTCAGATACTTAAACAGGGCTATCATATCACCTCTTAACCGTCTTTTTTCCAGGCTAAACATACCCAGCTCCCTATAAGGCATGGTTTCCAGATCTTTCACCATTTTAGTCTCCCTCCTCTGGACACGCTTCAATTTGTCAATATCCTTTTTAAATTGTTGTGCCCAGAACTGGACACAGTATTCTAGGTGAAGTCTGACCAAGGCAGAATAGAGCAGCACTATTACTTCCCTTGATGTAGACACTATACTTCTCTTGATGCAGCCCAAAATTGCATTGGCCTTTTTAGCTGCCGCATCACACTGTTGACTCCTAGATCCCTTTCGCATGTAGTCTCATTCAGCCAGGTCTCCCCATCCTATATCTATGCATTTCATTTTTCTGCCCTAAGTGCAGTACCTTACATTTCTCCATATTGAATTTCATTTTGTTAGCTTTGGCCCAGCTCTCCAGTCTATCCAGGTCATTTTGAATTTTGATCCTGTCCTCTAGGGTATTAGCTACTCCTCCTAATTAGGTGTCATCTGCAAATTTGATAAGTATGCCCCTAATTCCGTCATTGATAAAGATGTTGAATAGCACTGGGCCCAGGACAGAACCCTGTGGCACCCCACTGGTCACATCTTTCCAAGAGGAAGAGGAACCACTGCTGAGCACCCTTTGGGTTCAGCCGGTCAACCAATTACAAATCCATTTAACAGTTAACTTGTCTACTAGTCCACATTTTATAAGCTTGTTTGCAAGAATGTACTTGTGAATTTTTTTTTCATCCTAATCAAAGTCAGAGCTAAAGTTCCCAAGTTAAAGCAATATGGCAGACAGAGGTGGTTGTGGAAGGTAATATGTTCTCAGCTGCTGGGATGTTCATGTTTTTTAGCCTTCCAATTTGTTAATTAAGTCCATTATAGTGGCTTAGAGTAAAAGATATAAAAACTCTCCTTTTGCCCATGCCCACTATTCTTCACAAGCTGCCTGCATTCGTTCTGTCTATTTATGGGCCTGGCCTATCTGTCTTGGTACAAAAAGTCTTGGGAGATTTTCAGACAGTGTTTAACAGTGTCTACCACAGGATGAGGTCCCGGGAGAGGAACGGCACTCTTGCGCGGCAGGGGGGTCATTTTTTGATGTCACCGTCCCTCTTCTAGGATCCTTCATTGCACATCCGTGAAGCTTTGGAAGCGGCCACACCATATTTTAAGCATGGAAGTTGCCCGTGCTTAAAATATGGCGCGGCCGCTTCCAAAGCTTCACGGACGTGCCACGAAGAATCCCGGAAGAGGGACGGCGGCGTCCAAAAATGACCCCCTGCCGCGCAAGAGCACCGTTCCTCTCCCGGGACCTCATCCCACAGTAGGCACTGTTAAACGCTGTCTGAAAATCTCCTTGCACTCTGTATATGCTTTGTTCGTGAGGTCTGAAATCCTGTTTAGTGCACTGCTTTGGGTTAGTGTAAGGTGCCATGCTGGCTGAGGTTAACCCATGCCCTCCAACATTTCACAGGTGAAAACTGGACCCTGTGAGACCAAGAAACATCAGAATATGGTCAAGCTGGAAAAAGTGATAAATGAGGAGACACAGACAAACTAGGAGAGGTTGCAGCAGTTTGGTCTGGACCCACTAGAAAGAGCAAGATTTTGACTCCTCCTCTCCTTTTCCCCCTGCTGAGTTAACTGAGAGCAAACTACTTTTCACTTTGAACTCAGTTTACACCAATGGAGGTAAGCTGAGGACAAAGGGGAAAAGAGAGAGAAGGAAAAAAGAAACGGGGGCATTTTAAAAGCAGCTTAAAAAGTGGGATGACAGAAGATTAATTGGGACTGTCTCCATGGTGCACACAAGGGGGAGCTGACAGGGCTCTAGCCTGGGGGCCCAGGATTAGGAGGGGGGCCCAGGGTGATATTATTGAAAGTTTTTATTATGTAAATCCATTTAATATTTTTAAAATAAATATAAATATTACTTTGGTGTCATCATTTAAACTGACATTTTAATTTTTATCCTAAATCCTATAGAGCATCTTGCTGTCCTTGGCCTTAGCAGTAGGTAGGGGAGCTGCCAAAGATCCTGGCCTGGAGGCCTGCTTCAGGATGTGGGAGCCATGACTGTCCCTGCCAAATTGGAACAGTGGATGGTATGGTATTCTGGTAGTTGTAGTCTAGCCAAGTGGTTCTTAACCTGTAGTCTGGGGACACCCAGGGGTCCACAATGCCCTCACAGGGAGTCTGTGAAGGCTTGAAGGCTGTTCAACCCACCTTCTACCTGCAGTGGAGTGGCCATGTGACAGGAGAAGACAAAGGCTGTCTGGCTTGGCCTGTGAATTGCAGTTCAATTTGCTCCAACCACAAACTTGGAGGAAGAAGCAGGACAAAAGTCCCCCCCCTCCTCATCGTGCCTCTGAGGGAAGGTTTAATGGATGGCATAATTGGATGATGATGATAATGATGTATTATTGTTATTATTAGCATTTTAAATCTTGGGAGCCCACGGCAACAAAATATATTTAAAGGGGGTCTCTGATAAAGAAAAAGTTAAGAGCCACTGATCTAACCTTTCCCAGCTTTGTATGAGTATGACCTGCCTAAGTATATCTATATCTTAACAGGAAAGAAGGGAGATAACACTACGAAGCAGATTATGTCATGCAAGAAGGCATACATCCATTGTTTGTCCCAATTAGAGCAGGCTCAATGAAACAATGGAATTTTGTCAGTCCACACAAGTTCAATTGATTCAATAGATCCACTGTAGTTAGGCCATAGTGTCCAGGTGAGGAATGGATGATCTGTCATTTGTTTTTTGATTTGTGTAACAGAAGCCCCTAGAGTTGCAATTTCCATCAAGTATTTGAGACCTCATATTTGGATGTGATTCCTAAGAAGCCCTGTTACAAACTATTTAAATGAGGATGTTTTGTTATTTGTTATTTGCATGAAACCATGCTTTTCCATTTGTTTGTTTAGTTCCTTACTAGAGGTTTGAGAATTATAGCAAGACAAAATAGACTGGATATTCAAACTATATGGAAAAGAATCCACAAAATTAAAACAGATCATTCCAAACAGCTCAAGCACTCCACATCTAGTGCACCTCCAAATGACACAAATCATTTAATTTACAACAGCAGTAATTAACCCTTGCCAATTAAGGTGTAATTACTCAGTGACTGAGTGTCTAATTGACACTGATAATTAACTTTTCACACTATTAGGAAAAATGTGATTTAGGGTTGTTGTTTTTTGTGTGCACTGCTGAAGAGGTGGTTTCATTCAAAGTGGACAGAAAGATTGGCTTGTAACAGGTTGTTTGGCTACTTAATAGCTAAAATACAAGAAGAGAGAGTATAAAGAATATGATACAAGATTCATCTTATATTTTAATTTGCATGGTAGGTAACAAGTTGACAATGACCACTGACTTCAAGATCAGATTTCTTATTGTCCTTGATATGCTTACATTGAATGAGATTGCTGTTGGTGGTGGTATGCCTTCTATTGAATGACACTGTGATTCTTCTGTACTTACATGGGGCAGCTAGCATGGTGTAGTGATTAGAGTATAGGAGACTAGGATTGGGTTCAGGCTGGTTCAGATCTCCATTGGGACATGACTGTCATTGTTTGACCTTAGGCCAGTCATTGCTTCTCAGCCTGACTTTCTTCACTGGTTCATTGTGAAGAGAACATGGGTAGTAGTACCATGTATGTTCTCCATCAAGCACCTTATAGGAAAAGCAAGATATAAGTGTAATGAAGACATAAAGGGATAATTTGTTTTTAAAAAATCAAGTTGGCAATCACAGCTGCTCAGCAAGGTTCATAGCTCAATGACATAACACATTATCTGCCCACAGAAGAAGCCAGGAAACAAGTGAGGTGGCTTCCTTGCAAAGTGTAAGGAGCAGGAGAATGATCCAGAGGCTTACTGGAAAATGTAGGGAAATATTGTTTTGCAGAATGATTTAAAGGAAATAAGAGACTCGCTTGCCTGGAACCATCTTTCTAGAGACATGCAAGTAGTGGTCACTGAGTGATCAGCAGCCACAGTTATACCGTTTAGTGGAACTCTTACTAGCTGAGGGGCTAAGAACGTGGCTTCCCTCCTGAGGCAAGAAAGAGAGAGGGAACAATATATCTCCCTTCCCATACTATGCAACCAAGGTTGACTCAGGAACCATGTGATAACACCTTCTAGTATTTTCACTATTGATTATGCTGGTGCTATAATTGTGTAGTGTGAAAGGTCCCCTGCTGGGTTATATAAATCCCATCCCTGAGGCTAATCTTCCTTGTTTGGGCTTGAACTAATTTGATTTTGTTTGGATTGAGCATGACATGCAATACATCCCAAAGCTTGAAACAGTTATTTATTTATTTATTTATTGAGCAATCCAAGCTCCAGGATGGAACAATGCACAACATGTGAAAAGATGCATTTTCCACTGAAGTAGTCCCAACTGTATACATTATTTCTTCTTATTTGTTATAATCAGAGCCAGCTTGAAGCATTTGGCTGCCTGAGGTGGAGTAGTAAATGTCACCTGTTGCCCAGCTGACATATACAATACCAGAGACCTGGAGGAACCCTCACTTGGTCTAATGGTAGTAGGGATGTCTCCAATCATAATTAAGTGCATTTTTTATTTTAAAATGTTTTTATCTAAGAAACAACTGGGTTTCTGAAGTGGTGAATACTATAGTTTCTTCACTCTCTGCAGGTCTTAGATTGTTGGTTCCCCACCCTGTAAAGGATATCCTTAAGATATAGAAATAGTATTTGAGATGACCTGCCAGTTTTCTGAACTGCTGTAATGGTTATACTGTAAAGAAACTCTTGACAATGATGAATAACCTCTGAAACTTCAGAATAGTGGGCTTTGTTTATTTTGCCATCTTGTTGCATTTATGTCAGGTTTTTCACTTGGGGCTACACTTATTCTTTGAAAGCCGAACTGGTTCTCTTGTCATTTAAAATTCTCATCCCCTTTCCGCCTCTTTCCCCCACCCTTGCCCTTCCTTCCTTGTCTGAGGCATTACATAGAAAAATGATGGCTTAAGATGCTACAATTTCCAATTTGGACTTTAACATTGATTATCTGCTACTTCAAACCTTTGAAAAGAACAGGCCAGGCCCCACTTCAGGGCTTTTCTCCAAATAGTTTCCACAAGAAGAGGGTTATTCAGCTCAGTCTGTGTGTGCCTGTGTATTGCATATTTTGAGCCACTTCAGTTCTGTGCTGCTAGGCTGAATTTGTTTCTGTTTGATGGCTGTTACCCTGTAACCATAAAAACTTTTTTGTTTTGGCCAGGAAAGCACACATTTGTTAAAAGTTTAGGGCCACATCCCCAAAATGGCACAACAATGTGAGTATGACCCTGATAATTCAAAAGATGCATTGATAATTCAGAAGATGCATAGCTGTATCACTTGCCTTACATTGTGCAGTGTGTCCTCTAAAAAGGACAAAATGGGAAATGCCAGTTTGCATAAAAAATATGATATGCAAAGATGAAAATCTAGAGACAGAAATAATAATTACGTCTCAGTTTCACAGTCTACCAAGTACTATTGTCTGGAGTTTTCAGCCATCAATGATTCAGATTCTGTCCAAGAATACAAGAATTAGTAAGGGATCATCATATTATGTGGCATATTCCAAGCAGTGTCACTTTTTGTAATTGTGGTATTATAATTCTGTCTATAGGGATTTCATTCAGACATTCATTCAGACTCCATTTGAACACACATAGGAACTGCACTGGTTTTCTTTTCCCATAGGTGCTGAATCTCAGTTTGTAGGTCTCAATATTTCATAATCTTGTATGACGATTATATGAAATACGAAGAATATTTCATAATCTTCATAATCTATGACATGAAATTTCATAGTCCCCAGAAATTGCCACGTCTATAATCCAAACATTATTTTTCTCAATCATATTTATGGCTGACATATTATGTTCTAATTGCTTATCAGTCTAAGGACTTTTTCTGAAGTCTCAAATACACCGCCAGCAGCCTCGTCTCGTTGTGAGGCTGCTGCGCTGCAGGGCGTCACTTTCGGATGACGCTCTCCCCTGCTGGTACTGTTGCGGTACCACGGGGACATTTGAGCATTATATTTCACCTGTTTTTAAGCACGAAAGTTGATCGTGATTAAAAACTGGAGAAATATTTAAATTTAAATATCTTTATTTAAATCCCACCTCTGCTGTGTTAGCTAGGAAAGAGTTACCAGTACAAACAGCATCTGAGGAACAGAGAAGTTCCAGAAGCTTTCTCCAAATAGAAACTGTTCTATCATGAACATTTAAAATGCAATGTTTCCAGGCCTCAAAGTTTGCAACAAAATCATCATAGGGCCTGCAATAGCTGTTGGTTTCCATGTTAGTTAGGAAACCTGTTGGTTTCCATGTTAGTTAGGTGGTGAATCTGTTCTGAGTTTTAGTCCAAACTTTAAATGAGCTATTCTGGGTGTTTAACATAATTTGGGGATAGGGTTCAGCACCTTGGATAAATTAAGGCTCTGAGCCACCCTAATTGCAAATGATAGGTGCCAAAGAGCCTCTCTGAAGTGCTTGGGTGTGCTTCTCAAGGCTACATGTTAGTGCAAATTCTGTAATATTTGGCTACAATTCAACACTTCAGCAAATTAACAATGCTTAGATCTCTTGATTCTGAGAGACTTTGTACTTCATTCTTTTGGGCAGAAACATATCTATTTTGCTTAAATAAATGTTATCTGGAATTCTCACACATCATTGCAGCATGCTTAATGAAAGAACATCACATGGAATATATTTTCCCCATAATCATTCTGCCTGGCTACCACAGTCTTTTTAAGAGATAAAAGATGGATGTTCATGTTTGGAGACAACCCATTTCTCCACTTGACCTAGTTTCTCAGCTCACCAAGTCACACATGCAAAAATATCCAACAATCAAATCTACATAACCTTGCTTATAAATTTAAAATGAATTGCTTCCCTAGGTCTTCTTCAGGAACACCCCACTCCTTTTAACATAAGATCATTTCACCTCATTGGAATTAGCACAAGAGGAAAACAAACACAAAGAAATGGATTGAAGATGCAGATTAAGTTGCTAGATTCAAGCATGCTGAGATGCAAGGAAGTCTCTCTCTCTCTCTTTTAATCACAATTGGCTCTGAGGCAACAACTTTTACTCATCCACCCTGAACAAACAAAAAATGCACTTTGTGTGGAGAAGTGGAGCCAAATTGCACAGCCATGGGAATAAACCCAGAGGGTGAATGGCATGGCAATTTAAAATAACGCAACATTGCATTTGAGGTTCAGCCCAAAGGATTAATAGCTTCTTCTGATAAAAATGTGGTAATTAATACCTCTGTGGTTTATTACAAGGACCTCTACTCATGCTCTGGAGAAGCGGGCCTGGATAGTTTGTGGAACAGTTTGATTTTGGGTGTTTATGGAAGAGAAGATGCAGGAACTCTGGGAAAGAGATTTTCCCAGGAAAAAATGTGATTTTACCTGAAGGTAAAAATCCCCAGGAGAAACACCATATGGAATTCATATTTGGTTTGTTGTGCTCAAATGCAGATAAAGTTACTGGAACAGTACACAGCGATTGGCAACAATTGTGGTGTTATGTAATGGCTACACAGAGCTAATCTAGTAATGGGCAAAAGCTGGTGGCCAATCTTCATCCTTCCATTTAATCCTTTTAACTGCCAAAGTGTAGCAACATATTTCTAGGTGGTAAATGGCCCCAGATTAGGTTGCTCAATTATTTTCAGCCAGGTCCTTTTGCTCAATAGTCTCCTTTACTTTGGGTCTTTGGGTCTTCAAGCTTCACAAATGATGGAAATCAGAAATTGGAATGGGGAACAAGAAACTTTCTTTGTGTTTTGTTTGGCTGGTTAATTTATAAACCACCCTTTGGTACAAGACTGCAAGACTTTGTACCTCTTACAATGATAAAACAAATATTAAAACTCAAATGAAAAATGCCCAACCACTGAGCAGCCTTTATAAAATCAAATTGGCAAAATCTGGCAAAAGCATAAAAAAGCAGCTAAGATCAGATATAAAACAGGCTGCAATGCCTAGGTTATTATTTATTTATTTAGAAGAAGTACTGACAGGTACTGAAAAGTATCAGAACTGGTGTTGGCTGATCTTCTCAAGCATCTTATATGCAGAGCACCCATAACCAAGAAGGCCCTTCCAAAAAAGGCATTGTGTAAACAAGTTTGATTCCAGCAGGCTCCAAGGTTCATTCAACCTTCCATCCTTTCGTAGGTCAGTAAATTGAGTACCTAGCTTGTGGGGGCAATTAGCTAACGCACATTGGAAACTGCTTAATGTAATGTAGATGTGTAAATAGCTATTGCTTAAAACAATTTGTAAGCCGCTCTGATAGCCTTGTGGCTGAAGAACGGGGTATAAATAACTAAAATAAAATAAATAAATAAATAAATAATAAAGTGGCATATCTTAAGCTGTTGCTCTAGGTTTGGTCTTACTCAGTGTTCCCCACAACTGCTTCTATCCATAAAATTACACATGGGACACCTTAGTTCCTATTATCAGTTGCTATCATTTATAGCAGGTGTGTCAGGATCAGTCCCTTTGCTCCTGCTATATTCATTGGTTTCCCTGGGGCTTTGATGTAGAATGTGCATAGCAGTTTCTGTGAGGGTGAAATGAAGTATGTGTAACTGTCTGGGTTGTGCTTGGCAAAACAGATAACCAGGCACCTGCAATTAATGCTTCTAGCCTCAAGGTTAGAGACTCTGGGAAAATATTAAGTTTTGTTTTAATGAATGCTTGTGTCAGTGGATGATGGAGAACCAATAGCTGTGCAGTCCGCCAGATTTTGTTGATTGTAAAATGCTTTTAACTTAGATTGTAACCATTAGGACTTCAGTCTCAACAACATGTTTGTATCACATGATTCTTGGATTTCTGGCAATAAAGTTTTCTGATGAAACCTGAAGCTTGTGCTCTATGAGTCTGGGAACACTGGTACCTGACAAGGTGTCATACAGGGACAGGCTGTATCCTTATTATGAGACTGCATTCTCTGCTGCTTAATATCAGCCTTTGGGCTTTCTATACATTTATCATTAGCTATTTTTGTTTGTTTGGGAGCTACGATCATCATCCTAGAACTCTGGAAACTGGAGTAGATAAACTGGTTGAGAAGAGGTCAAAATGAGTTAGTAACTCAAAGATGCCACTGTGCACTGCGTTGTCACTAGGGTTCCCTGATCTCAGGGTCATGATGGGGCGGGGGCTCATGATGAGAGCACTGTGTTGATTTTTTCCCCTTGTGTGTTGCCTCTCCTGAAGCTGCAGATTGAATCAGAGCAACTGAGGATTGTAGATTTTGTGGTCTTTCCTCTTGGTCTTAACTTTCCGGGTTCTGTTCTCACCTTCCACAGTCGACCCTAAATGATTGAAGTCACAATACAATTTCCTTTCTTGGTTAAAGAAACATGTAATTGCAACATGTTTAAGGAAAAAAAATCAGGTACTAATATCTTCCTTCTTTGGAGATTATCAGACGTGGCAAAAACCACATCAGAAGAATGTGACAAGAACAGAAATGGGCAAATTATCAGATGACAATATCCTTCAGTGTTCTGGGGTCATAGCGCAGGCGTGAATAAGGTGTCCCTTTTTGTTGGTGGCTTAGCCCCATCAATAAAATGTGAAGCCTAATCTGCACCATCGCTACGCCCCAGGGATGGCTGAGGATATGGGTCTCTGATAATGTCACCCTTTCTATTCTCATCATGTTCTTCTGACACAGTTTCGCATCAGTTTTTTTGCCACGTTTCCCCACATCTGATAATCTCCATAAGCTCTGCTTAGGCTCTTGAGTCTATTCATTTTTAAATCTTAATTTCACTTCTCTCTTCTCTTTCTCTCAACCCTCCGCATTCACCCCTCTCTCTTACACACACATACATACACAAACATACACATCCTCTTTCTGTCGGGACACCAAGTCAAACAGCTGATAAGACAGCCCGGCTCGACAACAACTCAGTTGCAAGCACAGTACCTGGGTTTGTCAGTAGCAGTCCTAGAGGGTCAGGAGTCCAGAGAGAGCGAAGAACAGAGAGGCAGTCCAAGGTCAAAAGGATTCTGGCAGGTGGATCAACGAAGACAGTCCAAGGTCAAGATATCCAAGGTTTCAAGAGAGCAAGGTTCCAAGAGCCAGGAGAGTCAAAGGCATAGGCGTCCTCCAGGAAACACAGACAGCCTGAGACAAGGAATTCAGCATCCCCCAGCTGCTTATGTTGGCCCAGCTCCCACTCACAGCTGCTGGGTGATTGATGAGCATCTCTCTCTTAATCTCCGGGAATGATGAAGCCACGCCCTCTCTGTTCTTCTTTGGCTAAAGGTAGGTACCTGCTCTTCTACCTCTTGCTGTTGCTCCACTATGTCTCCCAGGCTTGGACCCTGTGCTGGGGGAGGGCTAGGCTGCTGAGCCCTGGGTTCTTCAGGGCTAGACTCAGACTCAGCCAGCTCTTCTGCAACTGGCTCAGCCTCCTCGCCTTCTGAGTCCTCAGAGTCATGGCTGACCATGACACTTTCTCCTGTTCACTCTCCCTGCAACTCCTACCTACACTCATCTACTCCCTCATTACCTGGTCCTCTTTATCTTGTTATAGCAGTAGCAATAGCATTTATATTTCTATACCACTTATCAGTGCAAAGGACTCCCTAAGCAATTTACAATATGTTAGCTAACTGCCCCCAACAAGCTGGGTACTTGTTTTACTGACCTATGGAAGGATGGAAGGCTGAGTCAAACTTGGAGCCCTGTAGGATCAAACTCACAACATTGTGGCTGCAGTACCGACATTTAACCACTGCACTTGCAGGCCTCCTATGCTCCTATGTTGTTTATTTACACTGGCAAAAAAAACCCACGTATACACCTCGTATTCACCGCACAGTTGCCACACAATATTCCTTCATCAGGGTTTTTGTAGGAAAATCAGGGTCTAACAGATTTGCAGTTTGTTCCTCATTTCAGGGGAAACCCCAGATTATTGGCCATGTGTCAGTGGCGGATTGGCTTTGGTGCGAACCCAGGGGCAGGGCTTCCAGTGGACAGGACTCTGTTCTGCCACTGTGCAGGGTTTTGTTTATTTGTTTTCTCAGATTGTGTGCATGTCTGTCTAACTGTATTTCCACTTATCCAGTAATACAGTACTCTGGGACTATGTATATTCACATGTACAGGCTAACAGGAAAAAACAACAATAGAGTAGCCCCAGCCATGTGGCTGGAAATAATGTGATGTATGTGACACGTGATCAATGTAAGACCACCCTTTTACACTGATGTGAATTTGCCTATGATTACAGTGTGGCAGGATACTCTGATCTTCCATCAGACAAGCCCCGGTAAGTGTGGCATTTGTGGGGGTGCTGCGGATCAAAAACATCTTCGTCGGTTTCCTACCAGTGTAAACAAGCTCCTAATTTTTCCTTCTTTCCCCTCAACTCTTTGATAAACTTCTCCCTCCCTCATTCACTTTCTCATCCTTTCATCCCTACCCACAGCCCATAGCTGGATATGTCCTCCTCCCTCCCTTCAGCTCTCAGCTGCACTCATCTTCTCCTTCCTCTACACAACCTTCCTCTATCTTGTTCTATTTCATTCTCCTTGCTCCCTAGTTCTCCTGGCTACATCTCCCCAGTTCTCCCTTTTCCCCATCCATTTGTTCCTCATTCTCATCTTTCCCCCCTTTCTATCTTTTCCTTCTCCTTCCTTCTCTCCCCTCTTTCTCTAAGTCTTTCTTCCCTTGCCAAAGAAAACAACATTCTCACCATATTAAAGTTGTACAGTAAGTCTAATTAAATCCAATATGGCTTGCTTCTGAATAGACATGTAGAGTAGATAGGATTATCCTGTTGGATTATCCCCATCATGTTCCTGTCACTAAAATATTTGGCGATAATTACGACTATTATTTTGTGCATCAGGGAGGATTCCATAATCTGATGGTTTAAAAACAAAAAAGAAAATGTGGTCAGTGAGAGTCACTGGTTAACTTTATTTACTGATTTATTAAAGTGTGCATCTATCACCTCTCATCCCCCCTAGAGCCCCAAGGCAGTATAAAACAGGAAAAATAACCCATTTTAAATGCCCACAAATAAAAACATTTGAAAGCGACTGAAGCAGTTTAAAAATCACAGAGTTAATCACATGTAGAACAGACACTCAGCCTTTAAGGACCAAAGATCATATGAAGCAACACTTAGCTGCCTGCCAAACATTCAGCAGGGATGGAACCAGGATGCCTTTTCTAGAGAGGGAGTTCCGCAGTCAGGAACAGAGAAAACCCTGCCAAATGTTCTCACTAGGGATGTAAACCCTTGACTATTTCATCTTTCTATGTGAGCACAAATAATTATGGTAGTTTGCTTCCTGCTGTGGGAGAAAATGAATACTCCTCAGCAGTATTATCTTCATATTCAAATGGACCAAAGTGCTGCAGAGGAATTCTCTCTCTCTCTCTCTCTCTCTCTCTCTCTCTCTGGCTTTTCTGGGTGTTGGGGGGGTCCCTGTTTTCAGTGCAGAAAACAGTTTTTTTTTCTGTACAGAAAAAAATTGTTCACTGTACAGAAAAGAGGTTGTTGTAAAAAAACACACACTTGTTTTTCACCATAGAATAATTCCTCCACAATATTTTGGGACACTGAATACCAGGAGAAAACTGGCACAAAATTCTTGCTGGTCCATTGTTCTTTCTGATGGGGCTTCCTGACTATCTGATGGGGCTTCCTGACATTTTCAACCTAGGAATGAATAATTACGAATAGTCTTTCCATCCCTTTTCCAAGCAAAAGTTACTTTGATTGCACTACAACTCCCATGTCTTGCAATTAGTGCATGCAAAGATATTAAAAACAGAGCTGGGACTTTGGCTTCTTTTGTTCACCACTGGCTACACTAAACAACGTCTGAAGGGCCACATGTGTACATGCATCTGCTGAGGGAGTAAGAAGCTGAGGAAGTGCAAAGCCAGAAAATGGTTTAAGAGGCTGGAAGAACTGTTATGGGAATAAATAAATCAATACATCTCAATATTGAAAGAGATTTTGTATTAGAGTCCAACAGCTAGACAATCTTCAAATGAGACAACAATTTGATAAGTGTCCGTTTAGAGGGCTAATGACACCAGAGGTCTATTTTCTTGTTAGGCAATCATTTTCATTTCACTGCAACATATTTCCAATGAAATATGGGATCACAGTCTAAATACTGAAAATATTCAGATACAACTTGGATCAAGTATTATGTTCCTATTCTATGGTTTACAATTCTTCTTGTTTTTCTCTACATTATCTTCTAACACTAACTCTAGAAAATGCAGCTGAAGTCAACCATATTTTCCATTTAATACCCTTTTTTTGATGCTTTAATTTCTGTATCTCTTTATTTGTATTATTGGAAGATATCATCGGGGCACGGAAGGTACACAAGCCCATGTCTAATTAACAGTAATATTTATATTTTAAAGGATCAATGCTGGCTCTTGACCTCAGTGTACAATATAAACTATTACTGCATCACTAAATATGAAATGAACTATAATACATTTGAGAGGCAAACCACTTATATTGAACCCAGTTAATACAGAAGATGATCTTTTATTCTATCAAATGAAAGTGGTGTGGTTCCATTTAAATACTACAAATAAATGAAGGGTGCATTGAAAGGTTTTTCCATAGTTAATTTACTGAAGAGCACCGAGGAGGCTAACCAGGCCCTTCAATATTCATTATCCTTTCCAAGGAAGAAAAACAAATGTTTCAAACTGAGACACCTATGCAACCTGAACCTATGATGAAAATAGCTCACTAATGTATGCCAAATATAGTGCTTACAGTATATACAAGAAACTATAAATTTTACTGGTAAGAGAAAGGCAGACTACAAAGCATAATAAAGAGAATTTTATTTCAGTTATACGATGCCACCTGGTAAGTTTATCACAGGCATTGGGATCATAATATTGAACACACTGAGTACTCAAAAGCTAGCATTTGCTCAAGGGCATGAGAAAACCTTTTGATTCATGGATTCCCCCCCCCCCCATGGAGTAATAACAAACTTATGCAGTTTTATTGACAGAATTAGGATTACTCATGAGTAGTTTGTCATTGGCTGAAATAATTTGGCTAAATAGGTAATAATTTCACCTTTATTCAGTTAATAATTTTGTTGTCTATCAGATACACAATACACACAACACACACACTTCCTGCTAAATCTTCTTAGAGTCTCCATGCTTTAAATCTCTGTTGTCTTGTTGTACTGTATCTTTTCATTATCTACCAAGGGGGTTGGGAAATTAATTCCAGATCATTATAGGGTCTAATGTGGATATTTCCACAAGCTATTTCCTATACTGGGACCACTGTGCTCAGAATCAGCCTTACTAGAATAGGTGATCATTCCAAGCTAGCTGTGGTGACTCCCAGAAATGGCCTCCAGATAAAGGAAGGACATCCACTCCAGGAGCTAGTTCCAGTATCTCAAGAATGATGTCCTATTGTTGATTTGGCAGGGAAATCATTTTCCCAAATGGCTTAATAGCAAGGCTCAGCTAATATGATCACTGACGTCATTCTGCCATTACGTAAACATGCTTTTATACTAACAGGTATTAAGGCTTGACTTACCAGTTGCTGAAGTAGCTGTTAACTCATAGGTGCTGTTTATTTCTTAACTGTATTGATGTTATCTTAACTGTTTTTCATTTCTATTTTGATTAAACAATACCATAATGTTATATTTTTAATTGTTTTGTTAACTGTCATGAGTACCATCTATGGCAGAAGGCAGGCTATACTATTATAGGCTACATCTAACATCATACAAATGGACTTCATGGGAAAGGATCTCCTCTTTTACTTTTCCCAGTGTCCCTGCCCCCCCCCCAGATTTGCTCTGGAATATTTGGGGGGGGGGCGTTGGACCAGATTTGGGCAGTACAGAGGTCTGCAGAGGGAGTAGGAATCTGTTCCTTCATAGATTTTCCTTCCACTGGCAGATGGACACCACTGGATACAAACATACATGAAATGACATCTCAGTCCAGATGGTAATTTTCTGGTATTTGGTGGCACCGGTTACTTCCTTTCCTTAGTTTTCACAGCATATATTAATGATACATCCAAACTCCCCCCTCCCTTGCACCCTTCACACAATTGTGCAGAGACTACTGCAGTACCCATGCTATCTGAGCTCCATGAAATACAATGTCTGAGAGGATCCATATTTTACCTTTTGTGGAGAAAGGAGGTGAGTGCCTAATGTAGAAAACGGGCATTTTAGCCCAGTTTAGTGTGCCCATACCTGGAGGGGAGGTGACTTTCCTTTCCCAGTCTATTAATAAATAAATCTTACTGCTTCTCCTGTGATTCCACTAGGAATCAATATTATCACTTACCAGCATCAAAGTCCACTCCCCCGCTAGGGTGTGAAATGGCTATATATCTACTGTGCTTTGAACTATTAATCATGTATTAGTATCACTGACCATTTCAGGCAATCTACTGGTGTGGGAATCTTGTGGCATGGTTGCTGCAGAAATCACAGCTAAAGGGAGAAAAGGGCCTCTAGACCCACCATGAGAGAGATGGATTTGATAATATGAATAAAATGTGAGAGGCTGAGACTACTATCCTGACAAATATATTCTTGGTGACAGACCTAGGTTTGCTTTTGAGTAATGTGTGAAACAACCATCCTGAAGAAATATGGAATTCCCAGAGCTTGTAAGCGTTACTTTTTTGAATTGTAGTCAAAAAAGTAACTCTTCCAAGCTCTGGGAATTATTACATGTCACACTGAATGCTAAAAACAAGGAATCATATGCAACATAATTTATAATGCAAACTTGCCCTTAGACATAGTTGGCCTCACCATAATAAAAGCATTTGTGGTGAACTAAACATTGTAATGAGATCTTAGTACTAAGAAACCAAATAGGCCACTGTTGAGAAAGGATCTAAATAATAATTGACAAAGAAAGTAATTTCATCTCTCTCTCTCTTTCTTTCTCTCTCTCTCTCTAATGCACTAAAGGTTTGTCATCAATAACATACTCCTAATTAACTGTAAGTTTAAAAGTTTTTTTTCCCTTACCACATGGGTAAGCAATCTCTTGGAGTAATATAAAGGTTGTCAATTATTCTTTTATGTTCAAAACCCCCTATATTGTACTGTAGGTCAATGAAAAGCCACAAAAGGTGAAAATTGTTCAATACTCATGGCCTAAGGTCTGCAGAAATTTCCATAATATAAAAATGGATTCTACTGGGACAGGAATGCTAAGCTACAATGCTACTCCAGGCTATCAGTGTTATGTTGCCTTGTGTGCTATAAACATTTCTAATGAATCTTCTTTTTTTCAAGATGGATTTTTTTTTTAAGAAAAAGAGAGGAAGAAAAACAAACATACTGTAACTTTGGCAATGAAAGCACTGTGCCTGCAATATAAGTCCAGCCATAAAAGTAGCTGCATTTTTTCAGAAAAGGGGTTTCATGATGGGAAGCAGAGTCTGGGAGCAACATTTAAAATAATGAACTGCTTATAAATAGTTACTTTTCCCCTATTAAAAACTAGATTACATTAATATTGTAACTTAATGAGGCATAACTTCACTCTGTTTCTGTGTAACTTCTACATTACCTTTGTTAGTGAATCTGAGCATACTGTTAAGGGAATGGTATATTGAACTCACTGATATATTAAAATTCTGTCCTATTTTCTCTCTCTCTTTCTGTGCATGTTTAATGATGCTTTATGCTACATGGGGATGCTTTGTACCACAGTACCAAATTGCTTATATCATTCAGATTATTTTCAAAGTAACTGAAAGTCACAGCTCAAGCTATTTTTATGAACCAAGAAAGCAATGGTTTGCAAAAAAACAAAACAAAAAACCATAACTACAGTATATCTAACCATGTTGGGCCTTTGAATGATACATATAGTTGTACTTAATTAGCTTAATGACTTGTTATGCTTCTTAAAAAAACATATGGGCACTAGGGTTTCCCATCCCAGGCCTTGAGATTTCAGGAGCAAAACCAGAGACCAAGGGATGGCCACTGATAATGTCACCAGTGGCCGTCCGTGTGATGTCACAGCTAGTAGCTCCTGGTGATGACATTAGGTATGATACGGCCAGCACATCAACCACACTTGTTTAGATCATGTCATTCAAGTAAGAGAAAATACCTACAAGGTCTAACAGATTTCCATGTGCAATGAGCCCTGATGGTGCATTGTTTAAATGCTGGTACTGCAGCCGCAACGTTGTGATATTAATCCAAAGGGCTCCAAGGTTCATTGAGCCTTCTACCCTTTTGGTAAAATGAATACCTGGCTTGTGGGGACAATTAGCTAACACATATTGTAAACCACTTAGAGAGTGCCTAGCACACTATAAAGTGGTGTAGATGTGTAAGTGCTATTGCTAAAACAATTTGTAAGCTGCTCTGAGAGCCTTTATGGCTGAAGAGGGGGGTATAAATACTCTAATAAATAAAATAAAATAAAATAAAATATTAGCACTGACTGGAGAAAAATTTTTCTCTCAAGCTGTGTTTTCAGCACTTTCTCAAGCACTGATTTTAACAAATGGGAGTAATAGTCCCAACAATGAAACTTTGTGAAGCAAAAATAAAAAAAAAATTAAAAATCCAAACTTTCTTTTTAATGGGTTTCTTCTCTTAATTAATTCCCCTTCATTGGCCACATTTCCTCTTTTCTATAGTGATGTGATGGAATCCTCCCTAATCCCCAAAATAATAAGAATTTTACTAATAATCAATACATTTTGCGGAGGAGATTACAATGATGGATGACAATGGATGTTGTTGTTGATGATGATGATGATGACAATAATAAGTGAGAGACCCTACAGAGAAATAGAGATCAACAGAGCCATCCTATCTATGCATGTCTATTCAGAAGCAAGGCCAGGTTGCCTTTAATGGGTCTTACGGCTTTAAAACACTGAGAATCAAACATATTCTACTCAAGTTTTCAATATTTTGGGGAGCTGGAAAATCAGAAGGTGAGAGAAGGAGAAGGAAGGTGATGAGTGTAGCTAGGAGAAATGGGGGTAGAAGGAGAAAATTAATGAGAAAAAGAGAAAGAAGGCTAGGGAATGAGGGAGAGAGAGATGTGCAACTTGGAAATTTGAGAATGGGATGAAAGAGATAGAAGATGGAAAAAGAAAACTTTTATCATGAGTTGGGGGTGGGGAGCAAGAAAGAGAATAAGAAAGAGAGAAAAGTGAAACCAAGAATTAGAAAAGAATCAAGTGCCTAAGCAGTGCTGAAAAAGAAAGACGTGCATACCACACTTTCTGCTAATCCTGGTACAACCCACATGCACCTCATACCAGAAGGAAATTCTGTTGCAATGACAACCATTTAAGGTAGGTGAGGAAAGTGAGAGCCAAACTAAGAAATTTTATAATAGGGTAAGAAAAGCCACAATGCGGCAATTCTCTAGTCTGATATCAGCAACTCCTGAGACAATGAACCTTCAAACAACTCAGTATTTCCCCAGGCTGACCATCCCTGTCTTCTGAGTCTTGGTGCCAGCCAAGGTATGAGCAACAGTGAAAGGGAGGGAAGGAGGATGCCAAACTCTGGAGACCTGGAGAGCCTACAGCAGCTACTCCAGAGCAGCCTGTAGTAGGAGGAGCATCTCTCTGGCTTTTCTTCACAAACAAAGATTCAGGAAGGACTCATCCCGCGCTTTCTGCAAGCGTGCTGATGACTGAAAAGGCCAATCCGAGATAAACAAGTCCGGTTGCAGAAAGCACAGCAGAGGGTCTCCTTGGGTGATGTTTCCGGGTTGTGATTCTTTCTGCGTTGTCATTTCTCTTCAAGACTTGTTCGGCGTGAGTTCTCAAATAAGGCTGCAGCATTGTGGATAGTGCATCTCCATGCCTCCCGATGTGAGGCCAGGGTGGGCCATTGTTGGTGATCAATTTGGCCGAGCCTGAGATGTTGCTTCAGGGAGTCCTTGTATCACTTTTTTGGAGCGCCCCTCTTATGCTGATTCGTGGCAAGTTCACCGTAGAGTACTGTTTAGGGGAGGCAATGGACCCCCATCCTAGAAATGTGCCCTGCCCAGCACAGCTGTGTTCTCAATATCATGGCCTCAATGCTGGTGATCCCTGCTTGCTCAAGGACAGCAATATTCATCACATAGTTAGTCCAGTGTATATTTAGGATTGTGCGTAGACAGCGCTGATGAAAGTGTTCGAGGAGTCGTAGGTGGTGGCGATAGGTGATCCATGTTTCAGACCCATAAAGGAGAATAGAGAGTACAATGGCTCTATACACACTGATTTTTGGGCTTCACCTCAGGTGTTTAATACTCCAGACTCTTTTGTAAAGTCTTCCAAATGCGCTACATGCCTTTGCTAATCTGTGATCGATCTCTTTGTCAATCTTGGCATCTGAGGAGATGATGCTTCCCAGGTAGGTGAACTGCTGAACGGACTTGAGCACAGATTTGCCAGCGGCAATGTGGGGATGGTGGTGTTCATCCTGTGGTGCCGGCTGGTAGAGAACTTCCATTTTCTTCAGGTTGACTTCCAGCCCAAACAGCTCTGTAGCTCTTGTGAAGCAGGATGTTAGGCACTGCAGAGCTGCTTCTGTGTGGACAACAAAGGCAGCATCATCAGCGACGAGCAGCTCATGGACTAGAAAGTTTAGAGTCTTAGTGCGAGCCCTCAGATGGCTTAAGTTAAACAAGCTACCATCAGTACAGTAACCTATATAGATGCCATCTTCTTCTTCAAGCTCTGCCATAGCCCTTTGGAGCATCATGCTGAAGAAGACTGTAAATAAAGTTGGAGCAAGAACACAACCTTGCTTCACTCCATTAGTTATTAGAAAGGGCTCTGAAAGAGCCTGACCATATCTGACTTGACAGCGCTGGCCCTCGTGTAGCAAGATAATCAGTTTAAGGAATTTGGGAGGGACATCCTGTCTTTCCAGGATCTGCCACAGACCTTTTCTACTCACAGTGTCAAAGGCTTTGGTGAGGTCGACAAATGTTACATAGAGACCCTTGTTCTGCTCTCCACATTTCTCTTGCAGTTTGGCACCCGTTGCCATTCCCGCCACTGGGAGCCATCCTGGGGGTGAAAGGAGAAGGAAGGGAGAACTACTACTCCTCTCCCTTTGCTCCCCCCTGTCACCATTGCCACGACTGAGAGCCCTCCTGTGGGAAGGGAGGGGGCAGGCTAGATCCCTCTTCCCCCATTCCTGGGGGTGCTCAGGAAACGGAGCTCTTTCGAGTGAAGGGTGGGAGCAGATCACTCCTTCCCCTCCCCCCACCATCACCATCTACCCCCCACAACCAAAGCTCTCCTGGGGGAAGGGAGGGGGCAGGATATCCTTCCTCCCCCATTCTTCCCCCACCATCACCCCCACACTGCAAACCGAGCTGTCCTGGGGGAAGGGAGGGACAGGCTAGATCACTCTTCCCCCCTCCCTTCCCCCCCATCATAGCCATCACCTCCCCATGACTGGAGCTCTCTCAGGGGAAGGAAGGGAGCAGGAGATCCCTCCTCCCCACTCCCTTCCCCCCACCATTACCAATCATGGATAATTGAATCAATGCTTGGCGAATTAGCAGATGTGGGGGTGCTACTGTAGCTGCATCTGCTTTCTAAAAGTATTTTAGAGGCTAGAATATGATGTGAGAGTAAATGGATATTCTTTATCTGTTTCTTACATTTATAGCCTGATTTTCCTCCAGGGATTCAGACTAGCATACATGGTAATTGCCTTCACCATTTTATCCTCAGAATAAATAATCCAGGTGGATTAGCCTGATAGTGGGTGACTGTCCCACAATTACCCAGTGAGCTCCATAGCTGACTAAAATTTTGAACCCAGTACTCCTAGTGTGGTCTAGCAAAACCACTACACCACGGAGGTTTTGGACATCATCCCACCCCAGTCACTAATACAGTATTGTACCAACACTTTAAACTGTTTCTTTTTGTCTTTGAACAAACATTATCTTTCTTATCTTCCTCCCAGCTTGCTGTATAAAAGGAGGTTGTTGGGGTTTTTTCCAAACACATCCCCAAAGGAAAGTTTATCAGTGAATGCTGACAATTCCTCTTTAGTTTAAATTAATTAAATGACACAGTTTTCTATTGTATGAAATCAATGAGAATCATTCTACATTGTATAGTGCACAGAGTTATTAGGAATGGTGATCTTTCCAGAAGAGTATTAGGAGGGGAAATGTACCAGAGGTTGGTAGAACATGTTCTTTAGAGTACCTGGGAATATATTGTAACTCCTCATTAGCAGTAGAGAACTGTAATTCATCTTGGTTTAATAACAAACATGAGAAATACATAATCTGTAGTCATGTGCAACATATGTGTAACTTAAATATTGACTATCACTTCATCTAAACAATGTGTTAGCTGCCAACATTTGTGCACCATGTTATCAGAAAAGAAACAATGAACTGCTTTCAATGGGCAACTTTGTGAATATTCATGTGAACTGTTTTACCTTATTAATGTGTTCAGTCTGGGCTCAGCTAGTTACAAGATGTGATTTCTACATGATTAGCAAGGCTGAACCAATATTACTGCCTTGTTTTTCGTTAGTGTTTTGGGCAATACCAATAAACCTTTCCTCTTTTTATGGTGTGTGTGTGTGTGTGAGAGAGAGAGAGAGAGAGAGAGAGACAAAACACTGGGGTATGTTTCCTTTCCCAGTGTGCTGATTGGCTGCTTAGGAAATATACCCAACCTATCTTCTCACTCCTTCAGCCAGTCACCACCCACATACAAATTCCCCTCTCCACTTCACAATCCACTCCTGCCACTCAATTTGCATCTATACCCCCAGCCTCACAAGGGCCCCTCCCTCCTCTCACTCCCTCAGCCACTCACCACCCACATGTAAAAACAATATTTTTCCTAAAATAATAGTGTGTAGCTGAACCATGTAAAAAACCACATGTAAAACACTGAAATATTTTCCCCACAATAATAGCATGTAGCTGAACCATGTGAACCTTTCAAATCCACTATAACATCGTATGTTATGCTTGGTACAACTATATATATTCAGTTAAGATTTTCTTACTTACTTACTCTTTCTTCCTGTCAATGATATCTATCATACATGCAAATCTAAGTTATCAGGAAGAAGGAAACTGAGAATTGAGAGTTAAAACAGCAGCTAAGAAACCAATGGCACAAACCAGGGTTCATTTTTTAAAAAAAGTTTGACATTCTTGCTTTATGAATGCTTTTTCCAAGAGAAAATTTTGACCCAACAAAATAACTAATTGCAACCTGAAAATTAGAAGTGGAGAACATTTGATGGAGTTGAACATAATATAGATTCCCCCCTTCTGGTCTGTTCTTTCCAAGAGCAGCTTAAAATGGAAGGCATTTCAGCTCGCTCTCTTTCTGCTAGTATTCATGACAGTATTCAGATTATGCATACTATCTGGAAAGAAAAAGCAGATAAATAAATTTCAACAAATAGTATCTTAAGTAGCTTTTTTCAGTTCATATCACTGAGATACATATTCCAAAACACTATATATGCTTTGATGTGTAAAGTGAGTTTGACTATTATCGTGACCTTGCTTGTTTACCTCAATGGAGCAACACATAAAAAAAAGAATGTGTGATGTTTCTTACCACTGAAGTGAGTAAGGCAGCTCTTTCAAGCAGTGTTAAGCACCATTTGTACATATATTCCCCTTTTCATGAAATGTCTTTATGATGGACTCCTGCAAAAGCCTGGACAAGCTAAGTAACTATTCAAATAACTCCCAAGTAATTAAATAATTAGGTAACTAATTAAGTAATTAAGTAACTAAGTAACTATTCAAATAATTTCCAAGTAATTAAGTAATTAGGTAATTAAGAAACTAAGCAAGTAACTCAAAGTAATTCAGGAATTAAGTAATAATGCAATTAACTAATCAAGTAATTAAGTAACTAAGCAAATAACTACAAAGTAATTAAAGAAACAAGCAACTATGCAACAACTTCAATGCCACGTGGGAGGGGGGAGGGGTGGGGGCAGGCAAGGATGCAAGGTTCCAGATGTTCTCCCTTCTTCAATCCAGTGGAAAAGAGGAGGAAGCCAGGGGCAGCAAAGGGTAAAATAGCCCCAGTCTCAGCCCCGCCCCTGTCTCCTCCTAGCCAGGGCATAGCCACGCCCTGGCCAACCCCTGCGCTCGTCTCCATGCCCATCATTAAAACACCTCCCCCGGATCTACCATTCTTTAAGATCTGGCGGGGGTGTCTGTTTCATGAAATGTCTTTATGATGGACTACTGCAAAAGCCTGGACAAGCATTGCAGAGACTCAAATTTGCACAGTGTGCATGTCATCCTCTCAAATTCAAAGTGAACTCAACTGAAACTACCAATTCATCTGACTCCAACCGGGCTGAAAGGAGCTATAGGGCCCTTTCACACTACACATTGTAGCATTGTGATTCCATTTTAATTCCATAGCTGCATTCACATTATAGCACTTTGGTTCTGCCTTAACTACCATGTCAATGTCCTATGACACTGGGGACAGAAGTTAGTAATTTGGCAACACATTAGAGTTCTCTGACTGAGAATTCTAAATACTCCTCTATAAACTCAAACTCCTAGGATCCCATAGTATGGAACCACAGAAGTTAAAGAATCATAGTGCTATAATTGTGCATTATGAAAGGGTCCTTATGTTGCCCACCACTCTATGCTCCTATAGTAGTTTAATATCTTTAATTGTCATGGCACCACCCTATGGAATCCTGGGATTTGTTCTTTGGTAAATGTGGAATTATCTGTTACAGTTCAGGAGAAAGCACTAGAACATTCCACAGTAAACAAATCTAAGTATGGCACCAAACTACAAATTCCAGGTTTCCATAAGTGGTATAACTGTGCTGTGTAAACAACATACACTCCTATTAGGGAATGGCTGGAGCTCTCTAGTATTGTTGTGTGTCAGTATACCCTACTACCTCCTCCCTACAGTATCTCATAACTGGAAATATTGGCCACTTTTCAGGGTCATGTTGGCTGAGGCAGACCAAAAGTCAGTTGGAAGTCACAATGACCTGAGATGTGTCTAGAACTATAATGGTGAGAAAGCCCATGTTAGGATTCAGCAGGAAGTCCCCATAACAGGTTTATGCTAACAACCCAGTCATTAGACAGTATGTGCTAATCCTTTCCTCCAGCCATGGGCATTCTCAGCAATAATTCAATCAAGCAATTAAGTAACTATTCCATAATCTATACTCTATGGAAATCTCTCCTCACACCCCCTTCCTATCCAAACTTACAAGGTTGTTTCAAGCCCATCAATGTTTTAATTAAAGCAATAAGTTGAGTTTTGGTTTCCTTTGTCTCTCCCCTTGGAAAGCCATCCAAGCCTCAGGAGTTTACCGCATACCATGCAGCTGCAGACAAGTCTACATAGGGACCACAAAATGCAGTGTGCAAACGCGAATCAAGGAACATGAGAGACACTGCAGACTGGGCCAGCCAGAAAAATCAGCAGTAGCAGTACACATTATAAAGCAACCTGGGCACAAAATACTATTTGAAAACACCGAAATTTTGGACCAGACTAACAACTATCTGGTCAGAATGCATAGGGAAGCTATTGAAATCCACAAACACCTGGACAACTTCAACAGGAAAGAGGATATCCTAAAAGTAAACAATGTTTGGCTACCAGTCCTGGAAAACACCAAAATAAAAACTCAGCACATGCAAATAAACTTCACCCAGGGACAGGGGGCCTCCCAGCAGACAATGGACCAAGAGCTAAATAGACACTAATCCCCTTCGCTTATCCTCTCACCCTAAGAACTGAACATCCAACAACTGAATACACACATTTACATGCTAATCCTCTTCAACAGGGACTCACAGTATATAACCCACACACACACCCACATGCCACCTTCTCTGAAGATGCCAGCCACAGATGCAGGTGAAATGTCAGGAATGCACGCTTCCAGAACACAGCCTCACAACCTGGAAAAAAGCGCACAAAAAAACCTATGGATGCTGGCAGTGAAAGCCTTCAACTTTACATCCAAGCTTTGTTATAACCAGCATACCCCTCCAAGGCACAAAATTGGTTATAAATATCATATCTCCAACCTCAGCAAAGGTGCCACAAATTGACAGACCCCTCAATTCTGCTGAACTCCTCTGTGCCACTCTCAGATGCTGTCTGAGTCCCTCAGCTGTGTAGACCTCTTTCTCCAAGACTGGTAACTTTCACCCTTTCACCCCTGACTTTTCTCTATCTAACCCTTCACTCCTTACTTTCCAATAGCCTTGTATGGTTCTTAAGAGTGTATGTTCTTGTATGTTAGTGTATTCCCTGTGTTAATTCCAATAAAATACTTTGTTTGACTTTAACTGGAGTGCTCTCTACAGTTGATATTGGTGTACATAGGTGAAAAGATCCCCAATGTTACCATCCTCTCGCAGGCCTCCTTTTGAGCTAATAATTCCCCCACACTGAAAGGAGACACTGGCATTGTGGATGGGACTCCAGCACCACCATGCCACTTCTTAGGGTAACATGGGGTTTACCCAGAACTTTGATAATTACTTTTGAGGTGAATGAATATAATGACATGCTGAAACTATTCATAGCCTAGCAGAGGGTCCTAGAGTATAATCCTCTAGGATGATCATCCTAACACTGTTCAGTTATGAATGGCTTCAGCATGTCATATTCATTCATTTTAAATACCTCATCTTTCCTGAGTGATCCACAAAGTAGTGGGCCAAAGCTTTATTCATGTTGACCATTCTGTATCATGGAAGAGTGCTATCATGTGCCATAGCAGGGAATCATGAAGCTCTCCAGATATCATTGGATACAAGTCCCAGCAGCTCTAGCTAGCATATTGAATGATGAAGAATTCTGGGAGCAGCGATGCAACATCTGGAGTAGAGATGGAACTGAAATCCATTACTTTCCCAACGGCAATCAAATTTGGAGTTCCTAACCCATTGAGAAATGTAGGCAGGGAGAAAAACAGCTCCTCAGAATTTCCCACAACTTTGCAAGAACTTTTTTTCCATCTCAGTACCACAAAAACCTACACTGCTTTCAAACTGAGCAGGAAATTGACTATGTAAAGGAGAAACTGTGTAGTTTTCCAGGAAAACCATGCTAATGGCATTTTTCATTATCTGTTGTTGCAGAAAAACTGCACAAAATTAAAACTGAAACACTATGGACTTTTTCATATGGGAAAAAAAAAAACCTGGGGAGGTTGGGAGAAGAACAGGGCTGTCGCACTTACACAAGCCCTGTTTCAGACATCTCCGTCTTCCTCCCGACCTTTCCCCATGCTGCGCGCACCACTTTTTATTGATGGAAAACCTCCGTGGATAAAAAGTGGCACCTGCAGCATGGGGGAAAGTCGGGAGGAGGTCAGGAGGAGGACAGAGGAGGACAGGGCTGTCTTAAATGGGGCTGTGTAAGCACAATAGCCCCGTTCTTCTCCTGACCTCCTCAGGGTTCCCCCCCCCGTTCCATCCATAAATAAACAATGTGACTAGGGGCATTTCTCACTCGTAGGAGATTTTCACAAGACGAAATTATTCCCCAGAGAGATCAGGACAGAAATGGGGCTGTTCTGGAAGCAGCGCCACATTTTGCACACCCCCTTCCCTCTCCCAATCTTCCATCGTCCTCACGCTGTGCTCATTCTATTTCTATTTATTAATGACAAACTCTCGTTAATAAAAAATCACGGAACCTAGCAGGAGGGAAATAGAACGAGCACAGTGTCAGGATGGCGGGAGATTGGGAGAGGAAAGTGGGTGTGAGAAATGTGGCGCTGCTTCCAGAACAGCCCTATTTCTGTCCCAGTCTCCCCAGGGAATAATTTCCCCTTGTGAAAATCTCCTTGGTCACTGAAGAAGGAGGAGGAGGAACCTTTCAGAAATCACATACTGTATGATGAATCACAGATTCATGGAACCATAGAATTGGAAGAGACCACAAGGGCCATCCAGTCCAACCCCCTGCCATGCAGGAATACCCAATGAAAGCACTCCTGGCAAATTGCCATCCAGCCTCTGTTTAAAAACCAACAAAGAAGGAGACTCCACCACATTCCCAGGCAGCAGCACATTCCACTCTCGAACAGCTCTTACTGTCAGGAAGTTCTTCCTAATGTTTAGGTGGAATCTCTTTTCCTGTAGTTTGAGTCCATTGTTCTGTGTCTTAGTCTCTGGAGCAGCAAAAAACAAGCTTGCTCCATCCTTTCAGTATGACATCCCTTCAATGTTCAATGTATTTAAACATAGCTTTCATATCACCTCTTAGCCTTCTCTTCTCCAGGCTAAACATACCCAGCTCTCCAAGCTGTTTCTCATAGCTCATGTCTTCCAGATCTTTCATCATTCTGGCTGCCCCTTTCTGGACACATTCCAGTTTGTCAATATCCTTCTTGAATTGTGTTGCCCAGGACTGGACCCAGAACTGGACACATGAGACATCATTCACAGACAGCAATTACACATATCACAAAAGTTGCACAGCTTCATGATTTTCTGGTCAAATTTTAATATTCCTGTCACATTTGATATTTTGACCTGAAGATCCCAGCCGTGCAATTGCTACTGGTAGATGTAATTTTTCCTGTGTCATCACATGCAGTTGATGTTGGCTGTGTGATTTTTCTGCAAAGCTGTACATGCCCATTTCAAAAGATCTTGCTACAGGGCTTCAGGTAGTCTTATGAGTTCTGCAGAAACTATGGAGTTTTGAGATCCTTTCTTTATGAGCTGTGCGGGTTTTTTTAGGAATAGCTCTGCAATTTTTGTGGAATTTTTTTTATGTATAAGCAGCTATAGTTCCATACTATGGGCTCCTGGGATTTGCAGTTTAGTCAATCAGAGAATTCTAATGCCTCACCAAATTATTAACGTCTGTCCCTAGTGTCACAGGACAATGTTAACGGAAGTTACTTTGATGCTGCTAACGGATTTGAAATGTTATTGTCTCTCTTTTACTGTCCTTTGTCCCTGGGCCTCACATTGGCAAGAAGGGGAGCCACCTCTGACTGAATTGCTATCCCTCCAGACCATCTTAACTAAGGACAGAAGTAACATCTGAGACAAAATGTAGGCCTGTGACTAACATCCTCACTTCCCCCCCCCTCCTGTATGGTTTTTAACAACTTTGCCCAATGAAGAAGCCAGTAAAGGGTCAAAAGCTTGTATGATATAATTTGTGCTTTTTAGTAGGCCCAATAAAGGTATCACTGGTTTGTGGATTTTGGATTTTGTTTGGTTTTGGTTTTGTCAGTGTGTGTGTGTGTGGGGGGGGAATTCCAGTGTGCCTTGACAGGTATGGGAAGAATAAATGATTTATACAGTAGTTTTCAACAAACTTTGGGCGTCAAAAATCAAGATTTCCCCCCACTGATCTGAAGAGCCACATGATTCCCACCCCCAAGTCTATAGCAACTGTTCTTGATGTTGTGCTTTCCAGAACTTCCTAATGGTAAGAGCTGTTCAACAGTGGAATACACTGCCTCATAGTGTGGTGGAGTGTCCTTCTCTGGAAGTTTTTAAACAGAGGCTGGATGGCCATCTGTCAGGGGTGGTTTGTTTGTGTATTCCTGCATGGCAGGGGGTTGGGCTGGATGGCACTTGTGGTCTCTTACAACTCTATGATTCTATGGGGTTGTGTATTCCTGCATGGCAGGGGGTTGGGCTGGATGGCACTTGTGGTCTCTTCCAACTCTATGGTTCTATGGGGTTGTCTATATGCTAAGAATGCTCCTCACAGAATTTAGGAAGAATATGATTTCTGCTGTATTTGGAAAAGGGGGCAAAAATGCCAAATACATCATGGGAATAGCCTATGCAGCTTTTCCTGTATTTTCTTAGATACTCCAAATGAAATGTGCATTCCCTCTCATTGGGACAACTGATTTGCTTTGATGCACATTCCTGACAAGAGAGGAAGTAGAAAGCTGGTTGGTCGGATGTGTGCAGTGGGCAGAAGCTGCTGGCAAGGAAAGTGCCCCGAACCACCATGTTGGATTTTCGCCATAGCAATTGTGCGCTGAGATGATGAAATAGCCTTTTTCTGTCTATTTAAGAGGAATATCACACTTCTGTACCTTGGATATCTTTTTTTTTTTAATACTTTTGAGGAGTGGCAGCTGGTGGGAATAAAAACAAGAGTAATTCACTTGTGCCCACTATCTTGATTCGCAGGCATGCCCATTTAAACAATGAATGTGGATAGCTTCACATGCCTGCAATCTTGCCAAAAAATTGTGGAGACAAATGAAAGCCGCTGTAAATTGGCATTGGTGCACATCAATCCACATTTTATAACCTCATATAGATAAGCCGTATGATTCTAGGTTTGAACTACAATTCCTATCAGTTCCCATTAGCATATCCTGTGGTCATGGGGAAGTGATGTCTATGTACACACCACATGAAACTCGTAATAATGTCGTCCTCTTTTGTTATCTGTTTACAGAAGTATTTAACACTTTTGGTCATATTATTTGGGAGAAAGTCCCACTGAACTCAATTGGGCTTTCTTCTGAGCAGACATATAAAAGATTGCACAATAAGAGATATTTTTACATTTCTAAACTCAGTAAACATAGGCTTCTACCTCACCCTACACAGTTCCTTTTCTTTATCCTGACGAATGAGGGTAAGAGAAGAGAAGGAGGAAGCCAGTATAATGGTATGAATGAGTAAATTCAATTTACTCTGTTTTTCAATATATTTTGTACTGTTGACTCTGCACATATTTCCAACAATGGTAGTTGTGGACCCAACTGTAATAAAATCATTGGGATGGATACTATTTTAAGGCAGAGGAATCAATAGAATTATTCAGCCCAAACAGAAACCTCTTTAGAGAAAAACAACTCAGAGTTCTAAAAACATTTGAAGAACCTTCTTTGTGATTATAAATAGTAGACTAGACTTTGTGAAAAACTGATGTAGCAGTTTAGCACATAAAGGATGTACAGAATATTTCATAATGTCAAAGTCCAGCTCTGAGAGCCTTCTAGATGCAATGCAAGTCTGTTTTTTATATCAGTTTCTTGGTCAGGAATAAGATAGAATGGTGTGAAATTTTAACATCTGGAAGGTCTTATACTTTTTTTTTTAATTATATGTATTCAAACACACAATTAACAAACCAAAACAGAGCAAAATAAAACAAAGGTAACCAAACACAAACATTGAAAAGCAATTAATAATAATTTTAAAAAATGATATAAGTAGACAAAAAAGACTATTTTCTATTCTTCATTTTAAAATACACATACACATAACAGTTTCATAATTACTACTTGAGATGAATAATGTGTAAATGTCATGTCCCATAACTTGGTTTCCCCCTGACTCTTCTGTGTTACTTTGTCACACAGGTATTTCTTTTAGGTGTGGTGGATGCTATATTAGAAAAGAGTTTTGGTAAAATTCTCTTTTATATGATAGTTGCAGTGAGAATCATCTTTGCAAAAAAATTGGAAAGAAGAGAAAATTCATTAACGGATTGGTTTTTCAAGCTCTATGACTATGGAGATTATCAGATACTTAAAGAAAAACAACACCCAAGGAGCTCACAAGTACAATGTCACCGTATAACCAAAGGGTCCCAATATCACACGCATCCTCCTCCTCTCGTGCTTCGTCTATTCTCCCTCCATGCTGGAGCAACGAAAAAGGTGCCACTTTTTCAAATCAAGATACTGTTTGGAGAAGGATGCAGAATAGTCCTACTAAGTATTTATGCTGAATAAACAGAATGTAGAGTACAACTATAAACATTCACTTGCTTTCCTTTGCCATAAGAGAACTTACAGTACTTGTGCACAGTGTGTGCATATGAGTGGACTTCCAGCTGAGCTCACCTGCTTTGTGAAAGCATGTAAGCACACCAGCTATCAACCTTTCTCTGGTTGCCTCTTTTTAAAAAAAATGATAAATGGTTTATATTCCTGCTCCCTGCGTCTATATCAGACAAAGTACACTTGGTATTTTCTGTCTGTCTACCTATCCATCCATCCACCTCTCTACCTCTCTACCTCTATAATCAGCCATTTGCCTGGATAATCTTTTAAACATCATGTTGGAAATGCAGTGCCATCTCAAAAGTTCACTGAACTAACCCTAGGCAGGATATCCTGGTCTGCATTATACTGACTGCTTACTTAATTTACAGGAACTGGAGTTCTCCAACTGTGCTACCTTCTAGTTCCTTGGGAATAATGCATGCATTTTGACAAGGCCATGTATTCATATCTGCCATGGAGAAAGCAGGGAAATGTTTGGATGTTACAGTACAGTCCTATATTTTCTGCATACCTCATACAAAGTGCTTTGGGGAAAACCTAGCCAATTGTAGCTTTAACACCCTTGGGCCCATTTGGACACATATGAATGTATGCCACCTTGGTGCCCACACTGGGATAAAGAAAAGGATAGAAAATAAAGTGTGTGTGTGTGTGTGTGTGTGTGCGTGCGTGTGCATGTGTGTGTGCATGCACATGTGTTTTTAAAAAATATAAAACTATATTTTAAATTATATTTAAAAATTATATAAATAGTATATAAATTTTTATATAATATTTAAATTATATTTTAAAAAATATAAAAACAGTGGGACCTTTTAACCTATGTCTACTGGTAACAACGGAGAAGATGCTATGCCAATAGGTACAATTAAATTATCTTTATTGGAAATTAACATCAATAGCAGTCATGCAACACTCAGGCTTCAGACACTCACACAAGGCTATTGAAAGCAGTAGGAAGTATTTGGATAGAGGAATAGAGTAAGGGGAGAGAAGGTTATACTGTACTGATCCTGCAGAGCAGAGATCAGGAAGTACACCAGCAGAGAGGAAGTCCGGAAGATGGGTTAGCTACACAGTCTGACATGAAATCGAGAGGAGAAACTGTGTACACTTGGGTGGTGTTTTAGGGTGATATTTATATGAAATATTTCCACTGAAGGGATGGGAGCTTTGAGTGGAATGCTATGTTTCTTGGCAGTTCCCATGACTAAATAAAGGGTGCTCCAGAAGAGTTAATGATTGCTAATGGGTGCTGCATTTGGAACTGAATAGGAACTTTTTGTTGGAGGGGGGCATGAGAGGAAGGATCTGGTTTACAAGCATTAAGGTCTCTGCTATCGTTGAGTGGATTAGAGAATGACTCACTTCCAGGCGTTAACTCTCTGACCTGTGGGGACTTCCAAAGCCCCCTCCCTTGGTCTTACATGTATCCCGCCTTGGTATTTGAGGTTTCATGGTTTACCTGCAACCACATGGATGGCCACATTAAGCCAAATTATTAAATATAGCCAATGATTAGATATTCCAGGATGGGGGCTATCAGGGTAGGTAACATTTTTGAACTATTTTTTGCCTGGCGAAGAAACTTGTTTTAATAGCCAACACTGAGATGTTTGTGCCTTTTTTTGGTTGGCCTAATGAAGCTGTCACAGTAATATGGACTTTGAAATTTGCTTTATGGTCAGTGTGGCTACAGCTGCATTTGGTGCCTTCTCAACAATTGTGGTATGATTCTTGTAAACAATTAGGCAACAATGTGATCTCTTTGTTGTCAAAACAATAAAAAAGATAGCAAAAAGATGTTTGCTAGTGTTCACTCTTTTAGCCATATCATTTTTTGACACTTGAATAGCTGTGCAAAATGACCCAGTTTAGTAATCCATTACTTAATAATGTGTATATTGGATTACATTGATTCAATCAAGGAAGCCACAGCCCTGAGTTTGCAAGACCTGAGACTTGTTGACTGGGGATCTTGGAGGCCTCTCATTCATAAGGTCGCTATAAGTTCTACTTGATGGCAAGTACCAACAATAAATTTTGGATTATACCAATTTGGGCAGTATTTTTTTTAAACTTGTTATTCCTTTTGGGAATAACTGTCCACTAATAATCCATGCTGCTCACATGACTCTCTGATCCATGACAGAAAAGTCTAAGGTGATATCAAAATGTACATTTTCAATGTTAACTTTGTTCAAAAACCACCAGAGCTTTGAACACTGGCATCTTCTTAATGCAAATTTAGAATTTGCACAATATCATTCCAATCAAGCAAGGAAGATATGGATGTGGATGTAGGCACGGTCATGCCCAAGTGATACACAGGTGGAGGTCCACCCAAACCTATGTTACCTTGCTCATCTAGGCCCCTTTAATTGGCTAATTAGTGTTTTTGGGTGGTGGTGGCCATCTCTGCAGCCAGTGATTGCATGTCACAAAACAGGAAAAGTTTCTTTACACCTGATTGTTTGATTTGTTCATCTAGCCCAATATTGCTCTAGTTAGCAGTGACTGTTTACAGTTTCAAGCAGCATCCCCACCCCAAAGAAAAAAGCCTTCAAGTCATTTCTTGGAGACCCTAAGGAGATTTTCTTGGCAAGATTTGTTCAGAGAGGCCTTTGCCTTTGCCTCCCTCTGTGGGTAATCAAGTGTGACTTTAGGCAATTCACCCAGTGGGTTTGATGGCTGAGCAATTCAAGTCCTGGTCTCCAGAGTCATAGACCAATACTCAAACCACTACACCACACTGGCTCAAAACTTTGTAGAAAAGCCAGGTCAAAGGATTGAAAACCTGGGTTCTTCTGCATAGAAAACATGTGTTTTTCCAATGGGCTATTGACACCCCCACAACTTGTACTTATACATCAGAAGTTGCACTTACAAGCCTACAACATCACAAACCTCCAACATCACAGAGCAATATGCTGTGTACAACATGGAGGAGGGAGCCTTTTCCTCTGTGGCACCCCAGCAATGGAACATTCTCCACTTGGAGGCCCAATTGGTGCCAATATCGCTGTTGTTCAGGCACCAAGTGAAAATGTGGCTGTTTGTGAAGCTTTGGAGGCCTAAGTGGTGTTACAGAAACCCTCACATGTACAGAGCTTTAATTTGTTAAACCTATTTTAACTCTTTTAACCTGTCTTTTAACTTGTTAAATTGTTGAATTTTTTTAGCCTTTGAAAATATTTTTTATTTTATTATTCAAACTGTTTTAAATTTCAGATTAGTTTTATCGTATAGTTCCCTGAGATCTCTAGATAGAGATCACGGATGTAAAAATGTAAGTGATGGAGGAGGTCTCTTCAGCTGGTGTCTGGGTGCAGCAGGATGACATTTCCAACCCCCTCTCACCAACAAGCAAGGCGGTGGCAATCAGAAACAGGATGCTGGTTGCAATTCCTCATTGTAGCCTTGCTCTGCGGTAGTGGGGGGCTGGAAGTGTCATCTTCCTGCATCCTGATTGCCAGCTGAACATATTTCCATCACTTGATGCAGCTGGTGGCTGTTACAGCTGGGGGAAAATTTACTTAGTTACACATTTTTAACTGAGTAGGCAATATAGGGTATCAGCAAATATTTTTAGGGGGGAAATTGAGGTTGCATGTTTTCAGCTGGAGGAGTGTTTTAGGTAAGAGGAATTACAAGTGTTTTCCTAATAATAGAAAAACATATAATGTGTTAATTCCTAGTGGTCAACCAACCTTTACCAGGGAATTGTTAACAGAGCTGAATAGTTGGTTGATATTTCCTCAATGGGTAAAATAGTTGGGAATCTCTCCCTTCTGTTTGACTTGAGATTCCAATGAGATCTTAAGAAGGTGGTTTTCCATGCATCTGGAGGACAGAGGATGGGGGGGGGGGTAGGAACTGGTTAACTATGGTTCTGGAGAGGGATGCTTCCAGAGAGGTAATGCAGGCATCTTAGAAGTTTCACTTTTTCTCACATTTTATTCTTATCTCAAGTTTTCCCCACTGAATTTGTTTAAAAATGTGTGAATTCTGAGAATTTATATTTTTTAAAAACCCAACCTAAATGGAATTATCAACCATTTCTAATCAAATTGATTTAGTGGTATTAAAAGGGGGAATGAAATAGCTGCAAAATATAGAAGGGTTACAAATGGAAGCCAATGATTTCTGGATTCCCTCCCATAAAATTCTATGAATGCAACAGGGAAATTGTACACAAAATAGTCTTGTCTAGAAGCATCTAGAGCATAGAGACAGAGGGAGTGGGGGAAATGTTACAGATTTTTTTTAAAAAAACTAATTTTTTATGAAGCATATCTAAATTATAAACGCAGCCCCTAAAATGCAATCAACCTTCAAATAGACTGAACAATAACAATAGATACCTGTATCAGAAGAAAGGCAGGACATAAATTAATACAATAAAATGAAATAATACACTTTGCTAGAAAATAAGAAATACTACAAAAATGTAGTCATTGAATAATGTTTTTGAATATTTTAGAATGTGGTGTGAGAGTGTGAGTGAAATATTACATGGCTTGATTCCTTTTTGCTTGATATAAATGTGTACCAACACTCAATAGACTGCTTGTTCTGCATCTCACCATAAAGTATATCAAATTGCTCCATAAGTGTATCCATGAGACTGAACCTCCACATTCTTTGATACCACTAAAAATAGCAATTCTGTATTTTTCCATTGCTTAGCGGTCTTTAACCTAGCTGCTAATAGACAGCAAAAGATCAAATCTACAGACTTGGGGAATTGAAATGCTTGCATGGATTTCCAGACAGGAAGACCAATATCAAGGCAAGCAGCATTCGAAGAGGAGGAGAATTTTTATTTTTGTACATGACAGGTGGCTTTAACCCTAAACATCCATCTCCATCCTTTCCCAGCAGGCACCAGGGCTCAATATGAAGGCATTGATATGCATGTAGTAGTTATATACATTGGTGACTCAAAAGCCATAGATGAGGTGCTAAGAATGCCAGTGGGTACATGCACATGAGGCCATTGTGCCATTTGAAGCAAGCTGGAGTGTCAGGGTCATACCTCTGGGTTGCCATATTAGCTGGTTAGCCCTACTACTTGCATAGTATGACTTGAATTTCCTCATGGCCATTTCCACAGCAAGCTGGCCCAGAAGGGGTTGTCGCCCCCTCCCCTGTCAACCCTTGTTTGTCTTCCCCCTGTTACATGACAAGAACTCACCCTCCTGGTTTCAGGTTTTGGCCCTGAAATCTCAGGAAATGGGGAAATGGAACAATGCTGAAACCACAACTTATTTTTATCATAACCAACTTTATATCATCCTATGTTGCTGGGAGGAAAGTTGAAGAATATAAGCATCAACATCACATAAACATCACCTACAGCCGCCAGCATTTATTTACCCAACCATATCCCCTTAGAAAGCTTATGGTATATGGTCTACAAGTTAAATATATTTTCAAAAGGTATATTGAAATAAAGAAAAGGATAAAAGGGTAAAATATTCTTTGCAATCCCCCCCCCCATTTTTTGCCCAGGCATAACATTGCATTAAAAATGAGCTGAAATCCCTACTAAAGGACTAATATTGAACCTTGTAAGCAAAAGCAGTGGATTCTGTCAATGTAAATAGGACTCGTGTGACATGTTTCAAATGAATATGAGTTGATGAATCCTTTGCAGCTGACCTGTTCGAAAGAGCCCAAGTTGCAAATGAATGGATGGTTCCTCCAAGAGAGGTAGACACTAGTTGCAGCCTGGGGAAAGAGGAGGCAGATAAAAGCAAATCTAGATTTCCCTTGCAATGACAGCTGCATATTAATCTAAAGAATTTCTCAAAAATCAAAAAGGCATTTTTCAACAAAATACACCCCTAGAGCCTCCATCATAAAGCAAGGGAATAAACTTGAAACGGGATTGATTTCATCTTAAAGGGAATATCTCTTTGAAATGTTACCAACTGCAGTTGTCTTATTTGGTTTTCAATACTATAACAAAATTGTGCCATATTGTGTCAAATAAGGAGATAATATAACAGCTTTAAACAAATTTTGTAATTATGAGATCAATCAAAAAAATGAATTAAATTTGTATGCATTAGGTAAGTAGTGTCACTGAATATTGAACAGATCCAAATACCAACTTTCGTTTCTTTGCCTGCTTTGAAAGCCTGTCATTCTGAATATGGCCTTTCAATTTTTTTAAAAAAAAACACCACCGGAATGACAACCATAAAGGGAGGAAAAGGTACATGCAAATTTAACTACAGTGAAGCTCAGTGCAATCTTTAAGCAAAAGATCATAACAAATGCTTTTTGTTAATAAAATGAAAAGGAATTATCGAACATGATTACATGAACACACACACACACAAATCTCTATACACACCAAACCATTATACTATATATTTTCACTTGCAGTAAACCACCATCAGTGTGTATAGATGCCAGCATTGTAATACCTATGTCTAAAATTTACTCTGCTTCATTCTGTGTAGCATCTTCATGAAGGTAGAATACAACTGAGTTGTAAGAACAGCAAAACATATTGTTCAGGTGTGATGTTTCTCTATCTGTCTGGAACAAAATTTTAGCATCTGATGTATATATTAACCCTGACTGAGAAAACACACACACGTGTGTGTGTCAGGTATAGAAAATGAGAAAGTTCTGTTCCAGAAGAGACATGAGATGTAGGGTGACTATGTCAGAAGCATCCCAAGCCACAAGATTTAAGGGCAAACTCCCTGACACCTACTACATGGGTTTTTGTTGCACTATCCATTAATCATGATTACGTATGATCGTGCGAATGAGTTCTCCCTGATCTCGTGATGCAAGCTCCCTTTTGTTGTTGGTTCAGCTGTGGGGTGTCTTTGTAGCGCTCCTTTTCATTCACGGCAAATCCCCATGAATGTAATCAGTAGCGCTGTGAAACCACAATAATTTCTTGTGCAGTAATATCATTGCGCCATCAAAGAAGAATACGTGACAGAGTGGGCATGTATTGGGCTGTCCTCCAGTTTTTGTCTATGTTTACCTATACTTCTTTGGCCCATTTGGCTTCCAGCTTATCAGAAGAGCTCACCAGTGCCCCTCGGCTATCCCCCCCCCCGCTTCCCCAGAGTTTATTTGGATTCAAAACTCAGCCTCGGCTGTTGCAGGGCAGACTTAAATACTCATCTCTTTTTTATTTAAAACAAACACAGGGGAGAGGGTTGTGTATGGGTTTTTTTCAGGGGCGTGTGTGTGTGTGATTTAGCATGTGGGGAGGGGGTGGCAGTGGGTCTGCTTGGCACCGTTGCAGGGATAAGTATTTTTATGCAATGCTTGTAGCCCATAGAGTTGATGACAAAAGAAATCTATATCTGGAGCTCTTCACTGCCAGAAGTGGGAGAGAAAAGCTTTGGTTTTGTGGGGGGCGAATTGCTCAAAATCTTTCTTCCTTCTGCTATGTTTTAAATTGAGGTTTGTTTGCTTGTTTTACAAAAATAAATAAATAAACAAGGAATGTGTTTTAGCCAGTGGAAGACTTCTGGCTCCTCTCTTTCTCGCCTTTCCCACATGGCTTTACTCAAAAGTAATCCCCCTTGAGCCTGGCAGAGCTTACTCTCAAGTAAGCACAGCTAGGTGCACTCCAATGCATTCCCTGCAGGTTGGGTTAAGCTGGTTTTTATCATCTTGAAATTAAAAAGAAAAAATTGCAAGTATTTGTTAATCAATCAATGAATCACCTCTCTCCTGCCTCAACATTTTGTCTGTGGGTTTGCACCTCAGGAGTAAGTACCTACTGAGTTCACTAGAGGCTTACTCCTGAGGAAGGGAGAGAAACTCCTTGCTTTTCTGCTGTGGGGGGAGGCCCCAATCTGCTTCAGAAATGGAGAACCTGCAGCTTGCTGGGTGCAAAGTGGAGAATGGTTTTACAGGGAGATTTACTTTCCAAATAAAAAAAGGGAAAAACATGTAGCAGCATGTGGCATATAATCTACTGTTTGGTGTGAGTTTAAGCAATGTTAGGAACCACTGTTTCATAGTACGTTCTGTGTTTAGGGTACATTGTGCATGGGTTTTTAAATGGGTGCCCAATTTTGGATAATGGTGATAGGTGGATGTGAGGTAGCTCTGTGACATCCCTGAATAAGTATGTGCTGAAAAGATCACAAGACTGCAAAATTGTGCTGATTTTTTTTTTTACTTTAAAAAAGGGGTGCATGTGCCTTATTGAAAATGGAAATGTCAATTCATTGAGGAAGGAGG
Source organism: Gambelia wislizenii (assembly GCA_030847615.1). Lineage (NCBI taxonomy): Eukaryota > Metazoa > Chordata > Lepidosauria > Squamata > Crotaphytidae > Gambelia > Gambelia wislizenii. The sequence continues at coordinate 35,959,624 of JAUMIR010000003.1, read as the reverse complement.
AGTGATACACATGGGGCAGAGGGGAAAGGGCTAATGCGGTGCCCTTGTAGCGGTAGCAATAGTTACCCAACGATTTTAAAAATGAGATTGGGTATAGTGTTTGATAACATTTGTTTGCAACACGGAATATATTTGTTTCCTTTAGAAATGGCATGAACACTAATTGGAAGCATGGTGTGGTAAACCTCCTAGTGGCAACCCCTGGTGATATCACAGAGAACAAGCTCTGGTGGGGTCATTAAGCATCCACTTCAGATGCTCAGAGAATAGTGTTGAAATAAAAACAGGATGTCAAAAAAAATGGAAATTAAGTTTTCCAAGCTCCTCACTGAACAGAAAAAAACCTACAAACTTTTCTTGTTAAAAAAACCTTTGCAAACACTATTTTTAAGAATCACTATCATACTCTCTCTCTGGCTTTTCTTCGCAAATGAAGATTCAGGAAGGACTCATCTCGTGCTTTCTGCAAGCATGCTGATGACTAAAAAGGCCAATCCGAGATAAACAAGTCCGGTTGCAGAAAGCACAGCAGAAGGTCTCTTTGGGTCATGTTTCCGGGTTGTGATTCTTTCTGCGTTGTCATTTCTTTTCAAGACTTGTTCGGCATGAGTTCTCAAATAAGGCTGCAGCATTGTGGATAGTGCGTCTCCATGCCTCCCAATGTGAGGCCAGGGTGGACCATTGTTGGTGAAAAATTTGGCTGAGCCTGAGATGTTGTTTCAGGAAGTCCTTGTATCATTTTTTTTTAGCACCCCTCTTATCATAATCCTACTAATAATTGCCAATATTTGGGGGACAGGGAGATGATGGAAGAGTTGAGGAAGGTAGACCAACAGGGCAATAGGCAAGAACAGGCAATACAATCTATGCAGGTCTACTCAAAAGCAAAACACAACCTCCAAACAATATATAGGCCAACCAAAAAAAATCCAAGAAATGCTATGCTCAGTGAAGGACAAAACAGACCTTCTTACAGCTGCAGGAGTTTACTGCATACCATGCAGCTGTGGACAAGTTTACATAGGGACCAGTAAACGCAGTGTGCAAACACGAATCAAGGAACATGAGAGACACTGCAGACTGGGCCAGCCAGAAAAATCAGCAGTAGCAGAACATGCGAGAAACCAAGCAGGAGACAAAATGCTATTTGAAAACACAGAAATTCTAGACCAGGCCAACAGCTATCATGTCAGAATGCACAGAGAAGCTATTGAAATCCACAAACACCTGGACAACTTCAACAGGAATGAAGAAACCTTACAAGTAAACAAAATCTGGCTCCCAGTTTTGAAACACAATAGAATCAAAACTCAGCACTTACAAAAGAATTCCACCCAGGGACAGGGGGATTCCGAGGAGATAATGGCCCATCAACCAACCATTAGCCAAACAGACACTAACGAGCCTTGCATTTCTATACCCAGAATCTAACCATTCAATTACACAAATTTACATATACTCACCAACAGGGGTTCACAGCATATAAACTCCACATACACTCTTACCCAACCATTCTCTGAAGATGCCAGCCACAGATGCAGGCGAAACGTCAGAAAGAAACTATTCCAGAACACGGCCTCACAGCCTGGAAAAAAACCAAGGAGAAGCCCTATTGAGTTTAATGGGACTTAAAACTTGCTGCTGAGAGTCCTAGGACTTTTTCAGACGTTGATTTACTGCACCAGAAACCTCGTAACACTTGCAATGCTGCTGCGCAGCAGGGGGGCCGCTTCGTACGACGCTGTTTCAGTACTGCAAGAGATTGGAGGCAGCCACACCATATTTGGCTATTTTTTATTCACAGGCAACTTCCGTAAGTAAAAAATGGCCAAATATGGTGTGGCTGCCTCCAATCTCTCATGGAACTAAAACAGTTGATTTCGGCAGGGGGACAGTGTCGTACGAAATGGGCCCCCTGCCACACAGCAGTGTCGCAAGTGTTACGAGCCTTCTGGTGTGGTAAATCAACATCCAAAAAAGTCCCTAGTCATGGTTTCAAGATTTACTCTGAATAAAGTTGCAAAGAAGAAAGAGATAAATAGGGAGGTAAACAGAAGGAAGATTATGAAGATAATTAGAAGAATTGGGTGTAGAATATGGAAGAAAAAGAGAGACAGGGAAGGAGGGAGAAAACAAATGCAGCTGGGAGAACTGGGGAGGGAAAGAAGTAGACAGGAAAGAAAGAGTGTTGGGGGAAAGAAGGTAGGAAGCAAGGGCAACTATAGATGCAGGGAAGGAGCAAGAGAGGGAGGGAAAGAGCAGGGAAGATATTTAGCCAGGAATTATGAGTGGAAAGGGGGATAAAAAGAGAGTGAGAAAAGGAAATGAAAATATGTTTAGCCAGGACTTGGAGGTGGGAGAAGAAAGAGAACAAGAGAGAAAGAGAGGGACTAGGAAATGGGGAAGAAGGAGTAACATGTGGGAGAGAAGGTGAGGGGAATTGAAGATGTTTAACCACAGACCGGGGAAGGAAAAAAAGAAAAGAGTATAAGAAAGATGGGGAAAAGAAACCAAAAGGTAAAAGAGAAAGGAACCAAACGTCTAATCAGAGCTGAAACAGGATGACATTCATACAAGGCTTTTTGCTAACAACACAAAAGTGATGTCATCTCAAACTAAGGGCTTTTTCAAATGGTTGACCCCCCCCCCGAGGAGGTTGGGAGAAGAACGGGGCTGTCGCGCTTACACAGCCCCATTTCAGATGACGCAGTCCTCCTCCCGTCCTCCTCCCAACCTTCCCCATGCTGCTGGAGCCTGTTTTTTTATTGATGGAATACCTCGGTCAATAAAAAGCAGTGCCAGCAGCACAGGGAAAGGTCGGGAGGAGGTCAGGAGGAGGATGGAGGAGGACGGGGCTGTCTGAAACAGGGCTGTGTGTAAGCGCGACAGCCCCATTATTCTCCTGAGCTCCTCGGAGGGGGGGTCAACCATTTGAAAAAGTCCTAAGAAAGGAAACTGCATTCAGGCTTTAACCATTTAACATAAGGTAAAGAAGACAGGAGTAGCACTGGGAAACATTAAAATGAGAGGGAAAGCCTCAAAGCAGCAAGGTTGTAGTTCAGTTTACGGTATATGGCCTACAAGTTTATGTAGTGGTTCTGGAGGCAGAAAATTCTGAGACAATCCAGTACAAGCAAAGTTACAGAAACTGGAGTGTTTGTGCATACAGAGGTATGCAGGAAGGTCTCCTCAAATGTCCACAACAATGCATGGATGGATGTGAAAGTGAAAAGGATACATGAGGCACTTTTGTTTCAGTTTATTTCAGAAGATCATCATCATTCTTTAGACTACTCTTCCACACATTCAAAGAACACACAGAGGAGGGTTGGGCCAGTCCTCTCTCCAAATGTCACTGTTTCTGCCAGCTTCACCTTTACCTTCCACACATTGAATGAGAAGGTCTGAAGGGAGAATCTCACCATGTTTGACTAAAAGCAATTAAAATCATCCACACAGGAGATTTTCAGATGGGGGAAATAACCCCTGTGGAGATCGGGAGAGAAACGGGGCTGTTCTGCTGCCAGCGCTCCGTCCTTCTCCCGATCTCCATTTGTTCTCCCTCCATCCTGCTTGCATTTTCCTTCTGCTATTTTTTACTAACAAAAGTTCTTCATCAGTAAAAAATAGCAGAAAATAGCAGAAGGAAAAAGCAAGCAGGACGGAGGGAGAACAAATGGAGATTGGGAGGATGGGTGTGTGTGAAACAGAGCATTGGCAGCAGCACAGCCCCGTTTCTCTCCCAATCTCCACGGGGGTTATTTCCCCCATTTGAAAATCTCCACAGTGGGGGGAAGAGTCTGCTTACTTGGGGTTTCTGATCATGAGGAGGGTCCTTGGCATTTTCAAAGGAATGCATAAGATTCCCCATTCACACTTTCCTGCTAGGTGGGAAAGAATGGAGGTGGAACAGGTGAAGCAATGACTTGTGGCATGGCACTTGAGACTCCTCCCACTCCATGTATTTTCTGAAATCCCCAGTGGAATAAACTCCAAAAGGGTCTCATGCTTGAAATGGTTCTGAGACATTCAGATTACTCAAAACTCAGACTTTGGAAATGTTACTTTGTGAGCACAATATATTTTCTTAGAAGTCCTTGGGTAGCATTGAATAACCTCTTGCTTTTTAATTTCCACTTTGTTTATCTACACAGTTACACATGGACATAGTAAGTACAGTAGTATGTTTTAATAAGGGCCACATACAACTCTTTTTGTTTGCTATTTTCCACTGAAGGGAAAGTTTTACAAAGAGTTGATATCAATGGGAACCAGAGTGAGTGCAGGTTTATCTGAAAATTTGTGCTGTGACTCATGGGGCAATAAAGCCATCCATTGGCACTACGCTGGTGAAACATTAATCTCCATCTCCTTTCTCAACTTTCTTCCTACAAACTCTTGAACAATGTCAGGTCTGTGTTTAAGGAAACTATTAAATAACTTACTATATTTCAGTGGATTTACACAAACATTAGCAAAAGTGGGAAAAAATTAAAAGGCATAAATACTAAAAGTCCAAATCTTTTAGTGAAAAGTTTCTCTGTAATGTGGAATTCTTCCTATTCCCATTGTCAGTTTTAAAATAGTAGTCACATAATGTTAAAGAGCAACTAGGTTTAAGCTAAATGGTTTGATTATGCACCATGGAGGCAAATTTTTGAGAATTATCTTAAACCTAAATTGAGGTAGTACTTCATTTGTTAAGGGAATACATATATCATATTTAACCCTCATGCACCAAAATGTAAAAAGAAAAAACTTGCACTGAATGAATTGTGGGATATTGTCTAGAATTCGCATTGGAATTCCAATGTACTGAGAATTAGTAGTAGGTTTAGAGTTTAGCACAGTAGTTAGGGTTAGGATTAACGTTCGTGATACGGTTTAATGCGCACTTCCTAGTCTGATTACTATGGTTGATTCAAACTACAGAAGACACATTGAGGCTGCTGACACACTGCTGAAATAATGCACTTTGACACCAGTTTAACTGCCAAGGCTCAATGCTATGGAATTCTGGGAGTTGTAGTTTGTGAGCTTTTTAGCCTTTTCTGTCAGAGAGCTCTGGTGCCACAACAAACTACAAATCCCAGGATTCCATAGGATCATTAAAGCAGTGTCAAACTGCATTATTTCTGCAGCGTGTCAATAGCCTCAATGTGTCTTCTGTAGTTTGGACCACACATAGTATTCATGTTATTTCGGCAGTGTGCTAGCAGCCTGAATCAATGGGATTTGCCTACATTCAGCAATTGATTCCAGTGGCCAACGCTAGTTGTGACTATCATCATCACTTTATTGCAATCAACAGCCCATTAAAACAACATGTTAGATACATTTTAAAACTGTGCCAACAGACATTCAGATCAACAGTGGGCTCATCTACACTGGCCAGAATACTTCCCACCGGTGGATTCTAGCCCTGGATCAGGCCCATTGCCCCTCTGTTACCTGCATGAAATGGGATAGAGTCTGCACGGACACACTGGCCTGTCTTTGCAGCCACCACTGCTGTCATCTGCATCACACTCTCTGAAGCCATGAAGGAGGCCCATAGCATGTGCTCAGCCCCTTCCCCCCTTGGTCACATCCTGCAGGACTCCTTCCTGGCTTCATAAAGTACAATGCAGACTGCAGTGGTGGTGGCTGCAGAGATGGGCTGGCATGCCAGTGTGGTCCCACAGAGCCGGATCCATTTTTCCAAAAATGAGGTGGTTTTTCCCAGGTATTTTGATGAAATAGTTTAACAGGCTTTACCCTGTCTCCCCCCCCCCATCTTTGCCCCAGGCATTGTCAGGACTGCCCATGGCCAAAATGGGGCAAGAGCCCTGCATCACTTGGACTGCAGAGCTCCAAGGTGGGGGAAGACAGGGTAAATAGCTTGTCTAGACAAGCCCAGTATAACTATAATTGAAATCAAATTGGTAGTTATGAAAATGCAATGTTATATAAAATAATATTATATAGACAAGGATGGTTTAGTTAAAATTTTTGTAGTTTGGTGAGGCACTTAGAATTCTCAATCCTCCAGACAGCTTGGTATGATGTACCAAGTGCCAGTTATGATCTATAAAACCTCAAGGCTATCAGAAAGACAGCTTTTCCCAATAAGAGCCTGCTTGAGTTTTAGATCTTTGGGGGAGGTCTTTCCCTCAGTTCTATCACCTTTCACAGGTGCATTTGGTGAGGACAATGGGCAGACCCTGCTTGGTAAAGCTGCTCTCAGGCTATGGAATTCCCTCACACAGGAATCTAGATTGGCTCACTGTTCTCTTTCTGCAGGCAGGGGAAGCCTTTCTGTTTACCCAGGCCTTTGAATGTTGACTGCTCTTGCAGAAAGCCTTTTAATTGAAGTTTATTGTATTTGTATTGGTATTTTTATCATCATCACTATATTTTAACTGCCTTTTAAAAGCAGTTTCGAATTAATGTTTCTAGTGTGACTGTCCAGGTTTTATTTTAACTTATATACATATCCAATATATTTTGTTTTAACTCAGATTTGTGAGCTGCCTTGGGTCCCATATGGGGAGAAAGGGAGGATATAAATTAAATAAATATATGAATAAACTGTAACAGAGATCTTACAAAACTGTTTTGCTAAACTACAAATCCCAAAATTCCACAGATGGAGCCAAGGCACTAAAATTGGAATTGTAATGCTACAATTATGTGGTGTAGATCAATCATTATTCCCTTAGTTCTTTGGAGATTATCAGACAACCACCTTTAAAATGTTCTTTTACCAGCATTTAAAAAAAACCATTTTTGTGCTGGCAAAAGCACGCTCCCCCCCCCCAATCACTTACCTTCCTCTCCTGGCAAAGGCAGTCCCAGCAATAAAGAGGAAATGAATAGAGTCCCATTCACTTCCTCATTTGAAATCCTGCAAGACTTCATTGCATGAGAAATCCAAAATTAAAACAAAACTAACACATTTAAAGTTTTAAAAAGCATCTAAACTCACTTTAGAAGTCCCAAGTAACCCAGGGAGGGTCATAAAAAGAGCAAAACTTACCTGGATGTCCCAATCTCACCCAAAAGTGTTTGCGCCAGACTGGCCATTCTCACTGCAGTGACAAGATTTAAATGGCCAGAGGTTTCACATGCCAGCAATGCTGGCACTAAAGCATCATGGGGGATCTATTGACAGCTTTAGTCATCAATAAAAATCTACGTTAGCATATTGTCAGCAGAACGCAAAAGGACAATGTCATCTGATATTGGTGTCCCTTTGTGTTCTGCTGGCATTGTGATCATGTCACATTTGCTGCATCTGATAATTTCCTCTCTCTAATGTTCAGAGTGCAATTGTAACATTTCACCAGGAAAGTGACACAAAGTTTCCACTCCTGATACTATACAGGTACATCATAGGGAACAGAAGGGGCTTTCTGTTCCTGCTCATTTCCACATCTTGAATATCTGTGGCAACCTCCAAATAGTGTAACACACACACACATATATCTCACACAAACTTGTTTTCTGAAAGCACTTCAGATGATTTTGTTAATCACGCTTGTTGCCACATGACTCAGATAACAGCCATTCAACTACACTTTGCCAACCCTCCCAAAACTATTTTCACAGGCTTCAGTGCTGTGATTTCCTCCTGCAGGTTACTTTGTGTTTAAACAGCACTGTTGTCTTCAATGCTTCTAACAGTTTGAAATTTTCCCCTTGCTCAGTCATTCAAATTCGAACACTTGTTGCAGAGTCTTGTGCTTTTTTTTATTGCCTAAAGAGATAAAGGAGTGGAGCTTCCAAGTTTTAAGACGTTCTGCCAGACTTCAGGAAACAAAGTGGTGAACACCTCCCTCCAGCTGTAATTGCACTGTGTCTAGTTGAAAGAAAAGGCATCATGGGTTTTGCATAGAGCGAAATTACATCTTGTTAGAGGAAATGCAGCCACAGGTATTATCAACAATATACATTTCAAATAAGCAAGCTTAGCTGTGCTCAGAATTGAAAGTTAGGCAAAAGCCTTGGACATGCTTGGACCAATAAATCCATTATTTGGGCAATGAATCAACAGCAAAACACCTCAGTCACAGAATCATAGAGTTGGAAGAGACCACAAGCGCCATTTAGTCCAACCCTCTGCCATGCAGGAGTCAAAGCATTCCCAACAGATGGCCATCCAGCTTCTGTTTAAAAACTTCCAGAGAAGGAGACTCCACCACACTATGAGGCAGTGCATTCCATTGCCGAACAGCGAACACATTCTTAGTGATGGTTCGTGGCTTCCATGTCAGTGAGGCAGAGAATTATCTCTGGGTTTTAATCTGTACTTTAAAGGTTTTCTCAAAAGTGCTGAAACCATTTGAGGGGTATGATTTGGCACTTTGGAGAGGAGTTCTCCAAAGTTCATGCTAAAATCCAGAGTGGATTCACCCCATACTACTATGAATACCACCACTGACCTGAACTGTATACTAAGAAACATTAGGTTTTTCATATCTTAGGTCTTAATGAATAGTTGAGATGCTTCACCATTCATTCTAGGAAAGGAGTTTCAGAGCCTGGGAGCAGCCACCAAGAAGGCCCTCTCCCATACTAAATAAATAAAATAAATACTGCCACCAGATATACTTTTGCGGGTGTCAGGACAGAGAGAAGGGTCTCCCACATAATTGCTCAGAACACTTGTCAAGTACAGAATTTGGGAGAATACAGTCCTTCAGATAACCTGGACCTGAGACATTAAGTGATGGGTATTTAGAATTCACTGCCAGGGAGATTTAGTATTTTAACCAAACTACAAGCCCTGGGATTCCACAGGATGCTGCTATGGCAGTTAAAGTAGAATCATAGTGCTATAACTGTAATGGGAAATGGCTCTTGGTTTATGAAATATCCAGGGCAAGTTTCTTTAAGGATTGCTTGAGGCTTACCACAACCCTTACCACTAACAAGTAGAACTATCAACAGTGCATTATTTCACTGACCCAGCCAGGCATGGAGTGAATCACAGGCTGGATCCCCACACCCAAATTATAGCCTCACCTCATTTTTCCTCCCCCTTTCCCCACAACACTGCAATTAAAACCAGTCAGCTGCTACTAAAGACTTGTCTACATGGACAATTTAGCCCATATTTCCCCATCTTGGAGCCCTGGAGTTTTGATGATGCAGGGCATTTGCCTCATTTTGCCCTCTGCCATGCAGGAATACCCAATCAAAGCACTCCCAGCAGATGGCCATCCAACCTCTGTTTAAAAACCTCCAAAGAAGGAGACTCCACTGCACTCGGAGGCAGTGCATTCCATTGCTGCTGCTTTATAGTACCTGAACCAATATGAGATACCATGACCAGGTAACAATGGTTTTCAAGGAATTACACTGACTGCCAATATGCCTCTGGACAGTATTCAAGGTGCTAGTGATAACTTTTAAAGCCCTAAATGGCTTGGGACCTTGATACTTGAAGGAAAGCATCTCCTTACATATGGCTGCCTAAGGATTGTGGTCTTTCTCTGTGTCCCATTTGTCAGAACAATGTTCTCTTGCAGGACATAGAACAGGGAGATCTCTGCTGTGACACCCTGGTTGTGGAATTTCCTCTCCTTGGAGGTCTGATTGTCTGGCAGTGATGCTGGCATAATTTTGACACTGATTAAAAATATGACTTTTTCTTAAAGCCCTTGGGACTTAATGATTTCATCCAATTTGTACCTGTACATAGTTGTAAACTCTTCAACTTCTTTTAACTTACTTTATACTGTTTAATATATTTTAAACTGTTAAAATCATCCTTATCATCTTCAATTTTAAATTATAGTACAGTTGTCCTTTCGTATTCACTAGGGTTCGGTTCCAGGACCCCCTTCCCATGGATACCAAAATCCGTGAATACTCAAGTCCCATTATATGCAATGGCATAGCAAAATGGTGTCCCTTATATAAGATGGCAAAATCAAGGTTTGCTTTCTGGATAATAATTTTTTTAAGAATATTTCCAAGCTGTGAATACTTAAATCCATGGATACCAAATCTGTTGATACGGAGGGACAACTGTACTTAAACCAATTATTTAAAGTGATTTTAGTCTACGTTGCCCTGAGATTTTATTCATTCATTCATTCATTCATTCATTCATTTAACAGGCTATAAATCTTTAAATAAATAAGTCAATAATTCTGGTCTAAGATCATCAGGGTTTTGTTTTGTTTTCATGTTCATTGTTGAAAGAGATTATCAGATGCTGAGGAATGCACCAAAAAAGCGCATTCCCAACTATGTCAGAAGAACAGGAGGAGAACAGGAATGGCAGCCTTACCAGACATTTGCATCCTTCAGCCATTCTGGAGTGTCAATTTTCCTACTAATGGGGACAAACCACAAATAGAAAGGGACACTTTACTCATGGCCGCGCTATGCCCCTGGGACACTGGAGGATGTCATCTGATAATCTTGCCCCTTCCTGTTCTTCTAGCAATCTTTTGACACAGCTTTTGCCGCATCTGAAAATCTCCTAACTGATATATTATGTGCAGAAGTAATTTCTTTTCCAGAGCCTAGGTCTTCACTCAGGTAGTTATTCTTTTTACCAACAAAATAATCCCGACTTTCTTTCCCTCTAGCAGGTCATTCTGTAGTCATGCCAGTATCTCTTCTCTAAATCTCCATCCTGCCATCTTTCAGGCTATTAAAACCTCTCATGAAGTAAAACATTAAATAAACATTATTGTAGTCTGAAGTGCCATGGCAAACAATCCATTAGATTTAGACAGGCCTCAAGGTTTGTGATGGGTTAGAAAAAGAGAGATGACCTTTAATTGATCTGTGTCTCTGTCTCGCTATACAAATTCCAGATTTAAAAAGAAGTATGCAGTGGTTAAATTTATAGCACCAGAAAGCCCTGTCTCTTCTCTAATTATCCCTGACATTCTAAAGAGTTAGAAACTAAAATCTCAAAGCTCAAGTATGGATCAGACCTTCCTTCCAAAACCTGGAGTTTTGTTTCATTTTGACATGGCAAAGGAGCAATAGAGAAGTTCACTGGCATCCACAGTTCAAAACATTCCAGGCTTCTTTTATTCAAGTTCATTGCTAATTTGTCACCAAAGAGAATTTTTGCTGACCTGACATTTCCTTGAATTTTATATCAAGTCAATATTCATGCAATCCGTGTGTCACTTGTATTCTCTAGCACTTGGATAAAATGAAGGACTGAAAAGAGCAGAACTTCAGAATGTTACTTTTTGGGGGATTACAAATCCCCAGTTGCCTCATCAGCATGGCTGGGGGCATGCTGGTTGGGGGATTGTGGAGATTGTAGTCTAAAAAAATTATTCTAGGGTCTGGGAAAGAGTGATATTTTTATACTTCTCATGCACCTTGGTAAAAATGCTGGTGCTCAGCAGTGGGGTCTAGGAAATCCACTAGGATTTTCTTGCAGGGTTGTCCTCTCTGCCTCCAGCAGCAGTTAGAGACATTAAACTATCACAATGCAGAAGGAAAGAGAACAGCAGCACCCCTCCCTTGTCCATCCTTTTCCCATAGTGCCAGCACACAACTGAAGAACTGACAGCCACATTAAAAGAGTGCAGATGAACACAGAAGAGAGCTGAAGCTGACTTCTTTACAACTACTCTGGGATGCTTAAATGCAGACGTGGGCAACTATGTGGGCGCTGGGGCCAATATGCCCCTAGTCCCTTGGATGGCATGTCCTCAGGGTGACAAAATGCCTACTTTTCTCAAGTCCGTCTAAAAATGGCAAGCAGAAGTAAGATTCCCACCTCTCAGGTCCTGATCTCTCTTCTCCGATCTTCAGAGCAAGAGTGAGCAATCTCAGGGCAAGAGCACTATCTTTTAAAAAGTGTGCATCCTTTTTTCCCCTCATGGCATACTTTGTACAACTGTGGTTGATGCTTTTGATATCATGCTTAATGACATCATCAGGGGTGACCCTTGTAACATCACCTTTGTTATAAGGGTCACTCACAATTGGTTAGCCCTAGGTATCGGGATTTGGCTCTGAAATCTCAGGTCTAGAGATACTCCTGACCTGTCATTTCTAACCAGAAGTGATCACTTCCTATTACCATTTTGAAAGGAAGTCTGATGAAAACAGAGAGGTCATGTTTAATAACATCAGCTGAAGCTGCCCCTTTTAATGTCACCCTTGTTATAGCAATAGGACCCAAGCTGTGTGACATCACAAGAGATACTCAGAGAACTGCTACTTGGAAAAATAACACAGGTATGTCCTAGTCCAGGGGTAGGCAACTGAAGGATATCCCAGAGGCCAATTTATACCCTCCACCTGAGACACTCCAGTGGCCACACAGACTGCCCCCCCCCCAAAAAAAACTCAATCCAAGCGCAAAAAAATAGAAGTGGCAAAATGTCTACTTCTGGTTTTGAAACACATACATATACAGAGGCTGCAATCAAACATCCACTCAGTGTAGTGTAAATATTGGCCTGAGCAGATACATTGCACCAGTTCTATGCAACCTCAATGAGGAACAGCAACAATGTATGTCAATGACTGGGTGCCACTGTATAACATGCAACAGTAATCTGCAATGCACAGTGCATACCCACAATGTGAAATGTTGCTGTATGTACAACTTTGCTTCCACCAGTATCATCAGAATACATATGTTATCCTATGGTGAATAATCTGCCTTGCATGTGTATCTCATTAACAGCATGCCAGTCAGAGTGTGTACAGGGAGGGCTTTACAACCTATTTAAAAGGTTGGATTGCCTTTTAAGTACCAGTGAGTTGCCTTTAGACAACTGGAAGTGTTCTGGCTGGTCTGGCCATTGTTGGGGTAAGTACAAGATTTAAATGCCCTGATGTTTCACACGCTACCAATGCCAGCACAAAAGCAACATGGGGGATCTACTGACAGCTTAAGCCATCATTTAAAAACTATGTGATTTTCACTATACATAAACACAAAAGGGTGACATTGTCTGATCCATGTGCACTTTCACGTTTTTGTGGTGTCATCATGATGCCATATTTAGTCCATCTGATAAAGCCCTAACAGTGATATTTTCTACAGTGACTGTTTTCTACCCACCATGTGGGTTAGCCAGAAGTGTAGCTACTGAGAGGTGGGTGGATGTGAGTTTCCTTCAGTACCCAAATTTGTAGCATTGCAGAGAGTGAGACACCAAAAATTCTCCACACCTTCAACACTTAAAGTATGCTATGTTTACATTCTCTTGGTAAGTCTGCCTGCCTCTTTTCTTTGGAGGCCAAACTCTATTCCTAAATGATCAACTGAAGTTTTAAGTTATTGAAATGCTAGAAATTTGGGGAGTGAAGTAACATTTCATTGGGGAGCACAATTCTTATTTGGGGAAACAATGTTCTCATTCTGAGCACCACAATTCAGGAAGGATATTGACAAGCTGGAACATGTCCAGAGGAGGGCGACCAGGATGGTGGGAAGTCTGGAAGCCATGCCTTATGAGGAGTGGCTTAGGGAGCTGGGCATGTTTAGTCTGGAAAAGAGAAGGTTGAGAGGGGACATGAGAGCCATGTTTAAATATTTGAAGGGATGTCATACTGAGGATAGGGCAGGCTTGTTTTCTGCTGCTCCAGAGACTAGGACACGGAGCAATGGGTTCAAACTACAAGAAAAGAGATTCCACCTAAACATTAGGAAGAACTTCCTGACAGTAAAAGCTGTTCGGAAGTGGAATACACTGCCTTGTAGTATGGTGGAGTTTCCTTCTTTGGATCTTTTTAAACAGAGGCTGGATGACCATCTGTCAGGAATGATTTGATAGTTTATTCCTGCATGGCAGGGGATTGGACTGGATGGCCCTTGAGGTCTCTTCCAACTCTATGGTTCTATGATCCCCCTTCCCATAGCGACACCCCTGGTTTTTTGTTGTTGGTGGTGTGTGCTTCAAACAGTCTCTGACTTATGGTGACCTATCATGGGGTTTTCTTGGCAAGATTTGTTCAGAGGACATTTGCTTTTGCCTTCCTCTAAGGCTGAGAAAGTGTAACTTGCCCAAGGCTACCCACTGGGTTTTCATGGCTGAGTGGGGATTTGTGCCATGGTCTCCAGAGTTGTAGTCCAATGCTTAAACCACTACACCACGCTGGCTCTCTAGTCCAGGATAAACTAACATATTGGATTTATTAACGCTTTCCATCCTAGGAAAGACTGAATGATTTTTTAAAGTGCTGTTATTTATATATAAACAACATTTCCCAGTTCAAGTGCAAAAAAAAAATAAAAATAAAATAATAACTCTAGTCAGTTGGTTTCCTCTCACTTAAGCATAATTAGTTTGAAATGAGTATCCTGAATAGGAAAGTATTGAGTACTTAGTAATCATTAGGAAAAAGACAAATCACACACAGAGCTTAGCAAACAAAAGATTAAGAGAGAGAACATTTTATAATTTTTTTACATATGACACACTCACTAGAATGTTCAAATGATCTCCCTCAGGAAGCCTCATGCAATCCTGGAATAAAGTAAAGAATAAATAAGACACTATTTAAAGTTTTATTTTAATGAGCTTCTGAAATATTTTTTACTCTGTTTATAAACTAATTTAATAGGGTGCCATGCTGTTTGCAATACTGTGATTAAATTTAGATAAGTTGCCTTCTCATTCACAAATCTTAAAGCAATACAGGGGAACCCTTCACAAGTATAAACTGCACACAACGTATTAACATTTATAGAATGTATACATTTCACCAGAACTGGTGGCTGTAGAATTTCTCATTCTCCAATCTCTCTTTCTATGAGGATTCTGAAAATAACATGGAAAGACAAGGAGAACTTCTGTGGTCTTTCTATGTCACAGAATTAATGGCCAATGGGATATAGGTAGAGCAAGCCAGCATTACAGTTACCTTTCTCTTCAGGGATACCCACCTTTCTGAACATCTCATATGATCTGGGGCAGAGACCTTTATGGCTCTCAGTCTAATTCCAAAAGCCCTCTACTAATCATCAGTACAGAAACTGTGTGTGGCTCCTACTGGCATGCTTTGCCTGTTTCGGTACCTAAATTATCTTCATACCTGAGAGCACAGGTACTTCCTAATGCAGGACTGGACAACTGCATGGGGAACAGGAGCCAGTTCCCTCTCAGATATTGCTATGTGCCTCATCACTGCCAAATAAAGCAAATCCAAATACCACAGTTTTCCTCTACAGTCCCTCTCAAAATGGTGATAGAAAGTGACATTGCATCATTTCCTGTCACCATTTTGAGAGGAACCACAGAGGAAAACAGAGGTATTTGTTGATACTATAGGGTTTTGGAGTGCTTGTAGGAGTGGGGTGGAGATATTTGCATGTGTTTTCACACATTGGAGGATTTCTGTGTGATTTGGGAGCACCCAACACCATCAATTTCCTTCTCCTGTATGCTTTTTTACCATTTTTGCCTGAAGGAATCTGTTGGCTTCAAAAGCTATTATGACAAATTATGGACGTTTGGGTTGGGCAATTAAAGCTGTCACCACCATATGAATTTTAGAAAAGATGGTGTAAGTATATCCACTACCAAGAGAGAGCAGTTTTGTGATTCTGCCTCTAAGGCCCTGTCTTTATTAGTGAAATAACCCAACACACGAACAGAGAGAGAATCTTACCTGATGTGTGGCCTTATCCCCAAATCTGGTGTGATAAGACCACATGATGTATGGTCCTACCCACACCAAACTCAGGGTATTCCACCTTAATCCAAGTTTTAAAAACTCACTGTTTTCTCCAGAGTTTTCATGAAACTCTGTAGTGTGGAAAACTGTAGTGTGGGAAAAGGATCTGCCCTGGTTTGGGGGGATGGGGAGGCAGGACAAGAGCTGCCTCACAGGCACTGCCATTTTCTGCCTCCTTGGCATTACTTGCTCATTCGAATATTGGCCAGGAAGGCAGAGCCCTGGTGTAGTTGCTTGCTCTGGGATCAGAATGAGCAGCCAGCGACACAATTAAATGGCTGGCTGCCTTATTCTGACCCCAGAGTGAGCAGCTGTACACCAGCGGCAGCAGCACTGAAGAGGGGGGAAATGGCACTGTGGATGTGACTGGGAGTAAAAATCTGGATGAATCACTTGTGTAGACAAGCCCAGCAATGAGCGGAGTGTATTTGGGCTTTGCCCAGGTAAGGTGTGGCATTTAAATCCGGGCCAGAGTAGTCCAAATTTCAATCACATTTTTACCCCCATTGTAGACAAGCCCTAAAATATAACAATGGGGGGCATCCACTTGGATGATCCCCATGATTGTCTGTCTGTTTGTCCTAATACCACTCTTTGAGCAAGCACATGGTTAAACTTTTGTAAAGAGACACAAAAGATTTTCAGATGGGGCCAAAATGCCCCATTGCTGCCCTGCCACCTCCTCTCCTGTTCCTGCAACAGAATGGAGGTAAATGTTCATACACTTACCTCCATTCCTCTCCAGGAATGGATGTCCTCCCTCCTTGCCCAACCGGCTGTAAATGCAACCATCATAAGGCTGCCTTTACAACTGGCTGGGGGAAATCCCGCTCATTCTCACGAGAGAAAGAGCAGGAGGGAAATTCAAATTTAACCCCCCAGCTGTCAAAACACAAAATAAAATTTAAAAATAAATTTAAAATAAAGAAAGGAACCTGGGGAGGGTGGGAGAAGGGTGGCACTTACCTGGCTGTCCCATTGGTGGCCGGAAGTGCCCATCACAGAGCTCCTCCCCCGTGCCTGTCCTCGTAGAACAGGGACGGGGCTCCTTTCCCCACGTCCCTGATTCCATGACAGACATGAAAGGGGTGTTCTAGTCACAATTTTTCATCGTGAATAGAATATCCTGGGAGCAGCACGGGGGCAGGACGAGAGCAGGACAGAAGGGGTCGACGTTGTCTGAACGACAGCCCCTTTCTCAACCCTGTTTCATGCCTGCCCCACAGAAAAAGCCCCATATGAAAATCTCCATAGATACTAAAATCTTTGTATTTAATCACTTTCCAAATGTGCTACAGGATGATGAGTGATTTCTTATTCAGCCTTACTGATGAGACTATAGCTATGTCAGCCTGTTCTAGTCTATTATGTGATACAATATATATATATATATATATATATATATGTATGTATTTAAAGTACCAAGGGATTCTTGTTCCTTTTGTGACAATAGCCTAACACAGCTAACTGTGGAACTAGTAACTCAGAATGGTGCATATTGTGGTTATCCTTGAAGTATGATGCATCTCCAGTTTGTCTAGAATGGAAAGCATTCAGGGTCTTGGAGGATTAGTTTCCTAAAACAGCTCATCAAGATTGATTTGAATGTAATAATAGATTTAAGATCACCTTGCAGTGACATTGGCATGTATTTGTTCATGTAGTCTATCTAACCTTTTCTGGTACAGTACAGCTATATCCAAGGTTTCCTCTTTCAATACCAGCTCAGTTTTTAGATTTTATACAAGTCTGATGGAGAGCTTATTCTCAACTGTGACCCGTGTGTAAGAGTTCCTTGGGCCTATGGCTGAGATCCACTGTTTGGTGTTATCTCCTTTGCAGCAAGAGCTGCTAGAAAATCAAGGTGGGAATTATCATTTGGTTCTCTGTGTGTGTGTTTTAACAAAAATTACATCTTGAACATATTCCCTGAAGTGCTTGAATTTTTCTAAGATTGGAGTGTTTCCCTTAATAGGAATATAAATTAGGATTTTGCACTTAAATATCTCTCTTGAGTTTAGAACATCCACACATAGACAGACAGACAGACACACACACACACACATGAGAGAGAGAGAGAGAGCTATACTGAATGCTATTCTAGTAAAAATGTAAATTATGGTCCACGTGACAGACTATAATGAAATGTCCCATGGATGGGATATATCTTTGACTCCTCGTTATCATGTAGAGTATTAACTTGCTTTGAAGAATAAAACTAACATGCCTACATATAGGCAAGCAGACTCCACAGCTTGTTCCAGCTACCTGGCTGACATGCGCAAAGCATATCAGTTCTGGAAAATAAGACTCCATCATTGGCACTGCATTAGCTCCAGCTTGTTAACCAATTAACATTTTGTGAATATGCCAAGAATAGCATTTGTTTTCCAAACACTTCCATCCATTTTGCCTGGGCTGTCAGTCTTCATCATGAATGCACCTGCTTTAAGCAAGCAGAGCCAAATCAGCATTAATAGGAGTTTATAGAGGGCAGAGATCATATTTATTAAATCAGTGTTATCCACTTGTCCATCTCCTGATTGCCAATTTACCCCATGTTGACTGATTTCACACTTCATAAAATTAGCCCCTAGGCACCACTGGAGCATTTTTGCTGTTCTTCCTCCTGCTGCTCTGGATAATATGTTTCCGTATATATCTCAGCATCTGACCTATTGCCTGATCATCCATGCATAAGTTTGCAGGCAAGAGACTACTCCATGACTACTCTAAAAATAGAGGGGCTTGCATTTCCTAACATTTTTTTTCTAGACATAATTGCAAAGATCCCAATAACATCTGCCTCTTCAGTTCTGATGGGTACATCTGAAGATGCCACATAAATATATTCCACAGTCTTCTAGATTCATCTTCTTTTTTCAATATATCTCCTCCAAGTATTGAAATTCTCTTCCAGTTTCTCCCCACCTCTTTTTTCACGTACTACTGTACAAGGTTTCTGGAAAATGATCACTAGACATTCTGCAGATGAAACTTTTCTAAGGAGATTATCAGATGCTTTAAAAAGTACCTGAGGAGAATGCAAGGACGAAGTTCCTGTCCCACGAATGGGACCTATTTTCAAATGACGTTGTGCATGTTGTGTTCTGCTCCAATGCTTCTGGAGTTAGTAAGGCAGTGCTTTTCATTGACAGGAGTTACCCATCAATGAAGAGCACCACCTTACTAACTCCAGAAGCACTGGAGCAGAACATGACATGCACGAGGACATCTGAAAACGGGTCCCGTTTGCAGGACAGGGACATCATCCTCGCGCTCTCCTCAGGTACTTTTTTTACTGTGTCTGATAATCTCCACAGTGTGGAAATGAAACCATTGGGAAAGGTTCACCTGTGCAATTATAATGTAGCCATCAACGGTACTGGAGCCCAACTGGAAAATTAGGCAACTTGATTTGTTTCAGAAACATATGTTACTAAAAGTATACACAGCTGTGTAACTTGGAATGTTGCTGCCATGTGCCTTCAAGCCTACTCTGACATATGGTGATCCTGTCACCGGGTTTTCTTGGTGAAATTTCTTCAGAGGAGGTTTGCCGTTGCCTTCCTCTTAAGCCAAGAGTCTGTAATTTGCACAAGTCACCCAGCAGGTTTCCATGGTTGAGTGGGGATTTGAACCCCAATCTCCCAGAGACCTAGTCCAACACTTAAATTGTTATATTTTGCTGGCTCTTTATAATTTGGATAGATGTTGGTAAAGATATGCACAGTGGCAACTGATGACTTCCATGTTAGTGGGTGGTGAATCTGCTTGTAGTCTAAAACTTTAAGAGAATTATCCAAGACACTGAACTTGTTTGAGATTTCCTGCTCTCCCCCTATTTTTTAGTAGCCTGACAACTCCCCACAGAGGGTACCAGGAGCAGAAAATTGCCTCTTGGGGCAGTCATAGTTGCTCATCCCTGCTTTAAAGCCATTTCCCATGTAACAATCAAGATCTATTCTTCTGTTGTGCTTTTCATCCTGAGATCTTAGCTGGTGACCAAGAGAAGCACAGAGGTCCTTTGAGACTTCAGCTGGTAACTTGAGACCTGGCAACTCTCATCATTATCTTCTTAATTTGTTTCTCCCACCATCCAATTAATGGTGTGTTGGTGTTAGAGTGGCCATATTTCCTACTTTACAAAAGATTGTCCTCTATTTTGAAGAGCTCCAAGAGACATTCTTTTCTTTGAAGGTGTTGTCTGTTTAAGAGGATGACCAGTCCAAGTCTGGTTTAAGCACAGTCATAAAGAGTTGGACCAGGGTCCTTAAACTTGCCCACCCATACTTAGCACCTGGGCTGACTGAACTGACCACCTGGCTAAAATCATCTCCATTATGGTGACATGCACTCTATTTAGATTTAAATAATTGTAATTATTTTTAAATTTGGATCTATGCATATTAAATAGCACATACAATTGTATGCCAGTCGATGTCCCCTTTTGCCCTTCTTTTTTTGGCCACGTATTTTCTCTTTTTTTGGTCATGCATAAATGGCCACCTTAATTGGACTTGATTGACAGTGACCATCTCTAGTGGTTATTTACCTCTGGTGGCTCATGGGGGAAAGGAGGTTCATAGGAAAGTCTAAAGAAGGTCCCATCACAGTCTTAATGATTTTATACAGATAATACTGGGGTCAAAATTTTTAAATACGCTCAAGGAAAAATGTTACTTTTCATTTTCAATGAGGAACAGGAGGTAATTTGTATTAGTCAAATCCATTCTGAATCAAATGATAACTGTTGCTCATTGCTCATAATACTTTAAACTTCTTCTGGATCTGAATCTTGTGTACCCACTATTTGCTTGGCTATTCTTTTGTGTTGCCCTTTACTGATAAACAGATAAACTGATATCTTGTTATACTGAAGAAACTGAGAAGACACCAAAATGCACAATAGCCCCAACAAAATAAATTATTAAGAGTTTGAATTCAATTGACATCAATTTCTATGATTCTGTGATTTCCCCCCCAAAGTTTCAAAAAGAAAGCATGGAGGAGGCACATAAAAAGCTTGACTTCTAGGTTTTCCACAGTGACATTCCATTCTTGAAATGAGTGGCAATTTTTCTTCATAAATCATACATGAGCTCACACTTCCTTTAGTATGTGAGAAAGTCAGCTGTATTGGCATTTTGACAGCATGCAATTTATTTAAATCTAAACAAATTATTAATCAAACAGTTGGTCAAAAGGTAGAGGATTAATAAAAGGGAACTACAGTATCAGTGCTTTGGTTGTTATGGGCAAATATGTTTTGAAGACACTGGTAACCTCTTTCCTGCTGCTACTAGTGAACTATGTACCAATATTTTTTTTTTAAAAAAATACCCTGTACAATAACCATTTTGCTTCTGCTCAGTTGATAAGAACCACAATAACTGTGACAGTAAAAAATAATATTGAAGAAGGCCATTGGTACTAGAATCATTACTGAATGATTCTCAGGGCAATTTATGTTAATGCTGCAGAGGAAATACTCTCCATCTGGTCTCATTGCAGCTGCTTTCACCTATGTGCACTTTCCCAAGAAAACAGTGTTCTGCATCTGTAATTAGAACTCAGCCCTTTGTTGTTAGCAGTAACCACACCAAAGCATGCTAGTCTCTGAGAAAACTATGCTGCAAACTAGCACTCCTTTTCATGGGCTGGGGTGTACCATTACCTTGTCTTCCAACCTGCAGCTGGTGAAATGAATAGTTTTGCAGCTTGTTGGATAAATAGAATGTTTGTTCTACATAATGGATTTCAGTGTGATATGGTAAATATCGACTCCCGGGTGGGCCAAAATGCATAATTCATTGTGTAGCACATTCCAACCACTCTGTCTCTTGCATGATTAACATGGGAAGAATACATTTCACTTTTTTTTCTAGGGATATGGAAACTACCATAGAACGTGACACAGATGAATACCAAATGCTCAGATGTGTTGCAGGAAATTACCCGGCTCTGTTGCAGGATATCTTCAACACCCAGCCACCTCTGTCACTTCCAAAACATTATCATTAAGGTAATATAGTAATGTTAAGGATCCTGAGATTGAATGTGCCTGGGTCAGGCCACCTTAATACTGTTATCTCAGCCACATTGCACATATTGCTCTCTGGGGTACAGATGAATGAATCAAGGTAATGCCTTATGGTTTGCATTAACAGGGGGAAAAGCCATAGAAATCATTCAATAATGGGGTATGTGAACTTCCAATCAAAGAGAATATTTTCAAAAGTGTTAGTTGCTGCATTTGTTGCTGGGTGGTAGAGAAGGCATTCAGACAATATGATGGAAAGCCATGGTCTCTTTGCCTGTGGAAGAGAGCCTGGAAAAGTTACTTTTGCTCCACTCTTTATTTTCTTGGACTTCTGCCAATTATTTCTATGCTCTTGCTTCCCTCCTCAGTGCTTACTTTCTCCAACATTGTTAGCCATTCTAACTCTTGCCCAGACTCAGGAGATTATCAGATGCTCTATATATGGTATTATCACAATGCCAGGAGATCTCGCTAAAGGGCTTCCCTTTCACATGATGTCATTCCCTTCTCATAATGCTCCCATTCGGCTCTCATTATGCTGGTGCTGCTTTTTATCAACGGGCTAAGCTGCCAATGGATCCCCCATTCTGTTTCTGTCACAGAATGTCCTGCAAGTGAAAAGGTGCCCATTTTGCCGGTGTGATCCCAGCGTCAATGGGAGGTCTGTGCCAGAACACTCCCTAGTGAGATCGGGACATCCAGGTAAGTGACACACTTTTTTGCACCCTGCCTAGGTTACTTGTGATTTTTTAAGTGTGTTTGTGTGCTTGGTGTAGCTTTTGTCTTGTATTTTGCTTTTTATTTTTTAATTTCCCGCGCTCTTGTCTTCTCGCAAGAACAGATGGGATTTCATTCCGGGAAGTGAATGGACCACCATTAGAGCTCCATTCACTCCTGAGCAGAGCTGTACATGTGAATAAGGTAGGTCTGAAACTTTTAGTTACTGTGCCAAGACAGGGATAGGAGAGGGGTGTGAGAGGAGATTGCGGGATGGGGACACCTTTTTTGTTCCCATCTGATAATCTCCTCCCTAGTAGTCTTATCTAGCCATTCATTCCGCATAATAGCATATGACTTTTCTTCAGCTTATATAGTTTGAATTGTTTTCCCAGTCCCAGTTTTTGAGGGCTGTTTGTCTCTTAGGCTTGGTCTAGAGAGGAAATTTACCTCGGCTTCCCTCTGTCCCCCATTTTACCTCTGGACAGTCCTGGAGACATCCAAGATGAAGCTGGGAGGAAGCCAGTGTAAGCCCTTTTAAAATGTTTCAAAATAACCCCCAGGAAAACCCACATCATGCAGGAAAACCCAGATGGGTCTGGCACGGGAATGTAGGAGTCCGTATCAGCATGCCGGACTGTATATCCAGACTCCAATGCCACTGCTGGTGTCACTCTGAAGCTGGGAAGGAGACCCCCAGCACATGATCAAAGCCCCCTGTATGTGACCAGGATGGGGGCCTTCTTCCTGGCTTCAGAGAGTGTGAGGCACAACAGCAGCAGAGGCGCCCACTGATACAGGCCAGTGTGTGTGTGCAGACATCTGCCTTTTTCATCATAGTAACGGGGGGTGGGTGAGATCTGGGCTAGCTCTGGGTCAGAATACTCTAGCCGAAAGGTGGAGTATTATGGCCAGTGTAAACAAGTCTCCCTGTGTCTTAGGACTATTTCCACTCCCCAGCCTACTCCATTGTGCAGTTTTAAATAATTTTCCTATCCTTCAGAGAAACCTGGCTCCAAACTGCATAATTACCTGAAAAATTGAACATTCCATGTCATTTCTCCAGTAAAGCCAATGGGTGTTGGAGACTTCATCACCACAAGTGCTATACATACCAGGTTAGAGTTGACATGTCAAACCCTCACAACCCCAAGACCAATTAATTAAAAGACAAATCCCTATTGGTATCTTGCAGAGACTGTGTAAAGCCAGTGAGTGCAATTCTGTCAAAATCACAGCACACCCCACCACCCCATGCACATGCATTGGTTGTACAGTGCATTGCCTTCCATACTGGGCTAATCTGAACAAGATAGCTGTTCAATGAAGGATATTTCATTAAAATATATGTTACATCATTTAGCAGCTGAAAGATTCATTTATCTCTCTATTTTATACTCAATAGTCAAAAGCAGGCACTGGGAACTTCAAACTGCAGGATTTGAAAACAGCATTGATCCTCGTTTATCTGTGTGCAGTCTACATCAAAAGCCCAAGGAAGTCTTGACTTTGTACCTTTTGAAATATTCGATGTGTGTCATAATTAATCAAGCTACTGCTTAACATCCTATAGATTTCTGTAAAATTGTCACTGTTCTTGTTTGCCAAGGATCCTAATTCACAAAGTCAGAGAGTCTACCTACTGCCAAGTTTCACTAGTTGAGGGGAAACCATTGTGCACTTGTGATTGCTGGATAGTTCAAGAGAGGCCCGAATAGACTTTAGCTGTAATTACTTTCTCCACAAGCTTCTGTAACTGAGAGAGTAGATGATGTCAAGCAATTACTAACATTTCCAGTACAAAGAATGTTCTTATTGGAGAAAAAGCCAGTGACAGAATTATCAGTACATTCTCTTTGCAGCCACAATGCCATTATAAGGGCATTTGAGAGAGTGTTCATATTGTGCATTTTAAGTGCCTTGGTGCTTGGTTTGGGAAGGTAGTTTTATGTGTGCAGTGTATGAGCTTCTGTGTTTTAAAGAGCTTTTGTTCTTAATAAAAATGGTAAACTTCCTTTGCAAAGACTCTATTGGCCTATCCAATATGGGTGTAAATGAGAACATCCACTGTATCATCCCCTCCCTCCCCCACACACTTGTTATCCTTTTTTATTGAAGCATGAGCAAGCTACAGGAAACCATACTCAATATAATGCAGCCTATAGCTGTTTTGTATTTACTATTTGCAAGAGGGTTGCTATTCTCAAACCAAAATTGAAGAAAAG
Source organism: Gambelia wislizenii (assembly GCA_030847615.1). NCBI lineage: Eukaryota > Metazoa > Chordata > Lepidosauria > Squamata > Crotaphytidae > Gambelia > Gambelia wislizenii. Next base: position 35,934,979 of record JAUMIR010000003.1, on the reverse strand, counting down.
TGACACACACACACAAACATCTATACGAGGAGGGGAGGGAATGATGTGCCTCACAGTACTGGCATTTTGCTACAGCAGCGACTTGTCTTAACAGTGTTTTTGCCCCCATAAGCATCACATATGAGATGGCAGCCACGAGTAATTTATTTGCGTTTCTACTTACCTCAATTTGCCACCACTGAACTTTTTAAAAAATATATATCTAAGGTGTACTAGAGCAATTTTTTGATTTAACAGGAAAGCAAAAAACAAACAAAAACACTCATTTTATTGCCTTGGCAATCGCTCACTAAGGTGAAAATCCAACATGGTGGCAGCAGGCACTTGCCCTGTTAGCAAGTCTTCCCCCATGCTCACCCAGCCAATCAGCTTTGTGCTTCCTCTCCTATGGGAAAGTGATTCACATCGATCACTTGTCTCAACAAGCAGGACATCACACACCCCTCACTTAAAAAAAAAAACTATGGGAAAAGCTGCAAAGACTTTTCCTGCTGTGTTTTTGCCATTTTCGGGCCCCCCTCCTTCCAAATACAGTAGATTGATGAGGGATCCCACTTAGACAGGTCATATTCCCAGTGAATTCCATGCAGGTTATTCTCACAGTTTAAATAATCCCTGAGTTGAAGATAATACATTTTAAAAAAAACATGATCTGGATTTATAGTCCTTTGTAGTTTTGGTATAGTAGTTTCAACATTTGGTATAGTGGTTTCAAATCCCTGCTTGGCCGTGGAAACCCTCTGGGTAACCTTGGGCAAATCACACTCTCTCAGCCCCAGAGGAAGGCAAAGGCAAACCTCCTCTGAAAAAACCTTGCCAAGAAAACCCAATGATAGGTTTGCCAAAAGCTGGAAATGACTTGAAGGTACACAACAGCAACAACATCATTTTTTGAATAGTCAGGTGAATAGTAAACAGCTCAGATATTTTTCAATCAATTTATTCATATAGTCCATAGACCCATCAAATAACAGACATAATACAAACTAATAAAATTAGGATACTTACTTATTCATAGACTTTTTTGGAGCTCATCCAACTTATTCAACTATTAGCTTCTCTCTCATTGGTCTTAATGACCACAGATAAGAACTTAGCAACTGACAAAGTAATATTAGGACATTTATCCTCTAGTAAGAATTTGACACAGAACCTCTCCAAATGGCGAGGTAGATGGCATAGCAAGGGAGAAATCCGTTGTTTACGACTCTGAGAATGAAGGACACAGGGTAGTAGAATATGAGATATGGTTTCCACCTCCTGCAACCCACATGGACAGAGCCTTGATGCAAATGGCAGCCCCGTATATCTACCATACAACATTGCTGAAGGAAAAACATTACATCTGGCCTTCATAAATAATATGTGATAGATTGGCACATTATTTTATATATATGCGATAGTTAGACAAACATTATGATAGTTTGTCAACCTTAAGAAAATGGAAGTTCTTTACCAGCCTGCACCACAGGATGAACACCATCATCCCCACATTGCCGTCGGCAAATCTGTGCTTAAGTCCATTCAGCAGTTCACCTACCTGGGAAGCATCATCTCCTCAGATGCCAAGATTGACAAAGAGATCGATCACAGATTAGCAAAAGCGTATAGCACATTTGGAAGACTTTATAAAAGAGTCTGGAGTAATAAACACCTGAGGCAAAGCACAAAAATCAGTGTATATAGAGCCATTGTACTATCTATTCTCCTTTATGGGTCTGAAACATGGGTCACCTATCGCCAACACTTACGACTCCTCGAATGCTTTCATCAGCACTGTATACACACAATCCTAAATATACACTGGACTGACTATGTGATGAATGTTGCTGTTCTTGAGCAAGCAGGGATCACCAGCATTGAGGCAATGATATTGAGAACACAGCTGCGCTGGGCAGGGCATGTTTCTAGGATGGAGGACCATCACCTCCCAAAAATAGTAGTATTCTACGGTGAACTCACCATGGGTCAGCGTAAGAGGGGCACTCCAAAAAAGCGATACAAGGACTCCCTGAAGCAACATCTCAGGCTTGGCCAAATTGATCACCAACAATGGTCTGCCCTGGCCTCACATTGGGAGGCATGGAGATGCACTATCCACAATGATGCAGCCTTATTTGAGAACTCACACCAGACAAGTCTTGAAGAGAAATGACAACGCAGAAAGAATCACAAGCCAGAAACATCACCCAAGGAGACCTTCTGCTGTGCTTTCTGCAACCGGACTTGTTTATCTCGGATTGGCCTTTTTAGTCATCAGCGCGCTTGCAGAAAGCGCGGGATGAATCCTTCCTAAATCTTTGTTTACGAAGAAAAGCCAGCCAGAGATTGGCACAGTCAAGTTCTTTATGTAATCAGCCAGAGCAAATGAACCTGAATATGGTATATGCAATGCACTAGGTGAGCATGAGAGAAAGGATTTAGCCCACAAATTGTAAAAGATGATGTCCTGAAGTCTTTGTTTACCCGTTTTCAAGGCTGTGTCATAACCCAGGTTTAGAAGGAAGGATGGTGAAAGCCCAATTGTGGTTGCTTTTTGGGCAATATACTTGGACCATCTGCTTTCATAAGTGTCCATTGTAAGATGGCTAAGTAGACCCTTACCATGCTTGAAGAACATGACTCTAAGCCAAAGTTTCATGGCTGTCTGCCACACCCTCATAGAGGAAGGGCTTTCCCCCATTTCAGGCATTAAAACTGAGTTAGCAACACATCTTGGCGTCTGAAGGAAAGCCCTTAAAAATATGGCATAAAAATTATCTAGCTCAGAATTAAACCCCTCAATCCAAATTGCAGCTGCAAATACCGTAGCAATTTAATTATAATCTTAGCACTGAAGACCTTAATAGCAGCAGGTACATAATGATTCCCCTTGGTGTGATTTTTTTTTTTAAGATGGCTGAGTTGCAACCTAGGGCTTTCCTGATTGCTGCTGATCTTTGAAAGGACCATAAGGTTTTATAATGAAAAACAAGCCCAAGGTATTGAAAGCTTCTGACCTGTTCCAGGGTGACTTTCCCAGAGTTACCCAGTGAGTTGCCATGGCCAAGCAGGGGATGAAACCCTGGTCTCCAGAGTCCTAGTCCAAACACCCAAACCACTACACCACTCCGGCTCTCCTTGGACCAGTCTGGAAGTTCTTTTTAGATTGCAAAAGCCTGTAAAACTAGGAGACCAAGCACTATACACACTATACTGTCATACTGTAGTCATTCATATCACCTTGCCCAGTAATAAAGAAGATTTTATCCCTCATTTAGAGCAACTGTGTGTGGCAAAGTGTGTGTCATGATCACATCTACACCAAATGAGGTAGCTTCACTCAGGGATGGTCAAAGTGCAACCTTCCAGATGTTGTTAGACTGCAACTCCCAACAGACCTAGCCAGTATCGTCAATGATGAGGAATACTGGGAGTTGCAATCGAAAATCTAGAGAACTGCACTTTGCTCTCTCCTGCTCTAGATTACAGGATCAATTGTAAAACTGCTCTTACTCTCCTTATCATCAGGTGAAATCTAATTTTCTGTTACTTAGCTGCCACCCCCTCCACCATTTACATGTGACTGGTACCCATGGTTTCACTTACCTACAATTGGGAGAAAAGTTCTCTGGAGAACCATAGAGGTAGAGGTGGTCTATTATTATATGCAGTTTCATGCATCTGTAATAAGTCAGAGAACATATCCCTGCATAAATGGTGGTGGTGGTGGTGGTGGGGAGACCTGTACTAAGTCTAGTCCTGTCTTAGGGGTAGCGAGGAATCATAGAGTCATAGAGTTAGAAGAGACCCCAAGAGACATCTAGTCAATCCCCTGCCATGCAGGAAAACACAGTCAAAGCACTCCCAAGAGATGACCATCTAGCCTCTGTTTATAAACCAACAAAGAAGGAGACTCCACCACATTCCCAGACAGCAGCACATTTCACTGCCGGACAGCTCTTACCATCAGGAAGTTCTTCCTAATATTTAGGTTGAATCTCTTTTCCTGTAGTTTGAGTCCATTGTTTCATGTCTTAGTCTATGGAGCAGCAAAAAACAAGTTTGCTCCATCCTTTCAGTATGACAGCCCTTCAAGTATTTAAACATAGCCATCATGTCACCTGTTAACCTTCTCTTCTCCAGGCTAAACATACCTAGCTCCCTAAGTTGTTCCTCATAGGACATGGCTTTTAGACCTTCCACCATCCTGATCACCCTCCTCTGGGCACGTTCCAGATTGTCAATATCCTTCTGGAATTGTGGTGCCCAGAACTGGACACAGTATTCCAGGTGAGGTCTAACCAAAGCAGAATAGAGTCGCACTATTACTCCCTTGATCTAGACACTCTACTCCTATTGATGAAGCCTAGAATTGCCTTGGCTTTTTTAGCTGCTGCATCACACTGTTGACTCACGTTCAGCTTGTGTCCACTAAACAGATTATCAGATGCCCATAATATGCCACCACAGGGACACAACAGGGATGACAGGACATCGCCAAAGGGCTTGAATATCAGATGATGTCATCCCTGTGGCGTTATGCCCCCATGCAGCTTCCGTTCTGTCTGTGTTCCTTTTTATTGATGGCTTAAGCCAACAATAGATTGCCCATTCCATTTTTGAAACAGAATCATGGGCGAGCAATAAGGCGTCCCATTCTGCTGGTGCGATGCCAACCACAGTGGGAGGTCCCTGCCAAACACTTCCAGGTGAGAGCAGGACATCCAGGTAAGTGACATCCTTTTTTGTACCCTCCCTGAGTTACTTGTTATTTTTTAAGTTTGTCTTTGTGCTTGTTGTCACTTTTTAAACTGTATTTTTGTTTTTATTTTTGAATTTCCTGTGTGTTCATTCTCTCATGAGAATGGCCCAGGATTTCAAATAAGGAAGTGAATACAGCTCCACACGAGGTGTATTCATTCCTTGGCTGCCAAGGGGAGGGTGAGGCCAAGGCAAAGGTAGGTGTGATAGTTTTTCATTCTCGTGCTGGGATGGGGGTGGAAGGAGGGCAGTAGAGGAGATAGCGAGACGCTATTTTTGTCCCTGTCCAATAATCTCCTAAGATCCCTTTTGCATATACTGCCATCAAACCAGGTGTCACCCAACCTATATCTGTGCATTCAATTTTTACTGCCCAAATGTAGTATCCTACATTTCTCCCTGTTTGAAATTCATTTTGTTAGATCTGGTCCAGTTTTCTATCTGTTAATCATTTTGAATTCTGATCCTGTCCTCTGCTACCCCTCCTAATTTAGTGTCATCTGCAAATTTGATAAGCATGCCCTCTATTCCCAAGTCATTGATAAAGATCCTGAATAGCACTGGGCCCAGGAAATAACACTGTGGAACCCCACTGGTCACTTCTCTCCAGGATGAAGAGGAGCCATTGGTAACTACGTTTTGGGTTCAGTCAGTCAACCAATTGCAAATCCACCTAACAGTCACATTGTCAAGCCCACGTTACTAACTTTTTTCAAGAATATCATGGGGAACCTTGTCAAAGGCCTTACTGAAATCAAAATACACTACATCTACAGCTTTCCCTTCATCTACCAAGTTTGTAACTCTATCAAAAAACGAGATAAGATTAGTCTGACATGACTTGTTTTTGAAAAACCCATGTAGACTTTTAGCAATCACAGCATTCCTTTCTAAGTGGTTATAGACTGTCTGTGTAATGATCTGCTCTCAAATCTTTCCTAGTATTGATGTCAGGCTGACTGGACAGTATTTATTTGGATCTTCTTTTTCCCCACTTTTAAAGATGCAGACAACATTTGCCCTCCTCCAGTCTGCTGGGAAGTCTTAGCCATCTTAAGTGTCACAGGAGATTATCAGACGTGGCTAATGTGGCGCCATAATGACGCCAGGGGAACGCAAAAGGATGCCAATATCAGATGATGACATCCCTTTGCGTTCCACTGACATCATTACAGCAGTTCTTTTTATTGACAGGCCAAGCCATCAATAGATCCCCCATTGCAATTTGGTGCCGGCATTGCCAGCCTGTGAAACCTCGGGCCATTTAACTCTTATGAATGCAGCATCAACTGCCAGAACACTTCCGGGTGAGATTGCGACATCCAAGTAAGTGACACACTTTTTATGACCCTCCCCAGGTTACTTGTAAGTTTTAAAGTGTGTTTTTCTGCTTGGTATAGCTTTTTTTGTGTTATTTAACTTTTTATTTTTGAATTTCCCGCACTTGCATCTTCTCACAAGTACACGCAGGATTTCAGTCCAGGAAAGAACAGAGCTCCGTTAGAGCTCCATTCATTTGTGGGCTGCCTTACAAAATGAGACAAGGTAAGTGTGGTGGGGATGGTTATTGTGTCGGGACAGGGGCGTGATTGGAGACTGTGGGACAGGAACACTTTTTGCATTCCTGTCTGATAATCTCCACAGAGGATTGGACATTCAGTTTTTAAAAATGTTCTTCTTTCTGATATTGCTGACCATTTCTAATTTTTTTTAATGTAAAGAGGCTCTGTTTCTGATGGGAAGAGATGCCTCCCCTCCCAGCAGCTTTTTCCATCCTGCATGGAAAAACATTTTATTTGAACTGAGGAAGGCATAGGTAAGTTGTTTCCAATTTGACAATAGCCAAGCTACTTATGAAAATTCTGGAATTGTAGTGCCTAACAGTAACATTTCTAACCTTAGGAGGAGAAACCAACTTTTCAAAGGAAAAAAAAGAGTATTTTTTTTTCAAAAAAAACCACCACTCAGAGAATCAAACCAGATTGATACCTGTACCACAAGCTGAAGTGGATCATTCCTCTGTTCCATCATTCTTCTCAAGTTTGCAGATGACACCAGATTAGGAAAGGTAGCTAATACCCCAGAGGACAAGATAAGAATTCAAAAGGAATTTAACAGATTAGAAAGCTGGGCCAAAACGAACAAAATGAATTTTCAACAGGGAGAAATGTAGGATACTACACTTGGGCAGTAAAAATTGAATGCACAGATATAGGATGAGTGACACCTGGCTTGACAGCAGTACATGCAAAAGGGATCTAGGAGTCTTAGTGTGGACCACGAGCTGAACATGAGTCAGCAGTGTGATACGGCAGCTAAAAAAGCAAATGTGACTCAAGGCTGCATCAATAGGAGTATAATGTCTAGAATAAGGAAGTAAACGTGTCACTCTATTCTGCTTTGAACAGACTTCATCTGGAATACTGTGTCTAGTCCTGGACCCCACAATTCAAGAAGGATATTGACAAGCTGGAACGAGTCCAGAGGAGGGCAAGCATGTCCAGAAGCCATGCCCTATAACGATTAGGGAGCTTGGTATGTCATACTGAGGAAAGAGCAAGTTTGTTTTCTGCGGCTCCAGAGACTAGGACACAGAGCATTGGACTCAAACAGAGGAAAAGAGATTCCACCTAAACATTAAGAAGAACCTCCTGACAGTAAGAGCTGTTTTATATTGGAACTCACTGCCTCAGAATGTCATGGAATCCCCTTATTTGGAGGTTTTTAAATAGAGGCTGGATGGGAATGCTTTGATTGTGTATTCCTGCATGGCAGGGGGTTGGACTAGATGGCCCTTGTGGTCTCTTCCAACTCTATGATTCTATGATTTGCCAAGTTCACTTTAACTATATTTTGCATAGTTATGGAACTAACCTGTTCTCCACTAGCTCCAGATTAGGCTGAAGTCAAAGTCACTTGTCATGTTCCTGGGCATTTACTTCTCCTCTTAAATATTCTCTTTTTGCTTTTTTTTTCCCCCTTTCTTTTTTGCTCATGTAATGGCAGCATAACAAAAAGCCATCTTGGTAAATGAAAGAAATGACATTAACATTTTCAGCAATGCAATTTAAGGCCTCGACAAGTCAGCTGTTAAACACCTAAGGGGTATGGTCTCCTTTTAATGTGAGCACTGTTCCCATTAACATTAATGGGGGTTATACTGGGGCTTCAAAAGGAGACTATGCACCTAAAATTGCAAATGATCACTTACAAACTCCATTGATAAATTATTAATGCATATCATTAAAACCTAGCCACACCTCCATAGCTCTATGGCAAAATCAGCAAGGCTGTATATGCCTCAGAGTTCACTCTTTATAGCGGGAGTAAAGCTATAATTTTAGCACCAAAAATGAATTCTGTATAAATATTGATTCATCTGATTCTATGCTCATGTTATTACTTGGGATTTTAAGAAGACACTCCATTCTTCTTTCTGTTCCTAACACTAGGGTTTTTTTTCATCACAGCATGAAGAACAGATCCATTAAGAAAATTCTGCAGGGAAACACATTATTTATGACTTGGATACAAAATTCTTGTATCCTCTAGGTTATATCCAAATACAGTCATATTTGGAATGGATCCATTGATATCAATGGGAGTTCTGTGCCACTGATTTCAGTGGTTCTACTCCATGTATGATATTTGGAACCAACTGTATGTCGAATAGAAACAACTGATTCAATAAAAATAATTGATTCCTAGGAACAAAGTACCAAACTGAACTTTTTCCAAATAGTTTATTTCACACAATAGGAGTGCACAAGAAGTCATACACCAGCCTTCCCCAATCTAATGTCTTCTAGCTGTGCCAGAGCATAATAACCATCATTCCCAGCCAGGCTGACTGGAGTGATGGGAGTTATAGCCACACACATGTGGAAATTAGCAGGGTGGAGAAGGTCTTATAAATCTCCATGCATCTGAGGAAGAAGACCAAACTCTATGAAAGCATATGCCACATTTTTTTTTCTCTCAGGACTTTATTAGACACACATAATACAGCATCATAAGGAAGCCACATAACCATGAAAGGGCGTGTGGATCAGACAACGTTGCCCTTTCGTGGTTTTAAAAAATTACATACTTTTTCATTGATGGCTTAAGCTGTCAGTAGATTCCCCTGCTGTGTGTTTGTGTGTGTGTGTGTGTGTGTGTGTTTTTCCAGCATTGCCAGCATGCAATACCTCTATCCCTTTAAATCACATACTTACCCCGACAATGCCTACTCTGGCGCGAACACGTCCGGGCAGATCGGGACATCTGGGTAAGTTTTGCTCTTTTTATGACCCTTCCTGGGTTATTTGTGACTTTTAAAATGTGTGTATGTGCTTTGCTTCACTTTTTAAGGTTTGCTTTTATTTTAAAGTTTGAATTTCCCACATGATGAAATTGCGCGAGACTTCAAACAAGGAAGTGAACGGGACTCTGTTTTCATCCTCTTCATTCACAGAGCAGCCTTTGCCTGGAAAGGAGGTGAGTGCTGAGGGGGGGGGAGATGTTCTTTTGCCAGTATAAAAATTGGGGGGTTTGTGCCAGCAAAAGAACATTTTAAAGACTGTGTCTGATAAAGTCCTTAGGATTTTATCATACTACACTGTTATAGTGCTATTATTCCACTTTAACTGCTATGACTGCCGCCTGTGGAATTCTGGGGTTCATATTTTAGTGAGGCCTAAGAGCTTTCTGGCTGAGAATTCTAAATGCCCCTCTCTAAACTGCAAATCCCAGGATTCCATAGGAGGCAGTCAGAGCAGTTAAAGTGGAATAATAGCACTATAACAGTGTAGTGTGATAATCTCCTCAGGAGATTATCAGATGCAGGAAAAAGTACCTTACCAAAATACCAAGACGATGTTTCTGTCCCATGAAAGGGACATGGTTTCACACAACGTCATCCTTGTCAAATTCTGCTCCTGTGCTACAGCAGTTAGTAAGGCAGCACTTTTCATTGATGGGAGTTCTAATACTGCTTTATGTATGATGTGCTCAGCATACAATTTAAACAGCTAGGGTCATAAAATGCAGCCTTGTCTGGCCCACTTGCCGATTCGAAACCATTCCCTTTCTCCGTATTCTGTCCTGTTCTCTTGTACTGAGTGCAGGTTACATATCAGTACAACCAAATATTGTGGCACAACCATTTCTTTAAGAGCACTTCATAGTTTTTCATGATCTACATAATCAAAGGCTTTGCTATAATCTATTGTATGCTTGTAATTGGATCCGTAGTGCCTCTTCCTTTCCTGAACCCAGCTTGAACATCTGGCATTTCTAGTTTCATATATGGTAAAAGTCTTCATTGTGGGATTTTGAGCATTACTTTGCTTGCATGGGAAATTAATGCAATGGTCCTGTAGTTATTGCAATCCCTGGTGTCCCTTTTGTTGGGGTTTGGAATGTATATTGAGCATTTCCAATCTGTGGGCCACTCTTTTGTTTTCTGTGTTTGTTGATAGATTTTAGTTAGAACTAGAGTAGAGTCTGTCTCTGTAGCCTGAAGTAGCTCTTTTGATATGTCATCTTTTCCTGGTGACTCATTTCACCCAAGTGCTCTGAATGCAGCTTCCACTCCACTTTCTAAAATTGTAGGTTCATCTTCAAATGGTTCTTCCTTAAATGAATCTGTCATCCTTTCATCTCTTATATATAGTTCTTCAATGTATTTTTACATTGTCTTTTTGTTTGTACTTGATCATGTGATGTATTCCCCTGCAGATTGTAGAGCATCCCCATTCCTGGTTTAAATTTCCCTTTGAGCTCCCAAATCTTGTAGAAGAGGCCTGTTCTTCTTCCTTTTTTGTTGTCATCATCTGTTTCTCCATCAACTTCTATTTATCTTAATTTCTAGTATGAAAGAAAGATTTCATGAACTGTAATTTGTAAAATGTTATCTGTTCCATGGTCTGTCTCAAGTGCTATGACACAGGTTGTGGTGGTTCCTATATACATAACACTGATGATGTGGGAGCCACTGTCCTGTCTCTTCTTCTTCTCATTAACATGACTCTTCCCCCTCCCCCTCCCCAAGAAAACTAGGATAATATGTGTCTGGGTTGAAGCTAGAGCATAGAGAGGGCCCTTTCACACCACCTAGTTATTGCACTATGATTCCACTTCAACTGCCATGGCAACATCCAATGGAATTCTGGGACTTGCAGTTTAAGGAAGAGTATTTAGAATTATTAGCCAGAGAGCTCTAGTGCCTCACCAAATTGTAAACTCCAAGAATCCATAGGAAGAAACCACAATATATTGCTATAACTGTGTAGTATGAAAGAGCCTAAAGTCTTCTCACATAGCAAAGTCTCCTCAAATTACCTGGGCTGAGTTTTATGGAAAGGAGTTGTGCATACAGTGGTGGCTGGTGGCTTCCATGTCTATGGAGTGGTGAATCTGAGCTTGGAAGGAACTGTGTGAGGTGATGAATCTATTTGGGATGGAGGGGTAAAATTTAGCATCTTGGATAGCTCCTTTATAAATCAGACTAAAAACCAGAACAGGTTCATTGCCCCCACTGAAGTGGAAGCATCTATAAGAATCTTTCAAAGAGTCCTGGTAGACACAGGAGATTTTCAGACCGCGTTTTACCGTGGCTCATGCGGGAGGAGCTTCTGGGAGAGGGACGGCGGTCTTGCGCGGCAAAGGGTCATTTTCAGACGACGCCATCCCTCTCCCGAAACCATCCGTGTCACTTCCGTGAAGTTTCGGAAGCCTCAGCACCATATTTTAATCACAGGCAACCTCCGTGATTAAAATATGGCCCTGCGGCTTCCGAAGCTTCACGGAAGTGACACGGATGGTTTCGGGAGAGGGATGGCAGCATCTAAAAATGACCCTCTGCCGCGCAAGACCGCCGCCTCTCTCCTGGAAGCTCTCCCGCATGAGCCACAGTAAAACGCGGTCTGAAAATCTCCACAGTGGAGACCACCAAAACCTATGGAGCACTATTGCAAGAACTCACGCTTCTTTAGACCATTCTGGAAGAGCCTAGAGTTTTCTTTTTCTTTTTCTTTTTCTCATTCAGTGAAGCTGGTGTAAATTTAATTTCAAGTTTCAAAAAACATTCAGGATGAAAATATTTGGGAAGAAGTGCCTTTTGCTGATCTGCCTCAGGTGACGAAATGTCTTTGGCTGGGCATGAAGTGAGGTGTGGCCATTGGCCCTCACAGGGCAGTTAGAAGGCAATGGTAGAAGATCCCTCCCTCAATATGCTATCTTTGCATCTGAGGGAAGTTTTTGACATGGGAGAGGCATTCAAACACTTGTTTCACACATGTGTTCAACCTAACTGGAATGAAGTCCATTCCCTTTCTAATTGCTCTCTAAGTGTTGTGAAATCTATTTGTGCTTAGGAACCATTTTTAATTATTGTGTGGGTTAAGTATAATAAACAACTAACAGCAACTACATGCCTTGAAACGCATGCCCCTTAAAATACGTTATCCCCCTAATAGAAAGCTATTAATTAAGAAATGTTGACCTAATGAGCTGTGTTCATTTGGCAGATGATAAACGTAGCTTTTAATCAGACCTTTTACAAGCTGGAGATTGTTAGCTGCAGGTTGTTAATTATTCACACTTTAAAATGTTAAGGTGGGTAGAATATTTCATGAATGCACTCTTTTTAATAAAAAGTGACATTGGATTTTATGAGCTCAGAATTGCACTTACTAATTTACAGTCCTTTTGCACTTCTGTGCCAGTCGTTTATAATTAACTCTCTCTTTAAAAATAATAAATGACCTCTGGCTCGCTATTGTCTGTCATAATTAGCATACTGTCTTTTAAAGAGGAAAGTGTGTTTTCTCTTCATTAACAGTAATACTACCTAGGCAGACAATCAGTAAGTCCATGATCTGGAAACCGCTATGGACGCCAAATTACCCTCTCTACCAGGACAAAATCAATTAACACCACAAGGGATGTCATTATTGTCACATTATGTCACTTGATATCCCCCAGGGTAAATAAATGATTTGTGGAATTTTTAATGCCATGACTGAAACAAAAACATAGGAACTTGGGCTGAGCCATGTGTACAATATCTATTTTGATCTGCCAGAGAGTCAAAATGTTGTAGAGCTTTGCTTTCCTGCTATTGCGGAATTGTAGATAATCCCATTTGCCTAGGGCATGCAACAGTGAATGTTGTATACTTTGCCTATTGGAACACACCCTCCCTTTCTCCATTTTACACATTAGCAAGTATTTTAAAAGGATCTCATATGTATCACTTCAACCAAAGTCATATTTAATAACTAGATTAGACCAATATTCTTAAATCTCTAACCATGCTCCTTGGTTTGGCATGAAGGAGGCAAAAGGCCACCGGGGATGGTGCATATACAGTATTCCTATCAATCACAGGCCCAAGAAATTAGAAAAAATCTTGGCCCACAATCTGCTAATTGCTACATGTGCTTCTATTTGCTGATTTCCATGCATTTTAAATATGTATGCTATGGTGCCAAACTGCAGTTTGCATATTAAGAGATACATTTTCTCCAGTCAGAATAGTATATCTTGCTGTATGAGACAGAACCACACTGAACCTCCATTTTGAATCCCATTGGCAAAATACTAGGGCAAAAATGGTCCAAATTTCATATGTAATGAGTGACTTAATCAGGAGAATGCATATCCTTTATATTATTTTATTCCAATGCACTTTTCATTTCCCTCTTTCTCTTCATGTGGCTTAGGGGCTGTAGTAAATTTATTTCTAAACAACCACAAGACTTTTCTTGTTGATATTGTTGTTGTTTGGAGAGATATATGTTTGTTTGTTACCCAGCTGCATTTAATAATACTCATATCTCTTTAAAGAAGAAAAGTATACACAACTTCTATATTTTTGGCCTACATCAGGGGGTATTTAATTAAGTCTATTCTGTCTAACATGATCTGATGTCATTGTACAAGGATATGTTCTTTGTTAGCAGCACTCTTAGTTTCAGACTCCTCTGTGTATTTGAAACCATGGTAACAGAACAGTAAGCTAAAGCCAATGAGATAATGAGATATTCTCATTGTAATTGTGTTTCATGAGGGCACACAATCCCATGGGTGGTATCTGACTGCCTTACAACTGCTAACAGAATTTAAGAAACAGGCATATATTAGCATGGTACAATTTTTCACAACAGTAAACACTTCTGACATGGCATTTTTTTTTAGTTGTTTCCAACACATTCAAGTCTATAAATGCCTTTATGTCACAGGAAGCCATTCTATTAATGAATATCAATATTTTAAAATCCTCAGAACTTCAAGGAACTTAAAGTCTGAAATGCATTAATGAGCCTGAGAGATGCTGTTGTGCATTATAATTATGGTCTGGGTTCTAGCTAGCACCGGGTGGAATCTGTGGAAGCAAAAAAAGCAAAGCGGGGGGAACTGTAAATGAATTTAAACTACCACAACTCTTGAACGTGTGAAGATGCTTTATTCAGAATTCAGTTTATTTTACAAAAAGAGAGGGCATGCAAACTCTGATTTCTTTCTCCTACTGTTCATGCTGTAGTTATAAAGTTTGACAAGCCATGTAATTGTAGAACTTTGGGGAGCTGATCATAAATAAGGATTATGTATATTGTTACGCAGTTTCAGCATTGTTCAGAGAAATGGAAAATTATAGGATTAGGTCTGAAATATTTGAAGTTTATCAAAAATCCCCGTTCCACCCCACCCCACCCCTCTTTTGCAGTAAAGAAAGAGGTTGCCACGTTTCATTCCCAAGTGTTTCTAAGGACACTTTCATCCTGCTTATGCTACTGGCCCTGTATGACTTTTTGTCCTTTAATCAATAATTTAAAATTATTTTAAAATATATATTCCAGAGATGATAAGAAAAACAGCTGGATGAATTAAGCAAGGTTCCAGCTACTTTTCTGCAACAAAGGGGTTGAGTTGTCATGTCACTCGAACCACTCACAACCTCATGTTTGTCCTTACATAAGTATAAGAGCTTAAGAACCTGAATTACAAGTGCGCTGAAATATTTATGTGAATGTTACTAATCTAATTGGAACCAGAAGGCTGAAGCCTGATGCACAAGGGGCTCATTTTCATTTTCTAATTATTGTACCATAACAACCCGGGTGTTCTAAGGAAGCACAAATAAAAGTTTGTGCCCTAAAATGTATTTAATGATGGATGGAAAATTAACTACTGACTAATCCATGGAAACCTATATCAAAGATTGACTTAAATTGACTGGCTGTCGCTATTTGCATACTGCAGTACAATCCATTTACATTACATGGGCCAAATCCACACTATACAAATAATCCAGTTTGAAACTGGATTATTTGCCATGGCTCCTTCCTATTGAATCCTGGGATTTGTAGTTTTACAATGTCTTTAGCCTTCTCTGCCAAAGTGTGCTGGTACCTCACCCCACTACAAATCCCAGTATTCCATCGGAAGGAGCCATGGCAAATATTTGTGTAGTGTGGATTTGGCCATGGTTACCTTTTAGTCACATCCAGTACAATGCAGTTACATCGCATCCTTACCTTTTTTTTTTTTTTCACTTAGCCCATAGCAGCTGATGGTTCCTGTTTCAGTGACATGGGCCTTGTCTACACTGGCCAGAATATCCTGGCTTCCAAATATACTGGCATATTTTGGCCCCAGACCAGGCCCATTGCTCTCCCATTACCGGCTCGTCTGTGCAGCCACCTTCACTGCCATCCACCTTGCACTCTCTGATGACAGGTAGGAGGCCTGCAGCACATGATCAAGGCCCCCTGCATGTGAGCAATCCTGGTCACATGCTGCGAGCCTCCTTGTGGAGAGAGTGACGTGGACAGCAGCTACAGTGATGAGCCAGCATGCCAGTATGGGCTGCTACGGTCACACAGGGCTGAATCCATTTTTCCCAGTTGAAGCAGTTTTTCACGGGTGTTATAATAAAACAGTGTAGAGGACTTTACCCCATGTTTCTCCCATTTTAGCCCCATCTTTGCCCCGGACAGCGTGAGAACTGCCCGGGGACAAAACAGGGCAAAAACCCTGGGTTGTTAGGACTAAAGGGTGCCAAGATGAGGGCAAGATGGGTTAAACAGCCCATCTAGACAAAGCCATGATGAACCTGTTCCAGGTTTTAGCCCAAATTTTAGAGGAGCTATATGGCCTGTTGAACTTATTTGGAGAGGGGGTAAGGATCAGCGGTTTGGATACTTTCTTTAAAGTTCAGACTAAAACCAAGAGCATTTTTACTATCCTCACTGACAGAGAATCCACCAGTTGAGTAGTAATGTGGAGCCAAAGCTTCCAGGATCCTGCACCAGGACTTTTCAATTAGCAGGGATGATAAGATCATCTGCCAACCACCAAGGCTTCCTTCTTCCCTCTGAGCATATCTGCTATCCCCGTGCTAGTTTCTAGGAAATGTATTTCCCAGATGGAATAGGTGATTGTGAGCTTCAGCTAGCCCTGTTGTAATATAAAGTATTTTGGGGGTAGCATACACACACAAACACACACAGGATGTTATCAGACAAGGCAAATAAGGCATCATAAATATGCCTAATGATTGTGAAAGGGTGCAAGTACCACACGGCATCGCCCTTTTGCGATCATGCTTTGTGAAAAAAACATACTTTTTTACAGACGGCTCAAGCCATCAATTGATCCCTGTGGTACTTTTGTGCTGCCATTGCCGGCATTTGAAACTTTGTGCCATGGTATTCACATGAATGCAGCATGAGAATACATCTGAGTGAGATCGCAACATCCAGGTAGGTGATGCACTTTTTTTTTTTATTTATTTATTTTTTTTAATATAACATACAACGTATACATGACTTTGAAAACAAGAAAAAAAAAACAAAACAAAACAAAAACTAAAACAATAATATCTGAAATACAGCAATCCGTAAACTGCATACAATACACAAGAGAGCAAAGACAAAGACAGACAAGAGAAGATACCCAACACCCAACATCTACAAATACTTAACTTAGCATAACTTAACATAACTTAGCATAACTTAACTTAACATAATGCTTACACAACACACAAACTGTTAAAAGACTTCCCACTTAATCTTGCTTGACTTTATTCCACATTCTAAAGTAACCCTCCTATTCAAGTTATTGTATCCTTAATTTTACGCTTTCTACCAAAAGATCTAAAATATCTACATTATCTTCGTGCTATCATTAATTTCCACTGTGGTTTATCATTAGTTCCTACCAACAGGTAATGTCTAATTTATTGAGAATATAATACCCTTGACCATAGGTCATTTGACTATTCCCTCCCATCTAATCCCTTAATTTCCCATGTCACAGTGTATTTAAAAGAAAAAAGGTTCCTTACATTTAAGTAATATCTGTTTAACTATAAAAACCCAAGGCCGATGTTTTTCCTTCTTTTTGTTTACAATACTCTATAAATGGTTCCCATATCTTTGTATATTCTTCTGTTGTTTTTTTTCTCATCCAATTTGTTAATTTGTCTAATTTAGCTAATTCCATAACTTTTTCTATCCATTCTGCTTTTGATGGTACTTCTTCATTTCTCCAATTTTTGGCTAAGACCAACCTTGCTGCCGTAACAAAGTAGAGTATTAGAGATCTATGTTCCTTTTCTTTGGGATTTTCTATATCAATCATATTTAACAGATATAACTGGGGTCTCAAGTCTAAAACAATTCCAATAATTTTCTCTATTTCTTTATTAATTTTCCCCCAATATTTTCTTATTTTATTACATTCCCACCACATATGGTATAGGGAGCCCGGACAGGCCTTACATTTCCAACAAAGCGAGGAGAAACCTTTCTTCATTTTAGCTAGTTTCCGTGGTGTCATATACCACCTGTACATTACTTTATAAAAGTTTTCCTTTAAATTGTAACAACAGGTGAACTTCAAATCCCTTCTCCAAACGGCTTCCCATTGTTCTAATTGAATAATTTGCCCTATATCTTTAGCCCACTTCACCATACAGTCCTTAACTTGTTCATCTTCCGTATGCCACTTTAATAACATTTTGTAAAGTTTGCCAATTAAATTCTTGTTATCTGACATCATTAATTTTTCAAAATCTGACACCTCATCTTCATATTGTCGTTCTTTTAAATCTTCTTTAACTCTGGAGCGAATCTGATAATAACTTAACCATTGTATTTGGATACCTTCTGCCACCAACTCCTGCCAATCTTTAATTTCCCATTTATTTCCTTTTTTTCTCATAATTTCTCGATATGTTATCCAATTATAGTCTCTCAGTTCGTTTTTACAAAAGGCCTCTTGAGGGGATAGCCAACCTGGGATTTTTGGACATATTCTAGCTTTATATTTCTCCCAAATTCGAATCAATGATCTTCTTATTATATGATTTTTAAAATCTTTCACCGTTTTAGTCTTATTATATCCCAGATATCCATGCCAACCTAGTTTTAAGTCAAATCCCTCAATTTCCAAATCTCTTTTGTTCTCCAAAGTTACCCACTGTTTTATCCAAGAAAGACCCGTCGCTTCGAAGTAAATTCTCAAATCTGGTAAGCCCAGTCCACCTCTTTCTCTATCATCTGTTAATAGTTTCCACTTAATTCTGGGTTTCCTCCCTGCCCATAAAAATTTATTTAAATCCGTCTGCCAATTCCTGAAAATTTTATTTGAGATTATTATTGGAATTGTTTGAAAGAGAAACATTAGCTTTGGTAGTATATTCATTTTCACGGTGGCTATTCTACCCAATAATGATAAATTCAATCCTTGCCATCTACTCAGATCGTTTTTAATATTTTTCCAAGCCATCTCATAATTATTCTGGAATAATTGCTGATTATTCGTTGTCAAATTAATTCCTAAGTATCTTACTTTTTTTACTATCTCGCATTTTGAGATCTTTTCTAATTCTTCTTTTTCTTTCCAATCTAAGTTCTTGGTTAAAATTTTTGTCTTTTCTTTATTAACTATAAATCCTGCTACCTTCCCAAATTCTTCTATTTTTCTCATTAATCTATCCACTCCCATTAGTGGATTCTCCAAAATAAGGACCAAATCGTCCGCAAAAGCTTTCACTTTGTATTCCTCTTTCTTAATCCTGATGCCTTTAATTCCTTTATCTTTCCTTATTTCGTTAATTAAGATTTCCAATATCAAAATAAACAATAAAGGTGACAAAGGACATCCTTGTCTGGTGCCTTTCTCAATTTTTAATTCTTCAGTCAGTTTCCCATTTATTATTAATCTAGCTTTTTGTTCCCTGTAGATCATTAGAATCCACTTGCAAAAATTTTGGCCAAAATCCATTTTTTCTAACACTTTAATCATAAAAGCCCAATTCAAATTGTCAAACGCTTTTTCAGCATCTAAAAAAAATAATGCTCCTTTGATCTCATTTCGATAGTGTAAATACTCTAATATATTAATTACTGACCTAATGTTATCTTTTATTTGTCTTTTCGGGAGAAATCCATTTTGGTCATTTTGAATATAATCTTGTAAAAATTTCTTAAGTCTGTTTGCCAATAGCGCTGTGAAAATTTTATAATCCTCGTTTAACAATGAAATGGGACGATAATTTTTTAATTGTAATTGGTCTTTCCCTTCTTTTGGTATAAGTACTATGTTTGCTTCCTTCCAACTATTAGGGATTTCATCCTTCTTTAATATATCCTGTAGAACCATTGAAAAAGGGGCAATTAGTTCTGATTGAAAAGTTTTGTAGTATTCTGCTGGCAGACCATCTGGCCCAGGTGTCTTATTGGGTTTCATCCTCTTTATAGTAGCCAAGATTTCTTCCATTGTTATATCTTTATTCAAATCCATTCTTTGGGAATCGGTTACTTTGGCAATATTACATCTTTTAATATATTCATCTATCTTTACTAGGGATATTTCCTTCTTTTGGTATATTGTCTTAAAATAATTATGAAATATTTTCTGGATTTGTATTTCATCAATGATTTCTTTGTCTCCTGTTTTGATTTTAGTGATTAATCTTTTCGCTCTTTCCTTCCTCAATCTATAAGCCAACCACCTACCCGGTTTGTTACCAAATTCAAAATCTTTCTGTTTTAGAAAGTCTAATTTTTTCTTTATCTCCTCTGTCGTAGTCATAGCTAACTGTTCCTGCAATATTTTAATCTGCTTCTTAATTTTCTTATTGTGTGGATTTTTCATTAATTCCTGTTCACCTGCTCGTATTTCATCCAGTAATATTTTCCGCTCTGCTTGTTTCCTCTTATTGATTATTACGTTCCAGTTTTTGAAAACACCCCTCATCACTGCCTTCCCAGCATCCCAAACTACACTATTATTAACTCCTTTGTTTAAGTTCATTTCAAAATATTCTTTTAACTTCTTTTTCCCATCTTCTATTACCTCTTTCTTTTGCAATAAAGCTTCATTTATTCTCCAATTAGACATCTCTTTGGAACCTCTCATCGTCATTTGAACCGGGTTGTGATCTGATAATGGTTTAGGTAGGATATCCACTTTCTTAACCTTATTTATTAAATTTGTACTAAGCCAAATCATATCGATCCTTGAAAAGGAACAATGTACCTCTGAGTAATAAGTATAATTCCTGGTTGATCCTTCTTTGAATCTCCAGATATCAGTTAACTGTAGCTCCTCTACTATATCAAAAAAATCTTTAGTTAATTTCCCTTGGTATTTCCTATTGCTTTTGTTTTTATTGCTTGTCTCTGTAAATCTATCCAACTTTGGTTCCACCACCCCATTAAAATCCCCTAACAAACACCAATTATTATAGCCTAGATGCCCAATTTTATTTTTTAGCTCCCCAAAGAATTTAGATTTCTCCTCTATAGGAACATAGATACCCAACACTAATATTTTAATTTTGTCTATAATTACTTCTACCATTATGAATCTTCCCTTTTCATCGGCTGAAATCAGGGTTGGCCTTAGCCGCGGATTTACATATAATGCCACACCTTTTTTCTTTTTTACATTTGATGATATAAAGACATCTCCTAAAGAATTACATGTTAACAAATGTTTGTGTGTCTTTTTTATCCTAGTCTCCTGTAGGCAAATAATATCAGATTTACTTTTCTTAAGGTGATGAAAAACTGATTTTCTTTTCTTTTCGGCGTTTAATCCCTTGACATTCCAAGTCAGAAACTTTGTTGTACCCATCTGTTTTGTATTGATTTTCAAGTTAGCTAACACCACAATAATAGTAAAACTATTAATCAACAATCTTCTAAATATATATATACCTGTAACAATATATATGAAAACACACAAATATCTTATCTACCTTAGGCTATTTCCAGTTTTATTACGTCTGATATAAATTCCAAAATCTCTTTATTTTTAACTCTCTCTTACCACATTAATACACTGTCACCAATTTAACTAGTTTTTTTCCCCCTCCCCTCTTTCCCTTCTTTTGTTCCAATTCTTATAAGTCCAGCAGACTATCTTCCAAATTCTTTTTTCCCTTTGCCTCTTCATCTTCCGCCATTTCCCCTTTTTCCTTGGAGATCCTTCCCTCCTGGCAAGTATCACCTCTCCTTCCATTTTCACTGTTTTGTTGATTACCTTGTTTATTTTGTTGTCGCCCAAAGTCTCTTTTGTTCTTTCTTACAAAGTCTTGTGCTTTTTCAATTGTATCAATTTTATATTTTTCTTTTTTGTATGTAAATAGTACTCCTTCTAATCTGTCCCAGCTAAATGGAATTTTTTCCTTCTTCAATATTTCTACCAAGAATTGGTAGTCTTTACGTTTCCTTAATATTCTCGTTGGGATCTCCTTCAACAAAATAAGCAACTTCCCTTCATGACATATTCCTTTGTTGTAGTGTATCTCCATAATAAAGTCTCTCACCGCTTTCCTTGTACATTGAATTATAATGTCTCTTGGGAGATTCCTTTTCATTGCAAATGTTGATTTTAATCTATATACCCGGTCTAGTTCGTTGCCAATCTGTTCTTCACCCCACCCTAAATTTTGTGCCAGCAATTCGATTATTCTCCTTTTAATGTCCTCATTAGGTTGTTCTTTAAGCCCTCTAAGTCTGATCCATGCTTCTTTCTCCCTTGCTTCCGCAAGGGCTAGTTGGTCCCGCATTACCTCCAATTCCGTACGCAGCTCCTTATTGTCCTTCTTCAGTAATTGAATGTCTTCTTTATTTTCTTTCACCTCATTTTTAGTTTGGGTCAGTATAGAGTGTAGGGCGTTGAACTTAGTGTTGATATCTTCTAATTGGACCGTCATATCTTTCCTAAAGTCACGAATCTCCTCCATAAATTTCATCATATACTGGGGGGTACCTTCTTCTGTCGAGCCTCTTCGTCCTTGCAAGTTGTAAGGATCCAATGTTCTGGTTCTGCTTCGTACCCCAGACGCCATTTTTTAACTCTCTCAGTCAGCAAGGTTGCGGGAACACTTCTCTTTTTCTTCTCCCAACCTCTCCTCTTTCTCCCTCCTTCCTCCCTCCTCTCCTCCTTCACCCCTCTCCCTTTCCTACTTTCCTGTATCTTACTTTATCTTTCCCTTTTCCTCTCTTCTCTTCCCTCTATTCTCACTCTCACCTCTTCCTGTCCTCCTCCTCTCCTCCCCCTTCCTCCTCCTTTCCTTCTTACTGTCTTCTTGTCCACTCTTTTCCCTTTATCTTCCCTTATTTCACTTTACCTTCTTTCCTTTCCTTTTCCCTCTCACCTCCTTCCTCTTTCCTTCCTTCTCTTCTCCTCTCCTCCCCCCTTTTTCTTCTCCTTCTTCTTCTCCAACTATTCTCTGTTTTGAATACTCTTTCTTTCTATTCCACTTGCTATTACTTTCTACCTACTTCCACTCTTTTCTTCCTCTTAAGCTTATTCCCAATGGGAGGAGTCTGGATACTAGGATCTAGAATCCAAATGTAATTACTTTAGGAGGGATGGGGGGAAAAAGAAAAAAGAAAGAGAAAAAAAAATTGTAGGGATACAAAAAATGCAAAAGGTGTAGAGAATGAACAATAGTAATAATAAAAAATAAAAAATAAATAAAAAAGTATTCAGGGGAAGAGAAGCAAAATCTTCAGTAGCACCCAAAAAAGAGCTGAGCAACCCCAAGTAAACCTCCCCGTGGAGGGGAGGGAAAAAGAAAAAAAAAAAAAGAAAGAAAAAAAAAGAAAAAAAAGGGGGGGGCAAAGGGGAGAAGAGACTGGGAGAAAAGAAAAGTATATATTTATATATATAGGGAAACAGGCAAATTTAAATAGCTGCTGGACCCCCTGATATTAAATCAAAAATTCATATATGGACTAAACAACAGCTCAAAAAAAAAAAACAAACCAAAAAAAAAGAAAAAAGAAAGAAAAAAAAACAGCAAAGAAAAAGAAAAAAGGAAAAGAAGGGAAAAATAGACAAACACATATATTGCCTCAGCTTAACTTGGCTTTTCAGGCTGGGTGTCTTGGCTGCCTTCCAAGCATGTGCTTGAAGGTTTTAAGCTTTAGCTTTTTCAAGGTCACTTATATAAGGTTTACTACATCAATTATGACTCAGCACCAGCTAAAACTTTATCAGCAAAAGGCAAATGTGAAAAAAATATAGGAAAGGAAAGAAAAAAAGCTACAGAAAGTATATGTGCAAAAATACAGAAATACCAAATATTGGGTCAAAATAAAAATTATAAGTATGAAAAATAACCAATAATATCAAAGAAAAAGCAACAAAATATCAAAATATAAAATGTAAAATAGTACCAATAATACACCACTATGCACTTGAAGAAATAAAAAGAGAAAGAAAAAAAAAGAAAAAAATGTAAAAATGAAAGAAAAAAAAAACCAAAACCAATCCAGTATTAGATTACCATCAAAAAAAACAAAAAAGTGGTATTAATTATTTTAATTATAGGCTGAAAAACTTAGAAGAACGGAACACTCAAAAAAGTGAGGCCAAAAAGTAAGAAAAAAAAATTAAAAAAAAATAATAATAATAAGTAAGCAAATACTATATAACTATATAACTATTTCCCTTCAAGGGCTTGTGGCAATGCCCAATGGTACAAAAAGAAAGAATGAAAAACAGAACAAAAGAAAAAAGAGAACCAAAGCAGAACAAAAAACGAAGCACAGTCCTGTTCCGTTTTCCACCTGGGATGGTAAATCAATTTTTACACAAATAACAGATAACTCCAAATTAATCCAATCCCATGAAGATAATGCTCTATATACAGAGGGGAATTACCGCCTCCCAAGATCAAGCTCCACGGGCCTTTTCTTGACAAATTCCTTTTCGGTTGCACCGTGGTGTCTGGCGGCTTCTTCTGCGAGTGGTGAGTTTGCCTCTCGCCCCACTCTTCATCCGCTGCGGCTGGGAGCCGCCATTCCGCTTCGGTGCGCCCGCTCCACCACACTCGCCTTCTCCTTAGCGGGTAGCGCGCCCGAGCTCAATTTCGGTGGCACCTTTTGGACCCCCTCGCCTGGGGGACCTTTCATTAGGGATTTGAGGGGTCTTTGACCCCCGATGGTTTTATCCTCTGCCGCTGCGGAGGCTATGGGACCGGAGCCCCTCTTGATCGACCTTCGCTTCGCTCCGTCCCAGACCGGAAGTCCCGTAGGTGATGCACTTTTGAACCACAGGCAGGATACACCGGGAGAGGACATCGCTTGGCATGTGTAAATGAGCCCAATGTTCCTTCTTTTGGATTAAAGCTCCCAGAATTCCTCTGGCCCAGGGCAAAATATTCATGCAATTTCCATCATATTTGTGAATGACCAATTCACAGCTTTCTTTTCTCTTGTTTCCTATGATTGCCCCAAGCCCCCGGCCATCCAGTGTACACCCTAGTAAAGCTGTGAATCTTATAGACCAGCCAGTCATGGACAGTTTGACAGCTGCTGAGAATGAGGAGTCAGAACAGCATTAGGACCTTTCATTACCATTAGACAAGGTGAGGTGTTCAAAGCAGGAAGTAGTGTTTATAAAAGAACAATTAATTGTTAATTATTTACTTATTTATTAGCTTGCTATATTCCAGTTGAGAACAATAGTTAGCTCTTCTGTTTTAAACTGTATTGTAAATCACCTTGGGTTCTGCACTGTGGGAGAAAGGCTTGATAGATGTTATTTGAAAAAATAAATTAAATGTATCCAGCCTTTCTCCCAGTACAGGGAGAAAGGGATGGGAAGAGATACTTGAGGGATTTTCTGCCTCAAGTGGAAAAATTGGGTATTATGCACTTTGACTTGTGTAGCTGTGGGAGCCATTACCTGCTCTACCTCAGGGAGAAAATATGAGCCAGGCCTACAGCCAGGTTTATAGCGGGGCAAGGCAAAATCCACTCCTATCTACCCTGGCCAACATCATCAATATGTAGGTTGCTTAGTGTTGCAGTCCAGCATCTGGACTTCACCTCACCCTATTTTATGGGAATATGTGAACCATGTGGGAGCAGTGCTGATCTGACAGCTACAACAGCACCTTCTACTGGCAGTGGCACTGCAACACCTGAACTGGCAGGGGCACTGCAACACATTTACAGAGTAAATCAGCATGTCCTTCCTCCATAAGGTGCCTGGGCCCTAAATCTTATGAATTAAACCCCTGACAGCTTCCTTCAACCACAACTGGTCAGTTCTCCGAAAGCTTTGCCATGTCATAGTACTGGGATAAACGTAATCAACAGATGGTTGAAACTGAAGTGAGGGCAACAAGGAAAGGAGACTGGCCCAAGAGATTTTGCTGCCTGTGGCAAAGATGCTACCCTCTCTTTCCAGATACCAAAAGTCTGTTGAGATGTGACAAGACAACATTCTCCATGACTCTTAAAGAGAACAGACTGCATGACACTCACAGCTCTGTCCTCCAAATGAGCCTATGTGATCACAGGTGGCTGCCTCACTCTGCCTAATAGGACTTGTATGATTGTTGGATGTCAAAGGAGTTTTGTTCTTTGTTTCTTTTGGACTAAGTGCTTGGGGGGCCCAATCAGCACATGGATAACAGAACATGTAGAAGGGAGTTAACCCTGTTCACTGTGTTATAATCATGTCATAAACCCCTCCCCACATTAACTCCCACTGATACGTACAGGTCAACCCCTGTATCCAAAGGAATGGTGTCCATGGTTTCACTTATCCACATCTGAAAAAAATATGTCCTCTCTAGGCATTTTCTAAGACCTGCAGCACGATTCTATGGTATGCATCTGCTAGAAGTTGAACAGAAGTCATTCATTTCAATAGGGTTCACTATTATCCACAGTTTCACATATCCACAGTAAGTCTGGGAACATATCCCATGTGGAAATGGGGGGGAGCACTTGTAGTGTCTTCCCTCATGATAGAACAGCAGCTTTGGGTACAATTTTTATCAAGAGAGTGCATAAGGAAAGAATGAAATCTCCACTTCCTTGTATGGTCTGAGCATAATACTCATTGGGCCCCTCAACATCCAAAAACAAAACAAAACTCTCAAGTACATTAAATTATGCTCAGGTACATTAATTTTGGCCCTGATTAATCACTTTGTCCATCCCTACATGACTGCCAAACATCCACACTACAATCTCCATCAGTTGAGAGCACGTGTACAACACACACACACGTTTACACACACACTGACAATCTCTCAAGCCCAGCTGCCTGAAAACACAATAATATTTTGCAGGATTTCTGCTGATACAAAAACCAATTGCTCATTTCAATAATGTTTCAACAGAAAAGCATAGTATATTACATGTTAGATTAATAAGGAGATAGAATCACATTTTGTTTATTATTCTGCCTGTTAAAACTGTGTTCAGAAATAATTATTAAGCTGAGCATTCATTAACTGGATTGTTCCCAAAGGATGATTAATCAGTTAGTTTAATTTACTTAACTGAGTGCAAATGGCTTTCTGAATACTCAATGCAGAAAGTTTTTTCCTCCCTGTGGCTTTGTACTGTGAACACAGGCAAGCCTTATGCATTGGTTCTGCTACTCTGCTGTGGCTGCTACTGTTACTGCTACTGCTATTACTAATACTGTAAAAATAGTCATACGCTTAAGAAGTTTGACATCTCTCCTAATGTAGTGTTAAGCAAAGATAAGGAAAAAATGTACAACAGGGAGGGGCAGCAGTAGATATTTTGGGGCTGTCTCTACACATGAATACATGTACAGAGAGTATCTGATTTCATTTGCTAGATCTGCACTTCTTTAAGTTGGATGGTTTCAGAGAGAGATTCATTCACAGCCAGGAACCTTGGTATGTTCAGGATTCCCAGTTTTGTGTAAAAAGCCTCTACCTGTACATTTGTACCATAGAGTTCCTCGATGGCAGCAGAGAGGTTGAACTGCACCAGGTGACACCATCAGAGGGAGAAGTGACACTGGCCTTAGTAACACCACAGGAGTTCCTTCACACAGGGGCTCATTCACTCTACATAATTTTAGAGCAATTATTCTACTTTAACTGCCATAGTTCCATTCTATGGAATCTTGGGGTTTGTAGTTCGATGAGGCACTGGAGTTCTTTGGCTGAGAATTATAAATGTCCCTCCCTAAACTGTCAGTCTCAGAATTAGATTTTCCATAGTTTTTTTTCTGAGCTGTGAGGCCGTGTTCTGAAAGAGTTTACTTCTGACTTTTCTGAAGATGCCAGCCACAGATGCAGGTGAAACGTCAGAAGTAAACTCTTCCAGAACACGGCCTCACAACCTGGAAAAAAAACAAGGAAAATCTATGGATGACAGCTGTGAAAACCTTCAATTTCACAGTCTCAGGATTCCACAGAATAGAACCACAGCAGTTAAAAGTAGAATCATAACACTATAATTCTGTACTGTGAATGGGAGAATCAGAAATTGATGTCTGTAAATTCAATATATAAAATTACATGAATTTTCAGACTGATGTGCTGATCAGAATTTAGCTATCTGTCAGATTCCACAGTACTCCAAATGTCAAAACTCAGTTAACAACAGTTTGAATTTATCTCTCATTTTTATTTGAAAGAGGTTTTTTGGTGGAGAGGGGTGTCTGGAGTTAATAATATGACAGATTGTATCCATTAACCCTTTATTAGATTTATCCAGGTAACATTTTCCAACAGGTATTAGATTTTTAAGACAGCCATATTTTTGTAATAAATGACAAAATAAATGACAAATCTGGAAGCATCAGAAAAGCTATTTTTAATATTACATAGCTAAGAATTTTGTCCTTTTGCATTGCATCTTGTATTACTAGACCTAAGCCTTGTATTTCCTTGTTACTCCCATTGTTATGTCCCCTAATAAATGTACATTATGAAATTATTTAATATAAAAAGAAGATTGTAAAGGGGTTGTGATAACTTGTTTCTATGCATATTTTTCAAGCCTTATAAAATTTTACATATTGATTATTCCTTAAGTTTGCTTTATGTAGACTGTTTTTATTATTTATTGTTATATGCCTATAAGTCATATTTGACTTATGGAAAACCCTATCATGGGGTGTTCTTGGCAAGATTTGCTCGGGGGGTGGGTGCCATTGTCTTCCTCTGAAGCTGAGTGTGAGTTGCCCAAGGTCACCCAGTGGGTTTCCATGCCTGAGCCAGGGGTTTAACCCTGGTGTTGAGTTTAGTCCAACACTCAAACCACTATACCACACTGACTCTCATGTCCAAATTGTGGAAAGATTGGGGGGGGGGAGTTGTTACCTGAAACATGGAAGTTATATGGGTAAAAATTTAACTGTTATAAGTTTGAAACAGCATTTTTAAGACACTCCATCAATTCTGTTTAATGCTGTATATGATCAAGAAAATCTATAAAATACTAGAAGGCAAGAGTTGGCACTGTGTTTCTAAAGAAGCAGGTTATTTTCACTTATTTTAGAACTCTTAAAAACATCAAATTGAATTGGAATTTGGTTTTATTCTACAATGAGCAGATTGCAGGATATAAGTTACAAATAGATGCATTTGTACTGTATCTCCCAATACGAACCTGCCAGAATTTTAAGATCCTCAGGGAAAGGCTTTCTCTCAATCCCATCATTATCCCAGGCTTGCTTGGTGAGGACATGAGAGCCTTCTCAGTGGCTGCTTTCACCCTCTGGAACATCCTTCTTGGGAAGCTAGGCTGGCCCCCTCCTTTCTTTCCTTTCGCCGAGAGGCGAAAACGTTTTTATTTCAGCAAGTTTTAGTTTGTAGCTGCAGGCACAGGGGCTTTTATTGGGGTGTGTTTTGTGTGTTTTTATTGTTTTAACTAGTATATGTTTTTAAAAATAATTTTAATTGTTACTTTTAAATTGTTTTAAATTGTATTATTTTTACATTGTGAACCGCTTAGGGAGTGCTTGCAGTACAGAAATATCAGTGCTATTGCTAATGCTATGCTTAACATTACTGAAACAAGAAAAGAAGAACCAAAATCTCAACCCTGCTACTTTCCTGATGCGCAGCATCAGTCTTCCATAACCAATATGCAGAAAGAGTAATTTAGGAATGGATTAACTTAACAGAAAATATACAAAGTTGCATGAATTAAACAAACACAGAGTGCATAATTTATGCATCCAAATAAATTCTGCTGAACTGCATTCTTTTATCCTTAATGCATTTCCTTTATTGTTATGACAGAAATTCAGTTGATGTTGTACAATATATGTGGATGGCATAATTACGTTGTATAAGATACCTTTTATGGGACTGTATTTTAATTTGTAAGCAATACATGGAAAACATAGCAGAATCCAATTTCCATTATCTATATTTTATCTGCACTCACTTCTGAGCTTCACATTTCCTGTTATTTTATTGCTCTCCTCACTCTCTCCAGTCTATTCTCTCAACACATTGTATATCCCTGGACTTGTTTCCCTTCCTTGTCAAAGAGGAATGTGTGGGGATAAGCCTAGTCTATCTACTTCTGTGTTAGCTGAGAGCCGAGTACATCTTGTGGCAGTATATACATCTTAGTAGCAGTAATATGAGGGAAACTGTAATTGCAGTAGTAGTGCCATCAGTACCATTTCATTTACCAGAACCTGTCACATTAGGTAACTTGAGGGGCATGGAGGAAAGCCTTGGGAATTCTTGGGATTATATTCCTATCACCAATGTATGTTTCTTTCCAAGGGATGATGGGAATGATGGTTATGATAACCTGCTATCATGACTCAAAAGTCCTTTGTTCTTAAAATAAAAGAAGTTGAGGGAAGGTGTTAGCAAGTGGGGGGGGAGACCATATAAAGCTGTGTTTGTAGCGTTACCCAAATTATTGGGATATTTATATTTGATATTCCCCCTGAAGAGGTGTTTTGAGTAGAATACAGTGTTTGCTGAAATTTCCCATAGTTAGACAATGGAAGCTCTGGTTGTGTTAACCATCACTAATGACTGAGACATTAAGAATGATGGGTCTCAGGCAACCTGTTATTGTTCTAGGAAAGGTTTGGGGAAAAACCAGTTTTGCAAGGCAATGAATGTCCAGCTACCTTGACTGAATTAGTGAATGGCTCATTTCCATGTACATTCAGGAGAATTAGCCCATTTCCTCCCTAACTTACCAGTCCAAGGGGCGTTCACATAATTACTAACCAGGCATGTCTTTTAGGAATTTCAGCTGGCTACTTCCTTAAGCTTTCTGAGCAAACCTTGAGTCCTTATATTTGGGAGGCCCTGGTCTACTACTAACCATGTGGAGTGCCAATAATAAGCCAATTTATGAGATATAGTCAATTGATGAATTATTGGAAGAGTGGGGGGGTGTATCAGGGAAGGTAACAATAGAAGCTACCTTCCAGCTGTCTGCTGCACACACACACACACACACACACACACACGGGGGCGGGGGGTTGCTAGGAAAAGTCTCTTCCTCAACCTCATAATTCTCCAGCCAGCATAGCTCAGGCAACACTAACTTAGAAATTCTGGGCGTTGTAGTGTAAAAAAGTAATTTTCCCATGTCCTGGACACACACACAAACACACCTAACTGAAATATTTCCATCTCATCTTTCCACCCTGCAGCAGCACTCTAAAGATGTCTAACATACAAGCATCAAAGATGTTGTATATGCTGCTCTTGTGGGGAAAAAAAGTGAAATAACAAGTCTTAACATAGCCACTGGTCCTCTGAAAGAATTAATCTTTACTTGGCACTGAAACACCAATGGGAGTGGATACTCAACCCAAGTTGGTCTTCTCTAATATGCCCACAAATATTGTTTCTGCCAGTGGTAAGGAAACAAAAGAAGGCATGGTTTTGTCAGGCAAAGTCATTTGGAAGGTGATAGGTGTTTAAGTATCCTGTTGATCACAAATCTGAATATATACAAAGAAAAAAGAATGCAAAAATGAAAATTTAAAAGAGATATCGTCACATGGATACTTTTCACAGTCTAACTTTTGGAGCAGCCCATTTCAGCCCGTTTCATGGCACAGCCATCCTTGACTTTTCCAACTTTTTTTCATTTTTTTGGCTCACTTTGGCAATTGGTACATTTCCAGGTACTAGCAAGAATGTAAATATGGAACAAATCAACTTTTTCCACATTTTCTTTTGCAACCTTTTTATGGAGAACAGATTTTTTCCACAGAGGAAATTAAAAAGTACATAAAACTGAGAAACTGTGGTGTTGTTGAGAACTGCATCAACTCTCAGTGTCAGTAACTGGCGGTTTGTACTCTAGTCAAATGGCTTTGCTCTCCCATACAACTTGCTCCCTTCCCCATTAGCTTCAGTTTTCTTTGAGAAGCAGTTATCATAGATCTCTGCAATAACTTTTCCCCAAAGAGATGTGTATCATTATGATGAAAATCTTTTATGTCGGTTCTTTAAATTGCACTTCCTTGTAAAAATGGCTGAACATTGATTTAATAAATATACTACTTGATTTGTGTATATTGTTTAAATTAAAAAAAGGCACAGCATAACTTTTGGTTTCCTGTATGGACACTGTAAAATTGTAGAAGGGTTTTGTTTTTGTTACATTTGCAGTCAGAAGAAGGATCTTTTCATTTTAATATGCCTTTTTTAAAAATGGAAAGGGGAAAAAATAGCATTTGGTTCACATTTTCTTTCTTTCTTTCTTTTTGGATGGTATTCTTTTGAGTGATTTCTAAAATAATCTTTGCTCTCAATGCATCTGTAAACATCTGAAAAGATGATATTTGATTAAGGACAATTGCTATGGACAGCTAGAAAAGAAATACACCCCAGAACTTTAGGTAAAATGGTTGTTGGATTGCCATCCAGATGTAAACCACATGGAGAGCAGATGTTGTAAATAGGCATTCAGACAAACATTCATTGATATTTAGGAATAGTAGAAGCATTTCCTCCACTTAAGGGCACTTTCTACATTACATGCTCTTCTGATGTGCTTTTTTTTTGTCTGGAATCCTGAAGCTAAATATTCATACATGTTATAGTTCCCTTCTTTCCTGTCTTAACACCAGAAGCAGAATCTTTTTATCATCAATGTCTCCACTGAATTTCCTAACATAAGATGAGTAGGGGATTCAATGGAAGTGTGTGTGTTTTGTTTCCTTTATTCTTCCCTCAGGACAGGCAGTTGTCAGGTCAGCCCTCATTTCTGGGCCTGAAGCCATCTAGAGAGGGGATATATTATTTGCCTTGTTCTGAAGGGCATCTTTTCCTGCTGACAATGGTGATCACATAAATACCTTCAGGCCAGTGTATCTGAGTCATCAGTGGGTGACCTCACTGACAGTCTGCAACCACAAAATGCAGCTTATAAAGCTCTTGCCAAAGCAGTCTCTCCAGGTCGAGGCACAATGGTGTCAATAAACAAAAACAGACATGGCTGTTGATGCCCAGGCTTAACATTTCCACAAAAGCATGAAACTGATTCTAAAGAAAAATGGCAGTATGAAACTCCTTGAGGAATGTTTGCAATGATATTTACCTGAAGCCCTTTTCAATAAAATCCAGGGTATGTAATGGAGTTTGCTCTTCAGGGCTCTTTCATCATTTAATCGGTAATGATAATGGCTAGGAACAGCAGTGGATCTAAGAAGCAAATACATTCCACACAATTTCATTGGTAGTCCATATTTACAGGGACACTATGCACTCCATTCTGGTTTGTTCTAAAATGTTAGAGCTCTAAATGCCCCTCCCTAAACTGCAAATCCCAGGATTCCACAGGAGGCAGCTATAGCAGTTAAAGTGGAATAATAGCACTATAACAGTGTAGTGTGATATGTCTCCTAGAGAAGCAAGGAACTCAGCCCTGCTTTTGAGATTGTTCTCATTGTCCTTCCTTGTGGTAACCTAATCACTACAATGTCTACCAATGGGTAGTTGTCTTATTTAAATGGCATTCAGCATTCAACATAAAATAGGATATGGGTTGGAGAGCTCTGTGCCTCTCTCTTTCTAGAATTTTACCTTTGACCCAGACAACCAATGAAAGCACCTTTAAAAGAACACTATGGTTTGATAGTGCAACTGACTGCTGGATTTTATATTTTCAGAAACGAGGAATCAGACTATGGCTGCAATCCTGCATTGAGAGATGTATCTATGAGATGTAGCTATATTGTCCATATTTGCTTTTCTGTGGATATACTTTTCAATGCCTTTTAACTCTATTGATAGTCTAATCATATTTTAACTTTGGAAGAAAACCCTGTGATAGATTTGCCTGAGGGTCACCGTAAGTCGGAAACAACTTGCAGGCACACAACAATGGCAAGAATAAATGTTTTAATGATGAGAACTTTTATCAGTATCTGTTAAATTTCTGTGAGTCACAAGAGCTGGGGAAAATAATTATAGTTAATGTTATTATTCTATTATTCTGAAATACTAAAGAATAAAGGTGAAGCAAAGTTGAAGAGCAGAAATTCCTCTCTGTGGACCATAATCACTCAAGATCAAATCCTTCCAATATATTACTTTCACAATCTGGAATTCTCTGACGGCAAGGGGTTCCGGTGTCCATCACTGATGGAGGATGCTACCAAGGTTGAAACAGTGGCAGTGCAACTAGCAGTTAGCATATCTTTTGCCTTACACATGCTCTTTCTTCTGGGATTACATGGTAGACTATTTCTTTTGCCAGATTATAAGTAAATATCAGGAAATTAAAAGGCATGGGTTAGCATCCTGTTCTCAATTTTATTCCCAAACACAGCATCTTATCAAATGCATTTCTTAAAACAATGAAAGAGTCATTGAGGGCACCTAAAAACAACAGTAGATTTGAAAGCTGGTTCCTACAATGTTTTGTTTCATCTTAACAAAAAGATATTACACTACTTCTGTTTGTGGTTCATTTTAGGGCTCTTTTCCTTTCTATCAGGGAAGGGTACCTGAAATTTCATGTCTGCTGGGCCATTGCTGTGCACATTTCTGTTAAATATACATTTTAAAAAACAATCAATAAGCTATTTACCATACCATCTTGTTAGCATGACATTCCACAATAAAGTCCTTTGCGAATGAGTTGAGTTACATGATGGTTAACATGTAAGCCTCATTATTGCATCATGCAATGCAAATAGCTTGACACTTTTTTTTAAAGCTGCTGAGCCATATTTTAATGTCACTGTCACATTAAATATTTGTTACTTTTCGGCTCATTGAGCAGCAGAAGCATAAAGTGCAGTGATAGCCAGTCTCTTAAGTGTTTTTGATGCCTAATGAACACCCTGATATTGAAAAATAAAACCACAGACATTTAGAACTAATTATATGCAAGCTACGATAACAGATTTATGTTACAAGCACTGAACTATGATCCTCAGCTGTAATAACATGCTTAAGGGAGGAGGGGGGGAAATCTTAACAAGACAGATAGCTCAGGACTGTAAGAGGAAAAACAAGCTTTTGTTTTGAACTGGTTGTGGCTGTTTAGTTATTTATAAATAGCTTGAACCAGAAGAAAGGATCTAGAATTAAAGACTGGATTGGAGAATCATACGAAAACCTCTGCCCTCATTTAAGTCTTCTTGCTGAGCTAAATCTTCAAAGGAAAAGCTGGATAGTGCTTTAAGAACAAGCAAATATATGTTTCTAGCTTCATTCCACTGCCGATCTCTTTACATCTTATAATAATGCAATTGGTTTAAAAGCTTACCATAGATCAAGCTTTAGTAGATTGTTCCATACATCCTGGCTATGAGACCAGTGTCATGCTGGAAGACATATCCACTTATATGACACACATGCTTATTGCTGCAATATTTAATATAATACACAGAAAAAAATAGCTTTTTTAAAAAAAATGCAACCTTCAGCATCCCCCCCTCCCTGTAGGACCAATGGCCATGGTGGCTGAGCATTTTGTGAGTTGTTACACCTCAAAGTGAGTATTTTATTATTAAACTATGTATATCCCATCCTACATCCAAGGATCTCAGGGTGGCATACAATAAAGTCAATTTAGGACAATAAATAACAATACCAATGCCAGAGAACCTACATCACAGATGTAGTTATGAATACATAACTTGACCTGATGGCCTAAACCTACCTTGTCAGCCAGCAGCCACACTGAGCAACTGAGCTACTGACAATTGGGGAGCAGTAGAATGATGTTTCCAGACCCCTTCCAACATCAGTCTGTGGTGGGATGAGAAGTTGCAGCAGACAGAGGTACTGCTTCTGATTGTTACTTTGTAGATCACTGGCACGAAGGGGCAGGAAATGTCATACTACTGTGTTCCAATTGCCAGCAGAACAGACCTCTGCTACTCAATGCAGCTGCTGGCTGTTAAGAAAGGTTGGGGGAAGCATTTGTGATTGTGGTGATACTGCCACAATCGTAAGCATGAATACCAAATGGTTACAAATGATAAGTATAGCTTGCACATTTGTAACCGGTCCATAGGATGCCAGCCAATAATTTTAAAGACTAAAATTATATTAAACCATAAGACCAAATAAAACCAGTTAAAACAATTCAAAAGAATGCTGACGGTAGCACACAAGCAAATTAAATAAAATCAATACATTCCCAAAGCCTTTAATAAAAAACAAGCCATGGTTTGACTTGGTGCCAGAATAACACCAGTGTTGGCAGCAATCAGGTTTCTGTGAGGAGATTCCATAACTGGCATGCCACAGCAGAGAAGACCCTCTCCATGTCCTTCCACAATGCATTGCCCCTGCTGATAGGACACAGAGGGGTACCCCTCCAACAGACCTCAAGGTGACATATATAAGGAGAGGCGCTTCCTCAAATGCCAAGGTCCCAAGCCATTTAGGACTGTAAATGTTGTCACTAGTACCTTGAATTCAGACCAGAAAAGTATTGGAAGTTATTGTGGTATTATTTAATTCATTTCCAACTTATGGTGAACCTATCAAAGAGTTTTCTGAGGATGAGAGTATGTGACTTCCCCAAGGTCATCCAGTAGGTTTACCTGGCTAAGCTGGGACTTGAACCCTGATCTCCAGAGCTGTAGTCCAACATACAAACCACTACACCACACTGGCTCCATTTGGAACACCAGAATCATATCATTAATGGCTCTAGTATTCACTAGTGCAGGGAATAGGGATCAACCCCTCCCATGTTGCTGGAGTCTTATCAGCTTTAGCCAGCATGGCCAATGGGAAGGGTTGATAAGAAACTGGTCTAATAACAGATGGAGAGCACAGGTTCCCCACCTTGTTCCAGTATGGCAGAACAAAATCCTCCAAATGATGGTTGGTTGTTTCAGAAGCCAGTCAGAAGAAATTCCCTCACTGCCCCTCTGTGCTCCAGACCCTCCTTTCCCTAAATCACACAGTCAGCCAAAAGTGAGAATAGGGATGCATAGATCTGTTTAGCCCCAGTCCCCTCGGTTTTTTGTTTGTTTTACTCATGGTCCCACTCTGTTTTATTTCCCCAATTTTGTTTAAAAAACAACTCAAAATGCATACTGAATTTAAAATTTACTTCAATGTGTATTTTATCTTTTTAAAAAACCATGTATTTAAATATATCCTTTTATAAATTTAAGCTGTTCTTAATTTTTTAAATTTTATACACAGTGTATGAAATCCAAGAGATTTAAATAGAGAATGCAAAATCATAAGATTTAAATTCAAGAGAACAAGGAAGATGAGCAAATCTCATCAGGATAATGATCATTCTAGAACAGAACCTCCAGCGTACGGATATTATCAGATGACCCAGTTTAAAATGTTCTTTTGCTGGCATAAAAATACCCATTTCTATGCCGGCAAAAGAACGCTCCTCTCTGCACATACCTTCCTCTCCTGGCAAAGGTTTCCCATCGATAAAGAGGAAGTGAACAGAGCCCCGTTCACTTCCTTGCTCAAAATGCTGTGAGACTTCAGCGCACAGGAAATTTTAAAATAAAAAAAGAAACACATTTAAAGTTGTACAAAGGACATACACACACTTTAAAGGTCCCAAGTAACCTGGGGAGGGTCATAAAAAGAGCAAAATTTTCCTGGATGTCCTGATCTGACCCGGAAGTGTTCGCGCTGGACCAGCCGTTTTTGCTGCAGTGACGAGATTCAAATGGCCAGAGGTTTTGCACACTGGCAATGCCGGCACAAAAGCAGCATGGGGGAATCTACTGACAGCTTCAGCAGTCAATAAAAAGGTACATTAGCATAATGCCATCATCTAATATTGGCATCCTTTTGCATTCCACCGGCATCGTGATTGCACCACATTTGATGAGTCTGATAATTCTTATATCACCCCAAAAAATCTGTTCTCAGCTGCAAGATTATTTCTTGTGCTTGTTATATGTAGCTCTGGTGGCACAGTGGATAAATGCCTGTACTGCAAGCCACAATGTTGCAAGTTCGATCCCTAGGGAGCCAAGGTTCACTCAGCCTTCTGTCCTTTCATAGGTTGGTAAAATAAGTACCTGGCTTGTGGAGCAATTAGCTAACGTACATGGGAAACCACTTGGAAAGTGCCTAGCGTACTACAAAAGCAGTGTAGATGTGTAGGTGCTATCGCTTAACAATTTGTAAGCCGCTCTGAGAGCCTTTGTGGCTGAAGAGTGGGCTATAAATACCTAAAATAAAATTAATTAATCAATATAAGCAATATATTATATACATTGATCAGCCCTCCCTCATAGTTGGAGGACAGCCGTGAGAGAATGAGCAGCCAGTCCCGAGAAGGTGAGATGAAGCGGCTGGCCAGGCAGCTCCTCCTATCCCTTTGCAGCCAGAAATAGAGGCTGCCACCACGCGCTCGTAACCTCACGTCTTGATTTCTGTAATGCACTCTACATGGGGCTACCCTTGTGCTTAGTTCGGAAATTACAGCTGGTACAAAAAATGGCAGCCAGGCTAGTTTCTGGAACATCTAGGAGGGACCACATTACTCCAGTTCTGAGGTCCTTCCACTGGCTGCCTATCAGCTTCCGGGCCCAGTACAAGGTGTTGGTTATCACCTTTAAAGCCCTAAATGGCTTGGGCCCAAGCTATCTCAGGGACCACCTTCTCCCTTATAATCTTCCCCGCGCTCTCCGGTCCTCTGGGAGGAATTTGTTGCAACCACAAAGACCTAGGCTG
The DNA here is from genome assembly GCA_030847615.1 of Gambelia wislizenii. NCBI lineage: Eukaryota > Metazoa > Chordata > Lepidosauria > Squamata > Crotaphytidae > Gambelia > Gambelia wislizenii. Next base: position 35,896,809 of record JAUMIR010000003.1, on the reverse strand, counting down.
GCGAGCACTTCCCAGAGGGCTTTCTCGGCTGTCGCCCCCAAATTGTGGGACGGCCTGCCGGATGAGATCCGCCTATTGACATCATTAGCTTTAAAAAGGCTGTCAAGACAGTTGTCTTCAAGCAGGCTTTTCTGGAATAGCTAACCCCAGCCTCAGGAACCCTGTCTGGAGGTTGATTCTGGAGCTCCTAACTGATGCTGCTCACTAGGAAGAGTTTTTAATAACAATTGTATTATATGTTGATTTTAATTTGTATTAGGGAAGGATATTTAGAATTATTAGCCAAGGAGTACTACTGCCTCACCAAGCTTCATATCTCAGGGCTTCTCTAGACAGGCAATTTACCCCATCTTGCCCCTGTCTTGGAGCCCTGCAGTCCAGATGACACAGGGCTTTTGCCCCATATTCCCCCTGGGCAGTCCTCACAACCTCTAGGGCAAAGATGGGGCCGAGAAGGGGAAAAGACTGGGTAAGGCCTGTTACACCATTTTTTTAAAAAAAAATCTGGTAAAATCTGCTGCAGCCAAAATAATATGCAATCAGACCCCGCATGACTGCAGAAACCCAGAGTACAATGCCAGCCCATCACTGCAGCTGCCATTTGCCTCACTCTTCCATAGCTAGTAAGGAGTCTCACAGCATGTGACCAAGGCTGCTCACATGCAGGGGGCCTTGCTCACATGCTGTGTGCTGGCTTCCTGGCTATGAAGAGTGGGACATGGGCAGCAGCTGCAGATATTGGCTGATGTGGCAGTCTGGACTCCAACCCAAGAAGCGAGCAACAGGCTAGATCCACAGGGAGAATATGCCAGTGGGGAGCTGGCATATTCTGGCCAGTATAGATGAGCTCTCAGAATTACATAGGATGCAGTCATGGCAGTTAAAGAGGAATCATAATGCTAGAACTGTGTAGTGAGAGTGGGACCTAGCCATTGGTTTTCAGCCATAGCATTTCTTTGTTACATCTGTGGATTTTCTATGTGCTTAGATGCATTTTCAATGTACGCCAATCCTCAGGATGCTCATTCCTGAGGATTCCTACATATCTGGAATAATACTTTACAGACTTGACTATGTGGATAATAACCAGTCACATAGGTTCTCCCCATAGCTTTGGACAACACCTAGATGGGTTTGCTGATTCCTTGGGTCAGATTCAGTGATCAGGTCCCCATCATTTGATTGTGTCATTGAAATAATCTACCAGCCCCATGGAAGCTATCAATACATAAGTGGTTCTCAAGTCCCAGGTTATTGAAATATATCTCAACTAAAGCACATCTTGGTTTCAGCCATTCAGTTTATGCATTCATGCATCAGCTGCATCCACATGAGTGGAAGGGAAGCTGTTGCTGTTGCTGTTGTTGTCAATTCATTATTATCCTTCCTTTTTCCCTGATATCATAACTCAAGGCACCTTATAAAAATTAAAATACATGCCATTAAAAACACTTAGAAATTTATAAGTAAAAACATGTCTGTATGTTCCTTCAAGTCACCTGTCAACTTATGGCAACTCCGTGAATTTCCTAAGGTTTTCTTAGGGAAGGAATGCTCAGAGGTGGTTTTGCCACAAGAAGTTATTTTTAAAATATAATTAAATTGACTTGTTACCTGAATTACTGAGATCCATTGAATTTCCATGTATATTAACCAAAAATCAATATTTCTACGGGGAATTTTAATTAGTTCAAATCGTGGCTGTGAGAGGCTGGGTAACAGCGGGATCTTTTGACATATGTATACAGGTACCAACAGACAAGACTCCAAGCTAGCAAATAAAATAAAATGGTTTTTATTGATAAATAATCAAGGGAACACACACACACATAGACTCCGGCTTCAAGCAGTCACACAAAGCTAGCAAAGAAAGTAGGAAGTACTGGGATAGAAGAATAGAGTTTGGGATGATGGGCTATACTATACCTGATGAGCAGAGATTCACATAGCAGAAGGTACTCAGATGGATACCTGAAGGTCTCACAGCAGATGGACAGAGTGATGGGATGCAGGAAGCTGTGAACACTCTTGGTGGTGTTTTTGAGTGATATTTATATTCGATATTCACTCTGAAGGAGTGTTTTGAGTGAAATACAATGTCTGCCAGAGTTCGACAGGTTTAAACAATGGATTCTCCAGATGTGTTAATTGTTGCTAATGGCTGAAACATTGAAACTGATGGGTGTCAGACAATCTCTATTATTTTAGGAAAGATGCAAGGAAAAGCCAGTTTTGTAAGACAATGAGTGTCCAGCTACTTTGATTGAATTAGTGAATGACTCACTTCCATGTATGTCCAGAAGAACTAGCCCATTTTCTCCCTAACTCAACAGTTCAAGGAGGGTCCACTTAGTTACTACCTGGGTGTCTTTTAGGAATTTGAGCCGGCTACTTCCTTAGATTTTTCTGCGCAAACCTTGATTCCTTGCATTTGGGGATCCCTGGTCTACCACTAACCACATGGAATGCCACTAATAAGCCAATTTATGATTGGCAATTGATGGATTATTGGAAGGGTGGGGGTATCAGGGCAGGTAACAACCTATTGAATTAAAATCAATTAAAACGAATCCATTAAAAGCAGTTAAAAATCAGCAAAGCATCCCACCATTACAAAATCTAGCAGTCAATTTCTAAAACTCTGTTGGAACAAAAGTTGTTACTTGCTTTTCAAAGGACAGAAAGAAGGATGTCATCCTAGCCTCTCTAGAGAGGGAAATCCTTAGTCTGGAGCAGCCACCAAGAAGGCCCTTTCCTGTGTTCCCATGAAAATTATCTGGGAAGGTGGTGGGACTGAGAGAAGCCCCTGTCCCAGTGATTTTAGAGACCAGCTACATGCATATTAGAACATACAGTCATTTGGGTAGCCTGTACTTGAGCCATACAGGGCTTTATAACTAGCTCTTTGAATTGTGGCCAGAAACAGACAAGCAGCCATGAAGTTTTTGCAACATGGGAATTTTATAGTCCCTGTAGCCAGCCCCAGTTAACAATCTGGCTGCAGCTCTTTGAACCAACTGAAATTTCTGAAGTCTTTTCAAACACAGCCCCACATAGAGCATGTTACAGTAACACAAGTTGGTTGTTATTAAGGGTTGCGTCTGGATCAGACATTTCTGGCTGGGTCAGACATTTCTGGGGATAGGCTGGCACACAGCTGACATACTAGTTTTAACTGTAGAAATGTCTTTGTGCACATAGCTGAAACCTGGGCCTCAAGGCTCAAGGTTGAACCCAGGAGTATACCCAAACTGTGAACCTTTGTCTCTAGAGAGAATCTAACCCTAACTAGCACTAGCTGATTCCCAACTACTTTGTCATATCCTCCAACATTTCATGGATAAAAACTAGGATATATGTAGCCAAAAAACATCAGAGTGTGATCAAGATGGAAAAAGTTATTAATGGCAATGAACAGAGAAGCTAGGAATGACTGTAGCAGTAAGCTTTTGCCTGGACCTACTGGAATGTGCAAGATTTTGCTCCCTCCTCTCCAATCCTCCCTGTTGATTTAATTGAGTGAAAACTACTTTTTCACTTTGAACTCAATTTGGAACAATGTAAGTCAACTGAGGACAGAGGGAATTGAGATGAGAAAATGGAACATGTTAAAAGCAACTGAAAAAAAAGTAGGACAACAGAGGGTCGATTGGGACTGCCCTGCCAAATCAGGACACTTGGAGGATATCTCTGATTTGCCTTTCAAGTAACTGGAGGTGACCAGGAGCACCTCTCTATTGTCTGAATTAAGCTTCCATGTGTTTGACCTAATTCAGTCCATTACTAATGACAGACACTGGTTTATCATGGAAAGCACTTGCCTGGACTTATGTGTAAAGAAGAAATACAGCTGGCTGTCATCAGCATATTGTTGGCATTTGACTAAAACTCCAGAAAACTTCTCCCAGCAGTTTCACATAGATGTTAAATAGCATGAGGGACAAAAAAAGCACAATGAAAGACTCCACAGGCCAATGACCGAGGAGTCAAATAGGAATTCCCCAGCACCACTTTCTGGGCTCTCCTCTCCAGAAAATATTGCTGCCACTGTAAAACAGTATCTCCAGTTCCTAACCCAGCAAGTAGCCCCAGAAAGTACTATGGCCAGTGGTATCAAAAGCTACCAAGAGGTCCAGCAGAACCCAAAGGAAGACACACATCATTCCAGTTCCCAGCATAGGTCATCCACCAAGTTGACCAAAGCTATCTTCATCCCATAATCAGGCCTGAAGCCAGACTGAAATGGATCTAGATAATCTGTTTCATGCATGAATCCCAGAGCTGAGGGGCCACCCCATACTCCAGCACCTTGCCTAAAAGTGGAATATTGGAGACTCGCTGATAATTATCCAACATGATGAGATCCAGAGAAGGTTTTTTTTGTTTTTTTTAATAGAGGTCTTACAACAATCTCCTTCGATCACATTGAGCCCTGCCTAGCTGAAAACAGGCATCACTCCAACTTATTCACTCAGCCAGTCCTTCTCAAGCCTATTTCTTTAGTCAGGGGAGCAAGGATCTAGAACACATGCAGTGGTCTTCACCTCTCCAAAGATCTTGTTTACAACCTCAGGTTGCACAAATTGAACAGTATCCATTATCAGCAGATGTTCCAAGTTCCAGTAAATCTAAATCTCACCTAGTAGTGCTCTGCTCATGACAATGGAACTATAGAAAGCTCCTCCATTCCCAGGTCATCATCATCACATTTGGCACAAAAAGCAAGGTCTAGAGTGCGTCCAGCAGCATGAGTGGTGACAGGTATCACCTTGATTGTCATGGCAGACATGAAGTCCTGTTAATATTTCTATTGAAACTCCAGAGTTTTCCTGATCTCTTGGAAGTCATCAAGTCTTTCTTTAACATTATTTGCTTTTCCCCCTTTATATTAGTTATATTATATTAGTTGTACAGTAGCACTGCCGTATCCACTGATTTGCCAACTGCTGATTCAATTATCCATGGTTGGTGACAGTGGGTGGTGGTGGTGGTCTCACCTCCCTTCTCCCTTCGCCCCATGGGATGCCTTCTATGGTGGCAATGGTGACCGGGGGGATGGAGGGAGGGGAGGAGAGATCTTGCTTCTTCTTCCCTTCTCCCTTCACCCCCTGGCATGGCTCCAGTGGCTGCAATAGTGATGGGGGGAAAGGGAGGGGAGGGGAGATCTCGCTTACCTTCTCCCTTCACCTCCCCGATGACTTCTGCAGCAGCAGTGATGACAGGGGCTGTTTGCTATTATCCACAGAATCCATTGTCTGCGGGAGCCCCAGAACAAATACCCAGCTGATACGGGGGTGCTACTGTATTCTTTATATTAGTTATATAAACCTGTTAGTTATATAGTTGTTAGTGTCTCAAATGTCCATATTTCAAATAAGCATACTATAAACAATTATAAGCAAATAAGCATATAATTCCTTTGTTAAAACAGCTTCAATGGTTACCAGTTCTTTTCTAGGCACAGTTCAAAATGCTGCTCATGACTGATAAAGCCCTATATGGCATAGGTCCAGACTATCTGAAAGACTGTGGAGATTTTCAGACATGCCAAAATCCCTGTTTGCCGCGCGAGCAGCCTCCCGAAACTGCTGCGCGGCAAGGGTCTTCTTCGGACGACGCTGTGCCTCTGGCGAAACCGTCCGTGTCACTTCCGTGAAGCTTGGGACGGCTCCGCGCCATATTTCAAGCACGGGCAGCCTCCGTGATTGAAATATTGCGCGGAGCCGTCCCAAGCTTCACGGAAGTGACACGGACGGTTTCGCCAGAGGCACAGCGTCGTCCGAAGAAGACCCTTGCCGCGCAGCAGTTTCGGGAGGCTGCTCGCGCGGCAAACAGGGATTTTGGCATGTCTGAAAATCTCCTGTATCTGCCTGTAGGAACTGGGCCAGAGTTCTAAGATCTACAGGGGGAGGCTTTCTCTCAGGACATTATTAGACGTGACAAAAATCACACTATTACAATGTCATGGTAGTGCGAATGGGCCCCGCTATCACACCACATCATTGTCTTCATGTGGTTACTGTGTGCTCCAACTGCAAAAAAGGCATTGTTTCTAATTGATAGGATAAGCCATGAATAGATCTTCAATATCGCTTTTTTTCATGGTATTGATGGCTTGCAAAACCACATCCCATTGTAATCGTGAGATTACAGCATGACTCAGTGGTCCTCAGCAAGAAAACTTCCAGGTGAGAACATTTCCTATCCCACTACTGCCACCACTTTTGTGAAGACAAGGGGGCCTCCTAGTGGCATGGGGGCCTTTCACATCCCACAACTGTCACCACTTTGTGAAGCAGGGAGGATTTCCACCTCCCACCCTGTCACCACTTTTGTGACACACAACGTCCATGTCACAGCCAAACTATGGAGATTTTCAGACAACACTGTTATAGTGTTACTATTCCACTTTATTTGCTATGGCTGCCACCTGTTGAATCCTGGGATTTACAGTTTAGGGAGTGGCATTTACAACTCTCAGCCAGAGAGCTCTTAGGCCTCACTAAACTACAAGCCCCAGAATTCCACAAGAGGAAGCCAGAGCAGTTAAAGTGGAATAGTAACACTATAACAGTGTAGTCTGAAAATCTCCTACATCTCCCAGTGGTATAGCACAAGCACTCAGGTATAGCTGTGTACTCCTGGCTGTGTCTCCTTGCCTGAGAATCACACACGCCAGGCTGGATGGTTTTTTATTAACAGAAGAATGTTTATTTGTTAAACGAATAAACCATGTAACTGTATAACCTAGTTATTGGGCCTGCACAGACATTCACTCTCTCCCTAAGCCTCTAACATACAAGGAACGTAATCTGTCTTGAATCACTCAAAGCCTCATCTCAATTCTTCAAAAACTCAACTTAAAACTTTCCTCACTCACTCCCCCTTTATCTCCTCCAGAAGCCCCTCCTCCTTCCACCTCCTCACAGAGGATTGGCTCCTGGAGTACCATGTCCTCATTGGCTCACTAGCTGTCCGTCACAACACTTTTTATGTACTGTCCCATTTAGTTTGCACATTTTTAGATTTATTTCAGTGCTTGTGTGTTCATTTACTTTGTTAATTAAGGTGTTTTTGGAGTTTTAAGTGCACTTGTGTCTTCTTATGAGAACTGCCAAAATCTCACCCATGCTGAATCGCAGAAGTAACCTCCTGTTCTCAAAGAACTAGTGGTCATAGTGCAATAATTCTGTGCCAGGTCTTTTGCACGATTACAGCAATGTGCAATAGTAAGTGTAAGGATGCCATAATGTTTCCACTATTCTCATTCATGGAATTACAGTGTTTTTAAATGCTTGTCCAATAATGTCCTCAGTCTCACCACCATCACAGCCTCGCTTGGTCAGAACACGAAAGACTTCTCAGTAGCTGCTCCGTGGGAGGCTAGGGTGGCCCCCTCCCTGCTTTCTTTTCACTAGCAGGCAAATAGCTTTTTGTTTAAGCAAGCTTTTAATGTGTAAACAAGGGAGCTTCTTACTGGAATGTTTTATTTATCTTTTTAAATCTTTGTCTTTTAAATGATTTTATACTGTTTTATGCGGCGATTTTAATAAATATTTATTTTCAAATAGAATTCAAGCTGTTTGTCTTCTTGATATCACCCAAGAAATAAATATCACTCATCATGGGCTTTACAGGCAGTTCCTATATATTGCAGGATGTGCAATATGGTTTGCAAACCTTGAGTCTCACACTGAGAGAACAGAATGATAGAAATTAAATAAATAAATTTATAATTGTAATTTCATTCATTGTTAGGAGTATTGTATCCTGTTAATTCCAAAGACTGATTCAAACATATGGCTGTAGAACATGGGGGATACTGGAGTTCTTAATCAGAAATTATTTGCATATGGGGAGCAGGCACCTCTACTGAAATGAAGAAAGTCATTTGTTGATGAGAATGACCTATCATTCTTTTTAATGAAAAGGTGTAAACATCATGCACCCAAGGCCTTGGCAACTTCAGAAGATGTGTGGGTCAATTTTCTACCCTTATGGCCTGTAGAGAACCTTGTGGACTGTCAAATGCGTATTATTATTGTCATTGTTACTGTTGTTCATAGAATCATAGAATTGCAGAGTTGGAAGAGACCACGAGGGCCATCCAGTCCAACCCCCTGCCACGCAGGAAATCACGATCAAAGCATCCCCAACAGATGGCCATCCAGCCTCTGTTTAAAGACCTCCAAGGAAGACGACCCCACCACACTCCGAGGGAGTGTGTTCCACTGCCGAACAGCTCTTACTATCAAAAAGTTCCTCCTAATGTTGAGGTGGAATCTCTGTTCCTGGAGCTTGCATCCATTGCTCTGTGTTCCAGTCTCTGGAGCAGCAAAAAACAAGCCTGCTCCATCCTCAACATGACACCCCTTCAGATACTTAAACAGGGCTATCATATCACCTCTTAACTGTCTTTTTTCCAGGCTAAACATACCCAGCTCCCTAAGTCTCTCCTCATAAGGCATCGTTTCCAGACCTTTCACCATTTTAGTCACCCTTCTTTGCACACGCTCCAATTTGTCAATATCCTTTTTGAATTGTGGTGCCCAGAACTCAGTATTCTGGTGAGGCACAGTATTCTAGGTGAGGTCTGACCAAGGCAGAATAGAGCGGCACTATTACTTCCCTTGATCTAGACACAATACTTCTATTGATGCAGCCCAAAATCGCATTGGCCTTTTTAGCTGCTGCATCACACTGTTGACTCATATTCAACTTGTGGTCTACTAGGACTCCTAGATCCCTTTCGCATGTAGTCTCATTCAGCCAGGTCTCCCCCATCCTATATCGATGCATTTCATTTTTTTGCCCTAAGTGCAGTACCTTACACTTCTCCGTATTGAATTTCATTTTGTTAGCTTTGGCCCAGCTCTCCAGTCTATCCAGGTCATTTTGAATTTTGATCCTGTCCTCTAGGGTATTGGCTACTCCTCCCAATTTGGTGTCATCTGCAAATTTGATAAGTATGCCCCTAATTCCCTCATCCAAGTCATTGATAAAGATGTTGAATAGCACTGGGCCCAGGACTGAACCTTGTGGCACCCCACTGGTCACATCTTTCCAAGACAAAGAGCAGCCACTGCTGAGCACCCTTTGGGTTCGGCCGGTCAACCAATTACAAATCCATTGAACAGTTAACTTGTCTAGCCCACATTTTACACACTTGTTTGCAAGAATGTCATGGGGAACCTTGTCAAAGGCCTTACTGAAATCAAGGTATACGATATCCACAGCGTTCCCTTCATCTACCAAGCTGGTAATTTTATGAAAAAAAGAGATCAGATTAGTCTGGCATGACTTGTTTCTCTGAAACCCATGTTGACTTTTTATGATTATGGCATTGCCTTCTAAATGTTCACAGACTCTCTGTTAATGATCTGCTCTAGAATCTTCCCTGGTATTGATGTCAGACTAACTGGACGATAATTGTTGGGATCCTCTTTTTTCCCCTTTTTGAAGATGGGGACAACGTTTGCCCTCCTCCAGTCTGCTGGGCCTGTTTCTCTTATAAAGGTTATACCCCTCTAATCCTACATTCCAATCATGAGACTCATCCCACCAGGTTTCAGTAATGCCTATTATATCATACTTGCTTTGTAGTGCTAGGAGTTCAAGTCCATCTTGCTTATTTCCCATGCTCTGTGCATTAGTTTAGAGACATCTAAGACCATGTGTTCCCTTTACTTGCTGCCTGTGCAATGTTTTTTGCCTCCCACTGTTGGGTCCTTGCGCTGTTTGCCTTGTTCCCTCTATGACAGTTTGACTATTTTCTCCAGCCCTTTTGCCTTCCAGAATACTGTCTCCCTCCCCCATGTTGTTGTTGTTGTTGTTGTTGTTGTTGTTGTTGTTGTTGTTATTTAATGTTGAACAAGGCAGGGGCCCCTGCACCTCTTTTTTAAATGATGAATTGCTGTTTCTGAAGGCTTCTAGGACCCAGAATTCACCTCTTTATTTTGGTTAGGAAAAGGGTTCAGGGCTTCATGTGACTTAAGGACCATAACTTCCCCATGCCTGAAGTACACTGTGGTGGTGAAGATACCTGCAACAACACACCAAAGCTTCCAAATCAATAAGCAGTGCTAAACTAAGGAAACGGTTAATTGTGTTCATTTATTATATTTTTATTCCATTCTTCCACTAGCAAGCTGGGAACATGGGAAATCCCTTTGCTTTCTCCTCCAGAGTCTGATCAAGTCTAAACCTGCTCCAAGTGGTCTCATATTCAATTACTTACTAAGTCTACATTTGCTCAGCTTCATTTGCTCCCAAGACTTCCACTGGGACAGTGCAAGGGTAATATATCAAAAACATCACTTGGCAAAAGAAAATACAATGGCTGGTGGAGCTTTTAAGGTTTTATTTAAACCCTCTTGACCTAAGACTATTCCTAATTATATATCATTTTAGCTTCTGTTTTAGATATCACCCACAACTGTGAAACATAAAGTATTTTTAGATTAAGGTGTAAGGTTATGTGTGGAGGAAAAAAAAATAATCAATGACCTGTTAGTTCATTACAGCTATGCTAGAAGCCGGACATCACAATGTCAATATCAATACCGTCTCCAGACATTGTACTGCTCCTTGAGCAAAGTCAGCTTTTCACACTGACATCTTGCTGTTATTATTTTGATGAAAATTAGCAGAACAATTCTGATATTTCAAGCATCACTCACTTGGCTGGCAACCTGGCGGCTCTAATCACTGCCTGTGAAACCTGCATTTGGTCACTAATGCATTAGAGCATTGCTAATGACACAGAGGTATGACAAGATAAGCACAGTCTCATAATGAATGACTACACCAAAGCAAAGTGGCAAAAGTAATTATAGACTCACATGGACTGCTGGCCCAAAATTGTCAGAGACATCAAATTTCATGTACCGCTAAAACAACATTGAGATAACCTTATGTTCTGGAGAGCCAGCAGTCATAGCTCATATGTAATTCAGCTGACATTTGCTTCTGCTAATGCTAAACAATGGAGCAGCCAAGAAATAACATTCATTTCCCTTTTGTTAATTAGACAAATTAATTAAATCAGCTTTCAGTGCTCTGAATATATTTTTTTTATATTCTACAATAGGGTGTTGTGAAGATAGTGTTAAATGGTTCAAAGAACACTTATTAACCCCCAAACTGAATTCTATTTTGTAAAAGCACCAACTTCAAGTGCATTTAAACAGAAAGAAGCTTTTCAAATCAGATACAAAAATGTAAGGCATTATCATAATCTGGCAAGTGTTTAGTTTAACACTGTTGTGTCAAGGAAACTGGTAAAAAAGAATGAGCAAAGAGTCTGATAAAAACATACTTAAGGAATGACAATCTTTATTACCATTTAATTTTATCTCTTCATAGATTTTCTAAGGGGAAAGACCCTCCTGTCTGAAAATAAATGAGATTACTTTAATTCTGTCAACTGTGAAAATATCAAGCATTGTCTTCCTTTACCTACAGGGAAAAAAGAATATTCTATTATATTTGCATTAATAGAGTATTATCACTTTCATTCAGTTCACTTTGCATAAGCATTGAAAGCATCCCTACATTGCTACATATACATATATAAGTAATTTCTGTTTGTTATTAGGACAAAGCAACACTAATTCACACCACAGTGATCTGGTTTGCCATATGTCCATATTTAGATCCAAGCCCTTTAATGGAATTTCATGGGATAGCACCTTTCATGTGCTATGTTATGTATATAGTATTAGTAGTCATTCTTTTAAATGGTTATTCTTTCAACTACTTTTAATTTTATTGATAGTTTAATAATAATTTTTACTTCTATATGGTGTGATTTTTTTAATTGTATCTGTTTTAACTTTTGTAAGCTACTTTAAGTCCTAGATTGCAAAAAAAGGGTAGGAAATTAATTAATTAATTAATTAATTAATTAAATCTAGCAACAACCCACATTCCCCTGCATTCTTTTAAGAAGCACATACATGCACATCACTTAATTTCTCAATCACTGATGGTTGGTGGATGTGAACTGACCCATTTGAATTGTTCGAGATATAAGGATGTGTTGTTATATGTCCAATGGCATATTCTATGTGCAAGTCATCATAAGGATGTAAGAAAATAATAAGAGACCAAGAATGGCTACATTTTAGTCCAATATATTGCTCCCAGCAATGACCAGCCAGGAAATTGATGAAAGGGATATGAATACAACAGCATTCTTCCACTATCTCCCTGGGGATAGCTGGTTCTCATCCCCCACCCATTCCATCTCTGTTCTTCATGTTACATTCTGTTCCATTTCTATACTATAAGTTGTGATGATCTCTCTCTCTCTGGATATTGATTCACTGAGTTACTTATAGTAATATTTTGGAATTATACATATGGTATTCATATAAACATTTATAGTCGTTCATCAATGTTTGTACCAATCCTTTCTGGCTTATGATGAACCATTTATGACAGCAAACCCATACTAGCTGAAAAGAAAGGTAATATTTGTATCTGGGCTTCTGGCTTCAACCCAATTTGGCTTCCCCTTGGCACCTTTAGTGTACTTCTCTCCTCTTAACTCCTCTTTTGGCATTGACTTTAATTCCCTTGGATAATGTCCTGCAGTTCCTGCTTTCTCTTCCTTTCCACCTAGCCAACCATGGCGCCTGTATGTCATACGAGATTAACCCAACGGTTTCCAGTCTAAACCAAGCAACTGTATCTCAGGATTCAAAGCAGTGAGTAAATGTGCTGGATAAGATAGTCTATTCCATTAATCATTCTGCATAGTGTGGATGCATATAGCATTTGAGTGTTGAGCATCCATGTGTGAACCAGTCCACAGAGGTGCTTAAAAAAAAAAATTACATTTTTAGAGGGATTAATTTCTCTGAGAAGGTAATAAATAAATACGTACAAAAATGCACATGGACAGGAATGTACATGGTTTGAACTGTTCTAGAGAGAATTACCTATGATAGATAAGGATTGATAAGAATTTAATTTCAGTTCATTTTAATACATTTCATAAAAATTTACAAATGTCACCATCTTTTGAACTTGAGATTTTAATAGTTCAAATATTATAGAAACCGAAACTGACAGATTTGTCCATTCAGGGTGAGAGGTTTGAGTCCTTACTACTTAGCACTCTGTCTTTGAATCTCTAAACCTAAGGACTTTATCAGACCACCCCCTGCTAATGTTCTTTTTCTGGCATATTTTAAAATATTTTTATGCTAGCAAAAGAACCCCACCACCACCAGACCTACCTTTAGCAGTAAACAGAGCATGAACGGATCTCCACTTACTTCTGGGTTCCAAATCTCGCCGATTCTCGCGAGAAGATGCTAGAAGTCAAATTCAAAAATAAAAGGAAAAGCAAAACATAAAACGTACAGTAAAACACAAAAACACAGTTTAAAAGACCCAAGTACATGGGTGGGGGAGTCGGTCATAAAAAGAGTATCCCCTACCTGGCTGTTGTGATCTCACCGGGAAGTGTTCTGTCATTGATGCAGCATTCACGTGAGTACAATGGCGCAAGGATTCAAACGCCGGCAATGCTGGCAACAAATCACCACGGGAGATTAATTGATGGCTTGGGCCGTTAATAAAAAGGTTTAGACTTTACATGATCATGAAAGGATGGTGTCATCTGATATGCGCACCCTTTTGTGATCATTAGAGGCCATATTTGCCGCATCTGATAAATTCTTTAGTATTCAACCATGTTTATGGTGCTGAATTAGGCCTACTACTTCTTTTGTCTTAAAAGCTCCTAATTTTTCACTCCTATATGACCAGCAGGGACCACCAGACATTATTCTAAGGTGCAGCTGGATTCATTTTGTGCAGCAGGAAAATAAACTAGTGCAGTTGAAAATAGAGATCGGAATTACTTTTGAAGACTTGGTACTATGCACACATTTTTGTTCCTATTAAGGCAGAAAGAACCCAAGGCTTTAAAATTTTGAAGCCAGTGAAAAGTGAAAAAGATCAACTTTCCCATCCGTGAGAGAAGAGGGTGTGAAGGTGTGGCCCTCTGCCTAACTTCATGTACCCCTCAGCATAATGCCCAAATCTCTCTGCAATCAATCAGTTCAGGTTTCCAGCAAGAGTGATCTGACCATCCTCTGGCAATCTGTGAGGTGGAAAGGAAGGGGCTGGTGAGAGAGAGGCAGAACTCATGGAAGAGAGGAGTATCTCCATCTGACTTTACCCAGTACTTCGGCACTGCCTACTACTGGTTTTGGAATAGCAATCGGCAACTGGTCCCCAGGAGATCTTGGGGGGGCACACACTACCTGCCCCAAAATAAAAAATCAAAAAGTGGCCCCCATATGCCCCCCAGTATACTCTATGGAGCATTTTTTCCATGTCCTTTTTCATTCCCTAGACCAGTGGGTCTTAACCTTTTATTTACCAGGACCCCCCTTTAAATATCTTTTGTTGCCACAGACTACCAACACTTAATTCAAGATTTAAAACCATAATAATAAAAATAATAATAATAACCACCCAGCTTGTGGGGACAATTAGCTAACACACGGGAAACTGCTTAGAGAGTGCCTAGTGCTCTCTCAAGTGGTGTAGATGTGAAAGTGCTGTTCTTTAAAAATTTGTAAGCTGCTCTGAGAAACTTTGTGGCTGAAGAGTGGGATGTAAATACCATAAATAAATAAATAAATAAATAAATAAATAAATAAAATTTTGTGTCCAGGTTGGTTTATAATGTGTTATGCTACTGCTGATTTTTCTGGCTGGTCCAGCCTGCAGTGTCTCTCATGTTCCTTGATTCGTGTTTGCACACTGCGTTTAGTGGTCCCTATGTAAGCTTGTCCACTGCATGGTATGCAGTAAACTCTTATGGCTGTGAGAGGGTCTCTTTTGTCCTTCGCTGAGTATAGCATTTCTTGGATTTTCTTGATTGGTCTGTAGATCATTTGGAGGTTGTGTTTCCTCATCAGTTTCCCTATTCTGTCTGTGACTCCTTTGATGTATGGTAAAAATACCTTCCTTCTGGCTGGCTGTTTTTCTTCTTCATTCCTGTGGTTTTTTTCTGGGTCTGGCCAGAAGCCACAGGAATGGGGGGGAAAACAGCCACCCAAAGGGAAGGTATTTTTACCATATATCAAAGGAGTCAAACAGACACTAATATTCCTTGCATATCTCCACCCAGAAACTAGCCATTCAAATGCACAAATTTACATATCCTCTCCAACAGGGGCTCACGGTATATAAACCCCACACACTCACACTGCCACCATTCTCTGAAGATGCCAGCCACAGATGCAGGTGAAACATCAGAAATAAACTCTTCCAGAACATGGCTTCACAACCTGGAAAAAAACCACGGAAAACCTATAGTAAAAGTTACATGACCTGGACATATTTATACCTGGAATATACTCAGCTGTATTTCCAGCGGGGCAGCCATAAACATGGTTCATACCTGTAACATAATGACAAAATTCATAGAATCATAGAGCTGGAAGAGACCACAAAGGCCATCCAGTCAAACCCCCTGACATGCCGGAACACACAATCAAAGCACCCCAACAAATGGCCATCCAGTCTCTGTTTAAAAACCTCCAAAGAAGGAGTCACCACCACACTCCGAGGCAGCACATTCCACTGTTGAATAGCTCTTACTGTCAGGAAGTTCTTCCTAATGTTTTGGTGGAATCTCTTTTCCTGTAGTTGGAATCAATTGCTCCATGTCCTAGTCTCTGGAGCAGCAGAAAACAAGTTTGCTCCATCCATATGACATCCCTTCAAATATTTAAACATGGCTATAATGTCTCTTCTTAACCTTCTCTTCCCCAGGCTAAACATACCCAGGTCCCTAAGCTACTCCTCATAGGGCATGGTTTCCAGACCTGTCACCATTTTGGTCACCCTCTTCTGGACACTCTCCAGAGTAAATTCAAGATAAAGTGAGAAGAATCAAGCAAAGGCATTCATGACTCGTTCTCTTCTTTCACCATTTCAATGGCCTGATGATTCCAAACAGAGAGCTAATCTTCAGATTGATCAACATGAGTTCTTCAGCTCCATACTCTAGAAAACAATCCAAGGTCTCCAGTGTACAATATTAAATTCAATGGTAATTTGATCATAACCATAAACAGGTTTTCTCCTGTAATGTACCCAGAGGTAAGGGTGATGTGGGATTCAGAAGCCAATTTAGGCATAACTTTTCAGCAATCAGAGAGTATCTATTGCTCCATGTCCTCCATCTTTACATTGATGAGTTGCTAATGGATGTCAGGGACAGTTGGGCGGAAAGTACCAGCAACAGCATCCCTAAACAATGGGCTTCTTTTGACCTCATTAAATGTTCTCTGCTCAATTCAAAGGGTGAGTAATAGTTTCAAAAAGTACTCAGTCTACATAATCTGCTTCATCTAGATCTGTTGGTAGTTCATCATTTCTAAGACTCTTTCATGGTCAGGTTAGTGGGATTTATTATGAACAAAATGTGCTGCAAAGTGGATAATATGAAAATAAATCCCACCCACCTCCTACATAACTGTCACCTCTTCCTTCTATAATCACAGAGTTTATAGGAATTAGATACATAATGTTACAAGGTGACATAAATCACTTGCTTTTCTTTAAAAAAACTAGACTTTAGAAAACTGAACAGAAACTTCCCAGAATATTCCCTTGTCTGCAAACTGGCTGTGAGGGTTAAACTGCTATAAGAGACATCAGTTGGCTTATTTTGGAGTCAACGCTTACTGAACAAGCTTAATCATAAATTGGTGAACAATTGGGGTTAACAATTGGATTTAGAACTTAGAGTCACACTTGGGTTAAGTGCAAAGAACCTGCTGATGGTCCCTTGCTGTGATTGCAGTGATGGGAGATGAGGCTCTTTCTTTGCTCAGCAATTTGTTTAGAGAAAAGGTAACTATGATCACATCCTACACTTTTATCAGTTAGCACATTTATGATGAGCCCTCGGTGGCCCAGTACAGAACCAACAAGGTAAGCTGGTATAATTTAACAGACCCCTGTGGTCATGAAAGGACCCCAAGCCCTGACTATGTTGCATATGTTTTTGCCTTTCTTAGCAGTATCATTAGTTATCAATTGTTTTTGACAACCAGTGTCGAATTGGTGGATTTCAACGAAAACAATAACAATACACAAAATTCTAAGCTACCAAATACTAGAGATTTTTAGCCAGTCCATCCTCGCTGCAAGAGAAACCAGGATGGGACCCAAGTGAGGGAATGGAATCCATGGGTAAGCAAAGGAATACAGTGGCACCAGTGAGAAAGGGAAGGAGAGGAGTTGGGTGGGTATTCTTAGAAGAATCCACACATTAAACACAAGACCTTTAATGGCAGTGGTGGCAACTGGGAACAGAGACCCACTTTGCCTCAGCTGCTTGGAGCAGGAGGAGCAGCAGCAGTCGTAGAGGAAGCAACACTGCCTCCATTTCTGTGGCCCAAGTCAGCAGCTCTCCCAATTCTTTGCCAACTCTCTGCACTCAAGAGCAGCTCTGAAGGGGTCCATGACTAGGGTTGTCATTTATCCCAGAAAACCAGGAAAATCCTGGATTGAAGGGACTGAAAATTGTCCCCAGTTGAAAATTGTCAACTGGCTGGGCTGGTTGAAGCAGCAGATCCTGCATTCCTCCTGCTTCCTCACAGAGTAGGCCACAGGGACAGCAAGTAGGCAGCAACCAGCAGTGAAACCGTGCTAGAAGACTGGGATGGGAGGCTCTGGGTCATAGAATCATAGAATTGCAGAGTTGGAAGAGACCACGAGAGCCATCCAGTCCAACCCCCTGCCACGCAGAAAATCACGATCAAAGCATCCCCGACAGATGGCCATCCAGCCTCTGTTTAAAGACCTCCAAGGAAGGAGACCCCACCACGCTCCGAGGGAGTGTGTTCCACTGCTGAACAGCTCTTACTGTCAAAAAGTTCTTCCTAATGTTGAGGTGGAATCTCTGTTCCTGGAGCTTGCATCAATTGCTCCGTGTTCCAGTCTCTGGTGTTAAGGAAAATGCAACATGGGACATACAGTGAAAGAAATAAAATATGTATGTGAAAGTCACAATGACTAAGCAAGAGCAATTATGAAGCTACACAGGTGAAACTGCTAATGTAATCTAGAAGTCCTGAGAGCCAAGGACAGAGGTACTGATTGCAGAATGGAAACACCTGAGAATCATTAAGTGTACAAGGTGAAATGTTGAAATACATGGGTTGGTCTTAAGCATGGGTGGAACTACGTGGACCAATCAGAATGGAAGTACACACCCACTGGGTGGAAACTAACAAGTGGGTGGTGATAAACAATGGCTATAAAACTGCAATGTTTGCCAATGTATTGTTGTGGAGTAGAGGTGGTGTAGTGTGTAGAGATTGTGATTTGTTGACCATATAGTATATTTATATAGAAGAATAAAGTAGGTTTTATATAAAACTACTGAGTTGCCTGAGTGAATCCTGGAGACGTTTTGGAAACACCTGGAGAAGAGTGTGAAGGCTTGGAGAGTTTGTCAGGATCTTCAGCCTATTCTCTGAAACTCTGCTGCTTTGGAGGAAAGCATTAACCATTGATCTAAGCTGGTCAGCTCTGCTGCATAACAAGGTGGTGAGTTAGAGCCAAAGGTGAAGAGCTACAACTCCCATCATCCCTGACATCTGGAGCAACAGAAAACAAGTCTCTCCCAGGAGTTTAAAAAAATTCAAACTCACAGAAGCTCCACCCTCTGCAACAAGCAGCCTCTCCCAGGAGTTTAAAAAAATTCAAACTCACAGAAGCTCCACCCTCTGAAACAAGCAGCCTCTCCTTTGTATACTTCAAGACAAGCAGCAATGAGTAAAGAGTAAACATTTTTACTCCTTACACAACAATGTTAATGACTTTAGGAGTTGCTATGCTAAATGACAAAGTTGCTGATTATAGGTAATCTCAGTAGGTGTAATTGGTTACTTGTGTGGTACCATTTCTTCTATTTGGACTGTACTTTTAACATGAAGAATGAAAGCAGCTTGTGGGGGGGCAATTAGCTAACACAGATTGGAAACTGTTCAGTGCAGTGTAGATGTGTAAATAGCTATTGCTTAAAACAATTTGTAAGCTGCTCTGATAGCCTTGTGGCTGAAGAGCGGGGTATAAATAACTAACTAAAATTTTAAAAAATGAAATATTTACATTACAAATACATGTTTAAGTATTTGAAGGGGTGTCACACTGAGGATGGAGCGGGCTTGTTTTCTGCTGCTCCAGAGACTGGAACACGGAGCAATGGATGCAAGCTCCAAGAACAGAGATTCCACCTCAACATTAGGAGGAACTTTTTGACAGTAAGAGCTGTTCAGCAGTGGAACACACTCCCTCGGAGCGTGGTGGGGTCTCCTTCCTTAGAGGTCTTTAAACAGAGGCTGGATTGCCATCTGTCAGAGATGCTTTGATCAAGATTTCCTGCATGGCAGGGGGTTGGACTGGATGGCCCTCGTGGTCTCTTCCAACTCTGCAATTCTATGATTCTATGATTCTAAGGTGTGCATGTGGGGAGAGCTGCTCTAATTTTTTACCTTAGAACAAGAGGGACTCACTGCTCTCTAGGGATGTGAAAAACAGTTGAATTTTTGTCATCCTTGATGAGAATGTCTGTCTTGACAAATGAAGATATTCCATCTGAAAAACTGTCAACTGATGTGACCACTATTTTATTTTACTTTTTGTCCTTCAGTGAGACCTAAAAGACTCTTAGGTTTTTATTTGTTCATTTGTTAGTCCTGGGGGGAGGGGTTAATACAAAAAAAAATATGCAAAACACAAAGTTTACTTTGCTAAAACGTTGCTTTTCTGGAGAGAAAAAAACCAGTTTTTGTGCAAACAAAATTTTTGCAAAATGTAAAAAAAGTTTTGAAGAATATGCCAGAAGTCTCATAATCTCACCCCAACTGGAGAAAACATCTGAAATGTTTCATTCTTGAATATGGGAATGAAATAAGTGAAGATTTATATTCCTACTCTTCACAGTACCACGGCCTTCTGCCTCCAAAGGCCCCCTGCAGTTCAGGATGACAGGGTGCTTTGATGCCACTCCAGAAAGTATGCTAGCTCCTAGCCACATTTTTTCAAGTTGTTGAAGAGAGTGTGAGAAGCTGGAAGGATTCAGCAGGGTGAAGCTTGCTGGAACACTTGAAGGAACCTGAAAGGATATGAAAACCTGCTATGCCAGTCAGGAGGGCCCAGCAGAGCCAGTAATATTAAGGAAGAGAGCAGTCAGTTCACCTGCCTGTTGGCCTCAGCTGGGTAATCTGCAATAATTTGGAAGAGCTTGATTGTAACAGGCTACCTTAAAAGAGCTGGCCAGGAGGCTGAGTTAAAAGAGAGAGAGAAACAGGCAGGGAAGCAGAAGAAGCCAGCTTGGCTTTAGAAGCAAACTGGCCAGGTTGTGTGAGCCAATGCCCAGCAAACTTTACTATGACCTCCATGCCAGGAGCAGCTGCAGAAAGACTGACAGTCAATGTAGGAGTCCCAGGAGCTTACCCTGAGCCACATTGGTGCAAAGGCAACATCCACTGAGGGAAGTTGGATCTAAAGGCCATGGACTTTTAGACTCACAAGAGAAATTTCACCAGAGGGGTTCTTTGCCTAAAGGAGAGCAGAACAGAAAACTGCAAAAGGCTGTGAAATAACAATGCCTTTGGAGAGGCCCTACTTTGTCAGGACCCAGTAATGTAAGCCTGAGGGAAGAAAACCCTGACTGAAGCCACCAATAAAAACTTTTCAACTCTAGAAGGTGGTCTTAAAAGAGCAAGGGGGCGGGGTTAGTGTTCCCTTAGCAGAGGAGGACAACACTGGGACTCATGGCACATGTGGCCCCAACCTTTTTTGTGATCCCCAGTGCTTCTCACTGCTCTCCAGAACTGTTATCTTCTAAAATAAAAATGACATTGTGGTTTGCCACTGAAATTCAGCAGCAAACTTTCAAATTCACTATAGGCCGGTATCCTGTTGGTGATATACATAGGGGTCCATCTTACTACCTGTCTGTATTATTTTTTTTCAGGGTCATTGCAAAGATCAGAATTCTTTTCTCTCACATCATCATTATTATTATTTTATTTATTTTTATTTCTTACTTGCCTGTCCCTATGGATCGAGGCAGGGAACAACAGATTAACTTATACATATAATGTTAGTTAAAAACTTATCAAATTAAAAAACAAGACTAAGAACTTTATCAGACAAACCTCTACAATTGTTCTTTTGCTGGCATATTTTGTAATGTTTTTATGCCGGTAAAAGAACTCACTCCACCAGACCTACCTTTCCTCCCTGTGAATAGGCATCCCCAGCATTGACAGAGAGTGAATGGAGCTCTGTTCACTTCCTAGAGCAAGATCTCGCTGATTCTTACAAGAAGATGTGAGCACAGTAAATTTGAAAAATAATCCAAAGGAAACACTCAAAAAGTACACACAAGCACAGATACACACTTTAAAAGTACACTGGGGAGGTACAATGAAAGCACAATGAAAAGAGTGTCCCCTACCTAGCTGTCACAATCTCACCTGGAAGTGTTCTGTCATTGACGCTGCATTGACATGAGCAGAATGGAGCAAAGTTTCAAACACCAGCAACGCTGGCCAAAAAGCGCCAAGGGAGATCTATTGACAGCTTGGCCTGTCAATAAAAAGGAACGGCTTTTTGACATTACAAGATTGTGAAAGGACAATGTCATTTGATGTGCGTGCCCTTTTGCGTTAATTAGGCATCATTATGATGCCATATTTGTCTGATCTGATAAAGTCCTAAGACATTTTAAAACATTCAGTTTAAAATTCACACTTTAAAATTATCTGGATAGGCCTGCCAGAAGATATTGGTCTTTAAAGCTACTTTAAATTCTGACAGTGTGTTCAGCTATCATATCTCTTCTGGCAGGCCATTCCAGAGTCTAGGGACACCTGAAGAGAAAGTGCTCTGGGTGACAGTCACCAACCTAGTACTGGATGGCTGGAGCAAATGTCCCCAGAGCACTTAAGTGTACGGGGCGGAGTATACAGGAGAAGACAATCTCATAAGTAACCTGGGACCAACCATGTAGGGCTTTAAAGGTAATAATCACCACTTTATACCTTGCCTAGAAACTAATTGGCAGCCAGTTAACCAAAACAAACTCAACCCCCTGAAAAAACATCTGTTTGCACCTCCCCCCCCGACCCCATAGCCAAGTAGTGGCTGGTAGAGAGCAGGGAATGGCTGGAAATGACCTGGGATTTCTTTATACCTGCCAGAATATGCTAGGTTCCAGCCAGCATATTCTGGCCCTGGAGTTGGCCCATTTCCCCTTCCCCCCATGACTATGACAAAATGGGCAGGAGTCTGCATGCACACGCCAGCCAGTATCGGCGGGTGCCTTCCCTCCTGTCGTGCATCACACTCTCTGAAGCCAAGAAGGAGGCCTTCAGCCTGTGATCAAGGCTGATCACATGCAGGGGTTCCTTGATCACATGCTGGAGGCCTCCTTCCTGGCTGCAGAGTGACTAGTGATGGTGGCAGCAGCCAACTATTCAGGCTGTCGTGCAGGTACGGACTCCTGCGTTCCCACACCAGACT
This sequence comes from Gambelia wislizenii, assembly GCA_030847615.1. Lineage (NCBI taxonomy): Eukaryota > Metazoa > Chordata > Lepidosauria > Squamata > Crotaphytidae > Gambelia > Gambelia wislizenii. The sequence continues at coordinate 35,874,231 of JAUMIR010000003.1, read as the reverse complement.
CCTCTGGTTTTTCCTGCATAATGCAGGCTTTCCCAGGGATTTTTCAAAAACATCTTAAAGGGCTTTACCCTCGTTTTTCCCCAGCTTTGCCTCAGGTGTCATCAGGTGAAATGAGGCAAGAACCTGCATCATTTGGACTGCAGGACTCCAAGACAGGGTGAAGCTGGGGTAAATAATCCATCTAGATAAGCCCCTGGTTATGTGACTATGGTCAGATGCACAGTGCTGTGGATCTCAAGGACTTCCTGGGATCTTCCCAAGGTCCCAAAAGATGCTGTCCTTGTGCATCTCGGTATAGACACATAGCTAGACACTCCTTAACCATCCCTGCTTTTCACAAGCTGCTTCATGGCCATGGCGGGGTGGGGGGCACAGGAAGAAGGTGAATCTTACAGGAGGGTAAGCAGGAGACCATTCATAGCAGAAATTCACAGGGTACATCTATATGATCATAAAAAAATCTGTTTGGGAGGTAAAAAATACGAATAGGCTGTCGTTCATATGCATATGATCCGTCTACACGATTTTTTACCCCCCTAAACTCCGTATGAGCACCCTTTCCAAAGCTGGCTGGAGTGAGCAAGCCAAGGGGCGGTTTTAAATCTCCCGCTGCTTTTTTTTTAAAAGGTTCCTGCTTTGCGGAAAGTCGGTTTTCCCCGTTTACAATATAAAATAAAAATAAGTAAATATATAAAATTCATGGACGTACCAGACTCTCGCTAGCCAGGAAACCAACATGGCGGCCGCTCCCAATTCCACTCTGTGCTAGCCCCGCCCCTCTACTCGGCCAGCCAATCAGATTACACTGCCTGTTCGTGTGTGTGCGAACGGACCGTACAGACCCGTCAGCCATCCGAACGGTGCATGAGCATATTTCAGGGTGGAAAACTGAGCCCCCCCTCTTTTGGATGATGGTGAATCCAAACGGCCGTGTGTACCGAAGCACGAACTTCTGCACGCCGTACGTATTATTTAAATTGTGTAGATGGGGCCACAGTATGCCTCTCAAGGCAGGATTTTGGCTGTTGCCAATTGGAAAAGAAATTAAATATACTATAGTCAGTACCGCAGTCAATGTCAGGGCCGTTTAGTTCCTTTGTTCAGTATCGGTAGTCAATATCATATTAATTAAAGCCAACTTAAATGCATTTAACATTCATATATATTTCATTTATATATAAATATAGCATAAACAAGTATTAATGGGGGCTTTTATTTGTAATGGGGGGAACTTGTATGAATTTAGTAAGATTTAATGGAAAACTAATGAAGTTCAGCTAAATTTCTAAGTGTTTAAGTGTTTTAAATCTATATAGGTAGTTCATAATCTATTTGTTGTTTTTAAAATCTTTGAAATCAAAGCAGTGAAGCCCTTAAATGCTTGGCCAAGGGGCCCTTGGCAATTTCCCCACAGCTGCTGTATACTTAAGGAAAGCAGCAACACTCCCTAACCCAAAGCTATGAACAGTATAACAAATAATACAACAGCAATGCAATGTTACTTTTTATGAATTACACCCTGGAGGAAGAGGAGGAAGAGCAGCAGCTGCTACTGCTGCTGCTGCATCTGGGGCCTTTTAATAAATAATACAATGAATTACTATTAAGTTCTGCTCATTTGACCTCAGCTTGTCTCACTACAACAGCTAAAGAGGACACACAAACCTCTGAAATAATGAGTGTATGCAAGGATATTACACTACACCACTGATTAATTCCAATACAGCTTGTATAGGGTAGTTCCAAATGTCAGGAAATTGGGACACACAGTAGATTTATTCTGTAAAGAGCTAAAATGTAGCAAACAGTCTGCACAGATCTGCAGCACTGTGAGCTAGTAGCAGTTTGCAGAAGCTAGCTGGGTAAATGTATCAATATTTGCTGGGTTTGTCAGTTTTGTGTTGGATTTCACAGAGGCAAGATGTTTTTCTTTTGAATGCTATATATATCTGTAAATACTCTTCATTATGCTCAAGTAAAGAGAAGTTTATTTAGACACAAGCCTGTGTCTGTGCCTTTATTCTGATGCCTGAAGGAACAACACTCCGCTGTTTATTTTTTGCTGCCTGGACCTGTTCAGATACCCAGTGTGTGCTACCACCTGATACCAAGAACATCATGATCTTGGTTTATTGCTCCTCTTTACTATTGCTTTGTTCTTGTGGTTTGTTTTCATGTTATTATGGCAACCCTAAGGCGAACCTATCATGGGGTTTTCTTGGCAAGATTTGTTCAGATAGGGATTGCTATTGACTTTCTCTGACTTGTGACTTGCCCAAGGTCACCCAGTGGGTGAGTGAGGATTTGAACCCTGGTCTCCTGGAGCCCTAGAGCTTATCTAGATGGGCAACATGCCCCATCTTGCCCATGTCTCAGAGTCCTGCAGCCCAGACAATGCAGGGCATTTGCCCCGTTCTGCCTCGGGTGGGCCTCATGACCCCTTGGGCAGAGACGGGGTTAAGATGGGGGAAGGTGGGGTAGGGCCTGATACATTGTTATAATACCTGTTTTACTCTGTTTCCACCAAGAAGAAATGGATCAGGTCCTGCAAGACTGCAGGAGGTTGTCCTGGCAGGCTGGCCCTCATTGCAGCTGCTGGTCTCCCTCACTCTCCGGGAAGGCAAGGAGTCCCTTAGCATGTGAGTAAGGTTGGTTACATGCAGGGGGGCTTGGTCACATGTAGTGGGCCAGTTTCCTGCCTTTATTCTGATGCCTGAAGGCATCAACGGGCTGGTGTGCCCATCTGGACTTTGGCCTGTTTGAAGGCAGTAATGAGGCACAATGGGCCTAATCCATGCCAGGATATGCCAGCGAGGGACCACTGTATCCTGGTTTGTATAGATGAGTCCCTAGTCTGACACTCAAACCACTACACCACATTGGCTCTTACTATTGCTACATCTGGATTTTACTGTAAAAAAAGGGGGGGGTGAGTTTGTTCAGACTGAAAAGCAAGTGTAGGGAAATAGAATTAATTTACTATAATATTTGGTTCTTATAAAGTCTTTCCCTCAAAGATCTTGAAGTGAGATTTATGCTCATACTTAACACTGACAGAGAGAAGGTAAATATTATCATACTCATTTTATAGCTTTCCTAAGAGAGCTACACTCATGCAGGTACAGGCACTGAGGTTTGGCAGGGCCATTTCTATCTTTCCTGTAAAACTATAGGTTTCTGAATAACAAACCAAATATATTATTTCCTACCAGCCTGTATAAATAGCAGAATATTTCAAATGTGTTGAATATTTTCATTGCATATAATATACATGCCTGGTTTCCCCCCCCCAAACATGTTAACTATTTTTATTGCACATAATATACATCCCTTTTTAATTTCAGATGTGTTAAATATTTCCATGGCACATAATACATGTCCCTGTTTTGTTTTGTTTAATTTAAAATATGTGAAATGTTTTCAATCCCCATAATATAGATCCCATTTTTTAAAATATTATTCCTCTTCTCATCCAAGAGTGGAATGAAATTAAACAATAAATCTTTAAATTAAAATGCACTTGCATGCATGCACACATGTTTGGGTGCACACACACGCACACACACAAACTAGTATAACCATAATTATCAAAATTTTCCAAAATGTCTCCAGGGGGCCGTTTACACGATGAAAATGTCCTGGGAAGAATTCGTGTCGATCCCTGGCAGTTTACACGTACATCGGGTCGGGTACGTGATTTTCGGAAGGGGGGGCCACCTTTTATCCCTCAACCTGCGGGACTTCCAGTCCCGCAGGTTGTGCCGGTTTTTAAAAAAGTCACTGGAGGATTCGGAAAATCGGAAATGTAAACAGCGTGGGACAAAAAGTCTCGGTACTGGGATGACCGGAAATGGTGACTGGGGGCGGGCTTAGAGCTCAGGGACCAGAAAAGGAGGGGTCAGTCACCTGTTCAACAGATCCAGCCTCACCAGCCGAAAACAAAGGCATCCCTTCCAGCTGCATGAAGGTTGATGTGTGTGTGTGTGTGTGTGTGCGCGCGAATGTACTCAATCACCTTTTCAAATGGATTTCTAAACTGCATGCTACAGAGAGATCGTGGTGGGCAGATCCTCCCTGGTTCTGAACAGAGAGATCGTGGTGGACAGGCACAGTAAAATATTCCAGCCTCTGAGCGAATAAAAATCCCTTAAATTTCCCCTCTATGTCTGTGTGTTTCAAAACAGCCTGTTTGTAGCTGGTTTGAAGCATGAACTCTGCAGCTAATCTGTGTTGTAAGGGTTAACATTTTACAGAGGCAAGGGGAATACGATGCCTCCCCTCCCCTCCCATCCCCCTCACTCGGCTTGATTTCAAATGGAAAGCACTCTTTCGTTCCTGCGTCTGAGCGAAAGATCTCAGTCTGGATCTTTAAAAATGCTTTCTGCCTCTTCTGAAGGGGTTAAAATGTTCAAGCAGCAAGGGGGAATAACAAACCTCTGCCCCCCTCTCTCCACCACCACCCCAGCCAGCCAATAGCATCGCTCGTGGCGGAACTCTAAGGGAAGTGCGTCACCGAGGTTGTGAAAACACGAGTAATCGCATCTTTGATTGACAGCCAAAAAAAAAAAATTTAAACCTAAACAAAACCGGAACTATGGACGTGTAAATATCAGTCACGGGACCACACGGGATATCCATATCAGAGACATAAATCGTATAAACAGCGAGGGGCGGATTCGTTATCACTTTGTCCCGGTAGGCAACGCGACAATTTCTGTCGTGTGACTGGCACCCAGGTAACAGCTTTACTTCTCTAGGCTGTTATTTTGGTAAAACAAACTTTCAAATAAGTGGTGTATAAGCTAGTGCATAAACTCATACAAGACTCAAAGCTATAATAGGACACCAGTTAGTAGCAAGCACGAAAGGGATGTTTTTGCTTCATTATATAGTATTAAAAGTTTAATGTGGCTCAGTGGAACCAAATTAATATGAATCCATGGAAGGGGCTGACTGCAAGAATAGAAAGTAACAGAAAGGCCTAATTGAAAACCTTGAAAACATCCTTTAAAAAGGCACAGTCATGACAGTAAACAAAGCTGCTGTACATATTAATCATTGAAGAGCCCATTGTTCTTATGCCTAGTTCTGCCAGTTCAGTGCCCCCCTCCCCACACATCTTCTAGGAATTCAGATAGCAGTGGTTGGATATTAGATTGTTGCAAGTGGCACAAATCCTGAAAGCAAATGGAGATTCCTGTCCATAAAAGGACATTTTTATGGAGATTTCTATACTTTAAAAGATGTTTTCTGGAGACAAGAGGGAATTGGGCAGTGAGGGGTAGCAGAAAGAATAGGCAAAGCTGCACCATTGCAGTTCTTGCTTCCAGTTACAGCACACTGTCAAAACTAGGGCATCAGATGAAGGGCAGCTCCTACTCTCCTACCATTGTGATTGACCAATGCTTTACATTAGCCCATGTGCTAATAGCCTTCAGCAATGATTTTTCAAGTCAGCTATAGCTCTGTTCAGGGATTACTTATCCTGTCTCAATTGGCACATGATAAAAGGAGCACCACTCCTCATTTCCTCATATAGGAAGTGACAAGTTAGAGGAGATCTAGTAAGGAGACTTTCTACACAACCAAGGACACTGCGTTTCCAGTGTGCTTACTTGCATGGAGAGTTTCCATACAAGCAAACTCCTCCTCAGATTTGCCAGTTTCCTCATGAAATGGATGGGGTACCTCATACTCTCCAACTGTCCCAATTTTGACAGAGACAGACACAATTAATCCTCTATCATCATGCTTCTTCCGCTGCTTTTATAATGTCCCAATTTCTCTCATTCTCTCACTTTCCCCCTTTGTCGTCAGCTTACTTCAATTGCTGAAAATTGGGTTCAAAGTGTAAAAGTAGTTTGTGCTCAATTAACCAGCAGGGGGAAGAGGAGAGGAGAGGGAAGATTCTTGCACTTCTCAGTGGGGTCAGACATAAGCAAACTGCTGCCACCTTTTCTAGCTTGTATGTTTTTCCACATTAGTAACTTTTGCCATCTTGACCACACTCTGATGTTGTTTGGCTACAAAAGTCCTGGTTTTCATCTGTGAAATGTTGGGTACCTTCATTTCTCATCTTGATTGAAAATAGCTATGCAACAACTAAATAGGGTTTATGTGACGAGTGAAGAAATCATCCTATTGCAGTGAGCCTGCACTAAGTGCAAGGAAATAAGAGGCATGAAAGCCTGCCATGGAGGTACTGGAGAGGAAATGTGTGCCTTTTCTAAGAGTCAATGCCTTTCCTTACTCCTCAAAACTTGATTGGCTTGCTTGAATACCTCAGATGTGACACAAAATAAGGACTGTGGTAAAACTGCTTTCAGAAATTTTGTACATAAATCCTACTGAATAGGGTTTTTTAAAAAAAATTACTTCAGTTGTTTGATTGTGGTACAGGGTTTTTGTTTGTTTGTTTGCTTCCCATTTCTCCATTTATCCTTGCAGTCTACTATTGTTTGTTTTCTTAACATACAGGTTGCCCCATCTGTTCCATAGGGAGCCTTCTTACTCTTATAGGAACAGATAAACACATTGTTTATTCCATTCATGATTTTACAGGTTTCTTATCACATCACCTGTCCCTTTGCTTTTCAAAGCTGAATGCCAGCCTTTTTCTGCAAATGGATACAGATTCATACTCTTGATCATTTTTGTTGCTTTTTCCTCCATGCTTTCTGTTTTCATTATATCCTTTCAAAAATTGAACCATTAAGTCTGTACAGTCTCCTAAAAGTTTTAATGACTCATTGATGGCCATCTGAAAATGTATTGTTGTAAGGGAAATGAGTAGTGCAGTCTCTACATTAGGCTAAATCAAAATAACTCCCATCCCCCTACCCCCACCCTGCTCCCACTTCTGATATACCACTCTCTGGCCTTCTCATGTTAAACCTATGTCATTATCCATGACTTTCAAGAATTCCAAACTCATTTTTCTTGCACAATACGCAAAATAAGGCCACTTTGTTCATTATTGCTTCCCCTTTATCAAATTTGTCCCCATCTTTTGAGTATTATACTGTCCAACATACTTAGGTTATGTAAATTGAAGGGCATGACAAATCCCCTCTGAACAAATCTTGCCCAGAAAACCCTGTGATGGAGTCACCTTAGCATCGCCATAAGTCAGAAACAATTTGAAGGCACACAACAACAACAAATTAGAAGAAATGAATATTAAGTAGAAGAAGCTGTTGATTCACTTTTTCAAACACAACAAGAGAACTTTTGTTCCTTGAAACACTCTGAATTCTTGATAGGGGAATGCAAAGCAGAATGGTTTAAATTAGTGGTTCCTGATCTTCATTCCCCAGATGTTATTCACCTATAATTCTTCGAATTACTGCCCATTGATCCCACCATTGAGACTTCTGCAAATTAAGTTCAACAACAATTCAGGATCCAAAGTAGGGAAGAACTGGTTTATATGACTACATCCACAAATTCTTCATATTTCCATTTCTAGAACCTTTTCACAATCAAAATTATAGGTAGTCATTTTGGTCAATTATAAAAAGATAATAAACATATAACCACAAAACCTCTGATAAGATAACGTTAGACCAAAGTAACCAAAGGAACAATTAGAAAAAGAAACATACATCCACAGCAAGGAAATAATTTTAGTAAGACCAACTAAAATGTCCCAAAGTAGAAGGCAGCATGACTATCCTTACTATTAGACAGTGTGAGACAGCTGCCTTAGCTGGTGAGTGATGAAAAAAAGGGGATTGTCAGTGAGGTACTGGAGGGCAGAGTTCTGTATGTACCCTCCAAAGCTAGCCTAGTGTCCTCAGGTATAGTGGAGAACAATATTATGTGGCTAGCACTGAAGTTAGGATTCAATTGCCAGTCTAGTCATCCTCACTATACTGGATGAAGAGAACCCCATTTTGTCCCGGATCTAAGGATCAACACTGTCCTTGTACAGTCCTAGTAGTGAGCAGTTTTGCAAGTTTTCCAGATCTTTTCTTTACTCTTTTGGACTTTTCCATCATGCTGGCTTCCCCAGCCTCACTTCCTTTTTTCACTCTTGAATATCCAGCCTATAAAATAGTCCTGGAAAACTCAAAAACTATGCCTTACCTTGTATTATTTACATTGGTTTTATAAAGGTTTGAGGTTCTTACAATGGGGTCCTTTCCATGAGTATTTTCAGATAGCTCTCATTCCTTTACAGTATACAACATTTACTGTATTCAACATAGGACTTTATCATACCACCCCCCGTAAACATTCTTTTCCCAGCATACCTGGAAATGTTTTTATGCTGGCAAAAGAACCCCCCTACCAAACTTACCTTGTGTCATGTCTGAAAGGCAGCCCTGGCAGTAAAGGGAGCACAAATGGAGCTCCATTTACTTCCGGGTTCCAAATCTTGCCAGTTCTCACGAGAAGACACTAGCACAACAAATTCAAAAATATTTTTTTAAAGCCCACAAAAGTACACACAAGCACAGAAACACATTCACAAAGTCCCAAGTACACCAGGGAGGTTTTTTAAAAAAAGAGCGTCCCCTACCTGGCTGTCCTGATCTCACCTGGAACTGTTCTGACAATTGATGTTGTATTCAGTGAGCACAATGATGCGAGGTTTCAAATGCCATCAATGCCAGCAAAAAAGCACCAAGGGCAATATATTGATGGCTTGGGCTGTAATAAAAAGGAACAGGTTTTGGATAGGACATTAACATGAAAAGATGATTTCATTTGATATGCATGCCCTTTTGCATTAATTTAGCATCATTATGATGCCATATTTGCCTGGTCTGAAAAAGTCCTTAGTTTTTCTTTTAATTCCACAATACTTTGCATTTGTCCAAAATACCTTTCATGTCATATGTCGCTCTCTCTCTGGCTTTTCTTTGCAAACAAAGATTCAGGAAGGACTCATCCTGCGCTTTCTGCAAGCGCGCTGATGACTAAAAAGGCCAATCCAAGATAAACAAGTCCGGTTGCAGAAAGCACAGCAGAAGGTCTCCTTGGGTGATGTTTCCAGATTGTGATTCTTTCTGCTTTGTCATTTCTCTTCAAGACTTGTTCAGCTTGAGTTCTCAAATAAGGCTGCAGCATTGTGCATAGTGCCTCTCCATGCCTCCCAATGTGAGGCCAGGGCAGACCATTGTTGGTGATCAATTTGGCCAAGCCTGAAGATGCCAAAAGATCAAAAGTCAAAGTAACTCTTAGAATATAGTTAGGGAAGGTCAACTATTATGTTTTGACATTATGCTAATGTTTTATATTAATCTCTTGGATGCATTTGAATAAAAGCAGCTTCGTATATAGAATGCTTTTATTTAAATACATCCAAGAGATTAATATAAAACATTAGCATAATGTCAAAACATAACAGTTGACCTTCCCTAACTATATTCTAAGAGTTACCTTGACTTTTGATCTTTTGGCATCTTCCAAACTGAAATCTTCTATTTTTTCCATACTTTGGATGTTGTGGTTTAAGATTCTAAGATTACTTTCTCTCTTCTCTAAATGAAATGCCTTCCTCCATATCAAATCCATTTATAGATGTATCTGGAGGCCTCCCAAGTTCTCTAGCCAAACTGTTAACATCCTCTCCTTCACACTCGTTCAACCCGACAGCAATTCTTTCCATCAAAATACAGCTGTAAAGTTATATAACTAGTAAATTAAAGTTTGTTGTAGCTGGTCCAGCTGGCTGGTTTTATGTTAATAATACATCGTTGCAATGTCATCCCTCTGTTGATGTTCCATCCAGTGGCCAAATACTGATGAGAGAGGCGAAAAAGTATGTATGTTGCATGGCACTTATACCTCCATATTCAATTTAATATTAAATCCCTTTTTCAGAAATAATTTCAGAACTGTCATCTAAATAATCAAGGAAGTGTTAGTGAAAACATGTTAACAGATAAGATGTTCCTCAAATCCCTAAATATTTTATTTTCCTATTGTTAGCAGATGGCTAAAAGTGAAGCCATATTTACTTTGTATTTGTGAACGTACTGAGGGTGAATGGGACTTTTACTCACATTGTGAACACCCAGTGTTTGAATTGTGTGGGCGATTGTCTCCAAACAGATATACAGTATAGAAATGGTATATATAAGAGCTGATAATGAACATAACTGATAACCATGAAATATCAGTGTGTTCAGGTTTACTCTTGATGTGCACTTCATGGATTTCCATGGATGCAGGGGGGGGGGACATGAATTAATGTATAGACAAAAATTGAAGCCAGGGCCCGCCCATATGTGAGATAAGAAGGAAGGTATGTAGCATAATACCTTTTGGAATTAACAGAAGACAAAACCACTAAGAGTATGGATTGTACCACCCCAACAAAATATCTCTTAACACTTCATTGTTTTACTAATTTAATTCATCACATTAGCTTCTTACCCTAATGAGGGGATTATTTTTTTCCTTCCAACAATCGTGTGAGGTAGGCCAGGTTAAGAAATGACATTGCCCCAGAGTCACCAGAGGGACTGAATATATGTCAATGGATTTGAACCCAGGTCTTCTCAGTACAAATCTCAGTACAAATCTGATTCTCAAGCCACTACATTACACAGGTTCTTGTTACCAAACAGTTTACTGTTTGGGGAAACAGTTTTGTATTTATTTATTTATTTTTAAAAGCACCTATTGCATTCTTATTGAATGCATTAGGATGGACACAGTAGCACAAAGCATGCACAGGGATTACCACTATTTTAAGCAGTGAAGAAAAAAATCTAATGTAAGTGTCACTGAAAACCTACAAGTAAGGAGTTATAAATAGCATAGTTAGCTACAGTGTAATTATGTAACAATGATGCAGTGAAGTAATATTTTAAAAGTAACTTAATGACTGGGAACAACTGTTTTCTGGTGTAATAAGTAATGCTTTTAATTACTGTTAAAAGTTACATCGGAAGGGCATTTTTAGATGTTATAGAGGTATTTTGAATGGAATTTTTCGAACTTCATGCTACTTTTATCGGTCTTAAGATCACCCCATGAATCATGCAAAAGTGATTAGCAATATAGTAAGTTAACATAACGATAGCTTTTTTTAAAAAAAACTCTTTGCATTATTAATAGTATCAGATTAATTTAGGAGCTTTGTACTGAAGTGTAACAAATGCCTTTGTGAAAGTAACATTCTGAGCTGGGGTGTCATACATGTCCTAATTTTGCAAGGTATATGATAATTGCCAGCATGACGAAATAATAGTGATAGTGGGCAACTGGAAAATAGGGATGTAATTTTTTCATTAAGCTTCTTCTTGAAGGAAGTAACAATTAATTTTGACAATGTTCTTCCCACTGGAAGAAAGTCTTCAAATAATACACAGCTTTCAAAGAGTATTTGCAATTTGGGACTTATTCTGCGCAAAATTCGCTCATGGTTGTTTTACACAGAAGACAGTATTTCCTGCACAGAAAAGTTGTTTTCTGTGCATTATCAACCACATGTGGATTTTGTGCAGAATGAATCCCCAAATACAACATTTTATGCATAGGAAACAATATTTTCTGTGCAGAAAATATTGTTTTCTGCATAGAAAAACCATGTGCAATTTTTGCATAGGAGAAGTCCCAAACTCCAAAGATTCTCATGAGGCCAGAATTCTTCTCATCAGAGTTTCTCAACACTTTCTGGATATTTTCAAATATTCTTTCCACCCCTACTGGAAAACTCAAGAAAAAACTAACCATAACCATTCAAATATTTCCTCCCATTATAATGTTGTTGCTGATGATGATGATGATGTTATTTTTAAATGATGTCTAGTTATGTCCCACCCAAAGCAGAAATGGCATGCAAAAAGGAAGTACATTCAGGAGGTATTTCATGGTCATCCAATTTATGAATATTTCTTAGCCCTCTGATTCACTTCCCAAAGAATGATTCCTCAGACAACATATCTGTATGTGAGTAGCACATGTCTTCTTGAAATTAGCTGGCATCTTTTTCTCACTCTCAACACAGTAGCTGAAACCTTGTTTCACTGCTTCTGCATTTGATTTTTTAAAAAAAGCTTTAAGTGTTGTAGGATCATGTATTTAAAAAAGCCAGAACTACAGCAGTGTGGAAGTTTTGCCTCCTGCTGTTCTGTCAAACTGAGACATTGGCTAATACAAAAAGAAATGCCTGCTACTTTTGTATTTAAAGCTAGAAGAAACCAATAGTGAGCCTCCATTGGCAAATGTTGGTAAGTTGAGAAAAATGCAGTGGCCTGGATTCAAAAGACTAAATAAAGTTTGTTACAGGTTGTATTAAGGTAATTTCCTCCAAAACACCTTCAAAGCTCGCTATTACTCTGGTTAATGTCTGCACTTGTATACATATGGAATGCATGCTGCTTTTTATATTTCAATGAAACCTGCCATTTTAAAGACTGCCCTATCCTTGAATTTGTTTCCGCATCTTATAAGGATGATAGATCAAGGCTTGAATTTCTTCTTTTAAGCAAGTTCCCAGGAAGATCTTTAGAATGGTACTTAATATATCTATTAGGGGATATTGAAAAAAGAGTAACAGAGGAGGTTGCAAATTTTTTCTTCTGTGCTGTTAAAACTCAAAGGGCCATGGTACACAAATATTAATAATTCAAAGATTCCTCCTGGTTAAAAGTTGTATATTAGCAACAAGGCTATATGATTCTAATAGAAATGTATATATATGATATGTTTTAATCTCAGTCTTTTTAATCAAATTTTAAACATAATTTATTAAGCTGTTTTTAAAATGCATTTGTATATACTGTAATTAATTATATCCTGCCACTCTGTTTTAACATAGATTGTTTATCTTACTCATGTATAGAATGTATATAATTATTTACTTTTATATACAGTGTATAAGATTATTTTATTGCCTCATAGTTTGTTGATCGTAATAAAGGCTTGATGATGATGATGAATTTGTTTGTGTCCCTTGCATATTAGCTACTTACCCCTGTCATTCCATAAAGTGAACTTAGTCTTTTCTTTTGTTTAACCCCTTCCTAATTTTGTTTAAAGTAAGACTTCCAATGTATAGCCATATGAAAGAAATATCCTCCAAGAATTTGGTTTCTCCCCTCTGTCTTTCGTTTTCTTCCAAGATCTCCACATACCTGATCTTTCCCTCCAAACCATTCTCATCATTCTAGGGGGTTGTCTAAACAGCAAAAATACTCCTTGTGGAATTCGAGGAGAATATGATTTATCTAAATGGCATCCCGCATCAATCCACCATATTCAGAAGGAGCGGGGTCAAAACCACCAAAAACTCTGTAGGAAAAGCGCCATGGGGAATGAGCATTCCCACTCATTGGGACAACCAACTGGCTTTGATGCACATTCCCAATATGAGTGGAAGTGGAAAGCTGATTTGTCAGATGTGCACAGGAAGTAGAGCTTGCTAACAAGGCAAGCACCCAGAACTACTATGTTGGATTTTTGCTGTAGCAATTGTGTGCTGAGGCAATGAAGCAGCCTTTTTTTCCTGTGTATTTAATTATTACTATTATTATTATTATTATTATTATTATATAATTTTTACCCCACCCCTCTATTAAAACAATAAGGGCGGCTTACAACAATTAAAATACAACAATGCTGACTAAAATCCCTAAGCATCACCCACCCCCACCCTCCCCCATAAAAATATATTAAACTAGTATAACATTGAAAACCACCTAAACTAAAATCACATAAAAAAAACAAATAGAAAAATCAACAGCCAGCAAGACTAAAAGAGGCCAGGACATGCAGCTCCTGAGGCCGGGATCTAATCAGGAAAGGCCTGCTGAAAGAGATCCGTCTTTAGTGCTTTTTTTAAAGCTAATCAAGCTCGTTGTCTGACAGATCTCGTTCGGCAGGCCATACCATAATTGGGGGGCGATTACCAGTATGTAATTCTATAAAATTTCTATGTCTATATGGGGAGAGGGTCTGGTGGGAAAAGGTGTCATTTCCAAGCTTTGTATGCTTTGCCTTCCTTGTCTGTGGCACTAGATGACCAGAAGGGATTTGTGTTCCGTGGATGTAATGTGGCTGCACTTGGAGGAAAGTGTTGAGTGAAATGCCAAGGGTTCTGTCCTGGGGCCAAGATTTTTCAATATTTTTATCAATTACTTAGATGATAGGTGAGAAGGACTCCTTGTCAAGTTTGTGGATGATTAAAAAATGGGAGGATAGCTAACACACTGGAAGACAGGAACAGAACTCCAAAAAAGATATGCCTTTAAGAAAAATACTGTTCGGTGGTGGCAAATGGTAACAATAAAAACACAAGTAATTCACTCGCACCCACCATCTTGATTCATAGGCATGCCCATTGGAACAGCAAAAGTGCATAGCTTTGCATGCCTGCGATCTTTCCAAAAACCATTAAGACAAAAAGAAGCTGCTGAGAATTGGCATTAGTGAGCATCAATCCACACTTTTCCCCCTCGTATAGACAAGCCCTATGTTGAAGTATGGGCATGAGGAGTGGTAATGCAGAGACCATTATGATAATCATCACATTAATGGCTTCATCAGCAAGCCTTGAATACTACAAAGAGCTCTGTAGCTTCACTTAGTGCAAAGTACAATTTCTCAGGTGAATCACTGAGAACATTGGTCACTAGTTCTCAAGAGTTTGCACTGTATTCCAGCAGCTTTCCATAGGGCTGTGCATTGCACCTGATTTCACTGCTTTTGTCCAGGCACTGTCTTCCTAGAGCATCACTCAGCTAAATCTCTTAAAGTCTAAGGACTTTATCAGACCACCCCCCAAAAGCCCATTCTTTTGTTGGCATAACTTTTCCTCTTTTTTTTTTTTTTGCCAGCAGAGAACTCCCCATATGGCACTTACCTTCTATCCAAAGGCTTCCTTGAGAAGACAAAGAAGTGAATGGAACTCCATTCACTTCCTCATTCAAAATCCTGCAGATTCTTGTGAGAAGATGCTTGTGCAGGAAATTTAAAAAAACCAAAAACACCACAAAAAATTACACAGAGCACATACACTTAAAAACTTACAAGTAAAACTGGGGAAGGTGATAAAAAGTGCATCACCTACCTGGATGTTGCGATCTCACCTGGAAGTGTTCTGGCTGGACCGGCCATTGATGCTGCATTCATGTGACTTAAATGGCATGAGGTTTCATATGCCGGCAATGCTGGCATAAAAGTGCCTTGGACCATCAATTGATGGCTTAAGCCATCAATAAAAAAGAACAATGTTTTACATGACATAAACAGGAAAGGGTGATGTCATGTGGTACGTGCACCCTTTCGTGTTTATGTGGCATTGTTATGACACTATATTTAGTGCATCTGATAAAGTCCTAAGTAAGTGAACCAGGATACACCGGCTCTCCGCTGACATATCTTGGCTGCAAATCTCCCCCATTTCTCCCCCGTTACTGCCTCCAAATGGGCCGGAGTCCAGATGAACATGCCCACCCATTGCTGAAGCTGCTGCCATCTTCCTGAATCTCCAGGAAGCAAGGAAGCTGGCCCACAACATGTGACCAAGGCCCCCTGCACACTGCAGGACTCCTTCCTGCTTTGGAGAGAGCAAAGGAGATGGGCAGCTGCAGCAATTAGCCTGCCTGCTGGGACAGGCTCCTGCAGACATGTGGGGGCCAATCCTTCCTGGCAGAAATGGATTAAACCAGGTATTGTTTTAAAACATGGTAAAGGTCCCTACCCCCATCTGAGCACCATCTGCCCTGAGGGTGGTGAGGACTGCCCAGGGGCAGAACAGTACAAAAGCCCTGCATCATCAGGACTGCAGGGCTCTGTGATGGGGGCAAGACAGAGTATGTCGCCCATGTAGGCAAGCCCTAAGAAATGTGTTAGACATGATGGCAGTGATAACAATGGTGTACATGAAAAAAAGTGGGTTGTTTTTGTTTTAGCTTTATTCTACCAACAAATCAACTGGTGAGATTCAGTGACGCAGCTTAAAGAAGTAGGGTGTGGATGAGAGCAAGTTTTATTTATTATTACCAGCACTCCAAGTGGTGAGCTCCCTTGATTTTGATTCCCTGATGACACCTCTGATCTCCCTTCATGCATTTGGTATTCTTACACAACCATCTCTGGAAGAGATGAGCTGGCACTGGAAACTTCCCTTGTGTGGCCTTGTCCGTCCTCCATCTCTTCCAGTATTAACTATCTAAGCCTCTTATGGACGGGAGAAGAAGAAAAGCTGCTCCTGTTTTCCTTTCTTTCTTGCCTTACAGGTCTTCCCCATCCTGCTTCGCTTTTTTGACTGTTCTTCTGCATCTGTCCTGAGCAAAACTTCTGCTTAGTGCTACCTGTTAATGTGTTGCATCTGTTGTTGGTACTATAACATTATTTAAATGATTCATTTGCTGCGTACAGTAAAAGCAGATAGTAATCCTGGGATCCTCTCCCACCTCACAATGGTTCCAAATAACGCTTTCCCTTTTCTATGGTGATTCATATTGTCTGCTTTCTATCTAACACCCACATAACACCTACACGATCAGGTGCTTATTATTACCTTCAGCTGATATGCCAACTGCACCCCTTCTTAGAGCTGGAGGACCTGAAGATGGTAGAGCAAATGCTGGAAACCTTAAGGCTAGACTTCTACAATGTGTTGTACACTGGGCTACATCTATACCAAGTTGAGAAACTTCTATTAGTGCAAAACATGTCAGCAAGATTGGTTCCTGGTGCATCTAGGAGTGATCATATTACAGATACAGTACATTAAAATCACTTCACTGGCTGGCAGTTAGTTTCTAAGCGAGATACAAAGTGTTGGTTGTTATCTTTAAAGCCCTACATTGTTTGGGTCCAGGTTACCTAGCTGTCCTTGAGCAAGCAGGGATCACCAGCATTGAGGCCATGATATTGAGAACACAGCTGCGCTGGGCAGGGCACATTTCTAGGATGGAGAACCATTGCCTCCCAAAAATAGTTCTCTATGGTGAACTGCCACAGGTCAGCGTAAGAGGGGCACTCCAAAAAAGCAATACAAGGACTCCCTGAAACAACATCTCAGGCTTGGCCAAATTGATCACCAACAATGGTCCGCCCTGGCCTCACATCAGGAGGCATGGAGACACACTACCCACAATGCTGCAGCCTTATTTGACAATTCACGCCAAACAAGTCTTGAAGAGAAAGAACAATGCAGAAAGAATCACAACCCGGAAACATTACCCAAGGAGACCTTCTGCTGTTCTTTCTGCAACTGGACTTGTTTATCTTGGATTGGCCTTTTTATTTTATTTTTTATTTTTTTAAAATTTATTTATTTATATCCCGCTCTTCAGCCACAAGGCTATCAGAGTGGCTTACAAATTGTTTTAAGCAATAGCTATTCACACATCTACACTGCATCAAGCAGTTTCCAATTTTAGTCATCAGCACGCTTGCAGAAAGCGCAGAATGAGTCCTTCCTGAATCTTCATTTGTGAAGAAAAGCCAGAGAGAGAGAGAGAGAGAGAGAGAGAGAGAGAGAGAGAGAGAGAATTGCTATTTAATTGACCATGGTTTTATTAACTTGGGTTTTTATATATTTTGATTTTTATATTTAAGATGTTTATTTTATGTGTATTTTGTTGTGTACTTGCTGCTAATCAACTTGGCCATCATATGTAAAAAGGTGACAAGGTCACCACCATCACCACTGTTTACTTATTTGAATTTTTTACAATGCAGAACCTTCACATTTGAGACCATCATGGAAACTGCATTGTCCATGAGTTCTACATTGCCGATGAGTTGCTCTCCGTAACAATTTTGAAACAGGTGAGTACAAAACACACCAGCCCATTTCTTGATGAGGAAAGGACATATTTCAGTAATGCATAAAGATCTACACTGAGGAGATTATCAGACATGGGGAAATGTGGCAAAAAACCATGTTCAAACCACATCAGAAGAACGTGATGATAACAGAAAGGGCAACATTATCAGATGGCCACGTCCTCAGATGTTCCCAGGGCATAGTGCTAGCATGCCTGAGGCTTCACTTTTTTATTGACAGGGCTAAGCCATCAATACAAAGGGATGCCTTATTTATGACCACACTACGCACCCGGAAACTGAAGAATGATGTCATCTGATAATGTTGACCATTTCTGTTATTGTCACATTCCTCTGATGCAGTTTTTGCCACATCTGATAATCTAACTCTCTAAACCCCCATGTGCTGCTCAGCAGTTCCAAGTGCTTGCCTTGCCAGCAAGCTCCGCCCCCATGCACATCAGACCAATCAGCTTTCCACTTCCACTCTTATCAGGAATGTGCATCAAAGTGAATCAGTTGTCCCAACAAGCAGAAATGCGCATTTCCTTCAGATTTCTTTTTTTAAAAAACCAAAAGCTTTTCCTGCAGAGTATTTGGCATTTTTGGCTCCCCTCCTTCCAAATAAGGCAGATTGATGTGGGATCCCATTTAGAGAAATTGCTTTCTCCTTGAATTCTACAAGGAGAATTTTCACTGTATACACAACCCCATTATTATATCTGATTGTTAAACTTCAAAAGAGTTAGATGACTGATGTTCTATGCCTTACCACCCTAAGAAGTAAGAAGAATATAGAGTCTGGTGTTCTGCCCCTCTGCCTGACTCTCTGGCTATCTGTTTAGGGCTTGAACAGATTATTTTTTAAGTACAATTCCTAGAATCCCCTGGTTAGCATGGTTTGTCTTTGCTAGGAGTGTAGTGTGAATGAAGAAGTCCTATCATTACTTAAACTGCTAACATGAACATCAGGAAATGTTGTTGCTGTTGGTTTTAGTTTGGGTACAGAGTTTTTAAATTGTATTGGCACTCCCTGAAAACAACTTTTGTTTAAGTTATTTTCAGGAAGAGTCTGGTTCACCATGTTGTTCAGGCCAGTACATGAGCATGAGCACAGTGAGGATTTGGGCCTTAATAAGCATGACAGCTGAAATGAATTACTTAATATTTACTTATAGTAAATACATATCAGAAACGCAAATGACATTTCCTAAGGATAAGCCACCCATTTGGTCCTCATTGAAATGGATCACTGTCATATAATCAGAGATCCCCCACCAAGCTAAAGCTCTAACCCTTCCCCCAAAATGATTCCATATGGAAATAATTTCACTCAAGGGAGTGTTTCCCATGGATGTAAAGAAAGTGCATATTTGTCAAGCTACCTTCAGACATTTATCTTGCTGGAGAGTACAGTAATCAGGTCGTTAGTGATGATAGGCCAGATGTCTCTTGAAAATGACACTGAAAGATAAACCTAACTTTTGAATATTTTTGTTAGAGTCTGACATATGCTTTTATCAGCCCTAATCTTTCATCATGATGTAGAAAACCAACAGAAATTAAACATAATAAGTATGTGGGTATAGAAACAAAATGCCATGAGTCATTATAACCTATTGAGGGCCACAGGTATTTTCAGGGCTATGTTTTGAATAAAGGGCTAAATTATGGTTTATCATTACAAGGATGAGCCTTGGGACTTTATCAGACACATCCCTTTTAAATGTTCTTTTGCTGGTATTAAAAAAAAAAATCATTTTTATGCCAGCAAAAGAATGTTTTCGCCCCACCCACCCCCGCACTTACCTTCTAATCCCGGCAAAGGCTCCTGGTAATAAAGAGGGATTTCATCGTGCAATTTCATTGTGTAAGAAATTTAAAAATAAAAAACAAAATAAACATCAAAAATTGAAGCAAAGCACATAAACAAACTTAAAAAGTCTCAAGTAACCCAGGGAGGGGCATAAAAAGAGTGAAACCTGCCTGGATGTTCCGATCTGACCCGGAAGTGTTCGTGCTAGAGAGGGCATTGTCAGGGTAAGTATAAGATTTAATGAGACAGAGGTATCACATGCTGGCAATGCCAGGAAAAAAGTAGCAGGGAGATCTATTAATGGGTTAAGCCATCAGTTTTAAACCCTGCTTTTTGGCCAGGACATAACCATGAAAGGGCGACAATGTCTGATCTGCACATCCTTTAGCAGCTATGTGGCATCATGATGATGTTGTATTTTCTCTGTCTGATAAAGTCCTTGGTTTCAAACATACCCCTGTCACTTCCCTCAAATGTGGCCACAGGAAGAGAGCCTTCATTGCTACTTTTAGGCTAGCCAAACTTCTCTGTTACAGATGTTCAAATAATTTGTTTGATGTTGGTGAACTGGAACTTCCATCATCCCAAGTCAATGGTGAGGGAAGATGGAAGGACCACTCCAATAACATCTAAAGAACCACAAGTTGTCTATTCCCATTCAAAACTATGTTTACTTCAAAAAAGTAAGGATCAACTTATGTTTAGCATTCTCAAACCTGGTGTCCTGCAGCTGTGTTGGACCAGAATTCCCATCACCTCCACCCAGCATGGCTAATGGGGCTACAGCACCTAGAGAGTGATTTTTAAAAGTAGTAATGCATCCCCATTACTTGTTGTAGTGTTTCAAAAGTAATCAGTTGTTTTTACTCATTAAAACTGTGCAGCTTGTTGCTTTTCATTACATGTTTTAAAAGGATTGAAAAGAGAATGGCATAACATTATTTAAAATTCCTGCCAGTTTCTTTTAAAAATTCTAAAATGCCTTTTTAAGAGTATTTTTCAAAAGTAACTGCTACACCAGTGTCAACTTTGAAACCACTTATTGAAATGCAACCTCATTACACCTGCTATTACTAAAAATATGAGCTACATGTAACTATTTACTTTTTTACCTAAGTGTATTGAATCAACACACAAGGAGGGTCTGTCACTCTTCTCATGTTGGGGAAAGATAAGTATGAATAGGAGAGATTGCCTTATTCATGGTGAAACAGCCATGGTTCCCCACCCCTATCTCTTAGACTAAGTGATTGAGGCTTCTTACCACTTGTCAGCTAATTCTGGGCTCTGTCTGGGGTCAACTTAATCAACTGCTGGTCACCCAAAGTATGATAATGATTAAAAGAGACAGGTCAAATTAACATCAACACTCTATTTAAATATTTTCAAGTCTTGGAGTTCCAGAATATTTACATGGGAAGTAACAGACTCTTTTGGTACTCTTTTAAGATGTTTATTATAAGTATCCATGTAGATAGACATATATAAATACACACACACACATAAATTCCCCTCAGAGAGAAGCAGAGACATAGCATTTCTACTTCATTATATTCTGTAACATTATATGTAAGACATTATTCCATTATACAGTTGCCCCTCCACATTTGTGAATTTAGCATTCACAGTTTTGAGTATTTGCGGTTTTGGGAGGGTCTCCCCCCCCACACGCTCCCAAAAGCAGCGACTGGGCTTTAGAATCCCTGTGGCCGCTTCGGGGGGGGGGAAGAGAAGCAGGCCGGAGGGGTGGGAGAGGTGGGGAGGGTGGCTTCTGAGGCCCCCTCGCCACCTTAGGAGGTTGGGCGGGGGGTGGGAGATGCAGCGAGGGGGCCTTGGGAGACCCCGTGAAGGCCTTGGGAGGGAGTGGGGAGGGCTGGGGAGGTGACCACAGGGCCTCCAGAGGGCTTCCGGAGGCCCCATGAAGGCCTTGGGAGGGAGGGGGAGGGCTGGGGAGGTGACCGCAGGGGCTCCAGAGGCTCTGGGAAGGCCTTGGGAAGGAGGGGAAGGGTTGGGGAGGGCTGGGGAGGTGACCAATGGGGCCTCCGGAGGCCCCGTGGTCGCTTTGGCAGGGGAGGGGGAGGGCAGTCATTATTCGTGGGATTTTCACATTTGCGGGGGTCTGTGGAACCTAACCTCCGCGAATATGACAGGATGACTGTATTACATATAAGCCATCATAAATTATGTATGATTTATAATTACATTGAATCATACAGCTATCACATTCCTTGGGGAATGTCCTATTCCTCAGGCCATTCATAAGGACTTTAGCTCTCTATTCAGGTCTTTAACAGGCTTGGCATGTGAGAATACTAGCCTTCTAAACCTGTTAATATGTAACATTCTCTTTATATCATCATAATCAGGTTCTTCATCATCACATAGTTTTACATAATTTTTGCTAAGTCATTAAACAGACAATCCCTAAATGCTTTTACATATTCACAATTTTGTTCTTTATCATATTCTTAGGCATTTTAGCACTGAGGCCATGATATTGAGAACACAGCTGTGCTGGGCAGGGCACATTTCTAGGATGGAGGACCATCGCCTCCCAAAAATAGTACTCTACGGTGAACTCGCCATGGGTCAGCGTAAGAGTGGTGCTCCAAAAAAGCGATGCAAGAACTCCCTGAAACAACATCTCAGGCTTGGCCAAATTGATCACCAACAATGGTCCGCCCTGGCTTCACATCAGGAGGCATGGAGATGCCCTATCCACAATGCTGCAGCTTTATTTGAGAACTCACGCTGAACAAGTCTTGAAGAGAAACGACAACGCAGAAAGAATCACAACGCAGAAACATCACCCAAGGAGACCCTCTGCTGTGCTTTCTGCAACTGGACTTGTTTTTCTCGGATTGGCCTTTTCAGTCATCAGCGCGCTTGCAGAAAGCGTGGGATGAGTCCTTCCTGAATCTTTGCGAAGAAAAGCCAAAGAGAGGCATTTTACACTTAACCAATTATCCATGGCAATCTCATCTGTTTGAGGAATTTTTCAACTCTAATAGGCTTCTGTGTAACATAGGCATTCAAAGGTTAAACCACAAGCAATTACTAAGCTTAACTGCATTAATTACATGTAGGCATATATCTCCTAAACTTAACAGAATCAGCTTTTTAGGGTGGCATGTCAGGGATTATGAGGAACTTTTCTCAGGAAGGCTACATCATTGCCTTCTCTTCCCCACTGTGGAGGCATGCTGAATAGCAGCCTAGTTACATGGCTCTAACTTAGCTCTTTTGTTCTCTTATGATGCCTACTCAGTGTATTGGTAGATTCTACTGCATACCCCACTTTTAGCTTACACCTGCTATCTGCTGTCAGGTGTCTCTAATGTACTAACTCGCGGGGTGACCTGAGGCCAATGTGTGTGGCTTTTGTTTACATTCTTTAAAGAAACATCTTCTCAGATTTGAAATCTAAACAAGTTTTTTTTCCCTTTCCTTTATTCTAAGAAGATTATCAGATGTGCTATGTATGGTGTTATCACGACGCCAGGAGATCGCTAAAGGGCTTCCTTTTCAGATGATGTCATTTCCATCTTGTCATGCACCTGTGCTGCTGCTGTTCTGCCAGTGCTGGTTTTTATTGACTGGCTATGCTGTCAATAGATCCCCCATTCTGTTTCTGTAACAGAATTTCCTGCATTTGAAAAGGTGCCCTGTTATGCTGGCGCGATGCCAGCATCAATGGGATGTCTGTGCCAGAACACTTCTGGGTGAGATCGGGACATCAAGGTAAGTGACACACTTTTTTATACCCCCCCCCCCAGGTTACTTGTTATGTTTTAAATATGTTTAGGTGCTTGGTGCAACTTTTTCTCTTTATTGTACTTTTTATGTTTGAATTTCCCGCACTCTCATCTTCTCGCGAGGACGGCCAGGATTTAAAACCAGGAAGTGAAAAGAGCTCCATTTGAGCTCCATTTACTCCTGGCCTGACCTTCTGAGGGAACAACATGCAATTAAAGT
Source organism: Gambelia wislizenii (assembly GCA_030847615.1). Classification (NCBI taxonomy): domain Eukaryota; kingdom Metazoa; phylum Chordata; class Lepidosauria; order Squamata; family Crotaphytidae; genus Gambelia; species Gambelia wislizenii. The sequence goes on along the minus strand of JAUMIR010000003.1, from coordinate 35,850,701 downwards.
AGGTCTGAAAACTTTTTTTTCCATTACAGAGATGGGAGAGGGGTGGGAGAGGAGATTGAGAAATGGGAACATTTTTTTTCTTCCCGTCTGATAATCTCCTAAAAACAGAAAACAAACAGACACTGTCATGAATCTTATGCTCTATGTTCTACCATCTATAGGTTTTGCCAGGTTATATACACCCTATTTAATGAGATATAAACAGTTTACAGTCACCTGCATTCAGCTCAAAAGGAAAGAAGGAAAGGAAAGACAGACAAAAGGAAGAAAGGAGAGATGAACAGAGGGCTCGGCAGTGGGCTTTACTTTCACACACATGCACCCAAAAGCTCCTTCTTGCTCCTCCTCTGCACCTGTCCCTTTGCCAAGGTCTTCTCCTCAAAGGCCTCATTTCTCTCCTGGATGGCCAGGGGGAAACAGCCCGGAAGTAGAAAAACAACCCAGAAAAAGTGAACTAGGGCAGGGCCAAGACAGTTGATGTGGAGCATTAAGCCAAAGACCTGCATCCATCTGAGTTTGGCTTGTTGGGCTGTGTTTCCACTCCCCTCCCCCCACCTGTCCAGGAGAAAAATGAGGTCTTTCAGGAGGAGACCTTGGCCAAGGTGTGGGCATAAAGGGGGAGGTAGAGCAAGAAGGAAGGCCCCTTGGGGGTGAATGGGAGGCCTGCAGCTGAGTCCCCCATTCATCTCTCCTTCCTTCCTTCCTTCTCTCCACCTTCCCTTTCCTTCCTTCCTCCCAAGCCAAAGTTGGGCAGATGAAGCATTCCTGGACCTTCCACTATTACTCCAAGTGAGGCTTCCACAGGCTGAATGCTGAGAGTTTTTTCCCATAGTCCTGGGCCATGAAAGGGGGTGCCGGTGGAGTCAGGCATGGCCAGGTTACAGCGGAAGGACTGGGAGACCTGCACTTGTCTGAGTTCAGCTCAGAAGGACTGGAAGACCTGCATCTGCCTGGTTGCAGCCAGGGGAGGGGCAGGCGTGTCTCACAACTTCAAAAGAAATCCTAGGAGGTGGCTGCAACACAGTAACAACCCCCCACTGCCACTGCCACCAGGGCTCCTTTTCAGGCACTCACACATACACGCCCTTCCATGCCTTTCCAGATGGCCTGGCCAGCAAACGAGCAAGTGATGCCACCCAAGGGAAAGACCCAATGACACGAGACCTCCATGCCCAGCTAAAAATCAGGAAAGAACAGTGGGAGGAGGGCATCTGAGAAGTGAAAGTGGTGGTGGAGTGGGGAGGTGGGGGAAGGGAGAGGGCAGTGGAGGCAGCCTGGGAATGAGGTGGAGGTGTCATGGTACCAAGGCAGGAAAGGGAGGTATGGGCCAAGGTATGGGCTAGAAAAGGAGATGAAGAGGAGGAGGGGGTGAGGAGAAGGACAACAACACTGCAGGAGATCTTTGCAGCAGTGTCATCATTCTAGGAGGTGGAGGTGACAGAGGTGTAGTGGAGGTGGCCTTGGAGAGAGGCAGAGATTTCTGCAGCAGCAGAGTCTAGAGCATGCATGTTGCAGTGGGGGGAGGTTAATATAGTCATGGGTTTTCTCCTTTTGTGGGGATGCTGCACCCCTAACCCCCACACACAAAAGCTGAGGACCAGCTATAATGGTATATTCACAGGCTGAGGAATTGCCAACTAAAATTTGCCCAGCTGGTAACAACGGACACACTGCATAGAACTGGGAATCCCCTCAAATCAGTTCCCCAATTGTGTGGAAAGCATTTATGTGTAGAGGAAGTTCTCTTATTCAGACTCATTGCTCTCCATGTGAGGAGAGGGATGCAACAGACGGGTGGGACTAGCATGTTCCCTTTGTGTTTTGATGCAACATGCTTAAATAATGACTGCATAGGACGTGTGTCTTCCACGTGCATCTGTAATTACTCTTATGTCTTTTGAAAGGTTACCTGAGCAGCAGTCTTGCATCTAACTATATGAAGTAATTCTTCTGAATCAGCCTTCTGAAATTCTGTACCAAATGCAATGCAGAAAGCCATTTTTACTCACCTTTGAAAATCATCTATGAGCATTGCACTGTTTGCCTCTTTCAATACACACAGCACTTTCCTTTTCCTTTTTCTCTCCTACTTCCTAACAGCTGAAACAGTCAGGGGATAAGAATGACTTGAGTAAGCCTGGAACAATTAAGTACTTGGAAAAAAAAAACTCTTGGAGATTTCTTCCTGTGGATTCTCCTGAGAACCAAGACCAGCAAGGGGCTGGTTGTTAACTCACTCACTCGCTCAGATGGCAAGTATTCCCTTTTTGTTACAAAACTGCCAAGGACATGCTTTTGTGAGTGCAAATTTTTATTACAGTGATAACATTCATGCATCTGAGTTTACATTGTCTTTGTAAAAAAAAAAAAAACTCCTGTTAATATAGCAGTTAATTTTTTTTTACATTTGTTTTCAGTGGAAATCATTCTTACATTTGAAAAAAGAACACTTTTCAATATTGTTTTCAGTAAAAATCCAGAGAGTAAGAAAGACTTTACCTAACATTGGGTTGTTGTGACTTCAAAGCTTTGTTTTAAAAGACAACAACTCTGTTCTTTTGCATCTTTGTTTATCATGTTGGCCCAAGCTACCTAGTCGTTATTTCTGTGTGTTCACATTAATAAATCAATATGTATTCATAAAGAAATAGCTTTAAATCACAAATGGCAGAAATAAGCATCATATTAATAAATTGCATTCATGCATACACATGAATGACATGTGTGCCATTACTCATCATCTTACTTTCAATTAATAGAAGGACAATATTATGAACTCTTCTGAAAACAATACAAAATCTTCCTAAGATCCAAAGAAACCTCACATTTCTGTGAGCAGTCCAAATGGGTATATCTTTATATATGTGATTATGCCTTTTCATTGTTAAAGTTTCAGGTTCCATTACAGTTTTCCATGTAAATGTTTTAAACCTAAATGAGTACATGGACAAATATGATAAAAGCTAGAGCAACTTTGATTTGATCACTGATTATTATCTTTTAGTTTACAAAGTCACACTCTTAGCTGCATATATTCCTCCTGTACAATCTCTTTTCCTTTTCACCAGTAAGTTTCCTCCTCTACTTTCAGCTCATAAAGTAGTGTATAGTACATTAGGAATAATGCTTAGTATTTATTCAGTGTTTTCACTACATGCTCATAGATATTTTTTCTCAGTAGTGTAGAGCAACCTTAAAGATCAGGGAATCTATGGCCATCCAGATATTTTGAGTCAAAACTTCCACAATCCCTTGCCATTGACCCTGCTGGCCACAGCATCTGGCAGTTGAGGTTCAAAAACATCTGGTGGGCCAAAGTTTCCCTACCCCTGATATTGCATATTAGAAAAATGAAAAATATTATCAAATTATAAACAGGTGTTGGCATCCAATATCATATGAAGCTACTACACAATGGGATTTTGCCCCTATTCTTTCTCCTCTATTCATCAAAGGGATATAATTTTTGACTAAGTTTTTTCTCAAATGAAGCAATGAACAATTTTAACAATTTTCTCCCCACTGTGAGAAAGTCTTCAGAAACCACACAGTTTTCAAAGCCTATACACAATTCAACACTTATTCTGTGCAAAATTCATATGTGATGGGTTTGTAGAAAAAACAGCATCTTCTGCATAGAAAATAATATTTCTATACAGAAATATTATTTCCTGCACAGAAAATGCTAGCATCTGTGCAGAAAATGTTGTCTTCTATGCAAGTCAACCACATGTGAATTTTGTGCAAAATAAATCCTCAATACAGCATTGTGCAGCAAATATTTCTGCATAGAAATATTATTTTCTACACAGGAAATGCTGTTTCCTGTACAAAATGCCCTAAAGGGCCCTAAATACCCTAAAGGCTGATCCTGTTTGATCTGGGATGCTAAGCAGGGTCAGCCCTGGTTAGTACTTGAATGGGAGACCACCAATGAATACCTGGTGCTGTAAGCTATATTTCAGAGGAGGGAACTGGCAAAACCACCTCTGAATATTCCTCCCTAAGAAAATCCTACAAAATTCATGAGGTCACCATAAGTTGACAGGCAACTTGAAGATAACATTCACACACACACACACACACACACACATCAAACAACCACATATGAATTTTGCACAGAATAAATTCTGGATTGTGATATTTGAACATAGTTCCTTCTACCTTTGCTTAGTTTATAAGGATCAGCAGAAATACTAATAATAATAATAATAATAATGAAATTTATTTGTATCCTGCCCCTCTACAAAATGCAATCGGGGCGGCTTACAGTGTTTAAAATATACATACAAAACCCTCCATCCCACCCCCCTTAAAATACAATCAAATAATTAAACATTTAAAAAATACTTAATAAATACTAAAAAAAACCACACACAACACAATAATATAACTGGGATCAGACTAATAAGATTTTTTTCTCTGATGGCCAGGTATCTGTTCAGGAAACACCTGAATAGTGGTGATTGTGGTCAAAACAGCAGCACAGAGCTAACCTCGGGTTCAGGAAAGTTGTAATTCGCCTCCCAAAAATACTACTCTACGGTGAACTCGCCACGGGTCAGCGTGGGAGGGGCGCTCCAAAAAAGCGATACAAGGACTCCCTGAAACAACATCTCAGGCTTGGCCAGATTGATCACCAACGGTGGTCTGCCCTGGCCTCACATCGGGAGGCATGGAGACGCACTATCCACAATGCTGCAGCCTTATTTGAGAACTCACGACGAACAAGTCTTGAAGAGAAACGACAACGCAGAAAGAATCACAACCCAAAAACATCACCCAAGGAGACCTTCTGCTGCACTTTTTGCAACCGGACTTGTTTATCTCGGATTGGCCTTTTTAGTCATCAGCGCGCTTGCAGAAAGCGCGGGATGAGTCCTTCCTGAATCTTCGTTTGCGAAGAAAAGCCAGAGAGAGAGAGAATTCCCAAATGGTCAGATGAAGGGGCATTGAGATCGACTCTCTTCTTCTATGTTTATTCATTATACTGTCTGTAGTGAGTTGCCTTCTTCCCATTATCAGAGAAATGGGAAATGCCTCCTCCTCTTGCTCCCTCCCCAGTTCTACTAGCTGCTTCAGTACGAATTACAAAGATGTACTTCCAGGGCAGGAGGGTGGTGTACTTCCTTTAGTTAGATGTAAAGGTTGTGGGTTTTTAAATTTCTAGTTGATGTAATTTGTTCTAACTAAAAATCATCAGACTGGAGCTTGACTTTGAGGCACATTTGCTCAACAATAATAAAAGAAATAATCTCCAAGAAAAAAAAAATGAACTTTCTTTGGTTATCTTTAAAACATATTTATTTTAACATTTCCAATCTGGTTTTCAAGTTAAAAATCAGCAGAATGGAGCTTTATTTTGAAATAACATTACCAAGCATTATACTATAGGTACCTTCTAAACCTTCTAAGCTGCTGAACCCTATCCTTAAAAATAGTTCAGCACCTTGGATCTATCCTCTATATCTCAGATTAAAACCTGAATTGGATTCTCTGACATGGAAGTTACCACCTGCCACTGGAAGATGTTCTTTGCTCCAGAGGGTCTGTCCTGTGACAACTGGTATCACATAGGTGGTTAAACGTGCACTAAATGAATTGTCTACCTACTCATCATCTCATTATCAGATTTATTTTACAATTTACCACTCAAGATCATATAAGCAGTATATCTTCCACCCTATACCCTGGTCACATAGTTACCAAATATGTTGACAAAATTGTTGGACTGATGGCATGTATTTTTCAGAGGTCTTGGGCCAGAGTTCCTCAGAAACCAATGGCCATGAATGGGGGCTGAAAAGCTTAGTGGATTGTGCCCCTGGTGTATTTGAATTTAACCAAAGTCTTTGAAACCTCTGAATTAAATTAGTTTTTATACTGCATGACATTATTATGACCTTACCAAATTAAAGCTTTCCTTTGCCGAGTGTGCTTGCCTGTGTTCAACAGAGCATGAATGCAGAATTTAGAACAATACTTTTTTTTTCATTTTCTTCTCTTTTCTATGCACTTCATACCCCTGTGTTTTCATCCTTCCACTCAAAGAATCATTTGTGAATAGAACACTAATTGCATTATAGCTAATCCATTTAGTCAACAGTTCATTCTCTCACCTCACAGATGAAACTGGATGTCAATTTTGGAGATAACGCTGACATGAACTTATATATCAGGCAAGATGACAAATGCCAGTAGAATCATTTTTAATCCTTTAAAGCTGTGACTGAGAAGTGGCATTTGGACTGGATTTAAACTTGGTATTAGCCAAGAAAAGATTAAACACTACAACAAACCATTGGAAAAAGTTTCCTCAGAAGAAATCCAAGCATCAGAGCTCTGACTTTATGAAAAAGAGCTTTATAGTATTAATTTACAAACAAGAATGTTCAACTATTAAGAAGCCTTCTCCCATTAGAATTTTTTAAATAAAAAAAACAGCTATTGTTTTAGAACATGGGAGATAACCCGTAGGACTTTTCTTCCTTGGCAAGAGCAATCTATTCTAGGATTATTTAGATTTCTTCATCAGGCACTTAGCATTGCTCTTGGAATTATAGTCTTTGCAAACATTTGCACAGACGGATCTGTATGAGCTAGCATGCTAATGATGTTATACCAACAACTCATGTGTTTGCAGTCAATTGGATGCTAATAGAAGATCAAATAAATGTGCTTTAAAACATTTGTGTCAAGATCTCATTTCCCTTAGGAAAATTCATTGGAAAAGCAAGAAGTAGAGGAGAAATATCAAAGTGGAGGGGAAAAACAGAAGTCCAGACTACAAGGAAATCACATAAATAAACTGGATATTTTTATTGTGTATTTCTTCATAAATCCACTTAAAAGATCATCTTTATGCTGACTTCATCACACAAAAAACAGTCATGTGGGTTAGGCAAGTATATGAAGATTTGTTATTTAGATATTAAAAACTGAATTCCATCTGCCTTCTTACTCAAGACAGCTTACCTTAATCCATTATGGGGAGCATACTGCCCTTTCAGATGTTGTAGGATTGCAGCTTCCCTCATCCCTTCCCCATTGGCCATGTTGGCTATGGTTGGTGGGAACTGTAGTCCAACAACACCTGATGGATCAATTCCTGCCTCAACCAATGGAATTATCAGTTCATCACACTAACATATAAAACTAAGGGCTCCAGCATCAATTCAAACTAAGACACCAAAGTACAGTATCTTGTCCCAAAAACTCAACCTGCTGTTTTTCACTGGAAATATATGAAAAGATGAGTACCCGGCTTGTGGGGGCAATTAGCTAACACACATTGGAAACTGCTTAATGCAGTGTAGATGTGTAAATTGCTATTGCTTAAAACAATTTGTAAGCCACTCTGAAGAGCGTTGTGGCTAAAGAGCGGGGTATAAATAAATAAATAAATAAATAAATAAATAAATCCATGGATTCTGTATCCACAGATTCAACTCTCTGTGGCTTGAAAATATTCCAAAAAAAAACCAGACTTTGATTTTGCCATTTTATAGAAGGGACACCACTTTATATAAGGGACACTATGCCGTTCTATATAATGGGACTTGAGCATCCACGGATTTTGGTATCCACAGAGTGTCCTGGAACCAAACCCCAGTGGATATCGAAGGCCCACTGTAATAAAAATTAGGGCATCTTTCAAAAGCAAAAAGGGGGACAAAACATAAGGTGATGGTAATTTATACTACCTATGACAATGAAGAAAATAAATATCCATTATGTCTAGAAGCTATAATAGCCTTATCCTTCATGGATTTTTCCAATTTCCTTTTAAACCTGTCCAAGTTGGTGGTTATTCCAACATGCCATGGAAGCCAAATCTATATTTCACTATGTTAGGTAGGTGGAGAAGTACAGTACTTCTTTTTACATGATCCTGACTCTCTAATGACTCATTGGATGACACTGAGATCTAGTATTAGTAAAGAGGTTCAAAAATTCTTAAAGGACTGGGTGTGCCACAACATTTGATCATCCTTATACATACTTTGCAATTGGCAAGGAGGTCAGGCAAGGCTGCATTTTATCACCCTTGTATGCTGAACATATCATACAAAAACAAGATTAGATTCAGAGGAAGGAGGCATGAAAATTGGAGGAAGGAACATCAACCACTTAAGATATGGAGATGACACCATACTGCTAGCAGAAAATAGCAAAGACTTTGAACAGTTACTGAAGAAAGTCAAGGAAGAAAGTACAAAGGCAGATTTACAGCTGAACATTAAGAAAACAAAAATAATGACCAGAGATGATTTACACAACTTTAAAGTAGCCCCTGAAGAGACTGGAATAGTTCAAGATTTTCCAGATCTTGGCTCAGTCATTAATCAGAATGGAGACTGCAGTCAAGAAATCAGACAGAAGACTAGGACTTGGAATGGCAGCTATGAAGGAACTAGACAAGATCCTGAGGTGTCAAGATACATCATTGAATACTCAAGTCAGGATTGTCCATGCCATTGTATTTCCCATATCTATGCATGGTTGTGAAATCTGGATAGTGAGGAAAGTTGATAGGAAGATAACTCATTTGAAATGTGGTGCTGGAGAAGAGTTCTATGGATACTGTGGACTGCTACAAAAATACAAATCAATGGGTCCTAGAGCAAATGAAGCCTGAACTCTCCCTAGAAGCCAAGATGACTACACTGAGACTGTTGTACTTTGTCCATATCATGAGAAGACATGACTCACTAGAAAAGACAATAATGCTTGTGGAAAAAATAAAGTAGGAAAAAAGGAAGACCGCATTCCAGGCGGACAGACTCAATCAAGGAAGCCACGACCTTGAATTTGCAAGACCTGAATGGGGCTGTTTATGGCAGGGTGACTTGGATGTCTGTCATTCATGCGGTCACCATACGTCAAAGTCAATGGCAGTTAATAACACAACAAAATTTCCCCTTATCCAGAATCTTCCACACCATGGAAAAAAAAATTACACCTCTCTTATGTCCCCCAATTACTTACTTTTTTGTCTAAGCTAAGATGTGTCAAATATTATAGGAAAGTTATTATGCACACACCCTTAAACATTTTATTTGCCCTTTTATTCACCTTCTCTAGTATCCTTTTTGTGGAAGGGTGGCTAGAAAGGTACCCAGCATTACCAATATGATCCTATTCCATAGATAAGTTATAAATGCATTACGATATTGGCAGTTTTATTTTCAATCACTTGCCTAATGATCCGCAACATGGACTTTGGCAGTCACATTTGTTGTTGTTAATTGCCATCAAATTGGCTAAAAGTTATGGCAATCCTATGAATCACAGACCTACAAGACACTCTATCACCAGCAGTCCTGCTCAACTCCTGCAAACTCTGGGCTGTGGCTTCCCTGATTGCATCTATCCACCCGAAATACACTCTTCCTCTTTTCCTATTGCCTCCCACTTTACCAAGCATTTTTTTCCCTCATGACTCATGTTGGCTCATGAACTTATGTTCAAAGTATGATATTCTCAGTTTGGGCATTTGGGCTCCTAGGAAGAATTCAGGCTTCATTTGTTCTAGGATCCATGTATTGGTCACTTTTGTAATCCAGTGTATCTGCAGAACTCTCCACTAGCACCACAGTTCCAATGAATTAGTTCTCTCCCTGTCAGCTTTCTTCAGGTCAATATTTTCGTCAAGCTATCCACCGCAACCTCAAGTTCCCTTTCCTGGTCAGTCACTGCAATCTGACCCTCCCACCCCCCAGTATGAATGTTGTAGCTAGAGCCTGTGCAGGCCGTTGCATAAGTGCATGAGAGCTGTCAGTGGTTAAAGGCGCAGGTCCTTACAAGCTCATATCATCCATAGAGTTGCCAAGTCAGCAGCACCTCATTCTTTTATATTTCAGGGCCAAAATCTGAGACTGGGTGGAGGGAGGGCTCTTGTGATGTCACAGTGTTAGGACCTTGTGATGTCAAGAGATGAGGCCAGCAAGGATTGGTAGGGGGTGGACCATTTCTGGGCCTCTTGCATGAAAGGGATTTGGATAAATGGGACTAGATTCTAATGGAATTTGGCTAACCAGCTAATATGGCATATTGTTGTGTGCCTTCAAGTTGTTTCCAACTTATGATAACCCTAAGGTGAACCTATCTTAGGGTTTTCTTGGCATGATTTGTTCAGAGAGGGGTTGCCATTGTGTTGCATGCGTGAATGCTTTTTTGTACAATTTCCAATAAAAAACATTTTCTTTCACTTTAACCAAGAGTTCTCTGCAATTAATACTGGTACACATGAGTGAAAAGGTCCCTGCCGTTACCCTCCTCTTGCAGGCATACTGTATGATTAATAATTCCCCTATCTAGACTTTGATATCATGGGTGAGTGGGTCTCAAAGCACACACACCACACACCTCTTAGGGTAACAAATTCTCCCTCCCCTCCTCCAAAAGGCCAGTGTGCACAGCTCCATCCCTTTACCCACTAATAATCATGGTGCATTCAGATCAATTGCCTGTAGAAAGCTGAAAATTGACAAATTCATGTGGGGTAGGCTATCAATGGCTACGAGTTGAAATGATTATATGCTATCACCAGGACCAAGAAATCTATCTCTCTGAATACCAGCTTCTGGGGGCAGATTGTGTATTGTCCTTTTACCCTCACAGCAGGAACAGTATGATCCCTGGTGGCACAGTGGTTAAATGCCAGTACTGCAAGTCACTACGTTGCAAGTTCGATTCCAGCGGGCTCCAAGGTTCACTCAGCCTTCCATCCTTTCGTAGGTTGGTAAATTGAGTACCCGGCTTGTGGGGGCAATTAGCTAACACACATTGGAAACTGTTTAATACAGTGTAGATGTGTAGCTATTGCTTAAAACAATTTGTAAGCTGCTCTGATAGCCTTGTGGCTGAAGAGTGGGATATAAATAAATAAATAAAAATAAAAATAAATGAGTATTGTCCTGCTTGTGGCCTTCCCACCGGTACGTTATTGTCTGGCTGCTATGGGAAACAAAATGCTGGACTAGATAGCCTTCATATCTGATTCAGCAAAGATTTTCTTAAATTCTTATGTCTTGACTTTAAATATTAATAAATAATGCTATTCATATTTTTCTTAGCAGGATGCACAGCACATTAACAATAGGCTGTTGTTCAATGCAACCTTGAATAAATATGGTATTTTATTTCTGTAATAAAATGACTGTTATTAAAAAAAAAAACTAAGTAAAACTCTTGCTGCCAAGTTCCCCCCACCACACTCCATCCCCTTTTAAAAAGTGAATTATGTCTTGTTCTTTTGCCCTTCCTGAATTTAGTGCTCAGGTATTTCCAAGTTCTTAAATCTGTTCAGGAGACATAATAAATACTTGGTCTGCGCTCACAAATTTCCACTAGGAAATTAGTAATTATGTTCTAACATGCCTAGCAGTGTTTATTGCCTTTCCTTGCTCTACTACACAGTGCAGCACTGCGCAAGACCATGCAAAGCTTTGGAAATGTGTTTTTTAAAATGAACTGGCAGCATTTTAAAGTATTTATTTGATGAAGCAAGGAGTGCAAATGTAATGACTCTATGTAGCTTTCAAACATTAATGGGCAGTTTTCAATGATACAGCTGTGACATACATGCCCATTTGCATTACCAAGAGACCAAGCTCCACATGGCTGAGCATCAGATACACTCGCCCAAGTCTCAAGCCTTCCAAGAGGCCTGAATTGCATCCTGCTATATTCCATTCCTCCAGATCTTATGGAACACTAACCACACATTTTGTGAGATCTCCATCCCCCAAATCCCTTGTTGCCAAGCGTCAGAGGACTTGGGTGCTCTTTATCCATAATTATGCTGTGTAGGGTTGCCAGGACAGGGCTATCCCAGGCCCTGACATTTCAGGGACAAACCCAAGACCAAGTAATGACTCTTTGAACATTATCAGATGTAGCAAAAATTGTGGGATTACAATGTCATGTTAGCACAAATGGGCCCCACTATCACATGATGTTGTCATCCTCGCATGTTACTCCATGCTCCAGTAGCAAGAAAGGAGTTATTTCTAATTCACAGGCCAAGCTTTGAATAGATCATCAACAGTGCTTTCATCACGGTATTGAAAGTGTGCAAAATCACATCCCATTGTAATTACAAGATTACAGTGTGAATGGGCAACTTCCAGGTGAGAACATGCAAACGAAGCACAGGGCGCTCTTCTTATGAACTGTCCCATTTAGTTTCAATGTCTTTATGTTTGTTTCAGTGTTTGTGTGTTCATTTACTTTGTTAATTTAGGTGTTTTGTGGGTGTTAAGCATGCTCACGTCTTCTTACAACAACCACCAAAATCTCGCCCATGCTAAATCATGGAAGTAAACTCCCATTCTTAAAGCGCTAGTGATCATTGTGTGGTAATTCTGTGCTGGTTCTTTCGTGTGATTACAGCAACATGCGATAATAAGTATAATAATGCCACAATGTTTTTGTTATCCTCATTCGCGGAATTACAGCGTTTTTAGACACGTCTGATAATGTCCTTTGTGATGTCACAGGGGACAGGCCCCAGTGATATTACAAGGGGAAGAATTCTAGTGATGCCATTTAGCATGATACATTAAAAATCAACTACAGTTGCAAAGAGTACGCTGTTTGAATAAACACCAAATCTAACAAATAAGGAAAATATATATATACACACACGTTCCAAGACTGAATTGCCAACCACTACATCCCAGATCCATTATATCAAATCTTACCAGATCGCCTGACTTCTATACTAACCTCAGTGTACGTATTGCACTGTAATTGGAGAGCTGGCTTGGAACAATTCCTGAACATGGCCCCAGAAACTCCAAAAAAGGCAATAAATAATGTTGATATTGGGCCAAACACTCTCTTCTGAGGGAAAAATGATACTGCATCTTGCTGAAATAAAACAGGATTGGTTTGGGTAAGCATGTCACTGTGGTAGACACAAGTAGCTTGTTACCATCTTCCTCCTTTATCTGAGCCCCTGCAGTTACATGATTAAAGGTACTCAGCATGCTTTTCTTTATTTATTTTTTCTCTCTCTCTCAGGAAGGACTCATCCCGCACTTTCTGCAAGTGCGCTGATGACTAAAAAGGCCAATCTGAGATAAACAGGTCCGGTTGTAGAAAGCACAGCAGAAGGTCTCCTTGGGTGATGTTTCCAGGTTGTGATTCTTTCTGCATTGTCATTTCTCTTCAAGATTTGTTCGGCGTGAATTCTCAAATAAGACTGCAGCATTGTGGATAGTGTGTCTCCATGCCTCCCTATGTGAGGCCAGGGCGGACCATGGTTGGTGATCAACTTGGCCAAGCCTGAGATGTTGTTTCAGGGAGTCCTTGTATCGCTTTTTTGGAGCACCCCTCTTACGCTGACCCGTGGTGAGTTCACCATAGAGTACTATTTTTGGGAGGCAATGGTCCTCCATCCTAGAAACATGCCCTGCCCAGCCCATCTGTGTTCTCAATATCATGGCCTCAATGCTGGTGATCCTACCAGCATTGAGAACGAACACCACCATCCCCACATTGCCATCGGCAAATCTGTGCTTAAGTCCATTTAGTAGTTCGCCTACCTGGGAAGCATCATCTCCTCAGATGCCAAGATTGACAAAGAGATCGATCACAGATTAGTAAAGGCATATAGTGCATTTGGAAGACTTTACAAAAGAGTCTGGAGTAATAAACACCTGAGGTGTAGCACAAAAATCAGTGTGCATAGAGCCATTGTACTGTTGTTTCTCCTTTATGGGTCTGAAACATGAGTCACCTATCGCCAACACTTACGACTCCTTGAACGCTTTCATCAGCGCTGTATATGCACAATCCTAAATATACACTGGACTGACTATGCGACGAATGTTGCTGTCTTTGATTTATTTTTTAATATATATAAAATGCAGGTTTCTATGGACTTACTTCCATCTACTGGTGACAGAACTGGTTTAAGGAACATCACTTTTAACTCAATATGAATGAAGGGGGGGGCAAAGAGCTAACATAAGATGTGCTGTTATTTGTGAAGTCGAAGGCTTTCACAGCCGACATCCATAGATTTTCCTTGGGGTTTTTTCCGGGCTGTGAGGCCGTGTTCTGGAATAGTTTCTTTCTTTCTGAAAAAATCAACAACATCAAACTGAAACCTGGACACAGACTGATCAGTTTTGATGTTGTCTCCATGTTCACCAAAGTCCCCAATAATGGACACCATGACACTCATAGAACAAATATTTCCTGAGGACATCACTTGTTCAAACACTGCCTCACCACAAGCTACTTACAGGGGAATAATGAATTCTATGAACAGATAGATGGGGTAGCCATGGGCAGCCCCCTGAGCCCAGTGATAGCAAACTTTTACATGGAACATTTTGAAAAGCAAGCCCTGGAAACAGCACCAAAAAATGGTTCCAATATGCGGATGACACTTTCACCATTTGGAACCACAGAGAAGAAGATTTGGTCTCATTCCTGAATCACCTGAGCAGCATCCACCCAAATATCCAATTCACAATGGAAAAAGAGAAGGAAGGAACACTGCCATTCTTGGATGTCCTAGTCATCCGCAAACCAAATCAACGGTTAGGCCACAAGGTATACAGAAAACCCCCACACACGGACAGATACCTACACAAGATGCCAATCATCACCCAGGACAAAAAAAAAAAGAAGCACAATAAAAACATTGGTAGACAGTGCAAAAAGGATCTGCGAACCCCACTACCTGGAGGACGAACTGAGGCACCTAAACTGGGCCCTGCAGGCTAATGGTTACTCCAGATCAGACATCACAAGAGCAGCCAGACCCAGAAAAAAACACAGGAATGAAGAAGAAAAACAGTCACCCAAAGGGAAGGTATTTTTACCATACGTCAAAGGAGTCACAGACAGAATAGGGAAACTGGTGAGGAAACACAACCTCCAAACAATCTATAGACCAACCAAAAAACCCAAGAAATGCTACGCTCAGCAAAGGACAAAAGAGACCCTCTCACAGCTGCAGGAGTTTATTGCATACCATGCAGCTGGGGACAAGTTTACATAGGGACCACTAAACACAGTGTGCCAACACGAATCAAGGAACATGAGAGACACTGCAGACTGGGTCAGCCAGAAAAATCAGCTGTAGCACAACATGTTATAAACCTTATCATCTGGCTTTTCTTCGCAAACGAAGATTCAGGAAGGACTCATCCCGCGCTTTCTGCAAGCGCGCTGATGACTAAAAAGGCCAATCCGAGATAAACAAGTCCGGTTGCAAAAAGCACAGCAGAAGGTCTCCTTGGGTGATGTTTTTGGGTTGTGATTCTTTCTGCGTTGTCGTTTCTCTTCAAGACTTGTTCGTCGTGAGTTCTCAAATAAGGCTGCAGCATTGTGGATAGTGCGTCTCCATGCCTCCCGATGTGAGGCCAGGGCGGACCACTGTTGGTGATCAATTTGGCCAAGCCTGAGATGTTGTTTCAGGGAGTCTTTGTATTGCTTTTTTGGAGCGCCCCTCTTACGCTGACCCGTGGCGAGTTCACCGTAGAGTAGTATTTTTGGGAGGCGATGGTCCTCCATCCTAGAAACGTGCCCTGCCCAGCGCAGCTGTGTTCTCAATATCATGGCCTCAATGCTGGTGATCCCTGCTTGCTCAAGGACAGCAACATTCGTAAAATGCTATTTGAAAACACAGAAATTCTAGACCAGGTCTAGAACTATCATGTCAGAATGCACAGAGAAGCTATTGAAATCCACAAACACCTGGACAACTTCAACAGGAAAGAAGAAACCTTAAAAGTAAGCAAAATCTGGCTCCTAGTTTTGAAATACAATAGAATCAAAACTTACAAAAGAATTCCACCCAAGGACAGGGGGATTCCCAGGATAATGGCCCATCAACCAAGCATTAGCCAAACAGACACTAAGGAGCCTTGCATTTCTATACCCAGAAACTAACCATTCAATTACACATATCATCCTCCCCAACAGGGGTTCACAGCATATAAACTCCACACGCACACCTACACAACCATTCTTTGAAGATGCCAGCCACAGATGTAGGCGAAATGTCAGAAAGAAACTATTCCAGAACATGGCCTCACAGCCCGGAAAAAAACCCAAGGAAAATCTATGTGCTGTTATTTCTCTTTTGGAAACCTATCACGTGGGTCAAAAACAAAACACAACCCACCCACCCCTGCTCAGAAATGCACTTCTAATTTAATTCCATTTTCGCCACCTCCCTTTTGGTCCTTGCTTCTTCAGTGCCTGAAAGGGATACCATCTGAGAACACTCCATACCCTGACCTGAGCAACGTTAAAAACACACACACACACACACACACAGAAGATCTATATTTAAGTAATTATAAAATAAAAAGAGCACTCCTAATGACTGGATCCACATATTAGAGGAGCTTAGGATGGAGTAGAGTTATTCTACCCACTAGTGAAAATGTGCCCCTCTAGACTGACAGAAAGGCACACCTGGCCTTTCTGGAGGCTCCAGTTTCACCTATAGAAAACTCTGTGGGCCCTTATCTATATCTAGTATTCTGGCAAATCGCAAGTGCTAAAATAAGATATTCTAGGGTGTAATGGGTTGGAGCTGATCTTGGATTCACCCTAAGTCCCTTCAGCCCCCTGAAGTCTTTGGATTGGGATCTTCAGCTAAGCCAGACTGAGGTTGGGGTAGTTTATCCCTCATTTCAAACCAATGGAGAATTTTATCTTTTTAAAATTAGAATAAAGAGGAGTGAAAACTTTCTGCAGTGAGACATAAAGGCCTTCAAATGGATAGATCAACAACTTCTTCATTCCAAAATGCTTACCTCATTTAGAAGTGCTGTGTAATCAGGGATAAGGTAATAATTTTCCAATAGCTTTGAGGCAGCCCTTTCCATGTCCCCATGGCCAAAGCTTGGAAAAGTTCCTTTTTTGGACTACAGCTCTCAGACTCATCCAGTAACTGAAGTGTTTTGTAGTTCCCCAAAAAGTAATTTTTCCTTGCTCTGCCAAGACACACAACCATTGAAGACACAATCTGGGGGGAAATGTCCATGTGGAACGGACATATTGAAAGAGAAAGTCTTCTGTACTGTAGTATAAAGGTGTGAGAATTTGATACCACAGTAGGGAACCATACTTCATTGTGAAATGGCAGCATTTCCAGGAAGGCTATAAAAATTATTAGTTCACCTCAAATCAACACTACACTGTCATCAATATTCATATAATTCAGACAAAACATCTCATACTGTAGCTGCTCATAAATCAAAACAGGGAAAAAAAGTAGGAAAAGAGAAAAAGAAAGGGATTGATATAAAGAAAGGAATAGCACGGGGACAAGATGATCACAAGAGGGGACTCCATTCATTCAGCCTAACATCTGCTGTGTCTGAAGTAGAACCACCTGTTAGTTTATTAAATTGTACAATTAATTTGTGTGGAAGGAAGGGAAGACCTTATCTCATCAAAATCTTCCATTTTATCTTCATCATCTAAAAATAAGGCTTTTAAAGGCCAGCAATTTATGCAGCAGTGATGGCAGAACCTTCTTTTATATTTGAAATTATGGAATCTTTCCAGAGTCTCAGTGAAATCTGTTTATTACCCAGCAGAGTGCTTGTGGTCCATTTATTCTGTATCACAGAATATAGCAGTCCTCTGAGTACCGTTCCTGTTACCATAAAGTCACAGGGTTAGTTTGCATAGATCCTGTGTTATTTATCTCTTTATGCTTGGAGTGAGAACTTTCTTATCAAACCCCAAGGTGGCTTTCCTTGGTGAAAATAATTTTTCATTTTCTGACTCTGCACAACCTTAATTCTTTTTTTTTTCCTAAGGCTCTTTTTCTAAGGCTCTTTGTAATGCACAAATGTACCTGCCTGCCAGAAAGTATCTGATCCAAGTTTATGCACTTCATTACAAAACTTCTTTTAAAAAATCAGAACAATTCTATGTATGTTTACTCAGAAGTCATACTGCATCCAAGAGGGTTTGCTCCATTATAAGTATGTTAAGATCACAGATACAGTAAGCATACCCCCCAGCTCTCCCAGTTTGGTAGGGACAGTCCCTAATATTTTTCTATTTTTACTGCTTTGAAAATATCCCAGGTTTTTTCTCTCTCTTTCCCCCTTTGTCTTCAGTTTACTGCAGTTGGTGTAAACTGAGTTCAAAGTGCAAAAACCATTTTCATTCAATTAATTTAGCAGGGAGGGTAGGAGAGGGCAGTAGACCCTTCCCAATAGACTGGTAAATGCAAACGCTTAGGACTTTATCAGACCACCCTCCAGAAATAGTCTTTTGCCAGCATATTTTGTAATATTTTTATGCCAGCAAAAGAACCCTCTTTACCAGACCTACCTCCAGCAGCATCAGAAAGGCAGCCATGGCAGTAACGGAGCATAAACAGAGCAAATCCATTTCCTTCTTGGTTCCAAATCTTGGTGATTGTCACAAGACAATTATGGTAAATTCAAAAATTAAAGCAAGACAAAGACATAAAATGTAGACACAAGCACAGAAACACACTTTAAAAGTCCCAAGTACACTGGAGAGGTTCATAAAAAGAGCACCCCCTACCTGGCTGTTGTGATCTCACCAGGAAGTGTTCTGTCATTGATGCTGTATTTACGTGAGTACAATGGAGCACAGTTTCAAATACCAGCAATGCGGGCAACAAAGTGCCAGGGAGATCAATTGATGGCTTGGCCGGTCAATAAAACAGAATGGCTTTTTAACAAAACAAGATCATCACAAAAGGACGATGTCATATGGTATGCACATCTTTTCACATTCATTAGGCATCATTATGATGACATATTTGCCACATCAGATAAAGTCCTTAGTTTATGTTTTCTTCCTCATTAATAACTTTTGCCACCTTGACCACACTCTGTGATGTTTCTTGGCTACATGTGTCCCAGTTTATATCTGTGAAATGTTGGAGGGGTATGAGCTAGACCTCAGGACAGTCCTATTGTGATCATGATCCCCTTTATCTTAAGAGAGTTCAGTCCCCCCTGTTCTTTCCCATGTGGGCACATGCACAAACAATACATAGCAAGGAGGGAGAAGTGTAGGCATACTTCACAGGTCTAGGGATGCTGGATAAATCTATCAGGTCCACCTTTCTATATGAACTCATCATGTTCAGATCTACTAGACTTAAAATTCAACCACAACTCACCCACAATTTTGAAAACCCAAATTTCTCAGAATTTTACAATCTGGTTCATAACTCAAAAATTGTACACAATAGTCTAAATATTAAGGAGATAAAATGTATATAATATGTATGTTAAGTATATATATTATGTGTGTAAAGTTCATACAAGAACATATTATATTAAAGGGGAAAGGGTTGCAAAAAGTATGTCCATTAGGAAAAATGAGTACAAAAATGTATACTGATATTTGCATAGACTTTTAAAAATGATTTTTACAGCACTCTCTTTTCCATTTTATTGAGATTCAAAGAAATTGAAGAAAAGGGGAAATAAATGAATAAATATACATTTGTAATTATGCAGAAAAATCTTGTATAACATACTGTAATCCTGCAAATAAGTTTCCCATTATTGTCATCTCATATTTTAGATGGTTAAGGAGACACAGTCAGTAGGGTCCTATCCATTGTGCTAATTAATAAGAAGATTCCAGCTTTGCTGGAAGGATTCAGTACCATTTAACTGACATTCCATAACAGCTTAAAGGCATATGCATTTCTTCCTACAGTTTTACTGCTAAAAATTGACTTATAGGATATATGTTGATTGCCATACTTTAACTAACAGCACATATGTGGCAGTCAGCACATTGGATACCTTTGTTCTATAAATTGTGAGTATCTGATCTGAAATGTTTGAAACATCGTGTAGAAGATGGAACAAGCTTGTTTTCTGCTGTTCTGGAGACTAGAGCTTGAACCAATGGGTACAAATTACAATACAAGAGATTCCACCTTAACATTAGAAAGAACATTTTAATGTAAGAACTGATCAATTGCCTCAGAGAGCGATGGACTTTTCAACTTTGGAGGTCTTTAAACAGTGGTTGGATGGGCACCTTTCATGAGTGCCTTAGTTATGTATTCATCCATGGCAGGGGGTTGGACTAAATGCCCCATGTGCTCCCTTCCACCTCTAAGATTCAATGATTCTATCATTGCCTAACAATAGTATGACAGGATTTAGTTAAAGATCCAGGCTTCTAATTCTGTTTATGGTAGTGGCAATCATGGTCCAAAATATTTTTATTATAAGATAATACCACCAAATATAGCAAACATACCACTTCCGTTTCTGCAATGCCTGATGAGCTTAGAAACAATCGGGAAAATGATTGATGGGGAAGTAATACCATCTGTGCATAATCTTTTAAAATTTCTTCCTTGAATTAACACCTAATATATAGCCGGATGCATTTTCAACAATTGTCACATATTTCTACCCCAAATTCTCTTTTCCAGTTATATTTAACTTCTAGAGACTGAAATCATACAATAAGTTTTTTTTAAAATGAGTCCAATCTGTATACAAAGAGCAAACATTTTTCACAGGATGCCAAGATCCTATTGGCCTGCCGGCACAGTATAAACCTCCACCAGCATACTTACACTGGTTCTTACTGGGAGGGAAACTGCTTCTTGGATGGAAGCATCGTGGATGGAAGCTTCACCACCTAGCCAGTCATCTGCCAGTGTTATCCAGCAGTATTCTGGCCATAAAGTCTAGACATATCAATTCTTACAGTTATTTCCTGATGGAAAATCCTGATCTGCAGGTACTAGAAAAATAGGAGATATAAAGTTGCATTCCTTTGAGCCAATTGAGCATATGAAACAGTTACTCTATGAGCTACAAAGTCCTTGAATTTATTCAGATTGCCCTTTGACCAAACCAACTAATTCTACTCCTGAGTGCTTTGAAACCCTACATTATTGATAACCTGGGCAAGAGGGGAATATGTCAGGAGCCAACATTAGCCAGCATTCTGTTGGCTGGTCTCAACTAGAATACACCAATTGATTGAATCAGTGGTTGAATAGTGAGACAACATGTAAGTAAATCCAAGGCATCTATTCAATGGGTCTGTTCTAGTCAGGACTAACAATAGGATTTTGGCCACCGATTTATACTTTCCCCATAAATTATAACAGAAGTCCTAATTAGATTTCAGTATTTTTTAAAAAAAAAATCTCAATGGCTAAACAATATCTAATCTGACAAATAGGATTCACTTACCCATTTGTTCTCATAAACTTGGAAGGACTATGAATTTTGTTAGCAGTCCATGATTTTTTCTAGGTTCTCAAACTGAGGGACTATCTATATGGTGAATATACTCCTCATTGAATGCAACGAGAAGGTTACCTGTCCTAATGGGATCCCGCAGCATGTCGACATATTCAGAAGGGAGGGAGGCCAAAAACTTCACAAGAAAAGCCTTTGCGGCTTTTCCTGTCGTTTTTTTAAAAACTGTGAGGGAGTGCTCATTCTCCTTCATCAGGACAGCAATTTGATCAGAATTGCTGTGCCGTAGTAAAGGAAGTGTGCCCCTGATTGGCTGGACAAGTGTGGGGTCAGGGCTTGTTGATAAGGCAAGTGCCTGCAGCCGCCATTTTTTCCCTGAGTGTTTGGGGATGGGTAAGGGAGGAGGGTGGTTGTAATTCCCATGCACCCACCCACCCAGCTGCTGCTGCCATTGCCACTGCAGGGATCAGGGAAAGTAGGGGGGGACTACTATCCTCTTCCCCAGTTCCCTGCCCCCTGTGCCACCGCCACCCCTGTGGAGATCAAGGGAGGGAGGAGGGCTCTCTCACCATCTTCTCCCTTCCCTGGTTTCCACTGTCACCACCGCCTAACCTGCAGAGACCAAGGAAAGAAGGAGGGCTCTCTCATCCTCTTCTCCCCCAGTTTCCCCCCACTGTAGCTGCCTCCCCACAGAGACTGAGGAAGGGAGGAGGGCTCTTCTCCCATCCCTGGTTTCCACCACCACCACCACCTACCCTGCAGAGACTGAGTAGGGCTCTCTCATATTCTTCTCCCTTCCGCAGTTCCCACTGCTGCCGCCACCACCACCACAAAAAACAAGAAAGGGAGGAGGACTCTCTCAGCCTCTTCTCCCTTTCTCAGCTGTCATATTTGCATGCGAAGCTTATGGGGGCTGCTGGGGGAAAACCACCATTAAGACAAGTCACAACTGCTGTGACTTGCTACTACCGTGGAGCAGTACATTTCCCACCCCCCATATAGATGGGGCCATGTATGCAAGCTCTGAACTCAAAGTTGCAGTAATGGGAAATTCTGCAAAACTGAAATTCATACACAAAGGAGATTATCAGACATGGGGAAACGCGACAAAAAAACATGTCCCAAACTGTGTCAGAAGAATATTATGAGAACAGAAAGGGCAACCTTATCAGATGTCCATGTCTTCAGCTGTTCCTGGGATGTAGCACTCGTGAAGACAAAGCTTCACTTTTGTATTGACGGGGCTAAGCTGCCAATAAAAAGGGATGCCTTATTCACACCTGCACTACTCCCCCAGGACACTGAAGGATGACATCATCTGAAAATTTTGCTGGTTTGTATTCTTGTTGCATTCTTCTGATGTGGCTTTTGCTGCGTCTGATAATCTCCTTTCTCATTTCTCTCAGGATCCCATCCAGCTTTCCCTCCATGTATTACGTATGCAATTTATTAGTGTTCCAGAATGTTTTCCTCTGTGTATTTGTGTTTCCCTCTGTTTTTATGCAATTTATTTGTGTTCCAATTACTTGCCAAAGTGATTGTTTATTTATTTGTTTGTTTGTTTGTTTATACCCCACTCTTCAGCCACAAGGCTATCAGAGTGGCTTACAAATTGTTTTAAGTAATAGCAATTTACACATCTACACTGCATTAAGCAGTTTCCAATGTGTGTTAGGTAATTGCCCCCACAAGCCGGGATTGTGTTTATAAGACAGATTTCTAAGGAAATTTCTGTTAAATTGAGCTTTGAGAAGGAAAAATCTCATATCTACAATGAGGATTCTTTTTTTTCCCCCTTCTGCTCAGAAAGAGAGGATTTGGCTCACTGAAAGTGCAATTGCATATGCATGTTTACTCAGAGGTAAGCTCCATTCAATAGAATTGGGCACATTCTCTAACAAGTATGTTTGGGAATCAAAGATGGCTTTAGCATTAGTTACTACGTAAGTTTAGCTACCCTATACTAATGTAGAATAACTTTACCTTAATTATGTCAAAGCTGTTTCCTTTCTTGGCTGACTTTGGCAGGCTCACTTGTCATTAAATGTAGGGCCGTACCAACCATGTGATTTAAGCACGATCCCATACAATTCTACTCAGAGGTAAGTCCGATTGAGTCCAATGGGGCTTGCTCCCAATTAAATGAGTGTAAGAAAAAACCAGTAAGTCTCACATGGGCTAGAACAGTTTAAAAGACTCTTAAGGTAACACTCATTTTCACATGAAGACCAAATATTCAGGAGTCAGGTATGAATATTTTATATTATTTCTCTGTTTTTCAGCAGTATGTCTAACCGATTTGTAGGTCAGCAGGCTAGGGAAAGGTGCTTTTGCTCCACAGATGAGAACAAATTATCTTTTTCTTAGACAAATGTTTCCTTTATAGCTATATTTAATCAGTTGCACATTTGGGATCAAGAAATACAATTCTACAGTAGATTAATAAGGTGTGAAAAGTTTAATTCATGGCAGTCAGGGTTTCCAATGGAAGAGCAGCTAAACAAACCCATGAACCAGAAAATCTTTAGCCTTTTCCCATTGTCAAAAAACCAAAGTTCCCTTCATGTGTACAACTATATAGTGAATGCACTATTTTGATTTGACTCTTGTGATCCTTTACCAGAGTTAGATGGGGAACTATTACAGTTCCTATAGCAAAGGTTCAAATGCATCTTTGGATCCTGAACTTTTAAGAGAACATGAATTCACATATAGTTTTTTCCCCCCACATTGCCTGCCATAAATGTTCAACTTTTTTCTTCTGTTTCTCCAACACCATATTTAATGGTCTCTGTTAGACAATAAATGAAGGAACAGGTTGATAGGATAACTTGTTCAGCTGACCTTTCTTTGCTCTTGTAGCACATGTTCTCCTCTGCATTGTACCATAAACAATAAGTTGCCATTATCTGTGCCTATCAGTGGGGGTCTCTTTGTCACTGCAGGAGGCCCTTCCTCTCACTGGTTTATTGAGTTATGTTTTATGATACTAAGATCAAGGGTGGACATTAGGACTAGAGTATCCATATGTCTGTAAGAAGTTGTTGCTATGGGTGCTATTGTGTGTGCCCTTACCCCCTCTTGCTATGTATAATCTGTTCTTTGCTTTTCCACAATGTGAACAATAAAGTTAACTCTCTGTGCACCCATGTCTTCCATGGGCCTTCTCTCCAAACCACTTTTTTACAATTTATTATTTCCTTGCATCCTGCCACACATTGAATAACTTCAGTGGCCTCTGAAGAATTTTCATCACCTGGCCACACTTTTGGCCAATTGTGTTCAGCAGGATCGGTTCTTATCTTCCCAACCAATTGGTTTTGCATCTGTAAAATTTTAAGGGCTACTCGATTCTAATGGGAAACGTCAAGCAGTAGGTCCAATTGAGTAACATAGATTCATATAAGTGAAACCCTGGTTATTACCATTCTGTAAATGCATCCCCAGATATTGCTGAATAATTGTGCAGGTGAACAGCCTGAGTTACTTTGATGTGGGGTTTGTCACAGTATAGTCTCTATGTGAGTGCTTGGCAATGATCTGGAGATTCATGAAAAAAGTACTTATATTTTGCAAGCAAGATCTAGCATACTTTTGTAGTAGTTCTTAAGAATGATAACATTAGATGAAGAATACTCCATTCTCATTTTGTGTGATGCAAAACTGCACCAAGATGCAGTCATGCATTGTACTAAGAAAAATGGATATCACAGACATGATTTGAATTGTGGGTGAATGAAATCACAAATTATCATTCTATTTCCAAATGTTTTGCATCTCTGGTTTCTTTTTCTGTTTCAAAATCAATGCTATAGCATACTATAGCTGGAGACAGGGACTTTAGTAGAAACAGGTTAATACTTTTAGTTAATCATTAACAAGTTTTTAAAAACCTATTTTGGTTGCATTTATAACAGAAGGGAGACAATAACTATAGCTGTGTCTCAATTTACATCAACTCCAGTTAGAACATTTCAAATTTACAACTTTTCTCCTGCACAGTTGAGCAAGGTAAGAGATGTGTGTGAGACTGTGAGAGTGGGCAGGGTGAGACAACTTGGAGTTTTGGCATAAGAAAAGGTGACTGGACTGGAATTTTTTACCTGCTTAGGTTGGAGGAGGGGGGAAACCACTGCTGTATTGGTGTTGCTGGAAGGAAGTGGTTTCTTTTGTCTGCCTAGAAGCCAGGAGTGGAGGGGGGAGCAACACTTGAATGTTTGTGTTTTGGTATGGCTGGGAGGAAGGGTTTCCTTAGCCTGCCTATCTGTGGGACTCATGATGTGGAGAAAGCTAATGGATAACAGTAACAATATCAAAAGGGCTAACTCTGCTAAGTATACTGCAGTAAAAATGAGAAAAAGAACCTTGTGGTATTTAAAGGCTGCTTATTAAGGACTGAGTGTTGTTGTGTGTCTTCAAATTCTTTCTGACTTATGGTGACCCCAAGGCAAACCTATTACAGGGTTTTCTTGTCAATATTTGTTATGAGGGGATTTACCTTTGCCTTCCTGTGAGACTGAGAGAGTGTAACTTTCCCAAGGTCACCCAATGGGTTTCCATGGCTGATTCGGGATATAAACTCTGGTCTACAACAGCATAATCCAATGCTCTGAGGACTGAGTGGGAAGAGAGAAATTGTTGAGTGTTTTGTACAAAGACTTGAGGAGGGAGGTTTTTCAGCACGTGTGCTCCTGTGGTCCCTCTCAGATGGGTTCTCCAGAGCTGTACCCTCCTTGCAGTGTGCAAGGTGCCAAAGAATAACTCTGAGCCTCAAAGCTCTATTTACAGAACTTTACTTACAGAGTATATACAGAATAATAACTGTCTATCTAGACAATGATCGGGCAGAACCTCTGGCCACAACTCCAACAATTACTCCCCACAAACGATATAGGCTATGCCCACTTATATACATTGTCCATGGTATGGTTGCATCATCCATGCTGTGTCATCCTCTTGCATAAGCCATGCTGTGTCATCCTGGGTGTGTCCTGTGTGATGTACTGATGACAGTCCATGTCTGTCACAGTGCAGTAACTTTTGCCTCATGTTGCATCATACAGGCTTTTCAATAATCATGGTAGCCATATTCTGTCCTGTGAAATTCTGTCAGGCCTTGGCCCATGCACTGACAAGGTTGTTGTATTGTTGTTTTCATTTTTTAGTCCAGGTGGTTACAGTACAGGAGATGTGATGTCTCTCCATATATTTTGCCCTCTGTATCTGCTGCAGAAGACACACCAGGAGATATATTGCACCAATCTCTCTCTCTCTCTCTCTCTCTCTCTCTCTCTCTCCTGATGTGCTTTCTCCATCTGGGAGGTTTGCTGGAAAAGGCACAACAAAAGAACATAGTTCTTATCCATTATCCTGTCTGTATGCTCCTCTGAAGAGGAGCTATCATCTAATGGCAAGCCAGTTAACCCCAGCCAAGTCCCCTGGAGATCAGCAGTTACAGCCTGTTCTGGTCCCTCTTGAGAGCATCTCCACATTTCTCTAGCCAGGAAAAGGTAGTTTTATGCTTTGAGACACTTTAAAACCAGTGGGGGTTGAGTTAAATTGCTAACTTTTTGGCTACTTCAGCGCCATCATAGCACATCTCCCCAGTCTTCAATGATTCCCTGTGGAACTGGCTTATGGAACCCTATTTACCTCCGGCTGCTGCCACACTGCAGAAATAATGCAGTTTAGCACCACTTTAACTGCCATGGCTCAATGCTATGGAATTCTGGGATTTGTAATTTTGTGAGATATTTAGTCTTCTCTGTCAAAGAGCTCTGGTGCCACAACAGACTACAAATCCCAGGATTCTATAGGATGGAGTCATGGTAGTTAAAGTGGTGTCAAGCTGCATTATTTCTCCAGTGTGGCAGCAGCCTGAGTCTCAAATTTAAATTGCATTTCCAGGAACACAATCTCAACATAAAATGATAACCACATGTATTAAGGTTAATTTCAATGGTCATTTAAAATTAAGTTTAAAACTTCCACTAAGAGCCTTCTCAGAATGATGGCTGAAAAATGGCATCCATTATTTTACTTCTCCCTTCCCCATCTACCTGCTTGTCTCTTTCTTGAGCTTGGGAAAGAACAACAGAAAAACTGCATGAATTTTTGAAAACCCCATTCCTCATCCATCTTACCAAAACTTTTCTCTTGTTTTCCCTTATAATCCTATCGCCTTACCTCTACCCTTTCTTTACCTTACTGATTCCCACATAGATCTCAATAGAAGCCCCAGGGTTAAGCGCTTTTTATATAAGGCTCTATGCAGTATGTGGTACAGAACATAGGAATTATCTGAATGCAAAGGAGACCACCGCCTTCTAAGATGACCTTACTACCTGCAGTTTAAATGCAGAAGATCCCAGGTATAGGCCTTGACATTTTCAGTTAAACAGTTAGGTAGTAGTCATAGACATAGCCATGTTAGTCTGGAATGCCAGTATGCAAAGCCATCTTGTAGCACCTTTAAGACCATACATCTGAGGAAGTAGACTGAAGTCTATGAAAGCTAATACTACAACTTCTTTCTCTCAGTGAGTCTCAAGTGTTCTACAAGACCCCTTTCCATACAGTTAAGTAGCAGGTGATGTGGAAAACCTGTGACAAGCCACACTGTTCTAAACATATCTGTTCAGAAGTCAATTGTGATGGCTTCTATTATGGACTGTTCAGAGGAAAATGTGTTTCATTTATTAGAGGTAATAAGGTAAGGATCTATTGGGAGTGGTGAGATAATTGCATGTTGGGAGTGAGTGGTGATTGGTGGGATGTCTGGGGGGATTTGAATAAGGCTGGTGTATGACAGTTTGTGAGGAAGAATGAGGAATAGTCTGTCAAGGTTAGGTAGGGTTAGAGTGAGTAGTTCATCAAATTTAGTTAGTGAGTAGAGTTTAAGAATGTGAGTAGTTAAGTGTGTTAGAGAGGGTCTGGGTTAGCTAGGAAATGAGAATGAGAGTGAAAGATGGTTTTGAATGTATTAAATAATTAATGTTGTCTTATGTTCAAATTCTATTAATAAAGGTGTGGATGTTGTTTTGTTTTGATTTTTGGTATCATATGCTTTTTGCCTCCAAAAATACTATATATTAGAAAGCTTGGATTCAAACACAGTGTCTGTGGTGTCACCTGCTAATAAAGAAGGGCAATAGATGAATTATAACCTATATAAGAATCATAAGGGCATCTAGGATATCCCACAGTTGATGGCCACAGTGGTGGGGCAGGAGGAGGTCCTTACATGAGTGGCAGAGGTGGGGATAAGGGAAAGCATTTACATTTGGTGGCAGTGGGTAAGATTCATAGAAGCATAGAGTTGGAAGAGACCACAAGGGCCATCCAGTCCAACCCCCTGCCATGCAGGAATACACAATCAAAGCACTCGCAACAGATGGCCATCCAGCCTCTGTTTGCTGGCCGATTGCGGAATAAAGAGACCACACACATGAAATGGGGTGAAATAAAGTGTTTTTATTTAAATCAGCCTATTTAAATTCCCTCTAAAATCTTCAGTAGGGGGAGGCAACCTGGTGAGGGACCAGCTGAGGCAGTAGGTCAAAACAGGACCACACCCCTCAGCCTTCCCTGGCAAACACCTGGGTCCTGGCGAGGAATCCCAGTTGCCTGGGGTTGCTCGCCAGCCAGCCCGCATCTGGAAGGTGAACCCAAAAGTCCCTCACCCAAGCCCCATGGATTGGCGTGAAGGATTATCCTTTAGGCCAACCTCAAGGCGGGTCTATTTCTGTCCCCTTAGGCCCCACGACCTGAAGTGGCCCTTCCAGAAACCCTACCTTCACCGAAAATTGGTGCCAAGGTGCACACCAAAGCAACGCCTCCCCCTTTCCCTTAGCCAGAGGGATTGACCTATTCAGACGCCACCCTAGCCAATTTCCCAAATGCTGCCATCCTAGTATGAGATAGGCGGGAAAAAACCCAAGAAAAGGGGGGAGAAAAATTCCTATCTGGCCCCGAAGCAATGATTGCTTTGGCTGAAAGAGGGAGGTGAAGGGCGGTAAGGCTTTAAGTAGCCTCTGGCCCCGCCCTTCACCCTCCGTCGCAGGCGACGATGCCTGCAACCAGGGAAGTGGTCTCCCGACCACAATTCTGGTGGCAAAGGCGTCTCCCCTGCCTTAACGGCACAGCCGAATGGCGGGGAGACGGATTAAAAACCTCCAAAGAATGAGATTCTACCACACTCCAGGACATTGCATTCCACTGCTGAACAGCTCTTACTGTCAGGAAGTTCTTCCTAATGTTTAGGTGGAACCTCTTTTCCTGCAGTTTGAATCCATTGCTCTGTTTCCTAGTCTCTGTAGCAGCAGAAAACAAGCTTGCCCTATCCTCAATATGACACCCCTTCAAATATTTAAACATGGCTATCATGTCACCACTTCAAGAATAGTCTCTTCTCCAGGCTAAACGGTTAGTCTCTTCTCCAGGCTAAACATGCTCAGCTCCCTAAGCTGCTCCTCATAGGTTTGGTTTCCAGACCTTTAATTGCTTTGGTCATCCTCTTCTGGACATGTTCCAGCTTGTCAACATCCTTCTTGAATTGTGATGCCCAGAACTGGACACGGTATTCAAGGTGAGGTCTGACTAAAGCAGAATAGAGTGGCACTATTATGTCCCTTGATCTAGACACTATACTCCTATTAATGGAGCCTAAAATCACATTGGCTTTTTGGACTGCCGCTTCACACTGCTGACTCATGTTCAGCTTGTGGTCCATTAAGACTCCTAGATCCCTTTCACATGCACTGCTATTAAGCTAGGTATCACCCATCCTATATCTGTGTATTTCATTTTTTTTCTGCCTATGTATAGTATTCTACATTTCTCCCTGCTGAAATCCATTTTGTTAGTTTTGGCCCAGCTTTCTAATTTCGGTTAAGGTCATTTTGAATTCTGATCCTGTCCTCTGGGGAGCTACCCCTCCTAATTTGGTGTCATCTGCAAATTTGATAAGCATGCTCTTTATTCCATCATCCAAGTCACTGTTAAAGATGTTGAATAGCACTTGGCCCAGGACAGAACCCTGTGGCACCCCACTAGTCACTTCTCTCCAGAATGAAGAGGAGCCATTGGTGACTACCCTTTGGGTTCGGTCAGTCAACCAGTTACAAATAACCTAACAGTCGCATTGTCTAGCCCACATTTTATTAGCTTGTTTGCAAGAATATCATGGGGGGGGGGCTTAATTTGTGGAACTCTTCACATTTGGTGGCAATGGAGGTATAACCAGAACGTCACGCAAGTCCCTTTGGGTTCCATGGGGCTTACTTCCTAGTGAACAAGTATAGGATTGCAGTCTGAGTTGCTGCTAGTCAGAGTAGCCAATACTAGGCTGGATGGACAAAGAAACTGACTTGGTATAAGTCAGTTTCTTCCATTCTAATCAAAGGAAGCAACCAAAGCCAAAGGCAACAAGCTCAGATTAATATATTTCAGTGTGGAACCAATAAACTGTATTGCTTGATGGACAAGAATGAAGCCATTTTCAACAATGGGTTAGATTAATTACACTTTGCTAGGTAGAAGTAGATTTTCAGTTAGTTTAAGTTAAAATATGCTATGTTTAAAAGGAAAAGATTTTATTACTTTAATCTTTTGCGGACCTGGAATAAGTTGACTGTTCTACTGACATGCCGGCCTGTGTGGTTCTCACTTAAAACAAATGTTAAGATTCAGATAATTCTAATTAGATGGATGTCATAAAAATGTTTCTGCTTGAAATGCATGGTGTCCCATCACATCTTTATCCAATGACATACTGCATCAACAAATATGCAAGGAATTAATACCCTAGGCAATTTTTAGAAAAAGAGACATTGTGGCCCCAATTCTAAAACATGTTTACATTATAAGTAAGCCTCAGACTGAAGAAGCATGAATTTCTCTTTCTGTGTGCATATAAACTCTTTGTGTGTGTTCATGCACTGAGCTTCAGTCTAAGCACATTCACAAGGAAATATCCAACTGAACTTGATAGTAGTTACTTCTGAGTAAACCTGAAGAGGATCATGCTCTTTTATTTACAGGGTTGTTTATGAATAAAACTGCCACAGGTCTAACAGATTGTTTTGTATTTCTTCAGTGTGGCTTTTTGTTTCACCACATCTACATATATTTAAAGACACCTCACTTCTTTGATATTTCAGATGATGACTGAAGATGTAAGTCAAATGACTTCCTTTTATCAGGGCAATTTGCAGCCAAATATCTCTGGAAACCTGAGATCCTTACTGCAGTGAAATGGTGCAGAAGGAGAGAAAGGATGTGGGAGGCAAGAGAGAGAATGAAAGGTATATATGACAAGAGGGATATCTTGAGACCCCATTATAGTATCCAAAAGAAATATAATAGGTCTTAAGGCCAACGTTACTTCCTCCATCTTACCCATTTCGTTTAATATGTCATTAGTATTTTTAGACAAGATGCTGTGGGACCCCCTGCACTTTGGTTTTTGGGCAAGTTAAAATGCAGAAGCAGGTTAGCACACATCAACGGAAGCAGATCGCCCACCCTTCACTGGGCTGTTCCAGTTACCTGCTATAATGCAATTATCATGTAGTGGAGCAATTTTCAGGGAAATGACTTGACAAGAAGAACCCTGTCATTTTGTAAACAAGACTTAAATGTTGTAATTGGATCTTAATTACACAATTCTCCAAGAGGTTATTTTTATTTTCTGTGTTTGTTCATGCAATTATTTAGCTTCCCTATTTTAGCCTTGACCTTGCAGGAAGAGGGTATTTTCCAGTCAGCATAATGCTTTATCTTTGAAAGCTACAATCAATAAGGATAATTAATGATGCCTGCTGCAGTGATAGCCTCAGCAATCATTATCCCACATTAATCCCCGCAGTCAGACTGGGGTCAAGGCCATCTAAATCATTCACCTAGGGGTGGAGAAATTCAAATAATTTACCAATTTAAATCCTAGGAAACAAATCCAACTCCAGTTTTTCAAAGCAATTCAAATGACTTTGCTTCTCCCAGCTTATGGCAGTCTGTGCCTCATTAACTCTTTGTGCATATGAGGGGGGGAAATGTACTCTGTGTGTGTGTTCATGTGTATAAATATATACATTTCATATGTGTGTTGCTACTGTGAATTCTAATGTGGTACAAAACTAGCAATCATTTATAGCCTGATCCTCTGAACTGCCTGGCCCAAGACCTGCATTTGGCATTCAGAGGGGTTCATCTTTATCCAGAAGCACTTTTAAAAGATTTTTGCAAGGCAGGGAATGATTCCCAGTAAGGTTTTCATTTAACATTTACATTTCTGCAAAGGCAATGAATTTTATAAGTATTTGTTGTGATTATTCCTTATCTGTCATCATTCTAACAATGTTAACAACAGATGTCAGCAATCTCCTTTTTAAAAGATCACATGCCCCACTCCCCATTATGGATATCTAGTATATTGAGATATTTAACCATGCCACAGTGATTATCAGCAGCAGCAACAACAGCTGCAACATGCTGCAAGAGTAACAACTATGAAGAAGCTGACCATGTGAGCAAGGCAAATGTTGAGGTCTGCGTCCCTATGGAATTGTCAATCTGTGTGGAAGGAGAAGATGCTGGTTCCATGAGAAAGAACCATACAATCTGTCCCATCAAAATTGATACATCATTCATGGGCTGTCTGGAGGTCCAGGACAATCAAGTGGCTCATGTGCTGCCGGGGGGGCTTCTGGGAAGGACATTCCTGAAAAATAACTGCTTCTGGTCCAAAACATGAGTGAGTATCCTTCATAAATGACACACTTCAAATATTTGCCAGACATTTTACCTAGTTTGTAATGGTGTATTGGAAAGATTACTGCCCATTCTGGGGTTTCTTCTGAATTTAAAAGGAGCTATTCAAGGTTCTGGACCTATTTGGGGGATAGCTTATCACCCTGAATTCACCAGCACTCTGGACTTTAGAGCTACCAGCTACTATTGGTTGCAGGTCCTTGTTGTCAACAGCAGCCTGCTGAGTTTGTGTGCTGTCCCAGGAGCCAATATATCCACAGTGCTTTGCTTTGTTCATTCTTCTGCCTTCCCTTTTGAGCAATCCCCATGTTGTGCTGGAAGGCTGTATGAGCCTCAGTTTTCCAGTTATTAATCAAAACCGACACATCATACTGTTATTTATTTGTTTGTTTGTTTAGTGCCATCACTGTACATGGTTCAACAAAACAGTTTCCTGCCCTCAGGCTTACAATCTAGTTAAAACATGACAGGAAAGGAAAGGAGATGGCTGTGTGAGAGTGGATTAATTCCAGCAGATGCCAACTCTTCTTCTCTCCCTTTGAGGCCAGGGCAGTGGCAGTTGGGATGGTCAGAGGGCTTTTCATTTGTGTCTGGGCCTAGACATGATGGAGCTGTGCCTGCCTCTCCTTCTCACTCTCCAAGGCCACAGTAGTGGCAGTTGGGATGAAGAGGGAGACTTTCATTTTCTTGTGAGCCTAGGTATGAGAGACACACATTGTAAGGATTTGGAGAATTCTGCCAGCCCTTTTCTTTTTTGGGCGGAGGGGTTTAAACCATGTCTGAATTCATTGTACACATGAGTGTGCTATTGTACATTTATCTGTCTTTCTTTCTTTTATTGGATTTATACCCTGTCTTTTTTCTGGGGTAGTAGTCAAGGTGCCTTAACTTGACACTACCTGATTATTTCTGACCACCATTGACCATTCTGAAGAGTTCCTCACTTTGTACAGATGCTATGAAACAGTATGTATAGAATCTAATACAGGCGTCCCCCTCCTTTCAACACTTCGCTTTTTGAGCACCCACCCTTTCAATCGTTCTAAATTACTGCTCAGTACCATATATTAACTGCATGGTCTGCTCTTTCAACCACACGTTGAATTAATGTGTTCTAGTTATACAGCAGTTTTAAAGGGTTGAAAGAGCAGAGGTGGGGGGATCTCTCCCAGGCAGATTCTGCCTTTTCCACATGCATGCACACACACATGTATGCACATGCACACACACTGTACCACATGTCCACATCCAGCAAATGAGTGAGACTGGAGCTTTGGCAGTGGCAGAAGCCATGTGGCCACCACCAAAGCACCCTTGCAGCTGGTGCTTCATGGCAGCTTCTCTGTTTCCCCCCTCTGCCTGTCTCTTTCTCTTTCCCTTTCTGTCTCTGCATCCCACCCTCCACTGTGGCCTTTCTTTTTCTCAGTGTGTCCTATTAGGGGGACAACTTCACCACACCCTGCCTCCTGCCTCTTTATCTAAGTGCTAGAGGAGATGGGAGAGGGAGAACAAACAAGAAAGGAAGAAGATCCCACAGAAGAAGCACCCTTCTTCTCCTTCTTCTCCGTGCTGGGCTCTTTCCTTCGCCGTCCTATTCAGCCCCACCTTCTAAGGTAGACTCCTCATTGTTCCTCAGTTGCTGCCAGGACACTTCAGCATGGCTTTTCACCTGCTCTTTCTTCCCCAACCCCACCCCACACACCACCACCCCCAACTACACTCCCACTTTTCCTGCCCCTCCTTCCCTCCCTCTCCACCTCACCCAGTATAGTTCCTGTGGCTTTTTAAAACCTCTCCATGCTTTCAGTGGTGTACACGTGAGAGGCCAACACATGAGGGGTCAACTTTCCCAACTCCCTTCAGCCTTTTCTCACTTAAGTTGAGACTACAACTCCCACCAGCCCTAGCCAGCATAGGCAATGGTGAAGCATGAGAGGAGTTAAAGTTCAGCTGCTCCTCAAGAGCTATAGGGTTGGTCCTCCATAACCATGGATTCAGCATCCATGGATTCCACCATCTATGGCTTTAAAATATTCCCCCCAAAAATTCTAAAAAGCAAACCTTGATTTTGCCATTTTATATAAGGGACATCATTTTACTATGCCATTGTATATAATGGGACTTGACTATCCATTGATTTTGGTATCCACAGGGAATCCTGGAACCAAACCCCAGTGGATATCAAGGGCCTACTGTACATCTCACATCCCTATCGTGATGTCCAAACATGTGTGGGCGATGGTGGGGGAGGCCGTACATGTGAGCCCTGCTTCTCCCTTGCTCCGAACTTAATAGCCCTTCACATGCTCTTACACCACATGTGTGAAGGGACACAAAGATTGGGGAAAGTGGTAGCCATGAGTTTCCACCTTGTTTCTCTCCCTCCAGTCCCACCACACCCATTTCCCCACCCTCATCCTGGCTGCAAGGAAGGCTACTTCTGCAGTGAGTGGGCCCAAAGAGCAGGAGAGCACCACCTGATGTTCCCATCCTGTGAAGGAAGGAAGGGGAGTGGGTGGTCCATAGAGGGTGTGGATGGATGAATGGATGCATGGAGATGTCTTGGAGCTTCCTATTGCCCCAAAGCCCTCTCTTTGGGAGTAAAGCTCACTGTGCCCAGCGTGTAACATCTTCCTGAATAAAATCACCTCAGATGTTCAAGGTCGTAACACCTCCTTCTAGGTTGGCCAAGGAAGGCCTTCCTCTTCTGACCAGGTGGTTTGTCTGGTTCTAGATGCTGCATGGTGCCCTCCTCCCTTGCCTATCAATGGATGGTAAGGTGCTGGTACCTCGCCCTTCCTGATAAAGTCCAAGATTTTGCTCTGGCTACCTGTTTGTATCTTTAGGTCTGTAACAATGAACACTTTTTATTGTACAGACCAGTGCTTCCCAAGTTATCTGAGATGGGGGACCAGCAATTATTTTTTTCCAAGGTGCTAAGGACTGGTACAGGTGTCCACTGTTTATTCAACAGGTTAGGGACCAGAGCACTGTAGGTGCCACATTTCAATGATTTCTGCTTTTTGCCAGTGCTGGTCACTAACCTGTCAAATAAGCGGGGTATGCCTGTACAATAATCAGCGTTACTCCAAGAATCTCTACACTTCTGCTACCCAATGTTTACTTTCCCCACCAATCTTCTTCATTTCTTTAGTTGCTATTACCCAAACCTAATACCACAGATGAAAACCATGTTTATTGGTTCTAATTCATTCAGTCACTAGTGTTTAAACAAACCACGATTTCCTGAGAACTTTATCAGATGAGGTAAATTCCACAAAAAACCTGCATCATTTAGGATGCAACAATAACACAAAGGGCAAAATCACCTTCATTATCCAGCTATTCCCGCTGCATAGCACTGGTGCGGATGAGGCATCTCTTTTTTATTGATGGGCTAAGCCATCAATAAAAAGTGATGCCTCATTCATGCCCGCGCTACACAGCAGGAACGGATGAATGACAACATTGTCTGATAATTTCAGTTGTTTGTGTTACCGCAGCATTCTTATGATACATTTTTTGCTGTGTCTGATAAAGTCCTGCATTCTCATAATGGTGGTTTATTTCTAACTAGAAAAAATAATTATCTCATTTGTTCAGTAACTACTGTTTATACAAACCATAGTTTCCTGAATTCCCGTAACAGTGGTTTATTTCTAACTGGAAGAAGACATTTCTCAACTCCACCTATGGTATCCAAAAAAGAGGAGAAGGGGGTCTAGGAAACC
This sequence comes from Gambelia wislizenii, assembly GCA_030847615.1. NCBI lineage: Eukaryota > Metazoa > Chordata > Lepidosauria > Squamata > Crotaphytidae > Gambelia > Gambelia wislizenii. The sequence continues at coordinate 35,813,983 of JAUMIR010000003.1, read as the reverse complement.
CAAGGCTCAAAGTTTGTTCATGAAACCAGGATTTCTTCATGTGTCTCAACTGGGCTACAATGTCAGCAAGCCTGGGAAGTTATTTAAAAGAGGAAATCCTACAGAATAACTGAAAACATTTAAAGCAATTTATGTGAAAAGAAAAATGGCTAATACACAGTGGTGTGGTAGTGGGGCAGAAATATTTTTTAAAAAAAAACCACAGCTCTAGGGGTTCTTTGCAACACAGGGGCAATATGTCATCTTCTGGAGTGCAGATTTCAAGTTTTAACTAACAAGCAACTCAGGATTTACTACTGTTATGGTATACTACAGTTCTTCTATAGTAGTTATAGAGGAAACTAAAGAATGATGGAAATAATCCAGTGGAGGCTGGACATTGGTTCTCTTTTCTTTGATGGGCTCCTATTTTATACTAGTAGTTTGAATAGTTTCAAGATCATTTATATTTCTGATTAAAAGATAAAGGTGACATTTGAGCGGGCTGAAGATCTTTTCTTAAAGCTGAATGTGCATTACAAGCTGAATAAGAGCAGTCAGAAGAAAGCACCACTAAGGAGCTTAGGGCATGGCTATACTAGGGGTAAAAATCTGATTAAAATTCAGACTACTTTGGCCCAGAGCTGCACCAGATGAAATTCAGACTACTCAGGCCCCGAATTAAGCACTACACCTTGGCCAAAACCCAAATCTGATTCATCTGGATTTTTACCCCGAGTGCAGCTGCTCACTCTGCCCTCAGAATGAGCAACTGCACCAGGGCTCTGCCTTCCCAGTGTGCAGCCTCATATTTTGAGGACAGAAGGAGCAGCTGTGCCTGGAGCACTTACAGTATTCACTCTGCCTTTGGAATGAGTGGCTACATACTAGACTCTGCCTTCCCAGCATCCTGACATCAAAAGAATTGGCCACATGCAGGGAAGGCAGAAGCAGTGGCAGCAGCACCAAGGTGGGGAGGGGGTGCTGCCTGTCAGAAAGCGATTGCCCTGCCTCCCCACCCTCAATCCAGTGTGGATCCTTTATCTGGGCCAGATTCAGGGGAGAGTCAGGGGTTTTCACTAGTGTAGACAAGGTCTTACTCTAGGGTAGTTATTCCTAGGATTGCAATTATGCTGAGCTTAGTAAATTGGTTATTATACTGTGCACTTTTGTTCTGTAGGAAAAGGGAAGGTAAATAACTTTTTATTCATTTATTCATTCATTCATTCCACTCATGTAACTATCATACATGCACACATAAACATAGAACCTGACTCTGAATGCTTGAGGGCATGGTTATGCCATCATGATCAGTTCCTGCACTTCAAAATTAACCACTTCATCGCTTCAGGTACTTAGCAGTATTGTATCTGGTGATATTTCAGGACAAAGGGAGTTAACAATATATTGATTGGCATCCCAATACTATTGCAAACCACCATGCAAAATAAAATAAAAATATAGTGTAAATGTTTCATTGAAAATTATTTGTCTTTTTCAAATGGTTTAGTGTTGATCATTATTGTTGTTATTATTTAGGATTTTTAAAGCTATAAGACTAAATTACAGTTCCTCAACTACAGGTTAATGATTTAGATAGCCTTGACCCCTAGTTGACTTCTGGGATTAATATGAGATAGATGATTGCTTTAGCCACAATATAGCAGGCATCATTCTTTTAATTAGGATCCTGTAAGCCAAGAATGCAAAATGTGACTTGGAGAATCTCCATGTTATTTAATTGCATACACATCTTTTTTATAGAATGGACCTGCCACAAGCTGCAAACTAGCAGATCTGAGAGGTCCTGAACTGGTACCCCTGGGCACCCAAGTCCTTGCAAATGCATTCCTGTCTGTCTTCTCTATAGTGGTTCAATGATAATGAGTGTCTCTCTCTTCCTCAGCTCCCATCATTCCAAATACTTCTGTTCCCACTTGTTTCTTTTGTAATGGATAGTGAAGCAAAATTGCCAATATTCTAGTGGTCCCTGTGGTGCCATGAGCATTCAAGAATAAATATAGACCAATACTCCTCTTTGAATGTTCACAAGCTACATTGGGGTGGACATAACTCTCCTTGCAGACTGCTGTGAACAAGACTGTTCACCACCATCCTCCAAAGCACCATCTCCACCTCCCCCTTCTCAGTGGGCCATTTCTTTGATGGGCATGGTGCATTTTTCCACGGGAATGGTAGCGTGTATTCCAGGCATCAGTGGGGGGGAAACACTCTGTTAGGGAATGGGAACATGCCATCAGCCATGCACCATTGATTCTGCCTTTCCCTTTTTTGCTGTCAGTCAGAGAAAAGGAAGGTAGAGGTGGAGGCAACAATGGTGTGGGCACTCAACATGCATTTTCAGAGGCTTTGCATAAATCCAATTTGCCTCTATCCAGCAGACAAGAGCTTTTTAAAAGTTGGCCAGAATTCTACATGGGCTACTTCATTCATTTACATCACTACCAGTCAAAGGCGGGTAGAGGTGGAGGCCACAATGTTGTGGGTACTTAATTACATTTGCGTAATTAAGGAATGTCTACCAGTCTGAAACCCACCCCCATATCTACTTTACCAGGCAGCAGCTGCACTGAAAGAAGGAGGTTAGTTTTCCTGGAGATCGGGCATGGGTGAATGATGTTTCCACCTGCCTTCTACCAGCAAGTGAGGCTGCAAGAGCCAGAATGTTGGACCCCATCGCAAGTCCTTGTCACAGCCTCACTCACTGGTCTGATTGCCAGCAGAATGAATCACCTTCTCTCAGTGTGGCTTCTGCCCAGTAAAGTACATTGGGGAGGCAGTTACAATCAGGGCCATAGTGCCACAATTGTAACTACAGAGGGGTTATGAATACAGATCAGTGACAGATGTTTAACTCCAGGTTATGCATCCATAAGTGGGATACAAAATTGCAGCAGTTGCCCTTTGGACTACAACTCCCAGAATCCCTCAGTTTGCACACTTGTGGCTTGTAATTCCGGGAGTTGTAGACCCCAAAATAACTTGTCAATGAGAAGTATTATTTATTTATTTATTTATGTTTGTTTGTTTGTTTGTTGCATTTGTATGCCACCTTTCTCTCAGAATAAGAGCCAGAAGTAACTTTATCATGCACTTTTTTTCTGCTACAGAAGCACTTGTGCATAGCACTGGCAGGCTGGTAGCCTAAGGTATCACCAAGGATACCTCACTCCCCAATCCCCAGAAGAGTTTGGTGCCTTTAACTGTTTTTCCAATGTTGTCTTTTGATAAATAAGATTCTATATCTGTCTTTGCTCTAAGAGCAGATTTGAACAACCAACTTCCTTTTTTTTAACCAACATAAATATTTAAATATCTGAAGGGATGTCATACTGAGGATGGAGCAAGCTTCTTTTCTGCTGCTCCAGAGCCTAGGACACAGAGCAATGGGTTCAAACTACAGGAAAAGAGATTCCACCTAAACATTAGGAAGAACTTCCTGACAGTAAGAGCTTTTTCGCAGTGGAATACACTCCCTCGGAGTGTGGAGGAGTCTTCTTCTTTGGAGGTTTTTAAGCAGAGGCTGGATGGCCATCTGTCGGGAATGATTTGATTGTGTATTCCTGCATGACAGGGGGTTGGACTGGATGGCCCTTGTGTTCTTTTCCAACTCTATGATTCTAATCTTTCTATCTCTCTGTCTCGCTCTCGCTCTCTAAGAGTCGGACATATTGGCAACTATCCAGTAAAGTTAGTTATGCTGAAGCCCACAGAAATAATTGCACATAAGGTATTAAGCACACCTAACTTTGTATTGATTTGTGGTTATTGGCTTGGATCCAGACTCAGTTATACTTAGTGCAGAACCATTGGAATCAATAGGGCTTAAGTTAGTTATGACTTATGGCTGAGTCATATTGATTTCCATGGACCATATACTAAGTATAAGTAAGCTTGCATCCAACCCATTGTATGAACAAGTTAATACAGTGGGCCCTTGGTATACACTGGGGTTTGGTTTCAGGACCCACTGTGGATACCAAAATATGTAGATGTTCAAGTCCCATTATATGCAGTGGGTAGTAAAATTATGTCCCTTATATAAAATGACAAAATCAAGGTTTGCTTTTTGGATTATTATTATTTTTTTAATATTTTCAATCCATGGATGATTGAATCCATGGATACAGAGGGCCGATTAATTCTAGTTTCTGTTAGCAGTTAATGCTTAAATGTGGTAATCTTCTTACATGCTTTGTGAGAGATCACTTGCTCTGAATTTGTAAGATCTCAGTTTCAACCCCTGGCATCTCCAGGTAAAGCTGGCACAGTTTCTTGTTGGAAACCGTATGAGAGATGGAGAGATACAACATAAACTGATGGTTCACAAACTTTGGTCCTCCACATGTTTGGGACATCAACTCCTAGAAGCCCTACCTACTCTGGTCAATGTCCAGAGGTTGTGAAAGCTGAAGTTCAAAACACCTGCAGGACCAAAGTTTAAAAACCACTGGTATAGACAATACAGGGCTAGACTGACCTATGGTCTGACAAAAGGGTCTGACAATAAGACGCCTTTCAGATTTCCTACTGCTCAGTTGTTGGCTTGCAGTAGACATGGAAGAATCTATTTCCAGACCATGCAGTGGCTGAGCACCTACAGATGGTTTGTTTAGCATAAATCTCCATATGCAGAGTTACAATTGTACACACTGATTGTGCTATGCAGCCCTTGTGTTTAATGGCAGCACTAAACAACTACATGTGCAATCCAATGCACAATCCAATAAACATCAGCATGTACAATGGCACCACATGCACAACTCACCTTCCACAACATTGAATTGAATGTGGATGTTCTTCATTGAACAAAAAGGTCCAAACACTGCTGAAGGAAAACTTACACCTACATAAGACACCAGTAGAATTCTGGCCATTTTCTCCATTGTTCTTTCTGAAATACAATATTTCAAATACAATATTGAAATACAAAATGTATTTCTGTGGACCATATACTAAGTATAAGTAAGCCTGGATCCAACACATTGTATAAACAAGTTAATACAATAGGTCCTTGGTATCTGCTGGGGTTTCTTGTACCCATGGCAGGTACAAGAAAGTTATCAGATGCAAGCCAACCTCTGGTCAAGGTTGTGGCATCACTAAATGCTTCCCCCAATGCTGTCACCTGGTGCAGTTCAGCTTCTCCACACACCCCTAGTACCACCACTGGATCAAGACCAATGAAGCAGAATTCAAATGAGAAGGCTAGAGATAAAAGGGCTCTTAATGAATTCAACAAGCTCCACCTATTGATTCCTCCAAATTTATCTAAGACCTGACCAGCCTAAATCCTGCCTTCTGAAAACAGTAGACAAAAAGACCATCATGAAAAGGAAGGTCCTCTGCTCTGCAATTTTACTTCAAGCAACATGGTTAAGTCTTGGCAGTGAACTTTTTGGTTGAAGTCAGAGGTGGTCAACTGCACAGGGGCCAGTGTTCCACCTCTGCCCGCCCTATGGACCACACACCCCCAGAATGCCAAAATACCTCAAATTCCTTCCAAAAATGCAACCGGAAATGAAACACATCACTTCCTGTCACAATTGCAGAGAGAAAATGGAGGGAAAGAGAGGCATTTGAGGGGATGGGGGATCTGAGGTGCTGGGGGTTGGGGAGGGCTTTTTTACTTTATGGCCCACTTTGGGACCCACAAACGTGAAGTCTAAAAACCATAAGCAAATCATGGGATGCATTTTCTCCATCCCTAGTTAAAGTAGCTGGATGGAATCTTTTATCATGGTTTACAATGCGCAATTTTACATATACTTATCTATGTAGCAGAGGTGCTAAGAAGCCATTAGTGAATTACACAGAAGTGTAATGGGACACAGGCAAGAGTGTCCTGATACACACTGGCACTCCCTACTCAGTGTACCAATGCACAATGAGACCACTGCACAATGTAACTGATGTGCATCAATCCTATGTGCATCCATGCTCATTGGTACCATTGTGCATCAGTCACTTTGCTGGCTCTCATACATAGTTATTTGAACATCAGCCCTTAACTGGATATGAACGTAATGAAACAGTCCAGTACTGATTCCTGCAGATGTAAGTCCATTTATGAAGACATACAACCCCAACAGGATTTCAGCCATCATCACTAGAATGTGCCTTCCTCTAGCCTTCAAGACATCATAATGACATTAACTGGGTGTTGGTTTTTGGTTACAAAACTATGTATGTATGTTGCAGTTCAGAGAGGAACCCAAGGGGGAAAACCCTTCCAAGAAAGCAAAAATATCTATCTATCTATCTATCTATCTATCTATCTATCTATCTATTTAATTCTCTTGGGTATGTTGCCTTTCCCAGTGTGCTGATTGGCTGCTCAGGAAATACACCCAACCAATCACATGCCCACATGCAAATTCCCTCTCTACCTCACAATCCACTCCTGCCACTCAATCTGTGACCCAGATTGGGACCGAGACAGTCAATTGGCAGCTGCAGCAGCAGGCTGCCTGCAACGGGACACAGGCAGTTAACATGTAGCAGCAGCAGCAGGGCAACAAGGCAACAGAGCACTCTCAGCAATTCCAGGAAAAGTGTGGAACACTGAGAAGGAGAAGGAATTTAAAAATCCACCAGCCTACCAGTACTTTATATGGTTGTTGTGAGGTCTACTGGGGGTTTGGGGGGAGTTTTTTTTAATGGTATATATTACTCCAGGTACAGCTAGTGTGTCTGTAAAACCAAACATACTTCTCATTTTCATTTCAGTAGCTGAAATCTATTATTCATTTTTGTGTTTATTTTTAACAAAGACCTGTACTTTTAAATTTCTTTTTTTTAATGGTCCAGAATGTGTTTGTGATTGTGCTGAAAAGGTTATTAATATCCATGTGTTGGTGTTTAATTATATCAGGAAGCCCACGGGAAATGCTCTAGATTCTCTTAGGAGTATCCTGCCCCTTTTTTCCAACCTTCCTTTCTTTGACTTACGACCAAAGTAGAAAGTTCAAGCTGTCTGTGTTAAAGAACGTGAGTGAGTGAGTTTTCAGCTGTTCTATAAACATATATAAAATAATTCCTCCCCTCCTTTGCCAGCATTCCCACACAGAAGTAAGAGTCAAGCCACTTCTCATATCTCTAAAGAAGAAGGGGTGCTTTTTATGGAGGGGTGATTATAACCCATGGGGAAAATCAAAAAGGGGCCACTGTGGCTGGTGGTCAGAGCCAGAGATTAAACTAGGTGGTGTTGGACGCACTCCATGGCTCTTACTTTCTCTGTCACCACATTCCCTTTCTACTGCTTCACACACGTAAAGTACGAAGAAGTGATTCTCAGAGGAGGCATCTGTGACGAGCATGAAGATGAGCGAATGAGATGAGAACCTGAAAGGAACCAATCCCAGAGCAGGAGACTGTAATGGGAGGGGTTTCTATGTGTTTGAAGAGCTGCATGACAGTTGGAGTGGCAGTGAGTGAGTGAGCTGGAGCTGAAGGCTCTGAGTGTGTGAAGTCTGAGAGGAGGCTTGTGTGCTTTATGAGGGAGGTTTGAATCCAGTAAGACTGTGCGCAATGATTGGAAGTCTGAATGTGGAGGTTGAATGAACAAAGAGCAAATGAGTCTGGGTTATAAGAAAAGGCATTAAAATAGCCAAAGGTTAATCTGTGTGCTAGGATATTTATGATTGGTTACTGTATAGTGACAGTCTGTCCAGATAATACCACATTATAAGCACAAGATTGCCTAATTAATGTTCCATCTTTATCTTTAATAAATTAATCCTTTGTTGATGTTCTGATCCAGACTCCTTGTGATTCGCTCAACATATAGACAGTTAACAGCATGCTTACCAGAGAAACACCATACATCCACACATATTTGGTTATAAAGGTTCAATCCTGGTTCAGATAAAAGGGATTTGAGTGAATCAGAAGGTGTAGTGGCAGGAACAGAGGGTAGAGGTAGACAGGCTGAACATTTAGGAACATTTAGGTAAAATTGACTGTCATGTTTGAGGTTGCCCTCGGGGTTCATGCCACACCATCCAGAGGGCAGGAGTGACGCAATAGTATCTGGAGAGCCAGATGGTGCCAAGGGCCACATGAACTTAAACTGAGAGCAGCACTCCAGATCCAAAGTATCTGTTCTTTACAAAGACCTGGGTGCTAATATTCTAAGAATGAGTTCTTGAGCTACCGTACTTAACTAGAAAAGTACTGAAAAGTTCCTTCCTTCAATACTGTGGTAATGTGAGGTGCATCAGACCATGGAGATCAGACCATGGTTTTTCCATATATCCATGTCAACCACCCAGAACTAAGTAAGCGTTGCTAGAGGGAGGACACAGAACATGGGTTCCCTGAACTTGGCCCTGGGCTTACCTAGCCACATGGAAAGGAGCAAAGTTGCTACATGGTGTTCACTGTTTGTGGTGTTTATATGAATAGAACTGCTGCTAAATGGCTCTTAGACAGGGTTGTTAATGTTACTTGATTAAAAAACCCAGCCTAAGAGCCATTTAAAAGAATACATAGGTTTGCTCACATAAACACCTGTTTTACACCGGCAAGGCTGCCCTGAGTTGGGAAGCCTGCTGGGTCTTGGAGGGACATGAGGCAGGCAGAAATAACCATGGAACAGTTGTGGTCTTGAATAGGATACCATTTATTATTGCAAATAAAAATAGACAAAAGCAAAAAGATGTAGACAAAGGAAAAGACACCCTCCAGAGCTGTGCATGCTGGAGAGGGAGAGAGAGCAAGAGAGATCCTGTCTCAAGCCCACACCTTCTTTATATGAATTCTACTTTCACAAACAGTATATGGAGAAACGAAACTTATGGGCAGTGGGAAAGAAAGAATGTTCTCAGGCAATCAGTTGGAGCCAGGTGCTCTTGGACCCAAACATCCTTATCTTAGAGGCTGTGCCGTCTCTCGTGTTCCCATGAGAAACTGCTCCTTGACCTTCTCATCAGAAAACCAGGCCTAGCATGTTCTTATGAATCCTGAACCAGACTTCTTGGGCTAGGCCTGCACGGGGCCTAGTAACACCATACACCGTGAATGTGCATGGAAGGAAGTGGTTAGCAGCAGGTTCCATACTTAGCATATTGGCTGTTCCTTGCTGTCCTTGAGCAAGCAGGGATCACCAGCATTGAGGCCATGATATTGAGAACACAGCTGCGCTGGGCAGGGCACGTTTCTAGGATGGAGGACCATCGCCTCCCAAAAATACTACTCTACGGTGAACTCGCCACGGGTCAGCGTAAGAGGGGCGCTCCAAAAAAGCGATACAAAGACTCCCTGAAACAACATCTCAGGCTTGGCCAAATTGATCACCAACAGTGGTCCGCCCTGGCCTCACATCGGGAGGCATGGAGACGCACTATCCACAATGCTGCAGCCTTATTTGAGAACTCACGACGAACAAGTCTTGAAGAGAAACGACAACGCAGAAAGAATCACAACCCTAAAACATCACCCAAGGAGACTTTCTGCTGTGCTTTTTGCAACCGGACTTGTTTATCTCGGATTGGCCTTTTTAGTCATCAGCGCGCTTGCAGAAAGCGCGGGATGAGTCCTTCCTGAATCTTCGTTTGCGAAGAAAAGCCAGAGAGAGAGATATTGGCTGTTCAGTCATGTGTCATACTCAAGGTACACAGATCAAGGTACAATGTCCTACAACTGCAGCTGGTGACTGAATATGTATCAGTGCTGTTACATTATGGGCATGTACTATAACAAGGGTAGGGAAACTTGGGGATGGAGAGTCTGATCCCCTACATGGATTTCTCCATAGTCCAGATGACTCCAGATATTGTCATTTCCATTGCACCCTGACAATGGGAGGCTGGAGGCTGGAGGCTAGCAGCCCAGTTGTCAGTGGGATAGTGAATACATGCTGCTATTTAATGTAAAGTTCACAGGAGCAAAACCCTATCTCTAAATTAGGTTCAGGACTTTTAAAGTTTAGACTAAAACCTAGAACAGATTCTCCACTGTGTTGACATCAGAGCCACTAGGCTTCAATGACCTCAGCAATGAGGGCAGCATTGTTAAGGGGAGAAATTCTGTGTTACATAAAGACTGTCTGCACAATTTTGAACTCAACCAGGTGAAGAGCATCCATGATAGAAGAGGCTCTCCCCTTCCCAGTGCCATCCTTTACACATCAAAATGTTGGTAGAGGAGGCCAGGGTGGCATGTTTCCCTTCCTTTTGTGTTTAATCAATGCAGAAATGGAACATCTGAAGAGGAGTGATGAAAATGGGGTTTCCACAAGCTTTGCATTTGTGGGATGATATCACTGGATACAACCCAATACAATGTTCCATAGTTAGAGTATTACTGTGCCTTGTATGCAGGTCAGAAACAGCAGAGGCATGTCCATGAGGAAGGGGCATATTTCCATAATTGGTAGCATTCCAACAACAGGAAGTGCCAAGATAATAAAATAGCAGGACAGGTGAAGTCTGGAGCATACTAAGCCTAATGGTTTATTCAGGCCTCTTTGAGTATAGCTTCAGTCCTGGTATATTGAACTCTCCCTCTGCCATCTCTCTTTTGTTAAAAAGCTCTGCAAAGACAAGATGTCACTTCCCTGACATCTCCATGTTTAGAAGTTAAGACATCTCACAGTCTGGCCTGTCTTGAAGATAATAGCTGGGAAACTGCCAGCCCTGTGATCCCTTCCTGATGCCTCCTGACACACTGAATTGGTATTCTGAGAGGCACCAGAAAAGGATCACAGGGCTGGCAACCTTCCAGAACAGATATACAAGGCAGCAAAGAGCAGAGGTACATTTATTCCATACAAACCTAACCCAACCCCCAAACACTGAACCTTGGTTTTAAAAGAAACCAGTGTCTCTTCCTATAACTTCTGATTCATGCTCTGGCCTTTTTCAGGTGCTTAACAACAGACCAATTTTCATTTAATGACTTAAAGGGATAGGCATGGGCAAAACCTGGTTATTGCTCGTGGACAAAGTTACTCTGGAGATTCTTGCAAATGATTCTGCCAATCTAGTCATGTTAGTCTAGTTGGATTTTTTACCTGTGTATACAAGAGCCTTTTAGGAGGACAAGGTGCTGATGGCAACAATAAGGGGTGATCTAGAAGTCCAGATTCCTACAAGTCGTGTACCATTTGTAAAATACAAACGAAGAAAATAGGGAATTACTCTGCTTTTAAAAATCAAATGCTAGGGATGGAAAGAATATTTGTTTTCTGGCAGAATAATGGGTTTCCTGGTACTGGGGAAATATCAGTAAGAAAAAGAATAGAGCAGCAGCAAGATTCTTCACATTTTGCAAAAATTCCAGGGAATTATTCTATGCAGAAATCAGTTTTCTATACAAAAACCATTTTTTGTGCAGAACATATTTTTCATGTCTAGGAAACAGGTTATTTGGTACAGAAAACTTTGCAGAATCTTCTGGCTCCCAGAGCCATTCTTGTGGTCTCCAGGGTAAAAAGAAAATGTAAGTTGGAGCATTTATTTATTTACTGCTCAGAATGCCCCCAGGATTACCTCTAGAGGGCATTTCCACTATATTTTGTGCCTCCCAGACACCAAGGGGTCAAAACAATTTTTTGCAAAATGTTGCCTCAAAATGACCCAAAATTGTATCTAGGAGACATAGGGAGAATGCCCCATGTCTCCCAGAGGGCATTTAGGGACAAGAAAAGAGATTTATTGGCAGGAAATGGGTGCAGTGGGGTGCACCCTCCAAGGTCTCCTAAGTGGTAATGTGGCCCTCTAGCCTTCCCCAGTTGCCCACCCCTTCCATAGAGCCGTAATAACATTTTGTTGACTCCAGGGCACCTGGAGTAGCACTGCAGGTAAGTATATGAACTGAGAGACACATCATTCAAATCCCACCTCAGTCACCAATTCCTTAGATAGCTATAAGAAATCAGCTCCCCATATTTTGTGAGGATAATAAGGATTGTAAGTGACTGTGGAAACAAAGTGCTTTGAGCACTTGAGGTAAGCCATATCTAAGCAAATGCTGATAAAAATTGTAGTAATGCTCCTAATACTACTCATATAGAGTAATAATATTCAGCAGCGGCAGCAGTGGCTTAATTTCTATTGGAAATAATGGAATTTGATGTCAAACTAGATGTTCCATTAAGCATGCACTTTAAAGAATATACTTGCAACCACCCAATCTCATTCTCTTCCAAAAAGCACCTTCAGTGGCCTCTGGTCTGGACAGAATTGTTATGATCTCTCCCATGCAACCCTTGCTTCTACTCTCTCACCCATCCCCAATGATATATTTACTGAAAACAGCATTGGGATGAGAGTGACAAAGAGAGGCACTTCAGGATTCTTTTCAGTGAGGAGAAAAAGGCATGTGTAGAAAGGGGTTAAATTTCTCCATAGTGTGTTCTCAGTTGTGATCAGAGGTGGGAGGATTGGTTGTTGCACAAGAAAAGGTGGTGGTTGTAAACAAGTGCTTCAAAATGGAAGCTTAACACAATGTAGCTTGGTTCTCAGACTTGGAGAAAACAGCTGTGGTCTTTCTTTGTTCTTCCATCTATAATAGATCACTACAGTCAGAGTCAGTGGCACAGGTTGAAGGAGGAAATGAAGACAAATTCTAGCATTTATGTGACATTGCCTTTGGAAACAGATTCTGGATAGTCTTAGAATTTCATGCTTCAAAATAAAAACTGCCTGCAAAGAATAAACCACCGGCTCTTGATACTGGTTTGCCTTCCTTTAAGACATTCCCTTAAATGCTGATGGCCAGCATACACAAACACACACACACAAATATACACACTGTACACAGTTATAGCACTATGATTCCACGCTAAATGCTATGGCTGCATCCTATGGAACTGTGGGTTTTGTGGTCTGGTGAGGCAGTAGATCTCTCTGGCTGGGAATTAAAAAAAAAAAACCTTCCTAAACTGCATATCCCAGGATTCCATGGGATGTTACCATGGTAGCTATAGTGGACTCATAGTGCTTTAATTATTCAGTATGAAAGGTCTCCTAGCCATGCCCTGTGTTCCAGTTTTGTATTTGGTTTGACAGCAATTGTGACAGAAGGAAAAGTAACAAAGAAACCACACAGACTTCAGCAAAAGTTGTACTTTAAAAAATATATATCTTGGTTAATAGTAATCATCAGAAAAGCCAGAAATAAAATCAGGAAAAAGGAAGAGGTCAATTCACCATCACCAGACTGTACTGTATATTCCCCTTCATGAGGTAAACAGCCATCTCCTTTATGTAAGCATGTGGTTTCAGTTGATGGATGCCATTCATATACATACATAGGTATACTACACAGGCCAAAGACTGTTCTCAAGCAAAAAATGGACTGTTTCTGGCTTTCAGAAAGATGGGCTCCATTTTTTTCTCATTAATGGATTGAACGCAAAATGCTCACAATGCTGTCTGTTTCCCAGACAGTGTGTACCTGCCTTCAATATGTAGATTAGAGCATGTAGCTAGCTGTTGGAGGGAGCCTGTGTTGGTGTTTTTTGTACAATCATTAGAGGTGGGATTGTAGATGTCAGTGGTCATTATGACATCATGTGGCAATAAGCAATGCATTATTGGCACACTTTTTAAAAAAAAAATAACAATTAGTCCAAATATCTGTAATAGGGAAAATTTCTCCCTCCCCAAAGCTAAGGAAATGAGAATTTGTGTTCATTTATGACTTTATTATAAACCATTTGATATTTTCTAAAAATCCATTCCTCTTGCCTGTATCAAATTAATTTATAATGGAATAAAGCACAATTTATACTTTGACACACATAATAAATTATGGTCCAACCATATAATTCTACATGTATAATTAATTATATTAAGTATCCACAGTTTAAACCTACAATTAGATAACCCTAAGAGACAATCCTGTTAGCATTTTTTAATAAATACTTGTGTTTGAAGCTGTTTAACAGAGCACCTGATAACTGATATAGCAGCGTTAACATCTGTTCCATTATTTCCAGAGAATGCTAGTTTTAACATAATGCTACTCACATAAAATATGCATTTGTTCTTGACTGTCAAGTGCCTCTATTATTTTATTACATTTTTTAAAAAAGAATATAATCAGACTTCATAATTTATATCTGACATTTTCATTACAGAAAACTTTATGCAAAATTGAATTCTAAAATTTAATTTCCTGTGATGTTTAAATTACTTACTATCTGGCTCCTCTCCAAACATCGTGATCATTTGAGGCCCCATATGAATTTGATTAAGGATATGTTTAACTGCTGCCAAAACGTACAGGGCAGTTTACTGTATAATTCCAAGAATATGAAGCTTACGTTTATTTTGTGCCGGTTTAAATAGTATTTCTTGTGAAGGAAAGAAATGAAAAATGCTTTTTAAAATACTGCTGTACATTCTTTCTTTTTGGTGCTCCACCACCTGCTTCTGACGTATGGGCTTGCCGAAATCCAAAATCTATTCTCTATTACAATGGCAGAGTTATGACAAACTCGGCCATTTTCAGTGGCATTTACTTTGCTGACCTCTCTGCCTCTTCCATGGATGACGTTCTGCTCGTTATGACACCTTCTTTCATTCCAAAGCAGTGAAATGCTTTATCCTTTAGCAGAAGGAGGTGAAGAATGTGCAGTTGCTAGTTTTTCACCAAGAACAATAAACAGCTCATTCTGTGAGATACCTAATCTCCATCACCCTGGGGCATCAAGCTGCTTGGAATCTAATGAAGAATTCCAGATGTTCATGGACCTCCCTGGTTTAGAACTCTGGAAGTAGCAAAGGAGAACATAATTTGTTGACTTTTCATTTGGATACACTTTTCCCCTCTCATCTCTTCCCTCATTGCTATAACTCTGGTAGCCCTACAAAAAATATCCCACAAGTATCACTGGGTCAGGTAGAATGGATAGGTCACAGCAATACTGCTGTACCTGAAAGACATGGCACTAGGGGCAGAGTATGGTTAAAAAAAAAACTTACCAAAGAATCCAGGCCAGACTTAGCAGTCTAGGGATAAGAGGCTGAGAAGTGGATTGGAAATTGATTAAAAAAACAAGGAGCGGAGAGTAAGAATAAATTATCTGTTTTCACAACAGATGGATGTGAAAAGTAGAGGCTCCCAGGAATTCATATTGGGACTTGTGTATTTTAAATTGCTCATAGATGACCTGAAGTTAGGGGTGAGTAGTGAAATAGCTATGTTTCATGAAGACACCCTGTTAATTAGGATTAGAATAGAAATGGGTTGCAAAGGGATCGCTCCAAAAAAGATCTCTCCATATGGGGAAAATGAATCTTAAAAGGACAAATGAGATTTGTTATAAACAAGTGTAAAGCCATGTACATTGAGACAAAACATTCAGATTTCAACTATACAGTGATGGAATCTGAGCTGATAGGAACTGGCCAAGAATGGGATCTAGGTACTATGGTGGTCAACTCCATGAAAATGTCAACCCAGTAGTTGGCTCCTGGTTTTTTGGCAATATCATGCAGCTTTTATGCATATCTGTGGTGTGATCACATTTGGAATACTGTGAAAAGTTCTGGTCACCACACCTGAAAAAGGACATGAAAGGGCAACTAAAATAATCAAATGTAGCAACATTAGAGTGTTTACGGCCATTTAGCCAGAAAAATAGTGATGAAGTATAGAGAAAAAGGATAAGATAACCTTCTCTTACACCTGCATAATACAGTTGGTTCCCAGACTTATCGTGGATAATGGAAACTGTGGTTAACAGAGAACCCTATTAAAATAAAGGAATTCTGGTAAAAACATACCATAGAGTTCACATTGGAGGACCTAGAAGATGCCTAGAGATGATGCCTCTATTGTATGTGTCCCTGTTTTATGTCCTGCAGATAACTGAAACTACAGATATTGGTTTCACAGATACAGGGGTCTGACAGTACTAGATTCTGGGGGCATTTATTGAAATTGAATGGTAAGAAATTCAAGACAGTACTTGGTCACACAGAGCATAATTAAGCTGTGTAATTTGCTACTAGATGAAGTTTGCCAACTTAATGTGAAGTTGAAGGCTTTCACGACCAACATCCATAGATTTTCCTTGGGGTTTTTCCGGGCTCTGAGGCCGTGTTCTGGAAGAGTTTATTTCTGACATTTCACCTGCGTCTGTGGCTGGCATCTTCAGAGAATGGTTGGGTAGGAGTGTGTGTGGGGGGGTATATACTGTGAACTGTAATTGTTGTAGAACAATATGGTGCCCATTTCAAAGCTGAAAAGTAATATATAATACTTTAGAAGCATCCTTCAATAAAAGATGAGTAGCCACCCAGTTTTACCTTTTAACGTTTGATGCCAGAATTGTAACTAGAGTTTTCAAGGCGCTTCTTACCCACAATGATAAGAAATCTTCTCATGTTTGTTTAAAAAAAACAACTTGGTTGTTCTTTAAATGATACTGCACTTGGCCTTTTAGCCAATCATCCCCTTTCCAAGAAAGCCAGGCCTATTAAGTGCTGATATAGTGCCATGGGAGTCTGATTGAATGGATTCCTTTTAACATGTTCTGAATTTATCTTGAACTGACATTATACACCACTCATCAGAAGCTCTACCTTCATCTGCAGCAATAGAGATGGCTGAGAATTCTCTAGACTGAATACTAATGTTGTTTTATCATGGGATCAGGCTCAATGGACTGCTTCCAAAATAATGTTGATAAGTGAAAGTCTGTTACTGAGAAAAGTGAGTCTTACTGGTACATTTCATTGGAAGTTGAAGCCTAAACGGGATTGCATCATACATGTTGTATCAGTGGCCACCAATTTGTTTGATCAGTGGGCCATACCTCATTGCCAAAAGCAATGTCATATGCATCTGCCAAGAGCCTAGAACTAGGGTTGAGAGTACTGCCAAGGGGTCAGATCTGGGGAGAAGGGGATAAGGCAGGAGTCAAAGCCAAGAAACAAAGCCAGAGGTCAGAGCCAAAAGGTACAAGTAAAACATGTTGAGAGGGACACATGAGAGCAACAGAACTTAGAAGCCAGAAGTGGCTGTTGCGAAATAATTGTTCAGACTGAAAGGTTTACAGCACAGGAAACTGGTCCAACAGCAATCCTGGTGAAGCACTACATAGCATAGCCATGAGCAAAGAGCTGTGGGCTCTTAACTTTGGCACTGGTTGGTTCTTTTACTAGTTGATTAGTTGGATTTTCAACAGAGGTTGGAAATGACTTTTTGGGACTGCAACTCTCAAAATTCCCCAGCCATTTGAGATTTTGGGACTTGAAGTTTCAGAAAACCCCAGAGCTTAGAAATGCTACTTTTTAAATTACAATTCCCAGAATCTACCAGGCAGCATGGCCACTAGCTTTGTTATCATCAAAACAGTGGGTTTTCCCCCCCAAAGTCTGGAAGCAGCCTAGTCTACCATCAGCTCTTGTTTCCTCAGGTGGGCTGCTGAAAAAGCTGGTGGATTACCAAGAAAAAAGTAGACTGACATACATGATTATAATGTCAGGTTCAACCATAGGGCAACAAATTGTGCAAGTTTTAACTTTAAGTGAAGATATTTGTAAAATCCAAGATTTTCCTCTTCTGTTTAGTGCTAGAAGTAATGCCTGTGGCAACAAATCCTGTTTTATGGCAGTAGTTATAATTCAGGAGGAAAGTACTACAAAAGAGTCTGGAGTAATAAACATCAGAAGTGAAGCACAAAAATCAGTGTGTATAGAGCCATTGTACTGTCTATTCTCCTTTATGGGTCTGAAACATGGGTGACCTATCACCACCACCTACGACTCCTCAAACGCTTTCATCGGCGCTATATACGCACAATCCTAAATATACAGTGGACTGACTATGTGACGAATGTTGCTGTCCTTGACTAAGCAGGGATCACCAGCATTGAGGCCATGATACTGAGAACACAGCTGCACTGGGCAGGGCATGTTTCTAGGATGGAGGACCATCGCCTCCCAAAAATAGTACTCTATGAACTTGCCATGGGTCAGCATAAGAAGGGCGCTCCAAAAAAGTGATACAAGGACTCCCTGAGACACTATCTCAGGCTTGACCAAATTGATCACCAACAATGGTCCACCCTAGCCTCACATCAGGAGGCATGGAGACACACTATCCACAATGCTGCAGCCTTATTTGAGAACTCACACCGAACAAGTCTTGAACAGAAACGACAATGCAGAAAGAATCACAACCCGGAAACATCACCCAAGGGGACCTTCTGCTGTGCTTTCTGCAACCGGACTTGTTTATCTCAGATTGGCCTTTTTAATCATCAGTGCGCTTGCAGAAAGCACAGGATGAGTCCTTCCTGAATCTTTGTTTGCAAAGAAAAGCCAGAGAGACTTGGAAGTGATGGTAAAGGTAAGAAAGAGAAGGCCAAGATTCCCTACTTTTAACCAAAGCTTTCTTGTCACCATGCCTATATGTGGTCTGGTTTCACTCGCCTCCTCCTTTTTACCAATCTCTTTATAGTGTTTTAACAGCAGCACCATAAAAAATGACCCAGTTATACAAATGTTCACTGTAACAAAGAATATCTGTATGTGGTTACCTTTGACAGCTCCCATATAAGTTTTAAGAATAGGATATCAAATATTACCAGATTTCAACAACAAAGCAAAGTATCAGGCTGGATGGTGGGAGATTCAAGACAGAAAAAAGGAAATAACTTCACACAGAAGAAGAATTCTCTGCCACAAGATGCAGTGATAACCACCAACTAGGATATCTTTACAAAGAGACTAGACAAATTCTTGGAGGATAAGGTTACCAATGGCTTTGAATTACCTCCATTATTACGACCAGTACACCTCTCAGTACTAGTTGCTGGGAAACATGAGCAGTAATAGTGCTGAGCACGAAAGTGTGGAAAATTAGGTCAAGGGGACTTTGAATTCAAATCGTCCTTCCCATAAGTATCTGGTTGGTCACTGTGCCTTGGTCTAATCCAGCACTTTTCTTATGCATTTTTCTCCCCAGTTTGGCGAGATCCTTTTGGAGTTCTTCATAATCCATATCTGTACTACAACTCAGCCACTTGCAATAATTGGGTGTCATTAGCAAATCTGGCCATCTCACTACTCACCCCTAACTCCAGAAACATAAATGGTCTGCTCTTATACCATCATTGCTAAGTTTACTCTGTAAGTCTTCAGGGAAGAGCTTATTCAAAACTCTTTTGGAAGTCCAATTCAGCAGGTTTGTTCCCCGTCAGCTTGTTTATTCCCAGTCTCAAAGGACTTGAAAAGGTTTCAGAACTCATGTTCACTATGTATTTTTCAGCAGGGATTGCCCTTTTAAATGCTTGATAATTTTATCTTTAATGACACTTTCCACCAATTTATCTGGAGCAGCTGTTAAGCTAACCAGCCTCTGATTTCCTGAATCCCTCCTAGACACTTTTTTTCCTTCATGGAGTAAAATTAGTTATTTTCTAGTATCCTGGAACAGATGCTTATCTTAGAGACATGCTGCATGTTTTTATTAGAACTCTACTGGCTGATGGCTTCCATTTCAGTAAGGCAATGAATTGGCTTTGGGCTTTAGTTTGAACTATCCAAGATGTTTAACTGGATCCCTGAAATAGGGTCAGCTCATTTAAAGTTCAGACTATAACCCAAAGCAGGAATCAGCAGCCCACTGAAATGGAAGCCCCCAGCTGCCCCAGTTAGAACATCAGCCATTTCACATTTGAGACCTTTAAGAATTTTTGTGTGGACACCCTTTCATTGGTTGGGGATGAAGAAAGGTTAGAGGTTATGTTACACAACCAGCCTATGCAACCAACCTTTGCCAAGCACTCATGGGCAACTTCCTGTAAGAGTTGCAAAATTTGATAGCAATGGTTCATAAATGTACACTGTTTTCAGTATTTCATTGGCTGCATTATGGTTTCCTTTGAATAAGGGAATATAAAATACAGGACTGAGCTGAAAACAGTTGCTCATAATGTTTTGGATAGCGGCAATGTTTTGCTTCACAAATATTTTTGCACTCAAATCTGTGGGCTCAGCAAATCTTACTAAATTTCCCAAAGGAATTTTTAACCAGCCTTCCATTTGGGCAAAGGTGCAGTGTGATTACTTCCAACAAATTGTGCAACAAATGTTTCATAATTGAGGCCAAAATGTTCTGCTAAACACAAAGGAAGCACCAAGATTATACACTGCCATCCACCTCCAGTCAAAATAATAAGATTGAAAAATCAGTATATTTATGATTTAGATCTTCTCTGGTTTCTGATTTTTTTTCAGGAGTGCCATTTCAGATCTCTTGGACTGGGAACAGACAACATGTAGAGAATCTAAGAACCAACTAATATAGCCATTCTCCATTAAATTATGAAAAAGATAAGTATTTTATGGAAAGAGTTTGCTTCTTTTTCCCCTTTGGGAGATAATCCTATTATCACAACTTTTCACTTGGCACCACCATCACAAGAATTTTTACTGGAGTACATCTAAGGGCAGAGCAAGATGACGTCATTTTTTCTTGTTGTTAACTGCCCTTAAGTCGACTCCAGCTCATGGTGACCCTGGGTCATCTATATAATGCTCATTTTTGCACATTAACACACCATCACAGAAGTGTTCATTTGTCTCCATGACGTCTTCTCAAGATCACTGGTATGGGAAGTTATCCATGTTTGAAGTTCACAAGGAGAATGCCCACAAATAAAAATGGTGGCCATGAGTGAGTTACTTGTGTTATTATTCTCTAAAAGCTCTCGCCATTGCCCTTCCCCCCCTCATCAAAGACGGAAGAGTGATCTCCCACTGTAAAAAACAGTTTTTGATGCTTTACCACTCCAAAATCACAAACAATTGCTCCCATGAAAATCAACAATGATGGCTCCAGCCACTTCACTTCTGGCAAGCCCACCCCCACACAGTCTGAACAATCATATTTCAACTTCTGGATGTGCCCCCAATTCAAACTGGTTGTTCAAATTGACAGGAATGCACATTTCTGTGTTTTTTTTAAAAAAAAAACTTCATGAGAAACAGCAAAGGCTGTACATGGAGTTCTTTACCCTCTCCTTTTGAATACAGCAAATTCCCATGGGATCTCATCAGGACAAAAGGTATTCCCCTTGCATTCCATGAGAAGTTTTTTCAGCATGTAAATGACACCACTGTGAATGAGAATCCCCCCCTGTCCTCCAACCGCTCTGTTCAGGTCCCGCAGGCTCAGGGCCATGGCCTCCTTGACTGAGTCTTTTTTTCTACTACCCTCCACCTTTTCTAGCATTATTATCTTTTCTAGTTAGTCATGCCTTCTCATGATGTGGCCGAAGTACGAAAATCTCAGTTTAGTCATGTTGGCTTGCAGAGAGAGCTCAGGCTTGATTTGTTCTAGGACCCATTCATTTGTGTGTTTTGTTTCATTTTTTGAGAACTCTTCTGCAGCACCACATCTCTGTCAGGGTCCACAGCATGGGTGGCAGGGTCTGGGAGGGGAGACACCGGGTCTGGGGCAGGCAGGGAGATGGAGAACTGGAACCCAAGGGTTGGAGGCAAGGCAGATTCAGAAGGCAGGGGCCAGGTCAGGGGCACAGAATAGAGTCCAAAGTCCAGGTAGGATCAAAGACAAGCCCAAATCCAAAAACAAGCTGAGATCAAACATGTATTAGGAGTCCAGAGGGCCAGAGGCAAAAGCAGGTCCAGGAAGGGAGTGCTAGGTCAGGTATATGGGAGACACAGTCTAAAGAAGCCAGAGTCCAAATACAAGCCAAGGTCAAATACATACCAGGTATCCCGGGGACAGAGACAGATTCAGGAAGCAAGTGAAGGTTCAAACACGAGTAGCAGGTCAAGACAAGGAGCAGCTACAGACAAAACAGAAGACCACATTATTGT
This sequence comes from Gambelia wislizenii, assembly GCA_030847615.1. NCBI lineage: Eukaryota > Metazoa > Chordata > Lepidosauria > Squamata > Crotaphytidae > Gambelia > Gambelia wislizenii. The sequence continues at coordinate 35,792,177 of JAUMIR010000003.1, read as the reverse complement.
GGCAAAAGCTGAGGGGAGAATGCTGCTCTTAAGTAACAGTTGCCCTGGATGCTTCAGGTGTGCTGCATGAGAGCAGCTGGCTGTGCCTGACAGCCTGGCCCTGCTTCCTTCAAGACTTTCCACAACCAGGGCTCAGTCCTACACAGAGAGGCAGAGCCGGCTTTAGCAGCCAGGGGCCCAGTCCTGCAGGGAGAGGCAGATCCTGACAATCTCAAATACGTTGATTTTCTTTCTATCAGCTTTCTTCGCTGTCCAGCTCTCACTTCTATATATGGTGATTGGAAATATGATGGCTTGGGCAATCCTAACTTTAGTGTTCAGTTTTACAGCTTTGCACATTGGGATTTTGTCTAGTTTTTTCACAGTTTCTTCATCCTTTCATTTGCCTCTCCCAATAAGAGATTCCCCTCCAATCAAATTTTCCTTCAGTCCCCAAATTTCTAGCATTGCAGAAAGCGAGGCACTGAAATTCACACATATTTGCTATGTTTGCCTTCCATTGGTAACTTTGCCTACCATTTTCTTTCCACACCTAAATTGTATTTCTAAATGCTCGACTGAAGTTCTAAGTTACTGCAGTTCTTGAAATGTGGGGACTGCAGGAAAATTTCATTGGGAAGACAGAATTCTTGTTTCTGGGGAAAATGTCTTGCCCCCACCCCCTGCCAGCTTCACCTTTCTGCCGTCAGTCCATGATCCCCAAAACACTAGCATTTTTACAGACAAATGTATTAATGATCATATCTGGGAAAGTTACATTATGAAAAAAATATTATAAAAACCTCATTGAGTTATGAGACTTATGAGAGACATTTGGAAGAACTCTACATAGCATGAAGCACTACAACACAGAGATATAAATTTTCAGCAAGCAGCAATTTTCTTTGGGCTAGAAAATTGCCAAAAAGCCATTGACTTAAAAATGTAATTATGGTTAAGGTGGAGTGTATTGAAAGGGAAGTGATAAAACAGATGTGCTTTCAAAATCATAATTTCCTATTGCATCAATTATTGGTTGTACTCCCATGGATTAACTTCTGGTATTCTCTCACCTATTCATATTCAAAAGTTATTTAGCTAATGTTCCTTGATGAGAAAAATGTAAGACCACTTGGGACATTGTGTGCGGTTCCCAGTTTATAGCTATAACTTGTCAAATGGAATGGTCCATTAAAAAAGAAAATAAAGTCAACAAAACTTCCCAGTTTAGAGGTTAAGTAAGATTATGAATGTACACTTTGGCCTATGCATTTCACTGGTGACATATCACAGTATCCTTAACTTTTATGGCATCTTGACTTACATTCAGAACTAGCTGAAAGTGAACAAAAACAGTTCCATCAAGTTTTCACAATGAATTTTATGAGACCAAACAAGTACACTTTCCAAATGCCTGTATAATCCTTAGGACATAGCGTCTGGCAAGAACTGTGATATTAAAAAGAAATAGATGTTCTATGCCAGTGTTAGTTGTTGGATTGTATGAAAACTTGACTATAAGGAACAAGTATCCAGGAGTGACCACAGACTTCATTGCCATAGGAATGGCAAATCCATTCTTGGTTTTATGCTTGCTTCTCCTGCAGCTGCTCCAGGTTGTATAGGAGTCATCTGGATACTAGACACTTTTCCTGGCAAATAGATCCATCAGTTACATGACAGACAGATCCATCTGCACCTTGGTTGCTTGATGATCATTTGTCCCTGTGCCCCTTTATCAGGGTGACAGCAAAGGTTTTGACTGCTGAAACTGTGTGGGTCTTGTCCACACCTTGGATATGCTGTGCCTGGATGATTGTAATATCCTACTGGCAGGTTTGCCTTCCTGCTCTCTTCTTCCTCTGGTTTTAATCCAGAACAGTGTTGTCTGGGGTGTTTTAAATCTCCCTAAATATTCACATGCCTTTTCTCTCCATTGATCTCTTCACTGGCTACCAGTTCAGGCCAGGGCCCATTTCAAACTTTTGGTTCTAGCATTTAAGACTCTGCACTCTAATAACCCCCAGTACTTGGCAGCTCAGCTAGCATAGTATGTACCATCTAGGAATCTAAGATATGCAGGCAAAGGATTATTGCTTGTTCCACTGCCCTGTCAAGGCTGCAAGCCTTCTAAGATCTGGCTCTGCATCAGTGGAACAGTCTTCCTTTGGACCACCAGCTGGAGGAGGATTTCACCCATTTTCATAAGGGGTTGAAGTCCTTCCTCTTCGATTCACCAGATTAAATTGTGCCTGAGGTTGCTGAGATAGGTAGTGACTGGGGGTGAGGGTTGATTTCATTTCATGTATATTTATAGTGTTGTGTTTTATTGCCCTTGTCTTTGATTGTATGTGTTGGTGTTCCACCCGTTGGAGAAAAGGGCATTATAAATAAATGTCAATGTCATCATCATCATCCATGGACAAGTAAAATGTCAGATAGCATGATCATGCTTACTACATGCAGATCTTCAAGCTCACTAAGATCTGGATGATTGTGTGCATCAATTCAGGTGTTCCCATCACACCACAAAGGCACAGATCACTCCACAGCTATGGGATATGCAGATCTTGAAGGGAGTCTGAACTGAAGCATGTTTCAATTGAGCACAATTTTCCAATACATATCTGTTACTCACCCTGAACATTAGTATTATTTTTCTCTCACATGTATTCAGTGCACTCCACAAATGGAGTGATGACAATCCTTTGAAATTTATTACCAGTTAGTTAATTTATTTATTATTGAATACTTTATTAACCTATACACTTTGCTGCCTGTGCATCTTTAATGGGTTTATAGTAGGATTATTCATTTATTCCTCTGTATGAAATAGAACTTCCATAACTCACTTATGGCACTACTAGTTATTAATTATAAGACTCTGGGTTCTTCCTTTATAGTGAAACCACTAATTGTGGAGCTATAAATACATTTTCATTTCAAGAAGCATATACTTTTGCACGTGTTTCCATGAGTAACTGTCAGCTCAAGCCTTCATGCAATCATTATGGAGCTTAGATTTTATTTTATTTTTATTTTTTGCAGCTGAGACTAATTAAGATGCCTAACTTGATCAAAACCATTTAATGGGACATTAATATATATGGAATATTCAGTGAGAAAGAAGATATAAATATCCCTACATGCTTGTCCACTTTCCCTTACTAGAATAATTTAGGGATATATTTCTCAGCATCACAAAGCAGGAAATAGGAGGGCAAAGGCAAATTACTTCTCTAGGCCTTTAGTAGTATTCAGATCCAGAGATTTTACTATGCATTTGCCCCTCAACTGCAGCTGAGCCTTCAGAGTGCCTCCTTGCTCACTTCTCTTTGACTGGAAAATAGCCTGCCTCAGGCCTGTGTTAGAATGCCTGCTGTGTGTAGCCTTGTAAATAAATCTTTTTTTAAAAAAATGAAACCCATATTCAATAGTCAGGGCTCAACAAACAACGCAGTCTTGACCCATTCTTGCTTCTATCATGTCCACATCCTGAGTCAATTATTTTCTTCTGAAACGCTAAAGAGAATCTTATCTTTCCACCCAATTGTCAATAAGAGTCACAAGTTGCATGAGGCAGATCAGCCCTGCCTTTTAAAAAGCAGAATAAAGAGAACTGGGGAACTTCAGAAGTCATTATATATTTGCCACTACTTGGCTGGAAGGTGTGAGGTTAATATGGATGGGGATCAAAAATTAAGGATTATCCCTTATAAATGAGAAGAAGTGCAAGCCAATTAATGATTAATGATTACGGTACAGGTTTCCCCCAGTATGTGCAGCGGATACATTCCCAGACTTACCAAAAATACTTGAAATCATGGGTAATAGCAAACCCCATAGAATAATGCTGGAGGACCCAGGAAATGCCAAGAGAAACTCTGTCTAGGCATCTCCAGTGTGACTCTGTGGTAACTTCGGGCAGATGTCACCATAGAGTCATGCAGGAGGACCTAGGAAATGCCTAGAGAGACCACCTCTCTATGCATCTCCAACATGACTCTATGGTAACTTCCAGTGGAAGTTAGCATAGAGTCTCACTGGAGGAAGTAGGAAATGCCTAGAGAGACCATACTTTTTTAGATGACGGATAATTAAAACCACAGGTACTGATCCCATGTATATGGGGGTGACCTATATATTAATGGATTTATGACATCCATTTTAGTTCATTAACAGTCCTATAAATTAAATGTACATAAAGCTTCAAATATTCATAACATATTTCTGAAGCAAGTGGCAAACCTCCATTTTAGATTAAATATACATGTATCTTAACAAGCATCTTCTTAGAAGGCTTCCTGTATGTGAGATAAAGTCTTAGCCTGGAAATAATACAGAATCATAGTTTAGTGATACACAAATGAACATGGGCAAAACATTAACTTGCACACTCTCCTTCCCCTCGCAATTCCCACGTTTCTATGGTTCATCATTACATCTGACGAAGATAAACCATGGTTAGTTATCATCCTTGTTTACTGAAACAAGCCAAAATTAAACTGTGCCTTCTGATCCTAGTTTATTCCAATAAACCATAGTTTAGACTTACAGCAGTTCTTGGTTTGGATAAAACCAACCAGTTAGTTTAAACCAGGAAATATATACTTCCAATCTCTTCCTCAAGAGATGCAGAGGAGGAGGAGGTAGAAACTCTTGCCTGAAGCTTGAGCAAGTCATTCGCACAGCCCTAAATTATGCTCTGAAACAGGCTAACAGTTCCTTTAAGATGCTGTTTACCATATTTTTAAACAAGCACCTGCATTTTAAAAAACACAGGTTTTTTTCATATATTACAAATAATAAATGCTTCACCTTTTGAAAAAAATGCTTTCTAGCCAAAAATGTCTACTGAAATGGGCTATCCAATCCACAAAGAGACACCATTAAAAATATGCTAGAGTGGCAGAGTCAGTTTATTTTGTCCTCCCCGCACCCCCGGTTGGAAATACAGTCCAAGCTTCAGGCTCCTCCTTCTGGAGGGTAGAGGCAGAAGGAGTTATAAATGGACCCAGGGGCTGTGTACAGCTAGAATGCAGACAAGATCTTTATACTTTAAAAAAAAAATCACTGTATAACATGCTTGCTGTTGTTGTTTTAATTCCCAGAGTAGATTTTGTCAAAGAGAAACATACTTGTTTTGGGAATAAAATTATTACATCCACTGAACGAACATGGCAGATGGACTATTTATGACTAGGGGAGGGTGCCACAACTCAAGTTCAGATGTTATAAAAACCACATCAGAGTGGGGAGGGGTTGTTCCATCAAGAGCATACCCATCTAAATAGAAATATCTTAATTCTGCCACATAACCTTTGATGTATGCCTTTCAGCTGAAAGGCATAGACTTTTCTCCATTACACTGCCCTGCATGTCCTGCAGATTTTTCCAAGCTAGACAAGCTGGTGCCAGGTGTCCTTCAGTTACATAGCTGCACAGCAGCAGTCATAACGCTTTAATGAACTATATGTGTATATACATTCGCTGTCTTTCCCCAACTGTTGTGTACCTACGCTGTCCAGTAAAACCCATTATCTCTATTAGTCTCCCAGCAGCAAATCAGTAGCATTGCTTGTTCCTTTAATTGATAGAACACACTTCTCCTCCTACTGATAGATTATCCCAAGCTAACAGCTCAGCGGCTCATTCCCCAGGGTACACCTACCATCCAATCCAGAGCAATCGGTTTATACTTTCAGCAATAAATCCTAACCTATCAATATATAATAGCCTTTAATAATCAACCACTATAGACTCACGTCTGCTTCATAAGACCTCAGCAAAATTAACCATGTTTTTATACACCCATAATTAGCAGCCATCAAATAATGGGTGCTTGACACAGCACAAACATCTTCATTCCACCAGAATGTTAACAAATTTTACATGCGTTAAAATGTTGATTTAATCAGGTGCTCCAGTTATCTCTGTAGCATACATCAATGTAAAGCAACACAGCCGGCCTGAGAATGTGTTGTAAATATAAATGCCATTGGGAATTCTGTCTGAAATTGGGACATTAAGATGGCTGCAATAGTGGTACTCTCTGTTTAATCGGCAATGGCAGCATCACAGAGTAAGCTTTTGATGCTTTTTATTATGACAGGTTATGAATTTTGCATTCATACCAGGATTTTACCTATGCTATTTTCATTATTACATAGTAATCAGGGGCAGGGGGAGGAAAGGGAGGGACTTGCTTCTTCTAGTACAATATAAATCTTGAAACCCTTGGGCAACCCCCCCATCTCACCCACAAAAATCTCACTCAGTATTTCATGGATAATTTTTCTTTTTACAAAAGGCAATTGCTCTGTAGTGGGACTCAAACTAGCATGCAAAATACCCCACGTTCAGTTCCTGGCATATCCTCCTAAAATGAGAATGGGGAAATGTAGCCATCTGCTAACCCCTTTTCTACACCTTCCTCCAAGATACCTGAAAGGCCTGAGATCCTGACAAAAAATTAAAATGTTAAAAATAGTTAAAATCACAACCAAACAACTGAAAATTACACTAAGTGTTTCAAAAACATAGTGTTTGGGTCAATCCCCCCACAACATTACAACTCCCTCAAACCCTGAAAACTGACACCTTTTGGTCCAGAAGCAAAATTGGAAGTGACATGACAACATTTCCAGTTGTTCCGAGGACTTTCCCGCAGCCCATCAAAGGTTGCAGGGCTAAAAATGGCTGCCACCCCTTTCCACAGCTGATAACCCCTGTACAAAAAGGATGTCAATGATGAGCAAAGAAGTCCATTTGAGATGTGGGAAAGCTGCTGTTGATTGGAATAGACCTGGCATACCAACAGTTGAATCTGACTTAGGAGATTTTCACACGGGGCCAAAATGCCCCGTTACTGCCCCGCTACCTCTTCTCCCGTTCCTGCCATGGAATAACATAAATCTTTCACACACTCACCTTAATTCCGCAGCAGGAACAGGCTCCCCCTCCCCTTGCTGGCTGGTCATAAATGCAGCCATCATAAGGCTGCTTTTACGACTGGCCATCTGAAACGTTATCACGTGATAACGCCGGACAGTAAATTTAAAAAATAAAACTCCCCCAAACATAAAATCAGTTCACCAAGCACAAAAACACTCTTTAAATCACATAATCAAAACAGGGAGGGTAAAATAAAGGGTGCCACTTATCTGGATGTCCAGATTGTACCAGGAAGTGCTCGGAATGGACCTCCCCTCCACAGCTGTCATTTCAGAACAGGAACGGGGCTCCTGTTCGCACACTCATGATTGTGTGATAGTGACGGAACGGGAGGTCTATTCACGATGAAAAATCGTGATTACATTGTTCTGGAACAGTCACGGGAGTAGGATGGATGCAGGACAGAACGGGGTCAACATCGTCCGAAAGGGAAAACCTTTCCCGACCCTGTTCTGATCCTGCCACGGATATATAGCCCGTGTGAAAATTTAGTTAGTATAAGGAATATATGAGTGTGTATTCCGTATATGAGAAAATAAGAATGCTTTTGGGTGGTATGAAAAAACTTATCTAGTTCAACATGCTGTTCGCATCGTACCCAACCAGATGCCTATGGAAAACCCACATGCAGGATATAAGGAGTATAGCAACCCACTGTTCACATTGCCCAGCAACTAGTATTAAGAGATATACCTTTTGGGATACTGCAGGTGATATATAGGTATCATGTCTAGTAGATATTGATAGTGTTGCACCCCATGGATCTGCTGCATCCCCTTTAAAATCTAAGTTGATAGCCATTGCCACATATTTTGGTAGTGATTTCACTAGTTTAGCTTTGGGCTATGTGAGGTACTTCCTTTGTTTGTCCTGAATTGCCCGCCACTATACTGAGAGAGAGACTTCTCTATATCCAAGTGACGCATCTATATCTTGCCCTCACCCCCACCTTTTTCAATCTTCAAACAGAATGGCTTGTTCTCATAGAACAGTTACTCAAAAGTAGCTGCAACATAGTAGGAAAAACAAAGAAAGAGGTCGGGTTCTAGATAAGTTAAAGTTTAATTTTTTAATGTTGTTATGTTTTTAGCTTACAAAGAAGGAAAATATCAGCTTAATAGTAAGATACAAATAGTTATTAAACTTTGGCTATCATCCTGTTAGTAAGGTCCTGTCTATACAAGGGGTAAATAATATGTATATGTTTGAAAAGGCAGGTGTTCACAACAATGCGAACAGCCTACATGTAAAACATCTCCCCCAAAACACCACATGACCCCTAGCCAGATGGTTGCTGGCAGGGTGGCAAAGCTTTTCTGAGCCTTTCAAATAATCCCATCCCCCCGGAGAGGTGGGCAGCCAGGCAGCAAAGAAGGCACCTGTGGGCGGATGACCCGGAGTGGGCCAGCAGGTCAGAAGAAGAGAGGGAGGCCGGGACAGGTGAAAGAAATGGAGTACCACTCGGTCTCAACTGGGGGCATGCATGCCCACCCCTAATCCACCAGCGGTGCAAAGAGGGGAGCCAGGAACCCCCTCAGAAAAAGGCCAAAAGGGGGGGTGGCTGCGGGGAGAAGAAACCTTAGGCGAGTGGGAGCTCTGAGGTGCAGCAACTCACAATCACAGCCTTTCTTTCTTGAGTGGGAAAAACTCACCTGGAGCAGCCAAGTTGATGTGGCTCCAGAGCCCCAAGAACTTGGAGGTCCACACGATGGATGGGAAGTACTCCGCTGAGATTGGAAGCCCTCCAAGGCAGCAGAAAGCCCAGACCGCCCGAGATCACTTCTAGGAAAAAAGAGACATTAGATATTGTCCCACAGTTAGGATGTGTGGTGTGTGCGTGTGTGCCAACTTCCTATTGCCAGCCCTACTCCATCCAGCTCTCGTCTGGCCTCAGCCCAAGCCTTGAGCACTAGCCAGGCTTCTGCTGCCACTTCTTGTTCCTTCCTCCCAGATCCCCAAGCCACTCCACCGCTCATGCTCTCTAGCCTTTCCAAATTGTTCCCAGCTGGTGGGCCTCACACACGTTTGCACGCCAAATCCAACACGGTGCCTGCAGCCAATCTCCCTCAGTAATAGCCCTGCCCTCTGTGCTCCTTCAACCAATCATATTACACTGCCTGTTCATATCTGTGCAACCATCGGTGTCCAAATGGTCACATTTTTCAAACAGTGCTTGGATTTTATAGAAAAATTCATGCGAGGCCCCGGACAAGCCGCAAACAGCCTTTACGGTGAGTTTTGCCACCACCTTCATAATAATATGTATTTGTGTGGATGGCTGTGTGAATGGATTGCTGTCCGTCTGCAAGCCATTCATATTTTCTTCTCTCTCTCTCTCTCTTTTTTTTTTTTCCTCTGCAGACAGGACCTAAGTTAGGATGTCATAGGTAACCCTGGTGGCACAGTGGTTAAATGCTAGTACTGCAAGCTACAACGTTGGAAGTTCAATCCCAAGGGCTCCAAGGTTCACTCAGCCTTCCATCCTTTTGTACATCGGTAAAATGAGTACCCGGCTTGTGGGGGAAATTAGCTAACACACATTGGAAACCACTTAATGTGGTGTAGATGTGTAAATTGCTATTGTTTAACAATTTGTAAGCTGCTCTGAGAGGCTTTGTGGCTGAAGAGCAGAGTATAAATACCTAAAATAAATAATAAATAAATATAAGTCTGCTTTATAACACCATAACTCACTTTTATGGCCATTGCATAGACTGCAATTCTCTTCTGACCATGCAACAACCAGAAGCCCCTCCAAAATCCACCTTGTAAGCCACCTCCCCCAACACATCTATTTCCAAGTTGTTGAAAAGTGGGGGGATCAACAGCTATACATCCAGCTATTTTCCTCTAGCTAGATCACTGCAGGGACACCATCCGCAGGAGCAACCCAAGAACCCCCATAATTCCCTGCACGTATGTCTAGCTAAATAAAAATAACTGCATGTATTACCACTGAATCCCTCTCTCCTTGACAACCTGGAAATTGCTGTGTTGGGGGTGGGTGGGACTGCACAGCTTACAAGGTGGACTTTTAGGAGTAGTATTGGGAGACTTACCTTTTGAAATGTAGCTATATGAGATACATATATCTCCTGAGGCAGAATCTCAGCTCTCAACAGTTCTAGCGCCGGACTTTTGTTGATGTTGTTTTTCCCACCCATTGCTACTGTTCTGATTCCTTGGAAGCATTCAGCACTATTATCTCTCCAAATGACCAGTAAAGTACTTCCTGGCTATATCTTCCTTCTTACATTAGAGACCCAGTCCAAGTTGTCTCAAGGAAAGATGAAGCAGAGGCATAATTGGGAAGGGGAAGCCAAACTGAGATAAGTTCTAAGAAAGTGATTCATACAGGACAAGGCAGAAAGGACCATCAAAATTGGCAGGATCAGGAAACAGGAAGGGACTTTTCAAGGCCATGGAATGAGGCAGCAATAAAGCAAAGTATTGAGTCGGCAGTATACAGAAAATGCTTTACTGAAGAGGAGTAGGAATTGTTGACCAATGATATAAGGAAGGAGGAGAGGGAACAAAGGCAGGTGAAGCAGAGGTGTAGCTATGGGGGAACAAGCAAAATGAGGGCATTGCCCTTCCAAGAATTCTGAAATTTTCCTGCAGTCCTCAGATTTCCAGCATTTGGGTAACTTTAAACTTCAAGCAAACACTTATAAATTTTAGCCAACCTAAGAAAAGAGTCAGGCAAAGTTACCCAGGGTATGTGAGTACGGGAAATATATAACTTCTAACAGTGAACAGTTTTCAGTGTCTCACTCTCTGCAATGCTAGAAATTCAAGGACTGAATGAAAATTTCATTTGGGGGACAGAATTCTTACAATGCCCTCATTTTGTCCATCTCATAGCTACACCCCTGATGAAGCTGACTGGGCCTAGGATTTCTAACCATTTCCAAGGACATGTCTGTGACTAAGGAAACAAGGCTTCAATCCAACTCCCAGAACTCTTTCCTGCCTAAAAAACTACATTGGGAAGGGAATGGAAGTCAGATGCAAAAGTGGACAGGATCCGATGCCCTTCATAATTGTGTAACAAACCTGCCAACATTTCACAGATAAAAACTGGAACACCAGTGGCTGATTAACAACAGAATGTAGTCAAATGGGTGTGGCCAGACAAGAAGGGGGCTAAAGTAATGAAAAAAGACCATATAAAGGTACAAATTTAAATGAGAAATCTTGGACTATGTACTGAATTTAGGAAAGCTTGAAAGAAGAAAAAGCCCAAATGCATAAATACAATACTCAAGTGTGTGTGTGCTTGTGTGTGTGTGTGTGCATAAATGTGCATGTGCAGCACAATTAACAATAAATAAAATTTATATAATACTTTATTGTAAAATTGAAGTGCCTTTAATCAGACCCTGCTTCTCTCAGATCCATGGTCACTGCATGAGCTAAGTTTTGACATCCCCCCCCCAAGAAAAATCTAATGCACAATATTTCTATAAAGTCAGATCCCAACTTCACCATAACACTCAACTTGTCACCTTGAGACTATCATAGCCACTCAGCCTAACCTACTTCACAGGCCAGTTGTTAGGATAAATATGGGGGGAGGGGGGGAAGAATGGAAGAATAACATATAATACTTGTAGCTCCAGCTGATAAATGGAATGAAGGTATTTAAGGTTGATATAGTTGGAAAAAAATATTATTATCATAAAGAAATCCATGCATTTCAGTGACTTTTTGGAAAGTCTTGCTTAGGCTACAATCCCTCACACATTTTATCTAGGAGTAAGCCACATTTAACTCTTTGGGGCTCAGTTCTGAATAGACATGTGTATGAGTGCATTGTTAATGGGAGCAGAACATTGTTATGCAGAAAGACTCTCAAAGTAAGCAGCCACCAAATGTCTCCCAGTTTCTGGACTCTATAAAGCAGAACTCTACAAATTGCAGTTTCCTTTCCATTACAGCAACCCTGCTGCGTGCATGCACGCGCACACACATAGAGGATAGTAAATCAAAAGAAAAGGGATGAACAAATGAAAACAAGTAAAAATCTCAAAAACAGAGTAAAATCAGAAATGAAGGGGAAAGATAAAATATTTTCCAATCAGGTATGCTTCCCTGCAATATTGATCCTATTTTAGAGCAATTAGAGGTGGAGGAAGAATCCAAAATATATTAAATAGTTGAATATGGGTGTCTGTGTGTGAGAGAGAAACAGATTGAAAGGGAACCTAGTACAGAGTATGGGGGGGGTGTTGCAGTTCAAAGAGCTTCCCCAAGGAAAACTCCTCTTAGTTATCATGGTTCTCACATCCCCCTGCATTTTACAAGGTGTGCATTGTGTTTGTTTATTCCTTTTGCTTACTGCAAAAAGCAATTTAGGATCACACAGCACAGGCTGTTCCATTCCAAAGACCTGAATGCCTGCTCTGCAGCAGCTCCTGTTTGTTGTTGTTGTTGTTTGCTCATCTTGACCCTGCCGGAAAAGGCAAAATTCCATCTCCTTCTCCCCACTGCAGAACACAGGCTCCCTTGTTCTGTATTAATTGAGTGCAAAAGTTTGCATGTTGAATTAAGTTTGCAGCAGTTGTAGCAAGCAACAATGGGTGAAAGGTAGAAGGAAGGAGAAACTGGGACTTTATTCTATATGTTGAAGAACTGGGAATGTAGAGGATTAAACGTGGCTGCCTGGCCAATCCATGGCAAATGGAAGGTATGCAGTATGTGTACCTTGCAAACCTCTAGCCAACTTCAAAGTTGGAAAATATGTCCCCTCCGCAGAGTACCCCTTGGAAAAGGTGAGAAGAGAAAAGCTCCATGATTTGATTCCCATGGGAGTCACTGCTAAAACATCAGAAATATTTAACAGTGGCACTGTGATAATTGTACTCCAGTTGACTGATCATACAAGGTTACCATCTACAGTGGTGAGGGTCTCTTCTCAGACTTTCAGGGCATCCCTAATGATGGCAAATTCTTTCCCTTCCACATTTAAAATGAAAAGAACAAAATAGTCAGGCAACCTAGTCAGAATGAAAAATGGCCCAAGGCATAGTTAACAGCTTTTTTTTTTCAGGTAGATAATATATTTGTTACCTATTTCCTCAGAGATGCATTTGCGAATGAAATGAAGAAACTGTTATGGAAGCAATATCAGGCTAGAGGCCGGTGCAACTCTGGCAACTCTGGCAGCATGTACTATATTTCATCCTTTAAAAGCTATCATTTTACTTAGCAAGCTGCTTACTACAATTATACAATGTTTTTCTTGGCCTCCCACTACATTAAACATCCATTTTATAGTGTGCACTGTATTACTCTGAAAGCCTAACTCCTAAGAAGGTTTTTATAAAGTGGCCATACTATAAAGTGGAACACAGTTCCCTCATTAACTTTATAGTTTTATTACTTGGTTTTAAAGCACCTTTTCTTCCGTACCTCTCACCAGGTCCTGTCCCCCCTCTAGCTAAGTGCTTCAAATGACCTTATTTGAAAAGGCAACATAATTCTCAATCTTTCCATAACATAATGTTTTCCTTCCAGTCCAAAATCTCAAAGCATTTCAAAAAAGCACACCAAAGAACTACTTCCTAACAACCTTTTGAGGCATTTTCCTCTTCTACTGTTTCATATTTTTTACATTGCTGTTATATAGTATGGAGCATAGGATTTATGTGTTTTATCAACACAATACACTCAAATATTTTTGACAGTTATAGCATTCTCCTTGTTCCACTGCTGGGTTTCTTATCACAGTGCTCCTTTAACAATACAAATTCAAGGTTTCAATCATTGTTGTGTGTGGATGATATTGTTCTCTGCCCTTCCATGAGATCATGCTCTGTATGGAAGTATCTGAATGAAGATGGGAATCTTTGTGTATTAAAAATGCTATAGACCAGACCTGGGCAACTGTGGCATTCCAGAGTTATTGGACTGCAGTTACCATCACTCCTAATGAGCATAGCCAACAGAGAAAAGATTAGGCCTTTATTCTGTGATTATGATTATGATTATTTATACCCTGCCTTTTCCCCTAAACTGTGATTTTATATCTTGCCTTTCTCCCAAGATGGGATTCAAGGTGGGTTACAATGGTTAAAACATACAACTAAAATCTTACAAATTACAAAAGTTTTTTAAAAATAAATTTCCATGGTTAAAATATAATTAAAAGCATAAAATCAGTTTTAAAATACAATGTTAAAAAAATGTGGTGACTGAAAGAATGGCTTTTCCTGGGGATCTCAGGACCCTGGTGGGCTCCTATGTGGAGGTACAGTCAGTCAGAAAGCCTAGACCTAAGCTGTAAGTAGGGTTTTATAAGACACAACCAGAATTTTGAATGGATAAGCTGATTATATTGATCAGAGATGGATCAACAACCAACTTTAAGAAAGACTGGATTGATGTTACAATTTATATGACTCAAGTATAGGAGAAATCATTTCTCTAAGGTTTTGATAATTAGAAATATTTCATAAATAGTATAAGAACATAAAAGATAGTATGAGTGAGAAAGTTAGTCTGAGAAGCAATTATAACCAACAACTGGGAGATAGGAAGTAAATTATATATTATGTGCAGTTTTAGATACTGTAGAAATTGTAGTAGTTTAGTGGTGTTTGTTATGTAATGTATGACGTTTTTGTTTTTGTTGTTTGTAGTACAGTTGTCCCTTCACATTCGCTGGGGTTAGGGGTGGAGCACCACCATGAAAATGAAAAAAACATGAATAAGTTAAGCCTTGCCCCCAACATATGTACTACACTACAGTATTGTAGACTCCTCTCCCGCTAACAGGACCGCCAATATCTGCCACTACAGCAGCAACACCCTGGACGCACAAATCACGCCCCTCACCCACACTCACCTCCCCCCCCCAGCTCTCCCTCCCTCTGCCCTGCCAACAACACAACCTTACTGAGTGTTTTAAACAGGCAGTACTGTTTTGGTGCCTGGTAAGAAAGCAAGCTGGAGTGTTTTGTTGCCAGGACAGCAGGAGAGGGGAGAAGGGGGAGGGTGGGATCTTGGAGTTTGAGCTAGTTGAGCAGCAGCTACAAACCATGAATACGCAAAACTGCAAACTTAAGGGACAATTGTATTTTTTTAAAAAAATAAAGGAAACAGGCCATCAGCCAGTGGAACTGCTGAAACCGGAGTATTTTAATTCTAGACTTTAAAGGGGCTATCCAAAGTGCTGAACTCTAGCCTATGTCTATTTCTTTTCCATTTTCCAGCCAAAAGAAAAAAAAGTCATCAAAATAAAAGTTTGTTTTTAGACAACATTGCTATGTCCTGTGATCATTACAAATACTGTAAACGTTGCAAATACAATTCAGCACCTCTGCAAAACTAATCATGAGGGCATTGTCAAAGGTGCCTCTTACCAATGGTGTGTTTACTCTGAATAGAAAAATATAAGAGCAATTTCTGCATGTGATGCTTCTCTGATATTATGTATACAAGTTCCCAATAAACGATCAGAACAATCTCATAGAGGATATGTCTGTCAATGGCTACTAGTCATAAAAATCAGTTACTAGAAAACATGAGCAAAATACTATAATTCATGCCCACCTTAAAAGGCATCTACTTGGCCACTATCTGTACATTGGCAAAATAAAATATCTGTGAACCTTGATATGATCCAGCAGGGTTTTTCTTATTTTCTTACACTTCAATTCTAAATCAAGAAAGCATAAACTATCATGGGCTAGGAATAATCTTTTTAGGCAGGCTGGACTAGCCTCCTACTGACTGAATTGCCATTTTCCGTC
Source organism: Gambelia wislizenii (assembly GCA_030847615.1). Lineage (NCBI taxonomy): Eukaryota > Metazoa > Chordata > Lepidosauria > Squamata > Crotaphytidae > Gambelia > Gambelia wislizenii. The sequence goes on along the minus strand of JAUMIR010000003.1, from coordinate 35,776,488 downwards.
TGAGCTCAGAGATCAGTGGAAATAGGAAAGAGCAAGGGAAGGCTTCAGTTATGTCAGACCCAAACCTTCCCCAGCATAGGAGAACAATCACTATGCCAGCTAAAAGACCAAGGCTCCAATAATACTAAGTATTTTTCAATGCCTGTATATTGAAAAGGATTTGGATTCAACACGACTTCATCTGGCCTTCTGATGGTTCAGGGGGCCCTTCCAGTCTCCTTTGTGGGTAAGAGTTGCCCTCTTTGAAAACAAGCAGGGTGGACCAGAAGCAGCCTACCTTAGAAGAATTATTCATTGTTTGTTTAATTTATATCCTGCTTATCGGATCGAAGGAGGCTCACAGTGTGAGTTAAAACAAAACTTGGTTAAAACAATAGATAATACAAAAGTTTAAAAACAATTAAACAAACAATCATATTAAAAATATTAATTTAAAACAGTTTTAAAAGGTCATTAAATGTTGTTGTTGTTATATTTTAGGCCACCTTTTAGGGTGAAACCATCACAAGGCTGTTTCCAGAATATAATTTGACACTATACAAACAACAATAAATTCTGAGTCATAGAATGCTATTGTAATAAAGTTAATAACTAATAAGACCATTTACAAAATGGAGCAGGCAACATCTTTCACCTCCCCCATAGTATGATTGCAATGTGCCATAATCTGCACAGACCACTTCAGGCTGCCCAGATAGTACTGGAATTGGGAGTCATGATCTTTTAAAATACGTCCTTTCCTAGGAAAATACTTTTCTACAAAAGCCACTGCTTCAACTATCAACTAATATTCTGAGTTGGATGTAACCATAGCTCTCCAAAATGGAGGATATACACAGAAGAGTACATAGCTGTTCAAGTGAAACATTGCTTATTCCTCTTGCCCTGGCTCTTAAATAACCTGGACTTGACGACCCTCCAGACATTTCACAGAGTTTATGATAGGGCTGGCAGGAAACTGTGAAAGGGAGTTTTCTTTTGCTTGAGTTGACAGGCTGCGTTAATTTGTTAACTGTTTATGACTGTTTAATACCACTGCCCAGCCACATTTATGTCCTACATATAAAATGAAGCTTTAATACAGCTGGATAGTTGTTATTATTATGTTACACCGTTACAGCGTTAATTAAATGTTTGGGCACCAAGAGCTCCTTGCATGAGCAATTTCATTGTTAACTTAATATAACTTAATAAAAATAGAAGGTCAAACTTATGAAAGCTTCGCCCATGTGGATACATTGCTCAACAAACTCTACTGAATGGAGCAAAAAGATAGAGGAGGTTGGGCTTCCTGTGTGGATGGGTGTGTTTGTGCGTGTGGGTGTGGGTGTGTGTGCGTGCATGTGTATTTAAAGGCATTTATTTATTAGATACTAACTTTTAACACCTGCCAACCCTTACTCCCTGCAAACACAATAGACTGATTTGACTCTGTGAAGTCAAAGGCTTTCACGGCCGGCATCCATAGATTTTTCTTGGGGTTTTTCCGGGCTATGAGGCCGTGTTCTGGAATAGTTTCTTTCTGACGTTTTGCCTGCATCTATGGCTGGCATCTTCAGAGAATGGTTGGGTAGGAGTATGGAGATTTTCAGACTACACTGTTATAGTGTTACTATTCCACTTTAACTGCTCTGGCTTCCTCCTGTGGAATTCTGGGGTTTGTAGTTTAGTGAGGCCTAAAATCTCTCTGGCTGAGAGTTGTAAATGCCCCTCCCTAAACTGCAAATCCCAGGATTCAGGAGGAGGCAGCCATAGCAAATAAAGTGGAATAGTAACACTATAACAGTGTTGTCTGAAAATCTCCTATGTCTGGGCTTTATATGCTGTGAACCCCTGTAGGGGAGTACTCTATATGTAAATTTGTGTAACTGAATGTTTAGTTTCTGGGAATAGAAATGCAAGGATGATTAGTGTCTGTTTGGCTAATGGTTAGTTGATGGGCCATTATCTGCTGGGAATCCCCCTGTCCCTGGGTGGAACTCCTTTGTAAGTGTGAGTTTTAATTCTATCGTATTTCAAAACTGGGAGCCAGATTTTGTTTTACGGTTTCTTCTTTCCTGTTGAAGTTGTCCAGGTGTTTGTGGATTTCAATAGCTTCTCTGTGTATTCTGACATTGGCCTGGTCCAGTTGTTGGCCTGGTCTAGAATTTCTGTGTTTTCAAATAGCATTTTCTGTCCAGGTTGGTTTATCACATGTTCTGCTACTGCTGATATTTCTGGCTGGCCCAGTCTGCAGTGTCTCTCATGTTCCTTGATTCATGTTTGCACACTGCATTTTGTGGTCCCTATGTAAACTTGCCCACAGCTGCATGGTATGCAGTAAACTCCTGTAGCTGTGAGAGGGTCTCTGTTGTCCTTCGCTGAGCGTAGCATTTCTTGGATTTTTCTGGTTGGTCTATAGACAAAATCTGGCTCCCAGTTTTGAAAAACAATAGAATAAAAATTCAACACTTACAAAGGAATTCCACCCAGGGACATGGGGATTCCCAGAAGGTAATGGCCCATCAACCAACCATTAGCCAAACAGACACTAACGAGCCTTGCATTTCTATACCCAGAAACTAAACATTCAATTACACAAATTTACATATACTCCCCTACAGGGGTTCACAGCATATAAACCCCAGACACACTCCTACCCAACCATTCTCTGACGATGCCAGCCACAGATGCAGGTGAAACGTCAGAAAGAAACTATTCCAGAACAGGGCCTCACAGCCCGTAAAAAAAACAAGGAAAATCAATGATTTGACTCTTTTTTTCAATAGGGACAGCACTCATAAACAAAGAGCCACAGTTGGATGCTGATAGGAGAATGTTTCTTGTAATTTGTGTTATATGGGTTTGGAACATTGCTTTGGGAATAGGACCATTTCAGTCATTCTTTTTCCAAACTTAAATCCACTCAGTTTCTGTATGGTTTCATTCTTTGTCTTTACCACCTAGGCACTTGAATAAATGACCATCACTCTTTTTCATCTTCATCCCACACAAGGGAAGAACATAGAAGGATTCATGTTCTTCTAATGGTGTAGTTGTCCGACCAGTAAAATAACTTTAGCTTCATGGTAAGAAAACTAGAGCATCCGCCGTGTAGAGATTTTGTGAATATGCACATCCACAGTAAAGGGGAGGAAAAACAATTATTTTCAAAAATGTTTGATGAAATGTTAAGGCAATACTTTTAAAATTCAAACAAAACATTTAATATAAATTTTCCTCTAGCAGCATTAGCATCCTCAAGAACTTTTAAGGAAGCTAGACCTTATAGTTGCTTAGTGATAATGGCCTGGTCAATCTAAGACATCTTCCTGTCCATCTCCACAGGGAAGAGGTGAAATGTAGGTATTGATATAAAAATGATAACAGTAAACTAACAAAAAATACTTTGTTGATTTTCTAATATATAGTCATATTCTCATATTATCTAAGAAGACTTAATCCATCCAAAAAGTCTACATATGTTTCTGTTCCAATGTTCCTAATGGTGCTTATATACCATACACTCCACTAGGGGGCTCAATAGCAACAGGAAGATGTTTGTAAATAATATATACCTTATTTGTTACCACAGGGCTCTCTTCTCTATGGAATAATAGGTGAGCCCGATCCAACAGTCATCCTTTGTGGGTGCAGCACTAGGCAGCATAGAACCCACATAAAACCACAACAAAGAGTAGCCTAATGAAGAACAGACACATGCTTGAGATTCATGAATCAACGTTTCCAAAGTTAAGTTTCTTGGGACAAGGACCTGTGGGGTAGAGGTGTTAGATTTGGTGTTAGATTTGTTTTGTGAAGTGGCATGTATGTTAATTTTGCTATATGAATAATAACATTGCTGGAAAGCTAGACTCCATTTTTAGGTACTGCTTATGGAAATTACCAACAAAATTAGGAAACCATCAGAACAATGATGTATAGTAATTGCCAATTAAAGCACAGCCATGAGGATCAGATACAGAGGCTGTCATAATACCTGTATTAATCCTTTACATGGTGTGCTATGCTTTTACGAAAATCCTAGCCAGCACTGCATCCTCCTTTAGCAGAGGGAAGGGAAGTGAGCCGTTTCACTTCATTCTCCATGAAAGAGTGCATGAAACACTAAATACAACATATACAGCTCTTTACATACTAGAAGTCATATTGGTTCAGACTGAGAATATAATAAATTTGTAATTTTTGCCCTCATGGAAAGATTTTCTTCCCCCTCCCCCCAAATAACCCTATCCTTTTCATAATTAAAAAAAAGTTCAGAGCAGCAAATGAATGGATTCTAGTTCCTTAATACAACACATATTTTCAAATCAACCAGTTAGATGCAATTGTACATTCACTACCCTTATTAGGCAAACATTCAGTATGATACAATAGTATTCCTACTAAGGATATAGTGAAGAGGTATACCAGCAAAAGTGCTTACTCAGGCACAGGCTTTGTGCTTATTGTGCTGGGTTCTTCTTTGCTTCTAGACTCAAATCAAAGTGCTACCTTCGATCTTTAAAGCTTTCTAAAGCATAAGGCATGACTGAAGAGCACTTCTTCCCATCTAGGTCATTCATATATGATCCTGATGAACCTTTATTCATGGGTTGCTCACTTAGTGAAAGTCAGGTATAGAAAAATCTACACCAGAATTTAGTAACTTGTGATCCCTTCTGATGTTGTCCTATAACTCCCAGAATACCTCAACATTTGCTGTTCAGGCTACAGCTGATGGGAGCTGCAATCCAACATCTGGGAGCTACAAGAGTCCACCTGAGCATTAGGAAGAACTTCCTGAAAGTAATAGTTGTTCAGCAGTGGAACACTGCCTCAGAATGTGGTGGAGTCTCCTTCTTTGGAGGTTTTTAAACAGAGGCTGGATGGCCGTCTGTCAGGAGTGCTTTGATTGTGGCAGGGGGTTGGGCAGGGGGTTGGACTAGATGGCTCTTGTGGCCTCTTACAATTCTATGATTCTAAGTTTCCCAACTCTTATCTACTTCAAGGACTAAGGTTTTCATATGGTTGCCATGTTAACAGTTGCATAATCTCCACTATAGGGACAATGTGAAAGGACTAGCAACAAAAATTATTCAACCAAAAATAGTCTGTGATATCCTTTTTATTTCCAGTTTTGATAACTCCATATTAACTTTGTTGTATAATACGTAGGGTGGTTGGGTTTTTTAAAAGTTGTGAGCCATCTCAAGCACCTCAGGAAAGTGAAATAAAACATATTTTAAACAAATCAATTCATGAATTCTTGCAGTGGCTCATCCCTGCCACATGTTGGTGAACTACATGGAAAAGGTTTGTTTTCTAGTGAAGGCTAGACTCGGTGTGTCCTTTCCTATAAAGATAATCTAATTGCATCTGAAGAATAACAATTTAAATTCACTAGGAAAGGTAACCTCAAGAGATTAGAATACCAAATGCTTCCTAACTTTGTAGTTGTTTGTGGAGGGGGGGGGCTTTCAAAGATGGGAGGTGGGTGGGAAATGTTAACTTTGCTTTCTGTGTATGCACATAATGTAAAATTTCATCAACCACAATATTTTAAAATACAGGGATTCTGAGATGTATCACATCTAAATGGAAATATCATCTAAGCAAGGTACCATTTATCAACATCACTTTGAAATGCTATGGATGATGTGATGGGATTATGTAGATCTCAAATATCTATGAGTGAATGAAACTGGGTAACCTTAGCAACCCACGTACATCCACAGAACTATAAATCAAACGTCAGCACTATGAGCTATGCAGAAAATAAATAATTCTTGAAATATTCATAATGGAATGCAATGTATTGTTTTATAACTCCATCCCCATTATATACATTAGGAACCAGTGGGGGTAGGAGAAGCAATAACATTTATATACTATCACTACAACCATCCCCATATACCAATAGCTATAATTAAAGCAGAATACACACACACCATACTTTAATAGACTTGTAGATTTGTTTGGATAGCCAAATTTTCCAATAAGGCAATTAGTTTGGAGTAAACTATAAAACGTTAGACAGGTGATCACTCAGAAAAGTTTTTTTAAAAGAGAGAGAGAGATAACTATTTTTGTCTTATAAAAGACTAATTACATTTTAGTCTCCTAGTAACTCATTTGAATCTGTGCATTCAGCTAAATAAAATAAGGCAAAGCTGGAGGAAGCTCACTCAAAAATTTATGAAGGCATCAAAATGAACTTGTATCCCTGTTACATTCAGGAATGCCATGTTCCCAAATGGTCTTGAATCAATTGGCATTCTACCTCTGGTGAACCCCACCTGCCATCTTAAAGGAGGATCCCCAGAAATACAGCCAAACAGAGACATTTTGCATACTTTTGTATATGTAACCAAGAGGATTCTGATCATTATAATTTGTTTGATATTTTAATTTTATTTTATGATGTCCTGGGTACTGACACACATTAGAAGAACCATGTCAAAATTATGTAGAAATAAGTAACATAATATATTAGTTTGGACTGCTCTTTTGCAAATGGGAAGTCTCTTTCATTTCACAGAAGGGAAGGTGATTTCAGTCAGTCTCCCTTCCCCACAGCCTTCTCTACCACTACTCCAGTCCTTCAGTGCAGACTTTCAGGAGACCCAGAGAGCTGTAGCAGGGAGGCAAAATTTCTCTCCCAATCCATGACCAGTATTCTGTTTTGCAGGATCGCCATCTTTCTCTTCTATAGTAGTGATGGGGAACCTCTAGGAGAGGTAAGGCTCCTTAAGGTCTTCACAGTGAACCAACAGCTTCTCCTGCTCTTACCTCTAATCAATGATTGAGTGTGTTAAACGAAGGTATTTAAAGCTCAGGAAGCTGTTGCTTAGAATTTAGCAGTCCATGAACTTCTTCCTGTGCAGGCCTTCAAGTTCAATATGTGGAAGAGTCATCACCACACATGCTAGTCCCGTCCTCAAACTCCTCCCATTGAGAGGAAAGGTCTAAAGGTGGACTCTGTGCATTCAGTTGAATTTGCTTAGAATCATCTTTGTGATGAAGCATATTCATCACAAAGTTCCCTGTATCAGAGAGAATTCTAAGGGTGTTCAGTTGAACTTGAGAAAAAGCTTTCTTCACACCAACCTACTAACCAATCTACTAACTTGAGAATGTTGGTGTGGAGCCAGTATGGGCAGGAACACTGGGAGCAGGGCCTTGCATGCTCAGTTGCCTGTGGCCTCTACAAGCTCAGATACATAATACCTGAATAGGGCCATGCAGAATCACAGAAGTGATATAACCAATTGAGGTGTTGAACTATGATTCAGCAATCCTGTTTCCTTAGACTCATGACTTCTTGCCTGGCTCCTGTCCAGCAAAAGTATTGTCCATAAGGAGATGCTCAACATTTTACAAGGCTATGACATTATAGCGCAACTATCCTTGGAAAGCCGAACATGTCATGATGAATTTTGTGTCAAACTCTTCTACCTTCTCCACAATTAATACTATGGTTGACTGCCTTGGGGAATTTTAGTTTCATGTTTGTTTGTTTTTCATTGTACTCAGTAACACTGGTATATAAAATGTAATCAGCTATTTCATAACCAGTTAGCCCATATAAGTATTCATTCTTTAAAAAACAGGCCAAAGAACACTAGGCTGAAAACATAGGCCTGTTCCTGCATCCCCAACATGTAGAACTGCTGCAAGTATAGAACTGGCTTTTTTATACTTCATTTCTTGGACTCCAATTCCATTTTTTTAAAAAAAACTCCAGAAGTACAATAGATAATAAGTTGAAAGTTCTTAAAGACTGACACCACAAATTGTCCCACATATTATTAAAACTTCCACAAATGAGTCCTGCAGCTCATATTCTTTACATGCAGTGAACTCAAGAGGTGTGCCAAATTAGATACTTCAATAAAGCTAAATTAAAAAGAAGAGATTTCTAAAAGAAGAAGAAGAAGAAGAAGAAGAAGAAGAAGAAGAAGTTGTTTCCATAATCAAAATAAGGAGCCCTTTGTGAACATATCAATTGTTTTACAGAAATTAATTTCTCTCTGGTTTGATAGAGATAAAGATAGATCCTTTAATGCTCAGTATGCATACTTACAATTTTAAAGAATACCTTTAAAACATTAAAAGATGGGTATTTGCTACTCCTTTGGAAACTACTTTCAAATTTCTTTCTTCTACTATTATACCTTCTCCTCTTCTTTCTTTACTACATTGTATCTCTGCCCCTACTAATTAAGCCAAGTCTTAGAAATCTACGCAACTTGACACACAGCCAAATAGTTATTGGTAGACATCAGCTCCTTTAAGAATAGGTATCTTATCTCAAAGCATAAGTGCTGCGCAGAACTGATGCTACTACCTTAGAATTTTTAAAGATTGTTGGTAAAACACCATGATACTAGACAGGACCGGTTTAAGGAATTTTGGGGCCCCCTGCAATGCTTTACTTTGGGGCCCCCATATGTTTATCTCAGATCAATGTAACCTAACCTATTCACCGTACAGGATGTTCAGATTATAGTAGGACCCCCGTATCCCTGGATTCATTATCCATGGGACACAAAACAGCACACCTACCATAGAGTCTTCCTAGAAAATGTGTCTTCCCTAGCCCTTTTCTAGGCCTTCCAAGGCAACTCTATGGTATTTTAAACCAGAAATCCCATTATTTTCATATTAAGGAGGCCAACACGGGGCCCTCTCTTGACCTCGGGGCCCCCTCTTGACCTCGGGGCCCCCTGCCAATGCTGATTTGGCAGACAGGTTAAACCGGCCCTGATACTAGAAAGCTACTAGTACTCTCTACTGCCTCATAACTGGTCTACCAAAGAAATGTGGAATATTAGCCCAAGCATAGTTTTCAGTGGAACTAGCTAGCTATATGTTGGACAGATTTCTTTCTCTAAACCATACAGGTAATCAATAAGCCATCATCAATTCATAGCCATCTGGTAGCCACTGATCACCCTTTGCAGCCAAGACCTCCCATATGTAACTTTTCCACCAGCCACAAACTAAATTGGTTACTCAGTATGTTGAATAAAACTGCCAGTAATATTTCTCCTTCATTATCCTTTGGGCAAGTCAGATGCTCTCTAAGGCTCACCATGCTAATCCTAATAAACCAAAGAGGGCCCATTCCCTTACATCCCTTTACATTGCTCAGTGAGTCCATTCCTTTCTTGGAAGATTTCTTCTGTGAAAGGAAAAGACAAGAGAGAATGGGACATAATGTTACAACTAATTCTAGTTGTACAACTAATACCAGAGGTGCTGGTATTCGGTTCTGAATGTGATTCAGGGCAATATATATTATATTCAATTCTGTAGTATACTTGCAATGATAAAGAAAACTGATGCTGCTGAAATTTGGAATTAGTGAGCACATATGTTGATTATAATACCATACTGTAGTGGTTTGAGTATTGCACTAGGACTTCAAAAGACCAGGGTTGAATCTACCTTCAGCCATAGGAACCCACTGGATAACCTTGAGCAAGTTACACTGCCTCAGTCTCGGAGGAAGGCAATGGCTACCCCCCTCTGAACAAATCTTGACAAGAAAATTCTATGATGGGGTCACCATAAGTCTGAATCGACTTGAAGGCACATAACAACAACAAAATTCTCAAAAGCATAACAAGTCCTGACAACATACCTTATCTAGTCTACATAGTCTAACATTAATTTACATTTTCTCTGAATAACTTTGCGGCATGTTAAAGACTAACATGTTTTACTTGGCATAAGCTTTCATGAACTCCAGCCCACTTCATCAGATGCAACCTGAGGATGAACAAATGTATTGTGGCACAAGGTTTCATGGACACTCACCCACATACCTTTGTGATTTTTGAAGGTACTACAGTACTCTTGGTTGATTTTGCTGAAACTACTACCCTCTTCACAATTCTCCTTGACTAAGTATTCAAGATGCACCATAATAGCACATGATGGCATGGCAGTGCTTCCCAGAAACATTGTGTTCTAACTTTGGGTGGGTGGGGGAGGGGTAGAGTTCCTTATAGTAAAAGAAATCTCCTTTGAAGGACAAAAGTTGCAGAATAGGGTCCATGATTCGAGTGCTTTGGCAATGCGTGGAAAATGAATGCTAATAGTTTTCCATCCATGTGCTCATCCAAGAAGCAGCATCTCAAATGCCTTTGGAATTTTCATTATTAAAGCCAAATGTAAAGCGACATAACCAGATTTTTAAAACATCTGCATATGACCGTTGGATTATTCTGATGAATTAAACTGTTTTCATTTTTTAAAAAAATAATAATAATCCTAATTTAACATTAATTAGGACTATAAATTGTCTCTTGTTTGATTATTTGGATATAACTATTCTACTATTTTACAGACAGATAGGGTAAATAAACAAGTCTGACAAAATGAGCTGCTTAACCAAGGGAAGAAAGTTAAATATGCAGGTCTAAAAGTGGGGGTGGGAGGGACTAGACGTACCCTTATTTATTTAGAATCATGACTTCCAATTTCTTCCCAGTACAAGCTGTATTAATTGTTCAGGACCTCAAGCACATGCTTCAATGAAAATAAATTACTTTATTTCTATTACGCCACCAATGGCTGTGTAACTTAATTTCATTAGCTCAAACCTGTTGAGAGGATTCAGATTTCCATAGCAGGACGCACTTGAAATGAAAAGACGCTTTCGGTTCTCCAATTAACAGAATCGTTCCCCTTTCAACTGAAATGAATGTTATTGAAACCAATTAGCATAGACTGGAAAATCTCTCATTAACGAGGGGAGTGTGGGTGAGTAAACAGCGATGAAAAGATGAAATTAGAGAAGAGGCTCTTCTTGTTGGCCTGAATAATTACATGCTTAGTTGCCTAATTGTCTGGTGAAAAGCAGCGCGGTGATAGTAACAGATTGCCGTGTTCATTAGGCTGCAAAAGGCCACCTGCTGCTGAGGCTCATTTTCCTACAGTCTATATACACGTGTTTATCCCGAGGGATTGATATTTGGACACAACACTAGCTGTGAAAAGCAAATGAGCTTGCCAATATGCTGCAATATTGTGTCCCTTTATGCCAAGATACAGAAGCTTAATATGTCAAATATAATGAATAAAACCAACAGCGATAGGGAAGTTTATAAGGAAGCTGACCTTCTAACATGTCCCAGTCTCGAACTCTTAAAATGTCCAGATACTCTGCTTTTCAATGCAGATGTTCCTTTCTGGCCTGAAACTGCTCCAAATTATATCGTACAAAAGATAAATTACAACCATGATGGCCCGTGCAATTTTTAAAGACAATGGCATAATGAAAGCCCACAATGTTAACTGCTAAAAATTGGAAACAAATGTTAAATACCAAATGCTAAGAAGTGTTCATGAAAAACAGCATTGTTCCTATTTTGCTCAGCAGTAGTAATAAACATCAAAGAGCCGAGGCCTCTTTAGGCATGGCCTTCCTCCTCTATCCGATCACTTCATGTCTCATAACTGCTATTTTTATGAGTCTTTTAACTTTAGTTTTTATTGTTTGGTGTCATGTGTACAAAATATCATTATCAGTGCAAACTATGGGGTCTAGTCTTTTCTTTGTGCTGAACTGCTGGTAGTGTCAAAGAACCCATTAAAGATACCTCTTTAGGTATTTGCACTTTAATACTGTAGGCAAAAAAGAAAGAAAGAAAGAGGAAGGGAGGGAAAAGGAGGATGGGGGGAGGGAAGAGGTGGAGGAAGAGATTCCAGCAGAAAGACTGACATAAACCAGCATGCAAAGCAGAGTGGGGATTCAAACTGCAGCCTCTAATCTTGTATGCACAATTTTGCATTCATTATTTCCACATGCTTAAAGGGAACGGCACCTGTGAAATTAAAGGCTGGTTTGAGGCCTCTTTGTAAATCTGGCCATCTGAATATGATCTATAGCAAATCACCGGCTTTTGTGGGTGGGGAGGATGTGGCTCATATAAAGCAAAAGCATGAATGCAAAACTCGGTGAAAGCATTTTTTTTTTAAAGCATGTTGGCTATTGTACCAAGCTAATACATTTTCCATGTTAAATTATTGGGTTTGTGCATCATAAATTCAATCACTGTCCAAAAAGGGGTATGGGGGGGGGGTGGAGAAAGAAAGAAAGAAAGAAAGAAAGAAAGAAAGAAAGAAGGAACTATCTGAGTTCTGCATCCTAAACCAGAATCAACTGTGATTTGTATTGGATTGTGTGGGCAGCACCAAGAAGCCAATTATCCTTTTGTACAAAGATTTCCCAATCATGTTTATTCTTTGTGTTTGAAAGGGCAAGTGACAGGGTACACCATGGGATAAATTAATTTCAACCAGTCCATTAGGAACATAAAATTATTCTTTTTATTTTGCACTTCTAAGCATTATTACCATTAGTCTAAGCCTACTAGGATGGATTAATTAAGTCATGCTTAAACTAATGAAAATCAATGGGAGTTAAGTTAGTCATGTCTAACTTGTCTCGCTGTTTTTAACTGACTACATTTGGATCCAATATTGTATCTTCAGTAAAATCCTCATGTCAAAGCACCATATCTATGCAAGTTTCCCAAGAAATGGGGGGAAAGAAAGTATGTTCAATCATGTTTCATACATTTAAAGGGAGAAAATCTACATTTTTTCTATAAAAATCATAGAATAAAGCAGTTAGGAGAAATGTATGCTATTGCTGAAGATTTGGATAAATAGAGAATTGTTTTACTTAATTTTATTCTTAAAAGATGAGAACCAAAGTAAAGTGGTTCCTGAACATTTCTATTGATATAATATGCATAATTTACTCTTTATATGTCAGCCAATGTAAGCAACACTAAGAATCAGGAGGTCTTTTCTTAAATGAAACAAATGTCAGCTGAGAACAAAATCAGGTAGAGATGAGTCTGACACAATTAAATCTTATACTAATCTAATTTTACCAACCTTTTCCTACACATAGAGTTTTCCCATGGAAATTATTCATATTGATGTCTTAGAAAAGAAAGTTATCTATTACCAGCTCTCAAAATTATTATGTAAAATGTTGAATCCAGAGTAAGAATTTATCCATTGGGGGTCCCAAAAAAGCAGGACATTGGAGCAAGTTAGTCAGTGAAACAAGTTAATCCTAGAAGATGCATTGGATTTTCTTTAAGCACAACTAAATTCAAATCCAAACCAATAAATCTTAATGTATGGATTTTGCTCTGTTAAACTACAGAGTAATTGCATTATTTGCACAATGAATTTAATGATCTTTATTTGATTGTTTCATTTGTTTTAATACAAGCAATGTACTTCAAAGCAAGTAATTTAAGAAATCAAATTTCATCTGTTGAAACCTAGTGGCTGAATAATATAAATTACTAGAATCCATTTTCCAAAGGATCCTAGGGTGTGTTTGTTTGTTTTCTTATTTCAATTTAGTATAGCTGTTATCCAAAGAACTGACATCCAGTTTGATGTGAGGGTCAGAATAGGCTCAGATATAGCCAAACCCAAATTGTCACACAACCCCAAAACTCACTGTGTTGACTTAGGACCAGTCACTTTTTTTAAACAAACTATACTTTATCCTTTTTTATCTGATCTGTTGATTATAATAAAGAGAATGAATGAAACTATCCTTTCCTGGTCATGCTAGACCTAAATCCAATTTTAGTTTCAGCTTGAATAACTCTCTGGCTTTTCTTCGCAAACGAAGATTCAGGAAGGACTCATCCCGCGCTTTCTGCAAGCGCGCTGATGACTAAAAAGGCCAATCCGAGATAAGCAGGTCCCTTATGTTTGTATTGTCTTACCAAGTTTCTATTGATTCAATGGGTTTGCTCTAGAAGATATTAATGACTGGATTTAGACCCTAGATTTTACTTTTGGGGCGTGGGTCCCTAAAGGTAAGGAGGATTCAGAACCAGGGCTTGGATCAACACATTTTGCTGCCTAAGATGAAAAAGAAGATGTCATTCTACTTCTATTCCTGATACAAAAAATGAACTGTACTGATAGATTAATCTTTCCTTAGTACTCATGATAGGGCAGCATCCCTCACTATCATTGAAGCCAAGAGTCCAACTTGGGAGATATGGAGCAATGGCACAGCTTTCCACGTTATCACTTTTCTGCCACTATCCAGCAACTGTTGCCTGGAGAATCATAGAATCATAGAATTGTAGAGTTGGAAGAGACCACGAGGGCCATCCAGTCCAACCCCCCTGCCACGCAGGAAATCTTGATCAAAGCATCCCTGACAGATGGCCATCCAGCCTCTGGTTAAAGACCTCCAAGGAAGGAGACCCCACCACGCTCCGAGGGAGTGCGTTCCACTGCCGAACACCTCTTACTGTCAAAAAGTTCCTCCTAATGTTGAGGTGGAATCTCTTTTCCTGGAGCTTGCATCCATTGCTCCGTATTCCAGTCTCTGGAGCAGCAGAAAACAAGCCTGCTCCATCCTCAGCGTGACACCCCTTCAAATACTTCTTTTGCCTAAGGGTGAGGGTCACCTGCCCTGTTCAAAACTGTGAAGCTTCAGCTACACCCTGAAGTGTAACATTCCATATTCTGTACTTCAACCCGCTTTTTGGACACCAATGGATTTTAGCATTGCTATTTCATATGGAATACCCTTGTTCTATATATCCTTGTGAACCATCCAAGGTTCATTTCAATCACAGACTGCCCAGTAAATGGTTAAGTGAAGTGTGACATTGCAACAGGCCTAAGGAGCATGTGGATCTGCCACCCAATATAGAAAGCAGCATAAAAAACAGAGGTGGGCAATTTCAGTGAGCCCTGTGGCAAATTTTCTGTTACTGGGACCCCCTGAAAGCTGGAATTGGCCTGAAGTGGCTTGAATTACAGATTGTATTGTTTTATATTAACAACGCAGAGTGGGTGCAATCTAGTTAAAAAGTGAATTGCTCTCTTGGGGGCTTCCAGGAGAGGCAATTTTCTCCATATTTTAAGACTGAAAAAGTGCAGCCTGGAAAGCCTGTGGGGTCAAGGGATACTAAAACAACTTTGGGGCCATGTATTGCCCCAGGGCAGACTTTGACCACCCTAATATAGAAGGCTGGATAAAGTGTCCATCTAATTTTGGGGTTTTGTTCCTATATTGGGTGAAAGGATATTAATTGATGCCTGTTTTTCAAACTATGTCAACAGCTCTTCAAAGTCTGAGGCAGAGGCCACTTCCATCTTCTATCAGCTGAACCTCCTCTGTAGTGGCTCCCCAGTTGGGGAACAACTTTCCGCAAGAGACAGCTGTGGCACTAACTCTGCTATTTTTTTCAGTACCAGGTTCTTTATTTGCCAGAGGCTTTTTAATCTGAAGTATATCCGTTGTTCTGTTCTGCTAGTCCTACTTGTTCCTCAACTGTTCTACTTTGAGGGTTCAGTCTTAATGTTTTCATTGGAAATCTGTGTGGTCATGTGATAGGTCCTTTACCATCCTGATATCCATAAGATGGAGGAGTGAGTTTTGTAAAATATGTATATAAAATAATGAATAACTGGAAATATATCCTGGCACCACCTGCATGCAAAAGCTTTGGTCTGCCACTCAGCTAACACCCCTCCTCAAATGCATCTGGTCATGTGTGTGGATCTTGCACCATCTCTGCAGTCCTTTTCTCACTCCCTCAAAAGTGGGGAAACTTTTGAAGGGAAAGAGAGATTTGGGACATTATCAGACTAACATCTTAAAATGCTTTGATAACGCAAATAAGGAAGGCAGAAACATTGTGGCATCATAACTGAAATTATCAGACAACTACCACTTGTGTTGTAAGAATGGAATTAAAGGTCCCCCAACAGTAACACTTGATCTTTGCATTGCCTTTCATTCTCTCTCTCTCTGGCTTTTCTTCGCAAACGAAGATTCAGGAAGGACTCATCCCGCGCTTTCTGCAAGCACGCTGATGACTAAAAAGGCCAATCCGAGATAAACAAGTCCGGTTGCAAAAAGCACAGCAGAAGGTCTCCTTGGGTGATGTTTTTGGGTAGTGATTCTTTCTGCGTTGTCGTTTCTCTTCAAGATTTGTTCGTCGTGAGTTCTCAAATAAGGCTGCAGCATTGTGGATAGTGCGTCTCCATGACTCCCGATGTGAGGCCAGGGCGGACCACTGTTGGTGATCAATTTGGCCGAGCCTGAGATGTTGTTTCAGGGAGTCTTTGTATCGCTTTTTTGGAGCGCCCCTCTGTATTAATGCCACACACTGGCCACAGGAGGAGGATGACATAGTCTGATAATTTCAGCCCATTATGTTATTATTGCATCAATATGATACTATTTTTTGCCTCGTCTGATATAGTCCTTGGTATATTGAACATAATTTCTTCCATGTGTTTACGTACCTAAGTTTAACACTAATACCTATGTATGATACATCTGTTGTTGTTGTGTGCCATTAAGTCAACTTCAGCTTATAATAACCCAATGAATAAGAGACCTTCAAGATTCCAACCATTCACTGGCCTGCTCAGGTCTTACGAACTGAGGTGCGTATGTACATATTTCTATTTCCCAGCATTCTTTGTGTGAGACCAGTTCCATCAACCTTTCAAGTTTAAATTCATTAGTTAAATATCACAGTATTTGTCATTTACAAAGTGCCTCAACAGCTAGGTTCTGTACAATGGTTATACTGAAAAGAACAAATCCTACCCAAAGGCTTACTATCTTCTTTGAAAAGCTTCTTATGAACAGAAGCATTAATACAGTAGCAATTGTTCACTTAAATGTGAAACTTTTAAACAGCAAAATGAAGTAAGATTGTTTCTACCAAAAAAAAAAAAAATCATACAGCTTTGCAGTCTTTAAGGGCTGATTCATAATGACATTGCCCTGATTACTTCAGTGGCATGACCTTAGATGAGTGATCTGGCAAGATGTTTTATTGCAAGACATTTCTGAGTTGTGAAATGATGTATTTCATTATGAGTAGTGTGTTGTGTTCCAAGATGAGGTGAAAAGAATAGGTCCTGTTGACAATGGCATTCTGCCAGAGATCAACATCTGCAGAATGGACAATGCAACTGAGAAATAAATATATTCTGCAATGCTTTTATTCTTATTATTTTTAGAAAATTTTAAAGGACTGGAAATTTAAGTGCTAGGCTCTTGGAAGAAACACAACCAGACGCAACATATTGTGGCTAGTAGCCAGAAATGGAAAATAACAAAATTTCTGAAAGTTTCTCAAAGTTATGGAAGAAGTAATCAGGAATAAACTGTAAAGTGCATTTTTCAGAAGGTGGAAGGTACATCTACCTATATCTCAGATGCCCCAAATGTAGCATCAACAAAGTTACATACTTTCTTGACCGCTGAAGAGGACAAAGGCAGTTAAATAAAGATAAAAGGGTGAATACAGGTAAAGTAATGATAACCTTCCAACAACTAAAACTACTGTTTCAGTCTAATGATTTCTCTCTGTACATTATACTCTGCATAATGGTAAAACGTTAATCAGCTGGGTATAGATAGCAAACATGAATTACATTATTTTTCTAATTTATGGAATTAATCTGAGAAAACGGGAGTTTGCAGATTGTACATGCATTACTGGGTGCTTTCTTTCTATAATGACGCTATTGTAAAGAGTCTATATTTATGTTTCTGGGATTTTTCAAAACAACTACAACTTGCCCAAATCTTTTGGCTAGTACAAGATAACAAATCCAAATTAAAACTGTACTTTCCCTCTCTCCTCAAGCTAAATGGGCCAAAGGGAAATATGCTGTCAGGCATCTTTCTGCTAAATGATGGTGGTGATGTTAATTTTAAAAAGAAACAAATCTTTGTGGAAATAGCATTCTTTATTTATATCATTGTGCATTAAGTTAGCAGTATTTACTGAATTTCAGTTCTCTGCTGCTCTTTATTGCGATTGGTTCTTTTCATCCCTGAGCAATGAGAAAGTCTAGCTGTAATATTTTCCCACTTTGGTTTCCTTTGGAAGGAGAAATCAGCAGAAAGTCAGGACAATTCTATAACATTTACTTGTATTTACATATTTACAGGATACACACAGGCAGAGATTGACAGCATAGTACTTCTACAAATAAGAGAATAGCAACCTCACACGTGAAAGAAGAACCCTTTGAATCTAAGATTTTGGTGTTAATTCCCTTCCAGAATTCAAAGTTCACTTGCTGCCTCTGCCTCAGTATGTCCCTGTCTGTTTCAAAAAGGATTCTGTTGTTCTTCCTCTAAAACAGAGATCTTAATCAGCTCCCTCCTCATTGATGGTGGGAGAAACAGGTAAGCTGTTGCCACCAAAATGGCTGTTAGAGATGTCTCCAGTGATTTCTTAGCCATTCTGAACTACCTACCTGTAATTTCCCTTCAGAGACAGTACATGTAGCTGGCAGTTTGGCCATTCCTCTAACTTTGTTATTCTATGATGGGAGGACTCCAGATCATGTTGAAATGAAAGTCATGCTTCTCCTAGCAAACATAGCCAATGATGAGGGATAATGGGAGTTGCAGTCCCAAAACATTTGAAGAGCCAAAAGTTCTCCATCTCTGTTATATGAAGTTGTTCTAAGCAGTTTGGGAATCGTGATTGCTTAGAACTTTTAGTTGGTTATAATTTTTGTCATTTCTCTATCAACAAAGGCTGGATGGCCATCTGTTGGGAGTGCTTTTAATGTGTATTCCTGCATGGCAGGGGGTTGGACTGGATGGCCCTCGGAGTCTCTTCCAGCTCTATGATTCTATGAAACTTCTAACTCCCTTGTTCCCCACTTCCCTTTATGTCCCCAGGAGTCACTGCCCCAGTGCTCTCACATCCTCAGCCCACCATTACATTTGTTGTGTGCCTTCAAGTCATTTCCAACTTATTATTACAAGAGTTCTAAGATCTACAGGGTCTTTCTTTTGGCTTTCTTTTGATCCCACCACAGACTCACTTTGTCAGAACAGAAGAGAGAGAGAGACTTCTTAGTAGCTGTTCCTACCCTCTGGAGCTCCCTTCTCTGGGAGACTAGGCTGGCCCCTTCTCTGCTTTCATTTCACAGGCAGGCAAAAAACTTTTTGTTTAAACATGCATTTTAATATGTAACTGCATCCAGGGAACCTTCTAAGTGGGGTTATTTATTCATTTATTTATTTCATATGTTTGAAATATGTTCTATTGTTTTAATTGTGATGGTTTTAATTGTTTTTGAAATTGTATTGGTATTTTTAATTGATTTTTGTCTGTGAGCCACCTTGGGTCCCACCCTGGAAGAAAGGCTGCATATAAATTTAATTAATTAATTAATTAATTAATTAAACTTATGGTGACCCTAACACAGGGTTTTCTTGGCAAGATTTGTCCAGAGGGTTTTTTCCTTTGCCCTCCTCTGAGGCTGAGAGAGTGGGACTTGCCCAAGGTCACTCAGTGGATTTCCATGGCTTAACCAGGGATTCAAACCCTTGTCTCTAGTAGTCTCAATACTCAAACGACTACACCATGCTGTCTCTAGCATTACATTAGAGATCATATTTGTTCTGTAGCAAGTGAAAAACTGAAATGAACATGGAACCACTTCAGGCGATTAAAGAAACAAATGCCAGAGTTTCTATAGAGATCAAAATATTCTGTATCAATTTGTGAATAGCTCCTTCAGAATTAATTTTGAAGTACAATAGCTTTCATTTTGGCCCAGAGCTGAAAATAGTTAGGATGGAGAATTGTGGTATAAGGGAGTAAGAGTAAAGAAAGTGAGATTTATTCTTAAAGCTTATAGTCTGCATTAATGCATTTGTGTTTGAACAAATTGAACATGTTAGAATTGCTTGTGAAATAGAGACACTTTTTCCTATTCATTTGAAATTTGACTCCTGATCCTTGTGTTACATACCATGACATTCCCCATCTTGGAAGATCAAATAATTGGCTATATTTAATAATTTGGCTAAGGTGGCCATCCATGTGGTTACAGGTATATCAGGGACTCCCTAATACCAGGGCGGGACTCATGCATGCACCAAAGGAAGTGCCAGTGGAAATTTCCAAAAACAGATACTCTCAAGTAAGACTCAACACCTGGAGGTGAGTCATCACTAATCCACTTTGTGATAGCAGAGGCCCTTAAAGCTTGTAAATAGGATCTTCCTCTCCTTTTTCCTCCAACAATGGACCTGGCCTATTTCCTATTCAATTCCAAAGTATCAATCATTAGCAACCATTAACTCATTTGGAGCTCCCTTTGTTTCAGCCAGGGAACCTCCAAGAACCATTGTATTTCATCCATAACTCCCTCAAGGACTCCAACATTTTGGGTAACACTTGAACATTTTGTGCCAATTGGATGGCAAACACAGATGTTACCAGGCACAAGAAAAGCAGATAGGTCTCCTATTGAAACTAATGTGAAATTTTAAAACTGGATGGGGATAACAAAAAGAAGTGAAATTATGAAAATGACTGTAATTTTAATACATGGAAAACTAAATAGAATCATAGAATCATAGAGTTGGAAGAGATCTCAAGGGCCATCCAGTCTAACCCCCTGCCATGCAGGAATACACAATCAAATCATTCCCAACAAATGGCCATCCAAACTTCCAAAGAAGGATCCTCCAGCACACCCTGATGCAGTGTACTCCACTTCCGAACAGCTCTTACTGTCATGAAGTTTTTCCTAATGTTTAGGTGGAATCTCTTTTCCAGTAGTTTGAACCCACTGATCAATGTCGCAGTCTCTGGAGCAGCAGAAAACAAGCTTGCTCTATCCTCAGTATGACATCCTTTCAAATATTTAAACATGGCTATCATGTCCCCTCTCAACCTTCTCTTCTCCAGGCTAAACATGCCCAGCTCCCTAAGCCGCTCCTCACGGGGCATGGCTTCCAGACCCCCTACCATCCTGGTCGCCCTCCTCTGAACACGTTCCAGCTTGTCAATATCCTTCCTGAATTGTGGTGCCCAGCATTCCAGGTGAGGTCAGACGAAAGCAGAATAAAGTGGCACTACTACTTCCCTTGATCTAGACACTATACTCCTAATTGATGCAGCCTAGGATCGTATTTGCTTTTCTGGCTGCCTCATCACACTGCTGACTCATGTTCAGCTTGTGGTCCACTAAGACTCCTAGATCCCTTTCTGATGTATTGCCATCAGTCTAGGTGTCACCCATCCTATATCTGTGCATTTCATTTTTATTGCCCAAGTGTACTATCCTACATTTCTCCCTGTTGAAATTCATTTTGTTAATATTGGCCCAACTTTCTAATCTGTTGAGGTCATTTGGGATTCTGATTCTGTCCTCTGGGGTATTAGCTACCCCTTCTAATTTGGTGTCATCTGCAAACTTGATAAGCACACTCTCTATTCTCTCATCCAAGTCATTGATAAAGATGCTGAATAGCACTGGGCCCAGGACAGAACCCTGTGGCACCCCACTGGTCACTTCTCTCCAGGAGATCTTAGTAACTAAAATGTATGGAAGAATCAAATGACAACAAATACACCACCACCCAATACTGCTTTTCCCACTTTAATCAAATATTTATATACTTGTAAAGATTTAGAGAAATGGGACAATTCAAACATACAGCTGGAAGTGTGGCACAGTCCTCCACGCAATTATACCATTTCAAAGTGGATGCAGAAGGTTATCTGTATGCACCACCCCCACATCGAAGTCTTTCTCCTTATGGTTTTAACACTAGGCCATACCCCAGATGTATGAGGTTTACACTTGTTGAGAGCTGAAGCTATCAATGTGTTTCAAAGAAATAACCCTCAAAGTACATTCTAAGGAAGTACAACCACCTGGAGAGTTCCACTGTGTGCATCTGACTAGGCTCTGAACATATGGTAGTAAGATTTCCCTCAAAGTGTCACTCGTAATAAGGGAGCAAACTGTATAAGACTGAATGAATACTCCAGCTGTCTGATCAGTTTTTAAGGCTCTGTGTAGCTGTGTTGGTCCTATAGCCATGGGACAGAGAAGTCTGTGTTAGGGCCTTTTTCAGTAGGGTAGTCCCAGTATAAATTCACACATCAAAGCCAAAATGATCTATGTTGTCTTTGCATTCTATAAATGCTATCAATCAGTTTATATCACTTCATGAAAAGTAATTTTGGTTCTGTCAAACATTTTTGTATTCCCCCATGTGAGAGAAGGAAGGGGAAATGAAAGCTATTCTACACATCTTTGGTTCTACAGTTTTTACATTAAAACATTTTAAATTTTAAGAATATGTTTTGGAACCCTGTAGCAATTTTGGATTATATTCCATGGAAAGCTGAGAAGGCATATTCAACACCACAAGAGCTCAGAAACTGGGATCCTCAATAAACTTCACGTTATATCTGTGGCTCCATTCTCTAGTTGTGCTCCTCAGGATTACACATATTGTTGAGAGTGGTGATTTAACAGGGAGATGAGCTGCCAACCAGAAGTAAAAGGCCTTCTGTCTTTTAATGGTTGCTAATCAAATGGGAACAAGCCATTATATTTATATTCCTCAATGGTAACTCATTTGTGACTGCATTTGAAAGCCTGTTTATAAGTCACTGCAATTTTTTTTCTCTTCTATTCTTTCCTTTTTTAAAATTTATTTTATTTAAATTTGATGAAATAAAAAAATACACCTTATACAAGGTAAAGCGAAACAGAACAACATATAGTCTAGTTTGTTACATGTAGAAATATCAATGTTTACTTTGCCTTACCATATAAAACTTCTGTCACTAAAGATAAAAATAAACATAATTAATTTTTTCTCTTCTATTCTTGTACAACACTGAGCAAGTTCTTCACATTAGTAGAGTTTGGGTACAATCTATATATATAATTCTCTTAGGTGTGCACAATGGTCTTAGGTATGTAGGTATGTTGCCTCTTTCAGTGTGCTTACTGGCCGGTCCTGTTACTCCCTCAGCCAATCACAACCCACATGCAAATCACCACCCACATGCAAATTCCCCCTCCACCTCACAATCCACTCCTGCCACTTATGGCCAATCTGCATACTGGGAGCAACCAAACAATGTGCTACTGTGTTAGCTATAGTTACTAAGGCAGCAGTTCAATATCTTAGGGATGCACAATTCCCACTTATGATTTACACAGTAATATCATTTCTATCCCCACTGCAATGGGACCCAGGCAGTCAAGCGGAGATGGTGGCAGGAAGCTGCTGTTGCCACTGCAACAGACCAAGGCAGTCGATCACAGTACTTCTGCTGTGACAGGACCCAGGCAGTCAACTGCCAGCAGTGGCGGAACACCACTGCTGCCACTGAAACAAGATCCAGGTAACTGGGTGCGAGGTCTACCAGGCATTTGGGGAGGTGGGGAACAGTATATGGTATGCTGGGTCCAGCTAGTATACCTGGATACCCTTCTATATATGTCTTGTTAAAATAACGATGCTTTTCTGCTGCTCCATTCATTTTGGTGGGCACTATGCAAGAGAATTTCCCAGCTGATAGAATCCAATGAGTGTAACTCTAATTCTTTGGAGTTAATTGCTCCCAATGGCAGCATAACTCTTCTTCTGGAGACCACCAGATCCCATACAGAACTGAATGACTGATTGATCATATTCCAAACTTGATCATATTCCAAAACTTTTAGAAGTTAATGTAGTATGTCTGCTTAATAAAATTTGAAGCATTGGTTTTATACTCAGCACTGACCCAACAAAGACCTGAAAGTTTTAGCAAGGTTGCTGCATCATATACCTTTGGAGCATGCCCAGGTGCATGAACATCATTGTATTTTGTAAGTATTTTCTATTTGGGCAGAGTTAAATTAACTGACTTGGAGTTTTTATAAATATTTTCCAGGCCCTTTCATTTTTTTTTTTCATGGATAGCTAATCTCATGAACTGGTTGCCTAAAGTGACCTTGAAAGGTGCCAGAGCATTTAACCATTTAGACATAAAGGAAGGCCTACAATCTGCCTCTCTATTTCTTCTCTGTTACTTGTCCCACTAGGTCAAAAACACTCAAAGACAGAACAGAACTACCTGTGTGCTCTGTCACCCACTCCAGGATACATAATATGTAGCACCAGGCAGTTGCTGTTGTATGCTCTTAAGTAATTTCCAATTTATAGAGACCCTAAGATTCATCTATCATGGGATTTTCTGGGCAAGATCTATTCAGAGGAGGTTTGCTACTGCTTTCCTTTAAGGCTGAAAGAGTGAGACTTGTCCAAGTTCACCCAGTGCATTTTCTTGGCCAAGTGAAGTTTCAAACCCTGGTCTCCCAGAGTCCTAAGACTTTATCACAGGCAAAAACCTCATCATAAGGATGCGGCGATAACACAGATGGGTAAAATTATCAGACGACAATGTCGTTCAGCCATTCTGGGGGCATAGTGCAGGCGTGAATAAGACATTGCGTTTTATTGATGGCTTTGCCCATCAATAAAAAAAGTGGCTCCTCGTCCACACCAGCGCTACAGGCCAGGGCCCTTTGTGTTATCATCAAGTCCTAAGTGATGTGTTTTGTAGTGGTATGTACTCATCTGATAAAGTCCCTAGTCTAACACTGAAACCACTGCACCATGCTGGCTCTCACCCAGGCAGTAGTGTAATACAAACATTAACCATATTCCATACATACATGAACTGAATTGTCCAAAATTCAGAAGAGAAATTTTGTGACAATGCAGAGACTGCTAGCACTAGATTTTACTACTCAGCTTTGGGAAACTACACCCTTCTGCTGCAGCTCCATACAGCAAAGCCTACATTTTTCAGAAGTTCCCTCTGTTAGGTTTTGAGTGTTTGAGAAGTATAGGAAACTTCAGAGGGGAAGAGTTGTACAACCAATGGAAACAGCCTTTATTTATTTAAAATACTCTGTTTGAAGTATGTTCCACTTCAAGTTCTCTAGCATATGTAAGTTCTCCAGAACTTGAAGACATCCACATCCTTTTGTTGAATTTTGGTTGGTCCTAATAAAAGGGATTGCCCAGCTGTAGATTTTGGAATTATTTTTATGAATCAGCACAGTCATCTTGAGTTTTTATTCATTTAAAACATTTTACCTTGCTCTTCCAAAGATCACAAGACTTTGCAGCCTGACACCAAAACCTGTGCACATCATCATACCTGAAATCCCTAGTGCTAATTTACCTTATTTCTTAAAAGCCTACTTCCAAAAAAAATGCCTTTACTTTTAAAAGCAGAGGCTGTGATCAGCATATAGCAAAGGATGCTAATTTGATTGCACCAATTTTCTTTAATGCAAAGAGTGAATTGTTTTTTAGGCTGTTGATGATTAATGCAGGCATTGATTTGTTGATCAATAAGGCCACAGTGTCTAATTATTGATAATCCCTCTCTAAATGAAAGATCGAGTGTAAGGAGTGCTGGTTACAGAGCTCAAGATATAAAGTGATTCAGTGTGAAGCCTGGTAATTGAAAGTCAAACTAATCCCATAAATTAAATTACAGCAATCCATAACATTTACCTGATAAATCCTTTTGAAAGCTTTATTTAACTTTCAGTGTTCCCTCTGAAAACATTGTATACTTTCAAAGGTGTCACATTTCATGAAGAAAAATCTTTTTGAAAAGATATATAGCCTAGGTCTCATGTAAGTAACCTCGGCACATTTGAGTAATGATATAGCAATCAATTGGAATATTTAGGTGTGGTGGAGTTCTTCCTTACTCTTTAACAATAAGATGCCACAAAGAGAAGGCTATACAGTTATCCCTTCATATTCACTTGGGTTTGGTTCTAGGACCTCCCATTGATAACCAAAATCTGTGAATACTCAAGTCCCATTATATGCAGTGGCATAGCAAAACAGTGTCCCTTATATAAGATAGCAAAATTAAGGTTTGCTTTTTGGATTATTATTTTTTAAAGATTTTCAAGCTGTGAATACTTAAATCCATGGATACCAAATCCATGGATACAGAGGGACAACTGTAATTAAAGAAACATAGGCTTTCTCTTCCTTGCTTTTTTATCAAGCTATATCATTAATCTCATTACAGGGTGAATCAATCATATCTCTTCCATTATTTTTTTATTATAATCTTAAGAATTCAGTGATACTCATTTCCTTGGACTCAACCATCAATGAAAACAAAATGGTAGCTGCCTAATTCCCTTAACAGCCTGGTCCTCAAACCAGGAAGGCCAAAAAAACTGAATCTGAGTAGCTATAATTCCAGTTTTGATAGTAAGCTTCAAATGTTATGCTGGATGCTCCAACAGACTGATTTCAGGCTACTTCCTATCTCCATCCTGCCCACTATGTCAGCAATATGTTCCCCTCAGCATATGGGAGAATCTCAGGAGGTCTATTCTGTGCAGATGTACCTCTGCTCAGCTGTCCAATTAATACAAATGTTACAATCTAAGTCTTCTTGTCCCATGTGGGAATTGGCCATTCAGATCAGAACATACCCCCCCCCTGCAATTTGGCCAGAAATTATCTAACCAGGCAAGCTACATAGCAAAGGTGAGATAAGAATCTTTTTCCTCACAATTTCTATTATTCATCATGGATTGTCTCCCACTCCCCATCAGGTTAAACCATAGGACCCAACCTTGCCAATACAAATATGTATTACAACTCTTGCTTACTTAGAATGAAGAACGGAGAGCTATAACATGTATCCAGCAGGCTTAATGGGCACATCGTTAATAAAGTAATCCATCTGATTAATTCACTGTGAGTTACACCTATGTAAACATTTTACTTTCATAGCTCATCAGAAGAATCTGGCTATATTATGAATCAGTGAGTAAAATCCAACTATCCTTACTTCTACAGACTCCTTCTCACAAATACACACACCCCAAAGACACAAAGGACCAGTTGGGTTCTGGTGGTTTTTAAGCACTGGACAGATGAAGTGGGGAAGGAGGAAAATGTAATGAATAACAAACTTATTAACTTTCCACCTAAGATACAGCGGTTTAAAAGACAGCCTTTCCAGAAAAGAAATAATGGAATTTTCTGTTGTTCAGTGCTATGTGAAAGTGTCCAATGTTTGTTTCACCCAATTCCTCTTGCCTCATTTCCCTGGTTTTACAGTAGTCCAACCCCTTTCTCCAACGCCCCACAATCTCTCCAGTTCCACTGCGCATACACATTATGGCAAAGCTTGGAGAAAAATTATTTTGGACTACAATTCCCAGAATCCTCTAAACAGCATGGCTACTAGGTAACTCCTATCTCTATGCTCTGTATGCTGTTCTCACCAATCGCACCAGATCCGAGACTCCCCTGCCTTTCAAATTCATTGCTCCCTCTTTATTTCTTTTCCAGCCCATCTGTCTCTTAACACATAGACACATTAAGGGTGTCCAGAGGAGGATGACCCAAATGGTGGGAGGTCTGGAAGCCACACCCTATAAGAAGCTGCTTAGGGAGCTGGGTATGTTCAGATAGCATAGATTTTTCAAGGGAAAAATTAAGACATTTCACCACAAATTTGATTAGAGACACCTTTCCAACTCTCTGCATGCTACAATTTATATGTAGCAACTAATCTGGCCTAAGCAGCAAACGACACCCCCCCCCATTTCAAAGGATAGTTTAAACACCAAATTAATGCATACTTACTCATAGTAAGGCCTATGGAACTCAGCTGGATTTACCTCTGAGCAGTCATGCACAGGATTTCACTGGAAAATATTCAGAACACTCTGGAATGAGATAGTAGCTAAATGGTTCCTTTGGAGCTCATTTTGAGGGACCATAGGATTCACAGTTTGGAAAAGTTACTTTCAAACTACTGTTCTCTGCATACCACCAGCCAGCATAGTAACTTTTCCAAGCTCTGCTTAACTGCTGCAATTTCCCAACATTGGGGAGCTTGCGTGAACATGGAGAGCCCTTAACACAACATATGAAATTGAAAAGGGGGCTTATTTTTCTTGTTAATAGAATTAATAGATTAAGAGTGCTTGAGGTGGTAATCCTAAATACACATGCAAAGAAGTGACCTCCATTGAAATTCAGGCTCCTAGGATAAATAAGTATAGGACTAGGCCATCAGAAGCATAAACACGCAGATACACTGAAGATAATTTCCTCTTCTCTTCTTTTATAAGTCAACCGAGATGCACAAAACATATCATGCAAGTGGCTTGCACGATGCATTTTGTGCATCTCAGTTGGCCAATAAAGGTATTGCTCTTTTGTAGATTGTTTTATCTTGCTGTATGGCCAACACGGCTACCCCTGAAAAAGTACACACACACACTTTTATAAGAGTAAGGTTTATATATTCCTCCTCCTCCTCTTCCTCCTCCTCATCCAGAAAGCTCTGAGTGACTTGCATAGGGCTCACAATCTTGTTTCCCCTCTGGGCACTGAAGAAGGAAAGAACTTTAACAACATTGCATATCCATAAATCACTGTCAGAAGATCTCTTCCAGCTCAAATCTCCCTGATATGTATAGTGCTTTTCAAACAGATATGTATGAAGTGGCCTCTAAATTGGTCCAGCAAGGTGTTATTTGCAA
Organism: Gambelia wislizenii; assembly: GCA_030847615.1. NCBI lineage: Eukaryota > Metazoa > Chordata > Lepidosauria > Squamata > Crotaphytidae > Gambelia > Gambelia wislizenii. Next base: position 35,748,090 of record JAUMIR010000003.1, on the reverse strand, counting down.
TTTTCTGTTGCAACAACACAAGTTTTTTTCTTTCACTAAAGATTTTGAAAAATACACAGAAAGTCTATACATTTTGGAATATTTTCCAAACAGCTATGTCCTTTAAATAAAAATGCCATGGTTGCCCATCCTGTATCCAGGCAAGGAAGGCACACTTTTCCTATTGCCATTTCTTCTACTTCTCAGCAATGATCTTCCCACACTGCAAGCCAATTATATTGTAAGTGTAGCCAAGAAAAGACCAGCTCCTTGCTATTACTACAAACCAGTGCCATCCTCTCAGCCCTGCCCACCACTGCAATTATTTTCCTGTGAAATGAATGAAGTGGATGTTTCAAAACAAGAAACAAACTGTGCAGTTGGGTCTGAAAATTACCAGCAGATTGTGGTTCCCGATAGCAATTACTAATATTGTGTGCAATTAAAACAAAACCATCCCATCAGGAGCAAGGAAATTTCATTCCAACACAGAACAACTTCCTTTTATGATGCAGTCAGATATGAGATGGCAGGAATAAGAAAGGAAAGAGAACTTCCACACTTTGATGAAATCCATCCCCCCCAATTAAAACCCTGTGCAATTGATCACCCTACTATTTAGATAGTTAATTCATTCCAACAGCATTCCGTTCTAATGCTCAATAATCTAATTACTCCTATTTTAAGTAAGTGCCTCTAATCACTTAGTCCAGGCACTAGAAGATGGTTTTGCAGTAGAATCTGAGAGATAGAAGGGGGCCTCAGAGGTTATCCAGTACAACCCCCTGGTCATGAAAGAAACTGATACAGGAATTCAGATGTTTAACTGAGGCCCAGTTGTGTATCCCACAACCACAAAACGTTAGGTAGGTGAGTATATGAGACATGGCTTTCTCTGGATCCACACCTCAACTGAAGATCTTCCTTCCAAGGGAAGTCAGTTAGGCTCCACCATTGTTGTGCTTCCAGAGAGCAGTCTAAATGGTATTACTCCCTCTGGCCTTTCATTGTTAATATTCTCTGTTAAAGTTGCTTTTTAACACTAGCTTTTAAAAATTGCTTTTATAAAAACACTTTATTGAACATTACTTTTGAGGTGCTGTGGAAATTAAAGGTGAATAATAAATACTATACATATATATATACGTACAATAGCAATGGTGATACACTGTTGGGAGAAAGGCAGAGATAGATAGATAGATAGATAGATAGATAGATAAGACAGATAGATAACATTGCTGTCTGGAGCAACAGAACACAACTTTAGCATACATGACTAACCTTCAGCTATTTGAAGATGATTATCATATAATCTTCTAATTGTCTCTGTTTCAGATTAAACATATCCAACTCTGGAGATCATTATTTTTCAAGTCTGTATAGAGCACGATTGGGATTTCTGTGACCCTTCCAGATTTTGTTGGAGTACAACCTCAGCAGCCCATGCCAGCATAGTCAATAGTGAGGAATTCTGGGAACTGCAGTACAAAAAGAACATGGTGCCCACCAATGACCTAGCCCTTTAATGAAATTCAGCAGTAATGAATATTCAGACAAAGCATTCTGCCCTATTTTCAAGTGATTCTGCCTTTTCCATTCATTTTGTGTTTGGGTGATAGTGCTATTAGTTTAGAACTGAAACAAAATTGCATTCAAAATTTTTCCCTAAAATACACTTTTCTAAACTGAGATGTCAAATATTTGGACATTCTCTAAACACTAGAACATTTGACAAATTGTTGTGTATCAGCTAATAATATTTGATTCTAGTGATTAATATTCTGGCATTATTTGACCATTGTTAGGCCATGATATTTAGATCCTGACAGCTTATAATCAGAGCCTGGAAAGGTTTAGATGACAGTAACAATGTTGGCTGATGGATTCTGGGAGTTGTAGTAACTTTTTAAAGTTTTACTTATAATTAATGGATGCTCAAAGTGTTTTTCAAGCTTACATGTTCTTGGAACAGTGTCTGCCAAGCACCTCCCTGTGCATCAAGCCTGGTGCAGTGATGTAGCCATAAACATTGAAGTGCAAGCATTCTTCAGGAGTCTCCACAATCATGTTTCCTTTAGTAAGAGGCCAAAAATCCAGGCAGTTGAGTTTATGCATATCAACATACCAACTCTAGCCATTTTAATCTCAACCAGGAGCAGGTCTTTCATAAAGCAAATGAGTTTTAACTGCCTACTTTTCAAAGAGATAGCTTCATTAGTCTGTTTCAGTATAAAATGGGAGTAAGGGATAAGGCGACAGATCTAGCATCTCCTTTGAGACTAACCAAATTATTTTAGCACGAGCTTTTGTTGACATCAACCTGTTTATTCAGAGGGACTGATGGGGTGATACTGAAACCATAGGCTTTTGAATTGCCCACTAAAGACCAAGCAACTTTGAAATTCTTTGCAGTCAAACAGAGACAGCTCACAAAATTGTATCACTGCTGGGAAAATCCATCGCCATCACACATCTCCTGTGAAGACTGCTGCTAAGCTCATATAGAACAGAGAAGCCTAAAACCTAGGTCTACTGGACACTGCTCTTCTGCACATAAAAAGAATGCTACTGAATTAGTCTAGACAAGTATCCTGCTTCTCACTGTAGTCAACCAGATGCCTCTAACTTACCAGCAGGGTTTGAGGGCAACAAGCCTTTCCAAATGTTGCTTCCACAAAGATATTGGAGGAAATTATTATTATTTTGTACTATACCTCCTGGTAGGGATGGGGGGTGTTTCTGGGAACTGTGGCTCAAAAAAGTAATGTGTTCCAGCTTTGCTCCCAGGGAACTGGCATGCAATGTCCCACTGCCTCTGAACATGGTGAGCCACCATCACTAATATCCATATAAATTCTTTTCCTCCATTAGATTGTCCATCCCATCACGTGTGGCCTAGACAATTCTGAAATTTTATGACAAATGATTCAGTTATACATCCATTATGTGTGTCTGTCTTCTTGAAATTTTACTGCCAGTCAATGACCTAAGTAAGTCCCCTCACCAACTTCTCCAGACACATTATAAGAATGCTGCTCCCCAAGCCTTCCACCCTCATGAGCTCTGTCCCCAATACTTTGCCCATAGGGCAGAAGGTCTGGAGAAGGAACCACCATTCATTTGGCTGAATTTGCATACAGTCTTCCAAGTGATCAGGAACCCTTGTTTTGAGGGGCTGCCAGTTGTGTGGAGGAACATCTGATGTGCACCAGCCAACTGCATATCTACTTACCCATCCAAGAGACCCATGCAATGTACAATAGCTTAAGGTTAGAGCCAATGAGGTGGCTCTAACATATGTGGCCCTCCTCCATTTCTACTTGTAACACAGGGAGGAGAGCTTCTGAAAGTGAATCCTTAGATGTATGGATGGGGGGTGGAGATCACACTGGCTATTTTTAAGAAACTATATCATCTCCCCCTGCCTCCAGGGGTGTAGTGATGAAAGAGAAGGGTCATCAGGGCTCTCCCCAAAAAATAAGAATTCTGGTCTTTCAAAATGAAATCTTCCTTCTATCCCACCATTTCTAGCATTGCAGTGAACATTTAGAATATGTCCCTTCATATTCACTGGGGTTTGGTTCCTGGACTCCCCGTGGATACCAAAATCCATGAATACTCAAGTCCCATAATATGCAATGGCATAGCAAAATGGTGTCCCTTATATAAAATGGCAAAATCAAGGTTTGCTTTTGGGATTATTATTTTTTTAAAGAATATTTTCAAGCTGTGAATACTTAAATCTGTGGATACCAAATCCGTGGATACAGAAGGACAACTGTACAGCTTAGGCATCCAAAGAAAAGGAAAATGGAAAAAAATCCTACAAAACAGAACTTGAGCAACAGAATAGAGTGACAAACAGGAACTTTTCCTCCATCTGTTTCCCCCCGTAATTCTCTTTGTTCTAAAATAAAATATCTCCATTTCAGGACTTGGAAATGTTACTCTCTTTTTCTTTTTCTTTTTTGACTTCTACTCCCAGAATGTTGGAAAATGTGAGAGATAGTAGTGGATCTCTCAAACAGAGTAGTCACAGCCTCTGGCAAGACAGAAGCTGAACAACAACCAGTCTCATGACCCCCATGCCATATATGCACACAGAGTCTAGTAGAAAAAGGAAACAAGTTTGGTCTCCTTTATAAGATATAAAAAGTAGTTTTACTGTACTTATAAAGAGCTTGTGTACTATCAAACACATGATCTAAAAAAGGAGGGAAGGGAAGAAGGAAAATGGCTGCAATTTAGAGTGAGGCAGGAAGAGAAAGGGTGGGGTTAAACAGACAGGAAGTCACCATAAATATATGCTGTGCTGAAACCTCTGAAGCATCACTCAGATGAGTAATTAATAAATGTAGGGGTGTGCAAAGATTGCTAACGTTAATGCAAAATACCTCAGTGAACATGAGCATGACCATGCAGGCAGGGGGATTCTGGAAATTTTAATCCCCCAAAACATTTTCAAGCTCTGGTTCCATTACATTGCTTTTACATCCAAATAGCAATATCATTACTCTTGCAAGCATTGTGTACATTTGAGAAAATGATAACAGATATTTATATACTAGATTGTTACAGTACAGGCTGCGCATCCCTTATCCAAAATGCTTGGGACCAGAAGTGTTCCATATTTTGTATTCAGATTTTGGAATACTTGCATATACATAATGAGATATCTTGGAGATGGGACCCAAGTCTAAACACAAAATTCATTTATGTATCATATACACCTTAGGGAGATAGCCCGAAAGACATTTTATGCACAATATTTTAAATAATTTTGTGCATGAAACAAAGTTTGTATACACTGAACCACTGCAAAGGCATCACTAGCTCATCCTACCATGTGGGCGATTTTTGATTTTGGAATATTTCAGATTTTGGCATTCTGGATAAGGGAGACTCAACCTGTATATCTATGTCAATCCAGAAGAATGGCAGAAGAAAATGTGGCAACAAGAATAGGGAAATGGCTCTCTTCTGTCCTTGCCTTCTCATTTATTATCTTTACTCTTTCAAAGGCAGATGGCAGATGGACCTTGGAAAGGGAAACATTTGTGTGTATTGCAATGTATGTACCCTGTCCCGATCCTGAGGGGAGAGGCAGGTAATAAATAACTCATTATTATTATTATTATTATTATTATTATTGCAGAGAACAAGAACCCTTTATTTAAGATGTTACAGTTTATTCTCAAACTCCCAAGTGGCTGTCACACTTCTTTAAATCCACTGCACAGTCCAGCACATTTCTTTGCCAGTATTTATTGAGGCTTTTTGTTTTTTATCTCACATGGAAAAGAATTATTAAATATTGTGCTTCTCCCCTCCCCTCCTGCAAAAAAAAAGATACACAATATAATATTTTAGAAGAACAGTGGGGTGGTTGCACTTGGTTTAAAAAAAAACTGGAAACAAAACATGTACTGCAAGGCATTTGGCAAAATAAATGTTAAATTCTATTGAAATGACAGTGGCGGACCTGGCTCTAAAGCGATGCTATAATAACAAGATAAATCATGTGCTGAGGGCTTTTTCACACGAAATGATTCTTTTTGGCATACATAAGTCCCATAATCTATTTTTTTAAGTCAATATTACACAGCTAAATGTTGCTTACATTTTAATTTATCTGTGATCGGCTCTCAAATGGCAATTTAATTCTGAGGTTTTAGGTAACCAAAAAAATAGTTTTTTTTAATGTGTGTGTGTGAGAGAGAGAGAGGGGTGGGGATTTTATTTCTAGTTTGCTCTTCCTCTGAGTATATGCATCAACAACAGCAGGGCATCATTTACTTTCAGTGTTATAGTGCTATTATTCCATTTTAATTGCTATGGCTGCCTCCTGTAGAATTCTGGGGTTTGTAGTTTAGTGAGGACTAAGAGTTCTCTGGCTGAGAATTCTAAATGCCCCTCCCTAAACTGCAAATCCCAAGATTCCACAGGAGGCAGCCATAGCAGCTAAAGTGGAATAATAGTGCTATAACATTGTAGTGTAGACTCTTCTTTGAGCACCTATAGTCCTTAACATTTATTTTGCACCAGGTTCCATGCAAAACAAAGCAAAACAGCAATCCCCTCCCCCTCAAAAAGGCCAAAGTTTGCCAAGTAGTCCCAAATTCATTCAAAAATATTTCAAAAACCAACCTCAGGCAAAATATCAAGTTTGATCAATAGCAGTACATCAATGTGCGTTCTAGTACTAGAAATCTAGTATTGTTTTTAAACTGCTTTTAAGTATCTTAAGAGTATTTTAACATGTTTTTCACTCTTCACCACTGTACTGAAGAGGATGTAAACAGATTGGCTCCTATTTCCATATGTAGATAAACTGTTCTAAAGTGAAAATCTTTTGGATGGAGGTCATAATTTCACTTATCCGGAAGAGATTCGACAGCTAAATATGCTGTCAGAATTTAAAATAGTGCTAAAGACCTATATCTTCCAGCAGTCCTACCCGGTTGATTTTAGTCTATGAATTTTAAATTTGTATGGATGATTTTAATGTAATGTTTGTTTTAATTCTATGTGTTTTTACCTGTGTGTTTTAATGCTTTTATGTTGTGTATTGTATTTTAATTCATATTGTATCCTGCCTCAAGCCTTGGAGAGAGGTAGGTAAGAAATCAATTATTATTGTTATTATTATTATTGCTACTACTACTACTAAGCAAACTATCCATTTTTGTCCTGTTCTTCTGTTACTCTATATTAAAAACAACAGTAATTTAAAACACAGAACCCTTATCGCTTTCCTCTTGGGTGCTGCAAGGGCTGAAATAGATGCCTACTGGAATACCTGCGATCTAACTATTGAAAAGTGGTTGATGAGAGTTGGGAACACATCATTGCTTGAAAAACTTTCCTATAACATCAGTGCAATGGACATAAGAACTTGCATTCTTTCTATGAAGACTGGCCAGTTTTCATTAACTATATTACCACCAGCTTTCATCCAACTCTACCACCATCAGAACATACAGACTTATGGAAAGACATTTTTGTCTGATTTCAAGTGCATCATGACAAGGCCCTGAAAGAATTTTGTGCTTATCCCAGACAATACCCTACACCACATGGGTATCTGTTTCATTGGAACAAGTACTGAGTGCTTATTACACCTACTTCTATCTCCTTTGTATACCCTTACCCTGAGACTATTTGAGTTTTTCTTGTTATTTGTTTGTTTTGGTTTGTGAAACTTGAATAAAGAATAAACATATAATGCAAAAAAGGAGTATTTTAATGTATTTTTTAAATGTTTTTATCCTTGTATTGTTTTAATTGGTTTTTATTCATTGGGCTGGGAGGCATTACAGAAATATTATAAATCAATCAATCTGAGGAAGATTTAGTTGAAGGATGAGGTCCAAAACTTGACTACAGTTTTGGTTTTGGTCCTATTCACTTGTCAAATTCACATAGATTTGAAGTGATCCATAAACCAGAATAAGCCCTGTAGCATTACCTCTGCCCCATTCTACAGCCTGTTTCTTGGCCCTGACTGGGCTACATGAGTAGGACAAAATTGAGAGATAGGTATAAATAGTTGAGACGCTACATTCATGAAAATGGCATAGCCCAGGAGATTGCAACCTTGTCTATACTGGCCAGAATACACCGGCTTCCCTCCAACATATTCTGGCCCTGGATGTTATAATAAAAATGTGTAATGGGCTTTATCCCATAATCCCAGCCATCTTTGCCCCGGGCATTGTGAGGACTATTCAGTGGCACAATGGGATAAAAGCCCTGCATCGTGAGGACTTCAGGGCTACAAAATTGGGCCACAATTGGGTAAATAGCCTGTCTAGACAAGGCCTATCTCTATTGAAGGACAGTTTTCCCTTGCCTCTCTTCCCTGTGTTGCCTCAATTTATTTAAGGAATATTTCCCTTCAAGAGGAAGGTCCAACTTTCAAAGTAACTTCTCTTGAGGTTCCTCTCGCACAGATGTGGGCAACTGTCAAAGGCTAGGGGGTGTGGGGCATTTTCACCAAATTTGGGGGAGGGGAGGGGGGCATTTTAGACCCCCCTGAGATGCCTTTTGTACAACAGGAAGTGACCTGGAAGTCACTTCCTGTTTTAAAAAAAGGCCTGTGCCAGGCCTCAAATGACTCAGGTGGAAGGGAAATGTGGCAAAAATGCTGTCCACAGCACTTAGAGGGTATTTGGGTGCATTTGGGGAAGGGTTAACATTAGAAAAGGCAGATGTACGAGGAAACATTATAATTTATTTTTATTATCTATATGAGCCATGGATTATAATTTGCCATCAGAAGCCAGGTGATATGCATAGAAAAGCTTAACATTTTAACTTCCATGTAGCACTGTCCTTGCATAATGACCAATGTATGTTAAAATATCAGGACCCCCTTGTCTTGATGTCATATACCTTCCCTTCAGCTCTCAAGAGAAAGCAATGGCAGCTGGTGACCTCTATATCAGTGAAGTGTCAAATCCACTCTGGGTTTTATTTCAAACTAAAAGAGCTATCCAAAATGCTGAGCCTATTTTGTGGATAAGGTTCAGCACCTTGGTTAGATCCTTTAAGATTCATTCTAAAACCTGGAGCTGATTCACCACCCCACTGACATGGAAGGCACCATCCACCACTGCCTCAAGCAATGCACAACATATTGAAGGCCCTGATGTTGTTATACCATGTCCCTGGAACCAGATCATGCTTTGAGGGACATATTACATCTGCTGTTGTGTAGCCAAAAGGCAAGTTTCAGAATCATTTCATTCATCCAGTAATGAAAGTGACAACAGTAGAGAGTCCCCTCAGAGGACGTCCTCAAAATTAGAAGGCAAACTAGGCACATTGCTGTTGTTTATGTGGGGAACACTGTATATCTGAATATGACAAATTTCCACAGAGCACTCTTTAAACTTCAAGATGTTAAAACATGCCTATTAAAGAAAATAGAATTGACATTCACATTCTAGATATGTATATAGAAACATTCACACATGCAATTCATCAGCTGAGCTAGGTTCATACACAAGCATGCATATCATTTGATTTCTTTGCACTTCACAGTTGAGAAAGGTGATGCTTGAGGCAATGTAAGGCACTGTAAAAAGTCTACCAGCAGTGTCATCTTATATTCACAGGGACTACATTCACACATGTAAGTCATTACTCATGTTGCAATCATCTGGGATCCATTCACACTACACAATTATAGCACTATTATTCCACTTTTTAAACATATTTTTATAGCATTTTTACTTTTATAGCACAACATAGAATACAATCAATAACATAAAATAAATAAGAACAGAAAAACACTTGACATAAGCAAACATAACACTATATGTTACATTGCCTTATACATTCCTTTTCATATGGTATACACTTTATCTCATCTTCCCCCCCCACCCCCACCCCATACTATCTTTGCCCTAACATATGGACATATGGACACAACTAACAAAAACATCAACGCATATTGACCTAACAAAACTTACAATCTACAAATACACAAAATACTTTCCTTATAATGAGGAACAGCTTGATTTATTATTTTATACCATAAACATTTTCTATTAGACCATAAAGGAGAAATAATGTCTACTTGTAATTCCCTCAAAACACACACTCTTTATAGACACCTTCATTTACCATAAACTCTTCCTACAAGTGAATACAATTTTGCTCTTAAATGGGAAATCCAGACATTTTAAGTACATCAAATTTGTTTTGTGAATAGTCTTGCAAATATTTCCAATCTTTCACAAATTTGCTATTAGGTTTGCCATCTAATATGTAAGATATTTTGCCCATTTCCATAATCTCAGTTATCTTTACCAGCCACTCCTCCTCTGTGGGGATGCTATCTTCTTTCCAATATTTAGCAATAAGCATTCTAGCTGCCATAACTAAGTACCAACCCATTTCTTTTACACCATTTGCTTCAAATTGTATAAGGCCTGGTAGAGAAAATGCTGGCTTTAGACTGAATTTCTTATGTAAGATTATTTGCATTCTGCATTTTACAATGAGCCAGAATTTAAGATAAACCTGTATATATGAACCTCACCTTAAAGACTAGAATATCATTTGAGGATTTGTGTGTATGAAAGGTGTGCTATTACAGATCTAGGACCATGTCAACTGATATCTATTCGAACATAATGGCTTTTCAGCTGAATCCATTCCCATGGTAAGGTTGAAACAAATGCCTCTCTTCATCATAGGGCAATTATTTAAGTTTTAATTATAGCAACTAGATTGGAAATTTCCAAGCACTATAGAAGTGCAGAGGAACTGTCTTTGAGAAATTGTTTAGACACAAGCCGGACATTGGCAACTATGGATAAGTCAATGTATCAGCTGAGATCCGCATGTAAAAATGGCTGCTAGGGCAAATGTATTAATATATGACACCCTTTTATAGTGTTTGCTGGAACAGAATTATCTCCACATGTTCATCCCTCAGACCTTTTAAAGTTTTGGAAAAATCAATTTTAACTTTTTAAATTGATGTTTTCAATAGTTTATACACAGAGGGAAATTTTGAATATGATGCTTAAAATATTCCTATAGTAGCTTGATATGGTAACCTTTATTTATAATGTTAGGCTGTTTTTAAATGTTGGTCAAGACTCTACATCACTAGTGTAGTTACCAACATGTACCTAAGTATTGTTCCCTGGCTTGACCCCTCAAACCTACCTTAACAGCCAGCAACCACTCTGAGCAATGGAGGTTTGTTCTGCTGGCGATTGGCATTTCTAGCTCCCTCCCGCCAGCAGTCTGAGTCGCAACAAGGAAATGCAATAAGGAATCCTTCTTCTGATTGGTGCAGCCTTGCTTGCTGGTGGAAGGGGGCTGGAAATGTCATCCTGTTGCACCCCTGTCACCAGTATAATCAATGTCCGTTACTCAGAGTGGCTCCTTGGAGTTTACGGTGAGACTCGGGGGGGGGGGGCTTTCACAATCATGGCAATAGTACCACAATCATAAATAGATAGTATAACTGAATATGGCACAATTATGGATGCATAACTCTAAATTACTAATCTGTAACGGCAATACAGGATGCAAGCCAACATTTTAATTTAAAAGAAAAGCAAAGGAATCCTTTCCTCTTTTTTTTTTCAGATGGCCATCCTTTCAGACAATTGAAACCCTGTTCATAAGGAATGTGCCTAACTGGGAGCCAACAGAATGGTTCTATAAACCACTTGTATGTCCGTTACTGCCCTATCACTGGTAACAATAAAACATTTGGACCCACCTTGCCTCCTTTTACCCCTGTTAGGATATCTGTGCTTTTAAAAGAGAGCTCAACAAGGCAAAGCTTTTCCTCTCCATGTCAGGGGAAAAAGTCAGCTGTTGACTTTGGCCTGGCATGGAGCTACTAAAACATTGAGACTCAGCCCATAAATAAAGTGGCACCTCTGATTTTGACAGTACCACTTTCTGGTGCACAGCTACAGAAAGAATTGTGTAAACAGAGCTAAGCCAAATAATTAGACTTCTTGTGAGCTGCCTAGAGAGGCTCACATGGGCAGCTGCTTCAAAGCAACTATTCCTAATTGTGTGTGAAGTTGTTGGCTCCAGGACAGCAGCCAATCTGATGGCTCTTGGGGGAATGGGAGCACAAACTGGTAGCCCTGGAGCAAAAGAAACTTGATCTGAAGGAAGGGAGCAAGTTCTGGATGTGTCAATGGATTGTCCCAGTTTTATGTACAAGATCCTAAATGCTAAATTAGATTGCTGTAAATATGGCTGTTGAGGATGGGAGAGATATGATACACCAACTAAAGAACAATTTTAATGTAAGGAGAGACTAAGGAAGAGTATGGTTTTCTACCTACTGTCCTCTTCCCAGAGAAATTAGGGTGGAGAATAGAAGTTTTTTAAAAAAAAAAAATTCCTTCTTGGAGTTATTTGCTGTTCATGTTGCAATTCATCCTTTCAAGAGTCTAGAAACATTATTAAAAACCAATAGTCTTTGCTTGCTAAAACAGTAGCCAGTCATATCATTGCAGGGGGAGTAAGAATGGTAAATTTCTATCAGACCAGAGTTTTGTGTTGCTTCCTGCAGGGGAGGGGTGTCTCTACCTTTCATTGAAGCATTTTTTTCTTTATAAGGCAAGTCCCAATAAAAAGCTCGATTTTAATTACAATACCTAAAAATATTACAAACAGGTGAACAACAGATTAAAAACATTAAGAGCATGTAAAAAATGTCAGGTTTTTGCAAGATTGGAGAAGATAGAAAGTTCTTGTGCTGAAAAAGTGTACAAACTTGGTACCAAGTTTGTGCCAGGTCAGTTAAATCTTAGTCAAATAGCCTATTTATTGAAATGGTACCAGGACTCCACCTCAATTAAAGGACTAATTCTACACATATCACAGAAATGTCTGTGTAATAAAACCGGGGAAGGAAATAAACAAGCAAAAACTTATTTCAAAAAGAAAAAAGTGTGGTTGTATCTTCTAGACTTTGCAACAAATCTCCATGGAAGATTTCCATCGCTAGTCCTCCTCCTATTCTGGTTTTCCAAAAATGCCAGATTTGTTTGTTTTTACATGAGCCTTGAAAAGCCAAAAATGGAAGCCAGATCTCTTGTCCTCTTTGCTGATTTTAAATATTCTTAGTAAATATGCTGTTTATAGTAATGGCACACTGAAATGCTTTTGTACCAGATGGAGGGCTCCTCCTGCTAGCAATCAAGAGGCACTTTCCTCCTTAAAGGATTTTTCCTGATAAGAAAAAAGGAGGAGGAGGAGGCAGGAGGAGGAGGAGGAGGAAAACAAGGGAGTGTTAACAAGTAGATATAGAAATATGAAGCCACTGTAAATTTCTGTGAATGAGGCAAGAACATGGCATAATAAGACCCTCATCTTGTCCTGCTCTAAATTAAGGCTTCATGAGCCCAATGGAGCTCTAAGGAAAGGCGCTTCTGTTTGTCCCACCATTCTCTCAGGCTCATTTGGTGGGAACAAGGGAGAAGGCCTTTTTGGTGGCTGCTCCCAGTCTTTGGAACTCCCTGTCCTTACTCTCTTTCTGCTGACAGGTCAAAACATTTCTGTGCCATTAGGCTTTTATAAACAAAACTAGCTGTATCCGGCATAACATAACACCATTTTAAAAACTCCCCCAGAAACGCCTGATAGACCTCATGACAACCCTGTATGGTAGACCAGTGGATTTTTTAAATTCTTCCTTCCCCTTCTCAGAATTCCACACTTTTCCCAGAATTGCTGAGAGTGACTTGCTCTGTTGTCCTGCTGCCGCTGCAGCTGCCACTGTTGCCAGTTGACTGCCTGGGTCCCATCGCAGCACATGGCAATTGACTGCCTGGGTTCTGTTACAGTGGCAGCAGTGGTGTCCCACCACCACTGCTGCCAGTTGACTGTCTGGGTCTTGTTGCAGCAGTGGCAGCAGCATCCTGCTGCCACCACCAATTGACTGCCTGGATCCCATTGTAGGTGGCCTGTCACCACCACTACCACCACCAGTTGACTGTCTGGCTCCCAATCTGGGACACAGATTGAGTGGCAAGAGTGGATTGAGGTGGAGAGGGAATTTGCATGTGGGTGGTGATTGGTTGGGTGTGTTTCCTGAGCAGCCAATCAGCCCACTGGGAAAAGCAACATACCCAAGAGTTTTATAGATAGATAGATAGATAGATAGATAGATAGGGTTAGGCTGTTAATGTTCTGTGGTTCTATTCTTATGGTCTTCTAATGCATTTTAATATTTTAATGGTTTTAACTTCATAGTTTGTGTATTTTTTTAATTTTTATATTTATGCTTTACTTAATACTTTTTAATTTTTTTAATCTGTATTGTATTGTTTTAAATATGTTGTTAGCCACCTTGAGTCCTGTTATTGGGAGAAATGCAGGATAAAAATGAATGATGATGATGGTGTGTTTTGGAAAGGAAGGCAGGCAGGCAAAAAAAAAAAACAAAAAAAAAACAACCCTGCTCCTTTAAAAGTATTTTGTTGTTTGTTCTGTGCCTTTAAGCTATTTCCAACTTATGGTGACCATAAGGTAAACCTGTCACAGGATTGTCGGAGTGCTGAGAGTATGTGAGTTGTCCAAAGTCACCCAGTGGATTTTCATGGCTGAATGGGGATTCGAACTCTGGTCTCCAGAGTCATATGCCAACACTCAAACCATTACACCATTAAAGGACCATGGTCCCTTCCACTCCTTGCCTGTAGCATCATGAAACAGAATATAACCTATGCAGCCAGATTTTGTAAAATAGCTTCCTAATTAACTAAATGGGAATTGGCACCACTGTTGGAGTCATGTGATTTTCTATGTGCATGAGACTGGAAGTGCCAGCCCTATAGAACACAGCCTTCTACTTTATTGGACACATGTTACTAATTTCAAAAGTTTACCTTTATTGTTGTTGATGTTATTGTTGTTATTCCCTGCCCTATAGCATAGGGTGTCAGGGCAATATACAATAAAATCAATTTAAACAATTTAGAAGAATTTGTAACAGTAAAAAAAAAATAGACTAAAAGCACATCAAACCACTTGACATGCTAAAACAAGATAGCTTAAAACAATTAGAAGCAGTTTGAGACCATTTAGAAGCATGCACACCTCCAAGGACATGTTTTTACTTGGCACTGGGATGACACCAGCATTGGTGCCCATCGAGCCCCAAGGGCAAGGTGTTCCACAACTGGGATGCCCCACAGAGAAGGAGGAAATTATGCATCTTTAAAATGAGGCTGAGGTCACCAAATCACCTTTCAACCAAATATTGAATGAGAATGCTTTGAAACACCTAAAGCCCTAGCAAAAATATACAAGCCATAACTACACAACTGGGTGAGAAATAAATAAATATAGTTCTTGTTCTTTTCATATAACCTTCTTATCAGCATGGGGGATTACAAGGTAACACTAACGTTACCCTGCAAGGGTGGCATTCAGACAGCATTATTAGCAAACTCTCCATTACAATCTAGACATGTCTTTATGTAGACTAATCATATTATAGGGCTGGGGGAGATTTACAATCAAATTTGCCACAGCAGACTCTATGTAATCTTCACTGAAGACTGACACCATTTTATCTTCACATGATTCCCTGTTTCTCACACAAGTAATTCTGTCCTTTCTACATTGTCAGTTCTGACAGGCTGATTTAATCTGCCGTATTCTGAATGCCTCTGACCACTGTGCCGAGTCATTAACCTTGACTCGAGTAATTGAATTCAAGGTTGATTGCCTGTGACCCTCCTCGCTGAGGTCCTCAAAATGTACATATTTATTACGAGCTGCATTGCTAAACGGATTGCACAGCAAAAGCTGTAGCAGGCCGCCTTGCTTGGTATGCAGAGGGCGGAGAGGGCACTAATTGCATGTTAGAGCTGAGGATTAGATTATGAAAAGAGTGAGAAAATGAAGATAGATCCCTCTGACACTGTCAGATTAAGGGCAGCAACATACAGGAATATGACATTGAAATTTACAGTGACATTAACAGGAGTGGGGGAGGAATTAGATGATGTAAAGGAAGTTTCAGTTGTTTTGCTTAAATTCCAAGAAATGTGCAGAAGTCCATGGATTTGGTGTGTTATGTCTACTACAAGGATCTCAATAATTTTTTTACTTTGATATCATATAAAAAATGGAAGTTGTTCCTCATCACTTTTGGAAATCAGCTGGGACTTCATTTAGTTAATGAAGGAATAATGCAATTATACTGAGCATTTGTCTTTTGTTTATCTCATGCACTTCATGTACATCCTGAAACACACAAATCCTCATAAAAACCTTGCAAGATAGACCTTTGATTTGAAGAAGGAGAAGGAGTCTTTTTCTGTGTTGGTTGATCCTCTGCTAGGATGAGAGACAAATGCTTTATAATAGTTGAGCTCACTTTGTGGAACAATCTTTACCAGAAGGTCTGCCAGTTTGTTTTGTTTTTGTTTTGTATTGCTCATGATGGCCTTTTTTTCGACCACCGAACTACTTACTGAGCTCTGCTGTTATCACAGTGAAGCTACATATTAGACCAGATAGAGCAGGGTTCCCTGGAACCCTAGGGTTCCCTGCAGGGTTGCTAGGGATTCCCTGAGATATTGTGATTTTTTAAAATAAACATTTTTTTCTAGCTTTAGAAATAATAATTTTTTAGGGAGGGGTTCCCTGAGACCTGAAAATTATTTCAAGAGTTCCTCCAGGGTAAAAAGGTTGAGAAAGGCTGGGATAGTGTCTTCCTGCAAAAAAAAAAAATCACCAAAAAGATACCTTTTCATGGAGGCAAAAGTGGATGGATACATTACCATGATGCCCAGTCCTACTGGACTCAGCTACAATGTTCAGTGAAAGAAAGGAATTCCAAGGCAAGGCAAGCACTTCAGCATGACAAAAGTGACTTGCTAAGTAAGCATTGTCTTCGCAACAAAGACACATGTTTAGCACATCCCATTCCATGTGCATGTAAACAAGTGTCACTTTGCAGACATCTCATTGAACATGTAAAGATCAGATTAACTGAGGCAGGCACCATCATGAGCAAAGACTATAGGCATGTTCCTTCCCCCACCCACCAATGCTTTACCTGTGTGTAAAAGAATACATGAAAAGAGATTTAGTCATCTAAATGTACTCACCTCAATGTTCTATTGAACCAGTGCTTCTCTGGCCAGACAGCTGAATGGCCAGATAGTTGGTCCAAGCCATTTGAATCAATGATATTTTACTATGTTTTGGGGAGGGGAGTTGTTTTGTTTTGTGTGTGTGTGTGTTTTGTTGTTGTTGGGGTTTTTTTGTTTGTTTATTTGTTTTTGTTTTGTTTTTTGCGAAACTAAGGAGGAAACAGTGCCTTAGATGATTGCAAAATCACAAATAAATCACAAATGGGTCTGAATTCCAAGCACCTATGACGAACCAGCTCGATTCAGTCTTGGACTTGCATTGCAGTAGAGCATCCTTAGGGTCCAAAAAATAAGGTTACATTCTGTAGGTCTCTCAACTTCCCCCCTAAAGCCCTGACTTGACAACACCACTGGCATCAGAAATCTTTAAATGATCTGCTTGCATTTCCATCGCCAGCCCTCTCCTAAACTTACATTCATTTTGTTTCCTGCCATAACCAGGCTCAAGCCTTCCAGACAAGGCATAATAAAACACTATTGAAAGAATACAAAAGGGGCATCATCTTTCTTCCCCCATGTTTCATATTTTACAGGACCATCAATATTCCTGGCCAACTCAGAAGTTCTACATACCAAACGATTAGTGGCAGTTGGTGGATTTCATGTGCAAGGAGATGTTAAGTAGTTCTGGGTTTTAAAGTGGATATCACAGGAGACCTCCAACCACTACCAGGTGCTGTAATCTATATTTCAGAGGAAGGAACTGGCAAAAATACCTCTGAGTATTCCTTGCCTAAGAAAAGCCTATGAAATTCATGGGGTCACCACAAATCAACAAGCAACTCGAAGGTACATACACACATACATCACTGGAGCTATCCAAGATGCTGAATCCATTCCCCCAAATTGGTTCAGCACCTTGAACAGTTCCTTTAAAACCCCAGAACTACTCACTATCCCATTCACATTGAAGCCAGCAGATGTCACTGGTAGTTATAAGTAGGGTTATAAGTAATTCAATGGATCCAGCTGCAGCAGTGATGGTCACTGGCTTATGTGGCTTTCAAAGGTTTTAGACAAATTCACCAACAGTGTCAATTAGCACTGAAGGGCTGTTGTCTCTGTGCCCTCCTTGTGGGCTTTTTGAAGGTAAATGGTCGGCCACTGTGTGAAACAGAATTCTGGGCTAGGTGGACTTTTAGTCAGATCCAGCAGGGCTCTCCTTATATTGTTTTATAATACTATGCAAGCCAGAGGCACTCATACCTTTGATATTTTTAAAACATTGTACTTACCAGGGAGAAATGTGTTTTGATAACGTCACTTACTTAATATGAGATATGTAAAAAGGTTATTTGCAACAAATGATCTTCACATATACCACTCTGGGGCATTTTCAGCTGCAGTCCTAACCGTACTTACTGGAAAGAAGCAGAGCTTGGAAAAGTTTCTCTTTTGAACTACAATTTCCAGAATTCCCCAGCCAGCATGTAACTTTTCCAAGCTCTGCTAGAAAGTAAGGCTGCAAACCTATACCCATTAACATCTCAAAATAGGTCCATTAAATCTCCAAGTTAAAGCATTGACAGGCTTGAGCTGTAAGTCCTATTGACCTCAGAAAGGTTCTGAATAAACATACTTAGGGTTGCACTATAAATCTTGAAGCTATGCCAGACATTTACATTATGAAGCTTCAGGAAAATTAAAAAAAAAAAACTTTTAAAAACTGAAACAGCACCACTGGATAGGAACCTAAATAAAATCACCATCACTTCCATTCAAACTGTAAGTGTTGGGAGCCTTCTGTATAAATATGGCAGAAGAAAAGCAGTACTTCACAAAGAATCCTTTAGTTACATGGATGCTGACAATGATCACTGCCTAGGCTTGGCTGCCACCATGGAATTGCATTACCCAGCTGGTCTCCAGCTACACAAATGGTCATTTGGGGATAAGGGTTAGTTTATATTTTAAAGTCCATATATATATATATATATATATATATATATATATATATATATAGCATAACCTGAAAGTTTGGAGTGGCATAGCACAGGATGAAGCAAGGATGACAGTTTCTTTTGTATAACTTTATTTTACATAACAACTTAATCAATAAAATATGTTGTATTCATACTGAATCCAGCAGATAGTTCCATCTAGAGTAAATGAACTGAATAAATTACTGATTGGTAAGACAGCACTTATGTTAATCACTAATATTCAATGGGTCTACACTGTTGGGACTACCAATTGGATGTAGCCATTCAGCTCTTCAGATTCATCTGAATCAACAAGACTTGAAATTGACACAAGTGGTTTGTCCCACTGATTTCAATGTGTCTACTCTAAGCTTTCCATAGGGGTAGAATTCAAAGACATAGCAGTGTTAGTCTGAAATACCAGTATGCAAAGGGATCTTGTAGCACCTTTGAGACTGAGAGAAAGTTGTAGCATAAGCTTTCATAGACCTGGTCTACTTCCTCAGATCCATGCATGTGAGGAAATAGAGCAAGTCTACGAAAGCTTATACTCCAACTTCTTTCTCTCAGTTGGTCTCAAAGGTGCTACATGATCCCCTTGCTTACTCTAAGCTTGACTGAGTCTGGATCTTACCTGGTGAAATGGGTCTATAGAAAATTACTCAAGCTTTAGAGTTAGTAACGCTTAGGAACAACTGTCCAAAAATATTATTTATTTTATTTATACCCTGCTCTTCAGCCACAAGGCTATCAGAGCAGCTTACAAATTGTTTTAAGTAATAGCAGTTTACACATCTGAAACATGGGTTACCTATCGCCACCACCTACGACTCCTCGAGCGCTTTCATCAGCGCTGTCTACGCACAATCCTAAATATACACTGGACTGACTATGTGACGAATGTTGCTGTCCTTGAACAAGCAGGGATCACCAGCATTGAGGCCATGATATTGAGAACACAGCTGCGCTGGGCAGGGCACATTTCTAGGATGGAGGACCATCGCCTCCCAAAAATACTACTCTACGGTGAACTCGCCACGGGTCAGCGTAAGAGGGGCGCTCCAAAAAAGCGATACAAAGACTCCCTGAAACAACATCTCAGGCTTGGCCAAATTGATCACCAACAGTGGTCCGCCCTGGCCTCACATCGGGAGGCATGGAGACGCAATATCCACAATGCTGCAGCCTTATTTGAGAACTCACGACGAACAAGTCTTGAAGAGAAACGACAACGCAGAAAGAATCACAACCCAAAAACATCACCCAAGGAGACCTTCTGCTGCGCTTTTTGCAACCGGACTTGTTTATCTCGGATTGGCCTTTTTAGTCATCAGCGCGCTTGCAGAAGGCGCGGGATGAGTCCTTCCTGAATCTTCGTTTGCGAAGAAAAGCCAGAGAGAGAGACACATCTACACTGCATTAAGCAGTTTCCAATGTGTGTTAGCTAATTGCCCCCACAAGCCAGGTACCCATTTTACCGACCTATGAAAGGATGGAAGGCTGAGTGAACCTTGGAGCCCTCTGGAATTGAACTTGCAATCTGGTGACTCGTAGTACTGGCATTTAACCACTGCACCACCAGGGCTCCATTAAAGTTAAATGCAGTACCACTAGGTAGGGTGGAATAAGAAGTCAATGACATATAGAATTTCCTCTCCCATCACCAGCGGCACAAGCCCTCTGGACCCTCTATAAATACATGCATGCACACACAGTGCTTTGATTGGATGATTTGGGAAGCTCTGGACCAGTGCCATGTTTATCTAGCAAAAACAGCAAAAGTGAGATTGCTGTGACAACAGTGTTTTCAACATCATGGTGCTCAGCAATGTTTACTTTCCCATGTCTCTTGACTGGTGGCGTCTCCTTCCTCCCAATAATACTTTCATGTTTCTGTAATAGGAAAGGGGGGCAGTAAAAAGGTGGAGGAAGGTTGTACATTGAGCAAGGAGGTGAATGGTGTAGGCAGAGCATATTTATTGTGGAGAAAGTCACCAAGCAGTGTGGATCATTGATAGCAGGACCTTGTCCTAACTCCTGTGGATGACAATTGTAGAAAGAAGTAGGGAAACGTTAAACTGTGCTGTGATAAACTGTGAGTAACATCCCAACAAAAAAACATCCCTCTGCTGCAATTAAAGAAGTCTAAGTCTAGTATTTGTAATTATGAGTACCAGAAGGGAGCTCACAATTCTACGTCACAAAAATCTTTTCCTGGTTACTCCAACTTTTCTACATGTCAGTAGTATAATTTAGGCTGAAGGCCTAACAACTGAGAATCCAAAATCCTTGCTAACCTACAGCAAATCATCCAAAAAGCAAGTAGACTCCAATCTCTTTTCTGTCCATTCCTATCTAGCTAGACTGGGACTGCAGCTTTCAATGAACTGCATGCCTATCACCATGCCGGATGGGATGATTTTGCCATAAATGAAAAAATCATATGCTTCCAGGTCCTTTATCTTTAGCAACAGTCAGTTTTGCAAGTTTCATTTTAAAGCCTTATTGGATTTTGTATAAATAATGTGTATACAGTAAATTATTTCCTCTTGAGAGATATTGATAGAAAAGCATGTCATCCATTTACATTGATGTGTCAGTGGTGCAGTTAGGTCTGGATCTCAGGGCCAAAGCTGAGGGCTCCATAGCCTGATGGAGGCAGTGACCATCCAGAAAGCATCAAGTGACTGGGACAGCAGCAGACAAGTCCAGCATCAGCAGCTGGGGTTGACATGAACCCAGTGGAACTGACACTGGTAATCATCACTGCAGTATCCTTTCCTATTTTAAAAGTATTTTATGGACAGGAAAACCAGTCAGGCCTCTGTATGTACATGGTTGCAGGTGCCAGTTTTTCTTTTAAAATATGTTATCCTTTTCTATGAAAAAAAGTGTTTATCTCAAAGTAAGTGTGCTTAACATCAGGACAGTAGGAAGGAGGAAAACTCATTTTATTTTCTGTAGTCATAATGGTTTTATGATATAACTAAATTTAAAGTGTGAAATTTAATGTGCTCAGATTATTTATTTGTGGGTTTTTTCAAATCTAGCTTTGCATACGGTGTTTTCTATATTGCTGGATTTTTTTTCCTCTGTCATATCATGAATGTAGAAGTTATTACAAAGTACAAAATTGGGATGAGGAGGAAGAAGAGAAATGTTTAATGCTTTATAATTGGAATAATACACATGACTAACCAAAAGGAGTTTCCAATAAGACCATTAAATCCAGAGGTTAAAATTATCTAGTTGTTCCACTGCTCCCTATCTCCATCTCTCTCTCTTTCTCTCTCTCTCTCTCTCTCTTCCCTAATCAGAAATGTGAAGAAAATTAGGTGTACCTAAACAGAGAGCAGTGTGGTATAGTGGTTTGAGTGCTGGACTACAACTGTAGAGACCAGGGTTTGAATCCCTGCTCAGCCACGGAAACCCACTGGGTGACCTTGGGCAAGTCACACTCTCTCAGCCTCAAAGGAAAACCCCCTCTGAACAAATCTTGCCAAGAAAGCCTCGTGATAGGTTCATCTTAGGATCCACATAAGTCAGAAACAACTTGAAGGCACACAACAACAAACAGTGGCCAGATGCAAAAGAGGACAGGTCTTGTTGTTGTTGCATGTCTTCAAGTCATTTCCAGCTTATGGGGACTCTAAGCACTATTAATAGTTATACAGAAGAGGAGAACTTACTTACTTACTTATTTCTTTATTTATTTGATTTATACCACAACTTTTTCCTTACATAGGTCCCAAGGTGACTTATGACCAATTAAAAACAAGGCACAGCTTTAAAAACTATTTCTACAGAAGTTTTTTTTAAAAAGAACAATTAAACAAACTATTTTATTATAAACACAAAGTGAAAACACTTTAGAACACACAAAAAGATAAAAACACTGCCCCATTTCTGCCATATGAATTATAAGCCAAAGATCTCCCTAAATAAGAAAGTATTTGCCAGTTGGGAGAAAGAATGGAGAACCTCCTACAGGAGGAAATTCCACAATGTGGGAGCAGCCACTGAGAAGGCTCTCTCCTCTTTCCTCAGCTATTGGGCCTGTAATGCTGGTAGGACCAAGAGAGAGCCTCCCTCTGAAGATCTTAAAGCCCAGGCAGACTCATATATTTAGCAGGCGTAACTACACCTGCAGAAATTCCCTCTTCAGTTATGGAACTATTAACTAGAGACTGAAAAGTTAAAAGTAGGCATGTTGGCTGAGGATTTGTGGGAACTGTACGGTAATTAAAAACAAAAAGGAATGTATCTAAGCTCTGTTACTGAGCGTGCAGGAGCCACCCAGTACCTAAATCTCAGTGAAATCAGCATGGATTAAACATACAGATTGCTGCTTAACAGCCTGAGAATGAAACATGCTAGTGTGCATTAAAACAATTTTATCAATATCCAAAGACTCTTCCATCTTCTACCAATCTACTTCACCAAAAAAAAGTAGTATGTCTTCTGTTAAGAAATTTGCAATGCAATGAAAGAAATATTCAAAACAATTGAATCAAATATAAAAACAGCTTCCCAAACAAATGATATGTTTGAACCACCAAAAGCTAGGCTGGAAAAGAATGTCAGCCTTTCAGGATATTGTGGTTTGTTATGCCAGGCAATGGAGCAGGAAAAGCCGCCCAAAACAGTCCTTTTAAAGTCACTTACAATAGTGCGGTTGACATTGCTATTCCGTACCTATAATGCATTACATTTCAAGTACAAAGGAACCTGTTTCCTCGGTGAATAAAGTACTGGACATGATCCTGTGAAATGGGAACTTGGATCTTTCCTAAAGGGGCAGCAGGCAGAAGTGGGTCCCTCTGGAAGTTATCTTGTTAACAGTGATCTAAGTCACAAGGTTGCTGGACAGCCAAGGAAGGTAAATAGTGAGGTAAATAGTGTAAATATTGCTAAGTGCTTTTGACATGAAAACCACTGCACAAATGAAGAACACATGATGCTTTGAACTGGCTGGATCTCCAGCACCAGCAGGAGTGAATGTTATATATTTTCTCCAGGGAATTTGATCTCTGTTTTCAGATCTTCAACTTTAGCTATTATATGCCTCTGCAGTACCAGCTGAGAGGAGGGAAGATGCCACTCTGCAGTATGCATCAACGTGTAGTGACCTGCACTCACTTTACTGGGGAGAGAAATGGGGGAGATGGTACCATCCACTAATCCCCATAGCTTGAGAAAGTTATTTTTTTAACACTGTGACTTCCAGAACCCCCCATCCAACCACTCTCCCATGCCAGAAGAGAAATTTTGAGAACTGAAACTTTCCCCAGATCTGGTAAACACCAATGCTTAATGACCATCTCTTGAGCGACTATCTTAAAACAGATAGTGTAGAATTCTGATTGATTGATTGATTGATTGACTGGTTACCAGCTGTCCAGCAGCGTTTTAGTTCAATAGCCAGTCAATATGCTTTGCTGCACCACTGGTATCAAGGCCATCTCAGAAATTCGACCTCTGTTGACCAGTTTCTGTTGTTATGACTATAGAATTTTGCTTTCATTTGCTAAAGCTCCCTAGTTGCCAAAGCTCCCTAGATTCTAGTTACAGTGTTTCTGTTTACAATGGAGAAGATTTAAAGGCTGGATTCTGGAACAACTGAGTAACCATACTGTCACAGCATCATCTAGATAAATGTATTTGCCAAGATTGAGCGTGCATCATTTCAAACTGGCAGTTTTATTGTTTATTGGCCATTAATAGTACACATAACAGGACACTGATTTCCTGCATGCCTCTTCTCCAGAGCTGAGGCTATCTAAGCTCACAGGGGGCCATGCGGCATGTTTGCTGCAAATGTCTGTTCTTTGGGGCTTCCTTTTTCCACCCTTTGCAGTGACCCAAGTGGCTACTATGGTGTCCTAATTAGGAAACGATAACCTAACAAGCCCTTCCAGGCATATAAATCATTCAGTTCTGTGGCACTTATTGTTAGAAAAGAGTCGAGTGACTTTAATCCCTTCAATCATTTTACCATTTTGACAGTTGCTCCATTAAATACTTGGTTCCTGCCAAATCAATCTCATGCCTTTTGTGATGAGAGAGAGGAGAAATTATACATTTTAGGCAGCATAATACTATTACACAAGTGCAAATGAGAAGAGAATTTCTCATCTGCTCACTTCAGAATCTCAGCCAGTGAAGTATTTGGCCAAGAATACTTCTTTGTTATCAGAATCTCTGTTTTTGTTTTTATTTATTTATTTCTATTTTATTTACTGAGGGCAGGA
This sequence comes from Gambelia wislizenii, assembly GCA_030847615.1. Classification (NCBI taxonomy): domain Eukaryota; kingdom Metazoa; phylum Chordata; class Lepidosauria; order Squamata; family Crotaphytidae; genus Gambelia; species Gambelia wislizenii. Next base: position 35,723,277 of record JAUMIR010000003.1, on the reverse strand, counting down.
AGAGAGAATGAGTGTGTGAGAAAGATGCTTCAAGATAAAAAGATAGATAAAAGAAGCTTTTTGTCTTCAGGTAAACCACTGCTCTCTCTTCCTTCTGAAGCTACACCACAGCAGCTGAGCTGTCATAACATAGATTCCAAAAACCTTGCATGGACATGTGTATTCCTGCATGGCAGGGGGTTGGACTGGATGGCCCGTGTGGTCTCTTCCAATTCTATGATTCTATGGCTTCAAACAACCAGACTGTCAATGCTGGACTCCTTCCTACAGCCTACATCTCTAATGTGTTGGCACAGCTCCACACAACCTTCCATAACTGTGGTTCCAGACTGTGTGAAGTATAGTCCCTCCAGAGAGCTCTGAAGGATGACTGTAGAAGCAGTGACTGGTAGCACTGGCAATGAATTATACAGCTTGATTTTTTAAAATTTTTGGACTGTGACTACCAGTATCCACCACCCAGCATATGCTAGTATTTACTGTCAAGTCAGCTTTGAATTATGGTGTCCCTGTGAATGAGAGGCCTCCAAGACCCCCCACCCCATAATCACTGCCTTGCTAAGATTTTGCAAACTTTGACCTATGGTTTCCTTGATTGAATCAATCCACTTGTAGTATGGTCTCCCTCTTTTCCTACTGCCTTTTACTTTACCAAGTATTATTGTATTTTCTAATGAGTAACATCCTGATATGGCCAAAGTCTGATAGCCTCAGTTTAGTCATCTTTGCTTCTAGTTAAAGTTCAAGCTTGGTTTGCTCCAAGAACCATTCATTTGTCTTTTTAGTTATCCATGGTATCTGTAGAACTCTTCTGCAGCACCACATTTCAAATGAGTTAATTTTCTTCCTGTGAGCTTTCTTCACTGTCTCGCTTTCACACCCACACATAGAAATTGGAAATACTGTGGCATGTATGATTCTGATTTCAGTATTTAATAATATATATTTACACACGATGGTCTTATCTAGTTCCTACATAGCTACCCATCCAAGTCTTAGGGCTCATCTACACAAGGCAGGATATGCCAGCTCCCCGGATCAGGCCTGTTGTCCTGACGGGCACACAGGCCCATTGCTGCAGCCACTGTCATTTCCCTCACTGTCTCTGCAACATGTGACCAAGGCTGGCTGGTCACATGCTGCAGGACACCCTCCTGCCTTCTGGAAGAGTGAGGCAGACCAGCAGCAGTGAGGGCCATCCTTCTGGGATGGGATCATACAGTCTCATGGGGCCCAATTCTTTCCTTCCCTGTGGGAATGGATTAAAAGAGCTATTTTTAAAATGTTATATCTGGCCCTACCCCCACCTTCCCCCCATCTCAGACCTGTATTTACCCTTGGAGAGCTGAGGACTGCCCGGGGGCAGAACAGGGCAAATGCCCTGTGTCATCAGGACTGCAGGGCTCTAAGACAGGGGCAAGATGAAGTATATTGCCCATCTAGACAAGCTCTTAGTCTTCTTCTGATTTCTTGACTACAGTCTCTGTTTTGATTACTTACTGATGCAAAGCACAGAAAATCTGTAACTATTTTTGTCTTTTTGATATTCAACTGTAACCATGCTTTTCCACTTTCTTCCTTAACTTTTATCAGTGGTCATTTCCTTGTAATTTTCTGCAAGTAATATGGTGTCATCTGCATAACTAAAAATGCTGATGTCCCTCTCTCCAGTTTCCACATCTGATTACTCTAATCCAGCTTTCCACATGGCATGTTCTGCATATAAATTAAACAGATAGATTAATAAAAAGCAGCCTTAAGTGACCCAACCCTTCTCTGTCCTGATTACTGAGGAGTGATGTCAGGATAGGGCCAGTAGCTAAATTAAGGGCTTAGTCCACAGGCTTCATGCAAAGGGACTCTGATAGAATGTCACTGTTGCCCCAGTTGTGCCCCAGTTCACTTGTAGGGTGCAGAAACTCACAGCTTATTTATTTATTATTTATTTTATCTATTGGATTTATGCCCCACCTTTCTCCCAACAAATAGAAATCCACATTTTTAAAAAACTATGTCTTCAAAACATAAAATAGATGCATTAAAACTACAAATATTAAAAGCAGTTAAAAACAAATCAATTAAATCAGAACAAAAGCAACAAAAACTAGCACCCTCTTGGATTAAAATCCCTTTTCACACCAATCCATGATACTGCCAAAGAACTGACTAAATAAAAAGGTTTTTGTCCACCAGCAGAAAGATAACAAAGAGAGAGCTAGAAGTGCCTCACTTGGAAGGGAGTAGCATAGCCTGTGAGCCACCACTGAGAAAGCCCTGTCACATCACAAGTTTTGTATTATTGGGAGTATAGGGCCGCTTCTTAGAGTCAAAGTCACTTGTATGTAGTAACACCTAATAGAAGTTAATTTAAAAAGATAATGGTGCAAAGCTCAATGAAAGTGGCTATTTTTAAATGCCTCATGCTCCTGGATAATACAATCCAGTCAACAGTACTACATTTGATGTACATGTGGGCAGAAATAGCAATCCTACTTCAAAGTGAAGCTCTTGAATGTGGAATACAGAGATGCCGTCCCCAGCTTGTTACCTACTAAACAGAATGGTTGGACTCCAAAGAGCTACCATACAGCACAATCCTACAGAAGTCTACTCAGGTCATTCCCAGGGTAACTCCCATGTTTTTGAAAGTCTGCTCAGTTCGACGACCATTTTACCATATAAACTACCCCAATCAGCTTGAAAAGCATACATATTCTTTAAATCTTGATCAAGAAGTTTAGTTCAATGACTATTAATATATTTTTGTTCCCCTTTTCCACTTCATATTCATTCTTTTTTAATTGCTGTCCGTCCTTCATTTTTTCTTTTAACCTTGCAAAAAAAAAAACAACACCTGGTTACATAATATTCATTGTCACTGTGTGTGTGTATGCAACTAGTAAATGATTTAAGAAGGTTTTTTTTAATATACACCAACATACATGCATACATACATACATAGCAAGGGTTTTCTGTGTAGAAAACTGAGGGAACCATGTCATGTGTGTCAAGCCCAGAGCTGTCTATCTCTTGACATGTATTAAGCAAAATTCCCTCTACAGAATATAGAGATTGGCTTAATACAAGCTTGTAGAACACAGAAAGCTGGTTCATACCATACAGACCATATTTCTCCCAAAAGCTGACTTCCAAATGTTTTTGAATAAAGCTCCTATGACTCTCAGCCATCAGGGAAAAACCATGTGTGAAGCTGCCCAAGTTTTAAGCTCTTCAGGGTAAGGCTTTCTCTCAGTCCCACCACCATCACAGGCAACAACCTTTGGTAAGGACATTGGAGAGGGCCTTCTCAGTGGCTGCCCCCAGGTTGTGGAATTCCCTCCTGCAGAAAACTTTGTTGACTCCCTCTCTCCTTTTCTTCCATCCACAGGCCTTTGGGTTATAATTCATGTGGCAGAAAGGACTTTTAATGGGGTTGTGCTTTTATCTTTTTTAACATGTTTTAATTGTGTTTTCTATTGTTTTAACTTTGTGTTATTAACCAGACTTTTACTTAATTGTCTTCTAAACTTCTGTACAAATAATTTGTTTCTCTTGACCGTGTTTTAAATTGTTTGTAATCTTTTGTATCTTGCACAATCAGGAAGGCAAGGTATACAATAAATAAATAAATAAATATGTTAAAGGCACCTACTTAGAGAAGGCCAATTCAGACCATGGCCTCTGTGATAAACCAAGGGTGGATTATTATAACATGCTCTAATAACAATGAATCACTTCTTGAAAAGATGTTTGTCTTCCACCCCCTCTCCTCATTAATGTCCAACTGAAAGGGCAGAATGGGTGTGTTCCTCAGGGCACTCTCACTTTTAGTGTAGCAACAGAGTATTCTGTGAACTGTGCACACCCTAACACATGCCCCCTGGAATCTTTTGCTTTGCTCCTGGGATCCTTGGCAAACAAACTGGCATGAAAAACATTCCCTGAAAGTGGAAAGTTTGAAAACCAGTTCCATAGATGTTCCTGATTGCCGAGATGTTCAGTATCTGTAGAAAGATCAAGTCTTTTCTTTTAAATCTGCCTTAAGGAGTAGCTCCACTTTCATAGACAATTGCACAGCACCCTGTAGCCAGAGGTCAGCTTACCATAGATTGGCTTCAACTGGGTATGGCTTTCTGATCTCCTCTTACAGTTCCAGACATGGGTGATTTTGAACTAAATGAAAGTTAAGCATAAAAACATTTTGCCCACAGGGATTTCAGTTTCACAATGTGCTTTTAATAACTATTTGTAAAACATCTAGGAAGATCTATGCCAACATGTTTGAGGAGGGAAAAAATTAAATTACTATTGTCTTAAGACGTTATTCCGGTGCCTAAACTTTATGAATCTGCCTGTGTGGCCCAATTATTCAGCTAATCTAGTCAGAAATGATTTGGAATGGACTGTAAATATGGAGAGGCTTTATTTAATTTGTCTAATATTTTATTTTAATAAAGGTGCTTGTTAGGGACTCTTTCTTTATCATCCAACAACTTGTTGTTTATGCAGTCTATCACATGTAATTTGAACTGGAATTCTCTTTGGAAACATCTGTAGTGTTTCGTCTTTCAAAACGGGCATACAGTAAACAGCAGAACTATCCATATTAAAAGGTGGTTCATATGTTATATTCAACTGCTTTCTTTGTTCAGAGAAGTAATTTATGCATATGCACATTCTAAATCCAGATGCTCCTAGTTCCCAGCTGGCAGCTTTCAAGATCTTCCAAGGAGAAACGTATAGAGCAGAAGTGGGAATGTGAAGCTCCCTGGCCATCTTTGAGCCCCCCACCCACCCACCCAAAACCCTCCATTTGAGGGATAGTTTACTTAGGGGCTGTCTAAATGGTGAAAATATTCCTCATTGAATGCGAGGAGAATTCTACCTGTCTTAATGGGGTCCCACAACATACTGCCTTATTCAGAAGGAGGGGGACCAAAAACGTCAAAAACTTTGAAGGAAAAGCTTTCGTGGCTTTTCCCAGAGTTCTTTTTAAAAACAGCGATAGGGAGGCATATTCCTGCTTCTTGAGACAAGTGATTGTCCAAGTAGCTGCTGACATTCCTTACCAGTCGCACAGGATGGGAAGGGATGCTAGCCTGGCTGGTCACTTGGAGAGGGAGGTGGGGGAGCATTTCTCTCCCCTCCTCCTCCTCCTCCTCCTCCTCCTCCTCCTCCAAGTGGCTGGCCAAGTGACTACTGATGTTCCTTTCCAGCCTTGGAAAATGAAAAGGGACGCTAGCCCCTTTGCCTCCCCCACCCTGCGCAAGACGGCATGCAAAATTGTGGCGGCTGTAAGACCCATTAAGACAAGTCGCAGCTGCTGCAACTTGTCTTTACTGCAGGTCACTCTGGGTTTTCTGGGCTCGTATAGACAGGCCCTTAGTATGTCCCCAACACCCTCTACAGGGCATGAGAGACAATTGCATCCCTGAGTAGCCTCAGGTCATCTGCCTCTTCTGGACTGTTTTATGCTCCCTATGAACTATAATTGACAGTTCACATTGCTGAGGACCCCCGGTGGTACCTGGCTTCCATCTTACTTCCTATCTAAATAAAAGCCTCTCCTGGTCTTAGAACAACACCTGGGGCAAAAATGTGACAAAAATGCCAAACAAACATCCTAAGGCAGGGAGTGGGAATCATGTGGCCCTCCAGATGCTTTGGGGACTGCAGCTCCCAACATTCCCCACCACTGATTATGCTGCCTGGGGCTTTGGAAGGTGAAGTCTGGTGGGGCTACACAGTTCCCACCACCACTCCTGGTGCACCCTGTAAAAAAACTTTACAACTTCCCCATAGGCTGATACTGTTTTATATTCATTCCCATTCTGGGTTACTTTTGCATAGATGATGGAAGAGTTTAAAATGTTTATGGTGATGCCAAGCAGAGTTAACTGCCTTTATATAATCAGTGTCTTCAATCAGTATTGTTCTGGGAACATATTTATTCTTCTTCTCCTCTTGGCATGACAAAGTGGAAAGTTTGTTGCTGCTCTCTATTCCAGATTACATGGATGCCACCAGCAGCTCCAGATGGGAAGAAAGTAGATTTTTGAAAGTCAGCATGAAGGGTGCTCTTTATTATTTTTAAAAGCCATTTGTCCACCATCTTCATGACAATGTAAGCACACTGACTTCATTCCCTATTGAAACTGGCAGTGATTAGAGTTGGGTCTACCGAAAGCATAGAAGCTATTCAAGTGACTCCCAAAATAAGTTTTATTTGCATATGTGAATTCATTTACCATGAAATCATCTTCTTACCAAAAATGTAGCAATATTTAAAGCATTATCCACTCTAGAGAACACAATGAACCCTGGTATGCCTTAATGCAGAGATTTTTAACTTTCCAGTGGGATATACAAAGAGAGCTAGTAAAGTTTGCAGTAGAACCAGAGCTTGTAAAAGGCATTCTTGTTTTTTGGACTGCAAGTCCCATAATCTCTCAGCCTTAGGCTAGTTTTATTTCCAGGTTACTGAGCTGGGAATCATGCTACAGCATTGGAATGAAACAGCAGGCAGGGCTTCAAGCTTAGGTCAATGCCAGGGTATGGATTCTGGCCAGGATCTTTTCACAGGCTTGCACACAGAGTGCTCTCAGACCTTTGTATACAACTTCTCCCAAGCAATACAATAGTCCACCATGTTCTCATCTGGCATATCAACAACAGCTCACTCTCACTACCTAGTTATTTATTTGTTTGTTTCATTTATTTCATTTATATGCCGCCTTTCCCGTAAAGTGGGACCCAAGGTGGCTTCCAAAGTAGTCACTTAAAACAATTACAATAACATTTTAAAACAGTTGAAATCACAGACAAAAACAATTTAAAATCATTTTAATGAAGTTTAAGAAGCCCTGGTGGCACAGTGGTTAAATGCCGGTATGTTTTGCATTTGCCACAATGTTGTGAGTTCGATCCTGCAGGGCTCCATTCAGCCTTCTATCCTTTCACTTAGAGAATGCTTGAGCTACAAAGTGGTATAGAAATGTAAGTGCTATTGCTAATAATTTGTAAGCCTCTCTGAGAGCCTTGGTGGCTGAAGAGTGGGGTATAAGTACTCTAAATAAAATAAAAATAAATAAATAAATAAATAAAACATCAAACTCCCCCCCCCCCAGCTTATACATTATACATTAAAAGCTTGCTTAAACAGAAATGTCTTTGTCAGACAGTGAAAGGAAAACAGGGAGTGGGCCTGCCAAGCCTCCCACAGAAGGGCATTCCAGAGGGTGGGAGCAGCCATTGAGATGTATCTTTCACATGTCTTCATCAAGCAAGCCTGTGATGGTGACAAGAGAAAGCCTTCTCCTGTGGATCTCAGAACTCTGATAGGTTCATATAGGAATATGAAATCTTTCAAATAGTCATACTTGATGGGCCTAAGTCATACAGGGCTTTGTAGCTCATGACCAGCACTTTGAATTGTGCCCAGAAACGAACCAGTAGCCAGTGAATCTCTTTTAGCAAAGGAGTTATATATTCCCTATAACTGGCCCTGGTCAGCATTCTGGCTGCAGCATTTTGGACGTGGTGAAGTTTCTAAACAGTTTCCAAAGGCAATCCCTCATAAATTTCAGTAATCCAAACAGGATGTAATCAAGGCATGTGTCACCCTAGCCAGATCTGACATCTCAAGGAATGGGTGCAGCTGGTGCACTAGTTTTAGCTGTGCAAATGCACTCATGGCCACTGCTGATACCTGGACATCCAAGCTCAGAGCTGAGTCCAGGAGGATACCCAAGCTGCAAGCCTGAGAATTCAGGGGGAATGTGACCCCATCCAGCAGAGACCGAATCCCTATTGCTGGATCTGCCTTTCAACTAACCAGGACCATCTCTGCCTTGTTTGATTAGGCTTCAATTTGTTTGCCCTCATTCAGTCCATTACTAAAAACAGGCATTGGTTCAGTACAGACAGCTTCCTTGGAATCCAATGGGAAGGAGAGAGTTGGGTTTCATCAGTTTTCTGGTGACACTGAACCCCAGAACTCCAGATGGCCTCTCCAAGTGGTCTCTCTCTCTCTCTCTCTCACATACACACACACACACACAAAACACATGAACACACTCTTTGTGTGACTTGTGATAAATGTGATTTAATATTAAGAAGAAAATGGCAAGAAATACTTTTGATTAAGTATTGCCCAGCATGATGGCTATTTTCAGAGTAACTAGTCATTCACATTTGGACAAGCTTAAAACTGTAGCAAAATGAAGTTTGTTTTTCCAGTTGTCACTTTAGCACCTCACCTTTTGTTTACTTAAGTCACTACCCAAAGTTTCCTTTCTGAAAATGAGGCTTTCTAGTTGCCCCAGTGGGTGAGAGGGTGTAACAAGAGATGACCTGAGGCTGTTCAGAGGTGCAATTAATTTAAAGAAAATCACAGCAAATAAGCAAAGAAGCAGGTATCTGAAAGGAAGGTTCAATGTATCAAAAATCAGATATAAATCAATTAATATCTAAGAAAAGATGGTTAAAACATTTGGATTAAAGAATCAGATGAAGTTGACTCTTACAATACTGTACATACGAGATTTACAGCATGCATCGCCATATCTGACTTGACCACGCTGGCCCTCATGTAGCAAGATAATCATTTTAAGGAATTGGGGGGGACATCCTAGTCTTTCCAGGATCTGCCACAGACCTTTTCTACTCACAGTATCGAAGGCTTTGGTGAGGTTGACAAATGTTACATAGAGACCTTTGTTCTGCTCCCTACATTTAAACTAATGGAGTGAAGCAAGGTTGTGTTCTTGCACCAACTTTATTTACAATCTTCTTCAGCATGATGCTCCAAAGGGCTATGGCAGAGCTTGAAGAAGATGACGGCATCTATATACGTTACCGTACTGATGGTAGCTTGTTTAACTTAAGCCGTCTGAGGGCTCGCACCAACACTCTAAACTATCTAGTCTGTGAGCTGCTCTTCGCTGAGGATGCTGCCCTTGTTGCCCACACAGAAGCAGCTCTGCAGCGCCTAACATCCTGCTTTGCAACAGCTGCAGAGCTGTTTGGGCTGGAAGTCAACCTGAAGAAAACAGAAGTTCTTTACCAGCCTGCACCACAGGACGAACACCACCGTCCCCACATTGCCGTCGGCAAATCTGTGCTCAAATCCGTTCAGCAGTTCACCTACCTGGGAAGCATCATCTCCTCAGATGCCAAGATTGACAAAGAGATTGATCACAGATTAGCAAAGGCATATAGTGCATTTGGAAGACTTCACAACAGAGTCTGGAGCAATAAGCACCTGAGGCAAAGCACAAAAATCAGTGTGTTTAGAGCCATCATACTGTCTATCCTCCTTTATGGATCTGAAACATGGGTCACCTATCGCCACCACCTACAACTCCTTGAACGCTTTCATCAGCGCTGTCTACGCACAATCCTAAATATACACTGGACTGACTATGTGACGAATGTTGCTGGGCAGGGCACATTTCTAGGATGGAGGACCATCGCCTCCCAAAAATACTACTCTACGGTGAACTCACCACGGGTCAGCGTAAGAGGGGCGCTCCAAAAAAGCGATACAAAGACTCCCTGAAACAACATCTCAGGCTCGGCCAAATTGATCACCCACAGTGGTCCACCCTGGCCTCACATCAGGAGGCATGGAGATGCACTATCCACAATGCTGCAGCCTTATTTGAGAACTCACGCCGAACAAGTCTTGAAGAGAAATGACAACGCAGAAAGAATCACAACCCGGAAACATCACCCAAGGAGACCTTCTGCTGTGCTTTCTGCAACCAGACCTGTTTATCTCGGATTGGCCTTTTTAGCCATCAGCACGCTTGCAGAAAGCGCAGGATGAGTCCTTCCTGAATCTTCGTTTGCGAAGAAAAGCCAGAGAGAGAGAGTCAGCATGCAAAACATGCAGCAGTTAGCACTTTATAAAATACTACATTGGCTTCTAATCCTCCATCAGCCATCTAGTTACAATTTGTTATTTTCCCACTTGCTCAGCAGTTTGGGCTAAGGTTCAGGAATGATGACTTATACATATCCTCCAACTGCCCTGATTTGACAGGGACAATCCTAATTAATCCTCTGTGATCCCACTCTTTTTCAGCTACTTGTAAAATGTCCCAGTTTCTCTCCCTTCTTCCCCCTTTCCCCTTTTGTCCTCAGCTTATCTCAATTGCTGCAAACTGAGTTCAAACTGCAATAGTAGTTTGCACTCAACTCAGCAGGGAGGAGAGGGCTATGCCTTGTCCTTCTCAGTATGCTCCAGCAAAAGCAAACTGCTGCAGCTTCTCCTAGCTTGTGTGCTCTTCCTCATTCATCCCTTTTCATCTTGGAAACACTTTGATGCTGCTTGATTGTACATGTCCCAGTTTTCATCTGTGAAATATTGGAGGGTATGTTTACAAGGTCTGTCTATTAAATAACAAGACTATGTTTCTACCTTTCAGACAAATCAGAGAGAATTGATTGTGAACACTGGAGTGGTGATCTTGAACATGTCTGAACCTGCATGACAAACGTCAACACTCTTGGCCATTCAGTTAATTGTCGGTTGTCATTAAAAGCAGCTGTGTTGTCTTTTGTATGCCGAAAAAATGCTAAGTTTAAAAGTTGAGCAACATGACATTGTGCAGCAACTTGAGGCAAACCCAACCCTTTTCCAAAAAATCACTTGTGATAAAACCTGGATCTTACAGTATGTCTTGAGACAAAACAACAGTCAATGCACTGGAAAACACCATCATCACCAAGAATGAAAAAAGCATATCAAAGCAAGTCCACATGCAAACCCATACTCATTGGGGGGGGGGGTTTCTACATCAAGGGTGTAATTTTGGCAGAATGGGTTCCAGAAGGCAGAACAGCGAAACAGCATTGTTATAAGGAAGTTTTGACAAAGCTGACAGAAAGAGTCAGGGGGAAAAAGGCCAGAACTGTGGGGAAATGGTTCCATTCTTCATCAAGGCAATGCGCCTGCTCACATAGCACTTTCTGTGAAGCAGTTTTTGGCTGATAAATGCATTACTACACTTGAACATCCTCCATATTTCCCAGATTTCGCACCATGCAACTTTTTCCTTTTCCCTAAAGTGAAATTGGTGCTTAAAGGAACATGTTTTGAGTCAACTTATGTAGTACAAAGAAAACAGCAGATGTATGGAAACAGTTGACAGAAACTGATCTGCTCCACACCTTCAACCAGTGGAAAACAAGACTGCAACAGTGTGTGAGTGTGAATGGGGAGTATATTGAAGGGGACAAGCATTAGAATTGTAATACATATAAATAAAGATGGGCTATTCTATCAGTTTCATTATTTAATAGACAGACCTCGTATACCTACCTATTTCAAGAGACAGTCTGCTGTCACAGGTGATAATTGAGGGCAATTGATTCAGAAAAGTTCAAATGGGGAAAAATTGTCCATGGTGAAAGCATAGGGAGTGTAAAGTTAAATAGTAAAGCCTGGGCCCCACCACATGTAAATAAAAATTAAATAAAAGAGGATGAAAAGGGAAAACAACCATTAAAAAGAAAGTGATTTCTATTCCAAGCAGCTCAGAAGTCAGGCATCCAGTTGTCAAATAATGAGCTTGGGGTGAGATGGGGAAAGAAAATTCAGAAAAGGGAGAAACTACCTAGAAAAGGTACATTAAGAAAATGAGATTAGATCCTAAAGGCCTCAAAACAAGTAAAAGCTATTACCCAAGAAGGAGAGTCAAGCAAAAATACCATCTCAAGATAAGGAAAAATCAGGGGGAGAGCTCTCTCCTAGTGTGCAGTGGCTGTTTGTTTTACCAGCACCCCTAAGTTTTCTTACTTCCTGATCCTTGCTTCCTGAGTTGATTCTCTTCCTTTCTGGGGTGATACAACAACTGCCCTGAAGTCGTTGAACATACGGTAGTGTGGATGGATAAATCTGGAGTGGCTAACACAATCTCCACTCTTGCCCCTGTCCCACCCCCATCCCACCACAATCACCCTCTGCACCGCGTTTACCGCCTCTCCTGTCAACAGGGCAGCCCAGGAGTGAATGGAGCTCTAACGGAGCTCTGTTCACTTCCTGGAGTGAAATCCCATAGATTCTCGTGAGAAGACACAAGCATGGGAAATTCAAAAATAAAAATAAACCAAAAAAAAGTAACACCAAGCACAAAAACACACTTTAAAATGTACAAGTAACCCAGGGAGGGTCATAAAAAGGCTGTCCTTTTTACCTGGATGTCCCAATCTCACCTGGAAGTGTTCTGGCAGGGACTGCCCTTTGATGCTAGGATCTCGCCAGTGAAACGGGGCACCTTGTTGCATATGACAGGAACAGAAGGATCTATTGATTGCTTCTCCCATCAATAAAAAAAAACAGTGCCTGCAGAATGGGTGCATAACAATGGAGGAATGATGTCATCTGACAAGGAAGCCCTTTGCGATCTCCTGGTGTTGCTGTAACACCACTTTTGACTTGTCTGATAATCTCTATAGTGTCACCAGGAACCAGTTCTGTGCACAATGAGGCATGATTTTCAGCCAATATTTATACCAAAAATATGCTCTGGGGGGGGGAAGTTTCATGGGTTGAAACAATAGTCTCTAAAGATTGCACGAGTTCCAGGAAACTCCTGGTCTTGACAATAAGTGTCCAAAGATGCTAATGTGTTTCAAACTATCTTAAATGTCTGATGCTTGGATTCACAAAGCATGAGCTGCCTCTTTTGATGGCTAGGTGAGTGGGGAAGGGAAAATCGAAACCTTAAAACAAAGGAATACTCCATCTGCTTAATGGCATCATGGGTATGTAGTGGAGACAATGTCCTTTTGACCTCAAATTTCCTCATAGTTCGGAATTTGTCAGTAGTTCTTCCTTTGGGTGATACATGGCTTTCAGCACGTCTCTGAAACTATACTGCTCTTCCCAGTGGAAGACCACATTAATAAGCCAAATTATTAATAAGCCAATATTGGGGTTTCTGGAGGTGGAGATTCGTTAGTGGCACTAACATTCCCATTTTAGTCCACTGTGCATAGTTTATTCAAGTGATATCAGCGAAACTCTATTTTGCTACATCGTCTGTTCTAGGCAGACTGATTCTGCCATTTTAAAAAAAAACAGGCCAGTTTGTGAACAAAAAGGTTGCTATCTTTCCATTCTATGGTGTTCCATGTCAGCTGTATTTTTCTGATACTTGAAGACCCAAAGATATGAACTGATTAATATCTTTACCCACCATACTTTTTATTCCCTTTGTTTTTCTACAAGTTCCCATCTGGCTTGCTGACCTCCTCAACTGATCCTATGCATGGTTCGTTCATTGTGGCTTTGAGCACCTACAGTTTGGTCATCCATTAATGTGATTTTTGCTTTACCTGGTAAGGCTCAGCCAAATTGATCACCGACAATGGTCCGCCCTGGCCGCACATTGGGAGGCATGGAGACGCACTATCCACAATGCTGCAGCTTTATTTGAGAATTCATGCTGAACAAGTCTTGAAGAGAAAAGAATCACAACCCAGAAACATCACCCAAGGAGACCTGCTGTGCTTTCTGCAACCGGACTTGTTTATCTCGGATTGGCCTTTTTAGTCATCAGCGTGCTTGCAGAAAGCACGGGATGAGTCCTTCCTGAATCTTCGTTTGCGAAGAAAAGCCAAAGAGAGAGAGAGTATTGATTCTCTAGGTATAATTCATCCATACTGAAAATTAAGAAAATCATATCTTCCCAAATTTGCAGCTATTAGCTATTTTATACAAAGGAATTGCATTGCAAGAATGTAGCATGGAACCAAAACTCTAGCTTAAAAATGCAGAGAGAGAAAGAGGGATGATGCATTTAAAGTGGCTGGACAGTCTTTTTGGCATACTGCTTAAGATACAATGAACATGTAAAGTGTGCTAACACCCCCGTTTCAACCACGGAGGGGATGTTCCTCTTTCTGGCCTACAGATAATGAGATTTTCCATTCCTTGCTCCTTCTAAATCTCATACCAGAAGCATGAATACATGTTCAAAAATAATAGGAGAGTGAAATAATTTTCTCCCTGCTGATTTAGCTTCTTTTGTGCTAGCCTGTTCTGTTGTTGTTGCTACTGTTGCTCAAAAGGGCACCAAAAACATTAATTCATAATTTCCAAGATGCTGAACATTCACCATTGGTTAATATAATTAACCATGAGTTACTCAGATGATTTACATCTGAATGACAGAAGAGGAGGCTTTAGTCTAAGTAAATGATATGTCAGGATCATCACAGGTTTGAGTCTGACCAGAATTTTTATCCATTCCTCATTAAATGACTACACTCTGTGACTGTATAAGTGCTGGAAGTCATGGCTGACTGACAACTCTGGATTGCAGAAGATGATAGGTTACCAACAGATGACTCAAGTTGAATAAGACTGACAAATTAGTTCTTTTGCTGCTGCTGTCACCAGTTTTATAATGTGATTATTTTACAACATGCAGAGGACAAATTCTGTGCTTGGCAAATTCTGTAACTCTACTAAAATTGGCAGCCTTCTTTTGAATTCTGCACTCTTGTAAATAACTCATGCTAGAGTCATAAGAACTGGAGAGAAAACAGCAAAATAGCCAAGCTTTGTGGATAAAGCAAGGATCCTACCAACAATTGCATTTCCCTAGTCAGTGAGTTCTTCCCTGGATCATAGCATCATCACATTGTACATTTCCCTTCTCTTCTTCCCCTTCATTCATTCGTTGCTACTGGTAGAGAATGCGGGGAGGGGAACCATGAGATGACAACATAACATTAGATAGCATTCTGGCATGAACAATGATAAGAACAATGGAAGAATCACTGGAGGGTGTGCCATTTTCTATATAATCCCATGTTTAGTTCCATCATAAGTAGTGTTTCTTATGTTACTAATGCATAGGTGTTTGCCCCATGCCAGGAGACAGGCGGGCTATAAATTAATTAAATAAATAAATAGTTCAGAGAGAAGACTCTGGAGCATAGAAGGATCTTTTGGAATTGAGGTCATGGGTTTATTCTAAGCATATGTGATTGGATTTTCACTTTCAGTTTCAAAATACAAGCATTCATCTGTTCACATGCAAATCAGAAGAGCATTCTCTTTTATTGTTCATCTGCAACACATGAAGCAATCCTCTGTTCCCTTCTCCAATGGATGGGTTTCTGATAAATAATGCCCTCCAATCCAGGCTTCCATGATGAAAAGAGCAGATGCAGAAAGAGAGCTGGTAGTCTAGTTTAATTGATGAGCATGAGGTGCTGCTGCACTCCAAGTAAATATACCGTAGTTTGAAGCTTAGGGGGAAAGGGAAGACAAAATTGTTGTTATTTAAATACAATGAAGGTTAGGAATATTTGTAGTAGCAATTTTCACAGCTTATATAGTCAGGGTGTTTAAATTGAGAGTCACCATACCCATCAGTGGTTTGAAGTAGTCAGTCAGAAAATGTGTCCTCTTTTTGCTTTTCAAAATATGGTAATCTTTTTACTGAGCATTGGCCATGCTGGTTAGGAATAACTGGATTGGAGAGCATCAGGAAAGCCTTAAATTCCCCGCTCCTTCTTTAGCATACAGATTAATTTAACACTATTTTTTCATATCTGAAATACTGCAGAGTCAACCATTTTCTAGGCTTCCCACACACAAAATAAAACTTAACCACCTTTTTAGCAGGGGTCTTGTTTGTTTAAAATCTAAATGCTATCTTAATTCAGTCTGGAGGCCTTTCATTTGCCTGGAAACCTTGGTTTTAAAACACAACAGTGTAATTCACTAACGTAGTTGAATGCCTTAATTCAAACAAGAAGCCTTTCATTTACATCAAAAACCTTACTCCTCTGAGCATTTCAGACACTTACATCTACACGATAAAAAAAATCCTCTAAGAATTTGCCAAGATTCCTACTGGTCCTCATGGAAGATGGCCCAAAGTTGCTCTATTCGGAAGGAGGGGGGCTAAAAACAGTACGTCGTCTGCAATAACTGCTTTCGCAGTTTATCGTGATCTTTTTTTAAAAGTGTGTAAAAATGTGCACAATAGGTCATCTGTACAACAAATTTGCAAAAGGGGACAATAGGTCATCTGTATATCCAGTTCATAAAAGGGAACACAGCGGAGCATAGTACATAGAGCTGAAAGGTGATTGGCCGGACCTTGGAGGGGGCATGCTTGCAAGGCACGGTTTGTGATGCCTGAGCCCCTATTGTATTCAAGTGGCAAAGCAAATATAGGATTGTTTATGTGGAAAATTGCTCTTCCTCATCTTTTTTTTTAAAAAATGGGGGGGGGTTCGGGACTCGAGACTGTCAGCTGGCTGCTCTGGGAATGGGCTGCGGTGGGTGAGGGTGGGGTTGGATGTCCTTCCAAGCCTCCTCCATCTGTGTGTGTGTGCGTGCGCATGTGCAGGTCTGCCCCTCTCCCTCCATTACCTCCCTTTCTCTTCGCCCCTCCCCCCACTGGGAACGGGCTGCTCTTTGGTGGGCAAGGGGGGCTTGGGTGGCCTTCCAAGCCTCCTCCATCTCTCTCTGTGTGTGTGTGTGTGTGTGTGTGTGTCCCTCTCCCTCCATTGCTTCCCTTTCTCTTGCCCCCCCACCAGGAATGGACTGCTCTTTGGTGGGTGGGTGGGGGGTTGGATGGCCTTCCAAGCCTCCTCCGTTTCTGTGTGTGTGTGCCTCCCTCTTCCTCTATTGCCTGCCTTTCTGTTGCCCCCCCCATCAGGAACCAGCTGCTCTTTGGTGAACAAGGGGGGATTGGATGGCCTTCCAAGCTCCTCCATCTGTTTGTGTGTGTGTGTGTGTGTCTCCCCTTCTCCTTCTCCCTCCATTGCCTCCCCTTCTCTTGCCCCCCCCCCAAGGAACAGGCTGCTCTTTGGTGGGCGAGGGGGGTTTGGATGGCCTTCCAAGCCTCCTCCATCTGTGTGTGTGTGTGTGTGTGTGCATGTCTCCCCCTCTTCCTCCATCACTTGCCTTTCTCTTCCCCCCCACCGGGAAAGGGCTGCTCTTTGGCAGGCGACAGGGTGGCTTTGCTGCAAGTGTCTTGCTCAGTTCCACCACTGTAGGACCCCTGGCTGTGTGAACTACAAAATCGCTACTTTTTCCCTTCAACCCATTTCGAACAAAATTGTCAGCACAAATAGGCACTGGAGCAAAAGGGAGGTAAGGCGATATTTTACGGACTTAATTCTCCCATCTAGCTGACCCTTAGGAGCCAGTTGGTGCTGGTCCTGCTGCAGCCATTGCGACTGTCTGTGCTATTCTACCTTAGTAAGTTAAGGTTCATAGTTTCTCAAGGTGATTCAGAATCTAAAGTTACTCTGTAATAAATCAAAATCATGCTATGATGAGTTTAATTTATCAAACAATCATTAAATTAAGACAAGAATTTAATTAATTCCAGCTACTTTTAAGTACTTCTATTTTATACACAAATAGATATTTTTGTGCATTTTTAAAACTAAAAATACCTTTAGCAAATGAAAATAACAATGTGCAGCCCTCAAGTACTTGGTCAACCTGAAAAGTGTCTCCCTATGATCATTGCCCTCCTATGTTTAGAATGAACATCTTCCCAGGAGCAAGGATGTCATCACATTCAGTCTACTCCTTGTTGTTCCAGCAGCCTCTACATCTCTGTCACATTTTGTAAATCAGAAATAAAAAAAATCAATAATCTCAGAAGTGGGTTGACACTGACTGATGTGGACAAAGTGATGGTGATATAGGTTGAAGAAGCTTTACTGGAATTGCCCTTTCAGCAGCCTTTCGCCATTCACTTTTCAATATAATGCAACCCGATCAGGGACACAGTCTGAAACCACCTCCATCAGATCAGGTAGCAAAACAGTCTCTTAAGGAATGCTCTGAATGTCTACAGACTTGTTTGCCTGTCTCTAGCCCCAAACACTTTTACTGGGGTTAGCATCCATGGGGTGTAGCTATGGGACAGTCTCTCCCTTTATGAGTCTATGCAAGGGTTGTGATCTTCAGAGGAGAGCTTTCTCTTAGCCCTACCACCTTTGTAGGCAGTCTAGTTGGGACTCAAGAGAGGGCCTTCTCAGTTACTGCTCTCATACTGTAGTACTCTCTTTCCACTGGCAGAAAAATAGCTCTTTATTTGAACAGGCTTTTTACCAGTAACTGGTTGCTGCAAAAGGGTCTTTAATGGGGGAGTGCTTCATTTTTATCTTTATTGTTATGTTCTTTTAAAGAAATAGTACTACTTTTAATAGGACAGTTTATTTAACTGCTTTGGGGTTGGTTGGTTGGTTGTTGTTGTTGTTTTACTATTATGAATGTTTTAACAATATTTGGTTTCAATGTACAATACGTTATGAGCTGCTTGGGTCTCACATTGGGAGAAAGGATTGTTGTTGTTGTTGTTTGCTATTGAGTCATCTTTGACGTATGGTTGTATCAATGAGAGACCCCCACAAGAGCCCTGGTCATCAACTGCCCTCTTCAGGGGGCCGTTTACATGATGAAAATGTCCCGGGAAAAAATCGTGTTGATCCCTGGCAGTTTACACGTACATCGGGTCGGGTACGTGATTTTCGGAAGGGGGGCCACCTTTTATCCCTCAACCTGTGGGACTTCCAGTCCCGCGGTTTGTGCCGGTTTTTAAAAAAGTCACTGGAGGATTCGGAAAATCGGAAATGTAAACAGCCTGGGACAAAATGTCTCGGTACTGGGATGACCAGAAATGGTGACTGGGGGCGGGCTTAGAGATCCGCGACCAGAAAAGGAGGGGTCAGTCACCCGTTCAACAGATCCAGCCTCACCAGCCGAAAACAAAGGCATCCCTTCCAGCTGCACGAAGGTTGATGTATGTGTGTGCGCGCGCGCATGTACTCAATCACCTTTTTAAATGGATTTCTACACTGCAAACCCTTCAGCTTTACCTTTTCCTCTACTGCATGTTACAGAGAGATCGTGGTGGGCAGAGGGTCGCCCATTCATCCCCTGCCTTGGTCACCTCCCTGGGTCAGAATGGGCACATTAAAATATTCAAGCCTCTGAGAGAATGAACACCCTTTAATTCCCCCTCTCTGTGTCTGTGTCTTTCAAAACGCCTGCCTGTAGCCGGCTTGAAATCTCTGCAGCCTGCTGTAAGGGTTAATATTTTAAAGAGGCAAGGGGAAACCCAAGCGGCTTGATTTCAAAAGGAAAGCACTCGGCTTGATTTCAAAAGGAAAGCCCTGTGTCTGAGTGAAAGATCTGTCTGGATCTTTCAAAATGCTTTCTGCCTCTTCTGAAAGGATTAAAATTTTAAAGAAGCAAGGGGGAATAACAAACCTCTGCCCCCCTCTCTCCCCCCCCAGCCAGCCAATAGCATCACTCGTGGCACGGAACTCTAAAGGAAGTGCATCACCGAGCTTGTGAAAACACGAGTAATCGCATCTTTGATTGACAGCCAAAAAAAAAAAATTAAAACCTAAAAAAACCTGGAACTTTGGACGTGTAAATATCAGTCATGGGACCACCCAGGATATCCAGATCAGTGACATAAATCGTATAAACAGCGAGGGACGGATTCGTGATCACAAAATCACGGTAAGCACCGCAACAATTTCTGTCGTGTAACTGGCACCCAGGTCTTGCAAACTCAGGGCTGTGATCTATTTGACTGAATCAATCCCCCTGTAATATGGTCTTCCTCTGTTCCTACTGCCTTCTACTTTACCAACTAGGGAGAAAGGTAGGATAAAATAATAAATATTTTTTCATTGTACCTTTTAGCCTGCTATCCTGATAGAAAGTGCACGCATGCAGCAGTCAATTAGAGATCAAAGACACCAGTGGCTTTAGAAAAACAAACTAAGGCTTTAAGATAGGAAAGTTACTCAGGGTGCTACTCTAAGCTAGCTAGGGATAGCTGAGAGAGTTCTGGGGAGGAGAAGTATGGGAGCATCCCCAAGAGTATCAGTTTACATCACAGAGGGAGCAGAACTGGAAGACAAGCAAGGAGGACTGTGGGTCACTCAAACGATCTAACCCTAATACTACTGCCCACTCTGAGGCATTTGTGATTCTTCAGTGCTAAGTGTTGTTGCACTTCCGACGTATCTAAGATTATTCTATTTTTAATTTGCAGTGTGGTAACATGTATTCAAATAAAAGAGGAGCTGAAGCCCTCCGCTGCCATAAACTGTTACTAAATGTGATGTTTACCTTAATGATGATAGATAGACGGAGCATTACCACTGTGCATAGTGCTCCGTAACAGAGGTGAGAAGCCATATCAGGCTGGGTGGGTGGATCCCCAGCATGTGTCTCTCTGTGTGTATATATGCCTTCAAGTTGCCTGATGACTTATGGTGACCCCATGAATTTCATAGGATTTTCTTAGGCAAGGAATACTCAGAGGTGGTTTTCCCAGTTCCTTCCACTGAAATATAGCCTACAACACCTAGTATTGACAGCCTCCCATCCAAGTACTAACAGCTCTCTGCAAATTGTATGATATCAGTGCCCACATTCACAGAGATAAGCAAGTTCCTGTTGCCATCAGCTAGTGCTTTTCCACCTAGCACTTCTCCTTGAAGAGAGGGAGGAAAAGCAAAGCACCTTCAGCTGGCCCTTTCAAACACTGGGCAACTTTTCTTCTTCTCTTCTCATTCTTCGCCTGCCTTTCCCAAAGTGTCTACAAGCTATTACTCAGCATTGAGGATAGAACACAGAAGATGAACACAGGAGACAAAGGACTTTTTCAGATGGAAGAAAAGTAACGTTAGCAGCGTCGCCAGGTTGCGACGCTGCAGCGCAAGAGGGCGTCCGTTTCGGATGACACTCCTCCCAGCGGTACTGTTGCAGTACCGCTGGGACATTTGAGCGTGATATTTTTCCTTTCCCAGCTGATCGCGAGTAAAATATGACGCTGGGCAGGAAAAACATCATGCTCAAATGTCCCAGCGGTACTGCAACAGTACCGCTGGGAGGAGTGTCATCCGAAACGGACGCCCTCTTGCGCTGCAGCGTCGCAACCTGGCGACGCTGCTAGCGTTACTTTTCTTCCATCCGAAAAAGTCCAAAGAGTGTGAATCCTTCTAGTAAGTTGCCTTAGTTCCACAAGGGGTCAGAGATCAAGGAGTTTGTTCTGAAGGCTTTGCACGGTGAAGTAAGTTCCTCATCAGGAATGAAGAGGAAGCAGGACTGAAGGGCAATGACAAAAGAAGAACAAGTCAGGACCAAAGAGCAGCCAAGAATACAGGAATGCGAGTGTCATTATTCAAGCAAGGCATATCTTGAACATAAAATCATCTTCTATTTTTTCCTGCCTATGAGAATCCAGTAGCCAATCTCAGCTTGGCAGACTCAGTTCTCATTTTGAAGTTGCTTCACTGCCACCTGCTGTTCAATGGGTCATCATGGGGCAGCTGCATGCTGATCCAGAAACACTGGCACTTGCCATGGTGAAAAATACAAAATGTACCTGCAGAAATGCCGTACACCAGGGAGCCACAGCTATCATGGTTCCTCAACTCAGGTCCATCATATGTCCATGATGTTCCTACTTTACATCTCATATGTTCACTTTTTCAAACATCAGCAATGTGTCTTTTCAATGTTATTACCCAGATAGCCAGTATGAAGTGTGAAGCAGTATTAGCTCAAGGCAGACCAACCAAACGGCTACAAAAATATTGCTACTGGTAGCAGTGGCTAATTAGTAGTTTTATTAGTATAGATGTTTACCACTATAACCAGTTATCCACACAATAACTATCCATGGAACACAACCATCCTTAAGGCCATATTAACCTAGCAACAAGAAAACTGAATCTCTGTCAGGTGGGAAACCTCAACATGGGAAGTTAGTTACTGGAGGGAAGGCAATATAAAAGGCCTTTTGGGAAGAATTAACATTTCCTTTTTTCTTTCTTTTTTCTTTTTTTTTTCTTTTTTTACTTTTCTACCTATATTAATGGGCTTCATAAAATGATACCAGTGCTTTAAAAATTGAATGAAATATCTGCATCTTTTCCCATTAATAAAAAAAATGCATTGCTTCATTCCAAGAAACTTTAAAAAGTTATGGGCATCCCATAAATCCTAAATATAACCAGAGACAGATCCTCTCATTCACCATTGCTGAAATTTCATTTACTCACCTACCACACTAATGAGCCAGTGTCTGGGGACGACTAATTAGATTCAGTTTATTTTTGTCACCAAAATTAATTTCTCCAGCTCAACTTCCAGAACTAATTTGATATTTTCTTAGATTTAAGTGGGATGAAGACAAAGCTTTCTACCAGCAATAAAAAGGTCTTTGTACTCATGTTTGGTTTATATTTCATGTACATCCACCTCCAAAATGGATTTGGGCTTAGAAAAATGCTGCTTACATAAGGAGGTATATGGATATTAAATAGTTTCCATGCTTCAGGAATTCTTGTGATGTTTTATGACAAAGCCTCCAAGGTCTATCTAAAGAGTTGTCTAAACAGCAAAAATACTCCTCATAGAATCCGAGAATATGCTTTGACTAAATAGCATCCTGCATCAATCCACCGTATTCAGAAGGAAGGGGGCCAACACCACCAAAAACTCAGCAGGAAAAGTATTTGCAGCTTTTCTCATATTTTATTTAAAAGCTCCATGGAGAATGCACATTCTTGCTTGTTTGGACAACCAATTCACTCTGATGCACATTCCCAATAAGAGTGGAAGTGAAAAACTGATTGGTTGGATGTGCGCAGGAGGCAGAGTTTGCTAACAAGGCAAGCACCCAAAACTGCCATGTTCAATTTTCACTGTAGCGATTGTGTGCTGAGGTGACGGAACACACACACACACCATTTATTCAGGCAGAATATTGCACTTTCGTACCTTAGATATGAGGGTTTTTTAAAAAAAATACTGTTCAGCAGCAGTAACTGGTGACAATAAAAACACAAGTAATTCACTCACACCCACCATTTTGATTTGCAGGCATGCCCATTGGAACAGCAAAAACAGATAGCTTTGCATGCCTGTGATCTTGCCAAAAAACCATTATGACAACTAGAAGCTGCTGCGAATTAGTGTTTGTGCACATCAAATCCACATTTTCCCCTCATATAGCCCTAAATCTTTGCCTCTAACCCCTTTCTTTTGTGTTTTGCCTTCTCTCCAAGAGCAAAGCCTCAGTTGAGAGAAACAGGCTAAAATCAAGTCCCAGAAGACATTATGGAAATGAGAGTAGCTAGTGAGATTGCAATTGCTGAGGATTCAGAAAGGGCTCATAGAATCAGAGGTGGGGTGAAGGGTGATCACTTCATATCTCCCCTCCTTCAAATAAGGGGGCAAAGGAGAACAAAGGTTTGCATAAAATTTAAATAAGATAGATGTAAAGAAATACTAGAGAGGCAGTGTGTTGTAGTGGTTTGAATCTTGGGCTAGGACTCTGGAGACAATGGTTTAAATCCCCATTCAACCCTGGAAACCCACTAGGTGGCCTTGGACAAGTCACACTCTCTCAGCCTCAGAAGAAGGCACTAGCAAGCCCCCTCTGAACAAATCTTACCAAGAAAACCCCAAGATAGGTCACCATACGTTGGAAATGATTTGAAGGCACGCAACAACAACAACAATAAAGAATTACTTTAATTTTAAAGAAATATAGGACAGCAGATGATAGCAGGTTTGCCAGATCTCAGGTCCTGGCCCTGAATCTCCTGTTTTCATGAGTCACCTCCAGATGAGTGACAAAGGTGCAGATTCTCCAGTGCTGGTGGGCTCAGGCTCAGGACAAGTGAAAAGGGCTGTGTGCAAATGTCCAGCTCACCTAATACAGCCTCCTATGATTTGATTGATTTCTTGCTGCAACTTGCAAAAGGTCTCCAGGGGTTAGTTGGAGCATGGAGCTAGAGTCCGCCTTCCCTCCCAGTTATTGTGACACCAGAACTCACTCTCCACTCTGTTCTGCATCTACTTTCTGGCTAGAAGCAAGTAAGCGAAGTTAAATGTCCCTTATCCCATCTCTCTAAGTAAAGGAGAAGGAATAATCCCATCATTTCACCTTGATCTGGGAACAGCCTCTTTAGCTAAGATTTCTATCTTAGGACATTATCACATCAGCCTTATGTCTCACAGCAATTGTGTTGTTAAAGGAAACAGGAACATGTCAGTTGTAAAAACATTTATTATCATACCTCTTTTCATTTGCACTACTGTGCTCCTTTGGCAACCCCCTGGTGTGGTGGTCCCTTTGTGTCAGTTCCTAGATAACTGCAGTCACATGGCATGAGAGGGCCTTGTTCTCCTCCTCTCTCCCTCTCTCCTCCCCTCCACCTTGCTGCTGCTGGCTGCTCCTTTGGAATAGCAAGGAGGAGAGAAGGAAAAACAAGCCCCCACAAGGCATGTGACTGCAGTCATCCCAGAACTGAAGCAAAGGGACCTAACACACCAGGAGCAGCAGCAGAACAATAATGATTTTGGCAGGTATTGATGGGATTTTCCTGTCAGTTGAAAGGGGTGCAACAGTAACAACTAGAATGTGAAGCACCAACAGAATAGCCACGACATCATCTGATAAGTACTGGACAAATTCATTACTATCCCATTGAAACTCTGTTTTAGCAGTCTTGTGTAATATTAAATAATGAGACTGATACATACAAATAAAGATGGATTATTGTATTACAATTCTAATGCTTCTCCCCTTCAGATATACTCCCTGTTCACACTCATACATCGATGCAGTTTTGTTTTCCACTGCTCGTAGGCATGGAGCAGATCAGTTTCTGTCAGCTGTTTCCACACATCTGCCGTTTTCTTCTTTACTGCATCAATTGACTCAAAACGTGTTCCTTTAAGCACCAATTTCACTTTAGAGAAAAGGAAAAAGTTGCATGGTGCCAAATCTGGCAAATATGGAGGATGTTCAAGTGCAGTACTGTGTTTATTGGCCAAAAACTGCTTCACAGAAAGTGCTGTGTGAGCAGGTACATTGTCTTGATGAAGAATGAAACCATTTTTCCACAGTTCTGGCCTTTTTTTTCCTGACTCTTCCCCTCAGCTTTGTCAAAACTTCCTTATTATAATGCTGGTTCACTGTTCTGCCTTCTGGAACCCATTCTGCCAAAATTATGCCCTTGATGTTAAAAAAAAAAAAAAAGCACCACCCAATGAGCATGGCTTTGAATGTGGACTTGCTTTGATGTGCTTTTTTCATTCTTGGTAATGATGGTGTTTTTTTACAGTGCATTGACTGTCATTTTGTCTCAGGAGCATACTGGAAGATCCAGGTTTCATCACAAGTGATGATTTTTTGAAAAAGGTTTAGGTCTGCCTCAAGTTGCTGCAGAATGTCAGCACAAATTTCCTTGTGGCACTCTTTTTTCCTCTGGTATAAGAACCCTAGGGATTATCTTGGCACAAACCATTCTTATGTTGAGATCCTCATGCAAAATTTTCCATGCAGTGTCTTTGTCAATGTTCACAGCTTCAGCTATCATTTGGACACTGAGTCGGTGGTCTCCTTGAACAATCTGGCTGATTTTTTTCACAATTTCTTTGGTTCTTGAAGTGGAAGGTCATCCAGAGTGTTCATCTTCTTCCACTTTCTCACACCCTTCTCTGAATCTTTTGTGCCGCTCAAAGACATGCACACGAGACATGCAGTCTTCCCTGTAGGCCTCAGTAAGCATTTGAAAAGATTCTGTTGGTGTTTTGTTCAATTTTACTAAAAAATTCAAATTGACACGTTGCTCGACTTTTAAACTTAGCATTTTTTCTGGCACACAATAGACAACATAGCTGCTTTAAACGACAACTGACAATTAACTGAACAACCAAGAGTGTTGAAGTTTGTCATGTAGGTTCAAACACCTCAAACAATCCTTAACTGGCAATCCTAGATGATGGATAGATAGATAGATAGATAGATAGATAGATAGATAGATGATAGATAGATTTATCCTGTGTACTTTCTCAGTCTTCTAATGCTAATTGAATAAGGTGGCCATGTTTTCTACTTTACAGAGAACAGTTCTCTGTTTTAAAGGTTGTCCAGTTTGAGTTTGGGTTAAAGATAAAGCATGCAGAGCAGGGTCTTTGAAGTAGCCCCTCTATTTGGAGGAGCCAAGTTCAAACTGGATAACCTTTAAAACAAAGGGCTGTTCTTTGTAAAATAGAAAACATAGCCACCTTATTCAAGGAAATGTATCAGGCAGAGGCAGAACAGGGAAAAAAGTCTGAGCTACAGATATATGAAGATGGTTTACTCCACAGACTGAAGTCTCCTGATAGGAAAAGGAAGTTATATAGAGATGGTGGTTCCCTCAGATGTTGATGAACTGTCCATCAGTTCCTTCTTACTATCCAAACTTGCCAGGGCTGATGGGAATGAGAGTCCAACAACATCTGGTGGGCTACAGGTTTCCCCAGTCCTGTTTCACTGAGTTGGGAGAAGGGTAGAGATCAATGACCATAAAAAGCAAGGATAAAGAACTCACAGCACTATTGATGTCAAAAAGCCAAAAGAGATGGGGCATCAGTTTTCATACATTTTCCAAAATTCCATCTTCAGTAACAGCTGTTAAGAGTACAGGAGCCCAGCCCTCTTGAACTGACATAAAGAATCAGTTGTTGGCCTAAAACTCTCATTGCTCCTGACCATTGACCCTACTGGTCAATGAACTCCAGTTTATGGAAGTTGTAGTCCAATGGCCTCTAGAGGGCCACAGATTCCCCATCCCCTGTCCGAGCCATCAGAGTTTGGAAAAGTTACATTTCGGACTGAAACCCTCAGAAACCCTCAATCAGTGGCTATATTGACGGGAATTCTGGGAGTAAAGCAACTTTTCTAAACAATTCTAATGATTTCCCATACATAAAATGTGGAGTCTCTCCTGGTAGATGGGGTAGACGCCCACACTCCAACGAAGTAATATTCAAAGGAAGAGCAACTCTCTTTTTAAGAAACATTTCCAGCTGATAAATAACTGTCAACTAATGACTAAAATCCTACTCTTGGTAAATATGTCAGCAAAGCAAAAGCCCATCCAGACATTTTGTTTTGTTAATATAAATAATGCATTAACAACTGAACTGCTTGGATTCCATCCAAACCACTCTACCATAAGTGCTTTGCTCAATTTTACCAATGATATTTACTTAGATAAACAGAGCATCAGAGTATTTATTTGCTTGTTTTAGAGTTTTTCAATTCCATTTCAGTTGCTCAAACAAAGGTAGAAACAATGCAGAGGAGAGGGAGGTCCATCCCTAATAATGCTAGCTCTCAATAAGCCTATATATTCAATAGTTCTCTTCTCTTTGGGAAATTTCAAGCCAGCAAGTGCCTGCTCATATGTTGTCCATTGAAAAGGCCATATTTTATAAGAGGTTTGACCAGGTATAAATGGCTCCAGATGTCTCAGGGCAGCCAGGAGTCAGACTCTGAAAATGCCATTTTGTGGCTATTTTTAGAGAGAGGAAAAACCACAATTAGAAGTGTGGTGAGCCTCAGTCCATCTCATTCTTGTGCTACCCAAAGTGTTGCTTTGAGGTTCCTGACATCTGTGTTACTTAAAATTTGCTGACTGATAGGTATCTACTGTCATGCAATGGAAAAAAAAATATTTCTCAGTGCACTGTCAGTTTTCATTTCACAGCTGATGCATTTCCCCCTGCTCAGTTCTGCTAGCCACATGTCTTTGCTGTGCTTAAGAATGAGCTTAAAGTATCCCCTTGAATATAGGCACATACTTACTTAAAGAGAGAGGGGTTCAATGTTATTTTATACTGCATTTATATCTCTATCTTTGTTATTAGAAAGGGCTCTGAAAGAGCATCGCCATATCTGACTTGACCGTGCTGGCCCTCATGTACCATGATAATCATTTTAAGGCATTTGGGGGGACACCCTTGTCTTTCCAGGATCTGCCACAGACCTTTTCTACTCACAGTTTTGAAGGCTTTGGTAAGGTCGACAAATGTTACATAGAGTCCCTTGTTCTGCTCTCTACATTTTGGAGATGTTTGGGCTGGAAGTCAACCTGAAAAAAATGGAAGTTCTTTATCACAGGGTGAACACCATCATCCCCACATTGCCGTCGGCAAATCTGTACTTAAGTCCGTTCAGCAGTTCACCTACCTGGGAAGCATCATCTCCTCAGATACCAAGATTGACAAAGAGATCGATCACAGCGTAGCAAAGGCATATAGCGCATTTGGAAGACTTTACAAAAAAGTCTGGAGCCCTGGTGGCGCAGTAAGCTAATGCAGCCAACACTGCAGCCAAAAAAAAAACTCATGTTAGATCTTGAATCTATAGGTTCCATCCCAGGGGCCCCCAGGTCAACTCAGCCTTCTGTAAGTCAGTAAAATGAGGACCAGCTTATTAAGAGCTGGGGCGATGTGCTGTGGAAACTAGTAATACGGTTTCTAAAAAAGCAGCATGTCGCTTATCATTGTACAGTGCATTCTGAAAAAATGTCACTCCTGCAGTGCCAGCAGCACCATCTACAGGCAGTTATATTGTCTGCACTGTACAGCTGTTTGTAATTGTCTGCAATGTTTCTCTGTATTGATTTCTGACTTCTATAAAAACTGTATAACCTGCTTGTATTGTATTGTAATGTATTGTATTGTATTGTACTGTATAACTTACTTGAATTGTACTGAATTGTATGTGATGCATTGTGATGTTGTACCCTGCCCCGATCCTGAGGGAAGAGGCGGGTAATAAATAACTCAGTATTATTATTATTATTATTATTATTATAATAAACACCTGAGGCGAAGCACAAAAATCAGTGTGTATAGAGCCATTGTACTGTCTATTCTCCTTTATGGGTCTGAAACATGGGTCACCTATCGCCACCACTTATGACTCCTCGAATGATTTCATCAGCGCTGTATACACACAATCCTAAATATACACTGGACTGACTACGTGATGAATGTTGCTGTCCTTGAGCAAGCAGGGATCACCAGCATTGAGGCCATGATATTGAGAACACAGCTGCGCTGGGCAGGGCACGTTTCTAGGATGGAGGACCATCGCCTCCCAAAAATAGTACTCTACGGTGAACTCCCCATGGGTCAGCGTAAGAGGGGGCTGCGCGGCAAGGGGTCCATTTTGGACGACACTGTTTCTCTCTCGGCGGCGTCCGTGACTGTTGTGGCTAGCATGGGAGGCGGCCGCACTGTTTTTCACTCACGGATAGTCTGGGACTCTAGTAAAGTAGTCATAAGAGATCTACTATTACAAAGAGGGGCGGAAATCAAAAGGAAGAATCACAAGAATGTATAGAATATTTTAGAAGAAATTAGAAATAAAGAGGAGACTTGAACTAAGTCCAGAAGACTGTAAATTAAACAACAAGATAAGATACTTGAGAAGACATCTAAACATTACCACAACAGTTGAAATAGAGAAGAAATTGAGGTATATATTCCAGACGTATTTTGAACACGCTAACAACTCAGAAAGATGTCTGGCAAACAAGGTACAGTGTGAAAAGGAAAGAAGCAAATACAGAAATAAAACAACATGGGAAAATATTTACTGACTAGGACAAGATAAAAGACTATTTTCTAATTACTATACAGAGTTATTTAAAGAAATATCTAATGAGAGTTTTGGAAATAAACAGCAAAGCTACTTGATAAGCAACAGATAATAGAGGTAATTAAATAACAATGTAACCTGTTAAATGCTCTGATAACAATGGCTTACATTGTTAGGTTAAATTGTTTGATAGGGGCCATCAAAAAAATGAAAAATGGGAAGGCTCCAGGGCCCAATGGTTATACAGCAGCTTACTACAAGATACTTCAAAATGAACTGAATGGACCTCTATATGAGACTTTTAAGGAAATAACAATGAATGGAATACTGGATACATGAGAAAATGCTAATGTCTCACTCATACCTAAAGAAAGAAAAGACAATACCAATGTAAAGAACTACAGACCAATATCACTTATGAACTTGATTATAAAATTTTCACTTCTATTTTAGCAGACAGAGTGAAAAAGATCTTGACAGAAGCTATATGTAAAGATCAAAATGGTTTCCTGCCTAGGTGCCAACTGAGAGAAAATATAAGATCAGTGATCGACATAGTTGAATATTACGAACAACATTCAGAGAAGAAATTTGCAATGGTCTTTATAGATGCTGTGAAGGCCTTCAACCAAGTCAATCAGAATTTTATAAAGGAACTACTTAAAAGAATGAAGATGGGAAACAGGTGCACAAATTGGATAAATGAAATGTACGCAGAACCGACATCACAATTAATTATACATACCGAAAAAAATCCAAGCCTTTTCAAATAACAAAAGGCATGAGACAGGGATGTCCATTATCCCTACTTATTTTTTATAACTGTTCTGGAGGGACTGAATAGAAGCGTAAGCGAACACACAAAAATCCAAGGACTAAAAATAAGAAAATACAGATTTAGACTAAAGGTTTTCGTTGGCGATTTGGCAGTTTTTCTAGGAAATCCAACTGAGATAATTGAGGACTTATTTAAATTACTATGAGAATTTGGAGATGTTTCAGGTTTTAAAATCAACAAAGAAAAGACAATAATACTAACAAAAAAAATAACTAAATTGGATTATATCGAAATTATGCAAAAAAATAGGTTGCAAACTGGAAAAGAAAATTAAATATGGTGTATAAGACAAACTTTGAACCCCAAAAAATATCCTCCAAAATCGGGGGTCGTCTTATACGCCGGATACACTTAGCTTCACCTACCGTCTGATCTCCTGCCTCTTCGCTCTCTTCGCAAATGGAGCAAAGAGGCAGGAGATTGGGCGGGGGGTGAGGCAAAGTGTTTACCGGTTCATTCGCCCCCCTCCTCTGCCTTCTCCCCCTTTGGGGAGCAACTGAAGAGAGAGGAGGGGGTGAACGTTGTGGTTTGCCGCGGCCACTGCTGCATCTCCTGTGTGTTCGTTCCCCAAAGGGAAAAAACACACAGGAAATCCAGCGGCAGCCAAGGCAAACCAGGTATGTTTGCTCCTTTCTTCTACCTTCCTGGAAGGTGGAAGAAAGGGGCGAATCTAGCAGTTTGCAGCAGCCTCCCCTGCTTCCCCCATCTTCATTCCCTTCCAAAGAGAATGAAGACGGAGGGAGGGGGACGGACGAGGCAAACTGGGCATTTTCGCCCCTTTCCTCCACCTTCCTGGAAGGTGAAAGATAGGGGGGAATCCCGCGGTTTGCAACGGCCACTGCCCATTCCCTCCATCTTAATATCTCGAGCCACCATTTCACCCTCCCCAAAGGCATGATTGGGCTCCCGATCATGGCCTTGGGGAGGGGGGGCTAGAAAGCCCCCCCTTGAGCCATCCTTCCACCCTCCCTGAAGGCGCGATCGGGCTCCCGATCGTTGCCTCGAGGAGGGGGTGGGTGGCTGGAAAGCCCCCCCCTCGAGCCACCCTTACAGTGGCCGAGGCAAACTGGGTACGTTTGCCCCTTTCATCCACCTTCCTAGAAGGTGGATGAAAGGGGCGAATCTTGCGGTTTGCCACAGCTGCTGCCCATTCCCGCATCTTCATTCCCTTCCAAAGGGAATGAAGACAGAGGGAAGGGAGGGCGGATGAGACAAACCGGGTATTTTCGCCCCTTTCGTCCACCTTCCTGGAAGGTGGAAGAGAGGGGTGAATCCCGCAGTTTGCCTTGGTGGCTGCCCATTCCCTCCGTCTTCCTTCCCTTCGCAAAGTGAAGGAAGATGGAAGGAATGGGCAGCCTCCGAGGGAAACTGGGTATATTCGCCCCTTTCTTCCACCTTCGAGTCAAGAGTGACTGGAAGGTGGAAGAGAGGGGCAAATGCCGCGGTTTGCCATGGACGCCACCCATCCCCTCCATCTTCATTCCTTTCATTCCCTTTATTCAGCCCCCTCCTCTGCCTTCACCCCCTTTGGGGAGCAACCAAAGGTGGAAGAGAGGGGTGAATGTAGCGGCTGGCTGGCTGGCTGGGAGAGCCCTGCCAGCTGATCTTGTTCGCTTTCCCAACTCAGGAGGAGATCCTCATGAGTTGGGAAACAAAGAGAATCAGCTGGCAAGGCTCCCCCAGCCAGCCAGCCAGCCAAATTGGGGAGTGGTCTTATACGGTGAATATATGCCAAACTCTAGATTTTTACTTGAAAATTCGGGGATTGTCTTATATGCCCAGTCATCTTATACACCGGATACAGTAGGTATTTGGTTTACAGTGAAGAACACTGAACTATTTGAAAACATTTATAAAACAATTTGGAAAGGAATTCAAGCTCATCTGATTAAATGGAATAAACTAAACTGTCCCTACTGGGGAGGATATGCCTAATAAAAATGAGTGTGCTCCCAAAACTGATCTTTCTGTTTCAGAATCTACCTATTATTGTTAATGATGAACCATTTGTCACCTGGCAAAAAGAA
Organism: Gambelia wislizenii; assembly: GCA_030847615.1. Taxonomy (NCBI): domain Eukaryota; kingdom Metazoa; phylum Chordata; class Lepidosauria; order Squamata; family Crotaphytidae; genus Gambelia; species Gambelia wislizenii. The sequence continues at coordinate 35,690,941 of JAUMIR010000003.1, read as the reverse complement.
CTCACAAATTTTATCTGGTGAGGCAAGAAACCCAGAATTAAATGGAGAGTCCTAACTGACAGAAACGAAAGAGGTGGGTCTGGTTTACCAGATTTAAGACTCTACTATCAATCCAGTGCAATTTCCTGGATTAGAGAATTAAAAAACAAATGACTTCTTAAACTCGAAGGTAGTAATTTGAGATTTGGTTGGCATGCCTGTGGTATGGCATAGTGAAAGACAATAAAGATTTCGACCACCATTTTGTGTGGAAGGTGATATTAAAAATTTGGATGAAACAAAAAAACATTTACTATAGGAAGATACCAACCTGGGTTTCACCCCAAGAAGCTTTCTTCACTCAATGGCTTACCAACAGTAAATGGCTAACATATGAAGATATTCTAAAAAGAAATGAGCAAAGTAGATGGTCAATAAAATCTGAAGGCAAACTCAAAGCTGAAGGCTATAAAATTAATTGGTTTCTTCATAAACAACTACCAGAGAGATTTAGAATGGATTTAAATTTAAAGGACTTTGAAATGAAAAGAAATGAATTAGATGTGATCATCTGGGGAAATGACAGAAAGGTAATCACAAAATTATACAAACTATTATTGGGGAAAGAAACAGAACCAGAGCAAATAAAAGAAGTAATGATAAGATGGGCTGTCAATGTTGGACATGCAATTGATTTGGAAAATGCCTGAAGAAAAACAGAAAGATTCATTCAATGTCAAGACCTTAAAGAATTTTTTTTCTGAACATGATGCATAGGTAGTATCTTACACCAGTGAAATTAGAAAAAAAATATAGAAAACTAAAACTAACAAATGCTGTAAATGTTTGAAGGAAGCAGGCTCTTTTTTCCACGTGTGGTGGAACTGTCCTAAAATTAAAAGATTTTGGAATAAAATTCATGGGACAATTCAAGAAATCTTCACAATAAAATTCCCTATGAACCCAGAAACTTATTTATTGAACATGAACATTTGATAAGCAAAGAAGATGAAAGAAAATATGGACAAGTGATTCTATATTTGATAACATCTGCAAAAATTATCTTTGCCAAGCATTGGAAAAATGTGAATGTTCCAAATTTAGAAGACTGGTTCAAAAAAATACAAAATATGATGGAAACAGATAGATTTTCCTTACTGATGTCACAAAGATCTATAGATGTTGAAAAGTACTGAGCACCCTTAATGAAATATCGTGAAGAAGGATAGACTAAGAAACCATTAGAAAAGCTAAACACAGTCCTACTGAAACAGGAATAGGATTTTAAAAATTCATTAGATGTTTCCCCACCTACATTTTAAAATTACAATGTAGTTCATGAAAAAAACTTTGATGAAAAAAACAGAAGTAACATTGAGGATATAGATTTTTCTATTTTCTCATCTTACAGGTCCCAAAGTTTCAGAAGTGTATATGTGTTTTAGTTTAGATATAGTATGTATTTGAGTTTTTTTATTATGATGTGGTAGTGATTTTTATTCCATTATATTTGTGTTTTTCTTTTGTGTTTTATGTATGTGTAGGTGATCTATACGTAATATGCATTTTGTTGTTCTATTTCGTTGAAATTTATTATAATGTGTCTGAAAAAATAAAGTATAAAAAAAATTAAAAAGAATTCAGGGCCTGTTCCATATGTGTATGCATGCGTGTGCATGCACACACATACATACACACACACACAGAGAGAGAGAAGCACACACACACAAACACAGACATGACCATCTATCTCTAACCATTGACTGAACTTTTTGAAGGATGACAGGAGAGAGGGAAGCAAAGACGACCTCAGGATCCCATCCAACTGAATTTTCCCCTTTCCTTTCCTTCCTTCGCAGATCCATCCACCTCCAGTTGCCCTGTGGGGTGAAGCCTGCTGAGTTTCAAGCTGCTAATATCATTAATTGTGATTTTGGGTCTTCCAGTCTATTATAAATTCTCATAATATAACTCCTTGGGTTTTGCCAGTTGCTATCACTTCTATGTCCATTCTTTATTCCATTTGGGGGGGGGGCTGTTTGTAGTGATTTCTTTGGTCTGCCATACAGCTCTTCCAAAGGTTTTATTATTATTATTATTATTAAACTGGGGGCATGATTTGCTGAGGTGGTCCTACCATTTGAAGGCCAAATTTCTCCTCCTTTCTTGTTAATTTTTTTTTCTTATAGTGTTTTAATGTAAAAGTGTCATTTTACTGATGCATTACAGCACTACAACTCTAAGAAAAGAACATTTTAAAGAATGGAGAAGAGAAGGAGACCTTTTTTTTTTGTTCCAATAAGTCTCAGAATTAAAAAGAAACCCACTGAAGGGTGGGAATAAAATGTTGCAGCTGGTGCCAGAAATTGCCACAAAATAATCCAACTGGGAAACGTCATTTGGATATCTCTCAAAAAGCAAAAACAAAACATAGAGCAAAAAATTCCATAATGCCCAAACACATTTGTCCCATCTGGGGGAGGCCAGCATGGCATTATTTGCAACCTGCTGTGGAAGGAGTTTGTTCCTCAAAGGCTAATGAATCAGGCTCTATGGGAGTCTTATCTACTTTTCACATTTTTTTTTTTTGCCTTAGTACATTAGTTATTATGTCACAGGAAAGAACAAGCAGTCTGAGGAGATTTTCAGACGTGATTCCGTGACAGAATGGAGGAAACCGCGTCATATTTCACTCACGGGCAACAATCGTGAATGAAATATGACGCGGTTTCCTCCATTCTGTCACGGAAGTGACACGGAGGGGTTCAGCAGAGGGACGGCATCATCCAAAACTGCTCCCCTGCCACGCAGCAGCAACGGAGCTGTTTTGGAATATATCCTGCCAAAAATCGCGTCTGAAAATCTCCTGAATTAAATATTGGGGAGAGCCATACAAGGTTAAGGACAGATGAGTGTGGGCAAAGGCTGTTATGGAAACTTAAAACTTGGTATCAGCAGAGAATGATGATTTAGGGGAGCCTTCTCCCATTTGGCAACATCTAGTTTATGGAGCATGTCCAAGGAAGTATGGGGAAAGTATTTTGAGGGCAAATGTGAAGCAAGAGAAAGAAGTGGCAGATCCAGAAGTCTTGGTAAAGACCTACAAAGCCCTATACAGCTCAGGTCCAGGTTAGTCAAAGGACTGTTCTTATCTCATACGAACCTGTGTTTGGGGTGCTTTTAGGGAGGTCCCTCTCTTTGCCCCTCCACCTTCTCAGGTACACCTGCTGGGAACCCAGGAGAGAACCTTCGCACTGGCTGCTCCCAAGCTCTGGCTCATCCCTTGCCAAAGAGGCTAGATTGGCATCTTCTTGCTATCTTTCTGCAGGCAGATGAGGACCATTTTATTCTAGCAGACCTCTGAGAATTAATTTTTAGGGGAAACAGGTCTGTTTAGTGTGCTGGCCTTTATTTGTTGTCGTTTTTAATGGTCTATGGTTTTTAACTGGTTTTTATTTTTTTGACAGGTTTGGTATGGCTTTTTAACTTTTGGATAGTGTGTTTGTCTTAACTGCTGCATGTCACCTTGAGTCACACACTGAGGGGGAAAGACAGGATATAAATATTATAATAATGAAAACAACAACATGATCTGGAAGGGTGTTCCATATATAGGGGGACTGTCAAGAAGGAGAGACTTGCTGGGTTACAAGATAGTGGTAGATGTGGAGAATCAAAGGGAGAGAGATGAAGATGTAGCAGCAGAGAAGTAAAATGTGGCCAGGCCACGGTGAGCTTGAAGGGCAATAGGGAAATGAATCTGCACTAAGTTTTAATCTGAACTGTAAAGAAGCTACCCAAAGTTGCAAATTCTGTCCACAAAATAAATTCACCACTTTGGATGGCTCCTTTAAATCTCAAACTAAAAACCAGCATAGATTCACCACACCTTTGACACCGAAGCCTGCAGCCTCCACTAAGAACAAGGAGTCTTTATGAAATCTGCAGCATCACTAAGGCTAGTGTCACTCACTCACACACACACACACAGGATGATGCCACAGTACATTTCTGCTTCTCCGCAACCCCTAGTGCTGTCACTGTATGAAATGAACCATCATCCAATCACTCTTACTGTCCTGTGAGATTATTTGAGGAATTCATTCCCTTGTACTTAGAATAACTCTTTTGGTGGCAATGGGCTAAAGTCTTGCAACCAGCTTCTTGAATGCCAATGAAAAAATCAAAGAATGACATCATTCAAAGTGGAGCAGGAAGCTTTTGTGCCATCACACTAAACCTGATGCCTAAATCACTCAGCAGCACCCAGCAGTGAAGGGTTAATGTGATGCAGTTAGAGTAAACTGCTTGTTCAGATACAAGCATCCTGTTCCAGACAGCTCATCAACACACTAATGGGACTTAAAGCGGATGATGCCTCTTGCACAGTAACATAATGAGGGCTGGACAGCCTGGGAGACCCATTAACTCCCATCCATGCTTCTAATTCTGTCTCATGATAATGATTTCTTAGGACAACAGCAGTACATTGGAATTCCATTTCCTACTGCACACTATATTTTAATAAATTCATCAAGAGACAAAGTGATATATATGCTATACGCCTGTGCCACAGGATCACACACAGTTTGTAAAACGTAGACCACCAGATATACAGTGTTTTGCCATCCAAGGTCTCCAAAGAAGGGGGAAAAGAAATTCAAGTAGGAAAAAAAGTCCCCTCATACAGTGATGGTTTCTGAAAGGAAAACATCAAATGCAAATAGATAGGCTGCTATTCTATCTGCCTGGTTTTACTATTCTAATATACAGTACTTAAAAACAAAAAGCTGTTAATAAAATTGCCACATAATTAATTTCATTGGCTTTGAATGGAAATCTCTCTGGCTTTTCTTCGCAAATGAAGATTGAGGAAGGACTCATCCCGCGTTTTTTGCAAGCACCCTGATGACTAAAAAGGCCAATCCGAGATAAACAAGTCTGGTTTCAGAAAGCACAGCAGAAGCTTTCCTCGGGTGATGTTACCGGGTTGTGATTCTTTCTGCGTTGCCGTTTCTCTTCAAGACTTGTTTGGCATGAGTTCTCAAATAAGGCTGCAGCATTGTGGATAGTGCGTCTCCATGCCTCCCGATGTGAGGCCAGGGCGGACCATTGTTGGTGATCAATTTGGCCAAGCCTGAGGAGTTGTTTCAGGGAGTCCTTGTATCGCTTTTTTGGAGCGCCCCTCTTATGCTGACCCGTGGCGAGTTCACCGTAGAGTACTATTTTGGGGAGGTGATGGTCCTCCATCCTAGACACATGCCCTGCCCAGCGCAACTGTGTTCTCAATATCATGACATCAATGATGGTGATCTCTGCTTGCTCAAGGACAGCAACATTCGTCACATAGTCAGTCCTATAAATATAACTATAGAATAAGATGATGGCCTTAACTTATAGTGTGATGAAACTTACTTTATTCACCGTGGGATTGTTAACATTATAGAGTAACACAACTCACTCCTCTTTGTCCCATTATCAGCATTCATCAAAGCTGGGGGGGGGGTAAATGGACTACAACCCCCAGAATTCTACAGAATTCATAATACCCCAGCATAGAATTATAGTCCAAGAGGCATTCTAGAGGTTGTAGTTCCAAAAAGAAACTTTTCCAAGCTCAGGCACTCCTGGATTGCCTCATAGGTCTCCAACTGCAGCTACTTGGAGTAATTAAAACAATTCAGAAAAGGGGGGAGGTGTAAATTTTGTTACAGAGCTCAGGACAAGATTAACTTTTCTGTTGCCATCTCAGTTCCCTTCTTCCCGCCTAGGTCTTCATCAAACATGAATGTCTGGAAATCCTCCACAACTTCCTTTTATCCCCCCCCCCACACACACACACACAAACCCTTGGGGTAAGTGGATCTCCCCCTTTCAGTGTTCCCTCTGGCCTACATGCCATGCATATCCCTGGATTCTGGTTTGATAAAAGTAATTCAGTTCAGTATTTGCAGCTTGCATGCTTTGTTACAGGTTTTAGTTTGCATATTTTTCTTACATTCTATATTACACCAACTCTGTAAGTAAAGTCACAAAAATCACTAACCTGCCACACAGACAAACGTGCAATGTTTTGTTAAAGGATTTTGAGAGTGAGGCTACTAGTGTCAACAAACAAGCTCATTGGGAGTTGACAGAGGCCTCAGCTAATGCTTCATCCTCTTTAATTGTTTTCTCTTGCTTGGCACTTGCCATTTAAATTTCTCACAGTGCTTCTAATGCAGCATTGCATAATTGGTGCTCTGCCACTTCTACTCACTACTGCCAGATATAAACCCACCAGTGGATGAGCCCACCTCATCCACTGACAAAGGATGAGGCCCTACAGATAGTATCTTGCCTGAACTTCCTTCAGCCCCATACCCTCCAACATTTCACAGATGAAAACTGGGACATGTGTGGCCAAGCAACATCAGAACATTATTAATGAGGAAGAATACACCAACTAGGAGAAGCTGCTGCAATTTGCTTTTGCCTGAGCCTACTGGGAAGAGCAAGATTCTGCCCCCCTCTTCTCTGCCCCCTACTGGGTTGAGTACTGTTGCACTTTGAACTGTAATTTGCAGCAACTGCAGTAAACCAAGGACAAAGGAAGAAAGTCAGAGGAGGAGAGACATTTTAACTGGGACATTGTAAAAGCAGCTGAGAAAGTGGGTTAACAGAGAATTAACTGGGACTGTCTCTGCCAAATCAGGTGAGCTGGAGGGTATGCAACCCATCTGCCAGCATAACCCCATGTACTTTGGAGGACATTGCAAAAGGATGCCACTGCAATACAGCTTGGCATCAGCCTATGCCATCATTTCAGGATTGCTTTTTATGTGGTGTTCTATCAGCACAAGTGCACATGCTGATAGGCAATGCAGAAGAGGAAGTAGCAGGAAGGACGTGAAGCCTGCAGCAAAATATCCATGTGCAGGATATTTGTACAAATATTTTTCTGTACAAAAATGGAACAGTGTAGAATTCCTAAAGCATCCATTGCACTCTGGAGGAAAGACTGGGACCCTTTCACACTATGCAGTTATAGCACAATGATTCCAATTTAACTGCTGTCATGGCATTCTGGGGAAGCCTGGGATTAGCAGTTTAGGGAGGAGCATTTAGAATTCAGTGCCTCACCAAACTACAAACTGAATGCAGACTGGAAGCATGGCAGGTAAACTGGAATCATAGTGCTATAATTGCAATGTGAAAAGGCCCCAGGTGACTCCCAAGTCCAAAATCCAGGCAGCAATTTGGATCATAAGAATTTTGGAATCATCCCAGTCCCACCATCACTACCACTACTGGTTCTGCTTCCCTGGTGACTTAGGAGCATATAATAATGCTCTCCTATATCAGTCCATGTACCTCAGGTGTGGGGAACCTGTGGTTCTCCAGATGGTGTTCCTTTCTAGCTGCAGTAAGCATGCCAAATGATCAGGGAGGGCTGGAATTGCTTTAACAATACCTGGAGAACCACCTGTTCTTCACCCCTGTTTACACTGACTAGCTGCAACTCCCCAGGGTCTCAGGCCAGAGTCTTTCGTAGTCCTAGCTGGACATGCTGGGGATGGAATCTGAGGTCTTCTACTTGCAGAGGTTTTGCTTCACCACTCTGCTATAGGTCATGTCTTAACCACTAAGCTCTATGAGGTGAGTCATGCCCAGTGTGGTCTATTAGTAGAGTATGGACCAACAGCAAAGTGTCATGCGTGTGTCTGTGTCTGCGTCATAACACATCCAGGATTCAGCTTCTGCTATCACTTGAAAATGCTCACCTCTTCGATCATTTCTTACTAGTCAGGCTTACACCGAGCCAGTGTGGTGCAGCGGTTTGATCACTGGACTGTGATGCTGGAGACCGGTGTTCAAATCCCCACTCAGACATGGAAACCCATTGAGTGACTTTGGGCAAGTCACACTCTCTCAGCCTTAGAGGAAGGCAAAAGCAAACCCTCTCTGAACAAATCTTGCCAAGAAAACCGTGATTTTAGGTTCACGTAGGGTCGCCATAAGTTAGAAACAAGTTGAAGGCGCACAGCACACACTGGCTTACACTTCCAGCTTCAGAAGCTAGTAGGTTAAAAAGAAAGCAATTAAAAATATGCTAGAGGTCAAATAGTGAGGTGAATCAGAAACAGTTTAAGCCAGTGGTTCTTAACCTGTGGTCTATGGACCCCCAGGGGGTTTTAAGTCTTGAGTTAAGTCTTTGGCATCCACAGGGGGTCCCTGCTAAAGCAAAGGTTAAGAACCACTGGCTTAATCAATCCTCCATCCTCACTGCCACTGTTTCCTTATAAAGAATACAGAAGTTTGGGGTTTCAAGATTTTCCCCTCATAACATATGACTGTATCCACTGTCTGTCACAGGACTTTTTCAGATGCCTTAAAACCCATCAGGGGAGGTCGGGAGAGGTATGTGGCTATCACGCGGCAGGGGGTTTTGGATGATGCTGTCCCCCTCCCGTCATCCTTTGTGTTGCTTCCATGCTCGATCGAAGGAAAAGGCACCACTTTTTACTCACAAAAAGCTTTCATGAGTAAAAAGTGGTGCCTTTGCCTTCAATCAAACACAGAAGCAACATGGACGACGACGGAAAGGGGATGTCTCAGTAGAATGATCACATGAGAGTAATACTTTTTTTAAAGAACATTCACAGAAAAAATGAAGGCAGCTGATCTCAAAGAGGGGCAATTTACATACACACACTAAGGGTGCAGCTATATGATCATAAAAAAATCCGTATGGAGGGCAAAAAATACGAACAGCCTGTCGTTCGTATGCATATGAACCAGCTATATGATTTTTAACCCCCCCTAAACTCCGTATGAGTCCCTCTTCCCGAAGCTGGCTGGAGCGAGCAAGCCAAGTGGCAGTTTTAAATCTCCCGCCGCTTTTTTTTTTTTAAGGTGCCTGCTTTGCGGACATTCGGTTTTCTGTATTTACAATATAAAATAAAAATAAAAACCATATAAATTCACAGACTTACCGGACGCTCGCTAGCCGGGAAACCAACATGGCGGCCGGTCCCAATTCCCCTCCATGCTAGCCCCACCCCCTCTACTCGACCAGCCAATCAGATTACCCTGCCTGTTCGTATGTGTGCGAACAGACCATACAGACCCGTCAGCCATCCGAACGGCATACAGATTTCTCTTCGCGATCCGCTTTCCCTCCCGAATGCCGCGTATGCGTATTTCAGGGTCGAAAACCGGGGGGGGCCCTCTTTTGCATTCGTGTGCATCCGGACGGCCATTTGTACCGAAGTGCGAACTTCCGCACGCCATACGTATTATTTAAATCGTGTAGACGGGACCTAAGTAAGTATGCTATATTCTGCCTCCCTACATTCCCTCTAGAATTCTCTGACTCTCCCTTCTTTTAATGTCATGATAGGATATTGTGATATGATATGATATAATATGGTATGACATGACATGACATGACATGACATGACATGACATAAAAGGCTTTCTGAAAATCTTGTCGAAAATATGTCTTCCTGGGCATATTGCTTTCCTGGGGGGTTATCAAAGCAGTCCAATTGAACCCAATCGCCTGTTTTTTCTTTCTTCCCTAAAGTCAGATTTTGGAGGTTTTATGATGCTAATGAATACACCACTTGCAAGTATCTCTGCCTCTCTGCAGTCCTGTTGGATCACTGTCTGGAAGTGTTAACTTTGCAGCAAGTTACTTCTTATTGTGTGCCTTCAAGTCATTTCTGACTTATGATGACCCTCAAGCAAACCTACCACAAGGTTTTCATGGCAAGATTTGATCAGATTTGCCTTTGCCTTCCTCTGAGGCTGAGAGAGTGTGACTTGGCCAAGGTCACCCAGTAGGTTTCTATGGTTGAACAGGGAATAAAATGCTGGTCTCCAGAGTCATGGGAGATTTTCAGATGGGGGAAATAACCCCCGTGGAGATCGGGAGAGAAATGGGGCTGTTCTGCTGCCAGCGCTCCATTACACACACACCCTTCCTTCTCCCAATCTCCATTTGTTCTCCCTCTATCCTGCTTTCATTTGCCTTCCGCTATTTTCTGCTATTTTTTACTAATGAAGAACTTCCATTAGTAAGAAAATAGCAGAAGGAAAATGAAAGCAGGACGGAGGGAGAACAAATGGAGGTCAGGAGAAGGACGGGTGTGTGTGAAATGCAGCACTAGCAGCAGAACAGCCCCGTTTCTCCCGATCTCTGCAGGGGTTATTTCCCCCATCTGAAAATCTCCATAGTCTAATGTTCAAACCACTACACCACACTGGCTCTCTTAGCTAATTGCTAGGATCTGCTTATAAGATTGACTTGGATGACTGCTAGGATATTAACTATTGACATTAGCTCCAAAGTAAACCACCAGTGTTGAATGAGCATCTTAAAGCAACACAATGTATGGCCCAAATAAGCACTGATCATCATAAACATTCTAATTAGCTTTCTTTTATGCTAGCCTTCTAGCATTCATTTGTACGCTCCTAATTAAATACATATGTTTGTTTCCATTTACAGATATTCACAATGCCCACCCACCCACCCCCACTAATAAAGCTAAGCATTTTGAATGAGCTGTGTGAAAGCAGGTTCCAGGATTTGCTTCATGCTTAGCAAAGCTTGAGGGGGGAATGTTTTATCTGCTGGATAGTTCTCTTTCCTGTTAATGTGACCATCTTGGATTCTGCCATTTGTTTGCTATTATCTTGAGCTAAACTCCTAAGGCTTTTGGAGTCGCCAGTTGTAGTCACTGCATTTAAATTAAACATAGCAACAACAACACACACACAAAAAAAAAACAGACCTCTGTCTGAAAAAAGTAATTTGGAAGACAAGAATTTATTCTGCTGCACCTCACAATACATTGACTGAATACTAAATGGAATCATCAAGGTTCTATGAGAGACAAGTGTCCATACAGCTTCTTTCAATACCCTTCTAAGAGGCTCCTCAACACCATGAAGATTGTCATCTGAATATTCCCAAGACCAGATTTCAAAGTACTTAAGGTTAAACATTTGTCGCTCTCGGGAAGAACATCTCTCTCTGTGTTAAAATGTGAAAGAAAAGACTTTCTATCCTGGAGGTATCCAAGGAGATAAAATTGTAATCGGCTTACATTTCCTGTTTGGGTAGAAAAGAAGATGATACATATGATTGACAGACAGATGGTAGATAGGTTTATATTAGTATAACGCAATACATGAAGTAGTCTTCAAATATTTAAAAGGATCCTGGATAAAAGATTGAAAACAATGGTTCATCTTTATCCATCAAGTACAGGAAGTTTGCATAGCTACTCAGAGCTTCTGTAGAGCAGATGGAGGGTTTTTTTAAAATGAAGGAACTACATAAGAGGAAGATTTGAAAGGCCCTCACTCCATCCTGAGTGCCACTGCCTTGCCCTTGGAGGGAGAGAAGAACAGGCAGGCACAGCGTCATCATGCCTAGGCCCAGAAATAGATGAAAGGCCCTCCATCCATCCCAACTGCCACTGCCTTGTATCCGCTGGACTTAATCCCTTCCCACACTGCCATCCCCTTTTCCTAATCATTTCTAAGATTATAAACCTGAGGGCAGGAACTAGGTTTTTTTGACTGGTCTTTTACTTGTAAAGTGCCATATATAGGGATGGTGCTATATAAGTAAATGATTTATTTATTTATTTATTTATTTATACCCCGCTCTTCAGCCACAAGGCTATCAGAGCGGCTTACAAATTGTTTTAAGCAATAGCTATTTACACATTTACACTGCATTAAACAGTTTCTAATGTGTGTTAGCTAATTGCCCCCACAAGCTGGGTACTCATTTTACCGACCTACAAAAGGATGGAAGGCTGAGTGAACCTTGGAGCCCGCTGGAATCGAACTTGCAACGTGGTGGCTTGCAGTACTGGCATTTAACCACTGCGCCACCAGTGACTAATTATTATTAGGCTAAATATGAGGAAGGACTTTCTAGTTGCCTTTTGGATTATTAAAAATGTGTGCATGTATGTGTTTTCCTTAGCAATGAAGCACCTGCCCTCGTAAATAGGTAATATAGAGGAGCACTTTCAACGGTGCTAGAAACAGGCAATAAAAGTACTTCGATGCTCTAATGATGTGAGGCTGAATACTAAATGCACAAAATGCAGGAAAGGTTTCAATAAAACTCAGCAAAGATTTTAAGAACAGAAAACTTGACATTTTACTAAAGTAAGACAACAGCCCTGCCTAATCTATCTCACTAAGATGGGGACTCATCATACACTTCTCGTTCTTTTCTTCAAAAAAACAATACTGTGTGATCTTGTACTGTCCCTTAGTGTGATGATTATGAGTATTGGCATTCCTTAAAAAGAAGGAGATGAAAATCGCTGAAGAATTTCAAAGCAGCAGAATAAATCCTCAAGAGATACATAAACTCTTCCAAAGAAAACATTAAGCTTCTCAAGCTGGGGAGGGTTGAAAACTGGTAGCAGTTTGAGGGTTGCATATTATAACGTGAAATGTTATAAAAAGGGTGGGGGGGAGACAGAGGTCCACATTGCTAAGCCAAATAGAACAGTGGGATGAATGGTTGGTGAAGACGTTTTCACAGCTCTGTTTTCTCTGGGAACTTAGACACAAGCCAAACTGTTGCATATATAGGAACATAGGACACTCTCTTATAGTGAGTCAGGTCACTGGTCCCTCTAGCCTAGTATTGTTAATTCTCACTGGGGTTTCTGTTGCCCCAGGTTTCTTCCTTAGAACCTTGGTGATCCCTGGTACTCCTTGGTGGTTTTCCTGGCAGTCTCCCATTCAAGTATTCCCTGGGTCCACTTCTACATACCTTTCAAAATCAGGGGTGTTCCGGATGGTCTGGTATTAACTATTGACATTAACTATTATGTCAATTATATGGTATTATAATGGTGTTCTACTGATCATGGTTACAAGATGGCTCCTGCTTTATACAGAACAGGATTGAATCTTTCAAAACTTTTACTGTTATATTTTTAAGGACGTAAAAGCCAATGTGGTGCAGTGATTTATGTGCTGGACTACGGACTTTTTCAAATGGGGGGGGGGAACCCCGAGGAGGTCAGGAGAAGAACAGGGCTGTTGTGCATACAGCACCCTGCTTCAGACACCTATGTCCTCCTTCCGACCTTCCCCCGTGCTTCCTCTGTGCTGCGGGTATGAGAAACATGCCACTTTTATTAATGGAAAACCTCCATCAATAAAAAGCGGCACCCGCAGCATGGAGGGAGCACGGGGAAAGGTCGGGAGGAGGATGGAGGAGGACGGAGGCATCTGAAACAGGGCGCTGTACAGCCTCGTTCTTCTCCAGACCTCCTCAGGGTTTTTTCCCCCTGTTTGAAAAAGTCCTATAACTCTGGAGACTAGGGTTCAAATCCCCACTTGGCCATGGAAGCATACTGGGTGACCTTAGGCAAGTCATACTCTCTCAGCCTCAGAGGATGGCAAAGGGAAACCCCCTCCGAACAAATCTTGCCAAGAAAACCCCATGATAGTTTCACCTTCACGTCACCATAAGTCAGAAACAACTTAAAGGCACACAACAACACAATCCACCCTACATAATTATACAACTTTGATACCACTTTAATTGCCCTGTCCCTGTCCTATGGAATCCTAGGTTTTATACTTTTCTGAAGTACTTAGCATTCTTTACCAGATGTTTCTAACGCTGTAGTTCAAGGGAATGCACTAGAGAGTTCCAAGTACTTTACCAAACTACAAATCCCAGGATTTGTAGGACAAAGCCATGGCAATTGAAGCAGTATCAAACTGCTATTATTGTACAGTGTGATTACCTTAAAGTGTCTTATAAATACTGAATCAGCGGATCCATTGTATGCTTTCACTGTACCTGTTTAGTTTTTGCTTTTAGCCCCATTAAGGGTGAGAGCCAGCATGGTTTGGGTGTTGGACTAGGATACTGGGAGACCAGGGTTCAAATCCCACTGAGCAGGTGAGTCACACACTCTCAGCCTCAGAGGAAGGAAAGGCCAAATACTCTCTGAACAAATTCTGCCAAGAAAACTACATGATAGGGTTGACTTAGGTCAGAAATGACATGAAGGCACATTAACAACAAACCATTATGGGATGGACTAATAATTGGTACAAATTAAACAACCACAGCTTGGAAAAGTTCCTTTGTGGCCATGCTGACCAGGGGATTTGGGAGCACTAATCCATAAAAAATAACTTTCTCAAGCTTTCTAAACAGCTACCTCACTGACTCATGCTCCTTTTTCCATTGAAAGTTAGTAAAAGTTTTGTGGCCCTCATTAACCCAAGAACAATTGTCTTGACACTTTATTCTGGGTGTGCATGCCAAAACAACTTCTACAAAAAGTCTGCACCAATGTCACAGCATGTGGTCTTCCACTAGCAGTTACACTGAGTCTGACCAATGAAGCAATCATGGGTTTTCTGCTGTTCTGTGTATGTTTTTTATTTATTTTATTTATTTAGTTATTTATACCCCGCTCTTCAGCCACAAGGCTATCAGAGCAGCTTACAAATTGTTTTAAGCAATAGCTATTTACACATCTACACTGCATTAATCAGTTTCCAATGTGTGTTAGCTAATTGCCCCCACAATCATCACAATGTGATGAACTCATCAACACACACACACACACACACACTGAAGCAATATCCATATAAAACAATTAGTTTATTGATCAGGCTATGCAGTAGGGATCAGGGCAAAGTCAGTTCTGAAAATGCTAAACAGCACACAGAGATAAAAACCCCTCCCCTGGGGTTCAATTTCCATACCACCAATCCCTAGATGCATTCCCCTCCTGTGAACCAATCCCCAGCTGTCTTCCCAGACCAACTCTTTGCCCTTTGTTCTTTGCCTCCCTTCTCATCCCAGACCAACTCTTTGACCTTAGTGCTTTCTCCCCCAGGCAAGGGGAGAGATTCTTTTCCCCCTCCCATCTCCTAAAGAGGGGTGGGAGGATATACTAGCATTCCACTAACTCATGGCAAAGCCTGGCAGGGAGATGACCAAACCAACTGCCATACCCAGTATCCAGTCCAGGCCGTGACAGTATACAAGCTGCATACCTGCTGGGGATCAAAGAGAATTGATTTCTGGCTCCCAAAAATGAGTCAGGTTGTGGATTGTCTATGACCACATAGGATATAATGGCCTGCCTTAATTCTTCTTTAGGCAAGTCAGTAGCCTAGACAAAAACCACACATATATGAACACACATCACACTTGCCTTTCTTTAGTCTACCACTGCAAACCTATCTTACCCTGCTCCATTCTACACTGTAGTCTGTCTGCACATGAACTGTTGTTTTTCCCTTTTGCTTCAGAGTGAAATGAGGCACTCACCCTGCAATCCTATACATGTTTATTCTGAAATAAACCCCACTGAGATCAGTGGAACTTAAATTAATATAAGTTGGACTCTTAAATTCACAAAAATAGTAATATTGCAAAAGCATATAAGTCTATAAGAACTGATGTACTGGATCACGTTGAAGGTTCCTCGGTTATAAAAGCAGATAGTTTGAATATCCTGAGAAATTTGCAATTTGCAAATAAAGGAGATGGGCATTTCCTAATCATTTTATGGGAAGAAGTCAATTATTAAATAACCTAGACTGCAACCCAATACTAGGATTACCATTTTATCATTGTAAGCCGCCCCGATTGCTTGCAGAGGGGCGGGATATAAATAAATTTTATTATTATTATTATTTATTATCTGAAAGCAATTGAACTATGTGGGACTTACTTGCATAGGACTGCGCTGTGTTGTGTGAAGAAGAAAGCAATCTAATACTGGATTATATGGAAATAAGCAAGATTTACTAAATTCTCTGATACTTACTGAGTAAATATGCCCTGCAATCTTTAGATTCTTATGGGTTTGTGGATTTTCTACGCATGACCCTGCAAGAACCTAGCATAAAACTTACAATCAGGAAAGAATATTTATTTGTAACACTTTCAATACCATAAACTGATTTACTTCCTTTTTGTTACAGTAAGCTTTGAGAAGGCATTACAGGTTTACCACAAATTACTGGGAAGCATGCAAGTTAGGAATAAGTATCCTATGCCAGCAACAGAAGAGTCTATGTATATAACACCCACAAAAATATGTCTATAGTTAAAGTAAACAGATCTATTTTATAGTTATAGGAACAGATAAATGGGCATTAGACTGATTTTAATTAGGATAATGGTTTTAGAACAGAAGATGAGGTCCAATTAAACAGGTGTAAAGTGATGCATATGGGGCATTAAAACCCGCATATTTAATGAGAATTAAGAGGGGTTTTTTTATTCTGCAGTTATGATGAGTAGAAAAGGACTGTGGATGAAATCCTGTATCAGCTATTTAGTTAAGTATACTGTACTTAAATGATGGGAACAGCATTATAAATAAGTATTACTTTTAAGTATTCTACTTAAAGTAAGTTATTTTAAGTATGCTTAAGTAATACATTAAGTATACTTAATGTCAGAAACGTCATTCATCCATGCTGATTGCCTCCAGAATGGACCTCCTCCCCATGGATACAATGAGTAAATCTAGGAAACTGTTTTGTATTTATGATCGCAACTTAATCACAATTGTGGCACTATTGCCAAAATCATAACTCCCCCACAAACCTACTTTATCAGATACCAGCTGCATGGGGAAAAGGGGATCCATTCTGCAACTGATTAGAATGTGAGTGAATGACATTTCCATCAGGTTGGGGAGCAGGCAGGCCAGGAGAGATTCCTTGGTTAAGTATGTTTAACTAAGTAGCTGATATAGCATTCTGGCCTGGGGGTTTATTGCTGAAGGCTGAAATAAAGAAATAACTTAAAGCAACCTAGAACTATATCTATCCCATATTACCCTTAAGCTTAGTAAAGCACACGCTATACACACTATCATAGTGCCCCTCCTCTTTTTTTCTTAAGTACTTGATGACAAAGAATGAAAATAGCCCTAGAGGAACAGAAACACACTATGGCTAGCTGGCCGGCTGGCTAGCTACCTATGCTATAGCTCAGACCTAATTTCTAGTTTCCCAACATATGTAGTTCAGTAGCTCAAACTTTTTCATGGAATCTGGGTTTCTGGATGGAACAAAATCAACCCAACAACCTATAAAGAAAAGAAAGCAAATTACCTTCCAATCACTTAAACACTATTTTAAACAAGGACTATTTATATAAGAAATATTTTAGTAGGCTGAGAACTCAATTTTATTGACTTCAGCAAGTTATGCATATTGTTCTCAGTGCTGCTCTTCCTAAACACTTGATGGTGGTTTGCATTGCAATGTACTGTACTATTTGTCTAAGCCTATGTGTTTTTTGCTTGTTTGTTTTTAGAATTGCTGTTGGTGTTGGGTGTGATATAAAAATAAAACTGAATTTTTGAGAACACAAGCTCCACAACTAGTTTTTAATTTCTTTATTATAGCATAAATTACTGTTTCAGCACCCCTAGTTCACGACAACCTTAACATATGTTTTTCTTATGAAACAAACACTATGCCTGTCACCAAAGCCTGGTGTTCAGACAGCGGTTTCCAGCAGAGTTGCACATTCAGGACCATGGTTCATGAGGCAGAACATTGAAGTACACAGAGCAGCATATGACTGTGTCTAGCCTGTATGCATTCCCTGTGTGCATTGTGCATTGTAATTACACAATGGCTCGTTAGCCATGCACCTTGACCATTTATCTACATACATGTTACGTTGATGTTCACTGTAGGGGTTGCATAATGTAACTCTGCTGGCAGACATGTACACTACACTAAGGCAATGTAGGATCTCAACCACTACTTACAGGAGGAGTGAAGGAAGGTCTCTGGCTTTCCCTTCCCCTGGCCTTGCTCCCCAGAAGTTGGTGGGGAGGGAACTGGCCAGCAGTAAGAGCTTCCCCACCAGTGCCCCACCTAGAAATGTGGCTGACCCAACTAATAAGAAATCCTGACTCCAGGGCTGACCTGGCAGTGTCTGACCAAAAAAGGGATTTGGGGAATATGGCAGATAGCATGATGAAAACATGAGCCAGTATGTGGCTGCTGGCAGGGTGAAGGCATATGTTGGGTATAATTAGCAAATTAAATTGTACAGCCACATGTGGAATACTGTCTACAGTTCATCTCACCTAAAAGGGGGATATTGTAAAGCTGGAAACAGTGGATGAAAGGGCAAATAAAGGTATCAAGGGATTGGAGCAACTCCTCAGTGAAAAAAAGGTTACAAAATTTGGGACTATCTAGGTTAGAAAAAAGGGAGACATAATAGAGGTGTATAAAATTATGCAGAGAACATAGATGGGGAAAAGCTCTTCCCCACCTTTTATAAATAGGTCCCAGGATTTTCCACTGAATCTCAATGGTTGGGGAGATTCAGGACAGATAAAAAGGACTTTTTGCAGACAGCGCACAGCTAAATGATAACATTTCCAAGAGACGTGATGGCTGTCCTGGGTGACTTTAAAGGGACACTGGATAAATTCATGAAGCTTACAGCCATCACTATCTGCCAGAGGTGGCAAGTGGCTCCCGTATCAGTGAATCCATCCCACGTTTTGACTGGATCTATTTAGGTATAGGGTTCAGCACTTTGCAGAGCTCCTTCAAAGCCTGAATTAAAATCTGGAGTGGATTCACCACCTCAGGAAGAATGGCAATCTCTCACCTCTCATACCAGAGGCAGTATATCTCGGTATATTAGCTGCTGGGGAATGAAAAAAAGGAGGATGGTGTTTCCCTTTTGCCCTGCTCACAGGCTTCCCGTGGGCAACTGGTTGGCTATTCTGTATGAGAATGCTGGACTGACCTAGGGTGGCTTTTCTAATGTTTGTATATTCTTAAGATCAAAGGGCAAAAGAGGAGAAACAATTCTTCTTGTGACATATATATTTTTGTCTGCCTTGACATAAAAATACATTGCTACTGGATTTTTCTTGCTCTGTTTAATTATTTAGCAGCAACGATCTGAACATGCTTCATCCCAAAGCTTTTTTCTTTCCCAAACATCTATAAAAACAAGCCTATTTTCTGACAAGGGAGGAAATGACAGCACAGTCTCTGAGCATACAATCCAATGCACACTTACATGTAATTAAACACTATTGAACTTTCTCAGGCTTACTTCTGAGAAGACATGCAAACGATTGCATCTGTACCCTTTGTCTATTAAATAACAAGACTGTGTTTCTACCTTTCAGACAAATCAGGGAAAACTGATTGTGAATGATTGAGTGGTGACCTTGAACATGTCTGAACCTGCATGACAAACATCAACACTCTCAGTCCTTCAGTTAATTGTCAGTCATCATTTAAAGCAGTGGTGTTGTCTGTTGTGGTCCAGAAAATTGCTAAGTTTAAAAGATGAGCAATGTGTCAATTTGAATTTTTTAGTAAAATTGAATAAAACATCAGTGGAATCTTTTCGAATGCTTACTGAGGAGATTTTCACATGGGCTATATATTCTGTGGTAGGTTTTCCCTTTTGGACGATGTTGACCCCATTCTGTCCTGCATCCATCCTGCTCCCATGACTGTTCCAGAACAATGTAATCACGATTTTTCATCATGAATAACCTCCCATACCATCACTATCATGGGTGTGCGAACAGGAGCCCCGTTCCTGTTCCGAAATGGCAGCCATGGAGGGGAGGTCCGTTCTGAGCACTTCCTGGTACAATCTGGACATCCAGGTAAGTGCCACCCTTTATTTTACCCTCCCTGTTTTGATTGTGTGATTTAAAGTGTGTTTTTGTGCTTGGTGAACTAATGTTATGTTTGGGGGAGTTTTATTTTTTAAATTTACCGCCCAGCCGTTATCATGTGATTACGGCCGGGATTTCAGACAGCTGGTCATAAAAGCAACCTTACAACGGCTGCATTTACGGCCAGCCAGTGAGGGGAGGGGGAGCCCGTTCCTGCCGAGGAATTAAGGTAACTGTGTGAAAGATTTATGTTATTCTGTGGCAGGAATGGGAGAGGAGGTGGTGGGGCAATAATGGGGCATTTTGGCTCCATGTGAAAATCTCCTGAGACCTACAGGGAAGACTGAATGTCTCATGCACATGTGTTTGAGTGGCACAAAAGATTCAGAGAAGGATGTGAGAATGTGGAAGATGATGAATGCCCTGGATGACCTTCCATTTCAAGAACCAAAGAAATTGTGCAAATAAATCAGCCAGATTGTTTGAGAAGACCACCGACTCAGTGTCCAAATGATAGCTGAAGATATGAACATTGACAAAGACACTCTCAACTTAAGAAAAAATTGTGCCAAGATGGTCCCTAGGGTTCTCACACCAGAGCAAAAAGAGTGCCACAAGGAAATTTGTGCTGACATTCTGCAGCAACTTGAGGCAGACCCAAACCTTGTTCAAAAAATCATTACTTGTGATGAAACCTGGATCTTCCAGTATGATCCTGAGACAAAATGACAGTCAATGCACTGGAAAACACCATCCTCACCAAGAATGAAAAAAGCTCATCAAAGCAAGTCCACATTCAAAGCCATGCTCATAGAGGTGGTTGTTGGTTTTTTTTACATCAAGGGCATAATTTTTGGCAGAATGGGTTCCAGAAGGCAGAACAGCAAACCAGAATTATTATAAGGAAGTTTTGACAAAACTGAGAGAAAGAGTAAGAAAAAAAGGCCAGAACTGTGGGGAAATTGTTTCATTCTTCATCAAGACAGTGCATGAGTGCAAATGGAGAGTATATTGAAGGGGACAAGCATTAGAATTGTAACACTTAGGAGATTATCAGACAGAAATAAAAAAAAGCATTCCTGTCCCACGATCTGCACTCCCGCCCCTGTCCCATTCCAGTCCCACCACAATCACCCTCCCCACTGCACTTACCTCCTTTCCGGTAACAGGGCAGCCCAGGAGTGAAAGTAGCTCTAATGGAGCTCCGTTCACTTCCTGGATCAAAATCCCACAGATTCTCATGAGAAGACACAAGTGCAGCAAATTCAAAAGTAAAAACAAAAATATACACCAAAACATTTTGAAAAGCACATACAGACAGTAAGAAATTTACAAGTAACCCGGGGAGGGTACAGAAAAGAGAGTAGCTTACCTGGATGTCCCGATCTCACCTGGAAGTGTTCTGGCAGGGACCTCCCATTGACACTGGAATCTCCCTAGTATAACAGGGCACCTTGTTGCACACAGGCAAATCCAGAACACAAACAGAATGGGGGAATCTATTGATGGATTCTTGCATCAATAAAAAGCAGCACCAGCAGTACAGCAGCAGAATGGGTGCATAACGAGGTGGAAATGACATTATCTGAAAAGAGAGCCCTTTTGTGATCTCCTGGCATAGCTGTAATGCCACTTTTGATGCATCTGATAATCTCCATATAAATAAAGATGGATTATTGTATCAGTCTCATTATTTAATAGACAGACCTTGGAAATCACTGACACATGGCCAGCAGATTAACTGGTAGAGGTGTAGCACAAACATTTGCAATAAACATAGCACAATTTTAAACCTAAACATTAATTTTAAAAATCAGCTCCACAGGGCACTCTTAAGAGAAGTGGATAATGGTGCAAACCCACAAAATTCACCTTAATAAATATGTTGACCCATTTTCCCATTAATAAAGCTGAAAGAAAAGTAGTGTTAAGAAGCTTCACTGTAATTCAGGGATGGGGACAGCAGGATGGCTCTGCTAGTGAACTCTGGTGTCAGTAGGGTAGTGTACCTAATCCAGGTTTTACTCTGAACTTTAAGGGATTTGTCCAATTTGGGGAATAGAGTTCATCATTTTGGACAGGTATTTTAAAGTTCAGGGGGAAAAACTGGCACAAATTCACTGCCCTACTGGCACCACAATCACCAGCTGCCTGGATGAGGAGTATGTGCCCTTCTAGATTTTGCTGAACTGCAACTCCCATTGTTCCTCACCATTGGCTATGCTGGTTAGGACTGATGGTACTTTTGGTCTAACAACATATGAATGGCTCCTAATACCTAACCCTGTTGTAAAATAATGCCATGCTGTGACCAGTTTAGTTCAAAGTTAAAACAAAAATGGAAAATAATGAGAATAAGAAACAGAAAGCACTTTAAAAGTAGTGTGTAAAAAAAGACAAATCAATGCCAATAAACTGTTTGAGATAGTAATTAATTAATAGTAATTAATTTAAAAAGAAGGGCTTATTGACTCAGGTTGATGAGGGAGCTAACCTTTAAGCAAATCAGACAGGTAGTCTTTACTGGAGGAGTGATTAAAATCTAGAACATTAACACGAGAGCCGATACCCCTCAACAGGATTATGGACCAAACTTTGACAGAAATGGATAAGAACAGCAGCTCACAAAGCCTGTCACTTCTGTCTGACTTGACATATCTTTTATCTCCAGTTCTGCACTACAGTGGGCCTTGGTATCCACTGGGGTTTGGTTCCAGGACCTCCCATGGATACAAAAGTCTTTTGATTCTCAAGTCCCATTATATACAATCGCATAGTAAAACGCTGTCCCTATATAAAATGGCAAACAGCAAGCTTTGCTTTTTGGATGTTTTAAAAAATATTTTTGGTTGAATCAGTGGATGCAGAATCTGTGGATACAGAGGGCCAACTGTACTAATATGTTGTCACTCAGCACCTGTGACCCCCAAGGCTGTTAGCACAGCCCTCAGTCTTTCTCCAGCTTGCCCTTTTCTGGATCAAAGAAAAGGATAATTGGTTCTCCTAGAAGCCTCCAGGAGGAGCAATTAATTTCTAAAATAAGTTGCAAGGGCCCTCTTTTCCAAAACTAGAAGTAAAGTTCTGGCCTAGGTTTCTGGGGTTTTTTTTTCAAAACTAGAAGTAACTTTTTCAGTGTTTATGATTTCTTTGTTTTGTTTTCTCAATCCCTGTAGCCCCCAAAAGAGCCTCAGGGCAAAAAAAATGGCTTTTGGAACCACTACAATTGCCCACACTTGCTACATAAACATATCACAGGAATTTAGAACCCTGGGGTAATAAAATCCCTTCATCTGATACTAAAAGGGCAGGTCTCAAGTGAACTCTGCAGAAGGAAGGTCTTGTCTATACGGGGGAGGGGGGGATATGAACATGTTCAAAAACACAGGCATTTGCAATGATGTGACCTGTCTTCATGATCAAATGAGCCCCCCTAAACTCCACATGACCCCTCACCAAGATGGCAGCCATGAGTGATTTACTCACAATCTGCCACCACCAATTTTTTTTAAAAAAAAAACAGTTTCCCATGGTGCACACAAGCTACAGTTTATATTTACAAAGGAAGGAAGGAAGGAAGGAAGGAAGGAAGGAAGGAAGGAAGGGTATATGATCACTGTTTGATTGACTTACTGGACCCTCGCTTAGCCAAAAATCCAATATGGTGGCCACAAGCACTTTTCCTGTTTACCAGCTCCTCCCCCATCCTCATCCAGCCAATCAGATTGTGCTGACTGTTCATATCTGTGCAAATGCGAGTGTTCAAATGATTGCACATTCACATGTCATAGAGAGCTTTTTTAAAAAATCCATACAAAGCCCTGGACACTACGCACATGGAATTTGTGGTGGATTTGTGTGCATGTTCATATGAATGCATCACATTCTGTTCATATACCGTTCATTTTTTTTTTTTTACCATATAGACAAGCCCATAGTCTTGCAAAGGCAGGGTGCCAAAACCAAGATTCTCTTTGCACCTGCAGTCACATGTCCTTTATTCATATGATAGGAGAACCCACAGGAGGGACTTCATAGATGACCTAAGTCAGGTTGATGTGGAAATAGGTGTGCCTGTGGGTACCTAGGTCCAGTTCATGTCTGGCTCTAAATCAAAATCTGCAAATCTGCAAATCTGTTATGTGGATCCTCAAAATGAACCTCAAAATTCTTCTGCCTTTATCTCCAAACAGTGATCAGAGAGAAGAAATAAGAGAGTAAAGGGCTGAGCTGCTACTTTTTGGATTCTGCTTTTTGGCCCTGGAAGCCACTGGATGAAACTGAGTTCTGCTTTGCAGCTCTGGAAAGTTGTTGCAACCTGGGAAGCTCTTGTACTAGACCTTACTCCTAAGATGTGCCTAGAAGTGAGCTGTGTTTTATACACTTGATCGGGAAATGATCAATTCGGTTGTAAGTGATGTTGTTTCCATCCACTGCTGAATGTAGACCATGAGAAACTCCCAAAATTGGAATTTCAGTCCCTACTTTGAAAAATATTGACCACCCATGCTTGAAAAGTAAGCCACAGCACTTTTCTAAGAATGCTTAGAAATGGAAGCTCTCAGTGCTAGTCAAAAAGATGGCCAGAAGCTGACCACAAAATGGCATACTAGAACCATACAAGGGCCAACGCTTTAAAGAGTATTGCCCCTGTGCTATTCAGACATCAATTTCTACTTCAATTCATCACCTAAATGGTAAGAAATGTGTGTCCCCTAGTTGGACTGTACCTTGCATATGAAATGGAAAGGCATAATGGGAGCTGTAGTCCAATAATATCTGGAGAACCACATTTTCCCCACCTCTCGTAAAATCATAGAATCATAGAATTGCAGAGTTGGAAGAGACCACGAGGGCCATCCAGCCCAACCCCCTGCCACGCAGGAAATCTTGATCAAAGCATCCCTGACAGATGGCAATCCAGCCTCTGTTTAAAGACCTCCAAGGAAGGAGACCCCACCAAGCTCCGAGGGAGTGTGTTCCACTGCCGAACAGCTCTTACTGTCAAAAAGTTCCTCCTAATGTTGAGGTGGAATCTCTGTTCCTGGAGCTTGCATCCATTGCTCTGTGTTCCAGTCTCTGGAGCAGCAGAAAACAAGCCTGCTCCATCCTCAGCGTGACATCCCTTCAAATACTTAAACAGGGCTATCATATCGCCTCTTAACCGTCTTTTTTCCAGGCTAAACATACCCAGCTCCCTAAGTCTCTCCTCATAAGGCATGGTTTCCAGACCTTTCACCATTTTAGTCGCCCTTCTCTGGACACGCTCCAATTTGTCAATATCCTTTTTGAATTGTGGTGCCCAGAACTGGGCACAGTATTCTAAGTGAGGTCTGACCAAGGCAGAATAGAGTGGCACTATTACTCCCCTTGATCTAGACACTATACTTCTATTGATACAGCCCAAAATTGCATTGGCCTTTTTAGCTGCCGCATCACACTGTTGACTCATGTTCAACTTGTGGTCTACTAGGACTCCTAGATCCCTTTCGCACATAGTCTCGTTCAGCCAGCATTCTCCCATCAAGTCTGCAACTGAACTCTTCAACCCTGACAGTTCAGTTGCAGACTTCCAATTTTGGCCCTACCTTTTGTTGAGAGTGGAATCATTGGACTTTATCAGACTAGCCCCTTAAAACATTATTTTGCCAGCATTAAAAAAAAAACACATTTTTATGCCGGCAAAAGAATGTTCCCCCACACTTCCCTTCCCCTCCTGGCAAAGGCAGCTCCAGCAATAAAGAGGAAGTGAATGGAGCCCCGTTCACTTCCTCATTTGAAATCTCATGAGACTTCTTCATGCAGGAAATTTAAAAATAAAAACAAAAATAAAGCTTTAAAAAGCACACACACACTTTAAAAGTCCCAGGAAACCCAGGGAGGGTCATAAAAAGAGTGAAACTTACCTGGATGTCCCAGTCTCACCTGGAAGTGTTCGTGCCGGACCAGCCATTCTCGTTGCAGTCACAAGAATTAAATGGCCCGAGGTTTCACTGGCAATGCTAGCACAAAAATAGCACAAGGGATCAATTGACGGCTTAAGCTTTCAATTAGAAACTATGAGTTTGGGGCTGATTTTAACTGCGAAAGGGCAATGTTGTCTGATCTCCATGCCCTTTCATAGTTATGTGGCATCGTTATGATGCCTTATTTTGTGTGTCTGATAAAGTCCATTATTTTACTGTGAAAGGAAATTAGAAAATCATTAACAATTGTAATACAGTAGGACCCCCGTATCTGCAGGGGATTGGTTCAAGGGGGGCCCATGGATAATGAATTCAGTGGACGATACAGTTCTTATTCCTAGACCCAAGCCTTATTCTATATCATTCATAAGAGGCTCACATTTTTCATTCCCTTTAATAGTTGCTCACTTGTCAGAACTCATGAATACATACCAGTTTAAACCAACAAGCTTTTTTTTTCATTTCTAGTAGGCTATTAAAACCCAATTAAGAGTCTATTAAAGATTAAAACATGTTAGAAGTTTAAATGTTTTCAGTGCTTCTTTGAAAAGGCTCGTGACATGGGAATATTACCGACTGCCTATCATAGAGGCTGGCCCCAGTTTGAAAATAAATAGCTATTATTGGAATCAGCTGTGTAACAATGGGATTTTTTTTTCTAAGCAACAAGCTAACTGGCTCCAGAGAAATCCCAACAAAGCAAGTGATTCAGGAACATTTCCTCTTTCCCCCACCCCACAAGAAGTGAATTACAAGTAAGTGGAGACTCTAAACAAGAAAAGCATTACCACCCCCAAGGAATACACATTGTCCTAGAAAAAAAGAAGAGGACACAGAGCTGGGAAAAAGTACTTTTTGGATTTCAGCTCCCAGAAACACGCAGAGACAGAGAGCATGGCTATCGATCACTAGTCTGTTGGATTCTGAATGTTTTCATCCCAAAAAATTACTCAGAAAACATAACTTTCCCCAGCCCTCCTCACCCTGCTGTTTCCAATTCAAGTAGTCTACACACAAAGCCTTCCAGTACGCCTCAAACAAGGGCTAGCACCATTGTAGTTGGTTTAATCAGCAGTGTTATTCAACCAGTTTGCACCAGTTCACCCAAACTGGTTGCTAAAATTTGTCAGGTTCGCTGAACAGTTTGTTGTAAGGACAGAAAACAAAAAGTTTCACTGCATTTACCCTGTCCAACTCCCATTGTTCCCAGTCACCCTCTCCATCAACAGCAGCAGCAAGCCAAAAGCATTCCCAGCCAGCCCCAGTTCTGCTGCAGCAAGGCACACCACCAGGGATGGCTAAGGAAGAATCTTTGGACTTTATCAGACTAGCCTCTAAAAACATTCTTTTGTTGGCATAATTAAAGCCATTTTTATGCTGGCAAAAGAATGCTTCCCACCACACTTACCTTTGTCTCCCGGCAAAGGCTTTCCTGGCAATGAAGAGGAAGTGAACGGAGCTCCGTTCACTTACTCATTCAAAATCCCATGGATTCTCGCAAGAAGATGCTCATGTGGAAAATTCAAAAAAAAAAAAACCACAGAAAAGGTTTTTAAAAAACACATACACACACTTAAAAACTTCCAAGTAACCCAGAGATGGTCATAAAAAGTGTGTCACTTACCTGGATGTTGCGATCTCACCCTGAAGTGTTCTGGCCAGACCAGCCATTGACACTGCAGTCACATGAGTTAAATGGCATTATGTTTCATACACTGGCAATGCCAGCACTAAAGCACCATGGGGAATCTACTGACAGCTTGAGATGTCAATAAAATAGAATACGTTTTGGCCAGGACATAAACGTGAAAGGCCAATGTCATCTGATATGACCGCCCTTTCACATTTCAGAAATACACAATCAAAGCATTCCTGACAGATGGCCATCTAGCCTCTGTTAAAAAAACTGCCAAAGAAGGAGACTCCACCACACTCTGAGGAAGTGCTTTCCACTGCCAAACAGCTCCTACTGTCAGGGCGCCAATCACTACCTCCAAGGATGCCACCATTAGAGGAGGAAAGGCAGGCAGGAAAGAAGAAAGGAGGGAAAGTGAGGTAGAATGATAGCAAGGGAGGGAGGGTCATCCAGACAGCACTTGGCCCTGATCCCTCCTCCTTCCCTACTGCAAGCAAACACACATTCTTATACATTTCTCCAGTTCAATCCTCCTTTTCATGTATGTTGCATGTATTGTTGTTGTACATGTGGTTCATGTTGTGAGGGAAATGATTAATCCTACAAGAATTGAAAAATGCTGGTTAACATGTACACATTTTGGCAAAAAAAAAAAAATTAGAACCAGTTGTTAAATATTTTGAATGACATCACTGGATTTAATCCATACATTGATCAACTAATGTCATAGCTGACTTATCAATGGGAACCAAATTTAACTAGTAATAGCAAACTTCAGTTAGCTGGGTTGTGAGAAAGGTTGCACTTGTTACTTATGGAAACTATTTCATTCTGATAGAACATCTATTTTGTTCTTTGTGTGCATGTCACACTTTAGTGTCTACTTTAAAGTAATCATGCATATAATTATAGCCTTTGATAGTTGTATGCTGGTTCCTTTCTCAGAGGAACTCAAAGGTTCATACAAGTGTATTTTTTTCCCAGTTCTATCACAACAATAACAAACTTGTAATGTAGGTCAAGCTGAAAGATAATAACTGAATCAGAACCCAGGTCATACAAAAACACCAAGTTTGGCTGTATAAATCCGTAACAGCCAGTGTGGTGTAATTAAATTGCTGTATTTGACCTGGAGGGGGAGCAGATGTAAATTTGATGACCCACCCATGAAATAACAAGGCCAGACACAGAAGTTGAGTTAAACAAGGGCCACTTTATTAAATCTTCAACCTATTTAGTTCTTTATTCCTTGAGGTATGCAAAATCAGGGGGGAGACCTAGTGAGGGAAAGGCTAGAGCCAGTGGTCTTCCCAGACCTCCTTCCCAGCTTCCCTGGGTGAAACACTTGAGCCCCGAGTGGTTTCCCAGAAACTGGGCTACACCCTGGGCATCATCTACTGGAAGTGTGGTTTGATAGACCTATCCTTCACCCAAAAGGGGTGCCACAGGTGTACACTGAACTAACCCCATCTTCCCCATTCCATGCCAAGTGACCGCCTATTTAAGACACCACCCAGAAGCCAATCAACACTTCCCCTGTGACAGTGTGGGGTAGGGAAAAAAATGTGGAAAGGGGGGGATTCCTACCCAGCCCTGAAAGCAACCAGATAACTTACACTATGGAAGAGGCAGGAGAGTGGGTCAAAAGAAATCGCAAAGAAGAGGAGGTCGAGGGGTGGTAGCGACTAATAAAGCCCAATCTCCGTCCCCGAACCACCAAGCCATGGCACAATGCACCCTGATAATTAACTGGCCCGTCTTCAATGGGGTGATCAAAGCACCTCCCTCTACGCAACCTTCGTAGTGCTTGGGGAGGTGAACATTCTGCTTGGCCATGAAGGTTACTGGCCAGTCACCAGCTCTCAACCTAACCTACTTCACAGGGCTGCTGGGAGGATAAGCATGGGGAGAAGGAATATGTATACCACCTTCAAAATCTTGGGGTAAGGCAGGATATAAATATAGCAAATTAATAACTAACGTGATTCCTTTTACATCCTGTTTAAGATATCTGGCTACAAGTTCATTTTCATATCTTAAAGTGAGAGAGACACAGCAAGAGTTTAAGGAAACTGGCTCTAGTTAGTCTTTTTTAGGGAGTACCTGGAACACATATAGTGGGCCCTTCATCTGCATTGGTAACTGACAAGCTGGAGATTCACATAAAAGCCTCTTGCTTTTTATTGCTCTGCACCTAGAGTTGGGGTGTTGCAGGATGAGGGATCAACTACTATGCAAGTGTGAACAGGGATTACACCAGTATCTTCCACCAATGAGATGACAGCCCTACTTTCCTAGGTAAAAGCTGCATTGCATTCATTGGAGTTTATGGCTGACCTGCATGAAACAGCACTGCAAGCATCAGGAAGAATTTAAGCATGCATTTATAGACAGGTAGTCTGTACTCTATTGACTATCAATCTTATATCTCTATGCCTTGGAGAAGTATGGAAATCAGTGTGGTTGTTCTAATAGCCTTGAACAAAATATACTGTATACAGTAATGGGATAAATTAAGTTTGGGAGGAAAATATGTGTAGTTTAAGCTGAAGGTTGTATCAATATGTTGTTGATAGCAGAACTGATCCTGATTTTATTTTATCTTATTTATTCATTTTACACTGATGTTTCTTCTAAATCTTTGGATGTAGGACATTAATTACATTTTAGGTAAAAAGCAGGAAATGTTGTATGGCTGGCTGTCAAGTTGACTGCTGTTTTGACACATTATCTGATAAGCATGTGCAGCATTTTGCTGGAATCAGACATAAGCTCTCTTTTTTCCTCATCTGCAAGTGCTATCAAAATAACAACAATCAACAACAGGAGGGTCACAGTGGGTCACAATCTAACATCAAAACCAAAATCAAACTGCATCATTTCCACTGTGATGGGAAGCCTCAGGTTGTAAATTTTTAAAGGAAAACCAACAAAGAAAATGACAGAGATATTGGAACAAGGACTGCCACAGATTTGAAAAGGCTGTGCTTAATGTTTCCACATTACTTCATAGCTTCAAAATAATTTCATCAAGCTTATTGTGACTTTATTCAGCCTTTTCCTGGAGCATCACCAAAACCAGAGTGGGACTGTATGTGTTCAGGCTTTTAAAATCTCTTCAAGCACAGAATGGAACAAATAAGACCTGCCGCAACATGATAAAAAAGGGAGGAAAAAGTACTGTTGTGTCCCCTTTAAGGCCAAGGAATTTATTTCCCCATAGACCTTTGCATACCCACCATCATTTCACAGATGAAATCTGGGACAAGTATGGCCAAGCAACATCAGAGTGGTCAAGATGGCAAAAGTTGGTTAATGAAGACTAATGCAGTTGTTTGCTTTTCCTTCAGTCTTCTGGGAAAGACAAGATTCCGCCCCCTCCTCTCCTCTCTTCCTATTGAGTTAATTGAGTATAAACTACTTTTGTACTTTAAACTCAGTTTGCAGCAATTGAAGTAAGCTGAGAACAAAGGGGGAAAGCATGAGGAAGAGAAAGAAACATATTTTAAAAGCAACTGAAAAAGTGAGACAACAGAGGATTTATCTGGACTACCACTGCCAAATCAAAACAGTTGCAAGGTATGCTTTTGTGAATTACAACCTACTAAGTGGCTTAATCTGAAAGGTGCCAAAAGACCTCTTTTTCCTTCCCTTTTTATACTGAATCAGATGAATGGCTCTCTCTTTGAAAACTACAATAAAAATTTACAGTATATTCTCATCACTGTAGGAGTGCCCCTGTTCTGGATTCCAAACAGTCACCCAAGACCTCTCCTCTTACTCCTGTTTTCCACTTCCCTTTTCCAGCTTAACAACCAACCAACCATGGCTGCTACGCATACTCAGTCCTCACTGAATCATTGGGAAACGTGTCCCTTTAGTGGGCTTTTTGTTTGTTTTTTTTAATTTTGCTTCATAGGATCTGTACTTAAAGATGTTTGTGTATTTGTATAAACCTTAGCCTGCTGATATCTCCTTCCTCTTTACCAGTGTCCCTGTTTTGGCTCTAATGCTTTTGGAACTCAACTATCTGAATTAGCTACTAGAAGGAATGAAAGAGAGATGCTACATCAACCTTTGAGAACAGGAAAGCAGTATGAAACTGGAGTTGACCAAGCCTAGCATATACTAGAAATGAAGCCTTACCACATATAATATTTACTAGTAATTGTAGACTCTTTAACTTAAGTGATCTAAATTTGATAGTCTGCCTTGCGCTCATTAAGATAGATTTGTAGGGCTCAGTCCACAAACAGCAAAGAGAATGTTATAATAATATTTTACTAGCTGTAGCCTGTGTTTTATTTTATGGTTAAGAACAGTATAGGAAACATATGTGTAAATATTACTTGCTGTACAAGATGCATTCCATCAACAACCATGGAAACATTTAACATTTGTAGCTAGTAATGAAAACTGAAATTAGAATAACAGATTTACAGATGTGTGTTTGGAAAGGCTTAATCATTAACAGTTTTGAAAGTGTTTAATGTGCAACATGACAATGCAGGACATTTCATCTTAACAGAATGAGAAAACAAGATCAAGATGTCTAGAAGGAGAGCTAAGAAATAATTACTTTTTATTAAAGTGAAATTGATTTTTATAGAAAACATGCATGCTATCAAAAAGAATGTAAGAACTTACACAGGCACATATACCTGCCAAAGTATGGAGAAAAGCAGCTTTTTCAACCCTTCATTCAAAGTAGGCAGAAAAGGAGGGGGCCATCTATACAGAGGAAAAAATGTGGATTGCTGCGAGGTGACACCAACTCGCAGCAGCTTCTATTTGTCCATATGATCTGTTTGAAAGATTGCAGGCATGCAAAGCAAACCGCATTCGATGTTCCCACAGGCATGCCTGCAAATCAAAATGGTGAGTGCGAGTGAATTACTTGTGATTTTATTTTTTTCCCGGGTTGCCCCTGCCAAACATTTTTTTTAAACAAAATACAAGGTGTGGAAGTGCAACCTTCCACTTTAGCAAATGCACAAAAAGAAAAAAGAAAAAGGCTGTTTTCTCACCGTAGCTCACAATTGCTATGGGAAAAATCCAAGATGGCAGTTCCAGGCACTTGCCTTACCTGCAAGCTCCACCACCCCCCATGCATGTCCACCCAATCATCTGCAAATTTCCACTCATATTGGGAAAGCAAATCAATTCAGTCACTTGTCCCAACAAGCAGGAATGCACTTTTCCTGTGCAGTTGTTCAAAAAATACGGGGAAAGCCAAGAAGACTTTTAAGTGTTTTGAGCCCTCCTACTTCACAATACATTGAGTTGCTTCGGGATCCCATTGGGACAAGAAGTAATCTCCTTGCATTCTGTGAGTATTTTCACCATTTAGACAAGCCTGTTTTTTTAACCATCCAGAAGTGTTTTTGCCTACCTGTGGTTGTAGTCTGTATTCCTGTAACTTGCATCTACTACACTGCTTGTAGAGCATCTCATTAACATCAACAAAATGTCCCCTCCAAAGTCTAAAGCAAAATGTGGCTCCCTGGTGTCATGTGTAGGACTTTAGCTCAGTGGCAGATTCTAGGTTCATGTCCTAAGACATTATCAGATGGGGCCAAAATGCCCCATTACTGCCTCACCACCTCCTATCCCGTTCCTGCCATGGAATGGAGGTAAATGTTCACATACTTACCTCCATTCCGCTGCAGGAATGGGCTTCCTCCTTGCCGACCAGCTGTAAATGCAGCCATTGTAAGGCTGCCTTTAGGACCGGCCGGCTGAAATTCCACTCGTTTTTGTGAGAGAATGAGCAGGAGGGAAATTCAAAAATTAAAAAAAACCCTCAGCTGTCAAAGAAAGAAATAAAATGCAAAAATAAATTTTAAAAAAACAGGTAACCCTGGGGGGGGGGGATGCCACTTACCATGATGTCCCATTCGTAGCCGGAAGGGCTCGGCATGGAACTCCTCCCCCGTGCCTGTCATCTCGGAACAGGAGTGGGGCTCCTTTTCCCACGTCCCTGATTCCATGACAGACACGGAAGAACACAGAAGAGGTTTTCTATTCACTATGTTTCATCGTGAATAGAATACTCCAGAAGCAGCACAGGGGTAGGACGGGAGCAGGACGGAGGGGATCACCATCATCCGAAAGGGATCCCCTTTCTCGCCCCTGTTCCATTCGTGCCCCGGAATATTTGTCCCATCTGATAATCTCCCTAGCATCTCCAGGAAAGGCTGGGAAGATTGGAACCCTGTTCCTGCCTATCAATATAAGCAATACTGAACTAGATGTACCAAAGTCTGAGTCAGTGCAAGGGACATGTCTTAGTCAATATATCAGGACCGAATACATCTTAGCTTCTCTGCTATACATTGCAGGATATCAAGGAACCTTAAGTATATGAGATAACCCAGGAAGGTCAATTCTAATGGACATTGGGTAAACAAATAAGACTTGCAAAAACTAGGAAGCAATGTACACTTTGAAAAGTGTGATTGCCATTAAACACATCCAGATCAAGTGGAGGGTTTAATTGTTTATCTAAGCTAGTTCATCTTGCCTTTCAACTTCCTGTGCTTTCAGGATGATTAAAAAATCAAATGATTCTTCTTCCACCACTTTTATTCTTCTCACAACAACCCTCCCTTTCCTTCTATAAGCCTGCCCAACTTTTAAGGTCTTCAAAAGGAGGCTTTCTCTCCATCCCAACACCATCACAGATGTGTTTGGTAAGGACAAGGGAGAGAGATTTCATGTTGGCTGCTCCCAAGCCATGGAATTCCCTCCCATGGGAGGCTTCCTTGACCCCCACCCCATCTACTTTCTTCCTGCTGGTATGCAAAGACCTTTTGATTAAGCGGGCCTTTGATTCTTCACGTATGTTGCCAGAGGATCTTTTAAAGGGTGTGTATGCTTTTATCTTTTATTCTGTGGGTTTTTAAAAATATTCTTCATTACACATACATTTTCCTACATATCTAAAACACATACATAGCATATAAAACATAAACTACAAAAAGAAAAAAACAAATATACATAGAAGAGAAAAGAAAAAACAGTAACACTACAAAAAAAGACTACAATCTTCTTACTACTATGACTTCCTACCCCCAGCTGGTCACTTTTTTTAGGCAAAAATCTATCGTACTTCCTGATTATGGAAAGAAAAAAAGGAAGTAAATCTCCTATACTTTTGCTACTTAAAAGTCATATTTTTCTTAATTATCCATCTATATTTTTAACTTTCTAAGTCAATAACAAAAATTAATCCCCAATGCAGTCATATATAAGTAATAAACATTTCCTAGACTTTCATAAAAGTCTTTAAAGAATATTTTATTCTGTGTTTTAAACTCTTTCAGTCTGGTGTTTTTAACAGTACTGCTTATTCATTTTTTTAAGTATATTTGATATGCATTCCACTGCCAAACAGCCAAAAGGGTAGTCACTAATAGGTCCTCTTTATCCTGGAGAGAAGTGACTAATGGGATGCCACAGGGTTCTGTCTTGGGACCAGTACTATTCAACATCTTTATCACTGACTTGGATGAGGAATAGAGGACATTCTTATCAAGTTTGCAGATGACACCAAATTAGGAAGAGTAGCTAATATCCCAGAGGACAAGTACACAATTCAAAATGCACTTAGCAGACTAGAAAGCTGAGCCCAAACTAACAAAATGAATTTCAACAGGAAGAAATGTAGAATACTACGCTTAGGCAGAAAAAATGAAAGCACAGATATAGGATGGGTGACACCTGGCTTGATGGCAGTACATGCGGAAGGGATCTAGGAGTCTTAGTAGACCACAAGTTGAATGTGAGTGAACTGTGTGGTGTGGCAGCTAAAAAAGCCAATGCAATTCTAGGCTGCATCCATAGGAGTATAATGTCTAGAGCAAGGGAAGTAATAGTGCCACTCCATTCTGCTTTGGTCAGACCTCACCGGGAATACTGTTTCCATTTCTGGGCACCACAATTCAGGAACGATACTGAGAAGCTGGAACGTGTCCAGAGGAGCGTGACCAGAATGGTGGGAGTTCTGGAAGCCATGCCCTATGAGGAGCAGTTTAGGGAGCTGGGCATGTTTAGTCTGGAGAAAAGAAGTGACATGATAGCCGTGTTAAGCGGTAACATGATAGCCATGTTTAAATATTTGAAGGGATGTCATACTGAGGATGGAGCAAGCTTGTTTTTTCCTGCTCCAGAAACTAGGGGTATTATCAGACTAGCCCCTTAAAATATTCTTTTGCCGGCATAAAAAAAAAAACATTTTTGCCATTCACACACACGCACACACACTTACCTTTCTTTCCCAGCAAAGGCAGCCCCAGAAATGAAGAGGTCAATCTCTTCAAAATCCCACAAGACTTCATCGTGTGGGAAATTTAAAAATGAAAGCAAAAATAAAGTCTTAAAAGTTTTGAAAAGCACACACACTCTTTAAAAGTCCCAAGTAACCTAGGGAGGGTCATAAAAAGAGCAAAACTTACCTGGATGTCCCGATCTCACCCAGAAGTGTTCACGCTGGACCGGGAGATCATGCCATGGGGGATCAGTTGACGGCTTCAGTCGTCAATAAAAAGGTACGGATTTTGGGCTGACTTTAACTGTGAAAGGGTGACATCATCTGATCTGCATGCCCTTTCATGGTTATGTGGCATCATTATGACACTTTATTTCATGTGTCTCTGCTGTGCTTTCTGCAAATGGACTTGTTTGTTTCGGATTGGCCTTTTCAGTCATCAGCGCGCTTGCAGAAAGCGCGGGATGAGTCCTTCCTGAATCTTCGTTTGCGAAGAAAAGCCAGAGAGAGAGAGAGCTAATAAAGTCCTAGGATACGGAGCAATAGACTCAAACTATAGGAAAAGAGATTCCACCTAAACATTAGGAAGAATTTCCTGACAGTAAGAGCTGTTCAGAAGTGGAATACACTGCCTCATAGTGTGGTGGAGTCTCCTTCTTTGGAGGTTTTTAAACAGAGGCTGGATGGTCACCTATTGCCAATGCTTTGATTGTGTATTCCTACAGGGCAGGGGTTGGACTAGATGGCCCTTGTGGTCTCTTCCAACTCTATGATTCTATGATTCCATTTCCTCAGTCTCAAAAGTGCTTATAGAAGTCCTTTATATCTTTTTTTTAATGCTATGGACATATTCAGAAGGGACCAAATGCCCCATTTCTGCCGTGGAATGAAGGGAAATTGTTCAAACACTTACCTTTATTCTGTGGCAGGAACGTCCTTCCCCTCCCCAAGCTGGTTGGTCTTAAATGCAGCCATCAAAAGGCTGCCTTTACAACTGGCAACTGAAATCCTGCTCGTTCTCGCGAAAGAACGGCCGCGTGGGGATTTTAAAAATAACCCCCCCAAACATCAAAATAGTACACAAATCACACACACACACACACACACACAAACAAGTAACCTAGGGATGGGGGGGGAAAGGGTGCCACTTACCTAGGTGTCCCATTCCTGCCCAGAAGTGTCCAGAACACTCCCCCCCCCCAGCTGTCATTGCAGGAGAGGAATAGGACACCTTTCAAACCACCCGTGATTCCATTACTACAACAGAACAGGTGGTCCAAAAACGATGTTTCCCCATGATGAAAATATCACAGGGAAATGTGGAATAGGGATGGGGGAGACATGGAAAAGGGTCAACGTCTTCTGAAAAGAAGACTTTTTCCCAACCCTGTTCCATGTCTCCCACAGAATAAATAGCCCATCTGAAAATCTCCTGTCTTTGAATATTTCTGCTCTCTGAGATAGCCATTTCAGACTTGGACATATAACAGCAGAGGGATTCCCCACAACAAACATCATTTTAAATTTGGTTATAATGCCCTCCTAAACATAGCCAATGCAGCTTATCCTTATGGAGCTAAAGAAGTTCAGCTTCAAATCTTCACTCTACCATGTTGGGCACTGGGTGACCTTGAGGTTAGGACTTTATCAGATGTATCAAATGCGGTGCCATAACGATGCCACATAACCGCAAAAGGGTGCGCATATCAGACGATCTCGCCCTTACATGGTTATGTCCCGGCCCAAACCCGTACTTTTAAATTGATGGCTTAAGCCATCAATTGCTGCCCGCTACTGCTTCTTTTTTTTTTTCTTTTTTTTTGCCAGCATAGCTGGCATGTGAAATCTTTCATCTTTTTTCCCCCCATACTTACCCCATCAGTGGCCAGTCCGGCGCAAACACTTCTGGGTGAGATCGCGACCTCTAGGTAAGTGACACACTTTTTATGACCCTCCCTGGGTTACTTGTAAGTTTTAAGGTGTGTTCCAGGGATTTTAAAAACTTTTTAAGTGTTATTTGGGGGGGGTAATTTCACGTGTGATGAAGTCTCGTGATATTTCACAGGATTTCAAAGGAGGAAGTGAACGGAGCTCCATTCACTTCCTCTTTCATTGCCAGAGCTGCCTTTGCTGGAATTAGAGGCAAGTGTGGGGGGAGTGTTGTTTTGCTGGCATAAAAATTGATTTTTTTATGCCAACAAAAGAATGCTTTAAGGGCCTTGTCTGATAAAGTCCTTAGTCGTTCGTTATCCCTTGGCCTAACATAGCTCACCAATCTGCTTTGACAATTAAATAGGCTAGAAATATGTTTACTGCCCTGAGTTTCTAAAATGAATGAATGGTAGGGTAAGATGTAATTTAAAAAACATTTTGAGATATTTGGAAACTCATGGGGCTTGTCTAAGAAAATATAATGTGGATTGCTGCACATTAATGCAAAATTACAGCAGGGTTCATTTGTCTCTACTGTTTTTTGGCAAAATCGCTGGTATGCAAAGCTATCTGTGTTTGAAGTTCATACACAGGCATGCCTGCAAATCAAGATGGTGGCCAGGCGTGAATCACTCCTGTTACTATTCTCAACAAGTTGCCCCCGCTGTACAGTATTTTTTTTAACTGTAAATCCAAGGTGCGCATGTGTGATCTTCCATTTAAAAAAGCTGTTTGGCTGCCTCAGCACAGTGAAAAAGTGCATGATCATTACTGCAAAACTCCAAAATGGTGCTTCCGGCCACTTTGTTGCCAGCAACCCTACACCCTGCGCATGGCTGGCCAAACAGGTTTCCACTTCTGCTCTTATTCGGGAATGCACTGCAATGCAAATCAGTTGTCCAAACCAACAGTAATGTGCATTTCTATGTATTTTTTAAAAACCTCAGAAAAGTTGTAGAGACTTTCCTGAGCAGTTTTTGGAGGGTTTGGCTCCCATCCTTCCAAAAACAGCAAACCGTGGGATCTCGTTGAGACAAATTGTATTCTTCTCAAATTCTATGAAGAGTTTTTTCACCATCTAAACAACACCATAGTTAGAGTAACAACATTCAATGTTTATTACTGTGGTTTATGTCAGGCATTTTGGTCCGTTTCAATTAATTGGTTACTGAAAATCTGTCCCAGCTTAATTTAAAACACCAAAAACAGATAAGGCTTTACTGTACTTCTCATGGAGAAGACTATTGCAACTTGTGAGCCAACCTTTGAGAACACTTCATTTTTTTTATCTTTCATCACATAGTCTCCCTCTTCTTACGTTTAGGACAGGGATGGGCAACTGTTGGTGGCTGAGGGCAGCATTACACCCCTGAGGACAGTCCCAACTTAAACACATTAATAAAATGAAAGAAAACTGCTTCCAAATGCCCTCCATCACCACCTATGGATTGTATGGAGCAAACCTGCCACATTTCCCCCTCCCATGCCATTTTAAGCTTAGGAGAGGTGACTTGATAGTCGATGTCAGGTCATATCCTGTTGAACAAAGTCCTCTCCTAGGACTAAAACAGCCCAAGGGGGACAAAGATGTGGCTAAATTGCTCCCTCTACCCCAGAGGTTATTTGGAGTCTTTGGGGCACAAAAATGTGGGGACACATATGCAATCCACATATGCAATCCTCCCCCCTCCATATAGGAATGGCTGCAATTGTATTTAACTTTACCTGGGAGCACATCCCATTAGAACTCAATAGTTCTGAGTAGTTACACATTGAATGATCAGTATAAAATAAGAGTGGGAGTCTTGCAGCCCTCCAGATGTTTTGCAACTGCAAGTCCCAGCAGCCCTAGCCAACACAGTCAATGGAGAGGAATGCTGGGAGGTGCAGTCTGACAACAGCTGGAGGACCACATGATTGCCACCCATTGGACAGAAGAATCTTCTCAAGGGATGTGAGAGATCACAACAGGATGTCATGACAGTATAGCATCAGATCACAAAAGCAAAATGCTAAGAATGTGCTACAAAGCTATAATAGAAAATAATAGTAAGGCATCACATACACAAATAGAACAAAAGTGTTTTGTGATCACTTAAAAACAGAAACATGAAATTAAAATAATGAAAGCATGAGTTGAAATGAAGGCCTACAACCGAGCTCAAGTGAAAACCAGCGTTCTTCCCCTCTCCTCCCCTCCTCCTCCTGTGGTACAAGACTCTGCTTGTTATTGATTGGGTTGAACAGGATTGGTCTCTGATCATATTAGCCACGGATATTAAAAAAAAGAAGAGTTACAGCTGAAGATATATAGAAAGTTATTGTATGAGTGTACTGACATTTAGAACCCAATGCTTCCAGATCATCCTTTGTTACATGGCGATATTTATGGGGGCAAGTTGTTGCTACTGTTGTTGTTTTGCTTAAAAGATCAGCTCAACTCACAAATGCATTACAGTCATTGTATAAGACATCCTTTATACAAATGGACACCTTAATAGTATTTGTTCCAATGAAACTTTAGAACTGTGAAACTACAAAAAAACAAGTATGTTGGTTTAATGAGAAATTAAGCAGAATAACACAGTGATTAAAAGGATAAATGTCTCCTTTTTCTTTCTAAAGTAGTGGGAAAGGGCTAATATGCATCATGCCCTTCGGTGGAAAAAATTCTTACAAAGATCACTTTAAAATCTAGGACCTTTCTTCCCCCCACCCACTGCCTTGCTATATACAACATAAGCTGTCCCCGTTTCTGAAAAAAGAACAGATTTGTATATGCACCTAAAAGATAATAATATTCATGCAGAGTCTCTGAAATTTAAGCTTACAGCATTTACACAATAATTCAATCTAATTGTGTGAGCAGGCTGAAAAACTGCTGTCTCTCTGATGGTTTACTGAGCAAAATAGCCGGCTGTGAAGCATTCCTTGGTGACATCTAATGTTTCAGGTTTTAAAAAATATTGTATAAAGGCTGAGATTTATTTCCTAAGATGTTTCATTAATGGTTGTGGCAGGCAGCTGGCCTGAGGTTTGACACACAATAAAATCCATGTCAAGAATATTAAAGATAGTGCAAAAGATAACTATGAATTTACATTCAAACAGGCTTTTGACAAAGCCATCGCAACAGGCTCCTAATCAGGTCTTGAGACCTTGCCTGCCCTCTCTTTAAACCCGTGATCTTGAAAAGGAGCTTTAAATTGGAAATTATTACACATTAAAACCTCAACATGGGCTGGATCGAAGTGGATCGATATCTTGCCGAGCACAATAAATCAGCTTTCTGCTCTGCGGTTACTGTTTGCTGAACATATTTAAATTTTCTTGTAACAAATTAATTCCAACATTTTCTCTTGATTGAATTAGGGCAAGTGTTGGAGCTGTCACAAGTATTTCACTGCTTCAGGGAGACAAATTGCTCGTCTGGACATGGGTAACAAGCCAAAGTGTTGAGTCCCTGATAATCTTTCCACTAATTCTCCATTACAGCAAAATGAAGCCATAAATCACCATGACAGCTGATCGATGTAAACATTGTTTCCGCCATGATTGCCAGAGCTCCCTGCGGAGTTACTGTCCGCTTACAATTCGCTGAAATTACTCCCAGTGCAGCCTCCCTGGAAACTAAGTGAGCCTTAGAACCAAAGTCACTCCTGTCTAAAAAGTAACCATCTCATTTCAGATCTCAGCCTCACTTACAAAATAGCAAATATTAATCAAAATGCCCTATTTAGCTACAGGCGAGGTAATCTTTTAAAGCTAAGAAGTATTCCTCAGGCAATCATTCTTGCTGTATAGAGGGGAAAAAATGAAATTTTAAACTCCTATTTTATAAAATATATTTGTGGAAATGTAACAGTGTCAGCTCCAAGTACTGTCATTTTCTTTTAGCTAACTAGTGGCAACTTGGATGAAATTACTTGACCCTTTATCGAGTTCTACTAATGTGTTCTAAAAAAGAAATTAAACCACCTTCTGCCTTGCCCTATGGCAGCTATCCAATGCACATTTAATTCTAGAAAAGATGCATTAAGTAGTTCTCTGCAGAACTGTTTCACATACAGATCCCGGCATGCAGGTAATCTGTCTGTGTAATACCACACTTCTGGTGTCTTCCAATATTTTAGTGAACAAGGGAGAACATGGAACATTGTCATGATGCTGCTAAATAGGGATTAAAAACAGAAGCAATTGGAATTAAGAAGTTAACATTTTTCTTAAAGGATAAGACAGTAATGGAAAGAGAATTTAGTGAGTGGGCAACATTCTAGTTAAATGAAAAGCATAGAATTCTTTCAAATACAAGGCACACAGGCAGAAATAAGTATACAGTTGAGGCAACAGGTTTTCAGCTGATGTTTTGTGTTTGCTTTTTAGACAAAAGACATCAAAAATCTAATAAGTACATGTTGTTGATTTTCTTAATGAAACAGTGCTTGTAAAAAAGAAATAAGGTGTTAATTTTTGTGTTTGCAGGATGATATTTTGATTAATTGCTCTTCAAGTTCATTTTCACACTACAAAGATTTTCACATGGGGCCAAAATGCCCCGTTACTGCCCCGCCACCTCCTCTCCCATTCCTGCCACTGAATAAGATAAATCTTTCACACACTTACCTTAATTCCGCAGCAGGAACGGGCTCCCCCTCCCCTCACTGGCTGGCCGTAAATGCAGCCGTCGTAAGGCTGCTTTTATGACCGGCCATCTGAAATGTTATAACATTATGACGTGATAACAGCCAGACAGTAAATTTAAAAAATAAAACTCCCCCAAACATAAAATCAGTTCACCAAGCACAAAAACACACTTTAAATCACACAATCAAAACAGGGAGGGTAAAATAAAGGGTGCCACTTACCTGGATGTCCAGATCATACCTGGAAGTGCTCGGAAAGGACCTCCCCTCCATGGCTGTCATTTCGGAACAGGAACGGGGCTCCTGTTCGCACACCCGTGATTGCGTGATAGCAACGGAACGGGAGGTCTATTCATGATGAAAAATCATGATTACATTGTTCTGGAACAGTCACAGGAGTAGGATAGATGCAGGACAGAACAGGGTCAATGTCGTCCAAAAGGGAAAACCTTTCCCAACCCTGTTCTGTTCCTGCCATGGGATATATAGCCCATGTGAAAATCTCCTACATTGTTATAGTGTTACTATTCTACTTTAACTGCTCTGACTTCCTCCTGTGGGATTCTGGTTTTTGTAGTTTAGTGAGGCCTAATAGCTCTCTGGCTGAGAGTTATAAATGCCCCTCCCTAAACTGCAAATCCCAGGATTTCACAGGAGGCAGCCATAGCACATAAAGTGGAATAGTAACACTATAACAGTGTAGTGTGAAAATCTCCTTTATCTGTTTGGAGGATTTTAGCCTTATAAAATTGTTTAAGAAAAAGAAAGAGAGTGAGGGGGGGTCATAGGTGTATTTCTAAGTTCAGTTTTACAAAAGCAACAATTTTCCCCAAAAATGGAGGTGGTTAACTTCATTTTTTGATATCAAGAAATATTGTGCTGACTATGCTACATGTATCATTGCTCTTTATGTTAGGAATTGCCATTTTATTTTATTTTTTTATTTTGGCCACATAAGGCACAATATAGACTTCATACATGGAAAAGAAATGGACAGGGATGTGTGTGAGAGCAGGGAGAGACCAAGCCATTTTGGTGTCTCATGTATAAGACAAGATTGCACCTGCACAGTCCCCTTAGAGAAGCCAACTGAATTTGTGGCTGTTGAATCTTTCCTCAGCACTAGCAACTGGATAATTACCACTTCATACCTGAAGGTAGCATCCTAGCTTAGGGAGATGCACAGCCCTCCAGCAGAGAGAAATGTTAGGGTCAAGGTCCCAGAAAGAATGGCTGGAGAGTCTGCCACCATTTCCCCATGCAGTTAGTGTTTTCTGCTTCAAGCAGTTCTATTGCTGTGCCTAATAGTATGGGTAGCTTTGGGCACAAGATGGACAAACTGGAGACTTCCGGGTAAGGACTGATGGTGAGTTGAAGGCCCTGCATGAGCTCCACAGCAGGGGAAGCTTAGCTGACAAATTAGCCAGCTAGGAGGCAAGTTCCAGCTGGCAAAAAGCTCTATCTGGACAAGGAGGAAGTGTGAGATCACTAACACATGCTTTGAAACACTACTTCTTGCTAGGAGACCACTGACATTTCAGTAGTTGGAAAGCAGGTTGGTGGGGACTTGCAATTAACAGCAGGGTCAAACCATATAAACAAGCCTTTAATGGACACTGGACCTGCAAAAAACCTCACTTTTTAATTGCATTTTAACTATCTAATTTTCAGTTGAAGATATATCTTCTAGAAGGTGGTGAAATCAAAGCCTCGGTGAGTTGCCTTCTTTCTATAAACAAGAAGAAAGAAAATAAAGACTATTCGCGAGATTTTAGTTTTAAAGCAAAAAGCTTAGCAAGAGTGTGGCTCAACAAAGTTACAGAAAAAGGGGACAGTAAATCTGAATACTGAAATCCATGGTTGAATACTGAAATCCATGATTAGGCAAAAAAAGCAGACCTCTGTTAGAATGTGGATTGTTTATCCTAAAATAAGATAAGACTGAGAACAGCTAGATGGTGCTATTAGAGCTATGGGACTAAATATTTAACCTTAAAAAATGAGAGTATTGCTTTTTTATATTTAACCCTGTAATTGCTGGAATTTTACTTTGGCTTTACTGAATATGATACCCATCAGAAAAAATGTGACAGAAATTTTATAAAGAAATCAAATTTATGAGAAATTATATGGTAAAAATTGAAGGAGGTAAAGATGCAAAAGGAGTTGAAATGAGATATAAGAAAGGA
Source organism: Gambelia wislizenii (assembly GCA_030847615.1). Lineage (NCBI taxonomy): Eukaryota > Metazoa > Chordata > Lepidosauria > Squamata > Crotaphytidae > Gambelia > Gambelia wislizenii. The sequence continues at coordinate 35,646,633 of JAUMIR010000003.1, read as the reverse complement.
GATTAGACAAATTAGATAAACAATGGGGCAGCTGGTTGGAGATGTGAAACAAGTTGATGATGCGGTAGAGATTTTGGAGGTCATAGATAAAGAGATGGAAAAAGATCCAGACAATTTGCCATTGCTGTAATTGAGAGGGGAGGGGTTGTCTGGGATTCAGAGTGATTTTGGAAGACCCTGGTGATGGTACTAGACAAAAGATTGGTGATGAAGACAATATGGATATAGAAAATGAAGTTGAATTGATGGATAAGAGTGACTTAAAAATCGAGAAGAAAGTTAAATATTTAAAGATGGACATTTTAAGATGGGAGAAACTAAATTTGTTATTGTGGGGGAGAATTTCAGTGCCAAAAATTAATGTCTTGCTTAAAATGACATTTTTATTTCAGACAATATCTGTTTTGACAACTGCTGTGCCATTTGAGCAATGGCAAAATATATGTTTAAGTTTGTATGGCAAGGCAAAAAACCACACGTTAAATACAAAATACTACAAGATGTAAAGGAAAGAGGAGGATTAGGCTTCTCTGAAGTCTGCTGTTTGGTTTGGCTCTTTTAAGAAAGATGGTTAAGGTGTTAAGAAATCCTGGAGATTTATCAAGGGGAATATAAAATTAAATCAAGAGAGTAATAGAAGGATATAGTTTTCAATGGTTTTCTTACTTATAGTTAGTAGAAAATTTTAAAATGGATAAAAAGGTTTATGGACTTGAATAAAATAAGTTGGAATTGGAGATGTAATCGTGTACAGATGATGAACAGGTAATTGATAAAATGTATAAACTTTCATTGAAATTTGAAATAGAAGAACAGGTTATGGAAAATATGTGATTTAAGGGGTTTAAATTCATAAGATTGAAGACTAACATTACCTACCATGGGGGAATGGCTGTTGAAATTGATAGGTCATTAGTGACATTTCTCAAATACTGAAAGCCCCTTATAGACTTTTAGCACAAAAAGAAAGAAAGAAAGAAAGAAAGAAAGAAAGAAAGAAAGAAAATGACTTGATAACCTTTGGTTTTGATGATTAGAAAGAATAAGCCATTGAAAGAAGAAAAAATGAATATGAATAACTGTATACATATATAACTGCCAAAAGGGAGGTTGGAATTTTCTTTTTCCTTCCCTTTTTTTTCCTTCTCTTTTTCTTTACTTTTCTTAATTTCTGTAATTTTAATGTATTCTAAAACTTTTCAAAATATTTTTTTAAAAAAAGATCAGCCAAAATGGAAAAGCCTTGCCTATATATCCTAAAGGTCCTCTAGCTGTGTCAACACAAACCTACATGCGTTATAGTTGGCAATAAACTATAAAATGTATAATGGAGGTTGCAAATGACACACTACATTATGGAAAGATTGTGTTTCACTAGAACGCAATGTGACACTGGGCATGACTTTTGCATCCTCCTAACCAAGCATATGTTAACAGGTTGGAATATCTGTCTGAAAATAAACACTTTTCTGTGGAGTGCCACCCCTTTTCTACAGCTCCTGTGGTTATGCAGAGTTTCTGAAAGGCCCTCCAAGACTCTGATGACAAGCATTTGGTGTTGCATGTACAATAATAGTACAGTATATATCGGGCAGAAAAGTTGGAAAAGTTACTTTGTGGGCTGCAACTCCCAAAATCCTCCAGCTAGCATGACTAGTCTGATAAAGTAACTTTTCCAAGATATGATATCAAAAGAGGGTACAATTAATCCAAGTTGGGGGGTGGCCTGGAGAAAGAGAATTTGTTTTTTATTTATTTATTTATACCCAGCTCTTCAGCCACAAGGCTATCAGAGCAGCTTACAAATTGTTTTAAGCAATAGCAATTTACACATCTACACTGCATTAAGCAGTTTCCAATGTGTGTTAGCTAATTGCCCCCCACAAGCCGGGTACTCATTTTACCAACCAACAAAAGGATTGAAGGCTGTGTGAACCTTGGAGCCCGCTGGAATTGAACTTACAACATGGTGACTTGCAGTACTGGCATCTAACCACTATACCACCAGGGCTCCCTGGTGGAGGAATGGGAATTAAACAAGATCAAGCAGACAGAATTGAAAGATGAATCACAGATGAAGGGGATGTAGAGGAAGGAGTGAGGCTGAAAGAGTTGTGGGAGAGCCTTCTGCAAAGAAGCAACAGTAGTAAGTAACAGTAAGTAAGTAAGTAAGTAACAGTAGTAAGTAGTAAGCAGGTAGAAAAACAAGATATGGGTCAAAATGGATGGGGTGACAGAAGAGTGGCAGAGACAGGCTCCAAGAGAGAAATAACACAGGACATTATCACACAAGTCTCCTGTTTGGCAACAACTGTGTTATTTAAGGAAACTAAAACATAGCAGTTTGGGAGAATTCATTATCACACTTCTATGGAATAGAGCAAATACACTGCTTTGGGAATCTAAGGTCCCACACACTCTCTTCTGCATGGCCCTCCTGCCCTATACCCTACCCTGCGTGCCTTTCAGGGTTTTGTATTTGTATTTGTATTTTTAACATAATTGTGGAGTTATGGCAATATGATTTAGTTAAAAAAGGAAAAAGAAAGGGAAAAAATTGGAAAAGAAAATCAGCCTCCTTGGGATTAGCAAGGGGAAGGGGGGAGAGGGGGGGAGAAGAGAATCACACTCACTGACACCACATAACCACTCAAGACTGGAACTGCAGCAGGAGGAACTTATTGCACCTGAGGACTAGCAAAAGAGCAGTGTGATTGGGATCTTATACATGGGTTTTCCCATCAATAAAAAGGGGTGTTCTACCAATGCCTTGAAGGCAAAGCAGCAACAAGAGAGATGACATTGTGTGATAAGTATGGCCAAAGACACTATTCTCCAGCTTTAATAGCAGTTTAAAAGTAGTCTGATTTCCACAGAGAGAGAGAAATGAGGTAGAACAGATAGACTGTCTCTGGGAGGGTTTTGATTTGAAAGAGACTCCACCCATTTTTGTTTTGGCCCTGCCCATTAACAGCATGAAGCCTCCAACATAGTCTGCCCCCATTCCCAGTATACATGAGTACAACATATAATGGGGGGGGGGGTTGACTGTATTTCCACCCATTGTGTACATGAACATTGAAAAGTATGGATTAGCTTCCATTCTCATATGTACAATGGAGAGCCAAGCTACAATCAGTAACTAGGCCACGTAATTTTGATGCCTGTTCAGTCAAAGAAAGTGAGTCACCCCAGTTCCAAAATACTATCTCTACACAGGGCAGACGTAAATACAGTTGGCTGTCCATATCCATGGATTCAACAATCTACGGTTCAAAAATATTCCTCCCCCCCCCCAAAAACAATCAAAAAGCAAACCTTGATTTTGCCATTTTATATAAGGGAGGCCATTTTTATTATGCCATTGAGTATCCATGGATTTTGGTATCCACAGGTGGCCCTGGAAATGCCCAGAGAATACCGAGAGCCCACTGTATATTGCGACAGGGGGAAATCCAGATCTGAAAACTTTTTGTATGCATTTCTTGTTTGTTTGTTTGTTTGTTTGTTTGTTTTAATTTGTATCCCTCCTTTCTCCAGCACGGGATCCAAGGTGGCATTTTAAAAGAACAATACAATTTTAAAACTTGTAATACCAAAGTTAAAACACAAGTAAACTAAATTTCTATTTAAAACACACATTAAAAACAAGTTTAAAACAGCATTAAAAACACATTTTAAAAAGGATTAAAAGATTCTTAAAACATCATCAAATAAAAACACTACAGCTGCCCCTATTAAAAGCCTTACCTGCCTCAACATACTAAAAACCAAAAGCTTCCTTAAATAAAAAGGCATTTACCTGTCTAGCAGAAAGAAAGTAGAGAGGGGCCAATCAGACCTCCTGGGGAAGGGAGTTCCATAACCAAGAAGGCCATAACAAAGAAGGTGGGGTGGGGACAATGGGGGAAGAGAGATTTTTAAAATTGAAAAAAGGACTCCCTCTTGAAACGTTGGACTTTATCAGATGGAGCTGTAATTGCAGAATTACAGCACAACAACACTGCAAATGGGTTCTCATTATCACACGATGTTGTTGTCCTCCCATGGTCAATGTGTGCTCCACCCATTAATAGCTCATCACTTTTTATTGACAGGAAAACCCATGAATAGCCCTCAGTATCGCTCTTTTCATAGTATTATCAAGTGTGCGAAATCACATCCCACTATAATCATCCAATTACAGCATGAATGGACGGTCCTTTTTTCCCCTCCCTTTTCACAACGAGAACACAGAATGCACAGGATGCTGTTTTAATGAACTGTCACCTTTTCTTGGTACATGTTTATGTCTGTTGAAGTGTTTATTTGTAGATTTCTTTCATCATTTATGTGTTTTTGGTATGTTTAAACAAAGTTGTGTCTTCTCGCAAGAACAGCTGAAATCTCGCCCATACAAAATCATGGAAGTAAAATCCTGTTCTTAAACTGCTAGTGGTGGTTGTGTGACAATTCTGTGGCAGTAGTATCACGCAATTACAGTAACATGTGATAATTACTGTAATTGTGCCACTATGGAGATTTTCACACGGGGCCAAAATGCCCCGTTACTGCCCTGCTACTTCCTCTCCCGTTCCTGCCACGGAATAACATAAATCTTTCACACACTCACCTTAATTCCGCAGCAGGAACGGGCTCCCCCTCCCCTTGCTGGCTGGCCGTAAATGCAGCTGTCGTAAGGCTGCTTTTACAACCGGCCATCTGAAACATTATCACGTTATCACGTGATAACGCCAGACAGTAAATTTAAAAAATAAAACTCCCCCAAACATAAAATCAGTTCACCAAGCACAAAAACACTCTTTAAATCACATAATCAAAACAGGGAGGGTAAAATAAAGGGTGCCACTTACCTGGATGTCCAGATCGTACCAGGAAGTGCTCGGAACAGACCTCCCCTCCACGGCTGTCATTTCGGAACAGGAACGGGGCTCCTGTTCACACACCCGTGATTGCGTGATAGTGACGGAACGGGAGGTCTATTCACGATGAAAAATCGTGATTACATTGTTCTGGAACAGTCACGGGATCAGGATGGATGCAGGACAGAATGGGGTCAACGTCGTCCGAAAGGGAAAACCTTTCCTGACGCTGTTCTGTTCCTGCCACGGGATATATAGCCTGTGTGAAAATCTCCTATGTTTCTGCTTTCCTCAATAGTGGAATTACTGTGTTTTTAGATACAAGTTTGATAAAGTCCATTGTTTCTCATACTGGGACATGTTGTAGAGTTCAAGATATAAATTGACTTAAATGATTAGAAATCCTTCTTGATCGGGGGGGGGGGCAAATGTAAAAAAAAAATCTGATTAATGAGTATATTCAAACACAGGTTGTCTCCCATAACTGGAATTCCAAAATCCAAAATTGTCCACATGGGTGGCTGAAATAGTGACACATTTGCTTTCTCATGGTTCAATGTACACAAACTTTGTTTTATGCACAAAATGTTTAAAAATATTGTGCATAAAATTAGCTTCAGTTTATGTGTAAGGTGTATATGAAACATAAATGAATTTTGTAATCAGACTTGGGTCCCATATCCACGATATCTCATTATGTGTATGCAAGTATTCCAAAATCCAAAATACCTCTAGTCCCAAGCGTTTGGATAAGGGAGACTCAACCTGCATTATGAGAGAAAGAGAGAGAAATATTTTGTATGGTTGTATAGGGTGTGTTACACCAGGTGTCAACCCTGAGTAATCACCACAGTATATGAGTGAGCTAAGAGCCAGAGCAGGTGTGGGTTGTAATGAGAGGATTGTGGTGGATCGGAGTAGTTGCTGTGTAAGTTTGCTGAGAGTAGTGGATTGACTATTGTGAGTATTTTGCATAACTTCAGACATTGTATGTTGGTGATATATCTTGCAACAAGAGATAAAGAGCCTCCAAGGACTTTGGAAGAACCCAACTGTGTCTGTGCATCATTTCAAGGTTGGTCAGTGCCATATTGCCAAATACTACTAAAGGGTTCTGTGCTTCCGCAGTCTGCTGTAATAGCTACTGTTGAGGACAAGCACCTCAGACAGTGCTGATAGTTGGCTTCTCGGTGGGCCTAGTTTTTGTATTTGTTGCTGCACACCTTGCAGGACATAACAGAGAGCCAACACAAACCTAGGTTTGCCCCTTCTTTATAAGGAGTACCCCCCAGGAAGAATACCTATCATAACAAACCATGGCATCCATCATAGCCATTTTACATTTTTCCTCAAAATGGATTTGCCATATCTCCATTTGAGGGCACATATGTATGTGTATGTATGTATAAGTCTTTTGTTCAGGGTAAACAGACCTGAATACTCCTCACACCAGCACTTTTCTTTTTCAAAAATAAATTGCTGAATCTACACACAACCAAGAACCTTCATGGAGAATACATTGCATTCCAGCACAGTGTTCCACCTCCTTTTCCCTACCTCTTTATAAGTTTCATTATATAGTTTACAGAAAACAGTTCTCAGCACTGAGCCAAGATGTTTTAGTGCTGGAAATGAAGAAAAAGATGATGCCCCCTTTCATTCTACATGCCAAACCAACTACCTTCAACACAGGCAATGGGACAGCATCTTCCAGCACACATGGAGGAAGTGTGCTAACTTGTGGGTGAAGGGTAGGTTGAATAGCACAGAGCTTCCTTGACCAACAGTTTGATGTCTCCTCCCCGCATCCATTGTCTGAGATGGCCAGGCTCACATACCTCTATGGGAAGCGTAGTCAGACAATCTTCTTTTCGAACTTAACTTCTATTTGAAGGGGTGTCCAGCCACAACTGTCTTCAAGATGAAAGCCCATAAGATTACAGAACAGAGCCTTTAAAGTTGCCCATCTGAACAGCAGACACAGAAGTTGTCTATTCATATTTCCTTCCATGATAACAAGATATGTTTCCATTTAAATTATAATTCTTGTTTTTTCCTCAAATTTGCATATATATCCATAAATTAACATATGCAAATTTTATGCAGTTTGTTATTGGCCATGAGGTAATGGTTTCCACTTTAGGGCTATTACCTCTTTTTTAGCCACCCTATTTCATTCTAGAAAAAAACCAAACATATGACTGTGACTGAGGAGATTTTCAGACAGGCAAAAATCGCCCCTTGCCGCGCGAGCAGCCTCCCGAAACTGCTGCGCGGCAAGGGTCTTTTTCGGACGACGCTGTGCCTCTAGCGAAGCCGTCCGTGTCACTTCCGTGAAGCTTGGGACGGCTCCGCGTCATATTTCAATCACGGGCAGCCTCCGTGCTTGAAATATGGCGCGGAGCCGTCCCAAGCTTCACGGAAGTGACACGGACGGCTTCGCTAGAGGCACAGCGTCGTCCGAAAAAGACCCTTGCCGCGCAGCAGTTTCGGGAGGCTGCTCGCGCGGCAAGGGGCGATTTTTGCCTGTCTGAAAATCTCCTGAGAGGACATTTTCAGACGTTCCTTGCAGTGCAAGGATCGAGTGGGAGAGGTTCGTAGCAGCAGCACATCAGGGGGTGGATTTCGGATGATGCCGTTCCTGCTGTGAAATCATCCATCTCTCTTCTGTTTAGGGTTGGAGCCTGCCGCGCTATATTCCACCAGATTTTATTCACGGACAACTTCCGTGAATAAAATCTGACTGAATATGGCGCGGCAGGCTCCAACCCTAAACGGAAGAGAGATGGACAATTTCGCAGCAGGGACGGCATCATCCAAAATCGACTCCCTGCCGTGCTACTGCTATGAACCTCTCCCGCTTGATCCTTGCGCTGCAAGGATCATCTGAAAATGTCCAGAGACTGTGTGAAGTAGTAATTAGACCACTAAACTAAGATCAGAAAGTCCTAAGTTCAAAACCCTACTCAGTCATAATTGTCTTGAGTCTGCTACTTTCTCTTAGTCTAACCTGTGTTACCAAAGCCATATTAAGGTGGCTGGTATCCTGAAGTGGTTCCAAAAAGAGGGTCTTGTTTGAATATGGGCCATGTTTTACATAGGAAATGAATTAGTCTTGATGGTGCAATTATATGCTTTTGGCATCATCAGTCATTCTGTCAGTGCGTTCTGTAACTTGTAATGAGGAAAATAAAATGGGAGACATAGGAGATTTTTGGACGCCTCTTTCAGCCTCTTGCCGCGCAAGCAGCCTCCGGTGCAGTAACGAGGCTGCCGCGTGGCAAGGGGTCCATTTCGGACAATGCCATTTCTCTCTCGGCATTGTCCGTGACTGTTGCGGCTAGCATTGGAGGCGGCCGTGCTGTTTTTTACTCACAGACAACTTCTATATTTCTATATTATAACAAAAGCATTCACACACACTCTAACATCCCTCAATTCCCACCAATGGCTATAAAAGACATTTTAGTATACAATACCTATAATGTGGAATATCTTATTAAAAGTTTCTCTCACTTCTCTGTACCCCTTTTGTACCTCTTTTCACCTTTGACTATCTCAGTCCAAAAGCGTCACTTATCCTACCAGGTCATTTCCTTTATTTGTCCATTATATTTTCCTTTTCTTTCCCTTCAAAAATTGTTTTTAAAGCGGCTGGAAAAGTAGGTTATCAGAGAATTAATCAGGACTGTCACTGCCAAACTGAGACAGTCTAAGAGTATGTGATTCAACAGATGCTTACATCTTTAAACTTAATGGCAAACAAATGAATTTATATGTTATTTAGAATTACAGTAGGCCCTCCAGATCTGCGGGGGTTTGATTCCAGGACCCCCCCCCCACTGATGACAAAAAAAACGTGCGTGGACTCCACAGTGTGTCCACATTCGTGTTGCCACCATTTTAAGTATAGGATGTGATGATCCGCGGTCACTAAAATAGTGGATCTGGAGCCCACAGACCAGAAGGGTCTACTGTATATGAAAAGAGAATGTTAATAGCACAAATGTTTTCAGGAAAGTACTTCCTAAGTATGAGATAAAATTCCTCAGAGAATGAAACAATTGACCTTTAACAGAAATTGGGGGTGGGGGGAGAGGACTGACAGTTGGAAGGAAGATATTCAAGTTGCACCTTAGCAATTTTTTGCCACACATCTTATGAGTTCATCAGAGTATTGGAACTGAAAGGTAAAATGGTTAAAATACATTTATCAATGTCTGCCTTGAAGTTGGCCTCAACCAATCAAAAGTTCAGATCAATGAGCAATCATTACATGGAGAGGGAATGATGTTACAGGTGACTACAGAAAGATAAAACAACCAAATGTTTAATGGTGGATCATAACATTTTACTTCTGACTTTGGGACAGGGGAGTAGTGAGTATGTTTATGCCTTTTTAATCTTAACTCCATTAGAAATTGCAAGTTTCCTTTTAAAAGCATTTGTGGTAATTGAAATATGCTCAGCTGTGTTACTAATCTGAAACTTGGTAACCTTTACAAAGTACAATAAATGTTTAAATAAATAAATAAATATCAAGAGGAACAGGTTTTCAGGTATACTCTAAAGCTCCAGATCATTATTAGCATTTTAAATCAATGTAATGGAGGTCTGTTTTGAATTAATCTGTTGTTGTTTTAGAAAATGTGCTCTCTCTTTTTTTTTCTTTTTTTTTTTTAGCCTACAACACTTCAAATTAGCAATCAGATTGCCCTGGTGTTGGTCACGGAAAATATATTTTCTGGTGATAAACATAAAAATCCCTAAGAGAACTTCAGTTACGATTGATTGCCTAATTGTTCATTTAAAAAAAACTAATCTGTAGCTGCAGTTTGTATGAAATTCAAAATTAAATGGCACCCCCCTCCCATTTTTTTCCACAAAAGGTTATATATTTGTTCAACTGTGTTTGAAAATGACACAATTTCTTTTGAAAAGAAAAATCCTTCATAAATTCTTTTTCCTCCATAGTGTAGCTTTTTGTTATTGGTGGGCTTGATTTTTTTCCCCTCTAAGGAGGTCAGCAATATGGAAACATAAAGGCCAATTTAATTTGTGCATCTGTGGCTGCCAAGTATTTTAATTCAGACAGCTGTGACTGAAGAGTTAATATTTTACTTGTCAAAATCCAAAAGAAGGCCAGTGAATCACTCTAATCCTCATTAAGAGGCTTTCCCCCAGTAGCACCCTAATTCAAAATAATGAAACTGGAGACTGAGTACAATTCTAATACCAGTTGAGACCTATCTTTTAATATTTCTCCAGTGATGGATTAGGGATCGGGGAAATTCATCTCAGATCATAGAGACTAATTTAATAAGGGATCATTCCAAGAGTATTGCATTTTATAATAATGTCATTTAATGTGTCGTCTTCCATTTTTACTGTCCCATATGTATGCTTACATGATGGTGCCATAGGGATAAACCTGGAAAGAACCAGTATCATTTTAGGTTTTAGGTCCTTTATAACTAGCAAGTTTATCAGTGATATCATCTAATAGCAGCTCCATTATTACAAAGTGTGTGGTTGTTCATGTTTTTTAAGTTAGCAAAAGAGAGAGGGTAGAGAGTGGTAAAATAGAAATAATCAGCTTTTTGAAATGATCAAAAACATAGCAGGGAAGAGGTAAAAACTATTTCAAAGTTGGCTTAAATCAGATTTCATGAAATGATACAATATTGGTATAATATGAGAAATGCAATAAGACCTTGTTGTATAAAAACACGTGATAATAGGACCTTCTAAAAATGCATTTCCATTTTTTCCCCCTGCTGGAATAGCATGTATACCAGAGCACTTTTGTGTTTGCGAATAAACTCTTTTGACCTCTTAAATAAGAACAGAAGACCAGCCAGCTAACAATATTGAAAAATGAGTCCATGGGTTTCAAAAGTGAGATTTCACACATATGTCTGTGTTGACAGTAGCAGTCCTCAGAACTTCTCTTGGACCATTTATACATCTGAGCAATGAACCAGGCTTGGGCCAACTCAAAACACAGAAGTAAAGCTCCCAAACTCTATTCTAAGCTTTCTTGTTAATGCTTGATTGCTTATTTATCAACAGAACACTTGGGACTTTTTCGGACAAAGTAAAAATAACGCTAGCAGCCTCGCCAGGTTGCGAGGTTGCAGCGCTAGAGAGCGTCAGTTTCGCATGACGCCTCTTCCCAGCGGTAGTGTTGCAGTACCGCTGGGAGATTTGACCGTCAGTTGACCGTCATATTTGGAAGATTTTTACTCACAATCGTTGATCGTTGATCGTTGATCAGATCGTTGATCGTAAGTAAAAATCTTCCAAATATGATGGTCAACTGACAGTCAAATCTCCCAGCGGTACTGCAACAGTACCACTGGGAAGAGGCGTCATGCGAAACTGACGCCCTCTAGCACTGCAGCCTCGCAACCTGGCGAGGCTGCTAGCGTTATTTTTACTTTGTCTGAAAAAGTCCTTGAAGAAACACCTCTCCATATATATACTTGTGTAAGAACTGAGATCTGCTGAAGGGCCCCTGCTTTGTGTCCCATCACTCTGGGAAATACAGGTATACCTCCGTTAATGAAATAGGTGTGTTTCCGGGCAATGCTTCAACAGACAATTTCATACCAGAGAAAGAAATAGGATGGAATGAACAGGAATAGAATCCTGCACACGAAAAAAATAAGAGCAGTTCAACAATTTTCAGCAAATTCAGTACTAATAATATATGCATGTGAAATGAAAAAACCAAGTCAGGTAAGTGTTGCATAAGTAAACAAAAACATTTTTAACCATCTAGAAACCACTTGAAAGCTTTTTCCAGAGTGCATCCAGAGTTGGGTTTCCCCCCTTTCAACAGGCTCTACATTTTGTATGATTTCCATACTTTTTTTAACATACTGGTAATAGGAGGTGAGGCAGGATAATCTGTTTGCCCCTTTCCCCCCCTCTGTTTTGCCATTCATACATGTTCAGTAAGAGATTCTGGAGGCAGCTGCTGTTTACCCTGCTTGGCTCACACAGCTAGAGTAGGATAAACTAGAGTATTGGCTCTTAACATTTTCTTTACCAGGGACCCCCTTTAAATATCTTTTGTTGCTGCAGACCCCCAATATTTAATAATAATAATAATAATAATAATAATAATACAATTATACCATCCATTACATTTTCCCTCAGATGCACTGGAGGGGGGTAGGGAAGACTTTTCTCCTGCTTCTTTCTGCAAGTTTGTGCCTAGAGTGGATTGAATGACAATGTGCAGGCCAAGCCAGCCAGTCTTTGCCTTGGCTCCTGTCACGTGGCCATTCCACAGCAGGGAGGAGGTGGGCCGAACAGCCATCAAGCCTTCATGGACCTCCTGTGAGGACACTGTGACCCCCTGGGGGTCGCCAGACCACAGGTTAAGAACCACTGAGCTAGAGTACAATCCCATTCTTTCCAGTTCAAGTTTTATATAAAAACTTCCAGCTAGACAGAGGATGAAGAAGAAAATGGGATGCTGGGTAGGTATAAAAAGACTTTATGGAAAGGAGCATCTTTTGTCAGAGGCTTTGTTAACTGAGGTATTGTTGTATGCTGTGGGAAACTGTCAGAGAAGACCTTCTCTGCTGTGGCACCACAGTTATGGAAAACCTTCCCCTTGGAGGCCCAATTGGCACCAATGTTGTCATCATTCCAGCATGAAGTGAAAAAATGGCTGTTCATTAAAGCCTTTGGGAACCAATTGGTTTTGTGTAAACCTTCACAGATGCATGGTTTTTAAATCTTTTAAAACTATTTTAGCCAGTTTTAATACATCTTTTTAACTAGTTAAATTGCTCAATATGTTTTGAGCTTTTAAAAATCATGTTTTATTTTTACACTGTTGTAAATTAGTCACTTGTTTTTGATCATACATCACTTTGAGGTCATTAGATAGAGGGCGGGATATAAATATTTTAATAAATAAATACAAGTATAATCAGTTTTAGGCATTTGGCCTTTTTCGAAGAGCAAATGATCAAAGTCCTAACATATCTTCAGCCATTTTACCTTTAAAGCACCACACAATATTTTGAATATGTTAAATCAGTTCTACAGTCCTCTGGCCTACCCCCACCCCAGCATTCCACAATCTTGTGGTTGTAATAGCAAGACTAAACTACTCAAGGGCTGGGGAAACTTACCCATATAAATGTCAATACATTATTATTGGTCATAACTCCTATAGCAGCCACACTAGCTCTGCTTAATCACAATTACATTTTATGAAGCCTCCTGGACAAGTGATCTGCTAAGAAGTATTTCTCTTCCAAAGTCATTCTCTGGTGAAGGTATTTCTTCTTAGAGAACAACTTAGTGTAACCACCGTACCGCTGAACCAGTCACACGCAGCAGAGAACCAATTTAAATTATAATCTAATTGTATGTTTTTAATCAGATAATTGAACAAGCAAACATTACATAATCATCCAGACTTTACTGTATAGCCTCAAATGAATGTCTTTTCAGGAGAATTGTGTCTGATGTCTCTTGATTATTAAACTATTTCTGTTTCTGGACACTTTTCTTTCAACTAACTCCTAACAATGGGTGGTTTGAATTTTGAAAATTTCCTGAGTATGCATTTCTCAGATCAATATGCCACCCTAAAGTCAATTATCCTTTGGTATGTGAACTTTTTAGAATTTTGTGGTGCAGCTTTTCAAACAAAAAAAGTGCATCTAAAAATTCATGTATTAGGACAAAACATGCATAAGAATGTTTATATGCATGAAATTATATGCTGTAAAATGCATTAACAAGAACCGCTTGCAAGAATTATGTATATTAGTTAAAATTGTGTAGAAATGATGTGCATATTAGTCTAAGGACCTTTTCAGACAGTACTTACCGCACTAGACGCTTGCAAGAGAGATACGGCACTGCTGCGTGGCAGGGGCTCCGTTTCAGATGACGCCGTCCCTCTCTCGGCATCGTCCGTGTCACTTCCATGTACGATTGGAGGCAGCCGTGCCATATTTTACTCACGGACAACTTCCATGAGTAAAATATGGCGCGGCTGCCTCCAATCATACACAGAAGTGACGCAGACCATGCCGAGAGAGAGACGGCGTTGTCCAAAATGGACCCCCTGCCATGCGACAGCACCGTACCTATCTCGCCAGCTTCTAGCATGGTAAGCACTATCTGAAAAAGTCCTATATGTGCTGGAAAACATGCATTTTCGATTCTGTGTAAGGAGAAAGGCAGGATATAAAATTAAGTAAATAGATAAATAAATAAATAAATAAATAATTTTTTCTTGCAGACTTTATACTGCAAGGGTAAATAGGAAGGAATGAACTCAGTAGTTGAAAAATGAAAAACTGAGAGAAACCAAAATTAAGAGAGTCATCCTTCCCTATTCCCAGAATGTGTGAGGTTTGCTTTCTCACTTATTTTTCATTTGATGCCCTGAATGCATACACATAAGTAATATTGCTTTAAACCTATCCCCCACCCAGCAGTATGTGAGCATATAAGTCATGTTAGTCCATGTAGGTCTCACAGCTTTTTTTAATTTCAAAGCTCCTTGTTTTGACTATTGCATTTGCACTACCATTTGTTTCACTTCGGTTTGTGTCAAGTCCTCAGAGCATTACAAAAGTGCAGAATCCATGAGCAGCTGCATGACCATACAAAATAACACCATCTAAATCACACAAACTCCATAAATTATACCAAAGCAACACTTTAAAAGTCAGAATTGTCCTGGCAGGAAACAGTATTCTCATTTTTAAATTTTCTTCTGTCATAAATTACTATAGATGAGACATGTTCAATCTTCATAGTTACAAATTTGTATTCTGCGTAGAGTAATAAAATTACATTGTCTCTTTCCCAAGTAAGAGTTTAAAATCTATCACCATCATTGTTTTCCTCTTCTTAGCATAATTCATTATGTGGTTTTTCATTTGTATTTCCAAAAAAAGCCAGTTTAAATAATTATACTTAATGGGTTGATTGGATCCAAAAGTTCCCTTCCTCCAATGGAAGGAGTCTAAAGAATCCTTCCAGTGAAGAATGGAAACCTCTGGATTCAAGCCATATTGCTTTAGAGCCTTCTAAGCTTATCATGTTGATTCTCAATAAATCTTACAACAATTGTGGAGATTATCAGATGCAGCAAAAACCGCATCAGAAGAATGTGACGAGAACAGAAATGGGCAACATTATCAGATGACAACATCCTTCAGTGTTCCAGGGTGTAGCACGGGCATGAATAAGTCGTCCCTTTTTATTGGTGGCTTAGCCCCGTCAATAAAAAAGTGAAGGCTTGTCCACACCAGCACTACATCCCAGGAATGGCTGAGGACACGGGTGTCTGATAATGTCACTCTTTCTGCTATGGTCACGTTCTTCTGATGCAGTTTGGGATGTGGGGTTTTTTTGTTTTCCTGTGTCTGATAGTCTCCTGTGTAAGGGAGATCAGTATTATTATTCACATATTACAATGAAAGTGAGACTGAGAGAATGGGATTTCTTTATCACCATGTAAAGAACTCATGACACAGGTAAGATTTGATCTTACTGGTCCAGAATGAGTTCAGCCTCTTAGTTATGATGCTATATCATATTGTATCTGGCTTCACATGTTTTCCAACTGCATGTTAAACTATCCATTCTGTCTTTTATCTTTTATTAATGGACCCACTGTATGTTAAATCTGTTTTCTTCCCTTTCAAAAAGATAAGAAATAAAAATGTTTAGAAACAATGACCTAAAGCCAATTGCTTACCCTAACTAGCATAGACTCATTGAATCTTTCGCAAAATGGTAAGTCAACACTAGTATACAGTGAGCCCTTGGATCTGGTGGGGTTTGGTTCCAGGACCCCCCGTGGATACCAAAATGTGTGGATTCTCAAGCCCATTATGTACAATGGCATAGTAAAATGGCATCCCTTATATAAAATGGCAAAATTAAGGTTTGCCTCTTGGAATTGTGTGCCTCTTGGAATATATTTTCAAGCCATGGATGTCAAAATCCATGGATAAAGAATTCATGGATATGGAGGGCCGACTGTACCTCCTATTGATTCAATGGCCCTACTTTAATTAGGACTAATGATTGGATTTAAGCCTTTGTATAGACTCTTTCAATTTGCTAAGAGTGGAAAATCATTTTCCTTAAACTTTTGCAGCTTGTTAAACTACAAAGAAAAAACTGGTTATTAATACATATACTGGCATCCTGTTGGTTAATCCTAACTAGAATAGACCAATTCAATCTATTGCTGAATTCTGAGTCAACACATAGATAAATCCCATTGATTCACTGAGTCTACTCTAGTTAGGACTAACAGCAGGATTTAGGCCATATTAAAAAACCAAAAAAATCCAAAACACCTTTAAAGATATTGGTATATTTTTTCTCTTTCAAACTCCACCATCCCTCCCCTGTCTGCATACTAATTTTACTATTTGAATTTACTATTTGAATTCATTTGAATAGTAATTTAAGGGTGGTGTTTAGCTTACAAAACAATGCCCTAACACAATTGGTTATACCTTCTGTGAATTATCTTTGCAAGATAATTGAGGAGAATCTTCAAAACATTATTTCCTCACTTACAAGCAGAACATTCAACCTAAATCTTCCACATCTTCATGCACCAAAACTTTGCTATTTCTTTCAGATTGTTTTTAAACAAGTCTGGATTTGTGATAGATGCAGGAGAAAGGTACATTGAACTAACAGGAGGAGTAAATGATTCGGGACATAGGAAACTAGCAGTGGCTTCACTTTCTCTGAAGCCAATGCTTTAGATACATTTCAAAGCCTAAACTCCCAAGATTTGAGTATAATTGATCTCCCAGGTGTGTAGGGTTTTTTTTTTTAATCAAAATATTTCTCACTACATCTCTCTCTCTTCCTCCCTCTCTCTCATGGGCAATTGTTCTGTGTAAGATATGTCTCTTATAGATTTCTAAGCCTATAAGCTGGAACTAAGAAATGGATCTCTTCAGTGAAATCACTATAGGAACCTGAAAATCTTCAGCTTTACAAAGACAAGGACTCCTGGAGGGTAAAGCTAAAAGAAAGTATTAAAGAGCCTCAGATGGTGATGATTTCTACCTACTCACAGAAGAGACTGGAAATAAAGCATCTTGGGTTCTCTCCCTGGAATGAGTGAAAAATCACTTAAACTCTTTCCTCAGAAGAAGAGGCCTTTAGGTCTTGTAACAGCTGTGTTACTTTAACCAGTTACAGACCACATTGTTCAATGTGATGTAGAGCCAACAGTTTCATACAGGCATCCAATGAACTGTTTTGCTATGATTATCAATACTCAACATATTGCTCCAAATCAGAGAGATGAGTCCTTGTGGTCCCTTAATAGAGTCAGAAGGTTATATACCTAAGGCGAACAGTGGCCCAATGCACAATGAATTCTACTGGGAAATGTGAGAGATAGTGGTGGATCTCTCAAGTAGTGTAATCAAATTGATAAGGCAGAAGCTGAATAACAACCAGTCCTACACACACACACACACACACGGCCTAGCAGAGACAGAAAACAGCCTTACTCTTCTTTGTAAAACATATAAAAGTAGCTTTACTTACAAAAACATGTGCATAACCAAATGCATGCTCCAATGGAGAAGAGATGGACAACCAAAGAGGGGGAAATGCCTTGCACTAGGCACCTGCCTGATCTTAATGGAGAAAAGACTGCAGGTTAGAGTGATACAGGAAGAAGGCGGTGTTGAAAACCAAGCAAACGGGCAGTTTGCAAACTAGTAATTAGCAAGTATAGCTATGCAAAGATTGCTAACTTTAACAAATTCCGCAGTTTCCTCAGATTCATCCCATAGCATTTCAGTGCCTGAAATGGCAAAGTGGATATTATTCTTGGTTAAAACTAACAAAATAAAAACACCATTATATATGGTTACACTATCAGATATACGTATACCCATTGTGGTGCCTTCCATCTTTGGTTGTCCCAATATTTTTCTCATCACTAAACTAATTAGTTATACCTAGTGAATGTAGTGGTTTCAAATAAATATATTATTGTTTTATCAGTTTTTATAGTGTTATTACTTGATTTTAATGCATCCCATAGGTTTTAATATTGCAATATTGTAAACAAATTTGGGGGTTTGGGGATCAAAGATGGTATGGAAATGTCTTAAATAAATAAATGAAATTTATAATAAAGTATATATTATAAAGTATATAAATATATGATATAGATAGATAGATATTTATATACTTTATTATAAGTATAATAAAGCATATATAATGAAGTATATAATAAAAGCTATTAAAGTCTGCCACCTGAGGCAACTACCTCATAGAAAGGGTAGCCCTGTATATTCTACTTCCTATAGCTGCCAGAACCTTTATCAGACAGACAAAATACGGCGGCGTCATAACAATGCATATAACCGCGAAAGGGTGCACAGATCAGATAACAATGCCCTTCCTTGGTTATGTCCTGTCAAAATCCTGTACCTTTTAATTTATGGCTTAAGCCATCAGTAGATCCCCAAGCCGCTTTGGTGCCAGCATTGCCAGTGTGCGAAACCTTGGGCCATTTAACTCTCATCACTGCAGCAAGAATGGCTGGTCTGGTGCGAACACTTCCAGGTCAGATCGGGACATCCAGGTAAGTTTTGCTCTTTTTATGATCCTCCCAGGTTACTTGGGACTATTAAAGTGTGCCAGGGTGCTTGGTGTCACTTTTAAGGCTTTATCTGTATTTTTATTTTCAAATTTCCTGCGCGATGAAGTCTCGTGGAATTTTGAATGAGAGTGAGCGGGGCTCCATTCACTTCATCTTTATTGCTGGGGAGCCTTTGCCAGGAAAGGAAGGTAAGTTCAGGGGGAACATTCTTTTGACAGTATAGAAATGGTGTGGGTTTTTTATGCTGGCAAAAGAACATTTTTAAAGGGGTTGTCTGATAAAGTCCTAAGAAGGATTGACAGTTAGCTTCAGGATCAAGGCTCCAGGAAGAAATGTTGCAAACCAGGTTTGTCCACTCCAAAGCTGTAGTGATCTTCACATTCTCTTCAACTATTTGTAATGCATACTATCAAAGGAGTTATCTATACAGTGAAAATACTTGAGAAGAATTCAAGAAAAATACAATTTGTCTTAATGGGATCCCACATCAATTCACCATATTTGGAAGGAGGGGAGCCAAAAATGCCCCAAACTATACAGTAAAAGCCTTTGCGGCTTTCCCTGTATTTTAAAAAAAAAAAATCCATGGGGAATGTGCATTACCACTTGTTGGGAATGCTTTAGTGTGCATTCCCAATAAAAGTGGAAGTAGAAAGCTAATTGGTCAGACATGTGCAGGGGACGGAGCTTACTAACAAGGCAAGCACCCAAAACCGCCATGTTGGATTTTTGCCATATCAATCGTCGCTCAGGTGATGAAACAGCCTTTTTTTTCCTATTTATTTAAGTGGAATATTGCACTTCCACACCTTGGATAGTACTGGTTTTTTTACACCAGCAACTGGCGACAATAAAAATGCTGGTAAGTATTTGTTGGGTTTTGTTGATGTATATATGTTTGTGTAAATGGTGAGTTTGTTACTTTGTCAGTGTGTATTTGATGTATGTATTTGTATTTTTTGTGTTGTATTTTGTTTCTAATTAGGTTTTTCAGAGTGCATTATGATGAATGTAATGGATTTGATGAATTAGATGTTTGTGTTTTTCTTTTTTTCTTATGTTTTTGTTATTGGTGTTGTTGTTTTTTCTTTATTTTGTTTTTTAAGAGTGAAAAGATAATAAAGATTATTTTAATGAATTAAAAATGCAAATAATTCACTTGTGCCCACCATCTTGATTTGCAGGCATGCCCCTTTGAACAACAAATGTGGATAGCCTTTGCATGCCTGCAAGCTTGCCAAAAAATCATTAAGACAAATGCAAGCTGCTGTGAATTGGCATTAGTGAGCATGAATCCACATTTTATAGCCTCGTATAGACAAACCCAAAGAATTAACTGGTGAATGTCAGCATTCACATGAAAATGTCAAGACTTAATTGTTTGTCAGGTCAATCTTTTGAGTGGTTATCTGGGTCCCATCCACTATGGGGCTCTAGACTTCAGCCAAATGTCTAAGAGTAGGCTGCTGTTAGGTTATAATCTATGTTCTGCCCTGACTCTGCATAGGTACCCTGAGGTTTCCTCACTCTATCCTGATTGATAGATTCCAGAGGGTACCTGGCCCAACAGATTCTGCTTTGTTTCCACCTGTTCAAATCCAAACATGGGTCCCGTGCAAAAGACCAGCATTTTGTTAATCAGAAGTAGGCATCTCCAACCAGGGATAATCAGGACCTGAGGCCACCCTAACTTCATAAAATATAAAGCCACCTTAACTTCATAAAATATAACCCAGCAGTCTCCTTGATTTTTATGCCTTCTGTTATCTCCATCTTACTTCATCAGTCATACCTTCATCTCCTTTACCTCTCCCAATCAATTCTGATTTTACTTCTTGAGTCTGTGATTCTTGTTGCCTATTAAGATTCTTCATCCAAACGCCCCAAACTATTCTTTTTGTTTTCTTTTTTCCTGAAACAATGTTAAACAAACCTCCAATTTGATTTCCCTTTTTACAACCCTTTGATTGAAAGTGAAAGGAATATGTAGATTGTTGTACAGTAAGAAATCTATGAGTAAGTGAAAATGGCATTTTCCCTAAGTGGCTGTATCAGCTGGATACCAGGCCACTCGTTTGTGGTAAATCTGGTATTTATTTCAATATACAATCTTTCTGCCATGCTCTATGCGCATAGACACACACATAAAAATCCATGAATCTCTGAATTTTTAACTAAAAAATATGCTGTCTTGTCCAAAACCACTTTTCAAGCCACACAAATGTATATTATGTCTGTTACCACAAGCTGTCTCAAACTTATCAAATGTCAAAAGTCAATCACAAGGCCAAAGTAATGTAGAACCATGCTAAAGAAAAGTATTCTGAATCAAGAAAAAATTAGAAGCTGCAGAGTTATTAAACTCTTAAGAATCTCAAGGAAAAGCAGATCAAGCATTACCAGGGCTTTCTAACCCTGTCACCAACTAATTGCTGCTTGCTACTAATAACAATAACAATCTGAAATGTAAGGGTAAGGTAAAGGTTCAATGTGAATAGTTTTCACATGGTGCTTGCTTGGTAATTTTTCATTACAGCTCAATGACTGCTGTTTCATGATTGATTAATATATCTCAAATATCCGCCTATGGTTTGCAATACAATTGGACCTCCGTATCCCCAGGGGTTCAGTTCCTGGGCTTACCTATTTAAATAAAGGACTTCTGGTAAAAACATATCATAGAGTTGTGTTGGAGGACCTAGAAGATGCCAAGAAAGGATGCCTCTCTAGACATTTTCCAGCGCAATTCTATGGTATGTGTCCCTATTTTGTGACCCGCAGAAAACTGAAACTGTGGATATTGGTTCCATGGATACAGGGATCTGACTGTATGTTGTATCCTGTTGCTAGGTAGATTTTCCAAAACTGCTACACATGATAAGGTGCATATTTGCTTTGATGCTGGATTGCTTTAATTAAATATAGATAGACCCCCATATCCATGGGGCTACATTACTGGACTTACTGTCCATACCGGAAACTGCGGATAATAGTGAAACCTATTAAAACAAATGACTTACAGCCCAAGCATACCAATACCTCTCTAGGCATCTTCTAGGTTCTCCAGCACAAATCTATGGTCAACTTCTGGTGGAAGCATACCATAAAATCGCGCTGGAGGAACTAAAATATGCCTAAAGAGACCATAATTTTTTGGATGCAGATAAGAGAATCTGCAGGTACCAGTCCCACAGGCATGGGGGTCATACTGTACTGATATCTGGACCAGCACAGTTCTTAAACAAACTGCTCTCTTCAATTCACTATGCTTCCATTCTTAAACCCAAAACTGGACAAGTTTTCCCTTCCGCATGGGACTGGATTATGTGGATTATGTAGAACTGGAAAGGACATGGTGGGAAAGATTCATTCTGTGGGTAGCAACTTCAGTGGATGGGGGAAGATATCATACTACTGCGGAGACAACTCTCAAGTAAACCTAGAGGAAGGCTGCAACTCCACACCAGTATTTGACTGAATCTGGCTGCAAGTACAGTGAGGTTTGGTTTAGGAGTGATGTTTAGGTTGGATTGAGGCACATTGTGGTTGGGTTTTTCAAAAAAGAATCCTGGGAATTAGTGGGAGAAGCAGCTACACATATCATGCAAGATGAGTACAGAATCTGGATAAACAGAATTGCTCCCACTCTATACAAGATAAAACTAGAAAAGTTTAAAATGTTATCATCAAATCAGCTGTCCATATAGTCTTTCATTCACTTGTGGCAAATCAGCTCACCTTTGCAGCCCCATAAACAACATTTAATGCTGGCAGTGGTCTACCCTTTGCCCCAGCATCCCACAGCTGGAGAAATATCCTAAGATAAGAGATCATCAACCCCTTTTCCTTAACTGCTATATGCCACTCATTCAAGAGGGATTACATTCTCAACCTGAATTTAATATACCTTCTTACTTGGCTCATGGCTTTGGGGACTTAATTTGATCTTGGACCCCCTAGATACTAGATGTGGTCATTGTATAAAAGAGCACTCATATGTTTTTCCTGATCTTATGAAGAGGCAAGCTGCAGAGCAGAAAGGACTGATGTGTCCTTAAAATATGTTTTACTTCTTCCAAGACCTTTGTCCTATTGCTTTTGACAAAGCCATCTTTCTTCAAGTTGACAGAGAAAGCAATATATAATGTTACCCACAGGGTCTGTCATACTTCATGGTATTGCCCATAGTCCAACGGATGGAGCTGCATTGTTACTTGTTCTCTCATTTCTAAGGTTGTGCACAGACAGGTTTCTCTGGAAGATACAATATTATGGTACAAAACTCTTTTTCTCCTATTATTTTAATTTTCCTTAGAAGCCGTGTCTACATAAGCTTTTCATGTCTGTTCTTTTAGTGTTTAGCACAGAATATGAAGTTAGTAAGCTGTTCCCAAAGAAAGAGAGAGATGCTGATATGATACTGTAGTTAGAAAATGGATAACCAGAATATTTTAATGTGTGACAAAAAGAGTCTAGTCTTAGACATTTTAGCATGTAGGAATTAAGGCTTACACATTTAGGTTGAACTTCTGTTGGTTAGTCCCAAATTGAGTACTTTAGTTGCAACTAGCAATAGGATTTAGGCCTTAATGCAGCATTCTTCAACCAGGGTTCCGCGGAACCCCAGGGTTCCCCCAGAGATGACCAGGGGCTCCGTGAGAAAATGGTAATAAATTAATAAATCATGGAGAAGTGGTGAGCTGAAATGGCTTCTCTCTTCCCTCCACAACAGAGAAAGTCAGGCAAGGAATGAGTGTGTGTGTTTGAATGTTTTCACACCAACGGAGCTTCAAAGGGTCCTCTTATGGGTGGGTGGGAAGGATGTTTACATGCCAAATACCTTGCTCTCCCTCCCACCTTTTGATCTGCTTTAGATATGCTAATGTAGCTCCTGATGGCCTGGGAAAGGGAAGAGGCAAAGAATGAGTGTGTGTGTGATTTGCTTCCTGCAAGCAGCCACGGACCCAGAACTGAGGCAAAAGACAACCTGGTTTGCCTCAAACTAATATAAAGGTACAAATACAAAATGAGGTTTTTTAAAAAATTCAGAGCAATGGAAAAAGAATTGCAATACTGTACAGCTCTTAGCTAATTGGGGGGAACTGACCAAGTAATCTAAGTAACCCCCTGGTCAGTCAGCTACTCAGGTGCCAGCTGTGGATGAGAGAACTCTGATAAAAGTGACTTAGGGCTTATTCTTTTAAAACCAGATTTGGAGAGGGAAGAGCCATTACAGTAAAGGAGGCATTATAGATAGAGAAAAGGTTCTTAAACTGTGAGTCTGGTAACTGAATGTGAGGGTCACAAATAGACTGACGAGCTCCCATACAATTGAAAAAAATCCTTCCATTTACCTTGTCAGGAAGCTACAGCTTCCCTCTCAGTCTGTATCTGGCTGTTTAGTTGCTGCTTTTTGCAAGCTGTGTTAGCTCAGAGCTCAATCTATGGGTCATAGTCAGTGATGTAGCCATATTTAAATATTTGAAGGGATGTCATACTGAGGATGTAGCAAGCTTGTTTTCTGCTGCTCCAGAGACTAGGGCACGAAGCAATGGGTTCAAACTACAGGAAAAGAGATTCCACCTAAACATTAAGAAGAACTTCCTGACAGTAAGAGCTGTTCGGAAGTGGAATGCACTGCCTGGGAGTGTGGTGGAGTCTCCTTCTTTGGAGGTTTTTAAACAGAGGCTGGATGGCTATCTGTCGGGAATGATTTCATTGTGTATTCCTGCATGGTAGGGGGTTGGACTGGATGGCCCTTGTGGTCTCTTTCAACTCTATGATTCTATGTTGCTGCCTTAGGCAGCAGATCATGATAACCTGAACTCTCCCTAGAAGCCAAGATAATTAAACTGAGACTGTCTTACTTTGGAAAGATATATTTATATTTATATTTATATTATATTTGTATTACAGAAATTTCTGGCCCTGCAAGTATCAAATATGTATTGCTAGCAATGTGGAATATAATAAGCATCTGTTTTTTCACTGTTTCTGTATTTTTTTTTTTTAAAGGAGCTGTAGGTATAATTTTTACGTAGGGGTTCCCTGAGATCTGAAAATTATTTCAAGGGTTCCTCCAGGTTTAAAAAAGTTGAGAAAGGCTACCTTAATGTGTTAGTTCCTGCATTTAGACCCTATAGCTGAGCACTAAAATCACACTTAGGACATTTTCAGACGATCCTTGCAGCGCAAGGATCGAGCGGGAGAGCTTCGTAGCTGCAGTGCAGCAGGGGGTCCATTTCGGACGATGCAGTTCCTGTGGCAAAATCGTCCGTGTCTCTTCCATTTAGCATTGGAGCCTGCCGCACCATATTCAGCCAGATTTTATTCATGGACAACCTTGCACTACAAGGATTGTCTGAAAAAGTCCAGAGGTTCCTTCAGAATGTAAACATATATGCACACAGGGGTGTAGCTACAGGTGGGCCAAAATGAGAGCATTGTCTTCCCCAAATAAGAATTCTGGTCCCCACAAATAATTTTTTCCTTCACTCTCCAAATTTCTAGCATTACAGTAAACTGAAACTTCAGTTGAGAATTTGAAACTACAGTTTAGTCATCCAAAGAAAAGGGGAGGCCAAATTACCAAAGTAATGTGAATACAGCAAATAGAAGGGTTCTAGATGTGAATGATTTCCAGTGTCTCACACTCTGCAATGCTAGAAATTTGGAAGGAACATTTCATTGAGGGAAGAAATCTTATTTGAAGAGGCAATGCCTTCAGTTCACCTCTGGTACACCCCAGTGGTTATGTGCACAGGCATGCATGCTCACACACCTTCCTTCAGACAGAAAGACTCTCATGGTGTTTATTCTTCTTATGTATCTTCAAGCTGACTCCAACTTATTCTGACCCTCTCATAAGTTTTTCTTAGCAAGCTTCTTCACAAGAGGTTTGCCATCGCCTTCTTTCTGTGGCTGATTAGGAATTCAAACCCTGGTCTCCAGACTCCTAGTCCAACACTCAAACCACTACACCACACTGCCTCACTTGAAAGGAGAGAGAGAAGAAAAAGAGATAATTCCTGCCCCCAGGCATACAATCTAAAAAGATATGGCACAACAGGCAGAGGGGTGGATGAATGCTGGGTAGGAACACTTATAATTGTTTTGTTTTAAATGATGTTTTACAGATTGTGTATTTGTAGCTGTATTACTTTTGTGTTACCAATAGATTCCACAATGCCTTTTGATTGGTAGCACTAGCAGCCACCCATCTTAGTCAATACAGATGATACAGGCCACTTGCATTGTGGTGATTGTGGAGCCTTGTAAACTTTTGTCAATCTTTTTCATAGGAGATTATCACACACGGCAAAAACTGTGTCAAAAGATTGCAACAAGAACAGGAAGGGGCAACATTATCAGATGACGATGTCCTTTAGCGTTCTGGGGGTATGGCAGAGCCATGAGTAAGGCATCCCTTTGTATTGGCAGCTTGTCCCCGTCAATGAAAAAGGGAAGCCTCATCAATGGCAGCGCTACACCCCAGGAACGGCTGAGGACACAGGCATCTGATAATGTCACCCTTTCTGTTCTGCTCACAATCTTCTGACACAGTTGGGAATGCAGTTTTTTGCTGCATTCCCCCATGTCTGATAATCTCCATAGTTTCATGTGTGGAACAACCATTTGTACGCATCCTTGGGCAAACAGTCCAAGAAAATAGAAGGTAGAAACTCTGGTGATATACCAATCCAAATAAACAAAATTATTGGTGCCCATTTTTATTTCCTAACATTACCTTGACTTTTTTTCCCCAGTAAAGTGAAAAACATCTCTCCTGAAAGAGAGTAATCAACCAACATCTGTAAAAAATCAAACTGGAGCCCATAAAACAAGGAAGGCCCCACTAAGTGCATGGAGCTCCACAATCCCCTTCCCCCTCCTTTCTCTAATCTTAAAAGACCAAGCAGCACAGCTACACACTCATACTAAAACACAGCTGAAATCCCAAATACTTCTTGTTATTTTGAGAAAATATGACAACCTTACTACTTCCTTCTAAGTAGAGTATAATGTTTGTGATAGATCCATTCCTAGAGTCAGCTCAGGATTTTACATCATGGATTAGTCACAGAGTAGTTCCTCCCAGGATTTATACTAGATTGTCAGGACAAGCGGGATTCTAGCAGGAGAAACTGGAATCTGCTTATGGTTGTTGGCAAGGAAGGAAGCAAGGCATTAAATTGTATATTCATTCCCCTGAACGACAGTGCATGGTCATCCAAGCTGGATCCACATAGCCACAGACTGTTATTTCCTTCCAATGAGTTCCCAAAGCCCCTTTACTGTGGGGAGGAAATGCTTTAATATATATATATACACACACACATATATATAGGTTTTATTGATAAAACAATATATTGAAACTTTACACCATTTGTCCTAAGAAACAATGTAATTACAATAAACAACATAAAACAACATGAGCAGGATGTGAGTCGTTATTTACCTGAAGAGAACATTAATTGCCTTGGTCACTGACATCTGTTCTTTATAACTTGCCTTTATAACCATTAGTGCTTCTGATGTGGTCTGACAATTTCTCCATGAACCATAAATCCCATAGTTTAACCCACCAATTGTCCACTGTGATGTTCCCCGTCTTACAACGTTGGCCAATCTCAAGTCCTGCTACTGCTATCAAAAATGTAATGAATTTTCTGTATTTTAAAGATTTGTTCTTATTTGCAGAGGGAAAATAATATTAATATTAATGCTTTACTTTTTTAAAAAAATCCTACAGATCATTAGTTACTGTACTTTTCTTCTTGTCTCTGATTTAGGTACTTGGAGCAATTCTAGATGAGGCTGCCTCAGGCCTGCATCATTCACTAAAACTGGGGAGGGGAGTTCAAATGCCTCTCCTTTCTCTTACCTTGGAAAAGAGAAAAGACAGAAGAACTGCCTTATGCCTCCTACCTGCAAGCATTAGGAGCCTTCCATTGAAAAACATCTTTGGTATTTAACTATTGCTTTGAACCGTAGTAATTCTCTTTATGACATGTTCATCACTGACTATGTGGCGACCATGCCGGGTGGAAAATTCTAGGAACTGTAGCCTAAACAAGTAACTTTCCCCATGTTCTACACAATACCTACCTGTAAATAACAAATCAGAACAATAATTATGCACGTATTCCTCTAATAGCTTTGCATTTCCGGACAGAAAAAGCATATTTCAACTGTTATGTGAGCAAATGCACTGTGAGACATGGCATCCTTTGCCCAATTGAGAACATTTTATTTATTTATTTATTTATTTATTTATTTATTTAATATGCCACTTTTCTCCCAAAGTGGCACTCAAGGCAGCTTCCAGAAATCTCTGGGCTTTTCTTTGCAAACGAAGATTCAGGAAGGACTCATCCCACACTTTCTGCAAGCATGCTGATGACTAAAAAGGCCAATCTGAGATAAACAAGTCCGGTTGCAGAAAGCACAGCAGAAGGTCTCCTTGGGTGATGTTTCTGGGTTGTGATTCTTTCTGCATTGTTGTTTCTCTTCAAGACTTGTTTGGCGTGAGTTCTCAAATAAGGCTGCAGCATTGTGGATAGTGCATTTCCATGCCTCCCGATGTGAGGCCAGGGCGGACTATTGTTGGTGATCAATTTGGTCGAGCCTGAGATGTTGTTTCAGGGAATCCTTGTATCGCTTTTTTGGAGCACCCCTCTTACGCTGACCCGTGGCGAGTTCACCGTAGAATACTATTTTTGGGAGGTGATTTTCCAGAAATAGTCAATTAAAAAATTACAATTACAATAAAAAATTAAAACAGTTAAAATCACAGAAAAAACAATTTAAAATCATTTTAACAATGAACAAAGTTTAAAAAGATAAATAAAACATCCCAATAAGAAGCCCCCTTGCTTAGACATTAGACGTCTGCTTAAACAACAACAAGGTATTTGCCTGCAAGCAAAGGGAAAGCAGGAAGGGGGCCAACCTAGCCTCCTGCAGAAGGGCATTCTAGAGAGTGGGAGAAGCCACTGAGAAGACTCTCATGTCCTCACCAATCGAGCCTGTGATGATGGCGGGACTGAGAGAAAGCCTTCCCTTTTGTATCTCAGAACTCTGATAGGTTTGCATAATATCATTGGCCATCATAAAAGCATTCATGTAGATTTATAGCCCTTTTAAAAGTTCATGGAAGAAACCAAGGGGATCCTTGACCTGAACAAGTCCCAACCCACCAAATAGCTATAGAATCTGTAAAATCCCTGCCTGCCTACAGAATTCAGATAATGCAAGCTTGCTTTGACAAAGCAATGAGCTTCTTATGCTCTTCAAGGTTTTTCAGCTCAATGGCAGACGGAGCTACATCTGAAGTTAGCTTGTGGCACAACCAATAGGAACCAAGGCATTTTATTGCCTGAAATGAAAAACAAAATGTTGTTCTTCCCCATTTGTTGTACAAAAGCAAACCAAGTTGTTGAATCTTACTTCAACACTGAGAATAGGACAGCAACCTCTGCTGCACCAGGAGGCAGCCGGTAAACTTAGAGCAGGCTACATGGCATCAATACCTCGGTGCTACTTCCTGCTGCTTAGCCTACCACCTGAAGCAGCTATCTCATTCTACCAATGACAGGCCCAACTCTGACAAACAACCTGTTCTTCTGGCAGCAATATTCTTCTAGCAGCTTCCCATCAAACAGGAAATATAAACCCTGGCTTCCTGCCTATTTCTGGTGTATTAAGCTGGAAGGCAGCTGAATCAGAAGAGCCATGTGTATATATCATTCGGTTTCCATATTCTTATTTATAATGCCACAACCAAAAAAGAGACAGAAGAGTAGAGTTTGAAATTCTTTGCTATACTTTATAATCAAGAGAAATTTGTTTCTTCTTTATCTGCACTGTTGTTTTCTGTTTAGATGCTAGAAATTGCTACAACGTCAGCCCTCTTTTAGCTAGGTATTCCACTATGTTTTTCCAATTGTTTTCATATTTTTCAGTCATCTTTCCTTTCATCAAGATCGATAGTTTGTCCGTTTGTATAGACACATATAGTTTTTCCAGCCATTGGTCTATTACAGGACATTCTTTGTTTTTCCACGTTCTTGCAAAGGTTATTCGAGCTATCACCAGCATGTAAAAAAATTATTTTCCCAAATTCTTTCTCTAGTGTTTTTTCTATCACTCCTAGCAAAAATGTTTTGGGTTTCAGTTGCAGTTTAATGTTCAGAATCCCTTCAATTAATTGTTGGACTTGTTTCCATTATTTGTTGGATTTATTACAATTCCACCATATGTGGTATTCTGCTGTGCTTTCTGCAGCCAGACTTGTTTATCTCAGATTGGCCTTTTTAATCTTCAGCGCAATTGCAGAAAGTGCAGGATGAGTCCTTCCTGAATCTTCGTTTGAGAAGAAAAGCCAGAGGTAAAAAGTTCCATTTTTGTCTCCACATTTCCAACATGTATTTTATACACTTCTGTACATCAGGGATGTGGGGATAAGTACCATCTAAAGTAAATTTTGTAAACATTTTCTCTTAAATTCTGGTTCAATGTATGTTTTATGAAAGCAAAATAACATTCCAGAGATGCCAGAAAGGAAGTCAATTAACAATATCTGCCTAATGTGTGTATCAAGACAGGACGAGTAGAATGAAAATATATTATAATAAAAATAGAGATAATGTATAATAATTGATACATATGTTAAGAAATTATATGTAAATATGTTATTTTAGATGTAATGAAGAAATTTTACCCAATAAAAAATATTTATTAAAAAAAAAAGGAGAGCCATGTGGACCTGGTAGCAACTAGCATAGTCAAGGACAAGCTATCTCACATTTACTAAGCAGCAGCTAGTAAGAAAAAGGGCCAGAAGCCAACAAAACAAGCTTGAGGGTCAAAGCAGTGCCCGAGTCAACAGCTACAATGAGAAAGGATAATGTCATAGGCACATACTCTGGCTGAGCCTTCACATTAGGAAACAAATTGCTCATACTGAGGCATATTCCAGTTAACAAAGCCTATGACTGTGAAGCGTCATTTTACAAAGTGTTTTTACATCTGCCATGCCCCCTCCTCTTTTTCCTCCTTGTCTTCTGTCAAGCTGGAAGATTTTTAATATGATGAGAGGGTGAAGGAAGGGTGGAGAAACACAAATTCCCAATGCTGGGTTGCAGCAGCATATCTGAAGTAAACAACGCAATAAAGCTTGAAATGGGGAAGAATGGGATTCTGTTCTAGGAGATCCTACTGTAGCTGTGTGTGCCTGCCTACAACAAGCAAGGTAAACATTGGCTGCCCCCAGAATAATAATAATAATAATAATAATAATAATAATCTATCTCTGGCTTTTCTTCGCAAACGAAGATTCAGGAAGGACTCATCCCGCGCTTTCTGCAAGCGCGCTGATGACTAAAAAGGCCAATCCGAGATAAACAAGTCTGGTTGCAAAAAGCACAGCAGAAGGTCTCCTTGGGTGATGTTTTTGGGTTGTGATTCTTTCTGCGTTGTCGTTTCTCTTCAAGACTTGTTCGTCGTGAGTTCTCAAATAAGGCTGCAGCATTGTGGATAGTGCGTCTCCATGCCTCCCGATGTGAGGCCAGGGCGGACCACTGTTGGTGATCAATTTGGCCAAGCCTGAGATGTTGTTTCAGGGAGTCTTTGTATCGCTTTAATAATATTTTATTTCTATCCCGCCCCTCTGCAACGCAATCAGAATACCTGAGCACAGATGGATAGCAAAACAGAGAAATGGGGATAACAAATAAACCTGCCCCACCAGCTCCCTCAGCATATAAAAAGAGGGGGAGTAATACTCTGGCCACCAAAATGGAAATCCTAAGAAAAGTAGAAGCTGTGGAAATAAAAAGTCATCCCAGGATGCATTTTGGAAGAAGCCTTCAAGTGGTCTCTTGAAGGCTCAAAATATTTCTGCTTTAGCCAATACAATCAGAAATGTATGTGCCTGCCTACAACAGGTAAGGTAAGCAGCAGTCGCTGCCATAATCCCTTACTCAACATGTGTGAACAGCAAAATAGAGAAAAAGGAGAAATAGAGAACAACATGTCGAAGAGTAATAAGTTTGGCCATCAAAATGGAAATGGAAATCCCTGGATGCATTCTGGAAGAAGCTTTCAAATGATCTCTAGAAGGTTCAAAACGTTTTTGTTTACTTATGCAAGACTACCTGACCTGGTTGTTTCATTTTACAATGTGCATATTGTTAATTTTGAATAAAACCTTTGCTGAAACATGTTGAAGTGCTCTCCTTTTTTGTGGTGTAGGAACCTATCCTTGTTCTTTCCATGTTATTTCTGCCTCTGTTACCAAAATTTCTGTTAAAGAAGTAATGCCCAGGAACATATCTATTTCATTAACTGAGGTACACCCGTATTGCCCAGGGCTGAGTCTTTACAGAGCCAGGTTGCAATGAGTTACCTCTTATAAGCTACTGGTGGAGCTGACCAGAAGAGAGAGCTGGGAGAAAGAGCAGGAAGTTGACAAAATATGATGGAAAATGGGGGGAAGTGGAAGACAGTGGAACAGAGAGACTGAGAAACAGAAGGGAAGAATAGGGAGAACACAAATGGGAGTTTTCCCTATTGGACTTCAACATTTCTCGAAATTCAGTGTCTTGTAATCTATGAAAAAACAGGGCTGGCCTAACTATGTAAAGGTGAAGCAATAAGTTCTGACCTCATCTTCCTGAGAGGCACTACTTTTTCTGCCTCCAACTTGTAACTGTGTGACATTTTTAAGAAATGGACAATGAAAAGGTACTATTTTGACTTTTCACCATGAACATGGAATGCCTATGGTCAGAACAACCCACATTGGAATTCCTTTCTGAATTAACGTGCTTGGGCTATTGGTAATGTGATCATTAAAAAAAAAAACTATATCTATTCCAGCCAGTACATTATTATAATCAAATTCTGGAGCCTTTTGCAAGACAAATGGCAGGCTGAAAAATAAGTGGCCTTGTAGAAATTACATTTCACCATAAAATACCAGGTTATAAGGCTAGGATCCAAGGAACTGAACAAACCAAATTCTGTACCAAAAGAGAGCTTTGGGTTTGCACCTCACAAACAGGAGTTTTCTTGGCAAAATCTGTTGAGAGCAGGGTTTGTCTTTGCCTTCCTCTTCATAAATAGAGAGAGTCAGCATAGTGTAGTGGTTTGAGTATTGGACTACAACTCTGGAGAGCAGAGTTTGAATCCCTACTCTCCATGGAACCCCACTGGATGAACTTGGACAAGTCACACACTCTCAGCCTCAGAGAAAACCTCCTCATAGGTTTCCCTTAGGATTGCCATAAGTCAGAAACAACTTGAAGGCACACAACAACAACAACCAAAATATTCCCCCTGCAAAAATAAAAACGCAATCACATGCAAAACCACTTTTGAAATAGATTGGACTCTGCAAAGTAGTTTCCACTATGGCACAAGAAGGATATGCCAACAATTAAAATAAAATTTAAAATGCAGAAGCCCTTGGGTATGGCAAAAGTAGGCCCTTGTACCTTGGCCATAATTGCATATACATATATAATTTTATAAACATGGTTTCTCCTGCAACAAAAAAAATACAGCTGCTTGGTTTGGTTTGGTTTTACTTTGCTTCTTTACCCTTGAAAAATAAATAAAGTAAACAACATAAAAAATTTGTGTGTTCCTACATAGCGGGGGTTGGACTAGATGGCCCTCGTGATCTCTTCCAACTCTATGAGTCTGTGAAGTAGTGGGCTCCACAATCTCCCAAAAATACAAATCCCCTGAATGTTGTTTATTCCTCATTGGTCCTTTGTATATGAAAGAATGCCTCAAACTTACAATCTCTTCTTCACTGAATAAGGATTTGCATAAACTCATGCTAATGGGATAGAGTGAGCATTTCTAAGAGAAACAGGCATTTGCTTCCTGTGATACAATATATTTGATAACCTCTTCTAAACTGTGTAGTTGCACCAGCATACCTCCACCCAAATATTATGCTAAAACCTTATCTACAAAAAGACATCTATGGGATATACCTCAGTCTGCTCATAAAATATCCATCAGAAAATTTCACAAGTCTTGAGCAGTTTGATATAAATGAGGACATTATAGAAAATATAAAACCAGATATGTGTTTGCTATGAGCTTATATTACTCGTCTCCCAAATTTCTGCCGTTAAGAATAGTTTCTGTCTTGTCCATTCCTGTGGAAAAAAATGCATTATCCTCTTATGCCATCCAATCACTGCTCTCCATTATTGTAAAGGAACATTTTTCATTTTTTTTATTACAATCATCTTGAAGACAGGAAGAACGAGCACCTTGAATATACTGTAAAGATTTAAAATTCATGCTGTGTACATCAATCATCTTGTGAGTTACATATATCAACAGCCTCCAAGTAACGTTAAGAATATGAAGCAACTACCGAATTCATGCTGGTCTTATTGGAAACATGTCACATAAGAAGTGTGTTTTGAATACATTTGATACATTACAGATAGTTATCTAGGTGTAACATGTATAAGTAGAATGCCTAGTATGTAATAGTGATTAGCTTGCACATATTAATAATATTATCTGGTCAGTTGGTACCATTCACATAAATATCTCACTTCTAAGTTGAATTGATGGTTACATATTTTGGATGTTACAGTTTGCTGTATCAGTTTATTTGGATAAAGCTGTTTGTTTGCAGCAGGTTTTAAACACTAAAACTGGTTATTCCATCAGCAGCATAAACGTACATATTGAGCATACATTTTTGTACAGATATTTCTGTCTACGAATTAAGCAAAACTAACTTTTATAAGTTACTTGCTTGCCTTCAATGTGTGTGCATGTTTAATCTGGGTGCAAACATTTTACCTGAAAGTTAAGCTGAATTTTTTATTACAGACTCACTCAATGATGTGGACCCTAAAATTTAGGCTGCAACCCTATGCACCTTTTTCCTGAGAGTAAGCCCCATTGAAACAATGGTACTTTCTTCTGAGTGGGCATGTATAGAGTTGTACAATTAAGGAAGTTCATGAAAGGAAAGTTTCTTGTCCCTTCCTTCCTCCTGCAAGGCATCTACCTCCTCCCAACTCCCTCAAAGCAGGGGGCAGGCCCTCCTGATTGATATAGGATGAAATGTTGGAGTGCCTGGTGGAATCTGGAGTTGCCCTAAGCCCAGCTTTGATCCTAACATAGTTGTTAACATGCCTTACACCCCCTCCCTATAATATTTCATAATTTGGCAATATCAAGATGCTCCATGAAGTCTAGTAGATCAGGGTGGACCATAAGTGAGGTCAGATGGAGGTCACCAGGACCTAAAGGAAGGTGTCATGGAAAACTACCAATAGACACGCCCAAGATAGGATTAAGTGAAGCCTCTAGTAAACAATGCCATCCAGAGGTATGTGCTAGTCCCCTCTTGGACTCATTGGCAATGAGTCATCCATCACAAACAAACCAGTGACCAAAACAACCATTATCCCCAGAAAGCCTTTCCTCACACCTTTCCTATCCCACAATATGGAGGTTGTTATAAACCCATCAATTCTAATACTGCAGCCATTAACGACAATTAGTGAAGTCATTGTTTCCTTTGTTTAATGATGAGGAACCCATCTAAGCTTTTTTCAGTGTTCAAACACCCCTTCAGGATATGAAACAGGGTATAAATATTATCCCCAAACAATAGCCAAGTTGGACACTGTCATTCTGCCAGACCATTGTGCTACCCTCAGCTCCAAGTCTGAGTCTTCTCCGCTGCACGAAACTCTACTCTTCAGGACCGGTAATTATTGCCCATACTTCCCAAATCTATTCCTCTATCCAACCTTTGTATCTTAACTCTTTGTTAGCCTTGTGTGTCTTTTGTGAGTGTGTGTGTACATGCAAATGCTTCCATATTATTTTCCAACAAAAACCAATATTTTTTTCACTTTAACTCAGAGTCTCTGCAGCTAGTACAGGTATACGTAGGTGCAAAGGTCCCACAAGTTACCTGACTTCTCACTGCCATTCATTTGAGCTATTGTAATTCCTCTAATTAATAACATAAATTTGGCATCATGAGTGGGTTCCCCACAAACCCCCACCAATTTGGGTAACAAATACAAGCAGGTATAAGCAGTAGTTTGGGGTCTGCTGGATGAATTGTATTAGTTTAGCAAGGATTTCTGTTTCTCGGTTGTTTAACTATAAAGAATCACTCTCTATTTGTATAGCCTAAAGGCACTAGATTTTCTGATGGAACCTAAGGAGGATCAAGGTCTGGTTAGTACATGGATGAAGGACCCCAAGGACTACCCAGTGCTGTAGAACTATATTTCAGAGGAAGGTGATGGCAAACCACCTCTGAGTATTCCTTGCCTAATAAAACCCTATGAGATTTATGGGGTCACCATAAGTTAGCAGGCACTCTGAAGGCATGAACACATGCACATCATTCCCACCCTAAATTATACCACAGAAATGAAAAAAGCTAGAGGAGAAAACCAAAATGGATTTGTGTGTGGAAGAACAATGTGAGCTCCCTTTGGTTCTGTACTCAAAACAAGTTCGCAGGCTCAGAATTATTTAATTCCAACTATATGCCTTTTGCACCAAGATTCAGTGGGTGGATCTCAAGATTTCTAATTTTCAAAAAAAATAGAGTGACAAGCCTGAAGTTTTCCCACTAAGGAATTTCACAGAAGGAAAATTTCCACCCTGCCTCTACTTGCAGCCTAATCCCACATTGGGCAAGAAGGGATGTGCGCACACATCAACATCCCTCCAAAGAGGCTCTTCCAAAAATATCTGCAGAGAGAGGAGTGGATGGGAAACTTTCTTATTATTATTATTATTTATTAAACAGAATATAAAATGGCAACATAGTATACACCATATTCCATATATCTATCCTTCCATTCTCAATACATATAATATCTTCTTCATACATTAATTTTTTGAATAAATTTCAAATTATCACAGTATTCTTTTTAATTCTTATATACATTATAAGACTTCCCCTCCAGCAAACTTTTCCTCCTCTCCAGCAGATGGGAAACTTTCTGAGTCCTTGCTCCTGTTAGTTTTTCTTGGGAGCTGAACCTTACCTATGTTTATTCAGAAATATTTATTCAGAAGTAAGCTTCATTGTGGTCCACAGGACTTCATCTCAGGTAGACGTGTATAGCAAATCCAACTTTTGCTAATATTTTACTTACAACACAGAAAAAGGAAACTCATTTTTATCCTGCTAAGCATCCTCAGATGGCAAGGGCTGGATTGTCCCCTTTTTGGTCTACTAAGGAACTGAAGACGTGGGAGGGGCGGGACATGAAGATTATCTTCCTGTATCTTAAAAAAAAAAAGGAAGGGAGACAGGAAGAGGTCTGGCTTCCGAGTATGCACCCCACCCCCTTTGCTTCCAGGGGATCTTGAGTAAAGTTTTGGCAGAGCAAATGGTACAAGGACTATTCCTGAATGTATATTTTCACCATAATTCTGTAAATGCTTAATTGAAAGTCAGTCCATTTGAGGTGAACAGGCCTTACTAGCATTCAATCAGATATGTTTACTATTACAAATATCCTTAGGACTGCACGGGGTGGGGGAGATTTCTCCCATTGATATCACTGGACTGCAGTCTACTTTGTAATACAGTTGCCCCTCCACATTTGCGACTTTCACATTCGTGGTTTTGATCATTCGCGGAAAGCTGCCTGTGCCCCCCCCTGTGCTCAATGCCCCACTCCCTTCCCAAGGCAGCCAGGGGCTTCTCAAGAAGCTCCTCGCTGCCTTGGGAAGGGGGGGATAAGACCCAGCTGGCACGCTCGCGCTACACCCCACTCCCTTCCCAAGGCAGCCAGGGGCTTCTCAGGAAGCTTCTCGCTGCCTTGGGAAGGGACTGGGGTGGAAAACCGCTCACTGGCAGGCTCATTTCTTATTTGCGGTTTTTTCACATTCGCGGGGGTTGTCTGCCCCTAACCCCCGTGAATGTGAAGGAATGACTGTAAATGCATTTGGGCTAGGATCACAGTGCAGAAGTTGGTTTTCTTTCCTAGTTCATAGAGTGGAGGGATTTCTTGATGTCAAGAAATGTTTTAGCCTTTCTCAGTGATGACTAGTTAGATTTCTTTTTGTAAGCAAATTTTCTTTCATGGGGAAATGAGCTATCACGTGACAAGACACAGGTTTAACCCCTCATCAGGGAGAACTGGGTTTTAAGTCTAAAATAATCCACAGACTTTAAAAAAAAATATTTGGGAAGGAACAGAGCACATACTGGAGCCCCTGTGGTATACTGGTTTGAGTGTTGGACTATGACAGTAAGAGCTGTACAGCAGCAGAATGCACTGCCTTGGAGTGTGGTGGTGCCTCCTTCTTTGGAGGTTTTTAAACAGAGGTTGGATGACATCTGTTGGGAATGCTTTGATTGCATATTCCTGCAGGACAGGGGGTTGGACTAGATGGTCCTTGTGGTCTCTTCCAACTCTATGATTCGATGACTGAAGACAAGGATTTGAGTTCCCACTCTACCACTCTGTCACCATTGGGTGACCTTGGGCAAGTCACATACTCTCAGCCTCAGAAAACCCTGTGATAAGTTCATCTTAGGGTCACCATAAATTGGAAATGACTTGAAGGCACTCAATAACAACAGCAGCAGCAGCAGCAGCAGCAGCATGCATACTTTCCTTGCACAATGCCCTAGATCAGAGGTTTTCAAACCATGGCGCTTTAACCACTGGTAGTCCATGAGTTCCATTCAAAGGGTACACATAAATATTGCAGAACAGGTTTTCTATGTGCAGCTTGTTCTAGTTACTGCTACATTTATTTGACTGTTGTCTGAATGGATTGCTTTTAATGGTTTCACTATCTGATACATGAATTAACTGGATTATATCTGGACTGTTGTGTGCTTTCAAGTCATTTCTGGTTTAGGGTGACTCTAAGACAAACCTATCACAGGGTTTTCTTGACAAAAGTGTTCAGAGAAGGCTTGCCTTTGTCTTTCTCTGAGGTTGAGAGTGTGCGACTTGCTCAAAGTCACCCAGCCGGTTTCCATGGCTGAGCACAGATTCAAATCCTGGTCTCCAGAGTCACTCAAACCATTACACCATGCTGGCTCTCTATATCTGGATATTTGGATAATATTTGCGATTCATTGTATGTCACCTTGAGAAGTTCTCAGCTATAAAGTGATTAATAAGTTTTGGAAATAAATGCATTCTTGCCCTTGTTTTGTTTTGTATTGTTTTCATTTTGTTTGTTTTGTAAAGACAGAGATCAAGATTGATTTAATCAGAGACAGATTATTGAATAGGTAAATAAGAGCCAGCAGAGGGCCTGTTATTTTAAGGGTGCTGTCTATTAATTTTTTGTTTAAAAAATAATGTATATGTTAAAGACAAGATTGCCATTAGTAAAGTATGAGCTTTGTATATGATTCAATTTGTAGAACAAAAATAGTGTATAAAATGGACCAACATGAGGCCCAGAAATGTTCAAGAGGTCTGAGGGGAAAGTTTGAGAGCCACTGTCCTAGATTCAGTCTCCAGCTAAGGAAAAAGTGAGAAATAGTTAGCCTTCCAGATAGTGGTGGACTATTACTTCCAGCATTCCTCACCAAACACTATGCCATCAAGTGAGAATCATGCAGACTTCCAGACATTGTTGGATTGTAATTCCCAGTGGCTAGAATAGCCAAAGGCAAGAGTTGCAGTTCCACAATATCTGGAGATCTACATGATTCCTAACCCCTGGGGTGTGCTGTACATGAGGAGTGGGCAAAGTATGGCTCTTCAGATGTTATTAGACTGCATGTCCTAGCATTCCTTGCCATTGGTTAGGCTAGTTAGAGCTGATAGGAGTTGCTGTCCAACAACTTGAAGGTTGAATTTTGCCAGTGTTTACTAGACATGTTACTCATCTCTGAAGTAAAGATACATGGACAGCAAGGCTAGAAAAGACGTTTCCTCAAGACCTTGCAGAGCATCTAGAGAGTAGACAGTGCTGAGCCCAGTGGTATAATTCTGTACAGGGCAGATTTTTACATCCTCTGGTGGAGTCACATAAATCAGCTGACTATTGGAACCTGGGACTTGGAGTTTTATCACAGTCTCCAGATGATAGCAACCTGTAACCAGTTTTTGAAAGTGATAATGAAAGGGAAGAATGATGGGTGTTTGAGATTATATTTAACTGGGGTTCATTATTTAATTTGTGGAAATGCCATAGCTCAGTGACAGAGCACATGCTTGACATGCAGAAGGGTCCCAAGGCATCTCCAAAGAGGGCCTTCAAAGAGCATAAAAGGAGACATGACACTGAGTAGGATGGACCAATGATTGGAAGTGGTAAAAGGCAGCTTCCTATATTCAATCCATTTGTCATTCAGTGACTCAATAGGAAGAGAGGAACTAATTTTTCAGAGTAAAAGGCTGGAGGGAAATAAGCAAGGAGGATGTTTTAAGAAGACACACCATGTAGCAAAGTTATGGAAGGATGCCAGAGTTGGACTAGTTAGAAAGGGAGGAGTTTATTAATTAATGAACTAATTAATCTGAAATAAATACCACCATGGGGTTTATACCCACGCTCACTAATTCTGAATAGAATCTCCATACACTCATGTCTCACGGGTGGAAATCAAACTATGGATCACTTTAGTTGTTAACATGCTTAACAGTCCTTACATGGCTGGTAACGAATTATGCTCTTTTATATTTCTCCTTGCCTGACCTTGCATTTTGTTGAGCTAGAACTTTCTCTGTTCTTTGGGGGGGGGGTGAATATTTATCCCTGCTTGGCCATGAAAACTCACTAGACCTTGGACAAGTCACATTCTCTCAACCTCAAGGCAATAAACTTGAGAATAAATCTTGCCAAGAAACCCTAGGAGAGGGTCACTGTCAGGCCACTTGAAGAAGGCACATCTATTGTATCCAATAACCACATAAAATATTTGGTATCTCTTTTCCATGTTGTTTTTTGGCTTCTCAGAAAGAAGATGGTGTTTTAAACTAGGTTGAGGGAAGTTCAGGAATCTCTGAAGTTAGGAACAATTTATTTTAAAACAAAAAAACCCCTCTGTAAACAGAACCCCACTATTCTCTCAGACTGATCAGACAGGAAAGAGCAAGATGAAGCTAGCAAGGAGAGGTCATGGGAGGACAACCATGACTGGGATCTTGTGCAGTAGACTAAAAATTTAAAAAATAATGACATGGGGGAATATGACATGGGAAGAAGAGCAGAACTGAGGTGATCCACACATCTGTGACTTCAGATCTGGCGGGGCTTTTCTTCTTACAGTCCCATTGACTGAAAATCATCCATGATTTCAACAGGACTCCTTAAGACTTGTGGCTTAAGTCCAAAGTCCAGTTGGCATGTGCTTGGGACTTAGTCTAGGGCTCTTGAAGTGATATTTTATTTAATTTGTTTTTATTAAATATTTATATCCCGCCCTCTATTTAAAGATCTCAGGGCAGCCTACAATAAAACCAACCTGACAAATTTAAACAGTGTAGAAATACAATTATTTTTAAGACTAAAACCCTATTAAACAATTTAACAAGCTAAAAATACAGATTCAAGCTTGTTAAAGTAGTTTTTAATGGTTTAAAAGATCGTGTACATGGGATAGAGAGTTGTATGAAGCAAATTAGGCCTCAAAGGCTTTAGTAAGCAGCCAAGTTTTCACCAGGTGCTGGAATGATGTAGTAATGTTATCACCAAATGGGCCTCCAAAGGGAGGGTATTCCATAACTGGGGTGCCACAGTAGAGAAGGCCCTGTCCATGTCCTCCCACAATGTATATTGCCCTGACTGATAGGACACAGTGCAGGGCCCTCCAGCAGACTACAAGCATCACACTGCTGAGAAGAGAATTATCTGAGGCTAACGGACTTTAAGGTGGGGCCTAAAGCTAAGCAGGGTCAGCCCTGATTAGTACTTGGATGGGAGACTGCTAACAAATACCAGGTGCTGTAAGCTATATTCCAAAGGAAGGAACTGGCAAAACCACCTGTGAGTATTTCTTGCTGAAGAA
The DNA here is from genome assembly GCA_030847615.1 of Gambelia wislizenii. Classification (NCBI taxonomy): domain Eukaryota; kingdom Metazoa; phylum Chordata; class Lepidosauria; order Squamata; family Crotaphytidae; genus Gambelia; species Gambelia wislizenii. The sequence goes on along the minus strand of JAUMIR010000003.1, from coordinate 35,605,115 downwards.
AACTGTATGAAATTCATGGGGGCTTATAAGTCTACAGGGGATTTGAAGGCACACACACACAATGGACTATATAAGAGAGAGACAGCATAGTGTAGCAGTTTGAGTGTTGGACTAGAACTCCAGGAGACTAGTGTTCAAATCCTTGATCTGCCACAGAAACCTGTTGGATGACCTTGAGCAAGTTACACTCTCTCCACTTCAGAGGAAGGCAATAGCAAGCCTCCTCTCTACAAATCTTGCCAAGAATAAACCCCAGAATAGGTCCCCGTTAAGATCACCATAAACTGGAAACTACTTGAAGGCACACAACGATAATGGACTATTCTGAATAAACTGTAGAGTCTCAAGAAAGAGCATTCACAGGCACTTGCCACTGTATGTTTTGTTTTCCAAACCTCTAGCTTAACAGTTGAGTGTTCTCCTCCAAAACTGACTCTGCCTTAATGCTCTTGTAAATTTGGAGCGGATGGGGTGACAAAAAGTGATACTACAAGAGAGGGGCACTGGTTCTAGCTCCACAGGTAAAACTAAATCTCAAGTAAGTGCTCCTAGGATTGTGCCAATTTTAGGCATGTTTTCCTTGCAAGTGAAGATCCATGGGGTTTTGTTTCGTGCCTTCTAATCATTTCTGATTTATGGTGACCCTATCACTGGGGTTTGCTTGGCAGAATTTGTTCAGAGGGGAGTTTGCCCTTGCCTGCCTCTGAGGCTGAGAGAGCATGGCCTGCCCAAGGTCACCTAGTGGGTTTCCATGGCCCAGTGGGGATTCAAACCCCGGGTCTCCCAGTGTCCTAGTCCAACACCCAAACCACTATACCAGGCTGGTTCTCTCCTGGGGGCTTAGAGCTAAGCAAATACCTGTAAGACCGTAGCCCCCAATCCTAAGACTACTTAAAGCTGTTTGATTGGACCGCAGCCTTCAGCGCCTTTACAGGAGTGTGATCTTGTTCCGCAGTCGTTGAAGGGGCTTCTTTCTCTGAAATGTTGCGCTTCGATGCGATCTTTGCCAGCCCCTCGTCCCAGGATTTTGAAAAGCGGGCCACCAAGCTTGAATCCGGTACCTCAGAAGAGTTTTTGCTCTGAAAGGGAATCCTCCCAATCCACATGCCCTTCCTAGACCACGCTGAACTGAAAGTGCTGTTAATTTCAGGAGGGAAGGGCTACGTTAAATTAAGAGGAGCCGTTGAAATCAAGGGGACACGCGTTTAAACGCGGTGGATTCAAACGGCAGCGTTGAGGGCCTGCCTCTTAGCTTTCTCCTGTTTCAGTTCATCGGATGGGCTACAACCCGAAGATCACAGGCTTACTTCCGAGTAGACTTTCCCCCCTGGCTGAAAGTGGAATGGGCATACTTTACCCCATAAATGTATTTATGATTGAAAGGTTCCCGTCACACCTGCCCATTGAAATCAATGGAGACCAAAACCCCAAGGAGTGCTGCGTTGCAATCAATGGGTCGCCTTCCTTCCCAATGTCACCTTTGTATAGTGGCTTCCTCTGACTTGTGATTTCTTTCTCGCAACTTCGGCACACAAGCGGCGCATTTTAACGCCAGGTGCGGATCTTCGAAACCTCTCCTGCGCCCCAGAACGAAAATCCACACGGTCGTAAAAGAAAACGTCGTTGTTGCTGAAGCACAGTGTAACGGGAAACTATCAACCGAACGCGTTCGCTTCCCCAACACCTCTGCTTTAGACTTCCCCCAATCGGATGCCTGCCCCCAGATGCGATGGACTGCAGATCCTATCATCCCCAGATGTACGGCCAATCGCCCTCTGGGCAGGATGGGTGCGGTGGTCGTTGTGCAACATTTCTAGCTGGGCCCCGGGTTGGGGAAAGCTGGCTATGCTTTTGGGATATAGGGACAGGTAGGCCTAACGAGTCTCTCTCTCTCAATCTCTTTGGGTGAAAGATTGTGACTTGCCCGAAGTTATCCCGGGGGTCCCCTGAGCAAGCAGGGATTCGAACCCTGGATTCCAGGAGACCTGAGTCCCCCACTCAAACCTCAACACCTTGCTGGCCTTCTCTCTCCTCCACACCACAGCTAGATGAGTAGGTAGGTACGATCCAGTCTGATCTTGGAAGCTAAGCAGGGCCACCTCTGGTTAGTACTTGGATGGGAGACCACGATTGAATACCAGCTGCCTGGACTGTGTGTCAGAGGAAGAAACTGGCAAAACCACCTCTGAGGAGTCCTAGAAAACCCTATGACATTAATGGGATCGCCATAAGTCGACAGGCGACTTGAAGGCACATACACATGCATGTGTGTCAGTATTTCGACCAGCCCTTACCACTCGTGCCCTGGTGATTACTTTATATTCTAATAAATAAATATTTACATACACAAACACATTTATACGAATGTATATGTATGTATAGAACTGTGTGTGTGTGTGTTTATAGGAACATATAGGAAACGCTATAGTATATAGGAAACGAAACTCAGCACGGGAAGGTCGACCCCTTGAACGCCAGGGGATGTCCTCCGGCTCTTTTAGGCTCCTTTACAATTTAACATTAAAAGGCAACAGTAAAGATCCAAGCAGCCAGGATCAAGAGGGAAGCGTCGCCAAAGCACACCCCCAAAGTTCAGCCTATAAGGGCCGATGGAGTCCCCCCCTTCCCCTCCTTTTTAACCGGTTATTGTAGCAGCAGCTCCTCTGTGGGACAGCAGCCACTGCCTCCGAGAGGAACTTTGGGTTCAATTGGTGGCTTATGGGTAATAATATTTTTATGTCTAAGCGGCATCATGCCTATATGAAATCTAGGTCTCGACCTCTTTTTTTAAAAAAAATCCAATTATTCTAAGTTTAAGAACACTAGTTCACACACCGAGCATTATTATTATTATTATTATTATTATTTTCCCCTCTAGAAGCTCGTCTCTTTGGGAGCTTATTGAATAGGCCAGCTCATCAATCTTATTGATAAACCACTTTTACTTCGATTTACACCAATAGGCACTAAAATCCCAGACCAAAATTAAACAGCAGTCCACCAGGGACCTTCCTTCCCGACAGGCAGCCTGCCTACTTTCAGAAGGGAAAGCAAAGAGGGGAAACCCCGGATAGGATTCCTTCCTAAAGCAACCCTATCCGTGTTTACTCCCGGAGTTCCATGGGATTTATCCCCACCTAAGTACGTGGAGCACAGGTGTCTGTGTCTGTGTCACCTGTCGACTTATGGCAACCCCCATGAATCTCACTGGGTTTTCTTAGGAAAGGCATACTCAGAAGTGGCTTTCCTATCTCCTTTCTCTGAAATATAGCCTACAACACCCGGTATTCGTTGACGATCTTCCATCCAAATACTAACCAGGGCTAACCCAGCTTATCTTCCAAGACCAGGCTGGATCTGGTGCCTTTAGGTGCAGGACTGCCGCCCAAATCCAGTCTCAGGATTGTGGTTACGTGGCATGGGTCTAAGGCTGGCTGATAATGTTCCTCTGTGAACTGGTCTGAAATGACTGAAGCCAAGCTATGCTCCTGGTTCTGCTAATTCGGTTTAAATGGGATTTGGATGTGAAAACTGAATCGTTTTCAGTTTCCAGTCGGGAGCGAAGCCTGTGGAGCTTACCTGTGAGTAAACGTGCACAGGATGGGACGAGGGCAGCCTTTAGCACTGAGACCCGAAGGTAGAAATCGGAATCCCAACTTTCCAGAAAATAACTCAGAATGAACTCCAGGGGTGCCTCCCTCTGTCAAATACACAGTTTAGGAATGAGCTTCTAATGGAACGAACTGAACGACTCGCGGTCCTTTCACACGACACCTTTATAGCCCTATGATTCCAACTTGCGTGGCACTAGGACTCTCTGGCTGAGAATTATAAATGACTCTTCCTAAACTGCAGATTCCAGGAGACCATAGGATGCAGCCATGGCAGTTATAACGGTGTCGGGCAGTTATAACGGTGTGAAAGCCCCTATCCCATCATCCGTTTTCATTCTGAGCCTGGCGCCGCAATGAGTTTAACAAACTTCTTCCCAAGTAAGCGAGCTGTTAGGATCGCACTGTATGAATTCAACGCAGGATAGCCCCAAAACAGAACTAATGCAGGGGAAACTTTATTACGATTTTCAGCGCGATTAGCATCAAGAATAATAAATCTAAAAAAGCAAAATAAACCCGCACCTGCCCGATCCACACATGCACACCGAGTTAATCAGAAAATCGCTCCTTCGTACCAACTGAAGGGAAATTATATGTTTTAAAAGACTTGGTGATAGAATCCTATGTGTCTACTCAGAAGCAGGTCTCACGAAATAATTAGAATAGGACTTGCTTCCAGGTACAATTCTTGGAAGTCTAATTGGAAAAAAGTTATATTTAATCCTGAGCAGACACTTACAGAGTTGGACTGTTACCTCTCTTTAAGATTGTGTGGAAAACCTTTAAATTGTGTTGCGTATTAAATAGTTTAGATTATTTCCATCACCTTTCTTTTTGTTTCCCAACAGAGCATTCAGATGAGATTGCGCACAAAATCAAATTTTAAGCTGTGGCAATAAAAGAAAATGCGGGCGGGAAGGAGATAACCGCCATTGTTTGATAGATTGGTTGCCCTTTCAAATAGGCAGCAGGAAACAGGCAAACTTCGTAAGGATTTCAATGCACATGGGGAAAAAGAAAGACAACCATCCCAAGTAGGTACGTGGTGGAGGAAGGGAGTAAATAAATAAATAAGAAAAAGGTAGAATGGCACTACTGATTTAATAGGAACAGAAGTTGTGCGAAACCATCAGCTAAAACTTTACTCTCTCTCTCTCTCTCTCTTTTCTTCCATTCAATAGATTGCAAAGTGGTTTTTAATTCATAACTTGGCACTTATTGAAAATGGTGGCATCAACAATGAATGAATCAAAAAGCGAAGCAAACCTGAGTGGAACAAAATAGATCGTGCTGACAACAACATATAAATGAAGTAACAGCATATTTTTCCCTCGGATTCCCCCTCCCTTTTCTTTCTTCCTTCCCGCCCGACCCCCCCCCCAATAACTTAAAATACACTAGAAAAAATACGGTCAATATAAATATTTTTTGTATCGTTTTGTTTTCATGGAGAACAAATAATTACAAAGCTCTGTTCCTAGCAGAGTTCAACTTGCAAAGAGATTCCTCTTCTTCTCTTCCCCCCCCCAATTCCCCCCTCCCAATTTTCTTGGCAAAAAAAGCGCTCAGCTGTGAAAGGCTTTATAAGCTCTAGGTGTCTTTTGGAAAGAGGGAAAAAGATAACATTACAAGGTTACACCTTTAGGAGCCTGGATGGAAATGTTTGACAAAACTATTAACTCCCGGGTCCTTATCGCCAAAACAAACATATTTGTGTATATTAACATCCTTTTAAAAAGAAAAAAAAACATGTACACAATACTTCCTGTGAGGATTTCAGAACGGGCAATATGAAAGCGGTGAACGGAGTACAAGGTTTATCGTAAACAGAGAGAGAAGAAAAGAAAAGGAGCTTATTTGGTCGAGTCCTCATGAGGACTAGAAATGCAGATCCTCTCAAAAGCTGGAAGCCCCGATCCGGTGCAGTTAATAGCTGTACACAAGTGCTACTGAACCCAATGGAATAGATACAAGTCCGGATTGACTGGTGGTTTTAATCCAGGGCTGGGGATCACGTGGCTCTCCTGATGTTGTCGGACTACAAGAACCAGCAGCCCCAGTCAGCATCAAATGGAAGGGATGCTGGGAATTGTATTCCCAAGCTATCCCTGTTCGAATAGGAGTTAAAGCCCCCTCTTGGCATGAAAAATGGAAGTAGCCCCATTGCTCAAAAAAAAAATAAAAAAAATAAAGCGGGGATGGGAGTTCCCAAATCTACAATCTTTATTATGATGAGCTGGAATTTAACAGTCGTGAACAAACTGGGCTGGATGCTGAAGAACAGAAAGAAAAGAAAACCAAGAGGGAAGGGGACATGTAATGAGGAGAAGCCAAGATCTTACATATCCTAAACCTGTTTACTCAAAAGTAAATGTCTGCACCCAATAGGGCTTCATGCCAAGTAAAAGTGCTGCGGCAGTCCTTTCTAGGGTTAGGGGCCCCGAGCCCTTGGATTGCATGAAGAAATATATATGAAAGCTGGGAGGAATATATATATTTCTCTGCATGGGGGGCTCAGGTGATGGGTGACAGTGCTCGGAACCCCCACCCCCTCTTTGGAAAAGGGGAACACAGCCCCTACCCCGGTTCAGCAAGAGGAGTTAGTTCATTGTAATTTTCCTAAAAATGAAGATGAAGTGCAAATGATCCGAAGGGACACCAAGACAGGAGGTGTGGGGGGAAAGGAAAGAAAGAAAAAAAACACCCAGTCACATGCAGACCGGACCTCTACTAATACGAGCAACCCGATCAGTTCTCCCTTAAGAGCTTGGAAGAGAAATCACCACGTGTCTGTCTCTCTCCCCGCCCCCCCCCCGTTTTTAACTTATTCCACCACCCCCTCCCAATTTATTTTTTGTTGTTATTATTATTATTTTAATTTTAAAAAAAAACAAAAAACTTCTTTCCTTCTCATCTCCGTTTCCAGTCCGCGGCTGTTCCAACTCAAAAAGTATCTGATGCAACGCGAAAGGAGGCCCGCCTCTCTTATCAAATTTGTCTCGTATTAAAGTGAACTTCGCAGGAAACCAAAAAAAAGGGGGAAAAAGAGGTCAGTTTCAAAACCTGTGAACTTCCCAGCTGGGCGTCTAATTTCATCTCATGCTTTAAATAAGTCGCTCCTCTCCTCTTTCCGAGGCTTTCTTCTTCTCCTCTTTGCCTTCTCTTGGTTCGCAGGAAGATGGGTTTGTTTGTCCCACTTCCATTTCCAGAAGCAGCAGCAGAAGAAAAGGGGTGTGTGTGGGAGGGGGGGGAATAATCAAAGTGTCCCTTGTATTGATCGTCTCTCCCTCGCTAGTTGGGTCTGTTTGCTTTGGGTCCAATGAACACCTCTTGGTGCGTTTTCCCCTCTCCTGGGCCTGCCCCCCCCCACTTTCTGTATTATTTCACATTTTTATGTCGTGGAGGACCAGGAGGGGGGGATCCAAAAGAGGGGAGACCCTCTGTGCGTAGTCAAGGTGGGCCCGTGTTTAGAGGGGGCAGGAAAGTCTTCGGGGGGCGCCTTTCTCCCCCCCCCCGGCTTCCTCCCCCGGATTGCAGCGTGCCCAGCGGGACGGAGGGAGGGCGCCGAGTCACAGGCCCAGGGCGGCCGCGTGCTTTTTGGCTTTGAGTCTGAGGTCCGCGATGCTCGAGTTCTTGCTGGTGGTCTTGGCCGCCGCCGCCGCCGCCACCACCGAAGCGGCCGAGGCGGACTCGGCGGCCAAAGTGGCCAAAGGCAGGCCGAAGGGCGGCGCCGGGAACATCATGTAGGGCGCGTGGGCCGCCAGGTGCGGGTGGAGGTGGTGGTGCGCGTGGGCCACGGCGCTGTCCAGCTGCAGCTGCGCCTGCACCTGGAAGGACAAGGGCGTCACGTTGCAATGGCTGTCCTGCAAGGGGCGGGAGGACCGGGACAAAAGACAACAACCACCACAACAGCATTAACACCCCGCTCGCCACACCGTGCCTCCAAGGACCCCCCTAGAATCATAGAATCGTAGAATTGGAAGAGACCACGAGGACCATCCAGTCCAACCCCCTGCCATGCAGGAAATCATGCTCAAATCATCCCTGACAGATGGCCATCCAGCCTCTGTTTAAAGACCACCAAGGCACCTTGGAGCCTTTATTCATCACACTACAGTAGGACCCCCGTATCCACTGATTAACATCCCACTCGGGACACCGTGCCTCCAAGGACCCACCTAGAATCAGAGTTGGAAGAGACCACAAGGGCCATCCAGTCCAACCCCCTGCCATGCAGGAAGTCACGATCAAAGCATCCCTGACAGACAGCCATCCAGCTTCTGTTTAAAGACCTCCAAGGCACCTTGGAGCCTTTATTCATCACACTACAGTAGGACCCCCGTATGCACTGTTTCATTATCCACTGATTCTGTTATCCACAGTTTCAGTTTCAGCACAGCCAGGACAGGTTTAAGGAATTTGGGGGGGGGGGCTGCAATGCTTTATTTTGGGGGGCCCATATGTTTATCTCAGGTCCAGGACCAGTTTAAGGAATTGGGGGGGGGGCTGCAAAGCTTTATTTTGAGGGCCCCATATGTTTATCTCAGGTCAATGTAACCCAACTCAGCCTAAGCTATTCACAGTACAGGATATTCAGATTCTTACTAATAATGTTTTTGCAGAAGGAGGGTTACTACGGGGCCCCACAATGATTAGGCCCCCTGAGGATGCTGATGTCACCAGTGCCTTAAGCCAGCCCTAAGCACAGCTACCATAGAGTCTTCCTAGAAAATGTGTCCTCTCTAGACATTTTCTAGGTCCTCCAAGGCAACTCTATGGTATTTTAAACCAACAGTCCCATTATTTTCAATTGTGTTTGCTATTATCCACGGTTTTCTGTATCCATACCTCCCCCAGAACCAATCCCAGGACCAGTTTAAGGAATTTTGGGAGCCCCTGCAATGCTTGATTTTGGAGGCCCCATATGTTTATCTCAGGTCAATGTATCCTAACTCAACCTAAGCTATTACAGTACAGGATATTCAGATCATTACTAACAATGTTTTTGCGGAAGGAAGGTTACTACAGGGGACCCTGCGGTAATGATGGGGCCCCTGCGGATGCTGATGTCGCTGGTGCCTTAAACCGACCCTGACCAATCCCCAGAGGATACAAGGGTCCTACTGTACACTATTATAGCTCTATTATTCCACTTTAACTGCTATTTATCACACTACACTATTATGGCATTATCATTCCACTTTAACTGCTACAACCATATCAGGCTACACTGTCAAAGTGCTATTATTTCACTTTAACTGCTATGCCCGCCTCCTGTGGAATTCTGGGGTTTGTAGTTCAGTGAAGCCTAAGAGCTCTCTGTGTGAGAGTTCTAAATGCCCCTCCCCTAAACTGCAAATCCCAGGATTCCATAGGAGGCAACCATACCAGTTAAAGTGGAATAATAGCACTATAACAGTGTAGTGTGAAATCACACGTAGTGCATACACTGTTATAGTGCTATTATTCCATTTTAACTGCCCTTTATCACACTACACTGTTATAGAACTATGATTCCACTTTAACTGCCAGGGCTGCCTCCTGTGGATTCCTGGGATTTGCAGTTTAGGGAGGGGCATTTACAACTCATAGCCAGACTAAATACACAATAATCTACAAACCCCAGAATTCCATAGGAAGCAGCCATAGCTGTTAAAGTGGAATAATAGCACTATAACAGTACAATGTGATAGTCCATAATGTGCACAGGCAGCACCATCCTGTACTGTTCCGTTGAGGTCAATGCTACTTAGTCTCAGATAAATGTGTCTAGGATTGCAACAAGGACTTAAGTTCTGAGTGTAAATATTAAGTTTTCCAACTACAGTGATACCCCCCTCCGCCCCAGAATGGAATGAAGGACAGGGAGCACCATAAGAGGCAAAGTAATGGCTGAGATTAGCTGGCCACATGCCCAGTTTTTAGGGCTGCTGGGTGAGATAAGAGACAGGGCTCTTGTCCCATTGCTAGTTGTACAAAAGTGGGAATTTCAGGTGTTGCTTGTCCTGCAAGCAAGTAACAAGCAACACCTGCAGAAATTGCTTCTTCTGCACAACCATTATAAAGGGACAGGAGCCCTCTGGCAGCCCTACCCCTTTTTGCAGACCTTGTGCTTGTAAGTGGGTTTATTCTTAAGAAGAGGGAAAGGCAATGTACCTCTGGCATCACTAAGGCCAGTATCACCCCTCCCTCTGATGGTGTCACCTGGTGCAGTTTGACCTCTCTGTCCAATCCCACCTGCCACCAGTGCAAGGCACACAAGCCTTCCTTACACCAGATTTAGCTAGAACTTGGGGGTGGGGGACTTCAACTCCCAGAATCCTCCAGCAAGCTCAGGGAAATGTAGTCCCAAAAAGTAGCTTTTTCAAGCTCTAGATTTAAGGCATGGATGGAAATTGTGTGGACCTTCAGATGTTGTCAGACTGCAGTTCCCAGCACTCCTCAACATTGGGTATGCTGTCTAGGGCTGATAGGAGTCTCAGTCCAACACCTAACCCCTGATTTAAGGGAACCTCTCTTATGTATACTTAACTGACTGAATCTCACTGAAAGCAGTGAGTCTTATTTAAGTACAAATCACGCCTAGGATTGCACTGTTTTATTTTGCATCATTTGTGCAGCATGGTCCAAAGTATGTTTATGGGAAGTCAATCAGTAGCTCTGCTCAGTGAGGCTTATTCCCTTTAATTATGGAGCCTTACATATATTCAGCACTGACACAAGTGCTCTATAGTAAAACTGTCAATCTGCTAACAGTGACTTAAAACATTGAAAGAGCAACATCATCACATTCATGAAAATATTAACCAGCCACAAGCAGAAAAGCAGTGGAATTATAGTCAGGGTTCCAGAAGCACTCTCACAGTGTCTGGTTAACCTTGATGCCTTCTTTTGAAAAGAAGCTTTTGAGCATGTACAGAATGCCACAGTCTGTGTCCTAAGTATTCACAGTCCTGCCTCATATCTTTAGCATCAGAGTGCCACATAGCCAGGCCAACAGGATGCGACTTCTATCCAGGCCTAAATAGCACTTTTAAAGGCATGGAATATTTCCCAGAAAATATTTCCTGACAGCTATTTCCCTGAAAAGGCTGATCTAAACACCATTCAGTAGGCCAGGGGTTTCTCTGCAGGAGAGAAAAGCAATCTAACCATGTTCAGTTAGTTCAAGCTATATTTCTGTTCCAGGACTGAGCACAACCATTGGAAACAAGCCTAGACCTTGGCTCTAAAAATACACAAAGTGCCATCCCTCACCACAGAGGTGGGAAAAGCATGGTCCGTGAGTCATAGGTGGCCCTCAAGGTTGGTTTTCTGGCCCTTGTCTCCTCCAGACTCCCTGGCTCCCTTTTCAACCTACCAAAAGGGTGAATTTCCTGTTCCAAGAGAGGTAACTCACCTTTTAAATAGACAGCATGCACAATCACATGATTTAACATAGTCTGCTTTTCAAAAATGAAACATGGATTTCTGGCTATACCTGGCTGGGCCGTGGTATTTGTCACAACCCCTTTGGATTCTGGAGGCCCCAGGGGCAAACACACACACACAACTCTAGACCCATTGCAGTTGCTCACCCTTACCTCACCATAACATATTTGGATTGCCAATATATACTTCAATACTACAAGCTATCTCTTCTATGTGACCTAGCACTTCTTGTTTAAGCATTTCTTTCTCTTTCTGATTTTAACTGAACTTGGCCTGGTTGATAGCATGGTTAAATACATTGGCTTGAATCCTATTGGTGCACTATGCCAGCAGAGACAGTGGCTCTATGGACATGGGGGGGGGGGCTGAAAAAGGAGAAATAGTCTTGGAACCAGCAGATTTTCTCTGCCTTCCTGCAAAGTCATAGAATTATAGAGTTGGAAGGGCCATCTAGTCCAACCCCTGTAAATGAAGGACCACCACTTGCTACTAACAACTCTAGAAAAAGCACAACCACTAGAACACTACACCAACAAGACTCTAACCACAGCTATCTGTTTTATGTAATCTTGTGAGTTTTGGATGCATGCTTGGTGGATTTTTAGACACCACAGGTTGAGTATCCCTCATCCGAATGCTTGGGACTAGAACTGTTTCAGATTTTTCCAGATTTTGGAATACTTGCATATACTGTACATAATGATATCTTAAAGATGGGGCCCGAGTCTAAGCACAAAATTCATTTATGTTTCATATTCACCTTATATACATAGCCTGAAGGGAATTTTATACACAATATTTTTAATAATTTCATGCATGAAACAAAATTTGTGTACATTGAACCATCAGAAAGCAAAGGTGTCACTTTATCAGCCACCCATGTGGACAATTTTGGATTTTGGAGTACAGTACTGTATTTCACATTTCAGAATTCTGGATAAGGGATGCTCAACCTGCATCTCTATGAACATACTAACTGGATAGCTTTGTCCTGCCTTCATTTGGTCATCTCATGTGCTCTTGCCAGCTAAAATGGAGAAAATCTGTCTGTTTCAATTTCTCCTGCATTTGAATTTTAGAAACCACATGATCATTACTTCCTTCATAGGAAGAAATTCACAAATACTAGTAAACTCTTCAAAACCAAAATGAAACACAATTCTCCACATCTGCACCAGCCAAATTCAGTAGGCTATGTACAGCTCTGCCCTGCTTGGAGAGGACCAGGCAGCAGCTGCCTGTCCTATTATTAAAGGTATTAAAGATGGGCAGCCTCACAGTAAAAAAAAAAAAAAAAAAAAATGGAAAAAAAGAAGCGATAATCCTAGTTCAGCACTAAAATGATTTGGCACATTAAGATCCAAACTCAGATTTTTCAAAGTTGAGTGAACGTGGGCCTGGATGGACAAATATGTCCCTTTAAGCTTCTCCCACGTTCGAATTTTAATAATCTTGTGTTCTTTCAAATAGGAATATGAAGAAATTTGTGGCCTTCAGTAAATTTTTATTTATAAGCAAACTGAATCACCCATGCTGTATGCTGGCATGTTTTCTTGCACTCACTAATGATTTGGGAGCTGGGAGAGGGGCAACATGGGCTGACTGGTTCTATTTTATGCTTGTGGTTGTTGCCGGCTGGTTTAAAGTGCTAGTTAGTTAGTTAACCATGAGCAACACAGGGCAATTGCCTATATTTCTTCCTAATTATTTTCCCTTTCTCCTCCATAACAATCTCCTGATTTCTAATGTGTGTACTTGATTGCCTTTCTTCTAAGTTTGATTTCTTTGACTATATTTTTATGAACATTTTGCTTGACCATCTGTCTCCACCATGAGAAGATGAATGAAGTAATTATCCTTCCTTAAGATCTGTTAACAACTAAATTAAGGCGCACATATACATTGTCTCTGCATGCCTTGGCTACAGCCTTGCAAATGTTTAAGTTGCAAAAGGGTCATTGACTCAGAGCATCTGTCAAGCCAGTGGAAGTACTTTGTCTTGTTCCTTTCATCTCTGTCCTCTAATGACTGTACACAACTGTGGCTCTTGGTCATCTCTGGCATGACCTTTGTGGTGTTATGAACACCACCAACTCTGACATTTGGAAACAAATGCTTGTTCCAACAAACTGTGGTTCCTACTGTTATAATTTTCCCCAGGGACAACCTCCTTCGCAAGAGATATTCTAGTCTTCCTCCCTCATAACCTCATTTCACAGAAGAAAACATCTTATCCTACGCATCATGCAACTCAAGCCTTTGCCTGTCTAAACAGACCTACACTCCCCTAAGTTCTATATGCACCTACCTACACTCCCCTAAGTTCTATATGCATCTACCTAAGTTCAAAAAGCAATGATCCATTCAGGACTACATGATGGACACACAGCTCCAAGAACTTTAAGAGACCACTAATGTCAACAAGCCCAGAGTGCACCACTTTTTCTTGGACTAAGCACAAATAATTCATTAAAGACGAGGGAGAAGAACCCATCAGGTTTTCTGGTCCCAATGCACTTAATTTAAAATGCATTAATTAGAAGTCTCATTGAAATCAACCAAAGATACTTCCACCTAATGGCCATTATTCAAGCCACTGCAATCGATGGACTTAAAAGGATTGACTGTCCTGAGCCAGAGCCAAAACATTTAAAATCAAGTTCAAAAGGTTGGCCTCTCCCAACCAATGTGAGTTGTATAAGATGGAATCTCCATGAAAAGAAAGATAATATCTAGATTTCTCATTCTCCTGTTCAGGTTCTACATAGCAGCCAGTTCATAAACCTGCCTAACACTTTTGCAGTAGTCTTTTTTTTTTAATGACTACCTATAAGGGAACAAAAATGCATCCATGTAGCACACACATGCAACAGTTTTCTAGCCAAGGGATTTCCAAATATGAATTCTGCCCCCCAAATTTCCTTTCTGTCACCAAATTCCTAGCATCAACAGCAACGCAATAGAAATCATTTACACCAACAACTCTTATATTTGCTTCATTGGCATTCCTATGATAACTTTGCCAGCATCTTTTCTTTGGATGTCTAAATAGTATTTCTAAATACTCAGCTGCGGTTTTAATGCTAGAAATTGTGGGGATGAAGGAAAATTCCATGAGAGGGGACAGAATTTTTATTTGGGAGGCAATGCCTTCATTTTGCCCCCCATCTCAAACATACTGACTAGGAAGTAAACATCATATAAAAGTATGGGACTTCCTTCTGAGTCAACATAAGTAAGATTGTGCTGAGCCTGATTTCAGTTTCAGCTGACTCCTTACCACAGCTATCCTCTGTATAGCTAGCAGAGAATAAGCCTCACTGAGCACACTATGTATTTTTGCCCACAAACAAAGAAACCCTAGCACATGATTTACTCGCTGAGTAAACACAGGGGGAAACTGGGCTTCACAAAGACAGCCATGCCACAATTCTTGACAGCCCATCATACTGTCCCAGCTCTTCACTTGGAAGCAAGTTCCTCCATAAGAGAGGAAAAAAGAAAGAAAAAAACCCTCACATTTAAAAGTAAGGCCAGGACTGCAGCCCTGAGTACACTTGGCTTGGAAAGGTTGCTTCTTTGGACCACAACTCCTGGCCATGTTGATTGGGGGATTCGGGGAGCTGTAGTCCAGAAACATAACCTTCCCAACCTCTGCTAAGGTGATGGCTAAAAATCCCACTGAGCTGGGTGGGGCTGCTTTCTGAGAATGCACACAAAATGTAGGATCGGTCAGGCCGGTGGATATGCTACAGGATCGGGGTGTAGGCAAAACATACACATATCCAATCTCTCGCTTTAATTTGGTTTAATGAATTATACTTTTCCCAGCTGTTAGGGAAAGGGTTAGCAAAATGGATTAGGTCTTTGGGGTTCCTGCTTAATCCAAAACACAAGCAGGAAGGAAGCGAAGGAACTCGGTGGCATTTCTTGGGTTTGCCCTGGTTACTTGCCTGCTGGAAAGGCATCCGCAAAGCGCCAACGTTCACGTAGGGAGCGACCCGGCACGCTTCAAATTGGCTGGCGGCTCCTATGAGGACCCCTGAAGGGAAACAAAAGAAGGCAAGACCAAGTTCAACACCGAGGACCTGGTGGGAGTTACAACCTTTCCTCTCCAGGCTTTTTTTTTTTTTTTTTTTGGAACAGCTTCTATCACGTTTTTGCTCAGAAGTCAGTCCTTCTGTGCCCAATGGGTGGCTTACTCTCGCGTAAAACTGTGCACACGATCACGGCGTTAGGCAAGAGGACTTGAAGCCTGCGGGAGAATGAATGGCCTCAACTAGCAAAAAGTGCCGTCGCTTGTCGGTTCGTTGGTTAGGGTTCTACAGAAAACACTCCATGTGCATTACCATGACATACCTACCCATACACACACACACCAACATTACAAACCATACACACGTTACGAACCATAAGCCAATGATAGACGATAGGAGCCCCCCGCCCCTCGATTCCACCTACCTTTATGTAGCTGATTTTCTTGTTTTCTACATTTAGCTCTTCTGTTCTGAAACCATACCTGGGACAAACAGAACGAAAACAAGCTCAATGCAAAGCCGCCTCGACAGACAGATCCTCCAAGATACACTCTCTGAACTTATTAGAGAATATCAATATTTGGTGCCAATAGAACTCTCCAGCCATGTTTATTGGCACTAAATGCAACTTGCTTTTTGGCAAGCAGAGAGAGATGCGCTCCTTCCTGCACGCGACAGGAAACCTCCCGTGCCAACTAAATCTGAACAGAATCTTCATTTACACAAACCCAAACGCTACCCAGGGCCGGTTTAAGGCACCAGCGGCGTCAGCATCCGCAGGGGGCCCCATCATGGGGGGGGCGTAGTAACCTTCCTCCTGCAAAAATATTATTAGTAATAATCTGAATATCCTGTACTGTGAATAGCTTAGGTTGATTTAGGTTACATTAACCTGAGATAAACATATGGGACCCCCCAAAATAAAGCGTCGCAGGGGGGCCCAAAATTCCTTAAACCGGTCCTGACGCTACCAGATCCCTGGTTTGCCCCGCTCGTCTGTAGCTGCCTCTTCTCCGAGGTTAGGCACTTCCCTGCTCCACCTACTCGCTCTGAGGCTCTTACACGGGTCGTTCTTAAAAGTAAGGCCAACGGGACACAATAACAGGAGCTTCTTAGGCTGGGAGAGGACCGTTCGACTGGCAACCAAGAGGTCACTTTTTCAGCCATCTGGAAAATCTAATCCACTTAAACACATCCCGGTTTTCTGCGAGTGCTGGTAGCCATTAACGGGCCAGCAGCTTCCCCTATTAACCAGAGTGTTCGCGGGGATGTGCTTATGTTAAATATTCTTTAACGGGGAAGACTGATAACCAGAAGTCCCTCAAACTATCGGCAAGTGTTCCCATTTCCCTTTTGGAGACTTCTAGTAATCAAGATGACCACTAGGCTATGAGCCAAGCCCCTTCCCAAACATCAAGTTGTCTAGCTGGGATGAGCCAGCCTGGTGTGGTCTGAGTGGTTGGACTAGAACTCGAGGAGAGAGGGATCAAATCCCCATCCATCCATCGAACCCCAATGGATGACCTTGGGCAAATCATATTCTCTAAGGAAGGCAACAGGAAACCTCCTCTGAACACATCTTGTCAAGAAAACCCTACCATTGGCTGCCCTAAGCCCTAGTTGGCCTGAAGGCCTACAAGAACTAGCTGGAATAGAAACACTTTTGAGGTGCACCGAGTACCCCTGTTTTGAGAGAAACATCCCATTTCCAGGCATTTCTAGTAGCCAAGGGACTGGGACTGACAAATGCCTTCCTGTCCAAGGCTTTCTCTCATCTTGAAGTTCCATCTTAATACTCTCTCTCACACACACCCCGTACACCCACAATGATATATTACATATGTTGGTCACAAGACTCTGATGTTTTGACACCAGTAAACAAATCAGTAAATATCTCTCACTCTTTCTAGAAATCCCAACCCAAAATAGGACTAGCTGAAATGTATTTTGTTTATGGCCTTGTCCTCTTTCTCCATTCAGGAGTATTGTTGGTGTGAGCCTTAGATACAGATTTAGCCCGAGATTCTGCATATTGTGTAGAAGCAAGACCTTGCGTTCCAGAGAGAGTGCGCATAGACTGCACACGTCCTTCCTGAGCAGAAATGGATCACAGACTAGCCATGTTGGGCGTTTTTTAAGTTGCAGCCTTGTACACATTGCCCCAGGAGTAAGTCCTCCTAAACTCCGTGGGATTTACTGCTGAGTAGCCGGGTCTAGGGCTTGGCTGTAAGTCCCATTGCTTTCACTGGGAATGGTTCAGGGTGCACTGCAGTACCCAGTTTCCTAGGAATAAATCCCACCCTACTCGAAGACTTACTTTTAAGTAGACATGAGCAGAATGGCGTTGTTAAGCGGTCTCTAACTTCTAACTGAAAAAAATAGGGAGTTTCAAAACGGCTGGAATATGGCTTCATTAGCTAGCCCATTTCTCAACCAGTTTACTGTGGAGAAGTATTTGTCTGAGGGGAAATGCTTGGGAGCCTGTGTTGCTTTTTTGTTCTGATGCTCAGGGTGACCGTCCACCACTAACTAATATTGCCAACCTAAATTAAGCAAGAATCCGGATAGCCACTGGTCAGTCAGATGCCCGGAGCCCTAGAGGTTCAACTTGCAAGGGTTGGAGCAGAAGGAGAACAGGGCAAAGGCCAAACCCGGGATAGGCAAGCAGCCCTGGGGCTTTATGCACCCCCCAAAAAACTTTTTGCGTGGCCCGGGGTTCACCCATAGACTCCCCCAGAGCACCCTTTTTTCAGCAAAGGAAGATGAATTGCATCTCCTGGAAGCCTCCAGAAACCAGTATCGCCGGCTTCCCTTGTACTCTTCAAAAGCAGAAGTGAACTTCGGGCCACCTGCTTGGGTTTCGTTTTTGTCTTCTGTCATTTTTGCCATTCCCTGCAACCCCCAGGGGCAGAAAACTGGCCCCATGCCTGGGCTGAACTTTCCTTGAAGCCTGGTTTAGTCAGGATAGTGAAAAGTGCAGGTTCCAGAACAACAAAGGTCTCTGGTGATCTGCTCCTTCTAAACGATAGAAACGGGACTCTTCGCCTCTCCCCCGCCTTCCCTAAACTGGAGAACTGAAAGTAATACGGCTTGGGATAATCGGCAAGAGTGGGACATTATGAAAAAAGGGCTAAGAGTTCAGCTCAGTTCCTTGGCTCATAACATGCTCAGAGGTACCCTGTTCTTTAATTCCCAAAGCACTGATTGATGGGGGGGGGGTTGTTCAGTTGAAATCACAAGTAGATCTCAGAAACTTCAGTCTGCTTGTCCCCGATCTAGGGAGTTGTGGGGGGGGGGCATAATGGACAGCCACCGCCTGTTCTGGTTCTTACTCAATTACTTTCTCGGCCCGTTTCATCTTTCCCCATCCAAATCCCCCCAAGGCACTGCGCACCCCCCCCGTCTCACTACTATCTAATGCTTTAAAAAAAACTTGTGATAAAGAGGTTTAGATGTTTGCGCAATAAGACCCGAGAAGAATGCGCTCATTAAAAGCCTGTAATATTAATTAGCTTTATCTTCAAGAAAAACGAAACACCAAAGCGTTTAATGACTCACTTTTGGGGGGTAATTACTGTCATAAAAGCTGCACTACAAAGAAGTTGAGAAATTCTCTCTTCCTCTGTGCAGTGGAGTGTAACACAGAAGCGGAATAATTGTCTCATTATTATGATAATCTAATTTGCTCCCAAATAAAAAAAAAAGGGGAAAAAAGAAAGAGAAAGACAGAGAAATCAGCACACCAGGCGAGATGATACTTGCACTAATGGAAATGGGGGGAAAGTTTTAAATTATTAGTGGGAAGACCCAAGTCTTAGAAGAGGAAGCAACCCGTTCCTGTGCAAGTTTACACGGAAGTATATCATACTGTATTCAATAAGACTTACTTGGGAGTAAGTCCCATTGAACTGAGAAGGTTATGTCCGATTTTCATGGGAAGTGCTATCTGTATTGCTATGTCTTTTAAATTATTTTATAGTGTTTTAAATTATGGATGGTTTTACATGACAGCTAGTTTAACTTTCTTGAAAAAAGTTTGTATTGTCAGGGTTTTCGTAGTATGTTGTTTTAACTTTGTAGTAAGCCGCCTTGAGTCCCCTGTCGAGGAAAAGGTGGAGTATTAATAATTTATTGATCAACTAGGCAATGGTCTAACTGAGGCATATAAATTGAAACAAAGTTGGACTTCTCAAGCAACACTAATGCAAGTCCCATTTATTTCACGGGTATACTCTAGTTGGGAAGAAAAATGATTTTCATCCAGAAGGATTTGCGTCTGAGTAGCCCTATAAAGAAGCCGGCATTTATTTCAGTGGTAATGGGCTTGATCACATCCTCTGCCACGGAAATCGAAGAGATTTCAAAGATGTTGTAAGTGGCTGCATTGTATAGGTGCGTATGTAATGTATGTGCCTTCAGGTGTCGCCTGTCGATTTATGGCGACCCCATGACTTTCATATGGTTTTTCTTAGACAAGGAATCCTCAGAGGTGGTTTTGCCAGTCCCTTTCTCTGAAATAGAGCCTACAACACCTAGTATTCGTTGGTGATCTCCCATCCAAGTACTAACCGGGGCTGACCCTGCTTAGCTTCCAAGATCAGACGGGATCTGACGCCTTTAGGGTATTTTATTGGACAAAGAAGGAGGCTGTTTTCCACTTCACTGGTCTGTTCACGTGATCCTTCCCTCCCAAAGGAGGAGGGGCAGCAAAGGGGGGGGGACTGATTGGGATCTCATTTTGAAAAGACTTAATCCCTACCAGTGCAGAGCTTTTGATGTGTAATATTTATACTAGCACCCCCAGTCCTGACATTTTCTTTGGGGGGAAGCAGCCCTTTATACCCGATCCTATGAACTTGGGCTCGGGAACAAGCGATGGTTCTTCTGCCTTCCAGGGGACTTGCAAACTAAATGGAGCGGGCCTAGAACTGCAAGAGGAAACTGGCAATTGCAGCCACCCTTCCCCCCAGAAAGCTCCAGGGCACAGGGAGGAGAGAGCAGAGGCTCGAGGAGAGGCCCTCTCCCCTGCCTGCAGTTTAGTGGGATCTGCTCCCAGAGAAGTGGGTGCAGGATGGCGACCATGGAGGCAATCCACACATACAGGGATCCCAAGTTCAAAATTGGGAGCCTGGGACCTATTAAATGCTCATTTTTACAAAACAACGAAAACACAGAATATATTGAAACTGTAAAACAGATACATCTCTGTGTGTGTGTGTGAGAGAGAGAGAGATCTCACAATGACAGAGATGAGGACAGAGTGCTTGGTCATTCAGCACCCTTGACTGATAATTCATGAGAGAGCTTGGATGATTTGGGGTTCTACACTGGTGGTCCAATTGTACCTAATTATTTGGCGGGGGGTTGGCTCTCAGTCACCCAAACTAGTTTTTCGGGTGGTTTGAACCCCCCCCATCCGCTTCCGAGGGCCATATACATATACAGAGCTTCCTGCTGGCAGATCGGACTCCACACCGTGTGTTTGTGTGTGTGCTCGCCTTCAAGTCGCCTGTCGACTAACGGGGACCCCATTAATTTCCTTGGGTTTCCTTAGGCAAAGAAGTCTTAGTGGTGGCTAGCCAGTTCCTTCCTCTCATACTTACTCGGAAGCAAATCCCAACGAAGCCCCATGGGATTTACTTCCGAGGTGGAAATATAGAAAGGGGAGGATCGGGTTTCACTAACCCCCACCCCTCATCCCTGCTGATTTCCCAGCTCTTCTGCTCCACCATCTGCCAAGGAGAGAGCCAGGAAGCAAAGTTTTAAAACAAAAATCACAGCGAAGCATCTTTTTTTCTTTTTCTTTCTTTTTTATCCTGGGGCCATTTAAAAGGGAGGCGAGACTATAATCTATGCAAATCTCTGCAAGTTATTCTGTATGGATTATACTGGGCACTAGGTATTCTTTTGTGGAACCAAGCAAACCTCCCTCCCTAGAAATCACTGCCCTTTAATATTTCTTTTTCTTTCCAGAGATCAATTGGGGGACCGAGTATTTGTGTGTGTGAGTGCGAGAAGGGGGGAGGATTCTAAGTAGCCACCCTACAAGGATGGGCCCGCATAGAAAAACAGAAAGGGGGGGTTAGAATGGGGAGGGGGGTCTGCTTTTTACAGGCGGAGATGGCTTTGGGGGGGGGCACCAACCCTCCTTTTCATCCTCCTCCTCCTCCCCTCCCCCGGTCTCCCTTTGCTCCCAGTCCCTGCCCTGATCCGATTACCAATTGCAGCGCGAAAGCCTTTAAGAGGGAACTCGAGCCCCGTTGGGTGCAGATGGCAGCAGCCCTTGCAGAGGCCGAAGACGGAAAGGGGGGAAAGTATCTGTTACAAGACGCGAGGAGGCTCCGCGGGCATCTGCAGATGCTGCAGGGCCCGAACCGGCTCCAGGCGTTGGCGGCTTCGTTGCTCTCCGGAAAGGGTAACGAGAACGGCGCCTCCTCGTTTGCGTTCCCGGAGAGGAAAGAACCAGTGACTCCTCCTCGGGCTGCCTTCGTCTCCTGTCCCAACTCCCCCTCAATGTTCTCCCTATTTCCCATGGGCTTCGAGCCTCTGGTGGAGGGGATGGGCAGGAAGGAGAGGCTGCTCCCTTGGCAAAAGTTTGGCATCGAAGCCTGAAAAGATTCCCTGGAAATCTTTGGGCGCGGAGGGCAACCGAGAGCGGGGGAGGCAGCCGGGCAAGTGTTTGAAATCCAGCCCCCCTCGGCCACAGCAAGCTCTGGGCTGTCTCCACGTCCTCCTCCGGCCTTTCCCTAACCGCTCGAGAATTTTTTTTAATGTTTATTATTTTCTCTTTTAAAAAGAGGACAAGGGACTGTAAATGCCTACCGCGTTGGTTCGGACACGAGCCATTGGGGGGGGAGTTCATTTATACTCTTCCCCCCCCTTTTTTTCAAGCTGAGCTCGGATCAGAGTTTTAAAGGGAAGAAAAGATTGAAGTCTGCCTTCCCTTGATCCAGTGGATCCTCCTCCTCCTCCTCCTCTCTCAGTGGGGAGTCTTTTAAAAGCCGAAGGTATAGAAAGGGGGAGAAAGAGATACTAAGACACCGCCAGCCACATTTCATGCGCCTACTTTTCGACCCCCTTTCCTGGAGCACCCACCCACCCGGTCTGTTCTCTTCCAGCGTCAACACTGTAGGCTACTACGGGCAGGGACCTTTCCTTCCTTTCATGGTATCAAATACCTGGTGGCTGCGGTGATCATAATTAATAATCTTATTCAAAACTAGAAGAAACTGGACGTGAAGAAGAGATAACGGCGTGGAAAGAAAGGATGCACAGTTCAGAGACACCGCAGCCCTTAAGGAGAAACCAACCAAGCAAAGAACGATTTCTAATAAAATGTTTTGGTTTTAAGCAAAAAAGGGCACAGAAGCCCCCTGAGAAGATCCGTCCCTCCTCCATGCCTCCTTGGACCCACTATTACCTCTCTGCCGGACACTACTAGCTTCTGTGGGGAGAACTGCCCCCCATTCCCTTTCCACGCCACTTTTTTTTTCTCCCGTAAAAAGGCTGGATTCGAATTAATTCTTTGAAACTCAGCCTTAAACGTGTTCGTTCCGAATTAAGTCCTGTTCAGCGAGAATGATGACCCCAAAGAAGCGCAAATACCCTCCCTTCTTGCCCCGGGGGGCATCTGCCCGGTGTTAAGGCTCTTCCCGGCCTCGACCTCCACCCCCGCCAGTGCCCCTTCCTCACCTGCACCCGGGCCTCGGAGAGCCCCAGCCGCTGGCTCAGCTCCTCCCGCATGAAGGCGTCGGGGTAGTGGGTCTCGTCGAAGAGCCGCTCCAGCTCGTTCAGCTGCTCCAGGGTGAAGTTGGTGCGGCTCCTCCGCTGCTTGATCTTGGCCTGCCCTTCGTCCTCCATCCCCTTCGCGTCCTCCTTGCGCTCCTTCAGCTCCGGGGAGGCTGGGCCGGGAAGAAGCACACCGGGCTGGGTCAGAGGCTCCGGCCAGCAGCCCCCCAGCCGCGCCAGCCCCACGCCCGGAGTCCGAAGACTGAGTGGGTCTCTCCAGGGTGGCCCCCCCCCAAGCTTAAGTCAAGGGGAGGAGGGGGAGGAGGGGAGGGACAGGGATCCATGACATGCTCAGAGGTCACTTCGCTTTTAACAGTCTCCAGGCCGTGGGTGTTGGTGGGCTTCGGTTTTACGGGACAAAAGAAACCCCCCCCCAGCAAGTAGGAGTCGCTTGCCCAATGGGGCGCGGGTTCAGCCTTGCTCGGCTGGGGGATCGCGCCCCTTTCAACGCTCATCAAGGTCCTCAGGCGTCAAGGGAACTTGGGCGGCAAGGCTAAGCCCCCGAGGGGGAGGGAGTCCCAAGTGCGGCGGGACTTCCCTCCGAGTAAAGCGGCCTAGGAGGTGAAGCAGCGCTCGCTCTCGGGACCGGGAAACCTGTTCCCACCCGCAGGGAGGCGCCTTGAACCTTGGGGGGGGGCGGCCCTTCTTCCCTCCCCAGCCACCCCCTTCAGGGAGCCCGGTTCCCCAAGGGCCGCTGAGTGCTCAGTCCGCAAGGCAGGCGCCGATCCTAACGCCAACCTGCGTGGGTGCCTGCGCGGGGGTAGGAGCCTTCCCCGGCAGGGCTCGGCTGGGCTGGGCCGGGCCGGCCGGCCCCCAAGTGGGACCACCGGTTCCAGTCCAGAGCTCCCGCAGGTCAATACACACGTGTCTGTCTGTATACACGCACAACACACACACACAAATAGAGGCCGAGGCCTGAATTTTATGGTTAGCCCTCGCTAGAAGAGACCCATTGAAATAAGGGGATTCACCTACTCGCCATTCCACCATGAATTCAATAGGTCTCCTCGGCCTAAGAGGGACCAAGAGGATGCCGGCGGCCTTCTAAAGTGGGGGGGGGGCTGAGAAGCCCCTTTCCAAAGCGGCCTCTTTGCTGAGAGTGACCGTGTGGCTGTTGCAAGAGGCGCGGGCTCGGGGGCTCCACCTGACCGGGGCGGGGGCGGGAGAGGCCTCCCCCCAGAAACCCAGAGCCACCGGCGTCGCGGGCGGGGGAGGCTCAGTCCTCAGATCTCAACCCAATCATTAGCCCCCCCCCTCACCGAAAGACCCTCAGGATGGGAAGGGGCTCTCTCCCCCCTCTCCTGCCCTTGAAGGCGGCTGTGCCGGTGCCCATCCCCGCCGGTCCCGCCGCCCTTGGTAAGCCAGGCGGGGGAGGGGAGTCGCCCGGCCTTTCACGTCGGAGTTTCCCCCCCAAAGCAGCCGCGGCAGGTGCCGGCCCTGGAGCTGCCCCGCGCGTCCCACTTGGGGGGAGAATCAAAGACACCCCTGGCGAAGGCTGCGATCCTAGACCCACCTGAGACCACCGGGACGTTCACTCTCATTGAAGTCAATGGGGCCGGCTGCTGAACGGTAGACTGCACCATCAAAAGGGCAAAAAGCGACTTGGCAAAGGACAGCTTGGTTGCAACGGCTGGTCTTGATTCCATTTTTGCCTTCCTTCCCCTCTTCTGATCTCTCCATCTGTCATCTCCCTTTCCCCGTCAAAGTTTACACTACTAACCCTCCAGCAAGGACTAACCTTCTGAAGTTTATATGACATTTTAAAAAAACCAACTTTCCACCTGTATTATAATTACGGGGTCAGCCTCAATTATTGTATCTCCAATTATTCTAGTTCCAGCGCGGGGAAAAAATGTTAATATTTTTCGGATACCAGGCCCCGGCTTGCTTCACTCTGTGTAAACGTGGCGGAGTGACGCTGTTCCTGGACACTGAGGGGTTTCCTAACTTACCAATGGGGTTCCTCACACCCCCACTATCTTCTTTTTCCGAATGCATTTGTGTGTTCCCCCCGCCACACCAGTTTGTTTGTTTGTTGGACTTGCATTTCGTTTTAAACGTATACTGAATTTGGTTATAAAATAGTTTCCGGACGCCTTTTGAATCCAGTTCCAATCTGGAGCGAGGTACTTTCGCGACACAAAAGAACTGGACACAAGTTTACACAGACACACAGACACGCAGCCCGCCGCTTCCCGGAATCTGACCTATGTATTCGCAAACCACAGGCAGATATTCAAATATACTGGAGAGGCATCGAGTTCTTTGGGTAACCAAACAGGAGCGGCTTTTTAGCAGACCGTATTTCCATCTCTTTCTCTTCCCCGTCTCCCCTCTCTTTCCCTCTTCTTCTTCCTTTCGACACTTATAGCAGATATACAAATATTGCAAACCGGCTCATGAAAGTAAAACACCTCGCCCGGATTCGAGCAGTGTTTGCTCTTAATTTTCCTAACATCTCTAATGCAGCCATGCGCGTATTTTTAGAGGGAACCGAGTCTGTGAGCTTCCGAGGTTAAGATTTATTAAAACAACCTGGAGGAAAATATACGAAAATAAACGTCCCTGCTTTTTTTTTTAGTCCACGCAGTATTTGATAACTTCCACTTACGAATGAAGAAAGAAATGAGAATTTCGTCTGTAACTTTGAACTATATTAAAACCGCCTTAAAAAGAGAGCAATTTGTTCGATTTCGTACTTGCTTCTTGTAGCACCATCTATCTCCTTTTCTCTTTCCAAGGTAAAAAGGAAAGGATGGCTTCCTAGAAGCAAATTTCCTATCTCATTTTAATATTTTACTTGCTTTAGGGATGACATTTTCTTTTTGTCTTATCGAAGGGGGAAAAAACCCCTACTGTTTTCCAACGTTAGAGATGATTACAGAAAGGAAAAAGACCTCGGAACCAAGACAGAGCCAATCTTCTGGACTCCAAAACCTCCCCTCCTCTCCTGAATAATCCAACGCAAAGCCTGAGAGTATTTATTGGATTTTGACATTTGTTTAAACTGAATATCCCCCATACGGCTGAGACTACATCTTGGGCCAAGGCCGGCGGGTTTTAGACCTTCCTCTCGATCGGGAAGAGAAACAGGACTAACAAATCTGTCCCCAAACTAGAGGCGAAGGTGACCCAGGAAAGAACCGGCAGTCTGGAGTGAAAGAACCCCCCCCCCCCCGCGTGGGACTGGCCAGGCGGGGAATGGTTGTTTTCCACCCAGCTGCGAACCAGTCGTTCGGGAAGGAGGGCAGGAACAGCTCTCTCCGCCCGCCTGGCTTTGGAACCCCGCTTTCCCCCAGTCCGGCAGATCCGCCGTCTGGACGCAGCGGGGCGAAGGCGCGACCCCCCACCCGCTGGCTCGCCGCTCCTCCTCTCCTCCCCAGTCATTCTCTCCCGCAAGTCCCCTCATGGCTGGGACGCTCCGTCCGGACGAGGGGACCCTGGGTTTTTTTTGGGGGGGGGAGAATGTCTTGGAGAGAAGCCGCAGTCCCGGACTGACACACACACCCACACACACCCTTCCCCAGCTCTTCCCCCCTTCCCCTCGACCCCCCCGTCCCAAAGCGCTGCCCCCGGCCCAGCCCTCCTCCCCCGGGCCCAGCGCCCCTCTGTACCTTCGCGGAGTTTGGGGGTGCCGGCGGCGTCCCTGCTCCGCTCGACGGCGCCCATCTCCAGCTCTCGGACCGGCGATCGTCCCCCGCCGCCGCCGCCTCCCGCCAGCCGGGCGGCCGCCGCGGGGCTGTGGCTGTCCTCCCGGCCGGTCTCTCCGCCGGCGCCTGCCCCGGCCTCCTTGGCTCCGCGGACGGGCCCGCTCTCCAGCACCTCCCGGTAGGTGATGAGCTCCTTCTTCTCTTTCACTTTCTGATCAAACGACTTGGAGACAAAAGCGGTAAGTTCTTCCATCGCCGGCGGCTGGGCTGGGCGCCTTCCCCCCGCTGCCTGCTCCGAGCCCCCCAATAAACACATCCAGGGGGAGGGAGGGAGGAAGGGGAGGGGAGGGGCGGAGGGGCGGGCGGGCGCGGACCTCCCCCCTCTGGAGCGCGGCGGCTCTTCGGGCCAGGCTCCCCGCGCGCAGAGTGCCGCTCCGACCGGGCTCCCGCTCTGGAAGTCCCCCCTATTTATACTTTGCAAAGCCGGCCCCTTCTCCGGAGCAAACTGCCTCCCCTTTGCAAGTGCGGAGGAACCCCTTCGCCCCCGGCAGCCCAGCCGCCGCCGCCGCCGCCGCCGCCAGCAGGGAGGCAGGGAGGGAGGGAGGGAGGGAGGGGGAGGCGCCCAGCTCCCCTCAGCCCACCCCCCTCTCCCCCACCCAGGGGCCGGGGGCTTCTCGCCCGGCCATTAATCCAGGATTGACAAGGATCCCTAATTAATGTAATTAGGCGTGGATCTTGCGCTAGTGTCCGGAGTTAGTTAAACACTGGCGCGGGAGGGCGGGGGGAGGGAGGGAGGGAGGGAGGGCGCGAAAGGGGGCGGGGGCGGCGGGAGGGCCGGACGACAAGGCGGCGGCGGCGGCGGAGGAGGAGGAGGGCGGGCCAGAGGGGGGCCGGAGCGGCCGAGCCGGCGAGCGCTTGCTTCCCCCGCACGCCCGGGACTGGCGGGTTGGCTGGCGGGTGGCGAGGGCACGGGCCTGGCCCCTCGCCCTCCTCCTCCTCCTCTCCCTCTTCCTTCTTCTTCCTCTTTTCCTCCTCCCTCCTCTTCCTCTTCTTCTTCTCCCTCTCCCTCTCCCTCTTCCTCCTCCTCCTCTCCTTCTTCTTCCCCGGGAGCCCCCCCACCGCCCCCCCTCCGGGCGATCTCCCCTCCCTTGGCTCGCCTCGCCGGAGCAAAGCAGCCCCAGCCCTGGTGGGCCTCCTCCGTCGAAAAAGATCCCACGACAGACTCGGAGAGAGGGGGCGATTGGTATGGTTTTGCAGGGGCTTCCAGTCCCAGTCTTAAACCGCAGGGAGCTGCAGGGCCACCGGTGCCTTCGATTTCAACGGATCGCACCCTGCCCCCCTTGTTCGTTGAAAAACTTGAGGGTTTTTTTGGAGGGGGGGGGAGGAGGTGAGTCCCGTGAATTATCTCACGGTCTCTGTCTCTCTCTCTCTCACACACACACATATATTTGTTGTGGCGCCCTTCAGGTCGTTTCCGTATCCTCAGGTTTTCTTGGCAAGATTGATTCAGAGAGGGTTCGCCTTGGCCTTCCACTGAGGCTGAGAGAGTGTGACTTGCCCAAGGCCACCCAGTGGGGATTTGAACCCTGGGTCTCCCACAGAATCTCAGTCCAACCCCCAACCACTGCACCACGCCGGCTCTCATGTCCTGTACAATATACAGGAGGAGAGATGAGCTTCTCTCCTGGATGTTTCCCTCCATCCTGCCGCCAGTCGTCCTCTGCCCGTGCGTTTCTTTAGACATTTAATAATTAATTTAGCTGGACGGATGTCCTTTTGCTCTTGCTTCCCATTTGCTGGATTGGCACCGCTTTTCTCTTCTGCCCCAGCCTTGGAACGAATGTAGGAGTCCGGGACGCTGCGCAATAAGGCTTCCCACGGCGGAGTTGATTTCTCCTGCTCGTTTTTGACGGTGAAGGATCCCAGACACGTTTCTCTCTCTGTGTGTGTGTGTGTGTTTATGTGGTGACGGCGAGAACAACCCTGTTGGAAATAACATGTGGAGGCCAGAACCTCTGGGAAGGTGGCCTTTTTGCAGATTAGTATAGGGTGGAGATGGATTTGGCTGCCCAGATTTCTTTGGGCAAATCTACTGGTGGGTTTACCACCACCACCATCCCCTCCTCCATCTGTTTCAGGTGCATGGAGAAAACATGAAGAGAAAGCAGGGCTTTATATGAAGGTCCGAGTAAATCAAATACATGGATTGCAGTGCTTTGAGAAAATCTGGCAACAATTTTCTCCACGAATGGGATAACTCCCCAGGCTTAAGCTGCAGTCCTGTCCACATTTGCCAGCCCCACAGAACCCATTGCCTTTGACTGTGTAGGCAAATACGAATAGGGTGTCAGAACATATTGGAAAAGTTGTTCGCATTGTGGCCAACAAGCCTCATTTCGGCGTTTGAGATCGCACACTGGGCTGTAATTCTCAGCACAGTTAATGGGGAGGAAGAAAATCGGGCTTACTTCCGAGTAAACATAATTAGACTCATGCTATACGCGACCCACCTGTCAGTCGGTGACGCCAGGGGAAATTCAGCTCGAACTCGACTTGGACTGGTCGCTAGTAATTTGTCTTTCCTTTCCGCTTCGTTTAACCTCATTATGTTCAGATGCTTTAAACCGACAGGTTACGGCGGAGGACGCAGAGTTTCAACTGGAATGGTGCCCCCCCTCCAAAAAGCTGTCTTATGTGTTGGTAACAGAAAACCTCATAGGAGAATAAAAAGGGAGAGTTACCAAGTGACAGTATGTTAAACTGGCATCACACACAGAAGGCAAAAGTAAAATTAAAATAATAATAATTCATAGGGAAATTACCAGAGTATTTTCTTAGCTCTGTTTTTTTTTAAACAAGTTGATGAGTCTGAAATATTAAATTGAAATTAGTGAGACATCCAAGTGTTGGACTACAAGAAAATCGCAGTTAGGATTATCGCCTTCTATGAGAATGCCTCTCTCTCTCTCTTTCTCTCCAGGTAAAATCAGATGAGAGAAAAACAGATACAACTCCAGGACCCTAAAGGCATTACTTCAAAGTAAACTCCATTTAGTTCAATTAAACTTTCAAAGCGATGCATTTAGGATGGAGGCAGCAACATCTACATATCCTGCGGCCAATTAGTTTTTTAAAACAGCCTCTCTCGTCTTAAAACTGCACAATTGTTTCCGCGAAGTTTCTTATATCCATACATGATTCCTCTTCGCGCTTCCGTCGACAGACATGAAACCACGATTTATATATGTATTGATTAAGTAATTGTATACCATTTATTTACATGACGGGGGGAATTATTCAGCTTTTTTTTGTGAAACATGTAAATTAATAATCAGTTATTGCTGCTGATTATGATTATTAAACAAAGTAGTTCTGTATATGAGGACTGGAAACTAACTCCCAGGGCGTTTAATGGAATGCACAACTCTGTATAGAATGCCATCCTATTTATTTATTAATTATTTATTTTATTTATTTATACCCCGCTCTTCAGCCACAGGCTATCAGAGCAGCTTACAAATTGTTTTAAGCAATAGCAATTTACACATCTACACTGCATTAAGCAGTTTCCAATGTGTGCTTGTCAGAGTTAAGACACTTCGCTTTTAGCATAATTGTAAGCAGCCTAATCGATTCGACTAGTGTTGTGTTATCCAGAATGTGAACTCCTCCTCTCCGTCCTGCACGAGGTGTGAGAAATTATGAGCATCACAATTAACGACGATTTAAGAATACCCCATTTGTCCTCACATAAGCCAAACTGTTTAAAGCCAACGTTTAGAATCGCAAGCCCATGGATATGTTATTTTGAACCAACAGTTAAACCCGGAGGTATGCAATTTAGGCATCCACAGAGGGCTAAGGCGAATAAAGTTTCCCTTGCAGTTTGTAGTCCGACCTCTCTCCGGCCAAACAAGCCCTTGGTTGCCCAGCTGAATCGCATTGCAGCATCAAGGCAGCCCTGTCGTGCAGGTCAGCTCGAAGGCGACCCAGGCCTATTCTTCCTGACCTGCCACCCAGAAGCCACCGACAGCAAACCAAAGCCTCGACTTTGCCGCATCAGACAAAAGCGCCTCGTCTTGACAGCAAAGAAAGAAAGGAAATGGTTTTCTCAGGGGGATAGATGTATGTATGTCAGCCCAGTATGAATTCCAGGCAAGAGTGAATTTCTTTAATTACTCCTGGCCTAAATGAAAAACCATAAATTTTATTCTTACCTCCTCCAACCGGGCCTCCCTCCTCCCGCAACAGCCAGAATCCTAAATACTACAAGTCTCCACGGGCAAACTAATTGGCACCCTGCCCCAAGAAAGCCCATCATTCCTAGGGAAGGAAAATTGCAGTGTTTTAAAAGCAATTTCCAGATAAATCATTGCAGTTTTAATCACAGCGCATCTTATGCAGACAGGACGCGGTGATTTAATCGGAACTAATAATAATAATAATAATAATAGCAATAGTTACTACTACTTTTATTTTACTAGGGTTGATGTAGGAAGAAAGGGCACCGGGTGGTGGGGTGGATGGTAGAAAACAAGGAATTAAAAAATACCATAATCGTATTTTTAAAATGAAAAAAAAAATCTTCACAACAACTATGAGTTAGAATGATCGCATCATCATCATCATTGCTGCTGCCAACAAGGTTGTTTTAAACAGCAGCAACACGGCTGGGAACAGCGAGAGCGTCGAACGATCGCTGGCCTTCCAATCGATGTTTCCGGCACTCTACGCCTGGCTTGGCGAATGGATGAGTTCCGCGTTGGTTTAGTAAGGCCTGGCTCATGCTGGAGGGAGGAGGGAGGCGCTGCGCTCAAACTACGGAAGCTCGGAAGCTCGGCGGCGGGCCTGTGGCGGCTTCGCGGGGGGAATTTGAGGTAAACGGTCTGGCGCTCGCGGCTTGGGGGTTGCCATGGTTGCGACACGGCCGTTGCTCCCCCCCCCGCCTTGGGAAGAAGAGGCCTTCTTTGGGCCGGGGAGGGCGAAGGAGCCTGGGAGCTTCCCGCGGCAGGTGGCTGCCTTTTGCTGGGTGTGTGTGGAGGGGGACATTTTTCCGGGACCAGGAAAGGGAACTCAGCGAGCCTGACCCTTTTCTCCCTTCAGGGGCGCCGGCTTCTGCCTCTTTAGGAAGGGTGCCAGAATCTCCCTCTCTTTTACTAGGCCAGGGCTCCGGGGTGTTGGTTACTCCGAGGCCCCCGGTTGGGCGCGGTGTGTGTGTGTCTCGCTGCTCCCTTCTGTCTGTAGCGAGAAATCCCCCCTCGCTCTTTTTGGGGTGCCTCCAGTCAGGACCGGTTTAAGGAATTGTGGGGTCCCCTACCTCTCCATTGACGCCCCCTTGTCGGGGGAGAGAGGCTTGCGTACCCTAATGATGTTTTGAGCTGTGCTGGCGGTGGCATAACTGCCGGTGGTAGGGTCTCCCATGCCAGACAGGTCAAAACCGAAGGGCCTGACAAAGAGCATCAAAGGGCAGGATGGGCTCTCTAGCCTTGTGGCAACCGTCCTAGGAGAAGGAAAACTCTAATCCCAAACCCGGGCAGACGGTGCTCGTCCAACGCTGTAAGGTCAACCATCTCAGAGAAGGAAACTAATCAAACCTACAACCCGAGGATCTTGCTGCTACCGTCCATGCTTGCAAGGCCAGTAGATGAACCTTTGGTTTAAAGGGTGAGGCCAGTTCTGTGCACACTGTGCTCCACCAGAAAAATCCATTGCACAGGCTCGAAGAACCAAATTAAATAAAATTAAATTAAAAAAATCAAAGCCCCCCCTTGCAATGCTTTATTTTTTGGGCCCCATATGTTTATTTCAGGTCATTGTAGCCTAACTCAACCTAAGCAGTTCACAGTATAGGATATGCAGATTATTACTAATAGTATTTTTGCAGGAGGAGGGTTACTAAGGGGCCCCCTGCAGATGCTGATGGTGCCTTAAACCAGCCCTGCCTCCAGTAAGTCTCCTTGCCCCTCATTCTTTCTCTCCCCCCCCCACTAGCATTGGGGCTTTTTTTAAAACCCAAAAGAAAGGATTCTGCTGTAAATCATCTCACTTTCACTCAACCCAAAGGGGCAAAAGCCTCTTCTTGCATGGAAATTTCCATTTCTGCGCACTAGCGAGGTGAGGGTTGACAGAGGGTTGGTCCTCTAGAGGCAAGAGAGAGTTTGCCCTGTTGTCATTCCCTCCCTCCCTCCCTCAATGAAGGGGGTCGCAATCTCTTGCTTTTTAGCTGCCAGATTCCGCTATGCAGGCCCCACAAGATCACTTTCAGAGAGAGAGAGAGAGAGAGAGAGAGAGAGAAAAGAGAGAGGCAGAGTGATATGAACCCTCCTCCCAGTATTATGCCGTTATGCCTAAGGCAACTGTGGCCAGTCTTTGGCAGGTGTGGTTTCCTTGCAATGCATGGGACAGGGAGCAAGCAGGAACATAGTATTGTAGAGGTAAGCAGCAGTGAAGGCATGACCTGTATTTCATAACCAGGCTTATGGACTATCCTGGCCCTCTGGGATAGTGCATACAGTGGATGCCTGACTAGTGCAGTTTCTACTGTCTGTGTTGCCTGTGACATGTATGTTCGAAGTTGACAGCCAATGTGTTAAAGTTAGACCCCCCCCATTCTCTCTTAACTTTCCTTCATTCCAAGAGGCCAGATCTCTAGGACAGTGCTGCTCAAATGGGTAGTTTTGGTGGCAATTCATGAGCAATTCTTTGCTGGTTCCTGCAGAGTTTCCAGGAAATAAATACAGTTGTCCCTTCATATTCACTGAGGTTTGGTTCCAGGACCCCCCCCCCCTGTGGATACCAAAATCCATGAATACTCAAGTCCCATTATATGCAATGGCATAGTGAAATGGTGTCCCTTATATAAGATGGCAAAATCAAGGTTTGCTTTTTGGATTATTATTTTTAAAAGAATATTTTCAAGCCGTGAATACTTAAATCTGTGGATACCAAATCTGTGGATCCGGAGGGACAACTGTAAATAATTGTAGATCGTTCTGGTAATGATCCCTGGGATACTTGGAAAGGCAATTGTTGCCCCCCCCCCCATCATGTAGCTTAAGAATTTCTTAGGGAAAGTGTCCTCCTCACTTCACCTTCCAAGGGAAGGTTTGATTTTCTCTGATTCCTTCCCCAATACCTATAGGCAGTATCTCTCTGTACATTTTCATTGAGAGCATAGGCACATAGGAATCTGCCTGGCATTGAGTCAGATTATTGATTTATCTAGCCCTTTCTTATGAACTATGATTTGCAGCAATGTTGCAGTGTTTTAGGCAGGATTCTTTCTTAGCCCAACCTAGAGATTCCTGATATTTCTCAGTGGTCCCTCATTCAAGCACTAACCAGGCTTGACCCTGCTTAGCCTCTAAAAGCAGATGAGATTTTGTGTGATGAAGGCAGTGTGAAAAGGAAACCCAAGTTGTCCTCTCTTAAAGGAGATATAGTGAGGCTGGAATCCCATGCATTCATATTTGGGGCAAGTTGTTGAACTTTAGAGTTCAACATCTGAGAAAGCATTCATTGCATCCATTTGTTGGAGTTTTAAGGTTTTTTTGGTGTTATTTCCCTAAGAGAAGGAGGAGCTTGGCTCAACAAGCCCAGTGGTTTCCAATAACCACTGTTAATAACTGGCTGAGCTTAATTGACATTTCATGTTAGTGTTCAGGATTTTTTTTTGTAACTTTGTCTTTTCCAAACTTCCATCTGGTTAGCAAGGTATCCATACCTTCCAGTATAGTCTGAGGCACAGGTAGAGTTTTTCCACCAACCTTCACTGTGGAGAATCTTTTCCCCCTTGAATACTTTCTCCAACAATGGCGATCTTTTTGCTAGTGGTGAGGGAGCTGGAGTCACTCTGTAGTCTGTTTTTCTTATTTTTACCCGTGCATCCAAATAGACACACATTTGCATGCATTCTCTCGTGTAGCCATCAACTCAGTTCTCTATCTCACCTTGTTTTTCACTTTGATATTCTCTGAGGGAGGGGTGATGCGGGTCCTTTACATCTGGGTTTCGTCAGTCACCGCCCAGGTGTAGCAGGAAGTTACATCAAGCCTCTTCATATTCAAATTTCTTTGTCTTCATCTCCTCCATCCTGGAGCCACGAGGCCAGTTCTAACTTCCTGCTTCGCCCAGTAGGTAGCTGAGAAATCTCCTCTGTCCTTTACATCTGCTTTTACCTTAATCCTTTAATTCTTTTCCTTTCTAACCTCTTGCCTTACTCTCTAGACACTGATCAGTGCTAGAGACTCCTTTTTGCGCCTTTTGAATTTCCCGCCTTTTTAAAAAAAACAAAAAAAAAAACACCTTCTTCCTCTTAGCGTCCGGGACTTCCTCCTCTCCCTTTTCTCCGCTCTTTTCTTTACTGTGGGCTAGCATGCAAGCCCAGGAAGACCCCTCGACGGCGGGAATCGGCTCAAGTAACCAATGTGGCATTTACCCCCACTCCAACTCAGCATGATAGTTAACCTTAGAAACAAACTTCCATTGTTGCCAATAGGAGCTTTCTTTTTATAAGTGCTAAATCAGGATGGAGCTAAGGTGATGCTGCAGTTTCAGTCCAAATATGTTCTGGGATGCGTCCAGCTTGTGAGTCATTGGTTCTGTTTTTCTGGTTTCACGCTGTGTCCACATGAAGCCATGGTAGAGATATTCTTATAGTGGAGGACAGTAACTCTCCAGTGCTTCCTTTCTTTATGATCATATCATGGTATTGTGACATTTCAGCCTTAGTGTTAAAGTATATTCCTTGTGTGAACTTAGCCAATGAATAAATATTTTAATAAAATAATAGTAAACATATTCCACATTTTCTTTAATGTTTGTTTGGGTATACCAATGTTACTCTGATAATTTTCCAATAATCAAAATAGATAAATGATCCAAGGCTAGGGAGGCTCAAAGGTCTGGCTATAATGAAGCCTTGCAGAACTTATATGAGCTGAGTGAGGGGATGCAGCCCAGTATAGGTAAAGAGATAGCATGGGAATACCTAGCTACTCTAAATGAGCTCAGGCCTCCAGGGCTAGATGAACTGCATCAGAATGTACTAATGGAACTGGCAGGTACAAACTCAGAGCCTCTGTAGATATTCTTTGAGAACAGGATAGGTCTCATACTGGAAGAGGATGAATGTTGTCCCCTTCTTCAAAAAAAGGGAAAAGGGGACCTAAGCTATTACCAGCCTTGAAGTCATTACCAGAAAGGGTTCTAGAGCTAACCATTAAACAGTCAGTCTATTAGCATTTAGAAAGGAATGCTAAGAGCCAACATGGGTTTCTCTAAAGCAAGTCATGTCAGATTAATCTCATTTCATTTTTTCTGGGGGGTGGTTAGAATTACAAGCTTGGCAGATCAGGAGAACACTCTGGATAATTATATCCATGGAACCAGTAGCTGTGATTTCATGGCGGAAAAAATAGGGGCATATACCATAGAGTTGCACAGGAAAATGCCTAGAGAGGTGTCCTCTCTAGGCATCTTCTAGGTCCTCTAATATAACTCTATGGTATGTTTGTACCAGAAGTCCTTCATTTTAATAGATTTTGCTATTATCCATGGTTTCCTGTATCTGCGGTAAGTCCGGGAACCAAACCAGTATGGATATGGGGTCTGACTGTATCATGATTTCAAACTTTTGAAAGTCTCCCATGATATTCTTGCAGAGAAACTGATGAACTGTGGGGCTAGACAGTGTTGTTGGGCAGATTTTTAGCTAGTTGACAAGCTGAACCCAAAGAGTGCTTACCTTTCTACCCTAGTGACTGGGCACCACATTTTAAGCAGGGAGAAGGCATCCAGTAAGACATAAGGTCTTAAAACCAAGCACTATGAGGAATGGTTTAGGGAGCTGTATATATTTAGTTTGAAGAAGAGAAGATTGAGAGGTTACATGATAGCCATCTTTAAATATTTGAAGGGATTTAATGCAATTTTTCCCACTGCTTTTTCCCCAGGAAAAATGCAAAACAATTGGATAATGAAAGTTTCTTTTAGAATGGTAAATAAAATATTTCAGACAAAATATTACTGTATTACTGCACCAAAGTCATTTCTAAAAACTGTATAAGAGAGGGAGACAAGGAGCTTCACTGCACTCCGAAGAAAAGCAGCAGGAACGTTCCGCCTTCCCTGCTGCCTTGCCGCATGGCATCAGCATTCTTCCAGGATTCTTTTGTTCCGGTCCCATGCGCGACCAAGGTAAAACCACATCTTTTTGGTAAATGAATTTTTCCATGGGACCAGAACAAAAGAATGCCAGTGTCATGTGATAAACAATTTGTAATTAAATTCTGAATAAATGTACAGTTTTAATTACTGTATGTTTGATAACATAATCATTTTATGTCAAGCAAAGTTATAAACAGTATAATGAATTCTATGTTCCTAAAGTGGAACCAGCATGGCATAGTAGTTTGAGTGTTGGACTATGACTCTTAATAATAATTCAACAAACTCAGAACATGATGGACTCCTTTTTTGGAAGTCTTTAAACAGAGATTGAATGGCCATATTTCAGGAGTGATTTAGCATGGGAGGGAGTTGGACTAAATGGACTTTGTGGTCCTGTCCACCACTATGAATCTGTTGAGTTAATGAGAATTTGGTAATTTAGCAGCTAACCTAAGTTCCATTGATTTGATGTGTCTCTTTTATCTCATCTGTCGATCGTAATAAAGAAAGATGTGTTTCTTGTAATTGGGGCTTACAACTGGATTTAGACCTTGATGTTTATATCCCTTCTAAGAAGCCATATACAGTAGCACTCCTGTATCTACTGATTTGCCAATCACTGATTCACTTATCCACAGTTGGCAACAGCGGGGGGTGGGTGTGGATGGGAAGAATGGAGGAAGGAGGCGATTTGCAGCTCTTTAAGCAAACAGCCTCCCTCCTCCCCTGCCGGGGTCCATCAACACGGTGGCGGAGGTGGCGGGTGGTGGACAAGGGAGGGAGGCAACTTGCAGCTCTTTAAGTGCTGCAAATCACTTCCCTCTTCTCTTCCCTGCCAGGGTCCATCGGTGCAGTGGTGGTGGCTCGGGGGTGGTGGACAGGGTAGGTAGGGAGGAAGGAGGCGACTTGCAGCTCTTCAAGCTCTGCAAGTCACCTCCCTCTTCCCTTCCCTGCCGAGGTCCATCGGTGCAGTGGTGGTGTGGATGGGGAGCGTTCGCTATTATCTGTGGATTTCAGTATCCGCAGATTCCCTGGAACAATCCCCCACAGATATGGGGGTGCTCCTGTATATCACACATTGTAACTGAATCTCATATGTGTGTGTGTGTGTGTGTGTGTGTGTGTCTCTCTCTCACACACACACTCATATATGAATGATGATTCTCTAGGAATTCAATTACAAAATATGAGTTTATTTGCTGTGGTGGCAAAATGTCTGAGTTTAGTTGATTTAACAGTGTAGTAATTGTGAATGTGTGCTTTGTCAGGCACATTTAGCACAGGTGAATAGGTTTGGTGCAGTTATACTGTATATATAAATGAATTCTATATGTGTTTACTGTGGAGTAAGTCACATTATGATCAATGGGTAATACAATTGAAGTTGTTTGGTTTTCAGACGTTTTCCTGTGTAGTCAGAGACTCTGGCCCATTTCCTTCTTCCATGTGGCTCATCTTGAGCTATGTCAGGTACAGAAAATACAGGGTTTGACTCAAGAAGGCTTTCTACAGTTTTGTCATGATATTAATGATTAACTCTATTTTATTTCTTTCTACTTAAGGGAATTTCATCCTCTGCATGTGTACTTGTATTGTATTGGGCCTTCCTCAATTTTCATCCCTCCACATGGCTTAAGAAATCCCAGGATTCTTGATTGTTGGTCATGCTGTCTGAGGCTGATGGGAGTTGAAGTCAAAAGCATTAGAAGGGCAACATGCTGGGAAAATTTAGTGTATAGGATTGCAGTCTAAACTCAAAACAATGGGGAAATGATGGTGTTCAGTAAAAGTAATGTTAGAGCAAAAATGCATGTATGCATTCAGCTTTGTCTCTTCTACAGAAGTGTATTAGTGATCATTATGGTTTTTTTTCCAGTAAATAGTATTGTTCATTATTTAGTTGCATTAATTTTTAGTTCAGTTGAGGTGTAAAACTGGAAATTAAACATGGAGATTGGTAATGGTGCAGCTATTTAAGATTGAAATTGGTTTTTACAATGTTTTTGACTTTCTAGAAATTAGCATAATAACATGGGTCGTCGGTCATCAGACACTGAAGAAGAAAACAGAAGCAGAAGAAAAAAGAAACACCGTAGGAGATCATCATCAAGCAGTTCTTCTGACAGTAGAACTTACAGCCATAAGAAATCAGGAAGGAAGTCAAGATCACGGTCTCAAGATCCCCAGTTTCGTTCACATTCATATGAAAAGAGGTAACTTAGTTCATTTGTATTCAGTTTCAGTCTGTAGAGGAGTATTCTAAAATGGCATAACTCAAAGCAAAATCCTATGTTGTAGATAACATTGTAGCATAATGATCCAGCATTGCTGCAAAGAAATATATTTCTCCTTTCTCTGATACTCATCTAGGGTTAGTTACTATGGAGATTTTCAGACACCTCTTTCAGCATCT
Organism: Gambelia wislizenii; assembly: GCA_030847615.1. Taxonomy (NCBI): domain Eukaryota; kingdom Metazoa; phylum Chordata; class Lepidosauria; order Squamata; family Crotaphytidae; genus Gambelia; species Gambelia wislizenii. The sequence continues at coordinate 35,566,012 of JAUMIR010000003.1, read as the reverse complement.
TGCCGCGCAAGCAGCCTCCGGAACAGTAACGAGGCTGCTACGCGGCAAGGGGTCCATTTTGGACGACGGCGTTTCTCTCTCGGCTGCGTCCATGAGTGTTGCGGCTAGCATTGGAGGCGGCTGCGCTGTTTTTCACTCACGGAAGTTGTCCGTGAGTAAAAAACAGTGCGGCCGCCTCCAGTGCTAGCCACAACACTCACGGACGCCGCCGAGAGAGAAACGCCGTTGTCCAAAATGGACCCCTTGCCGCGCAGCAGCCTCGTTACTGCTCCGGAGGCTGCTTGCGCAGCAAGATGCTGAAAGAGGCGTCTGAAAATCTCCTATGTGAAAGTTTTGTTTCAACTATACCTGAGTGGAACAAATAATATACATAGTAAACTAGAGTTTCTGTTAATATCTCATATATTTGTGCAAAAGGCCACTGAACTGCCCCTGGATTCCTGCATATGGTCATTAATCTAAATTATTTGGGGCAACATTAATAAGCCACGAGATTTTTAATGCAAAGTGGGTAATGGTGTTTGGCTCTGTCTCATTTGTCTAACATAGGATGCTGCTTTAGATGAAGTAACAGCATGTATTGTAAATCTCCAAACAAATTGGATTAGAGGCATATGTGGTTGATTCTGACTGTTCCACTGAGGTCTGAGGAAGAAGAGGATTGGGAATTGAGTCCTTCACTCACCATCTGGAAAGTGTAAATCTTTGATGGAATGCCACAAATTTGGGACACCTGTTGAATAGATGGCAATTCCTATGGTTGGAATATGGCCCAGTTTCTTTGGCCTAGTTGACTCCTTTCTTGATTTTGTTAAAATGAAGCTCTCCTTCAAGGTTAGTATAAGTTGTCCCTTCGTATTAACTGGAGTTTGGTTCCAGCCCACCCACCCACACCCATGGATACCAAAATACATGAATACTCAAGCCCCATTATATGCAGTGGCATAGCAAAATGGTGTCCCTTATATAATATGGCAAAATCAAGGTTTGGTTTTTTGGATTATTATTTTTAAAGAACATTTTCAAGCCGTGAATACTTAAATTCGTGGATACCAAATCCATGCACACAGAAGGACAACTGTATTACGAGAGAATTTCTTCACAATGTGTGTACTTTTGTAAGTTCATATAAGATGGTGTTGTTTGTTGTTGTGTGTCTTGAAGTCGTTTCCAACTTACAGCGACCCTAAGGCAAACTTATCACTGGGTTATCTATGGCTAAGAGTGTGTGACTTGCCCATGGTCACCCAGTGGGTTTTGATGGCTGAGTGTGGATTTGAACCCTGCTCTCCAGAGTTGTAGTCCAACACTCAAACCACTATACCACACTGCCTCCATATAAGATACATCCCCCCATTTATCTGTCTGGTTTAAGCATTGGACTGCAACTCTAGAGACCAGGGTTTGAATCCTAGCTCAGCCATGGAAACCCATTGGGTGACCTTGGGCAAATCACACTCTCTCAGCCTCAGAGGAAGGCAAAGGCAAACCCCCCTGAATGAATGCTGCTAAGAAAATCCCATGATAGGTTCTCCTTAGCGTCACCATAAGTCAGAAGCGACTTGAAGGCATAGCAACAAATTAGAAAGCCCTGAATGGTGCTGTCTTTCCTCAAAGGAGAATTTCTCTGGCCCATTGATTATTTTGTTTGCCCTTTACTGAAGCGTTTTCTTCTCCACATTTTTCTTTTTGAGATGGGCAGCTAGCACTATGTACAATATTCAAAGAATGATTGTACCATCTATTTGTATGGAACCATTATGATATTACAGCTTTTGTTTTCTGGTCATTTGTTAATGATTCTTAACACAGAATGTACTTTTCCCCCCTGCCACAATGGATTTGTGGTTTCATTTAGCTCTCTGCCATGGCTGTGTGTGAATTTTGTTTTAATTTTTTAAAAAATCCGAATTTATTAAATTCAAATGTGGAAGACTCAAATTGGGATGAACTATCATAATGTGTGAGTGACAACTAAAAGGCATTCAGGAAACAACCTCTCTGACTTTTTTTTCAAGTTTTCAGTTTTTAACTAGAAAAATGGAAACTCGGCAAATGTAGGAAAACCTGTTCAGGTGAAATATTATCTCTTCTGGAATGCATGAAATGATTTTGAAAACAGGTTTTACTTGTTTAAAATGCTAGTACCTACAAAATAAGATTTGTATGTAAAGTGCAAATCTACAGAATTAGAGAATGATAATTTCTTTGAATCTCTGGCTTTTCTTCGCAAACGAAGATTCAGGAAGGACTCATCCCGCGCCTTCTGCAAGCGCGCTGATGACTAAAAAGGCCAATCCGAGATAAACAAGTCCGGTTGCAAAAAGTGCAGCAGAAGGTCTCCTTGGGTGATGTTTTTGGGTTGTGATTCTTTCTGCGTTGTCGTTTCTCTTCAAGACTTGTTCGTCGTGAGTTCTCAAATAAGGCTGCAGCATTGTGGATAGTGCGTCTCCATGCCTCCCGATGTGAGGCCAGGGCGGACCACCGTTGGTGATCAATCTGGCCAAGCCTGAGATGTTGTTTCAGGGAGTCCTTGTATCGCTTTTTTGGAGCGCCCCTCCCACGCTGACCCGTGGCGAGTTCACCGTAGAGTAGTATTTTTGGGAGGCGATGGTCCTCCATCCTAGAAACGTGCCCTGCCCAGCGCAGCTGTGTTCTCAATATCATGGCCTCAATGCTGGTGATCCCTGCTTGTTCAAGGACAGCAACATTCGTCACATAGTCAGTCCAGTGTATATTTAGGATTGTGCGTAGACAGCGCTGATGAAAGCGCTCTAGGAGTCGTAGGTGGTGGCGATAGGTAACCCATGTTTCAGATCCATAAAGGAGGATAGACAGTACGATGGCTCTATACACACTGATTTTTGTGCTTTGCCTCAGGTGTTTATTGCTCCAGACTCTTTTGTGGAGTCTTCCAAATGCACTATATGCCTTTGCTAATCTGTGATCGATCTCTTTGTCAATCTTGGCATCTGAGGAGATGATGCTTCCCAGGTAGGTGAACTGCTGAACGGACTTGAGCACTGATTTGCCGACGGCAATGTGGGGATGGTGGTGTTCGTCCTGTGGTGCAGGCTGGTAAAGAACTTCTGTTTTCTTCAGGTTGACTTCTAGCCCAAACAGCTCTGCAGCTGTTGCAAAGCAGGACGTTAGGCGCTGCAGAGCTGCTTCTGTGTGGGCAACAAGGGCAGCATCATCGGCGAAGAGCAGCTCACGGACTAGATAGTTTAGAGTCTTAGTGTGAGCCCTCAGACGGCTTAAGTTAAACAAGCTACCATCAGTACGGTAGCGTATATAGATGCCGTCGTCTTCTTCAAGCTCTGCCATAGCCCTTTGGAGCATCGTGCTAAAGAACATTGTAAATAAAGTTGGTGCAAGAACACAACCTTGCTTCACTCCATTAGTTATTAGAAAGGGCTCTGAAAGAGCATCGCCATATCTGACTTGACCACGCTGGCCCTCGTGTAGCAAGATAATCATTTTAAGGAATTTGGGGGGACATCCTAGTTTTTCCAGGATCTGCCACAGACCTTTTCTACTTACAGTGTCAAAGGCTTTGGTGAGGTCGACAAATGTTACATAGAGACCCTTGTTCTGCTCCCTACATTTTTCTTGCAGTTGCCTAAGGGCAAATACCATGTCTGTAGTACTCCTATTGGCTCTGAAGCCACATTGGCTTTCAGGGAGAAGTTCTTCTGCAATAGCAGGAACTAATCTGTTCAGGAGTATCCTTGCAAGGATTTTTCCAGCAATAGAGAGCAGTGTTATGCCTCGATAGTTTGAGCAGTCGGATTTTGCTCCTTTTTTCTTGTACAGGGTGATGATGACTGCATCTCGGAGGTCTGATGGCAGTTCCCCTTTTTCCCAGCAATTCACAAGGAATTCGTGGAATTTTTCGTGGAGTGCATGACCTCCGTGTTTCCAAACTTCAGGTGGGATTCCATCAATCCCAGCTGCCTTGCCGTTTTTCATCTGCTGTATGGCCATAAGGGTCTCTTCCAAAGTGGGAGCTATGTCCAATTCATTTTTCATTGGTTTTTGTATCATATATTGGATAGCTGAGGCTTGGACTACTCGGTTGGCGCTAAAGAGACTTTGAAAATGTTCAGCCCAACGATTTAGGATGGAGGCTTTATCAGTAATTAATGTTTGACCATCTGTACTGTATAAGGAGCTTTGGACCTGATAAGTAGGTCCAAACACTGCTTTAAGAGCTTCATAAAATCCTCTATGATCACCCAGATCTGCACAGCGTTGTGTCTTTTCTGCTAAATTGATCCACCACTTGTTCTGCATGTCTCGGAGTTTTTGTTGTAGTTTGCTACATGTGAGGCGGAAAGCTGCTTTTCTTACATGACAGGTTGGCTGGGCGAGGTATGCCTGGTGAGCAGCTCTCTTCCTTGCCAACAGCTCCTGGATCTCTTGGTTGTTTTCATCAAACCAGTCTTGATTTTTCTTGTGGGAGAACCCGAGGGATTCTTCTGCAGACTGGAGGATACTGTTTTTGATATGTTGCCAAAGCACTGTAGGAGAAGGATCTGTAGGATGGTCTTCAAGTTTCGTTTGTAGGTTTGCCTGGAAGTTGTCTCTCATGGTAGCTTGTTGAAGATTGTTGACTTGGAGCCTCTTCTTTAAGATGCCACCCCTCTTAGGTTTGAACTTAAGATGAAGATTTAGTTTACATCTGACGAGGCGATGATCTGTTTGGCATTCTGCACTGGGCATCACTCGGGTATGACGGACATCACGAATGTCTCTCTGACGGACTAGAACGTAGTCAATGAGGTGCCAATGTTTGGATCGGGGATGCATCCAGGTTGTCTTCAAGCTATCTTTCTGCTGAAAGATTGTGTTTGTAATAGTCAGCTGTTGTTCTGCACAGAACTCTAGCAGGAGGCGTCCGTTATCATTGCAATTTCCAACACCATGCTTGCCTAAGACACCTTTCCAGGCTTCGGAATTCTTTCCTACTCTGGCATTGAAGTCACCAAGTATAATAATTTTATCTTCTACAGGGACTTTTTGTATGAGTTGGCGTAGGTCTGTGTAGAATTTGTCTTTCTCTACAGGGTCGGCTTGCATAGTTGGGGCATATACACTAAAGAGAACAACATGTGGGAGGCGTAAGGAAATAATGCGATCAGAGTGTCCTGTTTGCAAGGTTTCGAGTTTGGAGGCAATGGAGTTTTTAATCATGAAGCCTACTCCTGAAAGATGTTTTTCGGTTTTGGGTTTGCCAGACCAGTAAAGTGTGTAGCCGGCGCCATGTTCTTTAAGGCTGCCTTCCTCATGGAAGCGAACTTCACTAAGAGCAGCAATGTCAATATTAAGCCGTGATAGTTCAAGGGCTATTAGGGCAGAACGACGCTCAGGCCGTCCACTATCTTTAGAGTCTTGCATGGTTCTGATGTTCCAGCATGCAAGTGTCAGTTTATTTACACCTTTGGAGGCCGGTGTGTGCCTTTGTTTCTTTGCCTTGGTTTGACCGCATCAGAAGATTCCCGTTGGCCGCGGCTAGCCAACCAGGTAGTTGGGGATGAGCTTTCTTTAGGCCACCTTTTCTAGGCCCCTCTCCATATGGAGCAAGCAGTGCTCTCCTTAAAAAAGGCTGCTTGGTCGTTCAGAATGCTGCCGAACAAGACTGTCATCTCCCGGGTCAGGCTTGAGCGACCAATGTCCTGAACCGCCTGCATGCAGGGTTGGGGCTGCGGCTTCCAGTGCATCTTTACACCTGCCGGTTTCGTCCCTCGCCAGTCGCTACAGGGCTTTTTTGGAAATGGATTTGTCCTTCGAGCCTGTGCAATGGATTTTTCTGGTGGAGCGCAGCGTGCACAGAACTGGCCTCACCCTTTAAACCAGAGATTCATCTGCCGTGGCCTTGCAAGCATGGACGTGGCAGCGAGGTCCTCGGGCCGTAGGTTTGATTAGAGTTTCCTTCTCTTAGATGGTTGACCTTACAGGGTTGGACGAGCACCATCGCCCGGGTTTGGGATTAGAGTTTTCCTTCTCCTAGGACGGTTGCCATAAGGCTAGAGAGCCCATCCTGCCCTTTGACGCTCTTTGTCAGACCCTTCGGTTTTGACCTGTCTGGCATGGGAGACCCTACCGGTGGCTATTATGCCACCGCCAGCATAGCTCAAAACGTCATTAGGGTACGCAAGCCTCTCTCCCACGACAAGGAATACTGGAGACATAAACAACACTTAAATCTAAGATGCACTTCTGTGCCTAGTGAGTGCTCCCAGCTTCATGAGAGGAGCATGCCCCTTCTGCTTCACTGCTTGCTGAATTAATTTTGTATTCTAATATGCTAGTAGCCTAGTCATTAAGATTATGATGACAGGAGAGTCTTTGTCCAAATATTACACTATTATTTATTATTAGAACAAAACAAAATTTGTGGCTTCTGTTTTCATTTTCTTCCTTTCTTCTCAAATTGCTAAAACTAAGAAATGTGTATTTGGGTAGCTTAAAGCGCAGCAGTTGGTTGCGCTCTCTTTAGTATCAGTGTATATCACAACTTTGTACAGTCAGCCCTCCATATCCACAGATTCTTTATCCATGGATTCAACCATGGCTTGAAAATACAAAAAAATATTATTTTTTAAAAAAGCTTGTTGTTTGCCATTTTATATAAGGGATGCCATGTTACTATGCCATTGTATATAATGGGACTTGAGCATCTACAGATTTTGGTATCCACGGGGGTCCTGGAACCAAACCCAGCAGATACTGAGGTCCTACTGTACACACACGAGGCATTTATAGTTATAAATTACATAAATATGCCAAATAGTGTAATTTTATATGTTAAGTTATGATAAAAGCATTTTATGTTGCTAAAGCAATGAAATAAGTGTTGGTTTGATACATAAATAGGAATTATGTGTGTTTCAGTTTTGGGGGCTTAATGCACTCTGAAGAAAAGTGGCAACGCAGAAAGAACATTACATCTTTCATGCAGTCTTACCTCATGGCATCATTTTTTTGTTCTGATCTTGTGAGGGAGTGAGGTAAAAACATGTCTTTTTGCTAACTAGAAAAAAACATTAGCTAAAAGACTCGGTATTAGTTTGGTCTCCCACAGGACCGGAACAAAAGAACACCAGAAGAACGGCGACGTCGTGTGGTAAGGTAGTAGGGAAGACAGAACGTTCCTGCTGCTTGCCGCTTTTCTTTGGAGTGCAGTAAGCCCCTTCTTTTTTTCTGAAAAAAACTGGAAAAATATTTTCCCCATAGTTTCAACATTTCCATAAATTTTACACCTCTAAGGAAAATGTAAACATGACTGATTTGTCCATTTCTAGCAATGTGTGGAGAATATAATTTCAGCTCCTTTTGATCAGAATTTAATAATGTGCAAAATTTGAATGTGGGAGAAACTTAATTGACAGAGTTGCCTATGAAGAGAGGAGCTAGGCAAGCCTGGCTGGTGCTAACCAGTCACAGCTGAGGGAATGCTATGAAGGGGGACCTACAGGGGAGAAAGAATACAAAGTTGAGGCTTGTCTCTGAAAGGGGACAGATCAGGCAGATAGGGGAAACATGTCCTAGAGATAGGGAAAAGATTGCATAGCAAGAGGGAAAAGATGGCATAGAAAACTTAAATAGAGATAGGACAGTCAGCCAGGGTGAAGAACTGAATAGGGTTTTGGGGAGCCCCGAATGATTAAATAGTTCAGGGATTAATGTATTATCTAAATGTCTTTAAAGATTTCTACCTATTTTTTTTTTTTACAACTTTGTCTGGTTGTTCCTATTAAGTTTTGATAGTCTAGTCACACTTAACCACAGTGAACCCACAACACAACGCAGCCACTGGTCCAGGGATCACCTTGAGGCCCAAGTATCAAATCCAGGGAGAGATCTTGAGAGAAAAGGGGGGCAAAGTGAGTGACAGGAGCCCAAGGGTTGGTACTGCAGGGCTAGCCTGGAGAAGGGATCCATTACATTGCCCATTCCTAATCATTACCCAGTATCTTTTTCTTGGACAGTTACTGCTAATTCAGCTTTGATCTATGTATATGTGAAATTTTGACTTTTAGCCCAGTCTATATCGTTTTACACCAAGGATGGAGACATTGTGGCCCAAAAACCACTTGTAGTCCAAAGGCCACATGTAACCCTGAGACCTGACCTCTTTGCCCTCCATGCCATCCACAATTCTCACCCCTTCAAATATCTCTTCTCCCCCATTTTTTCTTCCTAAATGGGGACAAGAACTGACAGAAGGGGAAAAAATGAGGTGTTTGGTAAGTTGTGAGAGTGCAGTCCATCAGGTGCAACATTGGGGTAGGCAAAAACAGTATTTCCTCCCAAATAAGAATTATGTCCCCCAATTAATTTTTTCTTCAGTCTCCACATTTATGGTTCTTTATAAATGTCACAATATAGAATCTTGGGGAATCTGCTTGTTATGCTCTTCTGTTCTGGGCTCTGTCCATTTATTTTTACTTTATGTCCTGTTCTTTAAACAATTAGCAATCCATAAAAGGACTATTCAATTCTTTGGCAAGTTCCTTTGGTAGGGAGCTAGTGTTAAAAGGTTTTTGAGAGTACAATATGTACTGAATCAGCTTTCTCTGCTTACATATTGACACTGAAAGAATTATTAAAGTTTAGTGGGACAGGGCAACCTGTCTTCATCAAGGTATGTTCTTGATGTTCACATATCTGGATGATGGTTAAGCTCCAGCAGTCTGGTTCAGTTTCAGTTCAAATGGAGCCAGTCCCTTTTGGTTCTGGTTGGGCTTGTCCCCATACTGCCTAACGGATCGAGGATCCTCCTCATGACATTACCTTCTCATTGCATATTGAGATCAGTCAGCTGTGCCTGTCTGTATCTCTGCATGGAAGAAATTGTAGTTTTTCAGAGAAAGCTAAGTTTGAGATCCTGGAATTCAGTTTTCTTCCTAACAAACTTTGCTTTAAGAACCGCATTGCTCAATTTCGTCACATCACTGAGGGGTGATGTACATCATCAGTGTTGACTCTTCCTCAGTGTTATCTATCAGCATATGTATACAAAGTATGATCTCTGACACCTTTCTAAGAGGCAGACAAATTAGCCTCACACTCCCATTCTGTATTTATTTATTATAAATATATTTCTGTGTTTCTGTGATTAAGCTAGATGATCCCTCACATCTGTCTAGTGAATACGTATCTTTAGCACAAGATGATATCAGTTCAAAGACTAGGTTTCTTCTAACTTATCACTTCAGCTCTTCCTTGCTTGGAATTACATGCTCCTCCCTGAGCATGTAATTCTAAGAACTTCATTCCTTATGACATCTGGAGGGCTGTACCAGTTCCACCCTTGGATTGCAGCTTTACACTTCTAAGTAAGAGGCTTCATCTGTCCAGGAATAATTCCTTAGGGGTACCAAAATATCAAGTGTGGTAGCTCCAGGAGCTGAGGATCATACAACCATTTCATAGTTGGTGCTTTCTACCTAAATAGGATGAAGTTTTTTTTTTTCTGTAGTGAGGTTGAATTTACTACACGGAGGCTTGCAAACAGACAGCTGCCCACTCAAACAGTAATTACTACAGCAAGCAGATACTGCCACAGAGCATGCTGATCAACAGTTTGTTGCCAGCCAGTAAAATTCCAGTCAAATTAATTGGTATAGCTCATAGTATGTTTCATAGTAATCAGTATAGCTCATAGTATGTTTTCATGGTACATGAGTGTGAATTGCAGTCAGCATTACTGTATGAGAGAGAATACTCCAGACTTATTTTAAAATGTTAATTCATTCAATTTCCTCCTGTCATGATGAAATAAAATCATTAGGATATGTCCAATGCTATTTGATTTTTTTAAAAAATCAGATCATTTTGTAAAGTTGAAGACATGATATTTTTTCAACAACTTCTGTGAGTGGAAAGAGTTCATAATATATAACAATACATATGCAACAAGTGCACCCTTCCAGATGTTGTTGCACTGCAGCTCCCAGCATTCTTCATCATTGACCATGCTGGTAAAGGCTGGTGGGAGCTGCAGTTGAGCAACATCTGGAAGTCTGCACTTTGTCCATATTTGGCTTAGCACCAAAAAAGTGCTAGTAGAAGGACTGGCCTTCCTCCAGCAGTCCCTGGAGTTTTCCAAAATCATCTTCTTAGAGTCACGGAAGCCTCCTGAATTAGATGGGCTATGATGTGGGTGACTGAAGTGGGAGAGCTGAAAATCAGGAAGATTTTGTGAGGAGCTATGAGGCTGAGTATAGTTTGGATTGCTAGTCAAGTATGTTCCATACAAAATTAGCCCTTGTGTTAGAACAATGGTAGATCTTTTTCAGCTTCTCCTCAGACTCCCTCAAAGCAAAATCTGGTGTGGTTTTTTTTTGGATATTTAAATGTTTAAGCCCTTAATTTTTTCTTATGAAATAGGATCCAAGTTAGAGCATGAGCTCCTCTCTTCATGCTTTTTCCTTTCATTTCTAGATAGACACATTGCTATTCCATCACAGTCATACTTCACAGATTTCTCCATTGTTTTCTATGAACTGCTCTTACTTCTCCCACAGAGGTGTTTGTTTAAAAAGATTTAAAACAAGAGAGGTAATCTTTTGGGGTCTTGAGAACACGTCTCTGCCCCTGGGACCCTCTGGGGCAGCAAAGACTGCCAAAGGGGGTGGGGTAGAAGAGAGGACGTGGTGGAAGTCTATTTTTGCTTTTGAAAAAAGGATTTTTTTTATACCAGATAAAACTTTCTCCCTGTATGTATGTGAGTGAGAGAAAGAGAGAGAAGGTGAAAGTGTCTACAAAATATTTAAAATCTTGAATTGCCAGTCCAAAACGCTTCCAGAATAGGCAGTTTACCTTTCTTTTACCAGAAGAAAAAGGCAGTTTGGAAAGGCCAGGACCACAAAGACCGTGTGTGTGTGGTGGTGGTGGTGGAGGGGTTGTATTCAGTTCCAGAGCTTCACTTTGTGTCTCCTTGGCTAAGGGAATCAGAAAACTTTGTTGTCCCTCCGTATGCATGGATTTGGTATCCACGGATTTAAGTATTCACGGCTTAAAAATATTCTTTAAAAAATAATAAGCCAAAAAGCAAACCTTGATTTTGCCATCTTATATAAGGGACACCATTTTGCTATGCCATTGCATATAATGAGTATTCATGGATTTTGGTATCCACGGGGGTGGTGGTCCTGGAACCAAACCCCAGTGAATATGAAGGGACAACTGTATTCAGATAATGGGGTGACTTGCTGTACTATGTCATATCTCTGTAGGCTCAACTGCTCTAAGTAAGTCCATGGTCTTTATTCAGGACGTTAGGGATGTTATGAGTGTTATTTATCATTTTGTTTGCAAACTTGTATATTTCTCTATACCCGTTAGGTTTGTAGAAACCTCTGCTTTATTGATTTGGTCCCATTTCACTTCTGCATGAACAAACACCTGCCCAACCAAGTTTAGTATTAGAAAGAATGATATCCAAACACTAGGCTAGGTTGTAAATCATCTGAATGAGAGCATTATCAATAAACACAGCTTGAGTTAGATTAAGTAGGAAACAATGTACAAACATGTCTCATGTCATGATATTTCAGGATGTTCTCAGTGGGCAACTCATTCTGTTTAAATACCAATTTGTCGTCTTCTGAGAGGAATGGGAATTTATTTGCTAAATGAAGATGAAACAGTTATTTTTATCAATCATTATAATCTTAAAAGATCAGGCAGACAGGCAGAATCCAGCATAACCTTGAGATTTTATATCGTCTTAACAGCCATAGGCATATTCCTGCATTGAGGTCAAGACAGAGGTGTGAGCCAAATCCTCAAAGCAAATACTTAGATCTTTCTGGATTCAAATAAACCAGCTGGTTCTCATCTAGCCCCCAGGGTCTCTCAAGCTTGGTGTTATCTGTCAGATAGTCATATCTGCAGTATAAGAGAGATATTCATAAAGCTGCATGTCATCTGGATAATGTGAGCATTGCAGTTGATATCATCCTACTATGTCCCTGCAGGGGATATATGTAAATATTAAAAAGGGGCCAGAAAAAACAAATGCTAAGGAACAAATGCTAACATCAGAACTTCCTGAAGAAAACTATTTTTTGCCACATTCACCTATAACTAACTGTAAAACAAAAAAGCAGAGCCAAATTTTCAGTTTAATCATTAGGTACAGGTAGATTCACATTCATAATTTTCCACATCTGAGTTTGTTGATCTTCTTCTCAGTTACTTTTCTGGCATGGATAGAAAGGGTATGGTCTGAGAAGGGGAGTTGTTTCTGTTTTAGACTATCTGGAATATATGGCTACGAACCTCCAAAATATCTCTAATAATAAATACATAGGGGAATAGTCTTTAATCTGTTGTAAGTCACCTTGAATTTCCCTTTTTGGGAAACACTGATGTCTTTGTAATGTCCCTGGTTCATGACATAAACTCATCTTAGAGCTATTTGTGGGTCTAACAGCCAACATGCGCTAAGGGTACAGGCAAATATTGCTGTACTTGAGACAAGAAGGGAAAAAGTCAAGAATAAATGTGTGTATACAGAAATGAGTAACAAGCACAATTTCAGCCTACAAACACAAATGACGGACAGCAGAAGAGCTGGGAAAACAGATGTATTCTCAAAGGTTTCAGGCAGATGACAGCCTCGACTCATTATCTAATTGCTCATCCATTTCTAGCCCCCATTTCTGTACTGATTCAAATTATTTGGTGGAGATATCAACATGGCCGCTAAGATGGATCACAGATGGATAGGAATGAAGGGGAAAAAGGAAAGACAACCATGAAAGTAAAGGAACAGATAAACAGCCAGCAAATGAGAAAAAGTGCACATGGGACAAGGAAGGGAAGGTGGGTAGACCCCGTTTCTGCTAATCTGTCACCCTACAGCTCCTGTCACCCTACAGAGCCCTTTCCCACAATATTCTGCAAGGATCTCCAGTCCTCTGGATTAGTTTTAAGGGCTATTTTTGAAGAGGAAACACTGGAAAAGCCCCATTGTACAAGGATTCTGCTGTTCACCTATCTGGACCACAGTGCCTTGAGAATGATAGGTTTTTATATGTTTCAATAACTAGGCCCCAGAAAGGCTTGCTTCCTAGGGATGTACAGATCTTCCTGTCACTTCATATGCTTGCTTCCGGACTTGAATTTCCATACATCTTTGAGTCACCATTCCTAGAATAATTTTTGAACTGGTTAAGATATTCATACATTTAAGGTAGTAAGTATTTGTAGAAAGCTGCATCGTGTTCCTATTTGGAAGTCCACATCTACAAGTACCACTGCAATGGACCCTCCAGTTCCACAGAGATTCAGTATCAGAAACTGCCCCCCCCCCGGATGGCAAAACCCACAGATGGTTGTGTCCCATATTATTAAATGCCAGCGATGTGTGCACGGATGTGTCAATGCATCCGTGTGCATGTTGCTGCCATTTTAGGTGTGGGACACAACAGTCCATGGATTGTTGAAACTGCAGATCTGGAGCCCATGGATCAGGAGGGCTCACTGTACATTGACATCATCATTGTGGTAACCCAAATCATCCTATACATCTGTTTTGGCTTGAAATATAAATAATTGAGTGGTAAGAGAATTGCACATGTATCTATTTATCTAATACTACAATGTTGTACATTGGGAATCCATATCTAAGTAGTGTATCCCATTGATGTATAGCTAGTGGATGCTATGAACTGAATTTGATTTAAATCAATACCATATAATCCACAAGAAGCACTGCTTGAACAGCCGAAGCTTCTTGGGGAAGGGAGGTAGTTTTGTGTTAAAAGTTAAAACTGGTTTAAAGTGATAGATCAGTTTTGTGGGAAAACTTAACAGTGTAGCAATGGGGCTTCTACGTATGTTTTCAATTATTTTCAGCTCCTCTAACTAGAAAATCTATAACAACTATTATTAATCCATATCTAAAAAGACCATATTATCAAATGGATTAAATAGAGAGAGAAGTTATAGCATAAATGCCATTTCCAATATATTCCTTTTGATTATACCAGTTTTAAAAAGTGGGGACGAACACTTTCAGAACTGGAAAGAAAGTAGCTTATATAAAGTAAAAGTAAAAGATTAATTTTTTTTTAAACTACCAAGCTGTAGTTGTATTATGGGTAAAATAGAAAAGTCAGGGTTTAGAATACTTCAAGCTCGTACTTTTTAAAAAGGAATAGTACATATTGAGAGCCCCATAAGAACTACCACCTTTTTTTAGCATTATTGTAGTGTTTTAACAAATATAATGGGGTTAGTAGTAAAAATATAGAGCTCTTCTTGATTACTAACATAAAGTTCTACAAAAGAATTTGAGCTGTTTGGGAAACAGGTTTGGACACTTCCATTTCAGATAGAGATTGGAACAATATTTGGACATGTGCTTCTTTTAAATTTCCTTCAAACTCCTTGAAAGAAAATAGAATGTACATCACATTTTACTTCCTCCCATTAATTAATAAAAGCGTGTCATTGTCTTGTTGAAGAGGATGTAAACATAGAGGTTTGATTCTGTCCAAAAATAAGAGACTTCTGGGAACCAATATTAATAAAAATACATATCCTAATAGAATCACATCTCAACATAGTAACAATACTAGGAGATTATTAATACAGTCTGGTTTTAGAAATAATAATGAATATTTGCATAATAAATATGTTACCTATCATATTATTGGTGGTGAGAATGATCATAGCTAAGGGATTGCAATATGCTGAGGAAGGAGATTTTATTTCATAGTGGAGGAGACTGTGGGATCTGGCATTAAGGAAATAATTAAGAGCTAGGTGTAACATTCTCAAAGAGGAAACTAGGATGAATATATTTATTGAGATAGAGCAGACATTTATTATTTTTACAAACAATGCATCTGATATCCCCCAAACACTAGAATTGCTGCATAAATATTGGAAATTTGCTACAGGATCATTGATAGTTTGTGTTTTGGATAACACAGTTTCAGGATAGTTCATCTGGAAGTGAGGAAAGAAAAATATATTTAGATAGAAATATATATTTAAATATATATTTAGGCATATATTTCTATGCCCCTTTTCACAGTATAAGATAATCAGCTGATAATATATGATCAAAACAATTAGAAACAGATCAGGATGGAACATAAAAGCATGTAATAAAGTCAGAATAATCAGCCACATTAAATGCCTTCCTAAATAGAAAATGTTTTAAGATGAAAAAAAGGAATGGCAGAGGGTTTTATAAGCTTCCTGGGTGCTGCTGCCAAGAAGGCCCTGTTCTGCGTTCCCACTAAATGTGCATCAGATACGCATGAGACGCACAGGGAGCCTCTTCAGTATGTCTTGAAGCACTGTCATATTGTGGGGCATTTTGAAGGTAGCTTCAAAGTTAAAATACAGTAATACAGTAATAATTTAAAAATTTAAATGAAATACAAAAATACAATCCCCTCAAACATGGGTCATCCTGGCTTTTGAATTAATTCACCAATGCATTTAGCAAATGACAATTTAAAAAACATACTTTATTAACACTTGTCAATTGCATACTTTGAAATTAAATTAGTAAATTACGTTTCACTTAAATTTGCTCTTTTTAAACAAAAGGATTTATTTATGCAAAGTTTATAAAACAATGACAAAGTCAGTACATCCTTACTGCATGTTACATGTAGTTTTGAGAGAAATACTCCACTTATACAATGTCACTACATACAGAAATCAACACATACTCTTACTACATATAGAACAGCCTAGACAATTATAAGAACATGGAATCTGAGAAGCATGAAGTAGGGGAAACTGGATATAAAACCACGGCCCTGAATCTGCAAGTCCTGAGCAGGGCTGTTGATGACAGGGAGATTTGGAGGTGCCATTCACAGGGCACCATAAGTCGAAGTTGACAGCAGTTAACAACAAATTTATTTTAAAAAATACATATGACAACTAAAGACTGGAGTGGATTGAAAAGGAGGCTAGAGATGGCCAAATGCCAAAATGGAAATCTAATGGTATTTTTTTTTAGTGGGGGGGAAGCGACTCTGACCAAGATGGCTGACTGTTAGCAGCACAATCCACGTGCTGTCCAGCTTTGCAAGATTTATTATGATCTTTAAACGTTCAAAGATTTGAAAGGATTCCACAAGGGCAGAATTGTAATCTGTTAGATAACTCCCTGACTCAGAAATGAGGTGGGTGGGTGGGTGGCTGGTTGAGATCCGTACCTGGAAATTACAACATTTCCTAACTGTAAAGCGGAAAAATCATATCAGACTCAAGAAAATCAGCTTTACAGAAGCTTTTCCAACTAAGGATTTATAATATGATTAGATGGCCATGGTGAACAGGGAGGGAGAAACCCCCCACTCACTGTTCAAGTGAGTATAAACAATTTGCATCGTAAATTTTCAAAGTCCTGTCACCTTTATTAAAATATTTGCAAACTACTTTATTTATTTATTTATACCCCGCTCTTCAGCCACAAGGCTATTAGAGCAGCTTTCAAATTGTTTTAAGCAATAGCAATTTACACATCTACACCGCATTAAGCAGTTTCCAATGTGTGTTAGCTAATTGCCCCCACAAACTGAGTGCTCATTTTACTGACCTACGAAAGGATGGAAGGCTGAGTGAACCTTGGAGCCTGCTGGAATTGAACTTGCAACGTGGTGACTTGCAGTACTGGCATTTAACCACTGTGCCACCAGGGCTCCTGTGAAAGTAGTGATGGGAGAGACAGACAACAAACTGCTCAAAATTTTTTGAAGATTAAATGAAGTAGCAGTTTGAACTGGAAATAAATAATTTAGTATTTCTAAGAATTAAACAAGTACTCATAGAAAAAGAAATAAACACTGACTTTGACTCTGATTCTGGAACTCAAACACAAGGGGGAGTACCGGCTTGCTGGTGGGCCAGTTTGTGGCCCAGCTAGCACCCCGGATGCTCTGCCTCCTGTGGCCCCTGCTGGCTGCATAGCCGGCCGATATGGGGCTGCCATTACCTGCCTTCTCCTTTCTGGCCTGCCTTGTGGCTGGGAAGGAGCACAAAAGAGCGGGCCAATCGGGGAGGCCCTGCCCTGATTGGCTCATGCAGAGAAGGAGGCGGGTCATCCGGCCATGCTTTCTGGCTCAGACGGATGATGAAGGAACCTGCGACGGGGCCGGTATTTAAGCCAGTCTCCGGCGTGGGCTCCTCCAGGGTGCTCATTGGAGGTGAAGAGGTAGCATCGGCAGGGCTGTTGAGAAGCGTGGGGCTGAGAGGCCCAAGGCAGCCGGTGCAGCCGCGGAGGAAAGGCATTGGACCTGTGCTGCTTTCGGCAGCCTCCCTCTCCCTCTGCCTACAGGGAGGCAGTGGCTGACCGTGGCAGGGTGGTGGACACCGGGCACCCCAATGGCCAGATTGTCCGCAGAGACCATCATGAGGCTGGGATGGTGGCGATCGGGGGCCTACACAGCGTACATATGCACAGAGAAGATGCTTGCCGCGCGGCCCATGGCCTGGATGGACTCTAGGGCTGCCTGTGGATAGTGGAGGGAATGGTTGGCGGAAGGCAGTTTCCATGGGGAACGCCTTTGGTGGCGGATGGCATGGGTCCTGATCCAGGGGAAGGAGGTCTCCATCAAGTTCAAGGTTAAGTGCAAGGTCAAGTTCAAGTGCACGGAGATCACTCCCCTCTTTTCATTGTTTAATTAACACTTTGTTTACAGGGGAGGAGAGAGTGTCAGGCGAGGCAGCTTGGCCAACAGCTCTCCTCCAGGAAGGTCGGAAGTGTCCAACTAGAGTCCATTGACCAACATTGGGTTGGGCAGTGGTGAGATCACGACCCATGCATGAGTGCCAACCACTTTGCAGCCGTCAGCAAGTTGCAGCTTTTTATTTCTAGTAATCATCTACTAACCTGTACCTAACCAATTTTCCTTATTTTGTACTCAGTACAAATTTGTTCATTACACTTGATTGTATGGGTCTTCTTTAGGTGAGGGGAGTGGGGTTGTATGGTCTGAGTCCACAAAGTGTTTTATAACATGCCATGAAAGGCATCATAAAATGGCCACTAGAAGAACAACCAGAGCTGGGTAGGATGAAATGGAGTCTGTACTTTCTAAAATTCACACCTCTGTATCTGAGATTTATAACCAGATTGTAGATCTTATTAAATGAGTGACACAGAATAATAGGAATTTGGAAGGAAAGATGGAACAGAAATTGGATTTGTTAAGGCTAGAGATTACAGGAGAAGTAAAACACCTAAGCAGGCTGTTGAAAGACAGTTTAAGGAGCTCAAAGAATCAGTTCAGACTTTAATTGCTACTGCAAACAAACATGAACAGGAGATGTCTGACAACTTGAAGGGAATTACTGTTTTTATGGCAGGACATGGAAAGGAAACAGGACAGAATTATGATGATTGGTTTAAAATGAAAGCAAACACAAATTAGGCTAAAAGCTGTGCTAGATGAGTAGATTGATTTAAGACAGTCGATTTAAAAATGTATGGTGGATTTTATAGACACCTCTCCTGGACAGCTTGATAAGGAGAGTGAAGCAATATACAGACAAAAACTCTGCTTGTGCACAGAGGAGTAAAATTTCAAGAGATGTGATAATTAGCTTCATATACAAACATGTCAGAGATGAAATATCAAGAGCACATTTTAAGAAAAGGCTTAAAATTAATGAGAATGAAATAATTATGTTTAAAGAAATTCTAGAAAGGATATTGAAGAAATGTATTGTATACACATTTTTGGTAGAAGTGCTAAAAAAAGAAAAGAAAAAGTCATAGCCTTTTGCTGGATAGTTCCAGAGGCATTGATAACCACTTATGCAGGCAAGTAAATATATGATAAATTATTTGGAGAGAGTGAAAGACTGGTTCAGAAAGCTGGAGGAGGAGGACCGAGAAGGAGATATCTGAAAGTCTGAGAGCTGTTAAGAAGAAATAAGAATAACAACATAGCAAGATATTTTTATTAAAAAATAAAACAAATAAAATATATCTAAACATAATTTAGTGGAATGTAAATGGACTAAATCCACCCAGAAAAGAAAAAAAAATGGCATTCTTAAAAAAAATCCAAATATGAATTATTTCCCTTCAAAAGATTCATATTAAAAAAAGAGCCTGTAGACTTCTGCAGAACAGAAACATCAGCCTAGAATTTGTGTCTGCAAACAAGAAAAAAATAAATGGAGTAGTCTTTTCCATAGCTGCTTTGTTACCTCTGACAAGGCCTTATTGCCAGTTTTCTTACTTCTGAAAGCAGGGGAACCTGGAGGATGGTTAATAGAGACCTTGAGTAGACATCTGTGTAGATACCTTCATACCTGTATTTATGTCTAGATATGGATAAGGGTGTGCACATGTTTTCTCCTTTATATTTTTTATTGTAGTATATTTACATAGCAAGCATTCTGTGGCAGTGCAAATGAAAAAATATTAACTATATCATGGCCTACTTTTAAGTGAGTTTTCTGGTGATACCTATTTTAGGCGCAGACATAGATCTAGCAGCAGCTCATCTTATGGATCCAAGAGAAAACGGAGCCGCAGCCGATCAAGAGGGCGAGGAAAATCATATCGGTCTCAGAGATCAAGATCAAAGAGCAGAACAAGAAGGTATGAGAGTTTTGTTCTGCCTGGGATGAGGTTGTTCAGATGGTAAATTTTACTTTGCATAGATGGGAAATGTGTTCATTGGGATCAGCTACATTTTCATAAAGTGTGTAGGCTTTCATATTCTACAGGACTCTTTATCAGACTAGATAATAAATATAAAGGAAGAAAAACATGGAAATCCATAAAAAGTTGTTTGGCTAGATGTTTTAAGTCAATAAGATCTGTAATTGAACTCAGTCCCAAGATGGAGATTCCAGGCTTGATGAGTCACTGGTAGATATGCCTGTGTTTTTTTCTGCATCTCCTAGCCTTAAAATATGTGGTAACTTCAGTGCAAGAGGAAGGACTAGATTGACTTTCCAATACTGCAGTTCTTATTGTTCTGCAGTACTGACTGTTCTGCAGTTTTAATTTTTGCTGGCTTGTTACAATGGACTAACACATAGGGTGTGGTATATACAGTTGTCCCTTCATTTTCTCTGGGGTTTGGTTCCAGGACCCCCCGTGGATATTAAAATCCATGAATACTCAAGTCCCATTATATGCAGTAGCGCAGCAAAATGGTGTCCCTTATATAAGATGGCAAAATCAAGGTTTGCCTTTTGGATTATTAGCTTTTAAAGAATATTTTAAAGCCGTGAATACTTAAATCTGTGAATACCAAATCTGTGGATACAGAGGGACAACTGTAGACTGGATGTGGGTGTCAGTCTGGCTGTGGCATCTGTCATTCTATTGATCTCTGAGTTTGGTTATATAGTTTGCCTTATGTGAAAGTGCAAGAAACGCTTTCTTTGCAGAGTATTTGCATTAATATTCGTAGCAGGTGCAGCAGTCTCAAGATGAAAGTAGTATTCATTAGTACTCATGATCAATTCTCATGAAAAATGAATATTTGGATCTCTGTGTGGTATGAACAAAGATATTGAGCTGCATGTTTCCTGTGAGCATGAATGAAGTAACTTACATTAAGTGTTGTTGGCATCATGTGTGTAGCTTAAAATTTATGAAATCATCAGTAGCAATTGAAAATCAATTTGTAGTTTGTGGATTGCAGAACTTTCCAAGTGTTACACACAAATCACAGTTTTTCTTTTAGCTGCTGTTAGATCCAGAATCTTAATAAAACAGTGTGTGGTTTCTGGGTGTAGGAAATTTATCTGTTCTGAATTCTTGTGTTCCTCTGAAGGAGCATCTATGTAGTTTGGAGGCACTCTGGGATCTATCACAATCATTAGAGGCTTAGGTAGCTTCTGTGGTGAGGAGTTTCCCCAAATTTGGTATTTCAGTTAAATCCTTTCCTGGGTCAATTTAACTTGGCTGCATTGACTCATGCATTGGTAACCTCATTTTTGGATTATTGTGTTGCATGCTATATGGTATTATTCAGAAGCTGCAGCTAATGGGACACCTGGCACCGTGCATAGTCCATTTGCGCTGAAAGAACTGCACTGGCTGCCTATTCACTATTGATAAGCAAGGGGATCTTGTAGCACCTTTGAGACTGAGAAAAAGAAGTTGTAACATAAGCTTTCATAGACTTGATCTACTTCTCCAGATGCAGAAGATGCCTTTTGAGGAAGCAGACCAAGTCTACGAAAGCTTATGCTTTCACTCAGTCTCAAATGTGCTACTAGATCCCATTGCTTACTGATATTCCAGACTTACATGGCTATGACTTTGAATTCACTGTTGAGCTATGTTCATAGTTTCATTAACATAGAATAATAGGACCACACTTTGGCATCAGGTTATCTGAAGATGATCTTAAACTATAGTGACACACAAGATTACTAGTACCTTTGGAAAAGACCGTGTTGTTTGTGCTGGAATCTGCTGACTTTCATCTAATGACAATGTCATAATGGTGACTCTCTGTGTTTGAACCTACCTTTTGGCATGTGCTCTATCTGTTATATAGGAGTTGCTGGCAATTAGATTCTTTGGTGTCTGTTTAGAAGATTGATTTTTGTTTCTCAGGCATTCCCTGTTCACTAAAAGCTAGCTCATACTGTCTTTTAATTATTTTTTATGCTTAATTTGTGTTTATTATGAAATTTGTTTTGTTTTCATTCGTTTGCAGCCTACTTTGAAATTATAAACAGTATCTGTCCTATAAATAGGTTTTCCATGTTTTTTTTCTCAGGCTATGAGGCCTGGAATGTTTATTCCTGACGTTTATTCCTGATATTTGTTCCTGATGTTGAAGGCTTTCACGGCTGGCATCCATAGGTTTTCCATGGTTTTTTCCCAGGCTGTGAGGCTGTGTTCTGGAATAGTTTCTTTCTGACGTTTCGCCTGCATCTGTGGTTGGCATCTTCAGAGAATGGTTGGGTGGGGGTGTGTGGGGCTTATATACTGTGAGTACCTGTTGGAGAGGGTATGTAAACCCCACACACCCCTACCCCACCATTCTCTGAAGATACCAGCCACAGATGCAGGCGAAACATCAGGAATAAACTCTTCCAGTACACATCCTCACAGCCTGGAAAAAAACCCACAGAAAATCTATGGATGCTGGCCGTGAAAGCCTTTGACTTCACATTGTCTTATAAATATTTACATAATATAATCCTGTTGCAGTAGATAGTTTGAGTCAGAAGTTTAAGAAGTGTACATTCACTTTGAGAGTTCAGAAGAATGGCTAATTTGTCAGCACTTGTTTCCCCCTATTTTCCTATTCGTGCCCTGCGCTCTAGTGATTCAGGGCTGCTGATGCAGCCAAGGATTTCCTCTGCCTCTACTCGGATACGCCCCTTTTCCCACATTGCCCCCTATTTTTGGAATCCTCTTCCCATGAATTTGCAGACCACCACTTCTCTAGACTATTTTACGTCTAAACGAAAGACTATTCTATTCAGGGAAACCTCCCAACTTTCATTTTGATTTTATGTCCATATTATTTGTATTAACATACACGTTTATAGTATTGTTTTAATCCTTTTATAGTAATATTTTATTAATTTTATAATCTTGTTTGTGGTTTTAGATTGTGCGCCGTAGGCAGGTTTTTGTGTTTATTGTGGATTGTTGTTTTTCTCTTATGTAAAGCGCTGTGTAAAGCCTATGGCGCTATATAAATAAACGTAATAATAATAATAATAATATAGATAATTTTTTATTAAAAAATAATATAGATAATATAGATAATATTTATAAATAGAGTATTTTATTTGAAAATAAAAATGTTTGCATAAAAAATCTTGTCTTTTATCATTTTATATTTATTTTAGTGCTAGCAGGAGAAGGTTAGAACCAGAACTTGGAAGTGTTATTTTTTGCCCTACAACTCTTCGGACCCCACCCCCAAGCTAGCATGGCCTCTGAATGTTGGCCACTATATTTCACACAAAGGAGAATCTTTGGGGGGTGAATGGTTAAACCAAGAAGACTGATGGATGTAAATGTGTTACCTCAAGAGACAGAATCATTTGTAGCCACCATGTCATCATTATAAAAAATAAAGAATACTCAGGGACATTATTATGGGTTAGGTTTGGGCATATCCAGCCTATTCATTCAAAAGTTCAACATCTTGTTCACTACAGTGTGAGTTTTTCCTCACATTATTTGTGGATATTTTTGGAAGAATAAAAGAACCCTCCTTACTGAAACAGCAGAAACCAAACAGTATACTTCCAGAGTTGAAGATGTAGACATTTGTATTCTTGTTGTTGGGTAGTGGATTGGAAGTGGATTAAAAAGAAATGCTATTTTGTGGGTTGGGACGAAGTTTCTGATGCAGTGACAATTGTAGGTCTCTTCAGAGAAGAAATTCAGAGATCGTTGGGAGCTAATATTTGAAATGTGTGACTAGGATTAATGGCTCTTATTTCTCTTGTGGATGCATTATAATGTTGCATATTATTTTGTAAGCAGATTTCTGATATTCTGTTCCTCTGTAAATGGTATGAATCACGAAGCATTCCGGATGTCCTGCTTTGTGCATCTGGCCTAGGCTGAAAGGTGGAATATAAAATGTAGACTATATACATTGAGTGAATGAGTCAATAAAAAAAGAGTATTTCAGAAAAGAATATTGTTAGGTAGCATGTAATAAATTTCTCTATTTTATTGTTGTTGATGTGGAACAGAACCCTGTTTGTGGATGGAGATAGTTTTTCCTATTCTAATCTCCTGTGCCATTACAGACTGAAAGACTATTCAGATCATCTTTATTCTTTTTAGCATGGTGAACAGCATAATGATAGTTCACTTACTGCTATGTGTACAGCTCTTTGTTTTGCTTTGTTATACCGTTGATTTTACGTAAGACGCTGGGTCATTTGGCTTCCCTGTATATGAAGAATTTATGTGTGGCTGATTAATTGATTAACATGCCCATTAAATGAGAATATTTTAGGGGTTCACTGAGGAATCTTTTCTGAAGAGACATGCTGAAGTACTTGACTTATGACTTGTTAAAAGTCTTATCTAATTAAAAAGGTAAGCTAAGCAAAATATATGCTATATATTTATATACAAATATATACTGAACCTAATTCCCAGTTAAAAATTATCTCAGACCTTCAAAAGATTTTAAAAACATGGGTCTCTTTCTTCTGAGGGAATCCCATAATTTCAGAAAACAAAGGAAAGGAGCTCAAAGTTATATATATATAAGATCTTACATATCTTGAACCATGGTTTCATGTGTTGATCTTGGAGTAGAATTCATTATGTTTGCAATATAATATGATTTTTAGTCAGTGCTGCACCACCATTTTTTTATTGTTTTGTTAAAGAACTGGAATTATAAATTAAATGCTTAATTGTTTAAACTGTTTGAAAATGTGCAGTATTGAAATGTGATCTCTTAATTCAAAAATTGACGTTTCCCCCCTTTTACTACCTTCTGTACTTTAAACATCAGCAAACCTTGATTTTTTAAATCCAAAATATAAACATGTTCATATTGAAATGATTTATTTTATTTTAGATACACCTCACAACAAGAAGTGAGGCTTTCTGGTAATGCTGAAAGTTCAAAATTGTCCTTCAGCAAAATGGTATGATGCAAATAAGATTTAATAAGATCACAAACTGAATTTCCACAAAACAGCCAAGATTTACATTAAATTAGGAATTTAAAAACTGATTTAGTTTGTTTTACTGAGCATTTGCGTAATAACATTTCACCTTCTTGCAATCTTTTTAAAGACAATAATTTGTCTGTGAAAGGCGGGCACATCCTCAGCAGAAAAATTGAAAGTAACAGCTCACTTTCTGAAACTGCAGATATAGTGATATAAAAAATATTTCAGCTCTACAAAATTTAATAAATCATCCCATTTCCTAATTTGATCATATTAGATGCTGATGTAGAAGAAGCATTTCAAATGCCATCTCCTCATTAATATACATCAGTCTGGGGAATGGAATAGAATACTTATGCAGAGATGTCACAGTTAGTGTTTCTTAGTTTACTAAGTGGAACAGGTTGATGCGATACTGAGTGCTATTTGTCAATGTCTTGTTAAAATGGTTTGGGTCGAGTTATAGAGTCCAGAAAGACGGTGGCTGATAAATCAAAAGTGGATTGAGTGGACAGGAGGCAGTGATTGATACTGTGACAGGATATGAAGAAAGGAATCTTGATACAAGCATGCACAATATTGAATATGAGAAGGAAAATGACCCTGGAGTATGGATATTATTCAAGGAAATGAGAATAATAATATCAGTTTGAAATTATTGCCGTGTGAAGATTAGGATACGGCAGATCTTATTATAGTATTATATGTCTCTTAGATGGTAGCTTTAGAATTGTATACTGTTTAAACATGCATATAGCACCAAGGTAGTCCTGCTAGTAGTACAATTATTTATTTTCTGATCATTTTTAAAGTTGCTTTTTTCATAAGTCATGTATGTTGGATAATTTTTTTTTTAATTTCTGAAGAAATACTCTGTACAGTATTTTCAGTAAATTTGTGTCCTAGTTTTAATTTGTCTTTGAACTATATGCCTCAGATAAACTATTTTAAGTCTAAAATTCTTTTCAGAAATGGTACTGGACATATGTTAATGTAGGTGTGGATAAAATTGGTCTAATGCATGTGATGAAGTATGGCATCTTCCATGGCCTGCTGATATTTAATCCTAATTACATGACTGGGTTGTCATGATGCAAACTCATTGTTGCCAACATGCCTCTATTATAATTTTTTTCATGTTTTTTTACATAAGTTAGATTTGTATGTTGTTATTGTATAGGATTAAAGCACACATTTATTCCATTCAAATATTTTTTCTTGAGGTTTACACAAATTAAGATCCAATACTAATATATGTAGGTAAGTAAATTTTAATGTATTGATGATATCAGTGTGGGGGTAAACATGTAAGATACTGATATTCATTAAAATTTCCCTTATACTATAAAGATGAAGTTATAGTTAACAACTACTGATCCCGAGGTTAACTGTTAATAGCTAACATCTGTTGCTTAATGTGAGTGTGACCAGTGTTACTTTTTTTTTCAGAAAAAGACAAAAATCACAGTCAACCTCCTCTTGCACATTTATTCATTAAGTTAGTAAATAGAACAGATCATTAAAAGTCTCTGAGCACTTAGGAAAGAATGCTATGATTACTAAGAACCTGTATGGAACCTCTGAAAAACAAGTCATGCCATCCTAACCATAATCTCTATCTCTGTTTTGATAGAATTTAAAGCTTGATAGCTTAGGGGAATGCTGTGGTTGTAGCTTGATTTCCATACTACTTTTGAAAGGGGCCTCATGATATTCTTGCAGGCAAGCTGGTAAAATGTGAGGTAGATGCTGATGCTGCTGTTATGTGGATTTGTACCTGGGTTGATGGACCGAATCCAGAACACTCACAAATGGTTTCTTGTCATCCTGGAGAGAAGTAACATCTAGGATGCCAAAGAGCTCTGTCCTGACCCCAGTCTTGTTCAAAATATCTATAAATAATTTGATGAAGAAATAGATGGCATGCTTACAAGATTTGAAGATGACTCCAAAGTGGCAAGGGTAGCTAATACCTTAGAAGGCAGAACAGAATTCAAGATGAATTTAACAGATTGGAGAAAGTATATCAGACCTAAAGAAGTGAACGTCAACAGGGATAAACGTAAAGTATTACATTTATGAAGGCAAATGCACAAGTTTATGATGGGTGACGTATGGCTTAAAAGCAGTACACAAGAAAAGGATCTAAAAAGATCTAGGGGTTTAGTAGACATAGGGGTTATCTAAACAGTGAAAATACTCCTCACAGAATGAGGAGAATTCTACCTGTTTTAATGGGATCCTGCATAATTTTGCTGTATTTGGAAGGAAGGGGACCCAGAAACGTCAAAAACTCCAAAAGAAAAGCCTTCACGGCTTTTCCTGGAATTTTAAAAAAACAGCAAGGGGTGTGTGCGTTCCTGCTTGTTGGGACAAGCAATTCACTTTGAATTGCTTTCCGATGGGAGAGGAAGTGCAAAGCTGATTGGCTGGATGAGTGTGTGGGCGGGGTTTGCTTAATGGGAAGTGCCTGCTGCTGCCATGTTGGATTTTTGCCTTAGAGAGCGAGTGCTAAGGTGAGAAAATGGGGTGGGTTTTTTTCTTTTTTTCTACAGGCAAAATATCCATCAAACGCATAGTAGAAAACAGATTTTTTTAAAAAAACTTTGGCAGCAGCAAATAAAAATGCAAATAATTCACTTTTATCTGCCATCTTGACCAGTGGGCATGCAAAGCTTTTGGGGGCTGAAACACCATTAAGACAAATTGCAGCTGCCGTGAGTTGCTGTTACTGTGGAGCAATCCCTTTTATTTATTTATTATTGCCTTCTATAGACAGGACCTTAGAAGCATAACATGACTCAACAGTATGATGTAGTGGCAAGAAAGCTGCCAGTAAAAGGCTTTTAAAGCAAATGCGCAGTAAATTATTTTAAATAATTTTAATGTGTGCTCTCAGACTTGTTTCCATGTTGTTTGAAAATGCAATTCATGTTCATAGATTGTATAAATTGTTGCCAGAAGTTTGATCCAGAAGGCATAATTCAAAAAGGGCTAGTTCCTTCATCTTTCATCCATATGATATGAAATGTATATAATGATGCAGTTCTAAGCTGCATCCGCAGAAATGTAGTGTACTGATTAAGGAAAGTAATAATACCACTCTATTTTGTTTTGGTCAGACTTCACGTAGAATACTGTATACAGTTCTGGGCCCCACATTTTAAGAGGATATTGACAAGTTGGGACTGACAGCTTGGTAGCACCTTTAATTTGAAGCATTCACTGCTAAATTTTGTTCTGTCTATAGCAGCTAACTAAGCTGCTATAGTCCAGTATTGTTTAAACTAAGCTGCTATAGTCCTGTACATTGTCACAAGCAGAGTGTGTAAGACTCCATGTAATCCAGTTTAACTTTTTGCTCTTAATGGTATGTGATGATCTATGAAAATCCATTTTTGCCTGGTGAGGAACTACTTAGTCTTCAACACTGTACACTCTTATTTGTGAATCAGCCCCCATCGAACTCAGAGGTACTGATTTCTAAATAGGATTGCATGGTAAGTGATTGTAAAGTGTGGCTGGTGTTGGCTTTCCAGACTTGTTTCCCTATTGTTTGAAAATGCAGTCCCTGTTCATAGATTGTATAAATCATTGAAAGAAGTTTGATCCAGAAAGAAAGCTTTCCTCTGCAGATCTTAAAGCACAAATTATTTTATATGTGGAGATACAGTATTTCAAACAGTCTGGACCCAAGCTATGTAGGGCTTTTAAAGTTTAAAGCTCACACTAATTTCTGCTCAAAAACAGACTGGTAGCCAATGGCACTGTTTCAACAGGGGAGTCACATGATTCTTGTACCCAACCCCAGTCAACAGCCTAGCTGCAGTATTTTGGACCCGCTGAATTTTCTGAACAGTTTCCAAATGCAGCCACACAAACAGCATGTTATGGTAGTCCAAATGGGGTGTAATCAAGGCATGTGTCACCATGGCCAGACCTATTTGATTTCTATATTGGCCATCAGGTGATGTCCATGTATACAGTCACCTCTTTTTAGTTGCTTGAGGAATGCATTTACAGTTAACAAACTGTTGGCCTTGCAAAATTCAATCAGTCGCTCTCCTGCTTCATTTCTTGATCCTAGGCCAAATTTTACGACAGTCTTTGATTCTGCTCTGTTTCCTACTCCTGCATTCAAATTGTCTAGGATTAACGACTAGTCCTGTTTTGGTATGTGATCAATTTCCTCCTGGACTCTCCCACAGAATCATTCAATTTCTTCTTCTTCCACTGTAATTGGAGCATAAACAACCTTTTTTGTATGGTTGTCACAAGTACCTTCCTTGTTCCTACAATGTTCCTGCATTTTATTCCACATGTATGAAAAAGGTGGGAACTAGCAATCTATGAACTACATCTTCTGTCCTACCACCTTTGCAGGTGTGGTTGGTGAGGATTTGGGAGAGAGCTTTCTCTGTGACACTTTCTCCAGGCTGTGGAACTCCCTTACATGGGAGGTCCAGTTGGCCCCCTTGCTGCTCAGTTTCCTCTGGCAGGTGAAAACAGTTTTAGTTAAGGAGACATATGGTGATGACAGATAATTTTTTAAATTTGTTTTTAGTGTGGTGAGTTATAGAGAGTTTATTTTTAGTTTGATTTAAATACCATTTAATGCTGATTAACTTGTGATATTAAATCAAAGTTTAGTTGTATTTTTACTTTTGTTTTGGGAGTTTTTAATTGTATTTTTTTAAAGGTATGGACACTGCCTTCAGTCCTGTACTGGGAGAAAGGAGGGATATTAAATAAATAAATAAATACTCCATTCTTTCTGCAAAAACAAGACCAGTAACAGATTGTGCTACAGACCATGAACTGTTCATATCTAAAATTAGAGTAAAGCTAAAGGAGAACACTAAACCAGCCATTGTACCAAAATACAACCTGAAGAACATCCCTGTAGAATTTAAAGATAATGTAAAAAATAGATTTGCACTATTAAGCCTAATCAACCAGGAGCCAGAAGAACTCTGGACTAAAGTCAAGGACATAGTTAGGGAGGAATGAAAAAAGACACTATTTGCAGCCAAAATGAAAGAGACGCCTCAATGGATGACAGATGAAACTGGGACAGTAGGGATAGAACCCTGAATGCAACTGTTCAGTGACTTATACAGAGGGACAAAGAGAACTACTATAATAATCAATGCAGAAAAATCTGAAATGACAATAGAAAAGGATGAACAAGAGAAATCAAGTACAAATTAAACCAAGAGTGGCTTTACAACTGTCAGAGGATGGCTTTACAACCATCAGAGGAACACATTACGTAACCATGTAACCAAAAGGATGCTCTAAATTTTTACAACAAAGACTTTGACCATATATGGAGGAAGAAATGCTAGCTGTCCAAGCTAGGTTCAGGAAAGGAAGAGGCACTAGGGACCATATTGCAAACATATGTTGGATAATGGAGTGCAACAAATAATTTCAGAGGAATCAGGCTGTGCTTTATAGGTTATACCAAAGCCTTTGGTTCTGTAGATCATAAAAAATTAGGGATCATTCTTAATGAAATGGGTGTGCCACAACATTTGATTGTCCTGATGCGTAACCTGTCAGGACAGAATGCAGACAAATGGAATGGTTTTGAATAGGCAAGGGGGTCAGGCAAGGCTACATTATTACCCTATCTGTTTAACTTATATGCTGAATATATATGTAAAGGAAGGTTAGACTTGGAGGAAGGAGGTATGCAAATTGGAGGAAGGAACATCAACAATTTAAGATATGCAGATGACACCATACTATTAGTAGAAAATAGCAAAGACTTGGAACGATTAGTGAAGAAAGTCAAGGAAGCAAGTGCAAAGGCAAGTTTACAGTTGAGCATTAGAAACATCAAAAATGACACAGATGATTTACATAACTTTAAAGCAGATGATGAAGACGTTGATAAAGTTCAAGATGTTCCATGCCTTGGCTCAGTCATAAATCCAAATGGTGACTGCAGTCAAGAAATCAAAAGAAGACTAGGACTTGGAAGGGCAGCTATGAAGGAACTAAACATGATCCTGAAGTGTAATGATACATAATTGAATACCAATGTTAGGATTGTCTGTACCATTGTATTTCCAGTTTTTATGTATGGTTGTGAAAGCTTGGGCCTTGAAGAAAGCTGATAGGAAAAAGATCAACTCATTTGACATGTGGTGCTGGAGAAGAGTTATACAGATACTGTGGACTGGAAAAAGACAAATAAATGGATTCCAAAGCCAATCATGCCTGAACCCTCCCTAGAAGCCAAGATGACTAAACTGTGACTGTCCTAATTTGGACATAGCATGAGAAGACATGACTCTCTAGACAAAACAGTAATGCTTGGTAAGGTAGAAAGAAGGCAGTAGGAAAAGAGGAAGACCTCAGTATAGATGGATAGACTTAACCAAGGAAACTGGCACCTGCAAGACCTGAGCCAGGCTGTTGATAGGGTGACTTGGAGGTCTCTCATTTATAGGATACCCATAAGTTGGATTTGACTAGAAGGCAGTTAATTACAACAACCTGTGACTACTTTCAAAAAAGATAATGCCTATTCATACTTCTCAATTTTTTGTCTTAGTCAAAAGTACAAACTTGATTTAGGCTAGAAGTATCATTATTAAAACTAAAATGTGTCAGATGAAGCTGCCATCTCTTTCTTACTAAAGCGACCTAAAAAGCCAAATGGTTTTTTTTAAAAAAAATGTACATTGAAATTTCAGATTATTTTTTAATCGATAGGAAGAAAATCAAAATGACCTTCTTAAACCTGAGGTCATAGTTACAGGGTATAATAATTTCCTGATTGTATGCCACCAGGCTCTCCAAAATCCACTGTATGGCTGGCATTAAAATCCAGTACTTCTATCAGTATCATTTAATGCAATTTAGCTGTCCAATTTACCTGTCTCAGTTACATTAAAACTACTGTTCAGGGGATGATTTTCTTATGCTTTAAGAGACACATTCATTTTATTTAAGCTATTCAAATATTGCTTAATAAAATTAAATTACTAAGCGGTTTATATGAACACGTAAAGGAAGTGTTTGATATAATTAAGTAGAGTCATGTAAACATATGCCTTAACGTAGTGGCCATATAGGGGATTAGAAAATGCAGTAATCATTTTAAGAAACAATGTTTTGTACAAAAATTGTTACATGCATGTGTATGGAACCATTGCAAATGGCCAATTCACCTCTTCCCATGGCAAGTTTGCAGGGCACCTTATATTCTGGCTAGTATTTGTGACTGACTTTTAACAATCTTATCTTCCTTGTATCTGAGAGGATGAACATACTCATACACGTCAACAACATTAGAGTAAACAAAACTCTGAAGATAAAAACTGCAGGGCAAACATAAGTTTTGTTGGAATTTTTCTCACCAGCGCATTATGGTTTTGATTTGGAGCAGGACGCTGCGTGTTTAATTGAACTTAAAGCAAGGGTTCCTAAAAGCATGTTTTGTAGTTAACACAGTGTGCACTTCAGGCTATTCTGAAACTGTCATGTAGTTGCTACTTGTCATCACAACAGGGGGAATGTATACTTGAGTGATCAGACATCTTGTTTGTGGGAACTTGGTTTTACTGGAACCCTGAGATCTACTATCTGGAGTCTGGCATAAAAAACAAAAAAATCCCACCTGAGTTCAAATCTATATGCTAGTCACAGCTAGAGTAGACCTGTTTAAGTATCTGTTAAACAGTAAGCCAACATTTAAATAAATCTCATGGATTAAATGTGTCTACTCTGTTTGGGATTGATTGGCAACTCAGTTTAGGTCCAGGAATTTGTTTTAAATCCCAGAACTGAACAAGAGTTCACAATACTTTCACAGAATAGTATATTCTTCTTCACATTCTCTGTAACTCACACAAATAGGTTATCCTGTGCCTGTGCAGTGCATCTTTCAAACCTTTTAGAGTGTTACATAAGCATTTTGGTGGTAGCCCCACCCACCTCCAGTGCCACTATATAGGTGCTTTCCTGCTGAAACTGCCAGTTTCATTTTGGCTGCTGCAGCAGCAGCATCAATAGAAACCATGTTTCTTTTGGTGGTAGCCCCACCCACCATCACCCATCAATAGAAACCATGTTTCTTTTGGGCTTGGATTTTTAGCTTTGTTGATTCTCTTTGGAATAGCCTGTTTCATCTTCTTGATATGGGAATCGATTCCTGGTGCTCCATCGACTCCTTGGATTGTGCTGGCATTCGAGGCTGCACTTGCCCTTTAGGCCCATTGTCCCACTGGTGTCCTTTAAGAAATGCATCTCATGGGGTACTAAGAGAAGGATGGACACTTGAAGTGCCTTGGAGAAGTGCATGTGGTTGCCTCTTGTGCCCACTGTAGAGCTTTCATGCCTCAGGCAAGATGGAACAGAGAGTTGTGCATGAAAGCATTCTTGTGTGAACAGTGTCTGAGGTCTCTTGGCGTTCAACTTCTGTTGGAATGGACGTGTTGGACAGAGCTTCTTCCTCAAAGTCTGTACCAGACTCTGGCTCCTCAAAGTCTGTACCGATCTTGAGTTTGTCTTCCTTGAAGTCTGTATCGGCCTTGACCTCCTTTTTCCCACTCAAATGTTCTCTGGCTGAGTTGGTCTCCATCCCTTCAAAGGTGAAGAAGACTTCTTCACTGCCTGAATCCAACAGTCAATCTTCATGCCAATGTCCCCTACTCCTGGTCAGTCTCTAGAGACTGAGATGGAGTCTATGACTCAGCAGTGCAAGCATAAGAAAAATGTTTCTGAAGGTGAAATCCTGGAGTTCTTATCAATTGTGAGGGTGTCGCTTACGCCACTCCTTGCCCAGCCTTCTACCTCAGGGGTTCCTGCCTGAAGACCTCTCCCTCCTGTTCCTTCTCCTCTGCACAGACAGTTTCACTGAGTTCACTCCAGGTTGTGGTCTTTCTCTTCCCAGTCCAACTCTTCTTCTACCTGAAGAGTCCATGCTTGAAGTTTATGTTGATCTCAACGTTCTTGACACCATGACTGTTGGTATCATTGCCAATGAAGCCATCATGCTTGGAGATGTTCAACGTTGAATTTGACCAATTTGTCCTATTGTTGGCATCGAAGCTTCCCCTTGACATATGAATGATACTCATGGGATTATGGCTCTTCTCATACTTGCCACTTTGGGAATGAGTATATCACTGCTATATCCAAATATCATTGGGGTCTAAGACTTTCCCATGCTGTGGAGGACCATCCTCCAGCTACCTTATCTGCTCCTCCTATGGTCCATCCTGTTCCTAATGCTGTCTCTGCCCCTCCAGTAGCTCAGCTTGATCCTGGAGCTCACTCCAGCAATGCAATTCAAGAGCTTCAGTAGCGGTTCAGCATCACACTGCTCTCTCTACGGTCCAGCTGCTCCAGTCTATTTCCAGGCAGGCCTCTCAAGCTGCTCTACCAATGATTATCACTTCATCTTCATGTGCTAACTTTTCCTCAGCACAAGCCCTCTCTCGATCGTCCTCTACTGCCTCAGCTTCCTCTGGCTCTGGGTGTGATTGTGAGCTGGTTGATATTCCTATTTGGAAGTTTCTACTGGCGCAGTTGGGAGAAGCTGACCCTTCTTCACCTATGGACAATGTACAAGTATTTGTGGATCAGATGATGAGAATAGCAAGGGAACTTGACTTGTTGGTGATGCAGACGCAGGCACAAAGCGATGATTCTGTTTTCCCTCAGATCCAAACTCAGGCCCCAGTCCCAGCAACTTTGCCTATGCTTCTTTACCTTCTTCAGATCATCTGCAAATTATGTGCAAACCCTTCCTCCATATCCAAGAAGACAGAAGCTTTGTATAAAGTACAAGACTCTGACATTGTTTGGCTAGGACAGCATCTGAAACCAAATTCAATTATTGTTAACACAGCTCAGTCTCGGGCTTCCAGAAGATTACGCTTGATGCCTGTTGTTAAAGAAGGCAAAACATTGGATTTGATGGGCAGAAAGTTCTATTTTTCCACTGCCTTCATTGGTAAGATCTCCAGTTACTTTGCATGCATGGGCACATAGCAGCTGTTTGGGAGAAGTTGACTCCTTTCCTGAACAAGCTAGGAAAGGAGGACTGTGGAGTAGTTTTGTTGCTCCAGTCTGAAGCTCATAAATTGACAGGGCAACAAATCACTACATCATGTCATGTTGATGATTGGAGCGGGGAGCCCTTGCTGGTACTGCATCTCTTTGTAGTCTGCTTGGTACAAATGTGGCTTGATGTAGAAGCATTGTTACAGCCCATCCTGAGCATAGTCCCATCATACTCTTCTGCTAAGAAAGTTCATCTAAGAAGCGCTGTAGGTAATTCAGCAGAAATCATATAAATGTAATACAGCAAAATAGCAATAAAATACAAAGTTCAATGTATGAAAAAACAAGGCAGATAATGCATCAATAAGGACAACAGTTAACACTGATTACAGTATACTGCATATTTACTAATTTCAGAATGAGCTAAATCCCTGTCTAAATAAAAATGCATTTTCCTGCCAGTGGAAGGTCATAAAATGAGGCTAATGTAGTCTCTTTAGCAAGGAGTTCCAGAGCCTGGGAGCCACCACAAGAAGGCACTCTCTTGAGTTCCTAGCAAATGTACTTCAGGAGTTGGTGCAATAAGAAAGAAAACCTCTCCTGAGGATCTTCAAAGCCATGCTGGCTCATGTTGGAGAATACGGGAATAATGTTCTTGTGAATAGCTTTGTAAGTCATAATCAGCACCATTGAAATGCCCCGATAGCCAGTAAAGACGTGGTAACATGGAAGTTACTTTCCTCCTGTAGGCAGCCTAGATCAATATTCTTTATTTACTTGTTTTTCATTGAGTTTTTTACAAATACAGTTGGCCCTCCATATCCATGGATTCTGCATCCAGGGAGTCAATCATTCACAGCTTCAAAATATTTTTTAAAAAAACCCAGAAAGTAAACCTGATTTTGCCATTTTATATAAGGGATACACACCATTTTACTATATAATAGGACTTGAGCATCCATGAATTTTGGTATCCATGGGGGGGGGGTCCTGGTATCAAACCCCATCAGATACCAAGGTCCCACTATACAACAAACCAACAAATAAGAAACAATTTAAATAGAGAAACAAAGCCAGTTCAAATTATGTTAATCAGGATCAAAGAATTGTAAATTAAACATATTAATTCCCTATGTCCACAAAACTGTCCAGCAGAAATTATGATTATAGGTTATATGTTTGAATACAGTTAAGGCAGAAGAATTTTTAGACCATTGAATGATAAATAGTGAGTGTTTTATCTTTCTACCCTTGAAGTAGTAGCCTCTTGGCAAATATAAGGACATTAAGAATCCATTTAGGCTGTCCATCTGTTAAGTTTCAAGTCACAAGAATAGAATTTAACAGTGCATCAACACCTATAGTACGAACAACAATGTTAAGACCAAGTTAATATGAATAATAACTTCCAACCAAAAGGAAACCACATCATATACCTCAAAGAGGCATTATCTATATTACAGTGCCAAGGTCTAGTTGAACTAGCCAACCTCTTCCTGTAAAGGTGTTGTGGAATCGAGTATGATGGAAACATCAATTTTTTGCTGAACCAATCTCATTTCTAAATCTAAAGGAACAGATCATATAGAAACAAGCTATGAGAATTTTCCATTGGTTTTGTGGTATAGGAAATTCTAGTTCTTCTGTGTGATCTCTGTGACTCACATATGAGCTATTCTGTGCACAAAACTGGTCAGAACCTTCTACAGCTGACTATAGCATTTGGGCAGGAGCCCTGCCCCCTCAGTGTGCCTATGGCATGCAGACTACCGCCTGATCTCCTCAGTTCCTTGCTGTCCACCATGGCAGCAGCAGCTTTTATACTAGTGTTAATGATATTTAGTTATTTAAATAGTTACTTATTTAGTCACTTATTTACTTTTTTATTTCAAAAATTTATTAAAAAATCATTGTAGATTTAGACTGCTCTTAAGAATTAATTCCTCTAACTGATTGTCAAAGTGGGCAGTAGGGCAGGGGAAGGGTAGAGAGTTGGGGGTAGTGATGCAGCCATGCCTGGCTGTGAAGAGACGTACTTCTCCCCCTTGACACAAATCCCATTGTCTCTTTAGCAGCAGTGAGATTTTCAAGACACTGGCCTCAGAAACAGTCTCTCCCTGCCTCCCCCCAGTAGAGGAGCAAGTTGAGGTTGACAAGCAAGAGCTGCTGCTGCTGCTGGATACGTGTGAGAAAGCAAAAGAGATTAACAGGAGATGAGGATGGGGTGTGGGGAAAGTGGGATGGAGCACGCATGGAAGCGACAATGAGTGTCGGCTCAGTGTGGTGCCATCAATTGGGTGGCTGCCTCCTATGAGGCCACCTTCCTGTTTTCTCTTCCACACTCTCACCACCTCTTTTCCCCTTCCCCTTAGTGTCAGACGACACCTGGATGGAGTGGGGATATTGGCACTGATTGGCAGAAGGAGGGAGGGAGCAAGAGAGGGAGGGATGCTAAAGGAGGACAGGGGAGGGTAGGTTTTTGTGGCACATGGCACCAACTTGTCTTCACCTGCGCTTGTCTTGCTTGTGCTGCTGCCTCATGGTGGCTTTCCTCCATTGCTGGCAGGCGGTGGTAGAATTGTTTGCAGAAATCTCTGTGGGGTTGGCTGCCCCTCAGGAGGTGAGGAACTACCTATTTTGCTGTTGCTTTGGATAGTTGCTGATAGTGGTTGCTTGCCTTACTGGTAATCCTCAGAGAAAGCAACGGATTGTGTGTGTGAAGGAAATAGATATATGCTTATTTGCCAAGGTGACTAATATCAGAAATGTTACATATAGTCTTCAAGGGATTCATTTCGGCTTCCAACTTCAGCTGTTTCTGAAGAAGTTAGGAGTGGAATTTTTAGCTTTCATATTTCAATTATATTAGTCAGGGCAAGAAATGGAAAGTCTTCGGGATTATTTTCAGCCTTGCAGGATTTAGAACACATTTGCCTGAAAGGCCATAGATGCTTAAAAATAATGTATTTTCATTGCTTTCTGTTTCTCCACCATCTCTTTACCAGTATCACTGATACTGTATCAATAAAACATAAATACCCTACAAGGCACCAAGATCCTTTCTCATCTTGGAAGCCAGAAGATGTGAGCAGTTCATGGTCTATGTCACAATCTGCACCTGGTCTTGTTTTTGCAGAGAGAATGGAGCTTCTTCATTCCGTATTGGACGTCAGGCGATGCCTATGTATACAGTTGCCTCTTTGATTGTTTGAAGAATGTGTTTGCAATGAACTGTTGGTCTCGCAAAATTCAATCAGTTGCTCTCCTGCTTCGTTTCTTGATCTCAGGACAAATTTTCTTAGTCTTTGATTCTGTTCTCTTTCGTATTTTTGCATTCCAACTGCCTAAGATTAACAAGAAGCCCTGTTTTAGTGTGTGATCAAGTTCCCCCTGGACTCCACCATAGAATGTTTCAAATTCTTTTTTGTCTGCCTCTGTAGTTGAAGTGCAAACTTGGATTGTGATAATACTGATGGATTTTCTTTGAAGTCTTATTGATACGATTCAGTCAGACTTTACCTTATATCCTTTGCTTTTGCTCTGTCTCTTCTCACTATTAATGCCATCAATTTCTTCCTATGTTTTCATTCCCTGAGTAAAACACTGTAATTATCTGATTCAAAATGTCCCATTCCTGTCCACTTTAGCTTGCTTGTTCCAAGTATTTCAATGTTTATACCTTCCATTTCTTGTTTTACTGTCTAGCTTCCCCTGATTTCATTCCATGTTCCGGCCATCTGTCGGGGATGCTTTGATTGTGATTTCCTGCGTGGCAGGGGGGTTGGACTGGATGGCCCTCGTGGTCTCTTCCAACTCTGCAATTCTATGATTCTATGATTCTAAAATATGTGTTGCACAGCTTCGGACTTTGCTTTCACCCCTCTGAGCAAGTCAACAGCTGGACATCCTTTGGATGTGATCCAGTTATTCCATTAGCCACAGCACTACTTGTAGTTGTCCTCTTCTGTCCCCCAGTAGCTCGTTAGGGGCCATCCAGTCTGGAAGTTTCATCTTCTAACACTGTCTCTTGTTTAATCATAGATTGTCATGGATTGTCTCATCATAGGATTCTGATGGTAAAAGACATTAGAAAGGAGTTTGCCATGTCTCCATCTGGGCAGTACTAACAAATGTTAGCTATAGTTTTCTGTGGGTTTTTTTCCAGGCTGTGAGGCCGTGTTCTGGAAGAGGTTATTTCTGATGTTTCACCTGCATCTGTGGCTGGCATCTTCAGAGAATGGTTGGGTAGGAGTGTGTGTGGGGTTTATATACTGTGAGCCCCTGTGGGGAGGGTATGTAAATTTGTGTATTTGAATGGGTAGTTCCTGGGGGGAGATATGCAAGGAGGATTGTGTCTGTTTGGCTAATGGCCCATTATCTGCTGGAAATCCCCCTGTCCATGGGTGGAGTTCATTTGCATGTGTTGAGTTTTGATTTTGGTGTTTTCAAGACTGGTAGCCAAACTTCGTTTACTTTAAGGGTTTCTTCTTTCCTGTTGAAGTTGTCCAGGTGTTTGTGGGTTTCAATAGCTTCTCTGTGCATTCTGACATGATAGTTGTTGGCCTAGTCTAGAATTCCTGTGTTTTTAAATAACATTTTGTGTCCAGGTTGGTTTATAACGTGTTCTGCTACTGATGATTTTTCTGGTTGGCCCAGTCTGCAGTGTCTCTTGTGTTTCTTGATTTGTGTTTCCACACTGCGTTTAGTGGTCCCTATGTAAACCTTTCCACAGCTGCATGGTATGCGGTAAACTCACAGCCGCAGGAGTTTGGCACATTTTGTCTGGTTCCTCAGCAAAAGCCTGTCTGACATGACTCTATCAGCAGCACTGCAGCCATCAGCATAACCTTTTGCCTCACAGGAGCATGCAACCCCACCACTGTGGAAAGGTAGTGCCATTGGTGGGACTTCAGATAGCTTACCTTCCCAAAATAGAAAGATGCCATCTTTTCACCAGAGTTTCATGTGCTGAGCAAAGGAAAGGGCTACCACTCAATTTCGCATTTGTATTAAATAGGCTGGGAGACAAAATAGAACCAGAGACACCATAGGACAGCGGCCAAAGTGTCTAACAGGAGTTCACAAATAGCAACTTTGAAACCACTCTTCCAAGGAGAACACAAAATCATAAAACAAAGCCTCTGTCAGAGGCTTTCCAGGGTTAAGCATGGGTAGATACTTCAATTCAATAATAATTGTAAGAATGGTATTCTTGAGCAGCTATACTGTTTTCAGGAGAAATCTGGGGAATCTGGATTTTCTGTTCTGTTTTGGGGAAGCAATTTTTTTTTTTTTGCATACCTAATTGCCAGGATACACTTTTGATTTAATTTTAAAATGGGAATAACAAGGAACCCAAGGAATATTTGTTACTGAATTAATAAAATATTCAGTATTTTGATTCAAAGGATCATTATATTTGTTTCTTATCAGCAGAAAACTATTTTTCAGATTTGGTTTAGAATTAGAGATTTTAAAAGCTTTTAGCAGATAGGTTCTGACAAATTTTAGTCATAATCTGGAAGACCTTCACAAGAAATAACAAAAACTTTATCAACTTGAAATATAAAATATAAAAGGGTGAAGTTAAAGTTTACATGATATCCTTGAGCAGGACCCCCCCAATGAGAATATTATCAAGATCTAATTGATCGCTTTGGGAAATTTAACTTCATAAGGCAGAGCCAAGGGCTCTTAAGTTATCAATAAGGCCAGATAGCTGCTAGTGACAGCTGCTTTGATGCCTTTCCTTGATATAAAAAAGCTAAACATGATATGAATGATAAGTGTAGCTAATTTGTTCCTGAATGGTATCATAATTGCATTTTTGTTTTATTAGCATTTCAGGTGCATGTGTAAGTCATGAAATATATGCATAGCTGTTCTTTGCATGCCATTTTAGGTTTATACATTTTATTCCGAAAAGAGCTAATAAGTACTGTACAGTGAAATAATATTTTTCTTTCAAGATGCAGGACTAGAGATTCCTTCCTAGAGAGGGACTCCTTTCCTAGAAAGGCTAGACTGGTCCTCTCTGTAGTGTTCTTCTGGTGGCTGGTGAAAGAGTTTTTGTTTCAACAGGGTTTTGGTAACTGATTGCTTATGGAGAAAAGTTTGTAATATAGGTTGAGCCTTCCTTATGCGTAACTCCAAAATCTGAAATATTCCAAAATCCAAAATGGCTGGATGAGCTAGTGATGCCTTTGCTTTCTGATGGTTCAGTGTATAGGAACTTTGTTTCCTGCACAAACTTATTTAAAAAATTGTGTATAAAATTACTTTCAGTCTATGTGTATAAGGTGTATATGAAACATAAATGAATTTTGTGTTTAGACTTGGGTCCCATCTCTAAGATATCTCATTATGTTATATGCAAGTATTCTAAAATCCAAAATATTACAAAATCCAAAATATCTCTGGTTCCAAGCATTTCCTATAAGGGAGACTCAACCTGTAATGTGCTGTATTGACTAACTGTGTTTGTTGCTGTTTAATGGATATTTGTTTAAAAGCCTTTTATCTCTACTGATAGTTTAATTGCATTTTAACTTTTGTATACCTTAGCAATGTGAGCTTTTGTCTCCATCTGTTTTAATTGTTGTAAGTTGTCTTGAGTTCAGTGGTTGAGAAACAGGGAGTGCAGCTAGTGGGACAATTTGTTGCAAAAAATAGTGCCTTACCTCCCTATTGCTGCAGTGTCCATTTGTGACCACGACTCATTCGCAAACTTGCTGGAAGGGAAAATTAACGATTTTGTAGTTCACACAGAGAAGCGCGAAAAAAAAAGGTGGCCGCA
This sequence comes from Gambelia wislizenii, assembly GCA_030847615.1. Lineage (NCBI taxonomy): Eukaryota > Metazoa > Chordata > Lepidosauria > Squamata > Crotaphytidae > Gambelia > Gambelia wislizenii. The sequence goes on along the minus strand of JAUMIR010000003.1, from coordinate 35,524,554 downwards.
AGTGAGTTGTGCCCCGAAAATCCATCCCCTTTTTTTATTAAAAAATAAACAGATGCAGAAGAGCTATTTTCCGTTTAAAGAAACCTTCTTACTTTTGCTCTGCCACTTGAACGATCGTACCAGGGGCAAAAACAACAACAACAATGGTGGCTCCGGCATTGCAAGCCCTCCTTGCAAGCCTGCCCCCTCCGAGGTCTGACCGATCAGGTTTCAGCCCTGCTGTGCCCCTCTTTTTGAATTGGTTGTACAGACGACCTGTTATGCACATTTTTGTGCAATTTTTTAAAAAAGATTGTGTGAAATAGTGAAAGCTGTTACCATGATCTGTTTGGAATTTTCAGCCCCCCTCCTTCTGAATATGGTGAATCCTGGCAGGAGCTCATCTAAACTAAAGGTATTCTGCCTGCATTCTTGCCAGATTTTTTTTGTCATGTAGATGAGCCCAGGGATATAGTAATGATGATATGGTGATAGTGGTGATGATGAGAATAAAAACTCAGATATTGCAGCACTCTTACTTTGAAGATCTTGTTTCTTTTGGCTGAATCGTCCTCCTTTGGTTTAATTTAATTCGTTTGAGACAGGCATGACAAACTTCACATTGAAGGCATATGCCTAACCTTATCATGGTGCCACAGTTATAAAGAAAAAACATGAGTGTTAAAGGTTGTACCTTGTTCTTTTTCATGCTGCATCATCCTTACTGTAAATAATGACTTCTATAATCAGAGTAATTAATGTGCTGAATTCACTGTTAGAATTTTACTACAGCAACATTCAGTGACAAAATACGTGGTAGCAAAGTTATCATCGGAACATCCTTCCTTCTTCTTGTGGTGGCTGGAGGAGACTTCCAGAGCCTGATTTCAGTTAGCACAAAGAGGGTGCCCCAGGTGCTACATTGGTACCTAGAACCCATTAGATATTGGCTTTGCTCTTTGCTCAGTTCTTTGCTGTTCTCTGGGGGGAAAGGTGGATGCACTTTTTACTAAAGGGGCTGAAGGAATATCTGACAGAATGTGATGCCACAGGGAGAGTGTGGATCCACCCTTTTGTTTAGGGAGAAAAACAGCAGGCATCACAGTTGTGAGATGTAAGTGAAAAATGTACTGAACAAGAAGAATGAAACATCTGCAGGTAATATACAGAAAGAAATAAATAGAAATAAAGAAATAAAGAAATAAAAAAAGAATGTAAAGAAATAAAAAGACCATTACATTCTTTATTTCTCATGGGTTTTAAGAGTACGTCGTTCTTAAAAGATGAGATTTCACAAATCTAATGTGCACTCAAAGATGATGAATAAAAGCAGTCTGAGTTTGAAACTGAGTGCCATTTATGTTTGTTTAGTCTACGACAGTTAGATTCTGTTAAACTCCGAAAGCTGCTTAGACATGATGATTGCAGTAGGTGGAAATTAAAAACCTAAGCTTGTGTTCTAACTTTCCTTCTCTGAGGAGATTTTCAGACCTGCAAAATCGCTGCTTGCCGCGCGAGCAGCCTCCCGAAACTGCTGCGCGGCAAGGCTCTACTTCGGACGACGCTGTGCCTCTCGCGAAACCGTCCGTGTCACTTCCGTGAAGCTTGGGACGGCTCCGCGCCATTTTTCAATCACGGGCAGCCTCCGTGATTGAAATATGGCGCCGAGCCGTCTGAAGCTTCACGGAAGTGACACGGACGGTTTCGCGAGAGGCACAGCGTCGTCCGAAGTAGAGCCTTGCCGCGCAGCAGTTTCGGGAGGCTGCTCGCGCGGCAGACATGCATTTTGGCATGTCTGAAAATCTCCTGAGTGAAGCAGCTTACGTGTTCATGGAAGGAGCCCATGCCACTTTCTCCCATAAGCATCCTGAAATTCTGCTCTTGCAGGTTGGAGATCCTTGTCAAAACTGCAGGATGTTGTTGTTTTTTTCTAGCTGGAGGGGGGGTGTAGATGGAGGAATTGGTAAAAAATGTGTCTCAGTCCCTAAGTGTGATGTGGTAGTGATGACAGGTGAACACCACTTGTGTTTACTTGATTCCATCACCCAGGAGAAAGTAAATATTGAGATAATTTTGAATAGCTGCCACTGAAAAAAGATATATTGTGTTCTTTTGGTAGTTACTCCTGTCAGTGATTGGCAGTGGTACCATGAATTGGCCCCAGGTTGTTTTGCAGAGTACTATAGTGTTCTTCACAAGTAGCAGAAGGGGATGAGGACGAGGACGAGGCTCTAGCACTGCTTTCGGCGATATGTTTCTCCCTGCTGCAAACCTAGTGGTCTGCCATTCATCTGTAGATCATTCCAGGTCTTGAAACACAAGTGGATCCCTGATTCCATCAGGAATTCAGAATTCATGGAAGTCTGCATGCTTATTTTTTTCAGCCACAAGGCTATCAGAGTGGCTTACAAACTGTTTTAAGCAATAGCAATTTACACATCTACACTGCATTAAGCAGCTTCCAATGTGTGTTAGCTAATTCTTAGAATTAATTCTTAGAATTCTCTGTTTGTCCTATTAATGCTAATGCAAACAATGGGCAGAGCTGGGAGGAGCTATGTATCAATGGCAGTTGCAGTAGTATCATCCTACGGTCTGTTCCTACATACTTTGTCCCTTCACATATATAATGTGTAAAGGGGGCTTTCAAAAATTGCCATCTTGCTTAATTTCACACAGAATTTATTTAAACTATCTCAATGTTGCCTTCACAACAAGGCTTTCACAATATATAACTAGCATACAATATGTGTGTGTGTGTGTGTGTGTGTGTGTAATGATAGTGACATTAACAACAAAACAACACAACTGGAAAAAAGAAAAAAAAACAGCAATCCTGTTGACCAATTGGCATGACATTGCTGTCAAATTTAGTTCTATTCAGAATGATCACATAATATCCCTTTAATTGCTTACATCTCTCTATATAATTCTCTTGGGTATGTTGCCGTTTCCAGTGTTCTGATTGGCTGCTTAGGGACCTGACCAACCAATCACAAGTGTGTTGGGCAGCCAGTCAGCACACTGGGGCGGGACCATGTAAATTCCAAACATGGGCACCGGAGAGTGAGTACCATGGGGGTGGATGTGGTGTGTGCTGGAGTGCAGGGGGTTGGGGCCAAGGGGCAGAATGAGCGGAGAGTGGTGGCAGGGGGGCAGAAAGAGTGGAGTGGGGTTGCAGGGGGGCAGAACAAATGGAGGGGGGTGGCAGGGGGCAGAAAAAATTGATGAGGAGTGGCAGGGTGCAGAACAAATGGAGGGGGTGGCAGGGGGCAGAACAAATAGAGGGGGGTGGCAGGGGGGAAGAACAAATGGAGGGTTGTGGCAGGGGGGAAGCACAAATGGAGGGGGGTGGCAGGGTGGCAGAACAAATGGAGGGAGGGTGGCAGGAGGCAGAAAAAACAGGGGGAGTGGCAGGGGGCAGAACAAATGGAGGGGGGTGTCAGGAGGGCAGAATAAATGGAGGGGGCAGGGGGCAGAACAAACAGGGGGTGGCAGGGGCGCAGAACAAATGGAGTGGGGGTGGCAGGGGGCAGAGTTTTTTAATGGCGTATGGTACGCCAGGTCCAGCTAGTTGCATTAAAAAGCTGAAGCCCAAACTCTCTGTTTGTGTTCTGGTGGACTGTATGATGGTTTCTTCTCACTTACTGATGAAATAAAAGAAGACCAAATTGTAGCAAATGTGGCTTTCTCTTTTTTTAGTTCTCCTCTGGCCATTTGAATCCTACAAGTCAGTTTTTCTGCAGAAACAACTCTGCCCACACAGTCCAGCTAGTATCAAAATGAAAGATCTTTCAGTGAACTGAAGTGCCAAAGGACTAGAAAAGGGCAAACTTTATTTATTTTATTTATTTAGTTATTTATATCCCGCTCTTCAGCCACAAGGCTATCAGAGCGGCTTACAAATTGTTTTAAGCAATAGCTATTTACACATCTACACTGCATTAAACAGTTTCCAATGTGTGTTAGCTAATTGCCCCCACAAGCTGGGTACTCATTTTACCAACCTACGAAAGGATGGAAGGCTGAGTGAACCTTGGAGCCCGCTGGAATCGAACTTGCAACATGGTGACTTGCAGTACTGGCATTTAACCACTGCACTACCAGGGCTCCTTTGTCCCTTTCTTCAAAAAAGGCAAAAAAAAAAAAAAAAAGATCCAGGATACTACAGAGGAGTCAGCCTGACCTCAGTACTAGGAAAAATATTAGAATGGATTATACAGGAGTCTGTGTGCAAAAAGTATTTTGATGACAATGCAGTGATTAGTAGGAGCCAGCATGAGTTTTTCAAGAGCACATCTTGCCAAACTAATCATATATATTTGTTGAGCAGGTCACTAGTTTAGTAGATGGCGGGAATGTGGATGTCATATGTCTGAATTTCAGCAAAGTATTTGATAAGGTCCCCCATAATGTTTTGATTAGCAAACTGATTAAATGTGAAATAGATGGGAACACCTGTCAGACAGATTCATAACTGGTTAGAAAACTGTGCTCAAAGAGGCATCATCAGTCACTGCACTTTAAACTGGAAGGAGGATTCGAGTGGCGTTTTGCAGGGTTCTGTCCTAGGGCCATTACTCTTCAACATTTTTATCAATGACTTATATGATGGGGTGGAGGCAATCCTTATCAAGTTTGCATATGATACAAAATTTGGAAGATAGGAACAGAATTCAAAAGGGCATAGATAAACTAGAAAATTGGGCAGAAATTAATAAAATAAGATTCAGTAGAGACAAATGCAAAATTCTATATCTATGGCAAAAAAACCACATGCACAGGTCTAAGATGAGGGATACATGGCTCAGCAGTCTCTCTCTGGCTTTTCTTCGCAAACGAAGATTCAGGAAGGACTCATCCCGTGCTTTCTGCAAGCACGCTGATGACTAAAAAGGCCAATCCGAGATAAACAAGTCCGGTTGCAAAAAGCACAGCAGAAGGTCTCCTTGGGTGATGTTTTTGGGTTGTGATTCTTTCTCTGTTGTCATTTCTCTTCAAGACTTGTTCGTTGTGAGTTCTCAAATAAGGCTGCAGCATTGTGGATAGTGCGTCTCCATGCCTCCCGATGTGAGGCCAGGGCGGACCACTGTTGGTGATCAATTTGGCCGAGCCTGAGATGTTGTTTCAGGGAGTCTTTGTATCGCTTTTTTGGAGCGCCCCTCTTACGCTGACCCGTGGCGAGTTCACCGTAGAGTAGTATTTTTGGGAGGCGATGGTCCTCCATCCTAGAAACGTGCCCTGCCCAGTGCAGCTGTGTTCTCAATATCATGGCCTCAATGCTGGTGATCCCTGCTTGCTCAAGGACAGCAACATTCGTCACATAGTCAGTCCAGTGTATATTTAGGATTGTGCGTAGACAGCGCTGATGAAAGCGCTCGAGGAGTCGTAGGTGGTGGCGATAGGTGACCCATGTTTCAGATCCATAGAGGAGGATAGACAGTACGATGGCTCTATACACACTGATTTTTGTGCTTTGCCTCAGGTGTTTATTGCTCCAGACTCTTTTGTGAAGTCTTCCAAATGCACTATATGCCTTTGCTAATCTGTGATCAATCTCTTTGTCAATCTTGGCATCTGAGGAGATGATGCTTCCCAGGTAAGTGAACTGCTGAACGGACTTGAGCACAGATTTGCCGACGGCAATGTGGGGATGGTGGTGTTTGTCCTGTGGTGCAGGCTGGTAAAGAACTTCTGTTTTCTTCAGGTTGACTTCTAGCCCAAACAGCTCTGCAGCTGTTGCAAAGCAGGACGTTAGGCGCTGCAGAGCTGCTTCTGTGTGGGCAACAAGGGCAGCATCATCGGCAAAGAGCAGCTCACGGACTAGATAGTTTAGAGTCTTAGTGTGAGCCCTCAGACGGCTTAAGTTAAACAAGCTACCATCAGTACGGTAACGTATATAGATGCCGTCGTCTTCTTCAAGCTCTGCCATAGCCCTTTGGAGCATCGTGCTAAAGAAGATTGTAAATAAAGTTGGTGCAAGAACACAACCTTGCTTCACTCCATTAGTTATTAGAAAGGGCTCTGAAAGAGCATCGGCATATCTGACTTGACCACGCTGGCCCTCGTGTAGCAAGATAACCATTTTAAGGAATTTGGGGGGACATCCTGGTTTTTCCAGGATCTGCCACAGACCTTTTCTACTTACAGTGTCAAAGGCTTTGGTGAGGTCGACAAATGTTACATAGAGACCCTTGTTCTGCTCCCTACATTTTTCTTGCAGTTGCCTAAGGGCAAATACCATGTCTGTAGTACTCCTATTGGCTCTGAAGCCACATTGGCTTTCAGGGAGAAGTTCTTCTGCAATAGCAGGAACTAATCTGTTCAGGAGTATCTTTGCAAGGATTTTTCCAGCAATAGAGAGCAGTGTTATGCCTCGATAGTTTGAGCAGTCGGATTTTGCTCCTTTTTTCTTGTACAGGGTGATGATGACTGCATCTCGGAGGTCTGATGGTAGTTCCCCTTTTCCCCAGCAATTCACAAGGAATTCGTGGAATTTTTCGTGGAGTGCATGACCTCCGTGTTTCCAAACTTCAGGTGGGATTCCATCAATCCCAGCTGCCTTGCCGTTTTTCATCTGCTGTATGGCCTTAAGGGTCTCTTCCAAATTGGGAGCTATGTCCAATTCATTTTTCATTGGTTTTTGTATCATATGTTGGATAGCTGAGGCTTGGACTACTTGGTTGGCGCTAAAGAGACTTTGAAAATGTTCAGCCCAACGATTCAGGATGGAGGCTTTATCAGTAATTAATGTTTGACCATCTGTACTGTATAAGGAGCCTTGGACCTGATAAGTAGGTCCAAGCACTGCTTTAAGAGCTTCATAAAATCCTCTATGATCACACAGATCTGCACAGCGTTGTGTCTTTTCTGCTAAATTGATCCACCACTTGTTCTGCATGTCTCGGAGTTTTTGTTGTAGTGAGGCGGAAAGCTGCTTTTCTTACATGACAGGTTGGCTGGGCGAGGTATGCCTGGTGAGCAGCTCTCTTCCTTGCCAACAGCTCCTGGATCTCTTGGTTGTTTTCATCAAACCAGTCTTGATTTTTCTTGTGGGAGAACCCGAGGGATTCTTCTGCAGACTGGAGGATACTGTTTTTGATATGTTGCCACAGAACTGTAGGAGAAGGATCTGTAGGATGGTCTTCAAGTTTCGTTTGTAGGTTTGCCTGGAAGTTGTCTCTCATGGTAGCTTGTTGAAGATTGTTGACTTGGAGCCTCTTCTTTAAGATGCCACCCCTCTTAGGTTTGAACTTAAGATGAAGATTTAGTTTACATCTGACAAGGCGATGATCTGTTTGGCATTCTGCACTGGGCATCACTCGGGTATGACGGACATCACGAATGTCTCTCTGACGGACTAGAACATAGTCAATGAGGTGCCAATGTTTGGATCGGGGATGCATCCAGGTTGTCTTCAAGCTATCTTTCTTGTGAAAGATTGTGTTTGTAATAGTCAGCTGTTGTTCTGCACAGAACTCTAGCAGGAGGCGTCCGTTATCATTGCAATTTCCAACACCATGCTTGCCTAAGACACCTTTCCAGGCTTCGGAGTTCTTTCCTACTCTGCCATTGAAGTCACCAAGGATAATAATTTTACGTTCTACAGGGACTTTTTGTATGAGTTGGCGTAGGTCTGTGTAGAATTTGTCTTTCTCTACAGGGTTGGCTTGCATAGTTGGGGCATATATACTAAAGAGAACAACATGTGGGAGGCGTAAGGAAATAATGCGATCAGAGTGTCCTGTTTGCAAGGTTTCGAGTTTGGAGGCAATGGAGTTTTTAATCATAAAGCCTACTCCTGAAAGATGTTTTTCGGTTTTGGGTTTGCCACACCAGTAAAGTGTGTAGCCGGCGCCATGTTCTTTAAGGCTGCCTTCCTCATGGAAGCGAACTTCACTAAGAGCAGCGATGTCAATATTAAGCCGTGATAGTTCAAGGGCTATTAGGGCAGAACGACGCTCAGGCCGTCCACTATCTTCAGAGTCTTGCATGGTTCTGATGTTCCAGCATGCAAGTGTCAGTTTATTTACACCTTTGGAGGCCGGTGTGTGCCTTTGTTTCTTTGCCTTGGTTTGACCGCATCAGAAGATTCCCGTTGGCCCGCGGCTAGCCAACCAGGTAGTTGGGGATGAGCTTTCGTTAGGCCACCTTTTCTAGGCCCCTCTCCATATGGAGCAAGCAGTGCTCTCCTTAAAAAAGGCTGCTTGGTCGTTCAGAATGCTGCCGAACAAGACTGTCATCTCCCGGGTCAGGCTTGAGCGACCAATGTCCTGAACCGCCTGCATGCAGGGTTGGGGCTGCGGCTTCCAGTGCATCTTTACACCTGCCGGTTTCGTCCCTCGCCAGTCGCTACAGGGCTTTTTTGGAAATGGATTTGTCCTTCGAGCCTGTGCAATGGATTTTTCTGGTGGAGCGCAGCGTGCACAGAACTGGCCTCACCCTTTAAACCAGAGATTCATCTGCCGTGGCCTTGCAAGCATGGACGTGGCAGCGAGGTCCTCGGGCCGTAGGTTTGATTAGAGTTTCCTAGGTTTGATTAGAGTTTGATTAGAGTTTCCTTAGACCTTACAGGGTTGGACGAGCACCATCTGCCCGGGTTTGGGATTGGAGTTTTCCTTCTCCTAGGACGGTTGCCACAAGGCTAGAGAGCCCATCCTGCCCTTTGACGCTCTTTGTCAGACCCTTCGGTTTTGACCTGTCTGGCATGGGAGACCCTACCAGTGGCTATTATGCCACTGCCAGCATAGCTCAAAACATCATTAGGGTACGCAAGCCTCTCTCCCACGACAAGGGGGCGTCAATGGAGAGGCTCAGCAGTACTACATGGAGTACAATGGAGAGGCTCAGCAGTACTACATGTAAAAACAACTTGGGATTATTGTTGATCATAAGTTGAACATGAGCCAACAGTGTAGTGCTGCAGCAAGACTGCAGTGTAGTGCTACAGCAAGCTATTTTTAACTTGCATTTATAATAGCATAGTTACCAAGTCGAGGGAAGTAATAGTCCCACTATATTCTGTACTAGTCAAGCCTCATCTGGAATACAGTCGTCCCTTCACATTCACGGCTTTGACTTTTGCGTTTTTGTGTATTCGCAGAAAGCGGCTGGAGGGTTGCTCGTCCTCTGGCTTCCCCTCCCCACAGGAAACATGCAGCTTTGCTGCAAGCACTACCTATTTGTTTGGTGCTTGTTCCCCGAGGAGGGGGACAGCTGAAGGCTGAGCAGCCCCCCGCCGTGTTCCCCACAAAGCCGGTGAGCCGCAAAGCAAAGCCGCAAAGCCAAACTTCCAAGTGCTCAGCAGTGGGGGGCGGCGGTGGCGATCAGGGGGGGGCAAAAGGGAAGGGGGCAAAGAGACTTTGCTACTCTACCCCCTTTCTTCACCCATGGCCCCGCAGTGCTGCGGATCGGGCTGGCGAAGAGGAAAGGAGGTGAAGAGACTTTGCCTCTCCGCCCCCTTTCTTCTTCGTCCATGGCCCTGCGGCACAATGGATCAGGCTGGTCAAGAGGAAACGGGGCTCTGCCCCCTTTCTTTTTGCCCATGGTCCCGCAGCGCCACGGATCGGGTCAGTGAAGAGGAAATGGTGTAAAGAGATCATGGCGGGCGCAGCATTGGAGGCCCCAGAGGTATGGTGGTGGGGGCATGGTTGGGAGTGGTGGCAGCGGTGGTGGCATGTTGGTGGTGATGGGGTGAGTAATGGTGCTGATGGCGGCAGCGGTAACTTGGGCCACGAGCCTCTCTCCCTCCCTCCCTTCCTCCTCCTCCTCCTCCAGGGTGTTCCATCCATGTGCTGCCCAACCAATCTTTACATAAATTTTTATTTTCTGTTTTTTCACTTTCGCGGGGGTTTTGTGCCCCTAACCCCCGCGAATGCTTTGGCTGAAGATCCTGCATTGAGCAGGGCATTGGACTAGATAGCCACGAGACCTCTTCGAACTCTTATGATTCTGTGACTCCATGACTCATTCATAGCTATAAATGTCTGTTCCTAGGCACTTCACTCCATGCATCTGACTTAAATCTACAAAAGCTTATTGTACCAACTTATTTCTCTCAGTTAATTGCAAAGGTGCTACAAGATCCCTTTGCATATTGATCCAGGCTAAGATGGCTGTGTCTTTTAATGTAAATTCATTTTAAGAAGGATATAGATAGGTTTGATGAGTGAAAACACTTACCTTCTCCTGTCTGCCCTTCTTCAGGTTCACCCCCCAAATCCCCTCTCCAGATCCACCCCCTTAAGTACTCCCCCTCAAATCCACCCATCCCTCAGGTTCAACCCCCCTTTAGTTCTTTCTTTGCTGCCAGTGTTGCCTTGTCCTCCAGTGCCTCTGTCTCTTCATGTGCTGTTGTTGCCCTTTCTGCTGCTTCCACTTCTGCTGTGCTACTGCTGCTGCCACCAACCCTGGGATGGCCTCCTTTGCTTTCTCTTCCAGCCCTGAAGGGTTTGCAGTGGACTCCCTCATTCCTCTTGGCCTTCATTCCACACAGGCAGCAGTTCCTTCCTCACTGTTGCCTAATCCATCATTGTTGCTGTTACTGATGGCACTGCTATCCCAACTTCCTCTCCTCACTCCTCTCCTCCTGATTCTTCTCTTTCTAACCCCTGTGTGGCCAAATTGGTCTGCTGAGTTGAATTGGCCGTCCTCCTTCCACTCTGCTCTGCTCTCCTCCATGCCCTCTTCCTTCCACTCCTCTCCTTCTGGTCTCGCAATCTGCTCTCTGCCACGGGCCCCTCACGAGGACCTCTTACCAAGAAAACCCTGTGATGAGACAGTCCAAAATGAAACAAGAGATAGGGATAGGACACAGAATGCTAAAAGGGCAGAGCAGAGGGAAATTACAAATAGCAATGAGGTTAAGGGCCCAAAGGAACTCAATCAGAAAGGGAAATCAAACAGCAGAATGATCCAATTATGAAAATATTGTCTGAAGCTGCACTACATGTTATAGGAACATGGAATATAAGAAGCACAAGTCAAGGGAGGCTAGACATAGTAAAAAAGGAAATGGAACATATAAATGTAGCAATACTAGGGGTGAGAGAGCTAAAATAGACCCTATTTTTTAACCAACAATTACACAGTAATTTCTTTCTATAGGTGTACAGATGACCTAGTAATGCAATATTTATTAATGATTGACGCAGAAATGACGAGACCACACACATAAGATTGGGTTAAAATACGGGCCACTTTATTGATATATTGCCTATTTACTGTAATTTCTTGTGGTATGCCTAATAAGGAAAAGGGGGGGAGATCCCTCATGGGGGCACGCGCATGGGCGGTTGGTCACCACCGACCTAACCCCCAGCGCCCCTGGGCGACTCACCTGAGCCCCAAGGGGGATCCCGGTGTCAGGGGTTCCCTTTGGGCGCCATCAGCTGGAGGGCCCCGCATCGGGAAGGAAATCCCTAAGCCACATAGCTTCTGAGAAGGATCTCCCCCCCGAGGCTGGCCCCAAGGATATCCTGCCTCCCCGTACCCTATCCGTTAAGGACGCCGGTACAGTTCAGTGAAGGATATCCTACCACTCAATTTGAGGTTGCCATAGGTGAACGCCAATTTATCATCTCCCCGCTCCCTGCAAGTGACCACCTATTTAAGAAACCGCACCCGGTGCCAATTGTCAACGTCCAAAGCGACAGTATGGGGTAGGCAAAACACCCCTCGGAAAAGAGCAGGTAAAAATTCCTACCCGGCCCAGAATGCGACCAGAGATGTCATACTGTGGCAGAGGCAGGGTGGGTGGGTTTTCGAACCGATGGAAAAGAGGAGGAGACCAGGGGAGGCCGTGGGTAAAATAGGCCCTGCCTTGGCGCCTCCCCTGACTCCTCCCGGCCGGGGCGTGTCCACGCCCAGGGCAGCCCATGGTTCGCCTCCCTGCTCATCATTAAAACACCTCCCCCGGATCCACCATTCTTCAGGATCCGGGGGGGTGTCTGTTAATGATTGACGCAGAAATGACGAGACCACACACATAAGATTGGGTTAAAATACGGGCCACTTTATTGATATATTGCCTATTTACTGTAATTTCTTGTGGTATGCCGAATAAGGAAAAGGGGGGGAGATCCCTCATGGGGGCACGCGCATGGGCGGTTGGTCACCACCGACCTAACCCCCAGCGCCCCTGGGCGACTCACCTGAGCCCCAAGGGGGATCCCGGTGTCAGGGGTTCCCTTTGGGCGCCATCAGCTGGAGGGCCCCGCATCGGGAAGGAAATCCCTAAGCCACATAGCTTCTGAGAAGGATCTCCCCCCCGAGGCTGGCCCCAAGGATATCCTGCCTCCCCGTACCCTATCCGTTAAGGACGCCGGTACAGTTCAGTGAAGGATATCCTACCACTCAATTTGAGGTTGCCATAGGTGAACGCCAATTTATCATCTCCCCGCTCCCTGCCATAGATAGGGGCAAGTGTCCACTTAGCCCCTATCCCCCATGAGGGTAGCTAAAACAGCCCTCACCCCCTGTCGCATACCCTCAAGAAAGAGCTGGATCCCCATGTCAGACAAGTGAACCCCGTCAACCCGATAGAGTTCCGGGCGTTTATATGAAATGCCCGGGTACTGTATAAACTGGCCAAGGCCTTCATTAAGAGCCCTGTGAACCGCCTTGTTCACTTTCTTTCGAGCTATGTCCAACAGCTTGGGGGGACCGTCACCGGGATAGGAGAGTCGTGGAATGATGTCAGACCAAACCAGAGAGGTTTGCGGCCATGCCGCCTTGATCCGTCGCATGTCTGCCAAAGCCTGTATCGTCAAAGCTTTGCCCTTCAATAGGCCGAGATCATTGCCGCCAAGGTGGATGACCAGGACATGCGGAGGAGGTCCACGACGCTCCTGCAACAGGAAAGAGATTAAACCATTCCACCTCAAACCCCGCTTGCCCAGCCATTCGATAGAGGCAATCTCTCCCAGACCCAGCTGCGGACCCAACGGGCTCCTCTTGGCATGTCTTGCTGCCCAATACACAAAGCTGTGGCCACAAATCAGTACCCGGTACCTCATATCTGGAAAAGAAAGCATAAACAATCAATTGCATAACGGACGGACGTAGCCCTTGTAGGCAGCAGATTTCCAGCGTCCCAATTGTTTGATAGCCTCGGGCTGCATACCCATGGCGGCAGCCGTAGAAGCAGCCCCAATCCTGAAGGAGTGCGAACAAAAACGCACGCCTCCCAAGCCTAGGCGGGTCAAGGCTTTAGTCGTAATCGACCAAAACTGATACTTGGTTAGTGGGGACCCATCGGCGTGACAAAAAAGGGGGCCAGGCACAGGAGGGCGCAGCTTCAAAAACTCCCTAAGGGCCGCAACAGGGCAGAGAGTCGAGTCGTAGCACTCGCGTAGGGTAACATCACTACCCTTGCCCAACTGGTCGGTTTTGGACCGCCTAATAGTGAGAGTTACATGCTTGGGGCCCACGGCTAAATCACCCACCCCCAGTGCAAGGCCCGCAGAGTCCTTTTTGGACGCCACCACCGGCTCGCTAATGCGTAATGCCCCAAAGAAGGCCGTCAATGAGGCAGCGTGTAGCAATGCCACCTCGAAAGGGGTGGAACATATACTGGGCCATATCTGGAAAAGGCCTTATCAAAGGCAAACAAAGTGAGCAAACACAGGCAAACAAAGGCAATCAAAGGCAAACCAACTGAGCAAACAAAATATGAGGAACCAATGGGGGAGAAACATAAAAGAGGGGAAACAGCAATGGAGAGCAATGGGGAGATCAATGGGGACAAGGCACGAGGCTGCAGAGCGAAAGTAGAAAGTAAGAAAGAAGTAGAGTAAAATAGTAAAGAGGGAGCGCACTACCCCCCCACAGACAAAGAAACTGACAAAGGAACAGACAAAGAAACTGAACAAAGGAACGAAAGAAACTTATCCCAGTCCCACGAACTGCTCTCCTTTTCGAACCGATGGAAAAGAGGAGGAGACCAGGGGAGGCCGTGGGTAAAATAGGCCCTGCCTTGGCGCCTCCCCTGACTCCTCCCGGCCGGGGCGTGTCCACGCCCAGGGCAGCCCATGGTTCGCCTCCCTGCTCATCATTAAAACACCTCCCCCGGATCCACCATTCTTCAGGATCCGGGGGGGGGTGTCTGTTATCCCAGCTAAAGTATTTTTTGTTATGTACTGACTCCTTCTCCAAGTGGTGAATCCATATTGCTTACAGAGTGGCTCATCTGCAGTTAATACAACTAGCTGATAATGTGCCAGTTTCCATCTTTTGGATCATTTCATTCTGATTGGTCATTAAATCTACCAGACTTCAAAAAACAAGAACATCCAATTTGATAGTTATTATTTTTCCAACAAAACACACTTTTTGCATATAACAGTCAAGAATGGAATAGATTATATACTTCTCTCTGTAAAAAAACTCTATATGATCAAAACACTTACTGCATATTCTGGCGTATAAGACGGCTGGGAGTATAAGACCCCCCCCCCAATTTTTAAGTTAAAATATAGAGTTTGGGATATATTCGCCGTATAAGATGACCCCCCTTCTCTTATATGGCAAGTATATCCCAAACTCCCCCACACCAGTGGTTCTTAACCTGTGATTAGTGGGGGTCTGTGAAGGCTTGAAGGCTGCTTGGCCCACCTCCTCCCTGCAGTGACAGGAGCTAAGGCAAAGGTTGGCTGGTTGACTTGGCCTGCACATTGCCATTCAATCTACAAACTTGCAGGAGAAAAGTCTTCTCTCTTCCTCCACTGCCTCTGAGGGAAGGTTGAATGGATGGTGTAATGGTATATTGTTGTTGTTATTGTTGTTGTTATTATTATTATTATTATTATTATTATTATTATGGCTTTAAATCTTGAATTAAGTCTTGAGGGACCCCAGCAGTGTGGGAGCGTTTGCATGGCTCCAGAGGCAGTGGGGGAAGCTGCGCGGGGTGGGGGGTGATCTTCTCCGTGGCTGCCAGTCACGGAGAAGACCCCCCCCACCCCGCGCAGCTGAGGGAGAAGGGGAGGGAAGCCGCGCGGGGAGGGAGGGCGGGCTTCTCTGTGGCTGCCAGTCACGGAGAAGACCCCCCACCCCGCGTAGCTGAAGGAGAAGGGGGGGAAGCCGCGCGGGGAGGGAGGGCTTCTCCGTGGCTGCCAGTCACGGAGAAGACCCCCCCACCCTGCGCAGCTGAAGGAGAAGGGGGGAAGCCGCGTGGGGAGGGAGGGCTTCTCCGTGGCTGCCAGTCACGGAGAAGCGTCTCCTGCCCTGCGTGGCTCCAGAGGCAGTGGGGGAAGCCGCGCGGGGTGGGGGGTGATCTTCTCCGTGGCTGCCAGACATGGAGAAGACCTCCCCACCCTGCGCAGCTGAGGGAGAAGGGGAGGGAAGCCACGCGGGGAGGGAGAGCTTTTCCGTGGCTGCCAGTCACGGAGAAGCGTCTCCCTCCCCGCGCGGCTCCAGAGGCAGTGGGGGAAGCTGCGCGGGGTGGGGGGTGATCTTCTCCATGGCTGGCAGTCATGGAGAAGACCTCCCCACCCCGCGCAGCTGAGGGAGAAGGGGGGAAGCGCGCGGGGAGGGAGGGCTTCTCCGTGGCTGCCAGTCACTGAGAAGACCCCCCCACCCCGCGCAGCTGAGGGAGAAGGGGGGAAGCACATGGGGAGGGAGGGCTTCTCCGTGGCTGCCAGTCACAGAGAAGACCCCCCACCACCACGCGCAGCTGAAGGAGAAGGGGGGAAGCGCGCGGGGAGGGAGGGCTTCTCCGTGGCTGCCAGTCACGAAGAAGCGTCTCCCGCCCCGCGCGGCTCCAGAGGCAGTGGGGGAAGCTGCCGGGTCTGGCTGGGTCAGGGGTGCCGCCGCTTCACTTTGCCTCACCCCCCTCACCCGATCTCCTACATCTTCGCTCCATTTGCAAGGGAGCGAAGAGGCAGGAGATTAGGTGGCCAGCGAGGCAAAGCGTGTACCCGGCATATAAGACGACCCCTGACTTTGGAGTCTGTTTTCCAGGCTTCAAAAGTCATCTTATACGCTGTAATGTTTGACAAGATCACACCCTAAATCTTTAAGAAGCAATCTACCATGCAATCAGGTTAAAAAAAGGCTACAGGTTGAGTATCCCTTATTAGAAATGCTTGGGACCAGAAGTGTTCCATATTTTGGATTTTTTCAGATTTTGGAATACCTGCTCTTGCATATTCATAATGAGACATAAGGAGGGTGGAGAGAAACGGAGGATCTTTGAAATAGTGAGAGGCATGAATTCCCACCATTTCACAGATCCTCATGTCTCTTTTCAGCCCTGTCTCTCTCCAGCCTTGCAAATGTAGTACAGGTACATACTACGCTACTTGCAGTGTAGCTCAGAAAGTTTTAGATTTTGGAGTACCGGTACTTTGGATTTTGGAATTTCGGATAAGGGATACTCAACTTGTATTTGATAGAGCGAGATTTCTTACAGGAAGCAAGATTTCTCAGTTACCAGTTGCAGCATTGAGGTTATCCAGAGTGTTATCAAGAGCAGCTTCAATAAGGCTTCACAAGATTTGCCAAGTACTTTTCTCTGAGGCTGAGAAAGTGTGACTTGTCGAAGGTCACCCAATGAATTTCCATGGCTAAGCAGGGATTCAAATCATGGTCTCATGGAGTCCTAATCCAACACTCAAAACAACTACACCACACAGTCTTTTCGTACAGGGCTCTGAATATTTGTGTAGGAGACCACCTTGGCAATATTAGAAAAATAGTAGGTGCTTCTTTGATCGCTCACATTATATGTAGAATACAACCATTCTTCTAAGAACCCGTGTTTCTGGGTGCTGGGCAGCCTTTTTCCTCAGAATGACAAGACTTTATAGACTGAATGTTGAGGATTGGTGCTTGAGCCCCTCATGATCTAAATGTAGACGTGGAGTTTAGCTAACTACTTTAAAGTTCAGATTTTTGCATATCCCTTCAGCTCTCTCCCTGCTGCCGAAGTTGTAACCAGGACAACCTTGAAAAACACAAGGGGGAAAAAGTAAAAATATAATACCTGTCCTCTTGTGAAAGTTATCAGTTTCTAGGCATAAGCATTGAAGACACTTCTTTGAAGTTCCTGCAGGTCAGTTTTCAAATTGTTTAGCAACTATTGTGTTATGTACACAGTTATAATATTTCTTAATTGGCATAGTTTATATATAATTTAACATGAGACATACATTCACATCTATATTTTTGTATTTTTTCAATTTATATCTTGTCTCTTTTATTACATATGTATCGTTCCCCTTCCTTTACTTTTAACAGCCCCTGAAGAAAGCCACAAAAATATTTTTGATAGAAAAGTGTTGGGCTATTCTGAGAAATTAAAATTTCTTTTTTACATTCTGGGACATGCTCTCTTTCTCTCTCTTTATATTGGATTTATTGGATGTTTCTAGTCCTTTCTGTTTTTGGTCATAAAATCTTCCAGGTGAGGAAGCAATTTCAAGGCTTCATGGGTTCCAGTATAGTCTCTGGCCTGTAAACCAGTCTAATTCTCTATAGCACATTAGGTAGCCCTATGAAGAGGTAAAGACAAGTTGTAGCAGATGGTTTTGCCTTGCCATCAGAAGGCAAGGATATGCTGTTCAGTCTCAGCTTTGATATGATTTGTGTTCTTTCAATGTAAGAATGGTAGGAGTCAGTGGAAAGTGCGCAGGTAATAATGAGTACACTGTGCCAAATTTTGAAGCCTCTGGGAAAGCCATCTGCCTTCCACTCAACTTTAAATTATCAACAAAAGGAATTGTTAACAGCATTCTTCAGTTCAAAAGGAACTCCACCAAGAGTGTCTGTAACTATACATTTAAGACTTCTCATGCTGGTACAAAAGAAAGGGTGAGACTTTCCCAAACTGTGAGTTCCTTACTAGCATTCTTACAGGATGACCTGGACTGAGGACTGTGGCCTAACCACTTAGTAAGAGCTCTAAGCTGAATGTTCTCTCCTTTAGATAATCTCCCTAGTTAAACCATTATTACCCAATCTGGTATTTCCATAAGTTGGTAAAAGCTACCATTTGAACCACTTCTCTCAAGGTAAGTAAGGAGTGCCATGACTGCTGACTGCCATGACTTCCACCAGAAGTGTGTGTGTTTGAATTACCTTTATCTCAGCATGAAAGGAAATAAGTACTTTCCACCACACTCAGTCATAAGGTTGGATCCTCCTTCATTCCAAACAGGAATTCAATATTTAATTGAATAGAATGTTTTATATCAGTAAGCAAGGGGATCTTGTAGCACCTTTGAGACGGAAAGAGAGAAAATTGTAGCATAAGCTTTTGTAGACTTAGTCTTACTTCCTCAGATACCCTTAAAATGTTTTGTATTTCCTTCTTTTTGACCGCATCACTCCAGACCTCTGGAAAAGGGACAACATACTTTGGATGTTGATGGGCCACCCGTACTTACCATAAGAGTATTTAAGATCTTTTTATTTCATTCTAGCTTTTGACTGTTGGTTGGGAAGTGTCTGGTTCCGTGTTTTTCTTTTGGATTTGGATTCTACCTGTTATGAAATACACTTGTCTGGGAAAGTTGTTGTTCATTCCACTTGTAAAGTAGATATATGTGCTGCTCTGGCCACCAACATTTTGGTTGATATGTGCAGAAAAGCTACTTGATCTTCAGTATTTTCAATTGAAGGGTGCTGCAGCATATGGTGCAAATTTAATTCTGGTACTTGGTGCCAGGAGGTGACCTGTCCATAAGTTTGGAGGAACTATGGTATGTCCCACATGAGGATATCATCCCTCCACTGCTGGAAAAAGGAACATCACTGTGTACCATAATGTGTTAATTTTCAGCAGTGGAAAGAGGACATCCCCCCCATCCAGTGCTTGTTTCTTGGCTTCTGGCTAGGGAAGTACATATTATTTTGTATTTTATGAATCTGTTTCATTTTATATTGTGAATTGTTTTAAGGTATCGTCTTTGTTGTTTTTGCACTCTTTTTTTGGGGGGGGATTTGCAATTGTTATTTTTTTAGTTCCATTGCTGTTGAAGATGGGCTCTTTGGGGACTGCTCCCCTTTCTGGCCACTCCTGCAAGGACTTAGTTCCTTCCTGTCAGAGCCAAAGGGAGGAGCAACTCTCATGAAGATGTCTTCCTTCTGCTGCTGGAAATGAACATATCCATCATAGAAGCCAATGTTTCTTTTCCTTTGCTATCTTTAGCAGCGCATATAGCTCTTTCCTTCAGTATTAAAAAGGGATGTTTTATTTTTTTTAAAGAATACATTCAGTTTTACTTTGCTGGATGTTTTAAACAACTATGCAATGCAGTAACAGAATCCTTTGTAGGGTACAGTTTTGAAAAAACTACAACCTTTTGTTACCCAAAATGCTCCTTGGAAAATTCCAAAAAAATTATTGAGTTTCTAATATGTTGGGGAAATTAGCAGCAACTCAACTTTAGCTATATGAAAGGGGGTAACAAGGGGACCTTGAAAACCTTTGTCTACCAGTACTAGTCTGGATGGAATACACACACGTAAAATTAAGTATGGTTTTTATTAAAGAGTTCAAAAATAACACCACAAACACACACACACATTCACCCAGAAAAAGCATTCACACAAGGCTATAGATAGGGCAGTAGGAAAAAAACTTGGGATAGGGGGTAGCAAGAGGATTTGTTGGGGGTGATACAACCTGTTCTGTAGTCAATCCAGCAGAGCGGATGGAGGAATCTGTGGTGGCTAATACAGAGTGATAGGGTTTCCCCTATAACTGGAACTGTGTGCACTGAGGCATTTTTTTTGGGGGGGGGTCATTTATACCTCCAAATACACCTGAGGGGAATTGATGTTTCATGGGTTGAAACAATAGATTCCATGAGCCTTCATGGATTACACAATGAGTTTCCTGGTCTTGACAAAAGGTGTGGAAGATGCTAATGTGTTTCTTAATGTCCAGTGATTGGATTTTAAAGGCTTGAGCAACCTGTTTTAAGGTTTTGGGGATTAAGGAAAGGAAGTTTCAAAATCAGCAAATACAAAGTTTTCATTTCATCCATTGTCTCCCTTTCTTGGGAAATGTGTCCTTTTTGGCTTTTAGCCTTAAGTCTTTCTTCCCTAGGGCAAGATATAGATGACCTTTTCTGGGACCATCCTGTGCTTTTTCCCTTGTGGAAGGTCACATTGATGAGCCAAATTAATAATATGCCAGTTTATTAGTATACAATCTCTGAGGTCTCTAGAAGTGGGGTGCAGGACAATACTAACACTTTAGCTAAAAGGAGCCCCCAGACAATGAAAACCTGATCCCATCTAAGCTAAACATGCTAGATTCTTGCACTTGTGTAGGTCTCTAATCTTATAGATCTTTTAATCCTTAAAGCAAGGTTGACAATGAATTCTACTACTGGCCTCATGCTCATCTCAGAGGCCATGCAGCCGCCTCCTTCCTCAACCACGGATAAAAGACAAAATTTTAGATCCTGCTGCTGGCTTCTTGGAGCTCAGCTCCAAGATCAACAGCTATGGATCCTCCCTCTTCCTTGGCCTTTTCTAGGGTCACTTTCTGTTCCATCTCTCCCCCACTTTCCATTTCTAAAAATTCCTTTTATGTTCATTGCGTTTTGAGGGTACTGAGCAAAGATCACCATGATTCAAGAAGAAAACCCCTCCTTATTTCATGACACCCTCTGATTTCTGTCTCTTGCAGTGTTAGTTGGATTTCCTGGATGGCATTAATTCTGTTTTAAGAAATACTTGTTTTAATAGATATCTGATAAAAACATGATCCAGGCAAAATTAACCACTTCTAACTTCTTTTAATTTCAAGTACATGCTTATCTCTCCTGTTAAAGTCAGTTGTACTTAGAAATATTGTACTTTGTATGTATGTGCTGACTGAGTTGAGGCATACTTTTTTTAATGCAAAAACCAAACAAAAGCCCCCTCAAAAAAGAAACGAAACAAGAGCCTCTCCTATAAAAAAAAAAACTTTAAAAGCCAACTAGCATAAATAAAACATAATAGGTTATAAATTATATTTAACACTGTGCAGTGTATAAATATTTAGGCCTGAGTCAAATTGCTTATCCCAGCTAGAGTAGACTTACTGAAACAGTTGCTGAATGGTCAGTTAACATTCATGTAAGTCCTGTTGTTTCGGTGGGTCTAATGTAATTAGGATTTAGCAACTGCATTTAGGCGTTCAACTTTTGATCAAAGAGCTTTTATATCTCATTTCCAAGTCATAAAGTACTTTTCTGCCTATTTATTGCCTGATATTCCTATTAGAAACTTCTGGGTACTTTGCCTACAATGAAAGGATCTTGCTTAATCCCGCCTCCTCTTTATTATTTGTGAATGCAGAGGCCTTAATTTCCTTACAGTAGAATCCTATGTGAGTCAACTGGGCTACATCTAGTTTATAGTCTGAACTACAGTAAGACCACTGAATCAATGAATTAGACCTGATCATTCAGCATTTATGTACATCCCATTAATTCAGTTGGTCAGACCTAGTTGGGACTAACAATATGGATTTAATCACTTGAGCTGAGTTTACTTAGTCCACCCTGATAACATCTGATGTAAGAGCATGATGTACAGTACTTTACTGAAGTAGCAGCCAGTGATAGAAATGGCTATTGTTAATTACTTCTTAGAAACATTGTTGCTTTAAGCAAAACACCCCATTAATGTATAACTTCTAAAATATGTAATATACCTAAACTTTGCATATAATGTATTTAATAAATGTAACAAAAGTTTTAAATGTAATATCATTTTAAGAGTACTGTGTGTGAAAAGTAACAAAATTATCAATGATCAAAGATTTATTTGAGTAACAAAAGAATCAGCAATATGGCAGGGCATTGTACAGCAACATAATGCTGTCACTTAATTGTGCTTTTAACTGTCCCTTGAGGCTGTCAAAAGCTGAATGACAGTCTATAAAATGGCACAGAAGTTGATTCAAGCAGGCACCCATGTTATAGACCTGTAATTTTTAATGGAATAGTTGGGCCAGAATCATACTGTGCTTAGATGTGTTATTGTCAGGGCCTACAAACTCAGCAAAAACATATCTGATCAGTACTGTTATGGGAAGTTGTATGGCAAAATTGGAAAAGGACAGAATTTTGCTTTTAGATCTATCGGTAATGACTTTATCTCTTTGTGTTGAATGTTAATAGTTTTTCAGAAACTAACATTATATTTTAGAAACTTTAAAACAATACTTTTGGAATTGAGGTTATTAATATTACTGAAAAATTTATTTAAATAATTTTATGGATAGTGGAACACATTTGCTTTTATAATGGTATAACAGTAGAAATTTATGTATTCAGAGCAAGTTCAGAACAACAGTGAATTGTAAATCCTGTAATTATACACATGTATTTTCTTCTCCCTTATTTTTTTCAACTAAAATGCATTATTATTCATGGCAGTATTGTTTATTATAATATTTATTTATTGTTTGGGCAGTCTGTGATGCTATTATGGCATTGGAAGGGTCGTACACAGGGTATGGTTGCTGGCTGGGGTTAAGTTAATCACAGGACACATTATTGCAGACAACTAAACCAGATAAGTATTACATCCAAAACAGATACTAAATTGGAGGAAGGAAAATCTCCATATGTTTTAAGATATTGTGTTTACGGAGGCTATACTTTGAGTTCATTCTGTAGGGTGGTATGTTACCTATCTACAGAGTATAGGGCCTTTGTTGTGGTTCTGGCATTTGTTTCATACATACTTATCAGTACCAGTACCAACATTACAATTTTTTTTTTTGCGCGGGGGGTGGGTGGGTTAGGTTAGGACTTTTTTATTTGCCAGAGTAAAAGGCACTGTTGCCTTTGAGTAGTTCATGTTTTTCTTTTGTAGCTTTATCTTTATTTTGTTTGCTTTAACTGCTATTACGTTTGATTGTACTGTTGTAGATAAATTTATTCCACTGAACAAGAATCTATTTGGATGAAGGGCAGTCTAAAGGGGTCCTCAAATCATTCCAGACGTAGCAGCCAAAACATTAATTCCACTAGCCAGCAAAAATGTAGTGTGTCTTTCCCTTCTCAGTAACTGGGATTCTGTACAGATGGCATAACTTTCCATAAACCTGAGTCCCCTGCGGACCTCTTTCTGCAAATTAAATATTGTGTCCATTTACCTGGCAAATCCCATGTTATCCCAGCAACTGTCTGTTTTCAAAATAAGGGTTAAAATACTAGGAAACACAACCTTTACATCTCACTAAAAAAAAACCCTCCACACCTGCTTTTTCTTCCTTCCCTGCAGCAGCTACCTTTCATAACCTAGTCTTTTCATTGTTTGTTGGTGTCATTTGTTTATGTTATGTTGATCATCTTCCAGAGGACAAAACAAAGGAAGTTGGTACATCACTGCCCCCTTTCTGGTGTAGAAAAGGGAGAATATGATAGAGAATCCAATTGCAAGTGTGGCTGATGAGTTGAGAAAGACAGCAGACATGAAGATTCAGAGGTAATTGCCCTCTGCTTTCTTTAATTCAGCAATCTATTTATATAATACATATATTCCTGTTGTTCTTTTAAAAATCTACTTCTAGTTAGAACAGTAGCAGGGACTTTAGCAGTGTTATATGTGGAGATTTTGACTGTAAACATTCTGTAGCTGCTGCTGCTGAATTCCAGGAGCAAAGTGGAAGAGGCTATGTGACAAAGCAGGGTTGTATATGGAGAGAAAGACCAACTAAGCCACAGTACTGAATGACACTTGAAAGGCATTGAAAAAGGTTTAACCAGCCTCTTTGCTCACCCACAAATGAAAAAAAAAGTAAAAAATTGATTAATTGTTAATATGCTAAAAAATCTAATCAAAATGATGTAAAATGTGCTACAAAATCTTATTAAATTATATTTATAGTGGGATCTTTTTAGAAGGACATATTTTCTCTCCACACACATGTGGTTATCAGCTTCTACACAGTGTATCATCCAGAACTTTCCATAGCTGCAAAGCAAGGCTTTTGGCAGTAGCTCCACCCCCTATAAGTCTATCCTTGTGGCTCCCACCCATCGCCTGAGATTCTTTTCATCCGTTGCACTAGCAGCATCTAAGGAACTTTGTTCTATAGTTCTTTCACTTTTGTTTTCCCTTCTATTACTTGGACTGGCTTTTCGACCATTCTTTCAGATAGTTCTTGGATTTGACTTCACTGAGCTTCTAATGGTAACAGACCTTCGGCTTTCTTCAGACTTCATCTCTCCATGGTGGCTGCCATGCTCTCCTCAACTGCTTCCTCTTTCAAGACGTGTTTGACCTGCGATGCAAAATGCCTGCCTGCATTGGTCACTCATGCTATGTACTCTGTCTCAGAGAGGGGCAGAATGTGGGGACATGTACACATTGCAAGGCGTTTACTCCCCAAGTGTGAAAAAACCGAGAATCCATATTAAAGGTGCTCCTTTATGAGCAAGCCCTAAAACCCTTGGCCCCTCTGTTGGCCACACTTTCGTTTTCTCTGAAATCCACTTCCCAGAATGACCATCTTGGTTTCGACTATCCCGATCACTACCAAGCGCTCTCTCTTGGAAAACCTGCCACAAATTCGGGCACCATACAGAAAGTCTCAACCAGAGAGATATTCTAAGTCTGGACACTCTCTCCCAAATGAGACAAAGAAAAAACACAAAAAGAAAAAGAAACCTCATCAATCCAGAGAGGCCCCATCGATTTTGATTTTCCTCTTCCGGGAACAACAATGGGAACCACTGACCGAACATGATCAGGCGTCGACAGTGGTTCATCTCCCTCGTCATGCAGGGAACTCTTTTCCACTGGCTCCCAGACTGTCTGGGTCCATGTGGGCTCCATCTTGGAGGGGGAGGTTATCGAATTGGACCAAGACATTCCCCTGAGTCAACAACAACCGATCCTCTCTACACAAGACCCCAAACTTGAACAGCCCACTTAAGCGCAGGTTCAGGACCACCTTCAACTCAGCGACTTACCTCGATGGGACAAATCCATCCAGGTCGTTGACAAAAGAGGCCCTATTGCTCAAAGGTCTGCCTCTGAGCTTAAAGCTGTCAGGGAATGTTCATACTCACGGGGTTCCATCTCACAGCGCTCCCTCTGCTCACCAACCCCCCAGTCCAGGGTCCACTCCTGCACCCCCTCATGGGATCAAACCTCTTTAGATAGAAATTCCCAGGACAGATGCTCGTATAGTCACTCCAGGGATCAAAGTCTCCGTGGCAAATACTCCTGAACCCGACACCACTCCAGGGACCGACGCCTCTGAATCCATCACTCCAGGGTTTGTGAGTCATGGGGCTGCGACTCATGAATCCCATGCCAACACAGTAGACGATTGTGGGATAGACGCTTCAGAGACTGACACTCCTGTTGTTGTGACTATCGAGTCACTATCGTAGCTGTATAAGATCTAGATCCCGCGACCACTCCCCTCTCAGAGTATACAGGGACCTGTACTACCATTTCTGGGATCCATATTTTCAGCACACGTACAACATACTCTGCCTTCAACACAAAATTACCCAGCCAATTTGACTCCCTCAAAAACTTCCACCAGTTCCTATTCACCCAACAGCACCAGTCAAGCCTCTTCCTCCTCCACCCGTTCATACCATAGAGCCACCCCCACTGGTTCCCCTAGAACAACTTCTCTACAACCACGACTGTGAGCACAAACTCCATCCATGGAACCGTCTACCACTCCAACACTTTCATAAGACTATGACGTGGAGTCAGTCACCTCAACGGGTCATACCAAACCTTTCCCACCAGCTGACTTGGGAGAACAGGACCTTTTCTCCTCCATTGAGTACATCAGATGTTTCGCTGAACAGACCCTCAGGACTGTACAAGCCTTGGGCCTCCAACCCAAGGAACAGGAACCAGAATGCATCGATCCAGTTTATGATCTCATCCACACGAAGGTACCAACACCTGTTTCCGTACCTATCCTGCCTTCAATCCTGAAGATTTTGCACCAGTCGTGGGCAACCCCATCGACAACACCACCTACAACAAAAAAAGGTTGACTCCCTCTGTTGAGTCATGGCAGAAGCTGAATGGCTACTTTGACACCCACGGCTGAATTCGATTATTGTCGACATGGCCCAGTCAAAATTCTCACAGAAGCAACACTCCTCTCCCTTGGACAAGGAGGGCAGGAAATTAGACATGATAGGCAAAAAGCTTTATTCCACTGCCACCCTCACACTATGCGTTACAAACTATTCGGCCTGCTCAGGTGCCTACTGGCAGTACCTATGGGAGAGAATAATGCCTAGACAAACTCCCAGACAAAGACAAACATCTTGCATGTGCCCTCCAAACCAAAGTACACTCCCTCACTGCCCAATAAATTAATTCATATAGCTATGTCGCAGGCTGTATCAGCTCGAGCCTGTGAGTTGAGCCTATAGTTTGTGGCGAAGGTCATTGGTTGAGACCAAACCACCGCTTTGCAAATGTCCTGTAATGGGACGACGGCTAGGAAGGCTGTGGAGGCCGCCATAGCTCTAGTTGAGTGACCCCTGACTCTTTGAAGGGGAACCTTCTTAGCCATCTGATAGGTAAGATGTATGGTGGAGACCACCCATTTGGAAAACTGTTGTGGGGAAACTAGAACACCTTGTTTGGCCTCCAAATAGCATATGAAGAGTCTGTGTGATCTTCTGAAAGGTGATGTCCTATGAATGTAGAAGGCTTGAGCCCTTCAGATGTCCAGGTAGTGGAGATTCCATTCTGTATCTGGGGATGGATTCTGCGTGAAAGAGGGGATGATAATGTCTTGATTTAAGTAGAATGCAGAGACCACATTTGGGAGAAAGGTGATGTCTACTCTTAACACTGCCATATCTGCCTGGAAACAGAGGCAGGGTGGATCAGAACAGAGGGAGCAGAGTTCACTAGCTCACCTTGTGATTATGATAGTGAGAAGGAATGCGGTTTTCCATGTGAGGAGATGGAAGTCTGAGGTGGCCATAGGTTCAAAGGGGGTTCAGGAAAGATGGGTAAGGATGAGGTCCAGATTCCACTGCAGGGTGGGACCCACTATTGGAGGGTGAATATTTTGGATTCAACCCCACTTCTCTTCGAGCAAACCTATCTCAGCTTCCTGCACCATCAAGACCTCCTCTCCATACACAGCAGCAAAATCCAGCACCCCAATGTGCACACCCTTCACCTAACTGCCTGGAGGATTCATCCATAAACTACTTCTCCCAAGAGATCCAAGGTGTTCTCTCAGCGGTGCATAAGCCTTTCACCAGAAGAGCTTATACCCACAAGTGGTCAAAAATTCTACAATTCCTTACTGCACTGTTACACCAGACCAGACCAATGTAATCCATGTTCTGGACTTTCTCCTTTCACTCTCTAACCAAGGACTTTCTCTGTCCTCGCTTAAGGGTTACCTGTCAGCGATCACCTTCCATCTATAGGCGATCGGCATCCCTTCCTTCTTTTGAAACCCCATGGTCAAAAGATTTCTCAAGGGCATCCAAAATATTTTGCCAATATTCCAGTTGGTGAAATCATGGCTTTTGGTGGATAGCTCGAAGAGGGTGTACTTACAGAATCACCAGTGGAAGCCAATTGTGTATTTTTGTTTTTCTTCTACACCACTCTCACTATGCTATAGTAGCTTCTGGAGGGAGATCCATGATGTAATGCTGTATTTATGATTTATTGATTTGGAGAGCAAACCACATTGCAAATTGACTTTGGTTGGTTTACCAATCATAGGCCATGGTTTGTCAGTTTGGATGTCATGGCAAACCATGTTTGAATCTTATTAACTTCATTTTAGCAAAACGGCTGAATTGAACCATTGATTACAGTGAGACCTATGTATACAGGATTTTGATCTGGAATAAAATAATTTCATGGATTTCAAAATTCATCTGTTCCCAGTTCCTAATGCTAAATATTTGCAGTACATTTTATAAACTGCTATGATGGTATATTTCTCCATGCTTTTCCTTTTTGTATGTCTGATATATTAAATTCACTTGGTGCCATTGAAAATCTGTTAGCTATCTTTATCACATATGTGTTAAAAGTTTGTCTATTAAAACTGTTAAGATTAGATTGCAGATGAGTTGGGGGGGGGCTTCCATATATAGGCTTCTTGAACTTCTTCCAAATTTGATTTTAAATGCCAATTAGGAGGTTGAATATACTAAAATAAAAGCAAATACATCCAAAATAGCTTCACCTTATGGCTAGTTAGGCCTTTTCTCTCAAAAGTGGAACCTTTGCTCTGAGCATGGCTTTGAGAAAGATATTCAGCTTAATGAACACATTAATTAGAACCATAACTATTTATAAGATAATTAGAAACGAAGCATGGTAAACTGGGCTTTTCCTGCAATTAATGGAGGATTAATTACTGGAGGTAATGAAGTGGTTTTTTAAACGCATTAAGGTGAAGTACAGAGATTTGCAAGGCTTTGTGATAGTTGCATAATTATTTTAGGCTGTTTGAGCATAGCTCATATGAGATCGCTAATAAGCATCATTGCATCATTATGTATGCACTTAAAAAGACTTACCACCAAAATGACTGCCTAATTATTTCTAATTGGCAGAACTCTGTGTAGTCATTGAGCTGTTTGTAGCCATTTTAAGGTTCATTTAACCATCCTTGGGGCCATGTGATAGATGGAAAATGCTTCAACTACATGCTGGCCTTGGCTGGCGCCGCTAATCAATTTTGGTGGGCTTCAGTTTGAAATGCATTTGCTCATTCAGAGGTCAAAACCTGAAGTAGTCCAAGCAAAGTTTTGCTTTTTGAAATCACTTTACTGTATTCATTAGCAATTAGTAAAATAATTGTGTCTGTCACTATATTTGGATTTCCATATGACTTGGTATTCTTTCATCACTGTCCCTTCTTATGCCATATTAGCTTCACTGGAAAACCAAATATTCTTCCAACAGACCCTTTAACAACTTCAGTGTAGTGGCATATGTTCCTATATACTACCTTTCTTCATTCATTTGTTAGCTTAAACAGTGCAGTACATTTCAACACAGTCATCTAATTTGCTCCCAATTGATTGCTGAGTGAAAGTTTCTACCCAAGGACAACATTTTAGGGCTTTCAAGGATATCTCTAAGGAATTAGTCATTAAGCATTAAGAGTGGAAACAAAAACCAGTCAAATTGAATTCTGACATTTACCAGAGTTCTGTAGTTAGAACTATTCATGTCTAAGACACTGACAGATATACATATACAAGGACATCATCTGATATAGGAGATTTGTAGAATGTCTGCACTTTTTTTTTTAAAAAACCCTCATTTGTACATAAATGTTAATACAACAGTTTGTCTTAAGAATTAATTTGTCAATATCAGAATGTCAGGTTTAAATGATTTCTTCCCTATAACCTAATTGGTATATAGTTATTTTATTGTATTTTATCAGATTTAATGTGACATCCCATTAGGTAAGCATTCATACAAGTTTTCGATGAATGCATTGCCCTGTTAAACATAATCATGACCATCTGTGGGATGTTGTCAGAGTACATAAGCCATTCATATAGGTCTAAGGGATCATCATGTGAAGCACATTGCAGAGTTTATAAAAGAGGTCCATATTTTCTCTTGTAATAAATAAGCCTAATTTAATAACAAAGCATAGATTTAAAATAATTTGGTCCTTCTAAAGATATATGATAAACATAATAAACAAAAATTTTATAATAATACTTTAAATTTTTTTGGAGAGCTTTGTAAACTATATGATTTAGCTATAGATTAAACACTATAACAAACTTCTTTTTTTTTTTTTAAAGCAGACTCCTTGCCTTTTTTGTTACAGCAAGCTTGGGGAATCTATTGTCCTCCAGATGTGATTTAACTGTAACGCCCATCAACCTGTATCCTTGGCCAGGTTGGCTAGTGCTGATGAGAAAAAGAGATGGACAACATGTGGATGGCCAAAGGTTCCCCACCCCTACTCCACAGAAACCTTTCTCCAGAGCATCTGGGTTCTACATTTCTTGTTTTCTTTCTTATCTATCACCTCAGCATTCCGTACAGTTTGGAAATTCATCTAACAACAACAACAACAACAACAACAACAACTTTATTTTTGTACCCCGCCTTTTGCCTATTAGGCTATCAAGGCGGCTCACAACATTGGATATAAAAACAAATCCATAACAATAGTAATAACCTAAAACAATTTACCCCCCTGAAAATTACATATAATAGTGCATATATTTAAAATAACTGGCAAATTCACCAGTGACATAAAATAACTACCCTAAAACTTTAAAACTATAGAATCAAAACATAAACATAAAAACATAAAAAGAGGGAGAAGCATCCATTAAAATCGTCTGTTCTTTTCAGGGCAGGCCTGCCGGAGTCACTCCTTGTTGCTCCATTTAAATAACATAATAATTATCCTAGATGTTCTAGACTCAGAGCTTGAAACAAATGAATGAGTTATAAATTTATTCCAATAATATAATAGATTTTGGTCCAATAAGGGCTAAACTTTACTACAGTCAATATCTGATTTAATGTAGACCAAAAATGTTACAAGCCTGCAAACAACTTTAACATATGGCTGGAAATAGTTTAAGTTGCTCTGTTTTCTCTAGGATTGTTTTCTCTGGGCTGCTTGGAGGAAGGAAAGAGGAGGAAAGACTGCATTAGTCATATGGTCTTCTGCTACTGGGCTGCTCACCTCTGGTTTAGGGCAGGCCCATGTCTAAGGAGAAATATTTAGTCATGACAAGAAAAGAAACAAGAGATGTTGTTTCTGTGGCTCAACCTCCTAAGCTGTAACTGTGGCTCAGCCTCCTAAGGCCTGGCCAGGATGGAAGGGGGGAGGGATAGTAAGATGAGTAGTTGCTTTTAAAAAATAATAATATAAATAAGCTGTATTTATATTTCTTTATGGGTGTTATAGCAGACCCTAGACAAAAATAAGTATAGATCTGCAAAACCAAGTATTTTCTTCAGACTAGCTTATAGGAATTTCTTCTAATAATTGTTTAATACTTCTTAAATATTAATTATACTGAAACAGCAAGGATTATGACTGGAGTGCAGATGGTGGAAACCTGACATACCCAATAAAACAAAAACAGAGAACATCTGCAGTACATGCAGCAAACAACAACAACAACAACAACAACAAAACATTCTTCTCTGCATGTGTTGTGTCTATGAATTCACATCCATCCAAACTTTTCAGGGTGGTGAAGATTCTAACTCGGGCACCTTCCCCTGAATCTGATTCTAAATCCTTCAAACAGTTTGCTGTGATGCTATTAGCAATTATTTCACGGGTAAAATCTCTCAGATAAGAGCTGACTTAGATTTCAACATTATAGCAGAAATTGATGATGGCATGTCCAGGAACTCTCTGAGTAGGATTACACTGGATCAGTTTCAGTTAGTGAGTACCATAGATGTGGACAAACTGCTAGGATGGGTAAGGAAGACAACTTATTCTTTGGACCCATGTCCTTCTTGGCTGGTTGTGCAGGGGAGAGATGCACGTAGATCTCAGCTACAATGTATTAGTAATGTATCTCTCAGAAAGGGAAGTTTTCCATTTTGTTTAAAAGAAGTAATGGTATGAGGAGGTAATGGGTTGGATGAGGAAAAACAAACTGAAGATCAATCCAGACAAGAGAGAGGTGCTTACTGTCAAGGATCCTAATCTGGGTTTGGAGATGTGTCAGTCAGTCCTGAATAAGGTTACACTACCTCTGAAAGTCTGTGTCCACAGCTTGAGGGTGCTTCTGGATCTGTCACTCCACATGACAGCCCACATAGATGCAATGGTTTTTACTATCACCTTCAACTCCTTCTAAAAAAAAGCCCTCCTTGGATCCCCTGGACTTTAACAACTATAGACCAGTATCATATCTTCCTTTTCTAAGTAAGGTGATCAAGAGAGCAGTTGCCTTCAAACTCTAGGCAGTCTTGGATGATACACATTTTCTAGACCCATTTCAACAGGTTTCAGGATACAGAGCTGAGATTATTATGATCACCTTAGTAGAATCATAGAATCATAGAATTGTAGAGTTGGAAGAGACCACGAGGGCCATCCAGTCTAACCTCCTGCCATGTAGATGATCTTTGCCTGAGTATTGATCGGATGTGTGCATCCCTGTTGGTGTTTTTGGACCTCTTAGTGGTGTTTGATACCACAAACCAGGCCTGCACAACCTTCGGCCCTCCAGGTGTTCTGGCCTCCAACTCCCAGAAGCCTGAGCCAGCTGGTCCAATGATCAGGAATTCTGGGAGTTGGAGGCCAAAACATCTGGAGGGCTGCAGGTTGTGCAGGCCTGCCATAAACCATGGTATCCTTTTGGAATGCCTGAGGGGTTTGGGAATCCCACTCTGCTTCAGTGGTTCTGCTTATATCTCTTGGATAGGTTCTGGATATGGTGCTTGTGGATAGCTGCTCTTCAAGAAGGAGCTGTTATACTGTGCACCACAATGTGCCATTCTGTCCCCAGTGCTGTTCAACATCTACATGAAACTGCTAGGAGAGATTATCCAGAGACATGTGGGGTGCTATCAATATGACACCCAAATATATTTCTCTATGCCTTCAGTAATAGCAGCAGCTAATGATAGTGTATCTCCACTGAATGAGTGCCTGGAGGAGGTATTGGGTTGGATGATGAAAAACAAACTTAAGCTCAATATAGATAAGAGGGAGGTGTGTCAGTCAGTCCTGGATGTGGTTACATTTCTCCTGAAAGACTGTGTTCAGAGTTTGAGGGTTATTCTGGATCCATTGCTCCAAATGACAGCCAAATAGATGTGATGGCCAGGTGTGCTTACTATCACCTTCAGCTGTTACACCAGCCATACCTCTTCCTAGAACTGTAGGATCTAAAGATGGTAATGCATGCAGTAGTAGGTTTAAGGCCTTAAGGTGTGATCATAGTACACTAGCCAAGGAGTGATTATAGTACACCAATCTCTCTATATATTATTCTCTTGGGTATGTTGCCATTTCCAGTGTGCTGATTGACTGCTTAGGGAACTGACCAATCAATCACAGGTCTGTTGGGCAGCCAATCAGCACACTGGGGGTGGGACCGTGTAGATTTCAAACATGGCAGCTGGAGAGGGAGAGTAAGTAGCATGAGGGTGAATGTGGTGTGTGTGTGCTGGAATGCAGGGGGTGGGGGGCAGTTTGGCGATGGGGGTGAATTTGGAAGAGTGGCGGGGGGCAGTATGAGTAGCGGGGGGCAGGATGCTCAGTGGGATGGCGCCTTAAACCCACCAGCCTACCTCAAAGGGTTGTCATGAGGTCTCCTGGGCATTTTGGGGGAACTTTTTTAACGGCATATGGTACGCCGGGTCCAGCTAGTTTTAAAATAAATCCACTGGCTATCATTTAGTTTCCAGACAAGAAACTAATTGACCCAGCTTGTGGGGGCAATTAGCTAACACACATTGGAAACTGTTTAATGTAGTATAGATGTGTAAATAGCTATTGCTTAAAACAATTTGTAAGCGCTCTGATAGCCTTGTGGCTGAAGAGCGGGGTATAAATAAATAAATAAAATAAAGATACAAAATGTTGGTTGTTACCATTAAAGCTCTATGTGGTTTAGTTGCCTAAAGGATCACCTTCTCCCATACAATCCTCTGCATATACTCAGGTCATCTAGGGAATGTCTACTTCAGTCAGCCAAAACTAGGCCAACTGTTACCCAGAGGACATTTTCTTTGGCTGCCTTCATATTGTGGAATGACCTGCCAGAAGTGATCATCAGCTGGATACACTATTTATGTTTAAAACAGCAGCAAAGACCAGTCTATTCCAGCAGGCAACCTAGATTATTTTCAGATTATAAATTTGAAAGTATTTTTGATGGATTTTAGTCTCCTGTTGTTCCTTGCCTCAATCTATAGAGTGAGGTAGGTAAGGAGTAACAACAATAACAGTAATATATAATTCCCTCGAGGACGGTGGTGATGATATTCTAGTAGTAGTAATTATAATAGTTGAGAATGTGCTGCTTTTCTTTCTTTGGGCTTTGGATGCCCTATTACTACCAATCCAGAGGCCAGACAAAGCAGTCCTGGGACACTCCTAATAAAACCTACTTTGCCTTAGGTGGGGGAAATACATTTTTCTACAGGTGCCCTCAAAAAATTCTTCTCCCAATAAGAGTGTTACTTGTTGGGGTACTCAGTGGGATCAGGTTCAGTTCATCCATACAGTAGAATGAAGTGATGATATTTTTTTCAAGCTACCACTGCTTCAGATTGCTGGTAGAAACAAGCATATTTGAATGATTCCCTGTAAAAGAAAGAAAGAAAAATTCTCATTGCATATGGAAACCTAGCAGAGCAGGGAGTTCTTCAGTGTTGCATTGGATCAGTCTTCTCTAGCAGGATTAAAAACATCAGGTTATATCTAATTGCAACTCTATTCAATAGTAGACCTATTGAAACAATGGGATTAGCATTATTGTTGACTCGTTTCCCATTTATTCTACTCTCATTGGGTAATACTAGAATAAAGGATTTAACCCTTAACTCTTTATTAGCCTTTTAAAATGTGGACAAGCTATTTACAGTGTTTGATAGAGAAAATCATAGCATACATGTTGCTGGCTGTGGTGGGAAGACAAAAGATGCAAATCCTTGACAAATTGTATAATTGGAACAAAATATCTCTCTCTCTGGCTTTTCTTCGCAAACGAAGATTCGGGAAGGACTCATCCCGCGCTTACTGCAAGTGCTCTGATGACTACAAAGGCAAATCCGAGATAAACAAGTCCGGTTGCAGAAAGCACAGCAGAAGGTCTCCTTGGGTGATGTTTCCGGGTTGTGATTCTTTCTGCGTTGTCATTTCTCTTCAAGACTTGTTCGGTGTGAGTTCTCAAATAAGGCTGCAGCATTGTGGATAGTGCATCTCCATGCCTCCCGATGTGAGGCTAGGGCGGACCATTGTTGGTGATCAATTTGGCCGAGCCTGAGATGTTGTTTCAGGGAGTCCTTGTATCGCTTTTTTGGAGCGCCCCTCTTACGCTGACCCGTGGCGAGTTCACCGTAGAGTAGTATTTTGGGGAGGTGATGGTCCTCCATCCTAGAAATGTGCACTGCCCAGTGCAGCTGTGTTCTCAATATCATGGCTTCAATGCTGTTGATACCTGCTTGCTCAAGGACAGCAACATTCGTCACATAGTCAGTCCAGTGTATGTTTAGGATTGTGCGTAAACAGCGCTGATAAAAGCGTTTGAGGAGTCGTAAGTAGTGGCGATATGTGACCCATGTTTCAGATCCATAAAGGAGAATAGACAGTACAATGGCTCTATACACACTGATTTTTGTGCTTCGCCTCAAGTGTTTATTACTCCAGACTCTTTTATAAAGTCTTCCAAATGCGCTATATGCCTTTGCTAATCTGTGATCAATCTCTTTGTCAATCTTGGCATCTGAGGAGATGATGCTTCCCAGGTAGGTGAACTGCTGAATGGACTTAAGCACAGAGTTGCCGATGGCAATGTGGGGATGATGGTGTTCGTTCTGTGGTGCAGGCTGGTAAAGAACTTTTGTTTTCTTCAGGTTGACTTCCAGCCCAAACAGCTCTACAGCTGTTGCGAAGCAGGATGTTAGGCGCTGCAGAGCTGCTTCTGTGTGGGCAACAAGGGCAGCATCATCAGCGAAGAGCAGCTCACGGACTAGATAGTTTAGAGTCTTGGTGTGAGCCCTTAGCCGGCTTATGTTAAACAAGCTACCATCAGTACGGTAACGTATATAGATGCCACCATCTTCTTCAAGCTCTGCCGTAGCCCTTTGGAGAATCATGCTGAAGAAGATTGTAAATAAAGTTGGAGCAAGAACACAACCTTGCTTCACTCCATTAGTTATTAGAAAGGGCTCTGAAAGAGCATTGCCATATCTGACTTGACCATGCTGGCCCTTGTGTAGCATGATAATCATTTTAAGGAATTTGGGGGGACATCCTAGTCTTTCCAGGATCTGCCACAGACCTTTCCTAGTCACGGTGTCGAAGGCTTTGGTGAGGTCAACAAATGTTACATAGAGACCCTTGTTGTGCTCTCTACATTTCTCTTGCAGTTGTCTAAGGGCAAATACCATATCTGTAGTACTCCTATTGGCTCAGAAGCCACATTGGCTTTCAGGAAGAAGTTCTTCTGCAATGGCAGGAAGTAATCTGTTAAGGAGTATCCTTGCAAGGATTTTTCTAGGAACAGAGAACAGTGTTATGCCTCGATAGTTTGAGCAATCAGATTTTGCTCCTTTTTTCTTGTACAGGGTGATGATGACTGCATCTCGGAGATCTGATGGCAGTTCCCTCTTTTTCCAGCAATTCAAAAGGAGTTTGTGGAATTTATCATGGAGTACATGACCTCCGTGTTTCCAAACTTCAGGTGGGATTGCATCAATCCCAGCTGCCTTGCCATTTTTCATCTGCTGTATGGCCTTAAGGATCTCTTCCAAAGTGGGAGCTATGTCCAATTCATTTTTCACTGGTTTTTGTATCATATGTTGGATAGCTGAGCTTTGGACTACTCGGATGGCACTAAAGAGACTTTGAAAATGTTCAGCCCATCGACTCAGGATGGAGGCTTTATCAGTAATTAATGTTTGACCATCTGTACTGTATAAGGAGCTTTGGACCTGATAAGTAGGTCCAAACACTGCCTTAAGAGCTTCTTAAATCCTCTAGAATCCCCCAGATCTGCACAGTGTTGTGTGTTTTCTGCTATATTGATCCACCACTTTTTCTGTATGTCTCAGAGTTTTTGTTGAGGTTTACTACATGTGAGACGGAAAGCTGCTTTTCTTACATGGCACCTTGGCTGGGCAAGGTATGCCTGGTGAGCAGTTCTCTTCTTTGCCAACAGCTCTTGGATCTCTTGGTTGTTTTCATGAAACCAGTCTTGATTTTTCTTGTGGGAGAACCCGAGGGATTCTTCTGCAGACTGTAGGATACTGTTTTTGATATGCTGCCAAAGCACTATAGGAGAAGGATCTGTAGGATGGTCTTCAAGTTTTGTTTGCAGATTTGCCTGGAATTTGTCTCTCATGGTAGCTTGTTGAAGATTGTTGACTTGGAGTCTCTTCTTTAAGATGCCACCCCTCTTAGGTTTGAACTTAAGATGAAGGTTTAGTTTACATCTGACGAGGCGATGATCTGTCTGGCATTCTGCACTGGGCATCACTCCAGTATGACGGACATCGCGGATGTTTGTCTGGCGGACTAGAACATAGTCAGTGAGGTGCCAATGTTTGGACCGGGGATGCATCCAGGTTGTCTTCAAGCTATCTTTCTGCTGAAAGATGGTGTTTGTAATAGTCAGCTGTTGTTCTGCACAGAACTCTAGCAGGAGGTGTCTGTTATCATTGCAATTTCCAACGTCATGCTTGCCTAAGACACCTTTCCAGGCTTCGGAGTTCTTTCCTACTCTGCCATTGAAGTCACCAAGGATAATAATTTTACCTTCTACAGGGACTTTTTGTATGAGCTGGCGTAGGTCTGTGTAGAATTTGTCTTTCTCTACAGGGTTGGCTTACATAGTTGGGGCATATATACTAAAGAGAACAACATGTGGGAGGCGTAAGGAAATAATGTGATCGGAGTGTCCTGTTGGCAAGGTTTCAAGTTTGGAGCCAATGGAGTTTTTAATCATAAAGCCTACTCCTGAAAGATGTTTTTCAATTTTGGGTTTGGCAGACCAGTAAAGTGTGTAGCTGGCACCGTGTTGTTTAAGGCTGCCTTCCTCATGGAGACGAACTTCACTAAGAGCAGCGATGTCAATATTAAGCCGTGATAGTTCATGGGCTATTACAGCAGAACGATGCTCAGGCTGTCCACTATCTGCAGAATCTCGCATGGTTCTGATGTTCCAGCATGCAAGCATCAGTTTATTTACACCTTTGGAGGCCGGTGTGTGCCTTTGTTTCTTTGCCTTGGTTTGACCACATCAGAAGATTCCCGTTGGCCGCAGCTAGCCAACCAGGTAGTTGGGGATGAGCTTTTGTTAGGCCACCTTTTCTAGGCCCCTCTCCATATGGAGCAAGCAGTGCTTTCCTTAAAAAAGGCTGCTTGGTCGTTCAGGATGCTGCCGAACAAGACTGTCATCTCCTGGGTCAGCCTCGAGCGACCAAAGTCCTGAACCCCTTGCATGCAGGGTTGGGTCTGCAGCTTCCAGTGCATCTTTACACCTGCCGTTTCGTCCCTTGCCTATGGCTACAGGGCTTTTTTGGAATTGGATTTGTCCTTCGAGCCTGTGCAATGGATTTTTCTGGTGGAGTGCAATGTGCACAGAACTAGCCTCACCCTTTAAACCAAAGGTTCATCTGCTGGCCTTGCAAGCATGGCCGGTAGCAGTGAGGTCCTCGGGTCGTAGGTTTGATTAGAGTTTCCTTCTCGTAGATGGTTGACCTTACAGGGTTGGACGAGCACCATCTGCCTGGGTTTGGGATTAGAGTTTTCCTTCTCCTAGGACGGTTGCCATAGGCTAGAGAGCCCATCCTGCCCTTTGATGCTCTTTGTCAGACCCTTCGGTTTTGACCTGTCTGGCATGGGAGACGCTACTGGTGGCTATTATGCCACCACCAGCATAGCTCAAAACATCATTAGGGTACACAAGCCTCTCTTCCACAACAAGGGGCATCAATGGAGAGGGAACAAAATATAACAAAATCCAAAATACACAAAAGAGCAATACTTTCGCTGCACAGCCAACATGGCTACCTTGAACATGTATATTATTTATTATTTATTTATTATATTTATTTATAGCCCACCTTTCTCCCAATATAGGAACTCAAGGTGGTGACAGTAAGTTTAAAACAATACATGAACATTGAAAATATAAATTATAAATATGAAATTTAAAATGCAGATTAAACAATTTACAGTGTTAAAATATTTAAAAATATTAAAAGTATTAAAATGCAATAGAACTATATACACCTTAAAAACGAAACTGCACAGCATGTACAAGTCCAGCACCCTTCAGATTGTAAATGCCTGATGTCAGAAGAATGGCCGTTGTGACCACTGCAAGCATAGTTTCAGTTGTCTTTTGACCCACTTATAGATCCACCAAGCAAGAAACTCACAATACCTCACAGGGTACATCAGTCTCTAAGATGATGGTTGGATTCCAGGGATGTTCAGGTAGGAATGCCGTTCCTTCCACCTCAGCTGGCTGTGGTAGTTACAACAAATGTGTCAGACGTTAATGGTCTGTGGAAGAAAGAGCCCTACACATCAATGCTCTAGAATTGCTTGCTGTAGAAAAAGCATTCTGAGCCTTCGAGCATGCTTTAAGAACAAAGCCTATTCAGCTAGTGGCCGACAACACCACTGTGGTCTTCTGTCTGAACAAGGAAGGAGGTGCACATCAGACATCCTTCTTCATCTCACAATTCGATTTTGGAATTGGCCATATCCTTGTGTTGTGCCTTGTCTCTCAGAGGACAGTGAAGATGAATTTGAGCTAGATGTTCAGGGACAGTGACCAGCAGGCTGAGGAACAAAGTGTTCAACAAACACAAGCCGATGAGGAACAGAGCAGGCTCATTCATCTGAGCAACAGGATATTCTACAGCCACAAACACCAGAGGAACAGAATGCAAACTTACCTAGTTTCATGCAGTGCGGAAAAGAAAAGGAAAGGCATAGGAGATCAGAGAAGATTAGTCTGA
Source organism: Gambelia wislizenii (assembly GCA_030847615.1). Taxonomy (NCBI): domain Eukaryota; kingdom Metazoa; phylum Chordata; class Lepidosauria; order Squamata; family Crotaphytidae; genus Gambelia; species Gambelia wislizenii. The sequence goes on along the minus strand of JAUMIR010000003.1, from coordinate 35,484,930 downwards.
AGCAGGAAGCTATCAGGCAACACCTGAAGAATGCTGCTGACTTATAAATTAGGCAGCACCTCCTCTGGAACAGCATGGCTAACAACAGAACTGCTTGGGTGTAAGCCGTGCCCGACTCCTGACTGACTGCCCATGATCTTGAAATTTGTCTTTGTCTTCGTGACCTCGTCTTTGGATTTCCCATTGGATTGTTGATTTGGCTTTTTGTCTCCCTGTGTTTGACTCTTAAGATTGGACCGTGTTTACACTTTGTGTTTGGCTCCTAGACTGACTGTGTACTGGTAAGCTGACTAAAACCCAGCTACTGCCTTTGAACTGTGGAAACTGATTTATTGGTTCTCAGCAGCCTGCTCTGAGCAGTACAGGACACTTTGATCCATAATACCACAATGCATCTCCAGGAGAAGAGAACACATTGGCAGATTCATTAAGTTGGACACCTGTGTCCTGCCATGAGTGGAAACTGCACTTTGCAGGGTCTGTAGGTTATGGGAAGCACCCTCCATAGAACTCTTTGCATCACCTCAGAACAAGCAGCGCAAGTTCTTCTGCTCCAGAATCCATAAGGGGAGGGGCTTGCTCAGCAATGCATTCCTATTCAGTTGGACAGGACCTATGGTTTCTGTATTTCTAACATTTCCTCTGAGTACCAGAGTAATTGCAAAAATTCAACAGGACAGAGCCAAATGGATACTGGTGACCATGGTGGCCATGGTTCACATCCCTCCTGTGACTGGCGAAAAGCTGTTACATGAAATTGCCACTCAGACTGGACCTCCTCACACTCCACGAAGGAAAGGTCATCCAGATCTACATAGTATTCTCACGCTCACTGCCTGGAGGATAAATATATCTGCTATTGGACTAAGTTTTTGCAAATACTGCAGGTCACTCATAGACCCTCTACTAAGAGGTCTTACTGATACAAGTGGATAACATTCCTTGACTTCCTTCATTCTAAGGATATTCTTCCAGAGGTGGCACATGTCTTGAATTTTTTTGGTCACTTTAGGTCTGACAAAGGTTTAGCCCTCCCTTCTTTGAGATTTCATGGTACTTAGGAGAACATAATACCTTTGGAGTGCCTTAGTGAGGAAATTTCTAAAGGGCTATAAGAATTTGCATCCTCCTGAACTTGGACCTGTCTCACACTGGAGGCTAGAACTGGTTCTCTCACCAGAAAATACCTTTTGAGCCTATGGTGCATGTGACTTAAGTTTACTTACTTGGAAGAATGTTCCTTGTAGCAGTTACCTCAGCAAGGAGAGCTGGTGAACTCTGTGCTTTGAAGGGTGACAAGCCGTATTTATGTTTTTATAAAGACAAGGTTGTCCTTCATCCAGATGTTTCTTTTCAACCAAAAGTTGTGTCTTATTCCATTCTAACAAAGATATTGCTTTACCAGCCTTTGGGCAGAATTCTACCTTCGATCTGGAGTGATCCCTTCACTGCCTGGAAGTCCATTGAGCCCTAACCTTTTATGTAGATCGAATAGTCTCTGTCAGAGAATTTCAGAGGCTTTTTCTCTGCTACTCATCTACAAAAAAGGGACATCCTTTGTCATCTCTGCGAATATCAAAATGGGTGGCAGACACAATTCATCTGGCGTATGAGCTTATGGGCATGTGACCACCAGTCCAAGTGTGATCTCATTCGACTAGAATGATGGCAGCTTCAACAGAATTTTTGAAAGAAAGTTCTTTGCATGATATTTGTAGAGCTGCTACCTAGTCTCAGCTGCCAACATTCATCTTTCACTACAGATTGGACATGCAATCCCAGGCAGAGGTGGCTTTTTTGGCAGGGGTGTACTCTTTTTATGTGTGACATGCCACTCCCGCCTCCTGTGGTTATTAGCTTGCTAGTCTCCCATTTGTGTGAGTCACAGAGACCACAAAGAAGGAGGACAGGTTGATTATCTGTAACTTTGGTTTTTTGACTAGTCATCTGTGAACTTACACAACCCTACGCATCCTCCTCTTGTCATGTCCTGTCTTCTTAGATCATTGAATACTGCTGCTTTGGCATAGTCTCGCCCACTAAAGCTGATGGAGACTTTGAAGGCGATTGTACTGAGGAACTTGATGATGAGTCCAATTCATTGTTAGTCCTACTAGATTATCAAGGAACAGGCAATCTTGACAACTCTTGACCACAGCCCATTTTGGAAACTGTAGCAGTAGCTGCTGATACTAAGAGGCAAGATTGGTTATGATGCCTTTAGGGATATTTGGTACAGACCATTGATGACTGGTCCCGAGCCATCAATACCCACTGTATTGACCTTTGCTGTTGTGATTGTCAAGACTTGTCTGCCAATTCCATTTGCAGTGAAGGAGGGGGAGACACCAAAACCAGCTGTATGAGGTTGTATTTTTTAACTGTTGTAACCCACCTTGAATCCCATCTTGGGAAAAAGGGGAATATAAATCCAGTAAATAAATAAACAAAAAATTAAATAGCCGAAGGAACCTTCCTGTTTGAGTCCCTGTCTTGGTGCCGATAATAATGAGCCTGTGCCAATTTGTAAGAGTGGGAGCAGCCACATCCAGGGTAACGATAATATGGAGCCGGGGACCTATCATGGTAATAATGGGATGGAATATCCCTTTAGTAACTTTGTCCTCCCCTTGTCTCACAGTATTTGTCATTCAATTGATAGCAACATGAGTATTCTCGGCATCAAGGTGAAATAATAATAATGATAATAATAATAATAATAATAATAATAATATTTATTTATACCCCGCCCCTCTGTTAAAACAATCGGGGCGGCTTACAAAAATTAAAATACAAATACAGATTAAAATCCCTAAACACGACCCACCCCCACCCTCCCCTTAAAAAGATATTAAATCAATATAAATTAAAAACAACTAATCTTAAATCACATATTTACAATGCTGTAGTGTGTGACAGTACCAACAGTATTGAGGACTCTAAGACCTCAAACTCCACGAACTTGAAGTTGTTGTCTGAGACAGTGACTAGCTCCGATGTTGATATCAAGAACTTCGTATGGTTGGTAGAGGATGATCTCAAGTGTCAGATTGCACAGTTGCAGCCTGCTGTGAAACATTTGGTGGCCTGTCTGGAGAAGGATAGTTCTTCTGAAAGTCTTCTGACAGTTGGAGAACTGAACCAGCTGATACAATTTGAGGTTGTAAATCAGGAGAATCTCTTAATTTCACCTTCTGTGATTGCCCCAGCCTTTACCAGTTGTGAAGATGCAACCTGCTCCTTCTCCTGCAAGGCTGGCTCTTGAAAAGCCACCCAGACTGACTCCAATGAAATGGATGCAGATGTCCAAGAAAGCAGCCCAAAATGCCAGCAGGATAAACAAGGTTTGGGAAAGCAGCCAAGCCCCAGTTTTAGCAAAGTTAATTAGGGTGAGCCAGATAAGGTTCGGAACAAGCAAGGTTCTGTTTCTTGAAGAAGTGGCAATATAAGCGAGAAGGCACACAGAGAAGAGTCCAGAATACAGTCCAAAGGTCAAGGCTTACAGAAGGCAGTGTAGTCAAGAAGTAGGTCCATGGGTCAGCAGGAGCAGGCAACAGTGTAGTCAGGAACAGTCTGAGGTCAAGGCACGAGTCAAGGCAGCAAGGCAACAAAGTCAGCAGGAAGCTTTCTTCAGGAAGATCAGTTGATCTCTGACAAAGCCTCCATTGCCTCTCCCTAAATATATAAAGCAATTAAGGCTTTGTCAGGTGTTTTTTAACAAGCAGGTTTTTCTCATAAAGTCTCAGAGACTTCCTTTAAGCTTCTTTTTGAGCTGGCTGCTGGGTATACAATGGTGGAAGTAAGTCCCTCTCTTCTTCTTCATTCTTATCTGAGTGGGCAGGACTCTCTGCTGGGATTGATGCCAACCCACTTGGACCAGGCTCTCCCTCTGCTCGAGCCTCTAGGTTGGCAGGGTTCCTTGCTGGCACAGGTGTAGATAAACCTCTGCCAGGGTTCCTAGGGCCATTCCCTGCCATGTTCTCCTCTGACTCTATAGCCTCATTAGGCTCACGGGGCATAAGACTAAGCTTGTATTGCTTGAATCTAAGGCTCCTCCATTTGAAACCATTGAGCAGAAACTGAAGGAGAATGAGGAGAAGGTCTAGAATGATGTTCTTTTTGCTTTCTTCTTTCTGTGTTTCTTATGAGCAGACTCCTGGTTCGGTATCGAAGACAATATTTCAGTTTGAAGGGATCATCCTGGAATTTCTGGTTTCTCCATTACTAGTCCTGAAACTGGTCTATCCTGAATTGGCAATGCTTTGTTGGTGTTGATGATGACTCTGCCAGAGACCATTTCAGGGTCAATGTTGCTGATGAACCAAGGGGATCGGAACCAACATGGCCCAAGGCACTAAAAGAGGACGAGACTCGGAAGTGCTCGTGGAAGCAGTATGGTGGGTATTATTCTCAGCTGCTTGCAAAGCTGCATCCAAAGTATATTCTCTTAAGAACACCTTTCACCATGCTTCGCTGTTCCTGCAGGCCTGTGAATCAAAAGCCTGGCAGTGTCTGCAGAACCTTACATTGTGTTCTTCTCCCAAACAAAGGAGGCATTTTGAATGGCCATCCTTTTCAGGGATTTTCCCAGCACATATAAAGTCCCTTAAAAACCTTAAAAACTGTACCACACAACCTTAAACACCCAGCCCTTGTCAGTGCATAAAACCTGGTGGCACAAAAATTTTGTAACCTGCTTTCTGAATGAGAGGGGTGATGGGGCCATTCTGGATTTTCTGGAGAGGGAGTTCCAAAGTCTGGGAGCAGACATGGAGAAGGCCTTCTTCCTTGTTCCAACCAAATGAGCTTGAGAAGGTGGTGGGACAAAGAGAAGGGCTTTCCCAGATGATCTTGGAGCTGTACTGCCATATATAGAGAGATATAACCTGAACCCAAGCTGTATATGGCTTTATAGGTCAACACCAGCACTTTGAATTGTGCCCGGAAACAGACTGGTAGCCAATGGAGCTGTTGCAACAAGGGAGTTGTGTGCAAGGGAGCTAGCCCCAGTTACACAATCTGGCTGCAGCTCTTTGGGCCAACTGAAGTTTCAAAGCACTTTGCAAGGGCAGACCTATATAGAGTGCATTACAGTAATCCAAATGGGATGTAACAAAGACATGTAGCACTGTGGCCAGATCTGACTTCTCCAGAAATGGGCACAGTTGGTAAACTAGCACTCCTAGTCACTGCTGAGACTTAGACCTCCAGGCTTAGAGCTGAATCCAGGAGTATCTCCAAACTGCGAACCTGGGTTTTCAAGCGGAGCATAACTCCATCTAACACAGACTGAGCCTCTGTTTCCAGGTCTGTGTTTTGACTGACCAGGAGCACCTCTATCTTGTCTGGATTAAGCTTCAATTTGTTTGCCCTCATCCAGTCCATTACAGCTGCCAGGCACGGATTTAGCACAGGAACAGCTTACTTGAAATTAGGTGGAAAGGAGTAATAGAGCTGGGTATCATCAGCATACTGCTGACCCCCAAACTCTGGACAAATTCTGTTTTATGTAGATGTTAAATAGCATAGGGGGTAAGACTGAACAGAGAGGGACTCCACAGGCCAGTAGCCAAACAGGAATCCCCTAGCACCACCCTCTGAGTGCCCCTCCAAGGAAAGAGTGGAGCCACTGTCAAACTGTAGTACCACCAAGCCCAATTCCAGAGAAAAACTCAGAAGAATATCATAGCTGATGGTATCAAAAACTGGTCCAGCAGAATCAAAAGGGACACACTTCCCCTGTTCAGTTTCCTGCATAGGTTATCTGCCAAGGCTACCAAAGCTGCCTGTGTTCCATAACCAGGTTTGAAACCAGACTGAAATGGATCTAGATAATCTGCCTCATCCATGAATCCCTGGAGTTGAGAAGCCACCACATGCTGTAGTATCTTGCCCAAACATGGAAGATTGGCATCTGGCCTATAGTTATCTAGTATAGTAGAATCTGGACTTTGATCCCCATATCCACAGGAGATCCATTCCTGAACTTACTGTGGATACTCAAAACCACAGATAATAGCAAACCCTATTAAAACAAATGACCTCTGGCCCAAACATACCATAGACTCATGCTGAAGGACTTAGAATATGTGTAGAGAGACCATATTTTTTCAGATGTGGTTAAGTGAATCCATGGATATGGGTCCTGCATATACGGGAATCGTAATGTACTAACATTCCAAGATCTGCCTTGTATACTTGCCTATCATGTAAACATGTTCTTCAATGTCTGTTTTTCCATTTTGGTAATGAAAGTATGTTTCTTATTGTGGTGTACAAGTATGTGTTGAATTAATATATAAGCCCCAGTCAGGCTGCAATTCAGGTAGAAAAATCTGTACTTGTACAAAATCCAAGGTATCTCTAACACATTATTCATGGTACAACTGTTCTGTATTTTGCTTTGAAGGAAAGTTTCCCACAGAGTGGCACACTCTGGACCTTGTTTTCTGAAGGGGTGAATGTGATCTGGGGGAGGAGGAACTGTCCATAGTTCTGTTGCTGTGGACAGATCACTACCTGGTGGGGTTTAGACTTGCTGGGACTCAAAACCTCTGCAGGGGTGGGTTTAAGATGGTCTTCCCCAGGAGACTTACAGTATGGATCCAGATGGAGTCCTGATGGCTCTTGGGGAGTTTCCTGCTACTTTGACAGGTGGTCCTGTCGAAGTTCTGGCCAACCTCTGGAATGGAGAAATGGCCAGGGCAGGGGACACAATCGCTCCCAAGTATCCCCTCTCATGGAGTGGAGCTAAACCAGTCCCCTGGTTCTCCGGGGAGCTGGTGGCAATGAAACAAGTGAAAAGGTGACTAGAGCCATGGCTCACTGCGAGCAATTTGCCCAGTACTTTGCAGATAAAATCACTCGGATCCGTTCTGAATTGGATGCTATGATAGATCCAGATCCAGTGGATGTAACTCTGACCCCTGCTTGTCCAACTATAATGGATGCTTTTCAATTTGTGCAACCCAAGGATGTGGACAGGATTCTTGGAGAAATGAGAGCCACCACATGTGTGTTAGATCCTTGTCCTTTCTTGCTTATTAAAAAAGCCAGAGGAGGTCTGGCTAAATGGGTAGAGGGAGTGGTTACTGCCTTGTTAAAACAGGGCAGGGTTCCAGCTTGCCTGAAGGAGGTGATTATAAAACTAATACTAAAAAAGCCATCCCTGGATCACAACATTTTGGATAATTATTGCCCAGTGTCTAATATCCCATTTTTAGGCAGGGTTCTAGAGCATGTGGTGGCCTCCCAGCTTCAGGGGTTTCTGGATGAAATGGATTACCTGGATCCATTTCAATCTGGTTTCAGGCCTGGTTATGAAACCAAGTCAGCTTTGGTTGCATTGGTGGATGACCTGCTTAGGGAGTTGAACAGGGAGAGTGTGTCCCTGTTAGGTGTACTGGCTCTCTCAGTGGCTTTCAGTACCAGCAACCATGGTATCCTTCTGGGCCAGGTTGTTCGAATGGGACTTGAAAGTAATGTTTTACAATGGCTTTTGGGGTTCAGTGCCAACAATATGCGGATGACACCCAACTCTATTACTTCTTTCCACCACAAGCCAAGGAAGCTGTTTTGATCCTAAACCAGTGTCTGGCATCAGTAATGGACTGGGTGAGGGTGAACAAATTGAAACTTAATCCAGATAAGACAGAGGTGCTCCTGGTCAGCTGAAAGACAGATCAGGGAATAGAGACCCAGCCTGTGCTGGATGGGGTTACACTGTCCCTGAAGATACAGGTTCACAGCTTGGGGATGCTCCTAGATTCAGCTCTGAGCCTGGAAGCCCAGGTATCAGCAGTGGCTAGGGGTGCATTTGCACAGTTAAAGCTTATGAGCCAGCTGTGCCCATTCCTTGAGATGTCAGATCTGGCCATGGTAACACATGCCTTAGTTACATCCTGGTTGGATTACTGTAACATGCTCTACGTGGGGCTGCCTTTGAAGAGTGTTCAGAAACTCCAACTGGTTCAAAGAGCTGCAGCCAGATTGCTAACAGGAGCTGACTACAGGGATCATACAACCCCCTTGTTACAGCAGCTCCACTGGCTACCAATCTGTTTATCAATTCAAAGTGCTGGTTATGATATTTAAAGCCCTACACGGCTCAGGTCCAGGTTATTTGAAGGACCGTATTCTCCCTTATGAACCAGCCCGGGCTCTTCAATCTGCTGGGGAGGCCCTTTTTTCTGTTCCACCACTGTCACAAGTGCATCTGGTGGGAACTTGGGAGAGGGCCTTTTCAGTGGTTGCCCCCAGGCTCTGGAACACTCTGCCCAGAGAAGTCAGATTGGCACCCTCCCTGCCATCCTTCCGGAGCCAAGTAAAAACTTTCCTGTTTTGGCAGGCCTTTGCCGATTTTTGCTAATGGCAGTGCTGGGGTATATGTGAATGCTATGTATGTGTGTGTATATATATATGCATGTGTTTTAGAGTTTTAGCTGTTTTTAACTTTTTAGTTGTTTAATTGTGTTTAAACTATTGTATTTTGCTTATTTTAACAATTTTTTTTATTGTACGCTGCTTTGAGTCCCAAATTGGGAAAAAGCGGGATAGAAATAATGACAACAACAACTTGATAACAACAACAACACCTTGAAAGCCTATAGTTCAACAACAACAACAACAACAACAATAACAACAACAACTTGAAAGCCTATAGTTCTACTCAGACAGTAAGGCTCAGGCAAATCTTTGGTTCAAACACATGAGAATCAAGAGTATGAGCAAGCAGTGGGCTTTCATTGATGAAATGATAGAATGATTTCTGTGCCCCACTGCAGCTCCCACAGAATTCCCAAAACCATCTCTGGAGGGTGGTTTCAGGCAGGTTTAAAGAAGAAAGTTCTGTTGCAAATGCTTGCAATACGCTGGATTTAACTCCAGATTTTTTTTGGGGGGGGAGGGGGGCAATAGGCACAATTATGCTGCTTCATGGTGTTTGTTTTATGTGAATTTTTGTCTGAGAAGGGTTGTGATCTTAAAAGCTAATGAGACTTTGCTTTTAGGATCTTTTGTTTCCAAAATGAGTATTGCTTTAAATAGTTAAGATCTATCATCAACATATATGTATGTATGTATTAGAGAGGACATTGTATTTCATTATATGAAGAAGTGATGCTCTCTGTACAATACCAAAAATATATCTGTTTTTCAAGAATGCCATGTTTTCAGTTTGTTGTCATTTATATACTATATTTAAACCAGTGTAAAATATTAAGTGGCTGTTGCTTTCAGTGTGTGTTTATGGGCTTCCTGACGCACATGATTAGCCACTGTGGAAGCAGAATGTAAAATGGGGGCTGCTCAGAGTCTTTTATAGGATACTGTATTTGGAGACTATGTTACTTGGTAGAACAGGTATTCTAATAAAGTGTGAAAAAATAAGAAATTTCTTAATTAGATAATAGTAAAGCATCCATAATTGGACTGGGCAGTGCTTAGGGGGAGAGAGGGAGTACTGTTGGATCACAGGGACCTGAGACCTGTGTGTGGGCACTGAAGAGTCAGATGTAGGAGTTGGACCAATAATCACTCTCATGTTTTCAGTCAGGGGTATTTCCCAGCCCTAGTTAGAAATGGCAGTTGTATATCATGTGCTGTACAACTGACCTCACATTGGGAGGCATGGAGATGCATTATCCACAATGTTGCAGCCTTATTTGAGAGCTCACGCCAAACAAGTCTTGAAGAGAAACGACAACGCAGAAAGAATCACAACCCGGAAACATCACCCAAGGAGACCTTCTGCTGTGCTTTCTGCAACCGGACTTGTTTATCTTGGATTGGCCTTTTTACTCATCAGCGCGCTTGCAGAAAGCACGGGATGAGTCCTTCCTGAATCTTTGTTTGCGAAGAAAAGCCAGAGAGAGAGAGAGAGAGAGACAACTGACCTGCACGACATGTGTGAAGCTCCTCTTCCTTTAATGATTGACTCATGGAATAACGAGACAAGACACAGAAGATCGGGTTGAAACATGGGACACTTTATTTTATCTTTTCTATTTATTTGCTTATTTCTTAGGGTATGCGAACCTAGAGGGGAGACCCAGTGTGGGACCGACTGGAGCAGACGGTCACCTCTGACCCGTCTCCCAGCTTCTCTGGGCGAATCACCTGAGTGCCGAGGGGGATCTCCGTACCTGGGGTGCCCCCTGGGTGCCATCTGCTGAAAGGCTCCGTACCAGGCCGTAAATCCTCAAGCCGTATAGCTTCTGAAGAGGATTACAACCTGACATTGGCCTCAAGGATAGCCTACCTTGCTGCACCCCATCCGTTCAAATGCCAGTGCAGTTCGATAAGGTCCATCCTTCAACCCAAAATGGGGTTGCCATAGGTGAACGCCGAGTCCTTGTTTCCCCAGTCCCTGCAAGTGACCTATTTAAAGAACCTCACCCCAAGCCAATTGTCCAAGTCCCAAGCGACAGTATGGGGTAGGGAAAACACCCCCCGTAAAAGAGTGGGTAAAAATTCCTACCTGGCCCATGAAGCGACCAGAAATCTCATACTGTGGCAGAGGCGGGTGGGTGGGTTCTTTCCAAAGAAAAAAGAGGAGGAGGCCAGGGCTGGCAATGGGATAAATAGCTGGTCTGAACCCTGCCCCTGCCTCCTCTTGGCCCGGGCTTTCCTACAGCCTGGCCAACCCCTTTGCTTGTCTCCCTGCCCATCATTAAAACACCTTCCCCGGATCTACCATTCTTTAAGATCCGTGGGGGTGTCTGTTCTGCTTGGAATACTTTTACTGCCTATTTTGTGAAAAGACTGCTTTTATGGTTTTGTAAAGGGGATATTGTGGAGCAGTAGTGACTTGGCTTGGATGGCAAGAAATCTCAGTCTTCTTTACTCAAGGCATTTAAAGTGCAGCGAAGAAACTACAGTATTAATCAAGAAGCACATTAAAATGTTCCTGATTTTATGAATTTTTAATTATATCACATTTTGTTTATTGTAGTAAACTATCAATGTATGGAGTAGTTTTTGAAACCGTATCTTTTCAGAGTTTCAAAGCATCAGTCTGTTGATGTTACTTATTTATTATGTGTTCAACAACAAACTGCAAAATCTCAGTCAGATACAGTATGATAATACAGTATGTGATAATTTTCACATAATAATTAAATCCATTTGTAATTGGGAAAACCCTGTCTTTCATGATATTTATAGCTGGAGAACAATTCTGTCACCACAGACATCTTTAATGATAGGCAGTCCTAACTGAAATCTAAAACAAATTTATTTTTTACATTCATGGTAAGTTAATCCAATTATCCAGCTACTAAATGCAGGTGAAGTTCAGTGTATGTACCTCCCTGATTATAGTGAATGAGAAATTTCCCTTGGCAGCTTCAGCATGTTCAGAAACTTGCTTGCTTTGACTTCTGTAGAGAGTTTTCTGGGTTACAACTATAGAGAGTTTTCTGGGACGAGGACCTTTGAGGCAATGGAGATAACTGAAATTTGGTTTTCCAGGATACAAAGAAGTGTGAGACTTGGATGCAGAAAGCATGTACCGTATATTCTGGCGTATAAGACGACTGGGCGCATAAGACGACCCCCCCCCAATTTTTAAGTTAAAATCTAGAGTTTGCCCCCCCCCCGTCCAGCCAGCCACCTGGCTGGAAAGCCTGTCCTCCACCAGCCAGCCAGCTCAGTGGCTATAGATGATGGAATAGTCTGTGAAATTAAAGGACTGAGAACAGCTAAAAAATCATGGGATACTTTGAAAAATCTCTGTGGTGTTCAATCTTTGGAAAGTAAGGTTGCATTAATACTGTAAGTTGGTTAATATGAAGCTATCAAATCCCAAATTTTTGAATGAGCACATTAATGAATGAGCACATTAATGATTTTAGAGCCACAGTGGTAGACAAGAGAATTTCACCATAGACAAAACTTGATGCAGAATGATAAGTCTGAATCCAGAAATTCTAATTTTAGGCTAACTCGTCCTGAAAAGAAACATTATTTTGACTCTCCTGAGCTAAATGGAGGGCCATTTAACTCTTCAAATGCAAAGCAGTCATTCTCACAGCAGGAGGAACGATCTGCTGGGAAAACTGCCCAGGCCATTTTACACTTCAATCATTCTCACAGCAGGGGAGTATGATTACTGGGGTATAAGACCACCACCCCCACTTTTGAGGAGATTTTCAAGTGTTAAAAAGTAGTCTTGTATGCAGCAATATACGGTATATTCTATTTATGTGTACGTGTCAATTGTCTTCAAACACAGATCAGAATGAGACCCTGCTTGGCCACCAGCATCTGCACATTATGAATAATTCTGCACTATTAATTTTCATAAACTTTAGATCTGGAGATGAACCAGTATGGACTGAAATGTGCACAAATGGGTTTCTTTTGAATTAGTTTGTTTCCTAGCAGTTTGAGTGAATACCTTTTAACCTTGGTATTGATCCATGTGGTATTTAGGCTTATGAACATGCATTTGGTTCATTTGTGACAACCCTGCTCACCCCCTGCCTAGCCTGTACTAAGTGTGGATTGTCAGGCAATGAAGGACTTTAAACTAGTCTTAAATTCCAGTCATTAAAGTAAGATTTTAGATGGAGCAACTGCAGTTGCTGTGAAGTGACTGCAGAGAAATTGCTAAGAAAAAAAAGTTTGTGACTCTGTTGTTGGCACTTCATTTATCTATTTTCCTACATCAAGATTTGAACAGTTTTGTTCAGAATTACAAAATGTTGTAGTAAACATTTTACTGAAAGTGTCAGTTGCTTTTTGTGTGATTAAATAGCCAATGCTGTTAACCAAAAGACTATTAATGATAGATAGATGTGTCCATAAAAACTTCATATTTTTGAAAATATGCTGTGTGGGTGGGTATGCTTTCCAATGACCTTAACTTAAAGTCATTTTAAGTTTAACAAATTTCATTGCAAGACTAGTCCTGGTTTTTGAAATCTCGTTTAAACTGTGATCTAGAATAGAGTGAGAACCGAAATTATCTTTCCACTTCAGAAAAGTGTATGTTTTAAAATATTTTTCAGTTATAATATTAAAATAGATCAGATTGTGTTTTAGTGTGTTAAGAGTCATATAATTGGGTGAATGCTAAATGACACTGACCTCATTTCCTATAGAACAATGAAAATTAGTAGTTTCACATTTTATTAGGCTGATATTCCAGATGTAGTGTACATTTAATTAAGTGTAGTTTCCTTTCGGTTATGGCATGCGTATCTGTTTTTTGTCACAAATTCTTTCTAGTTTTACAGTTTCCCACATGTTTTCTTTCACCATTTATGATTTTTTTCAAAGCAGAGCTATAAGGACTTAAATCACTTTAGTATGCAGCAAAACAGTTCTCATTCGAACAATAAACGCCATTTTAAAAAGCCCTTAGATCTTCTGTCACTTCATAAATACAAATGTATAAAACGTTATGCAGTTGTAGTGCCCACCTGCTAATTAAATGCAGATTTTCTCAAACTTGTTTTAAAATCTGCTTTATTTGTTTCAACTCTGTCTCTGTTTGGATTACATATGGCCCTTGTGAAACTAATTATGCTTATGGAGCAGCTGTTAAATTTAGTGCAAGTCATTTTATCCAATATTTTACATTTTAATTGATTACCTGTGAAGAAATTAGCAAATTAGCACTTATTGTGCAGTAACTGAATAGTCTTTTACGGATATTTTCTGACTTTTTTAAAAAAGAAGTGGGCAAAGTGCTAAAGGAATAAACACAGCTCAGAAGTTTAGATAGGATTTTTCTTATGAACTCTGATTATCTGGTGTGAAATTCAGGGATGCTGAGTGATGCCAAGCATCTGTGTGTGTTCTGTAAGTTAGACATTAAAAGACTGGAAAGAAATGGCTTTTTCATAGGATTTTTGTAGCATATGGGCTTATATGGATCTAAGAAGTCTTTGAAGATCTTTGAACTTGACTAAATGAGTTAACCTTTGGCATGATGGGTGTGTGTTTGTGTGTTGTGAGAAGGTTGGGGAGGTTTTTAGTGTGTGAGAGAGGAACAGGTCTAGTAGCCCATCCTACAGGTTCATTTCTACTATTGCTCCCTTCCTTGTCTCCATGCTATTTTTGCGATAAATAAATAAATAAATAATAAATATAAATATTGTGGAATTTTCTTCTGCTAATTATTGACAGTTATTATTTATGTTAATAGTTAACCTAACAGAAGAAAAATGACTTGATTTTTCTAGGTAGAAGACATTTTTGTTAGATAGAATATTCATTTTTACCTCTTTCTAAATTATCAAGCTGGAATATGGTTTTAAAATATGGTTTGGTAGGTCCCAATAAAAAAAGCACCCTTTCCTTTCCTTTGCTGGTAGTTAGCTTGTTCCTATTTGCAGTTTGCAACAAACAGTGTTTTCCCATGGTTGGTTTCCTGCAGTTAGTTAACAGAGGCAGATTGCAGAAAACAATTTAGATGAAATGGAAAACTGTTTTCTTATAAACTGTACTTGTGCATGAGTGAGGTTGGAGATAATGCTCATTGTAGCATATTTTTCTAATGTTAAATGGTAGAATGCGAGGGTGCCTAACTTTTGGGTTGCATTCAGTATTGGCTAGGTCTGGAGCTGCACATGTGCACATATATAAGCAAACACACATACTCACACTTATTTATTCATTTATTGGATTTATATCCCACCTTTCTCCCAAGATGGGATATATCAACAGTTACACAATATAAGCTGAATTCTTTTTATCAGTACAATGTAAGAGCATTCCAGAGATGGGCAATTCCCATGGGTAGAGAGGGACAATGAGACTGCTCCCTGGAGGGCTCATCCTAATTCTCACACCCCATGCCCCCCTCAAAATTCAAGTGTGATTAATTTTTTGCCCACAAATGGCCAATAGAAACCCCCACGTCTTGAGGGAGGGGTATTCTTGACCTTTTCACCACCTTTTAAGTAATTTTTGTCTGCCTACTCACCTTTTTAGTCCTGTCTTCTCAAACTAAGAGATGATCACACTTCTTGGTCTGGTCATTTCCTTTTATGAAAGAGAAGTTTTGTATGGGCCATATGTATGTATGTATGTATGTATGTATGTAAGGGCCACAAAGTGCCCCCAAATATGTCATTGTGGCCAGTAACACTCCCTTAGAGACTTGGGCACACTTCTGGCCATTTGCGGGAAACATTCTCCCCCCAAACTGGGGTAAGATAGAGGGTCTTTTGGGTGAGCACAAAATCCTCTTGGGTTAGTCTCTCCATCTGGATGACTAGCAGTGTCCAATCACATATGACCCCGCCATAGGGAGAGACCACCCCCAAATTTCAAACAAGTCCTGCCAAACAAGTCCAGTTGCTGAAGCGTAGTTCTTGCTGAGCTCCCATGGCATCAGCAGTTTAAATCATGTTTAGAGTTTATTTTTCTCTTTCTCTGTTGGGAATTCTTCCTCACTCTTTACCATTCCTTTTTTAATAAGGGCTGGTTTTGATGCAGTTAATAAGCTGGAGAGGGTGTTATCATGCCCTACTACCCCCTCCCTATAATATATCAACATTGGAAATATTGAACATTTCGAAGGGGTCAAGTTGACCGGGGTGATCCAAAAAGAGGTCAGGTGGGAGTCACAAGGACCTGGGAAGGTGTCTTAGAAATATTTTAGCAAGCAAGCCCAAACTAGGATTGAGTGGAAGCCCCCCGGTAAACAAATCCATTAAGATGGTATGTGCTGATTCGTTCTTGGGCACCTCAGTAATGAGTCACTCAGCCTAAATAATCAAGTGACCTTTCTAACCCCAATCTCAAGGAAATATCCCCTCGAAACCCCCTCTTGTCCTGCAGTGCGAGATTGTCATAGACCCATCAATTCTAATCTCCCAGCCATTAACAGTAATCAGGTGTTTTGGTTTCCTTTGTTTTCCTGGTGGGAAACCCATCTAAGCTTTGTCCTAACGAAAGTACACCCTTCAGGATATGGAGCAGGGTATAAATATTAGTCCTCCAACAATAGAAAGGTATGCCAATGTGTACGAGACCGTCCACTCTCTTTCTCGGTGCACCCCTGGATTGGAACTTCCAGTGCCACCCTCAGACTTCTGTCTGAGTACTTCAAAACTCAGTTCTTCAAGACTGATAACTATTGCTCGAATCTATCCCTCTATCCAGCCTTTCTGCCTTAATCTTTGATACCTTGTGTGGTTCTTGTGAGCATGTGTTGTGTGTGTGAATCCTTTTTGTGCTATTTCCAATAAAAACATTTTATTTCACTTTAACCTGGAGTTCTCTGCAGTTAGTACTGGTATACATAAGTGAAAAGGTCCCCACAGTTACCCTCCTCTGACAGGCATACTGTTTGAGCTAGTAATTCCCACATCTAGACTTAGATATCATAGGTGGGTCTCAAAGTACCTCACACCTCTTAGGGGTAACAAGGATTTCTGCTCCTTCAGAAGAGTCTTTGTGCATGAAAGAGTGGCCCATTTCTCCAGTGTCATTTTTCTTTTTGAATTCTTCAGGAGCTAGCTATAGCAGCGAAAGGGAGAAATGTCCTTTTTTCTTTGTATAAACAAAGCCCACCAGAGCCACACATTTTTTGAGCAAATGATGCAGGGGAGTCAGTTGTCTTGCATTTCTAGTTTGTTAGTTTTATTTGTTTTACTTTGTTGCATTTATTTTTATTTAGTTTGTGTTTTCTGGCACTGGTTGTTGTTTGAGTGGAACATACATATGATTTGTACACTCCATCATTACTTTGGTTGTGAGCCATTTATATAAACTTCACTACATTGGAATACTAATTGGGATGGGAGAATGCCCCAATCAATTTATGACTTTTAAAAATCCTAGTTCCATCCTAAACTAATTTAGACTACCACCTAAGTTACTTTACACTTAAGTACTTCCTTTTTCATTCTTAAATGATTTTATCACTTTTTTTCTTATTTTAATTCTTGCTATTTGTCCCAAGTCCCTATATATAGTGTCTAAAGTTCCCATTTCTTTGATGGAGTAGTGAGATGGATAGCAGGTTTCTCTCCCTGCCATTCTTTTCTTCCATTGTCTAGGGAAAATGATGCTTCTCCAGTCTCCTGCTTCTGACACCCATATTTATAGTGACCTGATAAGTTATATCTGTACAAGGCAATGTGTTATTCTCTCTGAACTGTATTAATATGTTGTTTTCACTAGATTCAGGCTTTCAAGGCAAGCAGCCTATCATTTTACTTTCTTGTTTAACCTAATTAGGCATAAGAGGTTTAAAACTGAGAAATATTTATGAATAAACTGGTTGTAATGTAGATGAAAGAAAGAGATAGGCAACAATACTTTAAAAAATAAACTAGAATTGCTCCATTTTCCAATTTTTTTAAAACTTGCTCTTTAACTTATAGGTCACATTCCAGACCCCAACAACGTTCTTATAGCCGAAGCAGTGAAAGGACCAGTCACAGAAGAAGTCGTAGCAGGTCCCGTGACAAAGAAAGACGTAAAGGCAGAGATAAAGAAAAGACAAGAGAAAAGGAGCGGGCAAGAGGGAAAGAAAAAGATCAGCATTACACAAAAAGTGGGTAAGTAAAAGGAAACTTAATAAATGAAACATTATGACATTTTAAATATGAATATATTGGCTTTGCCCAGTTTAATCAATTTATTTAAAAAAACTTATACTATGCTCCTAAATGGGTCTGTGGTGTATCCCACTTTCCTAGATCACTTTATTGGATCAGCAAACACTTAGCTTCACTAAGTCTTAAAGGCACCTGTCTGCAGACATTCACCAGGACCTTGGTCTTCCTTTTAAAAATATATATTTTAGCACATGTCTCTTCTAGAAATTGTTTGAAGTTATTGCAGCTGCCATTCACGAGGAGATACTGATAGTAATATAAAAATGAAAAGTATTTTCTGTAATATTATCAGTGTGTGAAGAACTTCATGTACATCTCAGCAGTCCTTTAAACAGCATTGCAAAATAGGCTAGTGTGACGGTGGCCTTGCCAGGCTGGCCACCACAGTTCTCAGTTCTGGCTGCCTGTCACTGCCACCCTCCTCTGGGTCACCTCTAATATCCCTTTTTGGACTGGAACCTGAATCTCCAGAAGACCCTCTCAGTGGATAGATTTATTTAATAGTGTGTATTCTTTTGGATAGCATCACCTCTTCTTCTTTCTCTCATAACAGTTCACTCCCAAGTCTCTCTCTCACCTGACTCATCCAACTGCTCTTTCTCAACAGTCATTCTCCCAGCTCACTCTCACAGAGGCCCCTCCCATCACAGCTTCCTGTGCTGGGATTGGCTGCTTCTCATGCATGCTTTTAAAGCTATTAGGTGTGATGTTATTTATTTTTTCATTAATTTAAAACAAGTTTATATGTCCCCATACTGGAAATATCATACAAGGGCTTAATACTAAAATATCTATTAACATGGTAAATAAACAGATTGGATCCCAGCATTCTTTCTGTTAATGAAGCAGAGTTCAGGTGCATTAAAGGGCTTCCCATATTCATCTGTTCAGCTTCCATTTTAAACTGGCTGTTGATCGGATCTGTGAGGGCTCTTATGCTCCTGATGAATCATAGAATCATAGAATTGCAGAGTTGGAAGAGACCACGAGGGCCATCCAGTCCAACCCCCCTGCCACGCAGGAAATCGCAAAGCATCCCCGACAGATGGCCATCCAGCCTCTGTTTAAAGACCTCCAAGGAAGGAGACCCCACCACGCTCCGAGGGAGTGTGTTCCACTGCCGAACAGCTCTTACTGTCAAAAAGTTCCTCCTCATGTTGAGGTGGAATCTCTGTTCCTGGAGCTTGCACCCATTGCTCCGTGTTCCAGTCTCTGGAGCAGCAGAAAACAAGCCTGCTCCATCCTCAGCGTGACATCCCTTCAAATACTTAAACAGGGCTATCATATCGCCTCTAAACCGTCTTTTTTCCAGGCTAAACATACCCAGCTCCCTAAGTCTCTCCTCATAAGGCATTGTTTCCAGACCTTTCACCATTTTAGTTGCCCTTCTCTGGACACGCTCCAATTTGTCCATATCCTTTCTGAATTGTGGTGCCCAGAACTGGACACAGTATTCTAGGTGAGGTCTGACCAAGGCAGAATAGAGTGGCACTATGACTTCCCTTGATCTAGACACTATACTTCTATTGATACAGCCCAAAGTCGCATTGGCCTTTTTAGCTGCCGCATCACACTGTTGGCTCATGTTCAACTTGTGGTCTACTAGGACTCCTAGATCCCTTTCGCACTTAGTCTCATTCAGCCAGGTCTCTCCCATCCTATATTTATGCATTTCATTTTTCCGCCCTAAATGCAGTACTTTACATTTCTCCGTATTGAATTTCATTTTGTTAGCTTTGGCCCAGCTCTCCAGTCTATCCAGGTCATTCTGAATTTTGATCCTGTCCTCTAGGGTATTAGCTACTCCTCCCAATTTGGTGTCATCTGCAAATTTGATAAGTATGCCCCTAATTCCCTCATCTAAGTCATTGATAAAGATGTTGAATAGCACTGGGCCCAGGACAGAACCCTGTGGCACCCCACTGGTCACATCTTTCCAAGACGAAGAGGAGCCACTGCTGAGCACCCTTTGGGTTCGGCCGGTCAACCAATTACAAATCCATTGAACAGTTAACTTGTCTAGCCCACATTCTACAAGCTTGTTTGCAAGAATGTCATGGGGAACCTTGTCAAAGGCCTTACTGAAATCAAGGTATGCAATGTCCACAGCATTCCCTTCATCTACCAAGCTGGTAACTTTATCAAAAAAAGAGATCAGATTAGTCTGGCATGACTTGTTTCTCTGAAACCCATGCTGACTTTTTGTGATTATGGCATTGCCTTCTAAATGTTCACAGACTCTCTGTTTAATGATCTGTTCTAGAATCTTCCCTGGTATTGATGTCAGACTAACTGGACGATAGTTGTTGGGATCCTCTTTTTTCCCCTTTTTGAAGATGGGAACAACGTTTGCCCTCCTCCAGTCTGCTGGGACTTCTCCTGTTCTCCAGGAGTTCTCAAATATTATTGCCAATGGCTCTGAGATTATATTTGCCAGCTCTTTTAATACTCTTGGATGTAGTTCATCTGGTCCTGGAGATTTAAATTCATTTAGATTAAGAAGGTATTCCTGTACTACCTCTTTACTTATTTTGAGCTGGATTTCCCCTATTGTGTCCTCTGTTCCATTCTCCTCAGGTTGCTCCTCCTTTTCCTTTTCTGAAAACACTGAGGCAAAGAAGGTGTTGAGTAATTCTGCCTTTTCTCTGTCCCCTGTTAGCATTTTGCCATCTTCTCCACGTAGCGGCCCTATCATTTCCTTCTTCCTCCTTTTGCTGCGGACATACCCAAAAAAACCCTTTTTATTGTTCTTAACCTCCCTAGCAAGCCTGAGCTCATTCTGCGCTTTAGCTTTTCTGACTTTACTCCTACACGTGTTCGCTATCTGTTTGAATTCTTCTTTGGTGATTTCCCCCCTTTTCCATTTCCTATACATGTTCTGTTTAAAACTTAGCTCCATTGAAAGTTCTTTAGTCATCCATCCTGGTTTCTTGAGACACCTCCCATTTTTCTTCCTCAATGGTACTGTTTGAAATTGTGCCTTCAGTATCTCCCTTTTGAGAAAGTCCTATCCGTCTTGAGGTCCCTTCTCTTTTAGTATTCTTGACCATGGGATCATCCCCAGTATTTCCCTGAGTTTATTGAAATCAGCTCTCCTAAAGTCAAGAATGCGTGTCTGACTATGCCTGGCTTCTCCTTTCCATTGTATAACAAACTCCAGGAGAACATGATCACTCTCACCTAAGGATCCCACCACTTGCACCCCATTAACCAGGTCGTCTCTGTTGGTTAGGATCAGATCTAAAATAGCTGACCCCCTTGTTGCCTCTTCCACCTTTTGGACCATGAAATTGTCTTCCAGGCATGTAAGGAATTTGCTAGACCTTGTAGTTTTGGATGAGTTAGATTGCCAGCAAATATCAGGATAGTTGAAGTCACCCATCACTACTACATCTCTCCTTTCTGCATGTATGTTCATCTGTTCCAGAAAGGCAACATCCAATTCCTCCGTCTGATTTGGGGGTCTGTAGTAGAGTCCCACAATAACATCCCTGTTGTTTCCCTCCCCTTTAATTTTTATCCAGATGCTCTCCACCTGGCTTCCAGTATTGATGTCATGGATCACTTCACTGGTGTAAATATCCCTGACATATAATGCTATTCCTCCTCCTTTCCTGTTTGGCCTGTTTCTCCTATAAAGGTTATACCCCTCTATTCCTACATTCCAATCATGAGACTCATCCCACCAGGTTTCAGTAACGCCTATTATATAATATTTGTTTTGTAGTGCAAGGAGTTCAAGTTCATCTTGCTAGATGAGTCTTTCTAGTTTTACTTCCTCACTGTATCACCTGCAAACCCACCCCCCCAGTTTTCTCTTGGAATTGGCAGGCCCTTGGTAATGGCATGAAATATGTGGAGACTGCAGATTGTGGGAGAACTTAATGGAAATTGTTCCCCCTCCTACTTGAATGGAGGCTCTTAGAATCCTAGTGTTAAGTAAGGGGCATCACCCTTAAGGGCAAGACATTTGGCAAAGGTGGTTATTTGTTCCAGTAGAAGCTGACTAGTGCAAGTCTACCCCAAGTTTGATTTTGAGGTTGCCTTTTGCAAATATATCTCTTAATGCCAAAACACCCTTCCTTTCTCAATCTAGATATTTTCTTGACTTGTCTGGTGAATAAAAATCAGGCTGAGACAGCAAAGGGGGAGGGTCTGGAAGCCAGGTTGTCAACCCATTGGTTCCAGAATTCTAAATAATTCTTCAGGAATGGATTGGAGATATTCATAAGTATTTTCTTAGAGAGTGTGCCAGAGGGCAAGCCCCTTTCCATGGGGGAGTTGTGTTTTACTTCTAAACTAACCCACTTGTTTGTGGCTAATAATTTGGATAAGCTGGCCTAATTGAAAGGCTGAATAATAAAGTTTGACATCTGGGATGGCTAATCCCCATTTGTTGCAAGTATGTGTCTGATTTCACAAATCTAGGTTTCTTTCTGTCAAATATAAATTTATTGATAGTAAATTACCAATTTTAAAATTTCTGCTGTGATGGGCAAAGTCGAATTGTTTGAACCAACCAACCAAAAAAAAAAAGCATGACATTAAAAACATTTTTAAACATGCAATTCGGCCTATAAGTGGGAGGTTTGATTTTTAAAGGCATCCATTTGATTACTGCATCATTATTTCAAAGCAAAACACACAAAACCAAAAAAGCCATTAGATTTTTTTATTTAGAGTTTTAGAAATTATTATGCCAAGGTAATCTGAAAACTGATGGTTCCAAGTACAAGTCAGTCTGTATTAATATGTCATTGCTGTCATTGTGGTAGGGGACACATCATGCTTCACTTGTGAATGTTGATCTGAAAGCCACCATATGAGTAAATTAAATAAAAAAAAAACGTCGAGTTCAGAATGTCATTAGTTAACATTGCTTTAAAAAAAACAAAACAAATTTTCATCTGTTTAATGAAATAAAAATCTTCGAGTTCAGAATATCATTAGTTAACATTACTTTAAAAACAAAACAAAGTTTCATGTTTAATGAAATAATCTTCAAGTTCAGGATATCATGAGATAACATTACTTAACAAAACAAAGTTTCATGTTTAATGAAATAATCTTCAAGTTCAGGATATCATGAGATAACATTACTTAACAAAACAAAGTTTCATACGCTTGATGAAATAAAAAACTTAAAACAGTGTAATTTTAGTTTCTGTAACTTTAAAAATTACATATGTGTGGTAACATTATTAGGTTATGCTTTGGAAATGGATATATTAATACTTTGCCAAAAATAGTTAGTGGTGGTACAAAGTGTCATTTTCTCTTTCTAAAGTAATACATTGCTTCACTCCATAATCAGTGATTATAGCAGTGATGCTAGGGCTGGTTGTATAACTATAACTATGATGATTTACTAAAGCAACCAATTTCTCTTTTCATTGCCAAAATCTAACCAGATGTTTTTAGTCTGCAGAAAAAGATAGAATGCTTTAATAGAAGTCAACACAGAATTAGGCAGGTCTTTTCTAGTTGCATATTGTTTTAAACCCAGAGGTAACTATTGAACGACTGAATGTAACTTGGTATACTTGGGTTATTCTCCTGGTATTGACACTGCCCAAATGTGTATGTTGGAATGTTGTGATCTGAAGCAAATGTATGAGTTTTTAACAGAACTTCTTGCTTTTAGCTCTCCATGATATATGTTCTTGTTTCTGAACTTTGATTCTATAGCTCTGAAGAGGTGAAATATCTTCTGCTTATAGGCACACAGGTAGGTGCTGAGTGTTACATGACAATGTAAATTTTACCAGATTTGGTATAAAAGGCGTATTCTGTGTAAGGCATCTCAAAGGACATTCCGTCAATTTGACACTGGCAGAATGGGCATCGAACTTCATTGAAAAAATCTGTTGCTAGTAGATATTCTCTTTCTGAGAAGTAAGGCTGAGGGCTCTCTGTATTTTAGAGCCTTCTCAAACATTATTTGGTTTGTTGTATTTTGTAAATAAGGCTAGACTGCCAATTTCAAGTTTATTCAATACACTAGTAAGCAAAATCTGATAGTGTCTTGATCTGCCATGTTGTTTTTCCACCATCCCTTTTATTCCCAAACCTTTGATTGGATCCAGATGTATTCAGAGTAAACCTGCTGAAATCAATAGAGCCAAAGTTACCCATGGCTAACTTAAACCTGCTGAAATCAATAGAGCCAAAGTTACCCATGGCTAACTTAGGTCCTGTTGAGTTAAGTGGGTCTTCTCTAAGTATAACTAAGTCTGGATCCAATCCATAAGGAAGATGCCTTGCACCAAAGCCAACTATCTTTGTCTAACTAGCTCAGCAGTAGTTTCTCTAATTTGCTCTCAAGGATCTGCAACAGAGAGATCTTTGCCATCACTTTTAAAGTGGAGATGCTACTTATTGAACCAGTGGTCTTCAGTGGCATGTCCTTTGCAACTGTCGTATAGCCTCTTGCCCCAAACTCTAAAAGCCTTGTCACTAACATTTGATCTTGTTTCAGTTTTCTAAAATAGTGATATGAGGGGGATGCTGTGGTTGTGTGGGATTAACTTCATTGTCATTCAAGCAAGCATAGGTGTACCATGATTTTTGGTTCTTTGTTATATGATCACTTTAAAATGCAGATATTTACAACATTGGTCTCTTTCCCTAAGAGATTATCTACTATACGTAGGTCTTTGAAAGCAAGGATTTTGTACTGTTTAGAAACACTTCAAATATTAATAAGCTACTGAATGAAATTTGACAGGATGTTCTTGATGTATTTCAACCCTCATATGCCTTTTAAAGTGGAATAGTGTTTTCATTTAATCAGAGAATGATCAAAGAATATCTACATAGGGAATATGGATCTAAGAAACTTTTGCCTTTATAGATATTTGTCATTTTGAAGATTTAGGTTGCTAACAGCAACATGTTACTGTTATTTAGTGCCAGTTTCCATTTCCATTTGGATAAGCAAGGGACCCATTACACTGATATTTGCACATAACTGCACTATTAATGAAATGCTCCTAGTTCTGAATCAAGAATTACCACAGTAAGAAGTTGGTCCAGCAACTAAAAACTGAGTGTCAAGCACCATTTCTCCATCCCTAATTCCACTTCTACACAGGGAATCTATAGGCTTTTCGGGGTGCTTGACTATTCCAGGATTAAAAACAAACAAAAAATTAAAATTAAACAGCCAGCATCTTTATGATTGAAGGAAAAGTGATTCTTTTGATTCAAATTTTAAAAACTACAGTGGAAGCTGCTTTGGCACAGTGTAAACTGCTTTGGGTCCCATTTTGGAAGAAAAAACAGGATATAAATCAAATAAATATATAAGTAAAACTCTTAAGTAATAAAGTAAAACTTTATTCATTTGAATAAAAACTGTAAGTGGAGAGAGCCACTTATCAATTAGAAGTACTGGTATGATAACATTGGAGTTAGGCTGCTATAACTCTAGTTCCCGTTTTCTCTCAGTTCTTCCATATTTGCAACTATTTCTTTCCCATAGGTTATCTAGGCTTCCATTGTAGTTTTTAAAATTTGGATCAAAAGAATCACTTTTCCTTCAATCATAAACAAAGATGAAACAAAGATTAATCTGCATGAATTTTCACCATTCTCTCTCTCTCTCTCTCTCTCTCTCTCTCTCTCTGTGTGTGTGTGTGTGTGTGTGGTGAGAATGTTTCTTCAAGTTGCCTGTTGACTCTAGCGGCTTATGCCATAAATATTCTTTAGGTTTTGTTAAAATCATATATTTTTGAGATTTGTCAGACTTGGTTCAAAGTATTTAGAGCTATTACTAATGAAATGTGTGGGTTTTTTGGTTTTAATTTTGCTAGTTTTAGATTTGTACTGCAATCCTATAGTGTGTCCACAGATTTAGGAAGTTAAATTTCCTCACCAGGATAGCGACTTTTTGTGTGTGTGTATTAGGCTGAAGAATTACAACTGATGTGGTCCTCTAGTCTGAACAAGTCTCTAAAATATAGTGACAAGACCTCCCTTCTTTGCCACTGGCCATCTTTTTTTGACAGTTCCTTATGAAGAAAATGAAATAATGAAAACTTGTTTTGACAAACATTTTCTGTCTTGAAATTAGTTCTTTTTATTATACTTGGATTTGGTATATAACTAATACCCATCAGTTGTCTGGTGGCTTTTGCTGAGCATGATTTTTTAAGGAAACACCTGTTAATAAGCTTTTAGCTCTTTGCAGAAGACAATAAAAGTAAACAAAGAATGCTGGACTATTCTTAGGTTGACAGCAGTCATACACACTTGGAGCTTGTCATTTTTCTTTACCTCTTAGTACTTTATGCAGCAGGAAGTCACTTATGCTAATTTTGCCTAATTTGCATATAGGTTATAAGAATTCTGTGGTAGAAAGCAAGCTCAGAACTCCTTTTAAGTGCCTGTTTAGATCAAAGTGGGTCTGTGTGATAGCTGTTGTCTGACACCAAGCTGTGTGGTGTTGTTTTCATTAAACATTTATCATACTTCCAATGTGACAGCAGGCAACTCTCTTCTTGGGCAACATGTTTCTATGCAAAATTTATTGGAAAAGACGAGAGGTTCTAAAGAGATCTTGTTGTCTTTTACAACTAGCAAAGATTAAATGTTTGACTGGTTGAAATACATCTCTAAAATAATGTGGAGCTCTTAAACTAAAGCACCAGCAGCACTGTTTAATTAATTAATTAAAAACTGGGAGTCTTCTTTAAAGTGTATTTTTTTGGATATATTGTTTTAAGTAAATTTTTGGTTGAGATTTCTTTTACAGTTTTTTCTCAAGTTGAAACCTTCAGTATGTTAACATGGTCAATGAATTTCAAATTGAAAAGCTCACCTCCATTATATGATGATGTGGTTTTGATGTTTCCTGGACAATTATTTAATTATGAGCAATTACCTACTGAATGCTAACTTGTCATAAGTGATCATGAACTTCTTAAAGTGTTTGTTATATTAGGTAAAAATATTTTGCACCAAATAATTTATTACTATTCTGTACAAGTAGAAGCCCTAGAAGCTGCCTCCTCCTCCTCCTCCTCCTCTTCTTCCTGTTGTTGTTGTTGTTGTTGTTATTATTATTATTATTATTATTATTATTATTATGTAATTTCAGGGTCACTTCATCCTCTGTCAAATAACCACATTTATTTTGATTTGCTATGTCATGGCCCTGTAAAAAGTTAGAATTGCTCCTGACACTCCAGAACAACTTTCTCTCTCAAGCTTAATAAGCAAAGTTACATAGGTGGGTAAATTTCATATGCCTTTTGGAATTTGAAGTGTTACAATGTAGAATTCTATCATTTCTTTTAAAGTCAGTTGAGATAATGGATTAATTTAAAAAAGTTATGGTAGGAATATTCTAATAGTGTATTTTTTTGTTACTAATATACACTGGACTGATTATGTGACGAATGTTGCTGTCCTCGAGCAAGCAGGGATTACCAGCATTGAGGCCATGATATTGAGAACACAGCTGTGCTGAGTAGGGCACATTTCCAGGATGGAGGACCATCGCTTCCCAAAAATAGTACTCTACAGGGAGCTTGCCACGGGTCAGGATAAGAGGGGTGCTCCAAAAAAGTGATACAAGGACTCCCTGAAACAACGTCTCAGGCTCGGCCAAACTGATCACCAGCAATGGTCTGCCCTGGCCTCACATCGGGAGGCATGGAGATGCACTATCCACATTCATAGAATCATAGAATTGCAGAGTTGGAAGAGACCACAAGGGCCATCCAGTCCAACCCCCTGCCATGCAGGAAATCACAATCAAAGCATCTCTGACAGATGGCCATCCAGCCTCTGTTTGAATACCTCCAAAGAAGGAGACCCCACCACGCTCCGAGGAAGTGTGTTCCACTGCCGAACAGCTCTTACTTTCAAAAAGTTCCTCCTAATGTTGAGGTGGAATCTCTGTTCCTAGAGCTTGCATCCATTGCTCCGTGTTCCAGTCTCTGGAGCAGCAGAAAACAAGTCTGCTCCATCCTCAATGTGACACCCCTTCAAATACTTAAACAGGGCTATCATATCGCCTCTTAACCGTCTTTTTTTCAGGCTAAACACACCCAGCTCCCTAAGTCTTTCCTCATAAGGAATGGTTTCCAGACCTTTCACCATTTTAGTCATTCTCTGGACACGCTCCAATTTGTCAATATCCTTTCTGAATTGTGGTGCCCAGAACTGGACACAGTATTCCAGGTGAGGTCTGACCAAGGCAGAATAGAGTGGCACTATGACTTCCCTTGATCTAGACACTATACTTCTATTGATGCAGCCCAAAATCGTATTGGCCTTTTTAGCTACCGCATCAACACTGTTGACTCATGTTCAACTTGTGGTCTACTAGGACTCCTAGATCCCTTTCGCACGTAGTCTCATTCAGCCAGGTCTCTCCCATCCTATACGTATGCATTTCATTTGTTCGCCCTAAATGCAGTACCTTACATTTCTCCGTATTGAATTTCATTTTGTTAGCTTTGGTCCAGCTCTCCAGTTTATCCAGGTCATTTTGAATTTTGATCCTGTCCTCTAGGGTATTAGCTACTCCTCCTAATTTGGTGTCATCTGCAAATTTGGTAAGTATGCCCCTAATTCCCTCATCCAAGTCATAGATAAAGATGTTGAATAGCACTGGGCCCAGAACGGAACCCTATGGCACCCCACTGGTCACATCTTTCCAAGATGAAGAGGAGCCACTGCTGAGCACCCTTTGGGTTCAACCAGTCAACCAATTACAAATCCATTGCTGCAGCCTTACTTGAGAACTCAACGCCGAACAAGTCTTGAAGAGAAACGACAATGCGGAAAGAATCACAACCCGGAAACATCACCCAAGGAGACCACCTGCTGTGCTTTCTGCAACCGGACTTGTTTATCTCGGATTGGCCTTTTTAGTCATCAGCGTGCTTGCAGACAGCGCGGGACGAGTCCTTCCTGAATCTTCGTTTGCGAAGAAAAGCCAGAGAGAATCAACAAACTAGATGTGTTTTTGGTTACAAGTGAATGAGGGGAATCCAGAGGAATTCTAGTTGAAAACCTGTGACTTTTTATAGATGATTTCTTAATTTAAAACAAGATGTTGCTGTCTTTTAATATGTTAGTTTTACAGCACATTATGTCAGGGTGCTGGGATAGACAATCACTGGAAATTTATACTGTAAAGTGCTGGCATGGTATAATATGCTACAGCTTGCAGGGGTCAGCAATGCGCAGGCTAAATGCAGCTGGCAAGCATATCTATATTATTTCTGGGAGACAGGCGTGGGAAGAACATGTGAAGGATGAAGTCTTATCTGCATGGGAAAATGTGTGTGAGAACCGCTAACTGTATACTGTACTAACTGTGTACAGATACTATACTGTATCTGTACTGAATAACTATATCACCCCACTCTCTGTCTTTGCTCTTAAGTGCAACAAACAAATTAATAAATGTATGTCATTGGTAATCATCTTGTTTTATTTCTTATGATCTAAAGCTGAATACAGTTCAAATTACTGATGGCCAAGGATCTGTTTCATGACTTCTTTCTTGTTTTGAACGTTATCAGTTCGACGACATCCTACCATGGTTCTTTGTTTTCTTTAAAGAAAGCCAGATACAGATGAGATATTGTCATGATGATATCCTTAACATTACTTTTTCATCACTTGAATTGGGACATGGCATATCATCACAGTTAGAAATGTAAAATACCTTTTAAATGAGCTTCTTGTTCAGATGAATTCTACCCACAGTTGTTCTTTTCTCTGCTCTTGTTAAAAAAGACAAGAACACTGGCTGATACCACCAGTTAGTTCTTGACTTTGATTTTTTTCCTTCTTGTCAAGTTAAAGTCAATCATGAAGCCAAAGGCTGTTCTGCTGTTTTTACTCATATGAGTAAAAAAACTTGCATAGCACGAAATTTGCAGAGTTCCATGATCCATTTGAAATTTTCAAATGAAGTAGTTAATGTTATGGAACACAGATAATTGGGGCAAGTGCTAGAATTGGTTTATATTTTTATTCTAGATGTTTTTGTGTCTGTGTCTATATTGTAATATACTATCACATTGTAGACAAATTGAAGCAGTAGAGGGTAATTCAGTCATGGCTCTACGGGCTGACTTTCCATTATGGATGAACTTGGTCTTGGAAAAAGGGTCTGAGTGGGATACGCTTAGCCACAGGTGTCCCTGCTATTCTGTACGTGCTAGTGCAAGAAGAGGCTGTTAGTGCCACTATCCTTTAGTTGAGAAGATAATGAAGATTCCAATCATGAAACCGTAGAGAAACCACAGTCTTCCATTCTCCACCAGGGTCTATGGTTATTAAAGCGGGGCAGACTTTTTTAGAAGTTCTCTTCTCACCAGAGGCAGAGCTAGTCACCCAGATGAAGCCACAGCACTACTTGAGATTCAGGTCTTGTCTATATGAAGGGAAAAAATACGAACACATTCAGAAAGGCAGGGATTCGCAATGATGCAAACTGCCTACATGCCCCAAAGACACCCCCCCCCCAAACTCCGCATGACCCCCTAGCCAGCTGGTAGCCACAAATGATTTACTCGTGATTTTAAATCTGCTGCCACCAGTTTAAAAAAAAAAAGTTCCCTAGGGTGTGCACATATTTACAAAGACAGAAAGAATTTTTTAAAAGAGTATAAAATTGCTGTTTCATTGACTTACTGGACCCTCACTTAGCCAAAAATCCAACATGACAGTTGCAACCACTTTCCCTCTTTGCTATCCCCACCCTTGTGCTCGTCTAGCCAATCAGATTGCACTACCTGTTCATATTTGCGTGAATGTGAGTGTTCAAATAATCACACATTCACATGTCATACGGAGCTTTAAAAAAAATCCATACGAAGCCCCAGACACGGTGCACACGGACTTTGCAGTGGATTTGGCTGTCCCCTTTCCGAATGACAAGTATTTGTGTGAATGGCCGTTTGAACGGATCGCCATACGTTTGCATGCATTTCGTATTGTTTTGACTGTATAGACAGGACCTCAGTGTGATGTTGACTGCTGCTAAAGCAACATTCGAACACTGCACTGAATACACATGGAGCTCTGCATTGAGCTGTCCAGGGTGCTATATGAATCCTGAACATTTTCTTTACTTCACTTTGACTTGCCTTACTTTGTCTGGTATTTATATATTTATTGCCTTGAACTCCCTGTTTTGGTATTCTGAATTGCCATACTGCTGAGATCATCTGTTGGAACAATACAGTGGTGAAGATGACCAGTGGTGAGGAAAACATGTCCTGTGATAATCAGGGTAGCCACTTTCTGGAAAGTCAGGGATGTGAAAACTGGTTAGGGGATCTGACCAGTTAGGCGAGTTGTTCTTGTGCACAAGTCACTGAACAGTTGCGTTCAGGGTTTTCTGTTTCTGTCCACTTTTACTTTTGCTTCTCATCTGTCATTAACTGCTTGAAGAATTTCATCTGTCATCCATTGAGGCTTCTCATTCTTTTTGGCTGCAGATAGTATGTTTTGTTTGTTTGTTTTGCATTCCTCCCTGACAGTGTCTCTGGCTTCAGTCCAGAGTTCCTCTGGTGCCAGGTCAATTAGGCTTAATAGTACAAATCTATTTTTTTACATCATCTTTAAATTGTACAGGGATGTGCTTTCTTTCTTTGTTTGTTTAGAGTATTTATACCCCACTCTTCAGCCTCAAAGGCTCTCAGAGCGGCTTACAAAAGGTTAATTTAACAGTTCCCTGCCCTTAGGCTTACAATCTAAATAAGACATGACTCATAAGGAAAAGGGAATGGCAGTGGGGGTAGGGATTACATCCAGCAGATACTGCCTCTTCTTCTCTTCCTCTAAGGGCAGGGCAATGGCATTTGGGTTGGAGGGAGGGCCTTTCACCTGTTGCTGGGCCTAGGCCTGATGGAGTTCTGCCTGCCCCTTCATCTCTCCCTCCAAAGGCAAGGTGGTGGCAGTTAGGATGGAGAGAGGGCCTTTCATCTGCCTCTGGGCCTAGACCTGATAGAGTTGTGCCTGTCTCTTCATCTCTCCCTCCAAGGGCAGGGCAGTGGCA
Organism: Gambelia wislizenii; assembly: GCA_030847615.1. Taxonomy (NCBI): domain Eukaryota; kingdom Metazoa; phylum Chordata; class Lepidosauria; order Squamata; family Crotaphytidae; genus Gambelia; species Gambelia wislizenii. The sequence goes on along the minus strand of JAUMIR010000003.1, from coordinate 35,453,322 downwards.
GTTGGGCTGGAGGGAGGGCCTGTTCCTTTGATTCTGGGCCAAGGCCTAACAGAGTTCTGCTTGCCTCTTCATCTGTCCCTCCAAGGGCAGGGCGGTGGCAGTTGGGATGGAGTTGGGATGTTCTTCAGCTTCTATATTGGCATGATGGTTGGTTTCTTGTTCTTCAGCTTTACTCTAAGTTTTGATATCAGCAGTTCATGGTCTGCTTCTGGTCTTGTTTTTCCAGAGAGAACAGAGCTTCTCTATCTTCTGCTTCCAATTATGTAGTCTGTTTGATTTTTGCATTAGCCGTTGGGTGATAGCCATGTGTACAGTCACATCTTTGGTTGCTTGAAAAATGCATATGCGATGAACAAACTGTTGGCCTTGCAAAATTCAGTCAGTCCCTCTCTTGCTTCATGTCTTGATCCCAGGCCAAATCTTTTATTCTTCTCTGTTTCCTATTTTTGCAATCCAATAGCCTATGCTGATCAACAGGTCCTGTTTTGGTGTGTGATGTATTTCCTTCTGGACTCCAGCATATAATCTTTCAATTGTATCTTCTTCTGCCTCTGTAGTTGGAATATAGACTTGGATTTTGGTTATATTCATGAGTTTTCCCTGAAGTCTTATTGATATGATTCAGTCAGGCTTTGCATGATAACCTCTGACTGCTTTTGCTACATCTCTCCTCACTATTAATGTCACCCCATTTCTTCTTAGATTTTCATTTCTTGAGTAAACCACTGTAATTATCTGACTGAAGATGTCCCATGCCTGTCCACTTTAGCTCGCTTACCCCAAGTATTGCAATGTTTATACCTTCCATTTCTTGTTTTACTATGTCTAACTTCCCCAGATTCATGCTTCTCACATTCCGTGTTCCTCTAGTCTCCAGGCACCCCCCAAAGACTCCCGCAAAGTCTCCCTCGGTGGCGAAGCCCACAAGCAGACCCGACCAGCCTCCCGCGCTCGCTCACGGCTGCCAAACAAATTCCCGACCCGGTCGTGCTCGCAGGAGGCAAAGGAAGGGCCCGGCCAGCAGCACTAGTGCTCGCCCGCACCGCCCCCTCAGGCAAAGTCCCCCACCCAGATCCCAAGGAGGGCCCAACCGGCCGCTCTCACGCTTTCCCACGCCAAAGGAGGGCCTGGCCAGCAGCGCTAGCACTCACCCGCACCCCCCACTCAGGGAAAGTCCCAGGAAGCTAAGGAGGGCCCGGCCAGCTGCGTTAGCCCATGCTGCGCCCCCGCGCCACGCCCCAGCCGCCCTCCAAACTGCAGCCGAGTGAAGAGGCGGCCGAAGGGCTCAGAATTAGAATAGGGAGGGAAGTGAGGTCAAGAGGCGGTCGAAGGGCTCAGAATTAGAATAGGGAGGGAAGCGAGGTCAAGTGGGGGAGAGAAGCGAGGGGGGGAAAGGGGGGGCAAAAGAACAAAAAAGAGGACTGGCTGAGCAAAACAGGCACCATGCACACCATGCACCGTGCACACACGGCTGGGCTGCCTCGCAACCAGCACAAATAACTGCAGCCCAGTCAAACTCAACCAATCCAGCGCAGATCAATGGTCCCATGCCTTCCGTGTCCGGGGGAAAAGAGGAGGAGGCCAGGGACGGCCAAGGGGCTAAATAGGCCTGACTGAATTCCGCCCCTGCCTCCTCCCTGCCAGGGCGTACCTATGCCCTGGCCACTCCTTGCCCTCGTCTCCCTGCCCATCATTAAAACACCTCCCCCGGATCTACCATTCTTGCAGAACCGAGGAGGGGTGTCTGTTCCTGTAATATCTATTGTGCAGCTTTGGACTTTCCTTTCACCTCTGAGCAAGTCAACAGTTGAGTCCAGTTGCATCATTAGCCACAGTCGTATTCATAATTGTCTGCTACTATATCCCATTTGTGATTTCCAACCTGTCTCATCTTCTGGCAATATCTCTTGTTTCATTTTGGATTGTTTCATCATAGGGTTTTCATGGCAAAAGACATTCAAAAGGGCTTGACTCTGTGTCATTCTGACAGTACTGACAAGTGTTAGCTATGGCAGCACAGCAGTGGTCTCTGAGAGATCCTCCCCCAGTGTCACTCCCCAGTAGCTGTTTGGCACATTTAGTCTACTTCCTCAGCGAAATCCTGTCTGACAAGGGAACCCTATTAGCAGCACTGCTACCATCATCATAGGCAAGTCTTGCCTTACAGGAGCACACAGTCCCACAACCACGGAAAGATGGTACCATGGTGAGGTTACGAGCCTTTCCGAATGCTCCAAAGTAAGATTTCCTCATTGCTCATGTGATCTCATACTGCCATTTGGTGCTGTATGAATATGATTATAACTTAATTCCTGGTCATACATTTGCTGGCAATGGAAGAAGGCTATGTTTTTAGTTAATCTAATCCTAATTTATGGGAAATGTATTAAACATTTGGGTTATGAGAGTTTGATATAAATTATGCATTGAATTTTTAAAATTCCTTATTCATATTAATATTTTTGAGCATTTTTAAACATTTTGATGACAAACCAAATTTGTTAGTTCTTCTTTACCGAAATATTTCTTCACTTATCTGGAGTCTTGCATGGGAACATACTATTTTAAATGGTTTGTAAATTTGAGAATGACAGGTCTCTTACAATTTATAGGACCCATTGTTGCTTTTTCATAATAGTGTACTTGGAATTATTGTGGAGTTATTTTTTTTAAAAATAATTTGTTTAAGAAAGGATTTCCCCACCTAAAAGGGGATTTTAAAAACCTAAATGGACATTTTCAACACCCCAAGTACCTTGCATTTTAAAAGCAGCTGGCTATTGTTTGACTGGACCCTTTTAATCTCTGTATGAAGAATCCAAACTGAATGATATGGAGCTGTGAAAATCCCGTTAGTGTGAGCTGTAATCTCTTTACTGGCTTTAAGTAGTTAGAGTAGCATTCAGAAACCCTCCAGATACTGAACTGCAGAGATACAGTAATCGCCTAAACATGTGCCCAATATTTTGCTGTCAAGCAACCAAAGCAGAAGAGTTCCTAACAATCATTCATTGGAAGCAGCAACATTTTTGTAATAATAAGTAGCATTAAAACAAGGTTACAAGTTTTTCTCTCTTTCTCTTCTTTTCTCCCCCTCATTCCTTCAGTGTTGTAAATTAACTAGTCTGTTGATCATGGAAGTTAGATGCTTTTACTTTTTTCAGAAATGTGTATTATTTAACCTTTTAAAACTCTGCATAGGAATGAAAAAGTCAGGGTATTTCAAGAGAAATTGATATTTATATTTCCACATATATGTATATATTCACTTTATTCATTGAACCTGAGCTGCAAAAAATTCAGAATAATGTCAGATGATTTATTAGCATGTACATATGTTTCTATGAAAATGTGACAAATGCACATTACTTGCAGACCTTTGGGATTATATTAAATTCACCTGCACAATTTGTAGCTGATTGGGCTGAATATATGTGGTGAGGGCATGATTAACCTCCTGAACTTGCCTGTTTGCCAGGGAGTGGAAGTATTGGGGTGTGTGGGTGGAATATTCAGGTATAGACATACCTCTAATATATATTTGGTAGCCTGTATTCAGTGTAGTGGTTCATAAGTTGTTCAGGCCTGCTGTGGATAAAAAGTATTGGCAAAAATCTCTGTGAAAATGAAACAGGTATTGAAAGCCTTGGTTAGTACTTGGATGAGAAACTGCCAACTAATACCAGGTGCTGTAGGCTATATTTCAGAGAAAGGAACTGGCAAAACAGCCTCTAAGTCTTCTTTATCTAAAAAAAAAAACTGTGAAATTTGGGGGTTCTCTATACGAGGTCTGTCTATTAAATAACAAGACTGTGTTCTACCTTTCAGACAAATCAGGGAGAACTGATTGTTAATGTTTGAGTGGTGATCTTGAACATGTCTGACCTTGCAGGATAGTGATAAACACTCGGCTGTTGAGTTAATTGTCAGTTGTCGTTAAAGCATCTGTGTTGTCGTGTGCTGGAAAAATGCTAAGTTTAAAAGTAAAGCAATGTGATATTCTGCAGCAACTTGAGGCAGACCCAAACCTTTTTCAAAAAATCATTACTTGTGATGAAACCTGGATCTTCCAGTATGACCCTGAGACAAAACGATAGTCAATGCACTGGAAAACACTATCATCACCAAGAATGAAAAAAGCACATCAAAGTAAGTCCACATTCAAAGCCATACTCATTGGGTGGGGGTTTTTTTTCTACATCAAGGGCGTAATTTTGGCAGAATGGGTTCCAGAAGGCAGAACAGCGAACCAGCATTATTATAAGGAAGTTTTGACAAAGCTGAGAGAAAGAGTCAGGAAAAAAAAAGCCAGAATTGTGGAAAAATGGTTTCATTCTTCATCAGGACAATGCGCCTGCTCACACAGCACTTTCTGTGAAGCAGTTTTTGGCTGGTAAACACATTACTACACTTGGAACATCCCCCATATTCACCAGATTTGGCACCATGCAACTTTTTCCTTTTCCCTAAAGTGAAATCAGTGCTTAAAGGAACACATTTTGAATCAGCTGATGCAGTACGAAGAAAACAGCAGATGTGTGGAAACAGCTGACAGAAACTGATCTGCTCCACGCCTTTGACCAGTGGAAAACAAAACTGCATTGATGTGTGAGTGTGACTGGGGAGTATACTGAAGGGGACAAACATTAGAATTGTAATACATATAAATAAAGATGGGTTATTGTATCAGTCTCGTTATTTAATAGACATATCTCATAAGTCAACAGGTAACTTGAAGGCACACACACACACACATTGAAAGAGCTCTTGAAAGTAGAATTACCTGTGGTGAACTGCATTCATACCAATGGTCAGTTCAGTTAACAACTGTTAAAATCAAAGGAGACCATGGGAAGAATCACTAAACTTTCCATCTCAGTAAATGGAGCATTGGAACCTTAATGGAGCTTGCTTTTGATGTCAATGAAGTAGATATACCCAGAACAGAAAATAATGGTGGATGTAGTTTCTTGTGTAAATAAATTATAGAACCCCAATAGGTAAGAAAGGTGAACTAGCTTAAACTATCAGCACTAGATTTTCTCTCTAACATCTGGTTACATATGGAGTGACCCGTATGGACTTTATACATAGCAGATAAAGCATGGCAAATTATAGTGTATGTTATATTAGGCGATGTACATGAGTTATTGATAGTGTCACTAGTGGTACTGAGTGTACCAGCTCTGCAAGACCTGATCCACTCAGGACCCAGTCTGACTATATTTTGGGATTACCAAAATTTTAAAAAGTCACTTGCTTAATATAATAGTTACAGTTCATTGATTATACACATTTGACTTACAGATGCTGGATATGATTATTAAATGCAAATAAAGCTTACACAAACCAATCCCTTAGCTCAGGGGTGGGAAAAGTGAAGCCTGTGGGCTGCATGCATTCTCCAAATTCCACATTTGTGATTCCTGAAGTCTCCCCAAAACTCCATAAAAAAAAAAATCTTTTGCTGTGATTTTTAGGTGATTTACCTTCCAAAATTGTGCCACACTCTGCATTTCACAACACCTTCCTGCCATCCTGCTAACCCTCCAAGTACTCCCCTCCTCCTTTTTTGGCCATACCCAAGTCAAAGTGTTAGCTCTTCTGGGTGCCATTTTCACCAAGATAGGTCCAAAAAGAGCCATGTGGCATAGTGGACTACAATTTTGGGGACCAGGTTTCAAATCTCCACTTAACCATGGAAACCCACTTGGGCACATCAGACTCTCTCAGCCTCAGAGGAAGGCAAACCCTCTCTAAACAAATCTTGCCAAGAAAAACCCATTATAGGTTTGCCTTAGGGTAACTATAAGTCAGAAATTACTTGAAGGCACACAACCACAACCACCACAGCAGCCAAAAAAGGAGATATTTTTAGATGGTGTTGGGGGTATGACCCATGGATTTGGTCCCTGACTCCTGCATAGTTGCCCACCTCTGCCTGAACTGTTGACATTCTTCATTGTGGAAGGTGGCATTTGTTCCACAGAGAACAGGGCATTGTTTTGTGGGCTGGCAGCCTCTTGACAGGCAGTAAACTTCCTCCATCCAGAGCAAGAACAAAGAGGTATGTTTCTGTGTGTCCCTCTGCACTCTCAAATCTGTTGTTAGAAATGTAGGCCTGGAAAGATATTCCTTCATTAGAAGAAAGAAGCTTCTATCTTCATAATGAAGGAAGGAAAGCAATACTGTATTATACCCATAAGAGAATACAGGTATGAGGCGAATAGGAGACAGTACCAGACCTATGGAAACTGTTTTACACCTGTAGTTGTGGTTGCCTGACACCAGCTAAGCTATGTAAGAGGCCCAGCTGTGAAATACTGATCCAAGAATACTGTGTAGGACAGGGTGTCATCTTCCATTTCTAACTCCTTGCCAATACACTGGTTTCGTGATAATGGTGCCTTGAGTAGATATGTGCCTGAATTACTTTTAAAAGTTTATTGTTGGGTTTATAATTCTTTGGTAGCCCAGAGTTGTTGGTAACATGTTGTTTCTAGTTGGAAGAACGTCTGTCAACTGAAGGAGTTTTATTACTCAGTGCCTATGAAGTGTGCTCCAAGGTGGTATATAAATCCTTTAAGAAGCAGTTCCTATTCCTATGACATAATTACTCCTAAGCATCCCCTCCCATTTTTGAAAGCTGGTGGTAGTGAACTGAATGAGACAGCACCTATATCAACATTGGCAGAAAACACAGAAATGCTGTATGTTCCAGTGTATAAGACGACTTTTAAACCCTTGAAAATCTCCTCAAAAGTCGGGGGTAGTCTTATACACGGGTATACGGACCAGCGATGGGGCTGCTAGCCCCATCTTGGAATCAGAAAGGACGGGAGGTGGCTAGCAAGCTTGCCCCCCTAGCCAGCCACCCCTCCGCCTTTCCCGAACCCTCTCCTCGGCCTTTGGCCAATTTGTGGAGGAAGCGAAGGCTGAGGACAGGGGTGAGGACAGGGAACAAAGAGAGCAAAGGGAGCGAAGACGGAGGAGAGTGCGGGGAGTGAGGCAAAGCATGTAAAATCGCTTCGTCCTCTGCCTTCGCCCCCTTAGGGGAGGAAGCGAAGGCCGAGGACAGGGCCAATTTTAGTGGTTTGCCTCACCCGCTGCTCGCTTTCCTGGGTCTTCACTCCCTTTGCAAAGGGAGAAAAGACACAGGAGAGCGCAGGGAGTGAGGCAAAGCATGTAAAATCACCCCTGTCATCTGCCTTCGCCCCCATTGGGAAGGAAGCGAAGGCTGAGGACAGGGGCGATTTTAGCAGTTTGCCTCACCTGCTGCCTGCTCTCCTGGGTCTTCGCTCCCTTCACAAAGGGAGCAAAGATGCAGGAGATCATGGGAGGGTGAGGCAAAGAATGTAAAATCACCCCTCTCCTCTGCCTTTGCCCCCTTTGGGGAGGAAGCGAAGGCTGAGGAGATTGGCGATTTTAGCGGACCCAGGAGAGTGCGGGGGGTGAGGCAAACTGCTAAAATCTCCCCTGTCCTTGGCCTTTGCTTCCTCCCCAAAGGGGTTGAAGGCCAAGGACAGGGGTGATTTTAGACACTTTGCCTCACCCCCCCCCTGCTCTCCTGGGTCTTCGCTCCCTTTGCTCCCATCGTGGCTTCAGGAAGGGTGGAGGGGTAGCTGGCTGGATGGGGGTAGTCTTATATGGCGAGTATATGCCAAACTGTATTTTAAGTGGAAAAGTTGGGGGTCGTCTTATACACGCAGTCATCTTATACGCCGGAAAATACGGTATGTCAAACCATACACTGGACAAAACCAGTGTATTATTTTCAGTTAATTGCAGTTGTGGCTACAGATCTTAGCTTAAACGCAACATTTTCTATACAGGATAATATCCTGTCAGAGGAAGTATATTGGTTTTATATGTGCTACTGTCTGGTACTTTTTACTTATGCTTTTATTTAAGCTGATATTCTCCATTATGTAATGCAATACAAATATTACTAACATGATTATATTTCTGTATCTTATTAGCTGACATTAGTATTTAATATTAGGCATAACAAAATGTATATGGCTATAATTTTGTTTAAATATTAGCTTTGCAGCTTAAATGGTTGTGATAAGAAGAGTTGTAAATTAAATGTGATTACATTTCCATCTAGACCATTTCTATCCATGTTCACTTTAATAGTATAATTCTAGTGAAACTAGATTTTGGTTATATTTTAAAACCATATCTATGAAACCAATTTGAACCTTGAATATAAAAATCAAAAGGGAAAGAATAGAGTGAAAATGAGACATTGCTTGTGTGAAAGAAAATCATTGCCTTATATATTTTTTTCTTCATAACCAATTTAAAGTTAGGCATAATTTGGCTAATATCACCTTGAATTTCTGTCTGTGTACTCTGATGTTCTTAAGCATCCATCATGTACCTACTGCTTTAGGCTATTTTCACTTAGCACGTATGGAGGCTGTGACTATCTTAAACTGTAGATGATATGAATAACAATTGTTTGAAGATCTTACCCTCTATCTCTCTGGATAACCTACCGTCTGCAAAGGATAAATAAGTGGCAGATAGCTTTTGTCATCCCTTATCCGAGCTGTACACTTGTAAGGAAGAGCAGGGATAATCACCTAAATCTAATTATGGGTTAAAGGAGGCCATGACTGTGATGTGGCAGTGAGACACCTTACTGTATCAATCCTATTTGCATTAGAAAAATAAGGTTGTCATATTGATTATTCAAATTAGCTTGTATTGGCCATGGCTCAGTGGCTTATATCGCAGCTGAAGCTCTTGAAGAGCCTAGCTTTTCAGAGAAGACCTATGCCTGTAGCATATATTATTTGGTATCTTGTTTGCTAATTTAGGGATTTTAAAACAGAGAGTGAGAGTTTTTATCTCATGAATTAAGGGTTTAATGGACCATCAAAACTGTGTCTTTAATAACTCCCCCAAAAGGTTTGTGAAGACAAGACTAACAACCAATAAGCCCCAAAGTTAATAGTTCTTAGCTAATTTTGCATTAATTTTGTAGTTCAGAGTCAAATCCCTACAAAAAAAAAATAGGTAAATATAAATATATAGAAATTTGGGGAAGACCCTCAATAGCTTGTGAGAGCAGTTGTAGACTAAAAGATTGATTTGAATATGGAAGGTTGAATCTTGCTTGTACCATGCATTCCCTAGGCAGCCTTAGGCAAGTCACTATCTCTCAGCTTCAGGCCCCCTCTGCAATATGGGGATAAGAATACTGATCTGCTATGCAGGGTTGTTGTAAGGATACAACAAAATAACATAGATGTAATACCTGTGAACTCTGAAACACAGTATAAATGCTAACTATTATTTGTAAACTCCATTTTGTACTGGAAATGCCTCAATTTCCATATCATGTTCCTTTTACTGTATATCTGTTTACTCCAAAGTTGAAGAAAGACTCATAGAGTTGCAGGTGCATCTTGTATAAATGTAAACACTCTGAAGCCCCCCCCCCCCGCCATACTCTGATAACAATTCAGCATGATTTGAAACATGTAAACTTGCATTTGTCCAACTTCATGCTGGATTTTGGTCTGAATATTTTAGGCCAGATTCTGATGATCGCAAACATAATTCCATTTGTAACAGTTCTTTAAGTGATGATATCTTCATGATGAGCTATCCAGAGACATACATCTTTTCTAATAAGTCAAGGGAAGGGAGGGGGAAGAAGGAAAAGATCCCTCATTCACACATAGTTCTGTCAAAGCCTCTGATCAACTGCTATGCATACTGCTGGGTCTAATTGTCTTTGAATGAGAAGTGCTCCTCTGCCATTAACTATAGTCACTATTTATCTATCTTCCTGTGCTGGTAAATTGCAAATACCATACTCCTTAATACCTATGTGTATGTGCATGTGCCTTTAAGTTGCCTGTCAACTTATGGCGTCCCCATGAATTTCATATGCTCCTGCTTAAAGTGGGTAGACAATGAGACTGATGTTGAGGCATGCAGTATAGCCATTGGCAAACCAGCTTATTTTCCCTGTTTTGAGCATTTATTTTGCCAAAGGGTTTGACACGTGCAGATGTTGTACATTTGAAACCTTACAAAAAGTAAGACAGTGCTCCTTTTGCTTGGGTGAAAGCGAACTTTGCATTATATTATATTCAGAAACTGTCTGTTTCATCAGATGTTTTAAAGACATTTAAAGACACACTGAACAAGATTTACATTTGTTGGCAAGTATTTCCATCCTGAGGGAAATTTTTCTAGGCCAGATCAAAGGAGCTTAAAGGAAACATATTGCAATACCATAACAAAATATACCAGAATTGCTATATGAAATTTAACTTTTACTACTTAATCAAGAGTTGCAGAGAAATAACTCAAGGCATGTGCTAGAGATGAAAGATGAAAAATGTTTGTATATTCTTAGAATTTGTCTATCCCATCAGTATAAAAGAATATTTTTAGAAGTTTCACAGTAATATTTCTGTATACGATATAAAATCTAAGTAGCTCCTTCTACTTATGTATGTTTCTTGTGCATAAAGATCCATTCAGTAAGAAGGGGAAGGTATGTGCATGTTCAGAAGTTATATTTCTTCTGTACATACTAAATATTATTTGAAAACTAAAATGTGGAAGCATATTTCCAGGAAACAAGTTCAATAATAGGATAGGATAAGGCACTTGTAGTTGCTTCTATAGGATAGATGAGAAAAAAACAACAAGGAGGTAAAGAAAGTTGAAGTCTTAATAACTATGTTCCACACATCATAGATACAAACACCTGCTTATTTTCTAAATACCCCATGATGTTGATTGAGTTTGTAGGGTTCACACTGAGATGAGAAATGCTTGCTTCATTTTCATGTACTCTTGCATTAGGTGTTTGGAAAGCAAAAGCTTTTAGAAGAAACCCCTTAAAAAATCCAAGTCTTATTGCTATTAATGTATTAGAAAGCTGTCAGATGTACACAACTTTGTATTAGATAAACCTTATTAACCTCCCCATGCCACACATTTTTCCTTTTCCTGCAAGTTTCAGACAGGATTTGATTAAATAAAGTTGAGTCTCCATATAGGCCAGGGTTGAGAATCATGCCCCGCTCCAGCTGTTGTTTTCCAACAACAGAGGATGGTGGACCTGAGGGGGCATAATTCTCCCACAAAACATTGTGTTTAATCCTTGGATACAGAATCCGTGGATACGGAGGACTGACTGTATGAATCCGTTTTAAAAGATTTTATATACAGTAATCCCTCCACATTTGTGGGGGTTAGGGGCGGAAGACCCCTGTGAATGTGGGAAAACCGCAAATAACAATAGGCCTGCCCCTGCCCACCTGCAACCCCCCACCCTTCCAAAGTGGCAACGGGGCTTTTCGAGCCCCATTGCCGCTTTTGAAGGGTGGCAGGGGTGGCTAGGGGTTCTCGTGCCCCTTTGCCGCTTTGGGAAGCATGGGGGGGGGCTGAGGAGACTCCCACTCACCCGACACCCCCTCAGCCCTTCCTGAAGCGGCTATGGGGCTCTCGTGCACCTTTGCTGCTTTGGGAAGCGCTGGGGGTGGCTGAGGAGACTCCTGCTCACCTGACACCCCATGGCCCTTGCCGAAGCAGCTATGGCGCTCTCAAGCCCCATTGCCGGTTTGAGAACTGCGGGGGATGGCTGAGGAGACTCCTGCCTGCCCGACACCCCTGGCCCTTCCCGAAGAGACTCTGGGGCTCTGGAACCCCATTGCCGCTTTGGAAAGCATGGGGGTCTGGCTGAGGAAACTCCCACCCATCTGGCCGGCACCCCGACCCTTCCCAAAGCAGCTATGGGGCTCTCGAACCCCATTACCACTTTGGGAAGCACGGGGTGGCTGAGGCGACTCCCACCTGGCTGGCATCCCCTGACCCTTCCCGAAGCGGCTATGGGGCTCTCGAGCGCCATTGCTGCTTTGGGAAGTGCGGGGGATGGCTGAGGAGACTCCCGCCCCCCCACTCACCTGCCACCTCCCCAGCCCTTCCCAAAGCAGCTATGGGGCTCTCGAGCCTCATTGCCACTTTGGGAAGCACGGGGGGTGGCTGAGGAGACTCCTGCCTGTCAGGCTGGTACCCCCTGCCCTTCCCAAAGTGGATATGGGGCTCCCTGGAATGGGGCTCCCCGCTAGGGGGCTTCCTGCTTCGGAAAGGGCTGGGGGTGGCGGCAAGGCAGCTGGGAGTCTTCTCAGCCACCCCTCAGCCCTTTCCAAAGTGGCAGTAGGGCTCGAGAGCCCCACAGCCACTTCAGGAAGGACCGCAGGGGTGGCGGGCGGGCGGGCGGGCGGGCGGGTATTTAGCCACCCCTGGCCCTTCCCAAAGCGATAATGGGGCTCGAGAGCCCCATAGATGCTTCAGGAAGGGGGGGGGGAGGTGGAGGAAGGGCGGCGGAGAGGCTTTTCAGCCACCCCCACCCTCTGAAAGCCGCGATGGGCTTCTCAAGAAGCCCATCAACGCTTTGGGAAGGGCGGGGGAGTGGCTGAAAAACACCTTTGCCTGAAACTCCCCGCTCTCCCAGGGCTTGGCTCTCTACCCCAAACAGAGCCAAGTCCCAGGAGAGTGGGGAGTTGGGCGCACGGTTTGGTTGGGGAACACTCCGTTTAAATCGGCTCCTCTCCCTTGTGTGTGAGGGAGAGAAGCTGATTTAAACGGGGTTCTTGCTAAGCAAACCACGAATAGTCAGAACCGCGAAAGTGAAAGCCGCGAATGTGGAGGGGCAACTGTAAATTATAAAAGATTTTCTCTCTGTCTGTATATAAAATGTAGTGGTTTTATAACTTTTTTATAAAACTTTTAAAATATTATATCTATATCTACCCTTTAATTTTTTCAATGAAATATTTTAGATCTGGTGAATGAATGGCCACAATGGCACATACCTTAGTTACATCCCACTTGAATTACTGTACAGATGTACCTCAGTTAAAAAAATCTTTGTCAAAAATACTCCTTTTTTACAAAGTCTTTTTATAGCTGCCTCACCCCCTTTTTTCCTCCCTGTCCTCTGTCTAGATGGAAGCTTTCTAGTAGCATTGGCATTGGGAGAAGGATAAAGAAAGCCTGGAGAAATGGACTTTTGCTGCTAAGTCTGCAGCAGCAAGTCTTCAGTAAACACTGCAAAGTTGCACTGGGAAAGAATGGAATTCTACTCTAATCAATCCTATTGTAACAGTGCTTGCTTGCCTATAACAGGGAAGGTAAACAGTTACCTTTCAGTCCCTTACTGAGCATACATGAACAGCAAAACAGAAAAAAGGCCTCCCTAACCAGTTATAATCTGCAAGTTTGGCCAGCTAAATGGAAATCATAAGAAAAGTGAAGGCTGGTGAAAGAAAAAGTTAGCCTTGGATGCATTTTGGAAGGAACTTTCAAGTGGTTTTTAAAAGGTTCTTTTTTTTTTTTTTTAGTGTAAGGATTTCCTGACCCGATTGTTTCATTCCACATGTCGTATTGCTAGTTTTGCATAAAAAGGTTTGCTGAATATGTTGAACTTACTCTTTTTGTGGGTAGGAACTTACCCAATTCTTTCTATGTTATTTCTGCCTCTGGTGCCAAATTTTCTGTTAACAAAGTAATGTCCAGAAACACTTCTACTTTTTTAACTGAGGGCTGTCTTTGAAGAGTGTTGAGAAGCTTCAGCTGCAGCCAGAGTGTTAACTGGTGCAAGATACTACCAGGGCTATACAATTACAACAGTTCCACTGGTTGCCAGTCTGTTTCTGGGCACAATTCAAAGTTCTAGTTATGACCTATAAGCCTCTATATGACTTACGTCCAGGCTGTCTGACAGACCATATTTCAATGTATGAACCTGCCTGGGCCCTGAGATCCTCAGGAGAGACCATTCTCTTAGTCTTACTGTTTTCGGTGGCTGCCCCTAGGCTCTGCAACTCCCTTTCCAGGGAACCCAGAACAGCCCCTTTTTTGCTGTCCTGTTGAAAAGTCTTTTTTAAAGAATAACAATCCAGTCTGTTTCTGGGCACAATTCAAAGTTCTGCTTATGACTTAAGAAGAATATTCTCCCTTATGAAGTTGCTTGTATTTTGAGATCTTATGGGAAAGCCTTTCTCTCGGTCCCGCTATTCTCACAGGTACATCTGGTGAGAACACGGGAGAGGGCCTTCCTGTTGGCTGCTCCTAGGCTCTGGAACTCCCCAGAGAGACTAGATTGTCCTGCTCTTTTTTGTTTCAGCAGGCCTTTAATTACTGATTACATAGAGGGAATGGGCCATGCATAATGTGCTGTTCTTTCCTTTTGTTACTTCTTTTTAATGGTTTATGTTTTTTAACAGGTTATGTTTTTGTTTTGTTTCCTTTTGTTACTTCTTTTTAATGGTTTATGTTTTTAAATTCTTTGGTAGTTTAATGACATTTTAAACTTTTGTATGCTGTACATTTTTGTTTAATTTAACTATTGTAAACTGCCTTGAGTCCTGAACTTGGAAAAAGGCTAGAGGAGGATGATAATAATAATAATTCTGTTTATTATTGTTATTGTTACTATCCATGGCTCTGAAGAGAGGTAGTAGTCTGAGAATTACTTTTCATATGGTTCTGTTCCTTAAGTATGTTTGTGGAGGAACTAATTTGTCTACACAGACCTCAAGAATGCCTATTCTTGTAATCTGTAATCTGTCCAAAGCACAGTGCATAGTTACATTTTGCATTGGACTTGTTCCTTTTCCAGTTCAAGCGCATACTGTTTAATCTGGCTTGGAGTCTTTACAAAATACATGACAGTTGAAATGGAGTTCTTCAGGATACAGAAAATATCAATGTCTCCCTATGTTGATGATTGTCTTCTGTTAGCCTTGTTGTGGACCAGTTACAGCCAACCTCAACTTCACTTTATATTCTACTTGCCTGATCACCTTGGACTTTGATTAACCGCAGGGGAAAACCCCCACACACTTTACTTGCCTAGGCCATATTCACACATGCTGTTCTGGACACACACTGGGCAGTTGTGTTTTTTTCCCACCTGATTGATCAGTTATCCTTATGGCAACAGAGGCATCAAGTGGCAATGGGCAGACCATGCCTTGTCCAGAAAAAGGACATTGAGGACTCCTATTACTGATTGTGTAGTAAAATAGTCACAGACAACATAATTACAATATACTACATAAACAGGGTAGCACTCCATTGTGTTCTCTTCTCAGACTTGCTCTCCAGTTTTTGGACTGATGCACCAAGAGGCACATTCTCCTTATCTGAGTCTTGATATCACCATCACACAGAAATGGTTCCTGTCATAGAAGGCTTTTGGGTCCTTAGTGAGACAGTGGCTCTTCCTTATATAGATATTTTCATGTGAGCCACCAAGAGGAATAACAACAGAGTAAATAATGAATTGAATTTGCTAGGTCTCTTGAATTACAAACAGAAAATGTTAATATGGATGTTCAGTCATCCATTAAAAACTGCATCATTCATGAACTGTAATCTAATTGAATGAGGTAAATGCATTTTTCAGTTTGTGGTCAGTAAATTAAACTAAATAATCTGGCTCATGCCTCTACTTGTTAAAATACATGGACATGGACTCATTTTTAGATTAACTACATTTCCCCACTGTTCTCTGTTCTATACTTGGATTAACCAGATTACATGAAATAAATTAAAACCCTTAGTTCATATTTTCTTTTAGGAATAAATTTTAGTAAGACCTTAACTATTCTTCACTAAGGAAACCCATCAGTTCATTAAGAATAAGAATAGTTATCTGTCTAATTTTAAAAACTATTTGACTAAATTATCCCATTTATTTATGAATGGATATCTTTGAAATCATACAATGAGAAGGATTTTGTTTGAGTTGAAATCATACAATGAGGAGGATTTTGTTTGAGCTGATACAGGCAAGCCAATTTGCTTTTATAACACAAAGATAGGGTAGCCAACAATCACTCTGAAATGTCCCATGTAGCTTCCACCACTATACTGTTCTGCCTGGGTCCCGTACTGGGAGAAAGGCAGAAAGTAAATAACATAAATAAATATGCTCCCATTTTGTTGTTGTTGTTGATGATGAAGAATGTGATGGCTTGCTGTGCCTGGAATAATGTCATCAAAATATTACAGGTACACCTCAGTTAATGAAGTAAGTGTGTTCCTGGGCATTACTTCTTTAATAGAAATATTGGTACCAAAGGGAGAGTTAACATGGAAAGAATAGGGTTAGGTTCCTACACAACAAAAGAGAAGAACACTTCAATAATTTTCAGCAAACTTTTTTTGAAAATTAACATTTTGCACATGTAAAATGAAACACCCATATCAGGGAAGCGTTGCATAAATAAAAAGAAATGTTTTGCTCCTTCTAGAGACACTTGAAAGCTTCTTCTGCAGATGATTTTTTCTTTCACCAGCTACCACTTTTCTTACGATTTCCATTTTGGTAGCCAAACTTACAGATCTATGCTTTTTAACGTGGTTATGGTGGCGGCTGGTAAGGCAGGCATATCTGCTTTCCCCTTTCTGTTTTAGCTGTTGATAAATGATTGGTAAGGGATTCTGGAGGCAGCTGTTTACCTTGCCTGTTGTAGGGAGGCACACCTAGGACAAGGAGGAAAAGTGGGGGCTGGGCATAAAAAAACTTTGTAAAAAGGAGCTTGTTTGTCAGAAACTTTGTTAACAGAGATATGCCTGTTCCATATTTTACTGGGTCTAAAGTGGTGACAGAGTCTCGATGACAGTCTAGATTCAGTTTTGGAGTGTGCCCCATGGTGGCTGAGAGATACTCACTAGGAGTACAAGCAGGTTAAAATAAAGAGCTCCTCTTGACTATTCACTTCTCTCCACTGCTTAATCAGATTTTAAGGACTGGGATAGGCATTGAATGGAAGGGGAAGTGTATTAAATGGAGGAAAGAGGTATAATCATTTGTTTACCAGGGGAGAGGAGATGATTTACCAGCATATAGTTGTGTTTATCTGATTCCTAGAGATGCCCCCCCCCGCCTTTCCTATGAATTCATGTCACATCTCCTTAACTCTCTGGCGCATCTTGCATTCGATTTAAACACTAAGTCTTCTCATTAAAATTTATCTGATCTTATCACTCCACCTTCTTTTCTCATAGTCCTTTTCAGTTTTCTTGTACATTAGTGTTTTACTCCTGCATTCATGTTATCATTTATGCTCAAGTTTAGCTGCTATTGCCCTGCTGTGTTTACTTTCTTATTTCTATCTCTGTGCTTTATTTTATTTAGTTAGGTATTTATACTCCACTCTTCAGCCACAAAGGCTCCCAGAGTGGCTTACAAATTGTTTAAGCAATAGCAATTTACACATCTATACCACATTAAGCGGTTTCCAATGTGTGTTAGCTAATTGTCCCCAGAAGCCAGGTACTCATTTTACGGACCTACAAAAGAATGGAAGGCTGAGTGAACATTGGATTCCTCTGGGATTGAACTTGTAACTTGGTGGCTTGCAGTACTGGCATTTAACCACTGCACCACCAGGGTTTATACAGTGTGCCTGCTGCTTTGGCAGGCTTGCCATCCACTGATCAGAGCTCCTGAAGATCGTCACATCTTGAGTCTCTTCTTGGGAGAAAGGTGGGGTATAAATCTAATAAATAAATAAACAAACAAACCCATACTAGTTAATGGTGGTGTGTGCATGTGGGCATGTCAGTGCACAGCTGCATGCATGCTCCACCATTGATTAATATAGAGCTTGAGTGCCCATGTTTTTTCATATCTACAGGGTAGGGGCAGAACCAAATCCCTGTGGTTGGGAAGAGCCCATGTGACAGTTTTCTGTTGCTTAATGCTAGTTCCCTCTCCCCCAAATTCCTCATCAGTCCATTTCTGCATCATCAAATTTTATTTAAAGCAGCTAAAACACTGCTTTAATATAACAATAGAAATATAAAATATAAGAATAAACACACACAAACATACACACACACATCCACATGAGTGGCAGAAGATAGTTTAATATTTACTGATAGGTGCGGTGACATAAAGTGGATTAGAGGGTATCTTGTGCAATATATTCAGATTACGTGACAAATATTTATCAAGATGTTTTTTTCAGTTTTCGGAAGAGAGCAGAAATAACAGAATCTGTTGATTGTGACTGAATTTTTTTTTTTTAAGGGAGCCACTGTGTATGTTTGACAAACATCCTTGGAGATGTAAAACTTGGAATTGGTTTTGTATTTAGAAGCTGTGAGAAAGCAACATCTGCATGATTGTTGTTTTACTTCCTGATATTTATATTTAGTTGGATTCATAGAAGAAACTGTATGCAACAGGGCTTTCCCAGTTCATTTTCTTTCCTATAACGAGTACACTCCCAAAGTCGCATGTGAATGTTGAGGGGCTTTCTGAAATAGCATGGGGTGGGGGCCCCAGGGGTTCAGTGGGAAGAAGAAATTTGAAGGGCTACTGTGTGCAAAGTGGAAGTGCCTTTCCAATCATGGCAGATATCTCTAGATCCAAGCCATAGTTGTTTAATGTTTAAGTGTTCTTAGAAAACCTTTCAGTCAATAGCTCTCTGATTTCCAGAATACATTTAAAAATATTTCCTTGCTTGTCATACCATTTTATCAGTTTTACAGTTTTTGCTAGAAATAAAATAATATTATTTTGTAGACGTGATCAAAATTCTGCTTTTAAGCAGAAAATTGTTACTGCAACCTGTTTAATTGCTCAATAAGGATAATGTAACTGTCCTTAATACTTTTATTTCATATATAATTAATGTTTACCAATAATTAATTTTACATTATTTTATATACTGAATGTTGGTGGCTGTGATTTATTAGAAATTAAAACTTGGGAAATATTCCTTCGTAGATTTTTTTGTTGCTTTATGAGGAACTTAATAAAAGGATAATAATTTTCAAGAAGTATTTGTTTAATATGATTTTTTAAAAAATGTGTGTGATTCCTCCTTGTGTGCCAAATGCTTTTAAAACAACAGACTGAGGACCTGAAGGAATAGAGGAAATGAATGGACGCCAATGTGTCCAAATATCTAATTTTGCCTAAAAGCAAGTGCCGGCAGATAAATGTCCATAAAGGGATTTTTTTTTTCCTTAAGCCCCATGGATTTTTTTTTTTGCAAGTTTTTGTGTGAGTTAGAAATGAAAACCATTCATCTAGTGCCCCAAAGAACGGCCTTATTGAATGGAATAACAGTGTAATGTACCATTGAAGGCAGGATTGAAAGTGATTATCTTGTTAACTCTTGACAGTTACCGCCAGCTTGAAATAGAACTGGCAGGCTTGATTTGCAAATGAATTACAGCTTTTTCATTTTGTGCCAGGATCATCTTTTTATATTCTGATATGACAGATGCTGTGTTCCCTGCTTTTGTTTCTCTTCAGTTTTATACTTGCAAATAAAACACAAAAGATTATGGTAGTAATTTTATTTGCATCTTTTCTCTAGGAGTTTATTCTTTGTGGGGAAGTTTTTAATCTTATATTTTCAAACATTTGTTTAAGAATACTTATTGTTACTAGCAGAATGAAATTCCATTAATTTTAAGTACAGTAGTAATTAGGTGAATGTAACATATTTATAAGCTTTCTGCAAATGGAGAATCAATTAGTTCTTTGCACTTAAAAATCAGTTTTAAATTAATCCACTGATGTTATTGTGTATGCTACTTGTATCTGATGGTAGCTGAAGGAAATACTATATTTTCCCCAATATTCACAAGAATTTTGCCAGTAGAATTTTACGGTTTCCCCAAAATTAGTAACTTTAGGATGGAATTCAAAGACATAGCTGTGTTAGTCTGGAATATCAGCTGCAAAGGGATATTGTAGCATCTTTGAGACTAACAGAGATAAAGATGTTGTAGCATAAGTTTTTTGTAGACTTGGTCTACTTCTTCAGATGCATGGAGTGAACCTAGTGCCTAGGAACAGACTTTATAAGCAGACTGTTGAATGTAGAAATGCAAAACTGTGGGTTTGGTGATGAGGTGACAAGTTCAGTTTAACCATGGTTATTGAGAGACAAAGGCAGAAGGAAAGATGTTGCCTAAGGTAAAGTTGGGTGGATGACCATATGAATGGTGGAGGAAGTATTGGAATGTAATGTGATGCTAGTTGGGAACCAGAAAGGAGATACGATAAACTGGCCAAGACCACCCTCATGAGGCATAAGTGACAATCCCACTCAGCTGCTGTGCATGATGGTTTCATGCTAGGACCTTATCTTGTCCAGCCTTTCAAGATTTCCTCTTTACGGGTTTCCTTAAGCCAGAATCACATAGCTGGACAGAAGTAGAATCACAGCACTCTCAAGAAGGAATTCAGATGATAAGCAACATAGAACTGGTTGAAACTCCAGGCTCTCCTAACTTTTATTGATTGATCTAGTAGGTTTTGTTGTCTGGAGGGTAAAACCACAAATGTTCAAGCAGGATACTACCTAAAAGGACTTAGGCCTTTCCAGTGACTGCCCCTACTGCCAAAGGTCATCTTGAAAATCAATAGCCTAGGTGAAGTCATTTTCATAAGATCCCTGAGAAAGATGGTCACTTGTGCTGCCTGTTATGCCTCGGGAAAAGTCATAATGTGGGGGCCTGCTCTCATTGCCAGGCATTTACCCCACAGGTGCACTGAAAGATCTTTGAGGTTCAAAGTGCTCCTATGGGAACAGGCTTTGAAGGCTTCTGACAAAGCTTTGGAAAATAGACCACTCCACACAACCTCTTTTGGCATGGTATTGAGCTGATCATCAATACCACCTTGAGCCTTCTCAGCTTTGATTGCCTTCGGCTCTTCTGTCTGGGTGGCAATGAAGAGGTCTCTTCAGGACATTGAGGGAACGTGGTTTCAGGTTCAGACTTCTTCACCTTGAAGACCCAAACAGTCTCAGCAGCCCCTTCTTGTGGAGATGGTTCAAGATCACGAGCCTTTTGTACCCACCAGTCAAGATGAGGTGCAGTTCACAGATAGCGTGGCAATCTGCCCAGAACTGCTGGCCTTGCAGAAGCAGTTGGTAGGAGAGAATATCTAAGCACCCAAATCAAATCCACAAAGACAGAGGGTAGTCTAGTTACCAATCCAAAAGTCAAGGGCGACGGCGAGCAGGGTGTCCAGTCCAATTTGAAGATCAGAGTCCAAGCAAGGCAACACAAGTGTTCAGGAACAGATGTTTCCCACTGATGCAGTCAGACAAACTCTGACAAATTTGCAGAGCAGCTGCCCCTGATTTATACTAACTCAGTGATTGCACAGCTGTTCTCTGATAGCAGTGTCTTTCATAAATACGCCAAGACTTCCATTCCTATCTCTCCGTCTGAGGGGCCAGGCCTCTCTGCCGGGTCTGGGTTATCTGCTTTGTCCCCTTCAGCTATCTCTGAGGGGTCAGGCAGTTCTGTGGGGTCAGGTGCTGTTGTCTCTACTCCCTGTTGCAAATCCTGCTCTGAAGCTCTCTCTTCCTTTAGCTCATCTTCAGAGTCAGAAGAGCATGGCGTGACACCATCTCACTCAAATCAAGGTGCTTATCTTTGCACTGATCTGCCTGCTCATGAACCAGTGCAGGAAGACTCTCCATAGGTCATTCATTTTACAATTGTATATGAAGTTGAGATAATTGCATTCCCCTCAAGGGTGCTGCAGAGATCACCTTCATCTTCAGATCACACATGACAGTCTATTTCCTCTCCGCTAGTGGAGGATCCCCCCCCCATCACCTCATTTGCCTGCTTGACATCATCGTTCAATGTTGAGATTGGAATCAGGTAGCTCTCAGGGGCTAGGATCTTCCCCATCAGGATCCTCTTGCCCATGGTCTCCACTGCACCATTGGTATTGTTATAAATCTGACTGTTGTCGGCATGGATGTGATTTTGGGTGATACAACCGTAGGGATCTGAACAGGTATATAGATCCTGTCAGATGTGTTCTCTGTACTATAGGTAAACACGTGGTCCATCCCTGGAATTTGCCTACGAGGAGTTTTGGGAGGATTGGTACTGTTCCAGAGAACTGCATCCTCCCTACCACAATCATGAATTTGTACCATAGATCTGAACCTGCCTCAGTACTGTCCACTCCTCTTTCCCAACCATCAGTACTGTCGGTACTGTCTCCAGGACCTAGGACACTGCCTCATCCTTCGATCTCACTGGTCCATCCAGGTGAAAGGTTAATGCGAGAATCATCGGACTCAGACTTGGGTTCTTTGTCTGCCACTTCAGGACTTCCTCCAATGGTCTCCCTTCCTACTGTCCTGGGCGAGCATGACTTTGCCTCACCAACTGATGACATCAGGGCCTTTGCAGAGCAGTTGCTGAGAATGACGAAGGCCTTGGACTTGGAGGTGAAGCAACAAGAGACCAAACCATTTGACCCTCTGTATGGAAAGATTCAGATGAAAATGCCAAAACCACCTTGATTCCTCTACTGCCATCCCTTCTGAAAGTTGTATGCAAGTTCTGGGCCTTCATTGTCTGCATCATTTTTTCAAAGTGGGATGAGATTTGCTTTTACACCACAAACTGGAATGTGTCCAAAGGAGGGTGACCAAAATGGTGGGAAGTCTGGAAGCCATGCCCTATGAGGAGCAGCTTAGGGAACTAGGTATGTTTAGTCTGGAGAAGAGAAGGTTAAGAGATGACATGATAGCCATGTTTAGATATTTGAAGAGATGTCATACTGAGGATGGAGCAAGCTTGTTTTCTGCTACTCCAGAGACTAGGACATGGAGCAATGGACTCAAACTACAGGAAAAGAGATTCCACCTAAACATTAGGAAGAAATTCCTGATTGTAAGAGCTGTGAGAAAGTGGAATGTGCTGCCTCGGAGTTTGGCGGAGTCTCTTTCTTTGGAGGTTTTAAAACAGAGTCTGGATGGCTATCTGTCAGGAATGCTTTGATTGGGTATTCCTGAATGGCAGGGGGTTGGACTAGATGGCCCTTGTGGTCTCTTCCAACTCTGTGATTCTATGATTCTACCAAACCAAGCTCAGTTCAATCATCGTAGAGGCAGCCCAGTCTAAGTCCTATTCTATTTGACTGCAGCCTGCTCGTTTTGGGCAGCCTATTACGAAGCCTGCTTGGATGCTTACAAACAACTGTTATGGGAAAAGATGATCCCATTTCTGGAAAAGCTTCCTGAGAAAGACAGAAGGTTGACTGGAGTTCTGCAGGCTGAGGCCCACAAAAACTGGTGGCCCAGCAAATGAATAGTGAGGCATGTGGCTGATTGCAGTGACAAGATGTTTGCAGGAGCCATTGCATTAAGGAGGCAAACATGGCTACACTCATCTGGACTGTCTCACCAGGCCTGATAGACAATTGAGGACCTTCCATTTGATGAGGGCACCGTCTTTAACATGGAGATGGATGACAAGCTTGAACATATGCATAAAACGCCTACCACAGCTCGTAAATTTGGTTTCCAGCCACATGCTCAGCTGTCGTCATGATCCTGATATGCCTGGCACAGTCATCTGGTTCCAAAAGGTTCTTCAGTCCAGTATCATCTAGAGAGTTTAGGACAACTGCTCATCTTTCCTTGTCATCTCAAAAGCCCTCTTCCACCAAGTACCTCCTGCAGTCTTACAGGAAAAAAAGCCTTAGGATCAAGGCAAACAGTTCCTTTGACTTCTCAGCCAGCCCTCTTCCCACATTAACTTTACTCTTCCACAACAGGCTTCAGAGTTACCATCTTGCCTGGGCTACTGTCATGATTGATTCCTGAGTTCTCAACATTGTGTGGAGGGGGTATGCAATACAGTTCTGGGACTACTTCCTGTTGGGAGTAATCCAAATTACTACCCCCTCTGATGCACTCAATGAGGAGGTAAACACTCTTCTCCTCAAATGGGGAGAACCTGTCCCAGTAGTGTCTATTCAGTGGGGGTGGGTCTTCTCCTGCTACTGATCGGAGAGTGTGTTCCTTCTGGTGCTTTTGGTCCTCTCAGTGGCATTTGATACCATTGACCATGGTATCCTTCTGGAACACCTGGGGGATTTGGGAATTGGAGGCACTGTGCTTCAGTGGTTCTGATCCTTCAGTGGTTCCGTTCCTATCTCTCAGGCAGGTTTCAGATGGCGGTGCTTGGGGATAGCTGCTCCTCAGAAAAGGAGCTATTATATGGCATACCACAAGGTACCATTCTATCCCCAATGCTATTCATGATACATGATACCACTAGGAGACATCATCTGGAGGAATGGAGCAGGGTGATATCAGTATGCTGATGACACCCAAGCATATTTCTCCATGTCTTCAAAAACAGCCTCCGTTAAGAATAGTGTGTCTCTTCTGAATGAATGCTTGGAGGAGGTAATGGGCTGGATGAGAAAAAACAAACAGAAGCTGAATCCAGACAAGACAGAGGTGCTTACTATCAAGGGTCCTAACCTGGGGTTGGATGTGTGTCAACCAGTTCTGGATGGGGTTACACTCCCCCTGAAAGACTGTGTTTGCAGCTTGGGAGTGCTTCTGGATCCAGTAGTGCATGTGCTGGTAACCTCAAGGCTGGACTTTTGCAATGTGTTGTACATTGGGCTACCTCTGTACCAAGTTTGGAAACTTCAATTGGTTCAAAACATGGCAGATTAATCACTGGTACACCCAGGACTGATCATATCACACCAATATTAACATCACTCCACTGGCTGCCAATTAGTTTCTGGGCAAGGTACAAAGTGTTGGTTATTACCTTTAAAGCCCTACATGGTTTGGGTCCAGGTTACCTATTATATGGGATTGCCTTTGCCCATATAATCCACCCTGTACACTTAGGTCCTCTGGGGGACATTTGCTCCAGTCAGCCAGGACTAGGTTGGCAACTGTCACCCTGAGGACTTTTTCTTCAGCAGCCCCTAGACTGGAATGGTCTGCCAGAATAGATATGGCAGCTGATTATGCTATTTGAATTCAAATCAGCATTAAAGACCAGCCTCTTCCAGCATTAAAGGCCAGCCTCTATCCAAATGATTTTGAAGTGTGAATTTTATATTGTGTGTTGACTGTTTTAGAATGTCTTGGGTTTACTTGTTCTTTTAAATTGATAATTGTTTTTAATTGATTTGTGCTTTTAACCGATGTTACATTTATGTGTTAATGTGTTGTTCGCACCTCAATCCATGGGGAGAGGCAGGTAACAACAACAACAGCAAGAACAATTTCATTGTGTCTAAGAAAGATGGAGGACTCCATCCCATCTTGGACCTTTGGGGTGTCAACTTCTACATAGAGCTCAGATGTTACAGTATGGTTTCTCTCGGATCCATTCTGGCCTGTTGTAGGAAGGGGATTGGTTTGTGACGCATAATTCCATTTGTAGGATGCGTAATTCCATATCACAATTCAGCTCTCGTATATTTGTTTTGCTGTGGGAAGAGGGGCCTATTGTTTTTTCATCCTTCCATTTGGATTTTGCACCACTCCTCAAGTCTTTACGAAGTATATGGTGGTGGCGTGACTCAGGCAGCAAGGAGTCATTCTCGTTCTATACATCAATGACTTGCTCCTTGTTGCCCACTCTTGGACCTGCCTTGTCAACAACATCCTTTTCACACTTCACCTTCTGGACTTGTTGGGCCTGATTGTCAGTCCCAGGAAGTATCACCTGAAACCATCCCAGCAGGTGAGGTTTATCCAAGCACTTCTGAACGTTCATGTTCCTGTAGTTTTTGTGCCCAACAACAGTTACCAGGTTTTTCTGAGGGCCACACTGAGCCAGCGCAACTGCAGGGTGTGTGTGAGAGATTCCATGTGCTCCTCAGATTCATGGCCTTTACAACATCAGTGACCCCACTCATGAGACTAAGGAGGAGGCCTCTTTAGGCTTGGTTCCTGTCCGGCTTGGATCCTCTAGTCAACTCTCCACATTGACATTTTGCCATCCAGAGAACTGTCCATTGGTTGTTGGTATGGTGGATCAATTCCAGGAACATACAAGTCAACATGCCATTTTCCCCTCCACAAGCCATGACATTAATCACCGCAGGCACTTCCATGGAGGAATGGGGAACTCATTTAGAAGGCTCCTCCATTGGATTCCTGAAGAAAGCATTCTCCACATCACTACTCTTGAGATGTTGGCAGTGTAAAAGGCCTTTCGGGCCTTCAAACGTCTGTGTGGCAAGATTGTTCAGTAGTCTCTGACAACACCATGGTGGTGTACTTCCTTAACAAGCAAGAGGGAATGAAATTGAGCACCCTGCTACATCTCATGTTCCATCTGTAGTACCGGTGCATCAGCAGAGGCATCTCCATCTTGGCGATCCATCTTCCAGTAAAGGAGAATGTCTTTATGGATGCTCTCAGCAGGATGTTGCTTGCTTGCCATGAATAGAAGCTGCATCTGGGCATACTCCAGAAGGTTTTTGTACTATGAGACACTCCAGAAGTGGACCTCTTCTCTTCAGTCAACAAGAACCAGTACTGGACCTTCTGCTCCAGGGTTTGAGAGGGATAGGGCTTGCACTACAATGCCTTTCTATTTCATTGGGGAAGTCCTGTTGAACACACTTTCCTTCTTTTTCCTCTCATCACCAGGGTGATATTCAAAATCTGGAGGAACAAGGTAAAGTGCATCCTGATCACACTGTGGTGCTCCAAGCGGATGTGGTTGTTCCTCTCCTGCACCTGTCCAGGAGCATTAATGTCTGTTTTGTCCAGACTTCTTCACGGTTCATGATAGATAGGTGAAACACCCAGACCTGGACACTCTCAAGCTCATGACCTAGAGGGTGTTCCTTCAGTCTCCCTGCTTGGCTTCGTCCAATGCATCATTGCCGCTGCACATAGGCCAACCATTCCCACAAACCCTTTGAGCCAATAGCATCCTGCAATGTCCGTCTACTTACCTGCAAAACAGCCCTCTTGGTGCCAGTTGCATCAGCTAGAAGGGCTGGAGAACTATGTACCCTTTGGGTAGATCTGCCTTACCTGCAGTTTCACAGGGACAAGGACATTTACTTCTGCTGAAAGCAGTGACAGCCTTTCACCTGAATCAGGACATTCTTTTACCTGCATTAATGCAGAATCCAACCTCGGACCTTGAACAGCCTTGAAGTTCATTGGGCACTAGCATTTTATGTGGAGAGGATTGCGGTCTTCCACACATCCCAGAGTCTTTTCTTGTGTTACTCCTCAGAGAAAAAAGGACTGTCTGTCTTTTCTCAGTGCTTCTCAAGGGTCATTTTTACCATCCATCTAGCCTATGAACTTGCAAAGCAAAACCCTCCTGTTTGTGTGCATTGTTGGGGCGTAGAAAGACGCGCTGTGTCCACCACAACCACCTGCAGAATTGTTCCACGTCGACAGGACGCCAAGGAGAAGGTTTCTGGAGAGACTTCTGCAAAAGACTTCAGGCTGAGAAGGAAAAATTCCTTCACCCCAGCACACTGCCTTGAGCTCTGGCTTGCCAAATAAAGACAGCAACAAGTCCAGCCTTCACTCAACTGAGGGCTTTAATCTTTGTTTGCAGCATATTTACAATATATATAGAGAGTATAGAACAGGCATCGCTAATACTCATAAATCTTTCTGAAACTTAACTGTTTCTCAGCCAACTAGTCAAAAACACTCCAAACAAAAGTGTTTCTGGGAACTTTTCCAGGTGCACCTTATCTAATCTGTGATCAATCACTGGGCCCATAACCATTGTCAGGGGATGATAGGACACTCAATCCCCTGCAGAAGCCAAAAACTATCTCAGCAGACTTAGTAGCAACCCGTTACCAAGAATACTTACACACAGAGTGTTTTGACGTCCAGAAAACAGGAGGTACTTTAATCTTCAAGTAGTTCATAGAATCATAGAATCATAGAATTGCAGAGTTGGAAGAGACCACGAGGGCCATCCAGTCCAGTCCCCTGCCACTCAGGAAATCTTGATCAAAGCATCCCTGACAGATGGCCATCCAGCCTCTGTTTAAAGACCTCCAAGGAAGGAGACCCCACCATGCTCTAAGGGAGTGTGTTCCACTGCCTAACAGCTCTGACTGTCAAAAAGTTCCTCCTAATGTTGAGGTGGAATCTCTGTTCCTGGAGCTTGCATCCATTGCTCCGTGTTCCAGTCGCTGGAGCAGCAGAAAACAAGCCTGCTCCATCCTCAAGGTGACACTCCTTCAAATACTTAAACAGGGCTATCATATCGCCTCTTAACCATCTTTTTTCCAGGCTAAACATACCCAGCTCCCTAAGTCTCTCTTCATAAGGCATGGTTTCCAGACCTTTCACCATTTTAGTCGCCCTTCTTTGCACACACTCCAATTTGTCAATATCCTTTTTGAATTGTGGTGCCCAGAACTGGACACAGTATTCTAGGTGAGGTCTGACCAAGGCAGAATAGAGTGGCACTATTACTTCCCTTGATCTAGACACAATACTTCTATTGATGCAGCCCAAAATCGCATTGGCCTTTTTAGCTGCCGCATCACACTGTTGACTCATGTTCAACTTGTGGTCTACTAGGACTCCTAGATCCCTTTCGCATGTAGTCTCATTCAGTCAGGTCTCCCCCATCCTATATTGATGCATTTCATTTTTTTGCCCTAAGTGCAGTACCTTACACTTCTCTGTATTGAATTTCATTTTGTTAGCTTTGGCCCAGCTCTCCAGTCTATCCAGGTCATTTTGAATTTTGATCCTGTCCTCTAGGGTATTAGCTACTCCTCCTAATTTGGTGTCATCTGCAAATTTGATAAGTATGCCCCTAATTCCCTCATCCAAGTCATTGATAAAGATGTTGAATAGCACTGGGCCCAGGACAGAACCTTGTGGCACCCCACTGGTCACATCTTTCCAAGATGAAAAGCAGCCACTGCTGAGCACCCTTTGGGATCGGCCGGTCAACCAATTACAAATCCATTTAACAGGTAACTTGTCTAGCCCATATTTTACAAGCTTGTTTGCAAGAATGTCATGGGGAACCTTGTCAAAGGCCTTACTGAAATCAAGGTATACGATATCCACAGCGTTCCCTTCATCTACCAAGCTGGTCATTTTATCAAAAAAGGAGATCAGATTAGTCTGGCATGACTTGTTTCTCTGAAACCCATGTTGACTTTTTGTGATTATGGCATTGCCTTCTAAATGTTCAAAGACTCTCTGTTTAATGATCTGCTCTAGAATCTTCCCTGGTATTGATGTCAGACTAACTGGACGATAATTGTTGGGATCCTCTTTTTTCCCGTTTTTGAAGATGGGGACAACGTTTGCCCTCCTCCAGTCTGCTGGGACTTCTCCTGTTCTCCAGGAGTTCTCAAAGATTATTGCCAATGGCTGTGAGATCACATTTGCCAGCTCTTTTAATACCCTTGGATGTAGTTCATCTGGTCCTGGCGATTTAAATTCATTTAGATTAAGAAGGTTTTCCTGTACTACCTCTTTACTTATTCTGTGCTGGATTTCCCCTATTGTGTCTTCTGTTCCTTTATCCTCAGTTTGGTCCCTCTTTTCCTTTTCTGAAAACACTGAGGCAAAGAAGGTGTTGAGTAATTCTGCCTTTTCTCTGTCCCCTGTTAGCATTTTGCCATCTTCTCCACGTAGTGGCCCTACCATTTCCTTCTTCCTCCTTTTGCTGTGGACATACCCAAAAAACCCCTTTTTATTGTTCTTAACCTCTCTAGCAAGCCTGAACTCATTTTGCGCTTTAGCTTTTCTGACTTTACTCCTACATGTGTTCGCTATCTGTTTGAACTCTTCTTTGGTGATTTCCCCCTTTTTCCATTTCCTATACGTGTTCCGTTTAAAACTTAGCTCCATTGAAATTTCTTTAGTCATCCATCCTAGTTTCTTGAGACACCTCCCATTTTTCTTCCTCAATGGTACTGTTTGAAATTGTGCTTTCAATATCTCCCTTTTGAGAAAGTTCCATCCATCTTGAGGTGTCTTCTCTTTTAGTATTCCTGACCATGGGATCACCCCCAGTGTTTCCCTGAGTTTATTGAAATCAGCTCTCCTAAAGTTGAGAATGTGTGTGTGACTATGCCTGGCTTCTCCTTTCCATTGTATAACAAACTCCAGGAGAACATGATCACTCTCACCTAAGAATCCCACCCCTTGCACCCCATTAACCAGGTCATCCCTGTTGGTTAGGATCAGATCTAAAACAGCTGACCCCCTTGTTGCCTCTTCCACCTTTTGGACCATGAAATTGTCTTCCAGGCAAGTAAGGAATTTGCTAGACCTTGAAGTTTTGGTTGAGTTAGATTGCCAGCAAATATCAGGATAGTTGAAGTCACCCATCACTACTACATCTCTCCTTTCTGCGTGTGTGTTCATCTGTTCTAGAAAGGCATCATCTAGTTCCTCTGTCTGACTTGGGGGTCTGTAGTAGAGTCCCACAATAACATCCCTGTTGTTCCCCCCCCCTTTAATTTTTATCCAGATGCTCTCCACCTGGCTTCCAGTATTGATGTCATGGATTTCTTCACTGGTGTATATATCCCTGACATATAATGCTATTCCTCCTCCTTTCCTGTTTGGCCTGTTTCTCCTATAAAGGTTATACCCCTCTATTCCTACATTCCAATCATGAGACTCATCCCACCAGGTTTCAGTAATGCCTTTGTAATACTTGCTTTGTAGTGCTAGGAGTTCAAGTTCATCTTACTTATTTCCCATGCTCTGTGCATTGGTGTAGAGACATCTAAGACCATGTGTTCCTTTTACTTGCTGCCTATGCAATGTTTTTTGCCTCCCACTGTTGGGTCCTTGCGCTGTTTGCCTTGTTCCCTCTGTGACAGCTTGACTATTTTCTCCAGCTCTTTTGCCTTCCAGAATACTGTCTCCCTCCCCCATATGAGTCAGTTTAAAGCCCTCCTGATCAAATTCTTGAGATTGTAGGCAAAAATGTTTCTTCCAACTGTTGTAAGATGCACCCCATCTCTTGCCAGAAGTCCCCCCTCATGGAAGCGCAGCCTATGATCCAAGAATCCAAATTGTTCTCGGCGACACCATCTATGGAGCCAGTTGTTTAAGTCGGCTATTTTCCTCTCCCTTCCTGGACCATGCCCTTCAACTGGCAGAAGAGACGAGATGACCACCTGTGCATCCAATTCTTTCAGCTTCCTCACCAGAGCCTCATAATCTCTTCTGATCATGGGAAAGCTGTGCCTTGCAGTATCGTTGGTTCCCACATGGACGAAAAGGAAGGGGTAATGATCTGTAGGCTTGGCGAGTCTTGTCAGCCTCTCTGTCACATCACGGATCTTTGCCCCAGGGAGACAACACACCTCCTGAGACATCTTGTCAGGCCCGCAAACCATTGCTTCTGTACCCCGCAGCAACGAGTCTCCCACCACCACCACACGCTTCTGCCGAGGCTTCGCAGCTGCTGTTCCTTGAGGTGGTCCTCTCAGGGTCCCCTGCTCTGACCCTGAAGTCTGTCCATGCTGTTCTTCCTTGTTGTCCTTGATAAGGGAGAGGGCTTCGAATCGATTCTGTAGCTGCAAGCTGCTCGAAGAATCCCTGGATGTTCTTGTTCTGTGTGTGACATTCCTCCAGCTGTCTACCTCCTGTGTCTGTGGAGTGACCCTCTCCTCCCCAGCCAGTTCCTCTGTGTGGTCCTCGCCCAAGACTGTTTGTTCTCTTCTGTCCAGGAAAACCTCTTGCTCCCGAATCTGTTGAAGTGTAGATACCTTTGTCTCCAACTGCTGGACTTTCTCCTCCAAGAGGGCTACCAACTTGCGCTTGATGCATGTGAAGTTCCCCATGTCTGTAGACAAGAAGACAAACATCCCACAAGTGTTGCAGGTGACTGCAGCAGCACCCTCAGTGTCCATGGTGAGAGCTTTTAGAACTCTTAGTTAATGCTGAGAACTCTAAGCTGTAGTTTTAAGTATGCTGTAACGGTACGTGCCTCACCAACAAGCAGCCTCTCCCAAGAGTTTTTAAAAAATTCAAACTCCCAGAAGCCCCACCCCCTCACCAACAAGCAGCCTCTCCCAAGAGTTTTAAAAAATCCAAACTCCCAGAAGCCCCACCCTCTCACCAACAAGCAGCCTCTCCCAAGAGTTTAAAAAAATTCAAACTCCCAGAAGTCCCACCCCTCACCAAGAAGCAGCGTTTCCCAAGAGTTTTTAAAAAATTCAAACTCCCAGAAGCTCCACCTCTCTCACCAACAAGCAGCCTCTCCTAAGAGTTTAAAAAATTCAAACTCCCAGAAGCTCCACCCCCCTCAGAAACAAGCAGCCTCTCCCCAAGAGTTTAAAAAAATTCAAACTCCCAGAAGCTCCACCCCCCTCAGAAACAAGCAGCCTCTCCCCAAGAGTTTTAAAAAAATTCAAACTCACCAACTCAAAATGGCTCTCCAGATATTTCTCTCCTTCTTCTCCCTGGCAGGAAACTTGCAGATGTTCACAAATATTTACAGTCTCCTCAGTCAAACTGCTACGCCAGGAACCCATGAAGTGCAAGAAGAGATTGAGCTCTGGTCTAGCTTTTTTATATACACATCTACAGGGCATTGGCTTACGTAACCACATGGGTGCATTGCATCAGATCTTGTACTCCATAGCTTGACCTCTAATAACCCTCCTTCTGCAGCTGTGGTATGACTAGGCATGACTTGGCAGTTCATGGAATCAGCTATCATGACTCAGCATGACTCTGCAGTTGTTTGGCCATTTTATAATGGAGTTCAGTGTCTAACTCCTAACAATCCCCATCCTCCCTTCTGTTGTCCTGCTCTCCCTAGTTCCTTGGCTGCTGCTTCAGCATCTAGGGAACTCAGGGATTGAATGGGAACTATGCCAGTCACAGGGACCAGTGGAACAGGTGCTACTGCCAAAACGCTTATACAATAGCTCTAGAAGGTTCTAAACAATGCACTGTGCAAGTTCAAAAAAACCATTTGTGTTAATTCACAGATAATCACTCGCAGAACTACGGTTACAGGTGAGCAACCTGTCCTCTAGTTGCATCTTCAGTCAGTCTGGTTCCACCGTGTACAAAGGTTCTTAACGGGATACAGTTTGATGGAGTTCAACTCTTACCTTGTCCAAACTAATAGGCAAATTGTTAATAGACTTGTATTCTTTACTATTCAAAGTCTGATTTCTAGTCATGAACTCAATCAAGTATCAGTCTTGTGCCCTTCCCTTCCCTTCCCTTCCCTTCCCTTCCCTTCCCTTCCCTTCCCTTCCCTTCCCTTCCCTCATACTTTACAAAAAAGAAAATAGAACATCATGAAGGGTCCTTGTGCTGGACTAGATTTTCAACACAGAATGATTTCCATCTACCAGAACATTATAATGCTTAACTTTTCTTCTTTTTTAAAAAAGTGATCTTTGTACTGTGTAGATGTCAGATGTGCCGTACCATTCAACCTAGAAACTATTAGTTTTTTTTAGTGTGCAACTTGCTGCTTTTTCATGTTTGTTCCTATCTTTGCATTCAGGATGGCTTCCTTCCAATGTTCCTTCATTCAGTAAAGAAGCATGCTGATTTATTCACCTCTCGTTTAGTTAGTGCTGTTGCCAGTATATAGGAATTGCAATTTAAATAAGATATTTTGTCTTCAACCTTGACCTATGCTCTGTCCCCATTTGCTAATGATTATTTCATAAATAAGGAGACAATTTACACATGTGTCTTTAGTACTGTATAAAGACCTTTTTGTTTCTGGGATTCCAATTTGTGCAAGTTGTTTGGTTTTGCCTTGTGTACCATAATTAAACAACAAATATGACTGAGCTTAATTAGGCTACTGTGGCAGTGTAGATTCTGCATGTTAGGCAAAGATTTGGGGAGAAATGCCAGGGGTTAGCTATTAAAATCTCAGCTTTACAAATAGGATCTGCAGTTTGGAACACCATGTCACCTGCAGGTGTACATGTTTGTTTTGCTTAGTTATAGAAAGAAAGATCCATGTTCATAGTCTTCAGATTCCTACCATCATCACCATCATGCTGTTTCTGTATACAAATATAGTTTTCATCCCACACCTCAGCTTTGTAGTCATACAAAGAATTACTGTTGTTATTAACTACTTTCAAGTTAACTTTGATTTACGGTATGGTGACCCTATGAATGAGTGTCATCCAAGTCACCCTATCATCAACAGTCATGCTCATGTCTTGCAGACTCAGGGCCATGGCTTCCTTGATTGAGTCTATCCATCTGTAATAGGGTCTTCCTCTTCTCCTATCACCTTCTTACCAAGCATTAGTGTCTTTTCTAGTGAGTCATGTCTTCTCATGATATGGCCAAAGCACAACAGTCTCAGTTTAGTCATCTTGACTTCTAGGGAGAGTTCAGGCTTGCTTTGCTCTAGGACCCATTGATTTGTCTTTTTCTTTGAAATGGGACCCAACAGAATTAAGAGAATGAAGTCCCTTTCTCAGTTAGTATATTTATCTACTAAGCACTATTTTTTTTCAGTCTGATGTACTGAACTGCATTTTCTAATTACACTTTGTTGTACATCATATTGTTTTTAAACTGTATAGTTTGTAGTCTTTAAAGATGTATTTCCCCCACCCCCGAAGGGTCTACATTATGGACAGAGCTAATGCTCATAGCTAATGTTCATAGCTACTCTTTTGTCTATGAGGTTTTCACAAGCAAATTAGTATTATTTAAAAGCGATGTTACATTTAATTAATTGAAGTGTTTTTATATTATGGGCCAATAGAATTACTAGTATTACATTACAGTCCCTTGTAGATGTGGTGCAAGCTTAGTTATTTCCAATATTTTCCTCTTGATCCTTCCTGTGGGTTTTTGTGAGAGGTTTGGTTTGAAAATCAGAAAATCAGTTTGGTTTGAAGTAAATTATACTTCATATGAAGTATCAAACTATATTAAAGTTTCAAGCTATAACCCAGCAAAAAGGGGAATGCTGTACATTTTAACAATATTAGATTATACTCTCTGCTTGAGTGATGAGAATTGCTATTTTGGTGAGGGTGGGGAGTGGGGGCAGGTAGTTCTGTGTACTTGTGTAGTACCCAAGCTGGACTCAAGTCACATAGAATCATAGAATCATAGAATTGTAGAGTTGGAAGAGACCACGAGGGCCATCCACTCCAACCCCCTGCCACGCAGGAAATCTTGATCAAAGCATCCCCAACAGATGGCAATCAAGCCTCTGTTTAAAGACCTCCAAGGAAGGAGACCTCACCACGCTCCGAGGGAGTGTGTTCCACTGCCGAACAGCTCTGACTGTCAAAAAGTTCCTCCTAATGTTGAGGTGGAATCTCTGTTCCTGGAGCTTGCATCCATTGCTCCGTGTTCCAGTCTCTGGAGCAGCAGGAAACAAGCCTGCTCCATCCTCAGCGTGACACCCCTTCAAATACTTAAACAGGGCTATCATATCGCCTCTTAACCATCTTTTTTCCAGGTTAAACATACCCAGCTCCCTAAGTCTCTCCTCATAAGGCATGGTTTCCAGACCTTTCACCATTTTAGTTGCCCTTCTCTGGACATGCTCCAATTTGTCAATATCCTTTTTGAATTATGGTGCCCAGAACTGGACACAGTATTCTAAGTGAGGTATGACCAAGGCAGAATAGAGTGGCACTATTACTTCCCTTGATCTAGATACTATACTCCTATTGATACAGCCCAAAATCTCATTGGCCTTTTTAGCTGCCGCATCACACTCTTGACTCATGTTCAACTTGTGGTCTACTAGGACTCCTAGATCCCTTTCGCACGTAGTCTCGTTCAGCCAGGTCTCTCCCATCCTATATCTATGCATTTCATTTTTCCGCCCTAAGTGCAGTACTTTACATTTCTCCGTATTGAATTTCATTTTGTTAGCTTTGGCCCAGCTCTCCAGTCTATCCAGGTCATTTTGAATTTTGATCCTGTCCTCTAGGGTATTAGCTACTCCTCCTAATTTGGTGTCATCTGCAAATTTGATAAGTATGCCCCTAATTCCCTCATCCAAGTCATTGATAAAGATGTTGATTGATAAAGTCATTGATAAAGATTGACATGAAATGTCAATTAAGCTTAGCCAGTTATTAACAGTGGTTATTGGAAACCACTGAACTTGTGGAGCCAAGCTCCTCCTCTTAGGGAAATAACACAAAAAAACTTAAACTCCAACAAATGGATGCAATGAATGCTTTCTCAGATGTTGTAGGTGTTTCCTAAAGTTCAACAACTTGCCCCAAATATGAATGCATAGGATTCCAGCCTCACTATATCTCCTTTAAGAGAGGACAACTAATTAATATTAAAAAATCTTTCTTGTTCTCTCTATTTTAAAGCAATTATCCATGAATATTAAAAAGGTATTATTTTTTTCTGCTCAGTTACTTATTGTAATCACTATTAATTCTTTCTGGTATGTCACCATAATTTGTGATTTGAAAGGCATTGCAAATGACTGAGACAATACTTACTGTGTTCTGCTTCTCCCTATAATAATTACCTTAAGGATATGGCACTAATTGTATAGTTATCTCAAGGATCAACACTGGGATCTCTGTGAACAGTAGTTTTTGCTTTTTGTCTTGGGAGGCAGATCCTCCACACCCTATCACAAACTGCTTGTACAGCTGTCCTTATCTTCAAAAACCATTTTCCATGTGGTATCAAAGTCTGGTATTTGATTAACACACACTTCTTCTGCTTGCAGACCTATATTCATGATTCTGTTGATTGTAGCTCTTGCTGGCAAGTGTAATGTGTTACCCTAGATTTTATTTGATGTTACTATGTAATACATAAATTAAGGGTTAGAAGAAGAGTTTCATGGAAAATAGCAAGTGCCACAAAGTTGTTTAGGACAACCTCAGCTGTGCCTGTTAGTCTCATAATGTTTGTTTTATATATGTTCAGCTATAGCACTTCCTGCTTTAGAACCCTGTGTTACACCAATATTACGCTCTGTGCTCCTTCAACTACAAATTGGATGAACAGACAGTGACACTTTTTCAATATTATTACATTAAACCAAGTGGATTTTGATTGATAACCTAATATTCAACTAATGCAAAACATCAATCATGGCAAGTATATTAATTATTTAATATTGCAGTCTAATTCAGAAATCGATATGCTGCATGAGGGGAAGGGAAACTCGCTGTTCCCAGAAGAATTAAGAGAGGGAATGATTAAAAAAAAAGACCTGCTATACTCTTGTGTGTTAGTTCGATGCTAATCTTTATTCATTTGCCAATAATCTCTTCCCATTTTCTACTTCAGGACCATTTTATCAGTTTTGAGATCTATAATTGAATTAAGTCTGCTTTCAGCACAGAGCAAAAAGAGTTGCACAAATATTGATGAAGTCATGACAGGGACAGCACAGGAGACAGGCCACTAAAAAGACAGATCTGATACCATTAGCTGGAAGCTCCCTGTATCAGTGACCTGGATCCTGCTTCCTAGCAATTACATTCATTAGGACCTTTGGCACCAAACAGTATAAATACAGGACTCGAATCCTCTTTTAATAATGCATGATGTACCATAATAAATTTTGATTATTACTGTAAGTGTTTGATGATTCCAAATTTTCTGTGATTGATTTTTTTAAAATTAAACTTGTCATGAATCAGTATTTGATTCAGATTTTAAACTTGAATCAAAATCATGACTAAGATATTTACATAAAATGGACAGTGTTTAAGGGTCTGTGCAACTAATATTTGCAATTGTACTGTATTATTTGTTATTGCTACTGCACAGTTAGCAATTTATATGTTTGAATTAGCACAGTACTACAGTTTGCCCATTGTAATTTGCATAGAGTGCAAATTAGAGATACAACCAGTATATTTATTTGGGTGGTACAACTGTCCTATGGTCTGGTCCCTTCCGATATGAAAACCCCCTCTCTAGCTGTTATTTGTTATTTGCTCTATTTTTTTAAATTCCCTCCATCCTTTTGGCTATCTGGAATAGTTGTGTTACCTGGTATTTGAATATGTATTGCAAACTCAGGCACAGGTCAAAAAAATGGTGAGCGTATGGACATACTGATCCTGATGCTGAGACAGGATGTTCAACAGGACTGCTTTGCCTCATACATAGATATAGTCCTGATCCAGTTTTACCACCCAATCTGGATTCTGCTGTTAGTGTGCAAATGGGGCATCGTACACTGATAACCAATCACTGTCTCAGACTGTTTGGATTTGTGATTTGTTTTGCTTTACTTATCTCTGCATCTGGATAAGTGTTTTCTCCTCAAGGAGACCAAGCAGAAAGAGTGCTGATCTGAGAGCAGAGCAATGTGCAGCTGACACAGAAAAAAAAAAGCATTAAAGTAAGTCATGTGGTATTGATCCAGATTGAGAATACCACATAAGGGACAAGTTTCAGTCCAGACCCCATCTGCTTGAAATTATCACCCACTGAAGGTTATAAAACAAAATAAGAAATAGAAGAAGTAAATCTGTGTTGGCTCCAATGGAAGATCCCCCCTTTTAAACCTTCTTGGGAGGTGAGTAGTGGTTGAGGGGGTTAAACAATGGTGATTATGAGAGATTGGAGGCATCTAAAAGTGTTCTTTTTTAATTAAAAAAAAACTACATTCTTGCGGCAGGGATAAGAAATTTTAGGAAGCAAGCGGCATAGATGTTAGAATATCCCCCAGTGGTGGTTCCCAACCCAGATCTGTCTCCTCCACAGTCATTTTAGGTTGGAAAAAGGAGAAAACATGGAGACTTATGAGGGAATTTCCTCCCCTTTTAAGTCGTAAATATAGAGAGGTGGAGTGAAATTTCAGGGAGCCAGTGGCTTCAGATTGCTGATAGCTTAAAACTCCCTTTCCTGATATTAGAGCATTTACTCTAAAGCAGGGTGGGACAGCCTCCATGGGACTGGGGACCACTTTCCAGGTTGAATACGTGCTTAAATAAGGGCTGTATGCCCAATAAGCGTGGCTTAAGGGAAAGTGATGATGCTTTGTGGACTTCTTAAAATAAAAAAGATAACGCAGATAGAAACAGACTAATTACATTTCTATTTTATTTTATTTTCAATGTTTAAATTTCTTTATTAACAGACAACGTTCTCCTGTACTCAGTAACAAATAGACCTCTGTACTCATACCTGATTAATTAGTATTTGGAAAGATTAATTTACTTATTAAAAAATAAAATTCCCCCACTCATTAAGAAATAAATCCTTCACTGATAGTTGGTCATTATTAAATTTATATAAAAATTAACCTTAAAGGTACTTATGGTTATTATGATACTAACTATGATATATGGTATTATATTGACTGAGAGGCAGCGTGGTGTAGTGGATTGAGTGCTGGACTAGGGCTCTGGAAAACAAGTTTGAAACCCTGCTCAGGCATGAAAACCTGCTGAGTGACTTTGGGTAAGTCACACTTTCTCTGCCTTAGAAAAAAGCAATGGCAAACCTCCTTTGAATAAATCTTGCCTATTATAGGATTTTTGTATATAGCTATTGGTTTATGTTTGTTCCCCTCCCCCCAAATATAATATGATGATGAGCTTGTGTACTTACAAGCTGCCTGCATGATTGTGATGGTTATTATTATAATAGTTTGGGTGGTGCCTTGAGTTATGTGTATATACTTTTTTTTTAATATGAAATCTGTATTGAATTTACATTTAGACAAAACCACACAAAACCACAATAATAGTTATGTTGCAGACAATATAACAGGCTATACAAAACAATACACCTACCACACCTATCCCTTCCCTCCCTTCTTTCATTTCTCTCTTATAAAAGATTTCCCACCTCTACCTGAAACATCAAATTCTAAACACCCTCTCTATCTACAAAATAAATACAATATCTATTGTAAATATATAGTATATTACTTACAACTAAAATAAATATCTTAATATTAAACAAGTTTTTTTATCATAGAATCATAGAATCATAGAATCATAGAATTGCAGAGTTGGAAGAGACCACGAGGGCCATCCAGTCCAACCCCCTGCCACGCAGGAAATCACAATCAAAGCATCCCCGACAGATGGCCATCCAGCCTCTGTTTAAAGACCTCCAAGGAAGGAGACCCCACCACGCTCCGAGGGAGTGTGTTCCACTGCCGAACAGCTCTGACTGTCAAAAAGTTCCTCCTCATGTTGAGGTGGAATCTCTGTTCCTGGAGCTTGCACCCATTGCTCCGTGTTCCAGTCTCTGGAGCAGCAGAAAACAAGCCTGCTCCATCCTCAGCGTGACATCCCTTCAAATACTTAAACAGGGCTATCATATCGCCTCTAAACCGTCTTTTTTCCAGGCTAAACATACCCAGCTCCCTAAGTCTCTCCTCATAAGGCATTGTTTCCAGACCTTTCACCATTTTAGTTGCCCTTCTCTGGACACGCTCCAATTTGTCAATATCCTTTCTGAATTGTGGTGCCCAGAACTGGACACAGTATTCTAAGTGAGGTCTGACCAAGGCAGAATAGAGTGGCACTATTACTTCCCTTGATCTAGACACTATACTTCTATTGATACAGCCCAAAATTGCATTGGCCTTTTTAGCTGCCGCATCACACTGTTGGCTCATGTTCAACTTGTGGTCTACTAGGACTCCTAGATCCCTTTCGCACGTAGTCTCATTCAGCCAGGTCTCTCCCATCCTATATTTATGCATTTCATTTTTCCGCCCTAAATGCAGTACTTTACATTTCTCTGTATTGAATTTCATTTTGTTAGCTTTGGCCCAGCTCTCCAGTCTATCCAGGTCATTCTGAATTTTGATCCTGTCCTCTAGGGTATTAGCTACTCCTCCCAATTTGGTGTCATCTGCAAATTTGATAAGTATGCCCCTAATTCCCTCATCTAAGTCATTGATAAAGATGTTGAATAGCACTGGGCCCAGGACAGAACCCTGTGGCACCCCACTGGTCACATCTTTCCAAGACGAAGAGGAGCCACTGCTGAGCACCCTTTGGGTTCGGCCGGTCAACCAATTACAAATCCATTGAACAGTTAACTTGTCTAGCCCACATTCTACAAGCTTGTTTGCAAGAATGTCATGGGGAACCTTGTCAAAGGCCTTACTGAAATCAAGGTATGCAATGTCCACAGCATTCCCTTCATCTACCAAGCTGGTAACTTTATCAAAAAAAGAGATCAGATTAGTCTGGCATGACTTGTTTCTCTGAAACCCATGCTGACTTTTTGTGATTATGGCATTGCCTTCTAAATGTTCACAGACTCTTTGTTTAATGATCTGTTCTAGAATCTTCCCTGGTATTGATGTCAGACTAACTGGACGATAGTTGTTGGGATCCTCTTTTTTCCCCTTTTTGAAGATGGGAACAACGTTTGCCCTCCTCCAGTCTGCTGGGACTTCTCCTGTTCTCCAGGAGTTCTCAAATATTATTGCCAATGGCTCTGAGATTATATTTGCCAGCTCTTTTAATACTCTTGGATGTAGTTCATCTGGTCCTGGAGATTTAAATTCATTTAGATTAAGAAGGTATTCCTGTACCACCTCTTTACTTATTTTGAGCTGGATTTCCCCTATTGTGTCCTCTGTTCCATTTTCCTCAGGTTGGTCCTCCTTTTCCTTTTCTGAAAACACTGAGGCAAAGAAGGTGTTGAGTAATTCTGCCTTTTCTCTGTCCCCTGTTAGCATTTTGCCATCTTCTCCACGTAGTGGCCCTATCATTTCCTGCTTCCTCCTTTTGCTGCGGACATACCCAAAAAAACCCTTTTTATTGTTCTTAACCTCCCTAGCAAGCCTGAGCTCATTCTGCACTTTAGCTTTTCTGACTTTACTCCTACACGTGTTCGCTATCTGTTTGAATTCTTCTTTGGTGATTTCCTCCCTTTTCCATTTCCTATACATGTTCCGTTTAAAACTTAGCTCCATTGAAAGTTCTTTAGTCATCCATCCTGGTTTCTTGAGACACCTCCCATTTTTCTTCCTCAATGGTACTGTTTGAAATTGTGCCTTCAGTATCTCCCTTTTGAGAAAGTCAAAACCGTCTTGAGGTCCCTTCTCTTTTAGTATTCTTGACCATTTATCAATTACCTATCAATCACATTATAATTTCAATATAACTTTCTAATCCAGCCCCACCATATTGTGGCTTCTTTATTCAACCTTCAAAACCTAAGGTACTAA
Source organism: Gambelia wislizenii (assembly GCA_030847615.1). Classification (NCBI taxonomy): domain Eukaryota; kingdom Metazoa; phylum Chordata; class Lepidosauria; order Squamata; family Crotaphytidae; genus Gambelia; species Gambelia wislizenii. Next base: position 35,411,370 of record JAUMIR010000003.1, on the reverse strand, counting down.
TTTCCCCTTGTTCTTTCACAAAATTTATCACCGGACTCCATATATCATGAAAACAATCCAATTTCCCGTTGATTAAATTTGTTAATTTTTCCATGGTAGCTATTTCCATTATTTTCTCCATCCATTCCCTATAATCGGGTATTTTATTTGATTCTCATTTCCTAAGAAAAATTACTCTCGCTGCTGTTACCCTATATCCAATTAATGTACAAAAAAAAATTCTCGTATTTATCTTCTTTGTTTTTTATATTCAGCAAAAACAATTCTGGCCTTAGCATAAGATTAATTTTCAAAATACAATAAATAAAAAAATAAAAAAATCTTATGTATCAATTTATTAACCCTATACCAATATTTCTTTGCTTTTTTACACCCATACCACATATGAAAAAATTGTTTAATTTCCTTATCACACTCCCAGCATAGATTCTTAGCCCCTTTGTGCATTTTTGCAATAATTTCTGGAGTGAAATACCATTTCAGCATCATCTTATACCAGTTTTCTTTTAATGCATATGAACATGTGAATTTTATACCTTTTACCCAAACCTCTTCCCATTGATCCATATGAATGTCCACATACCTTGCCCAACTAATCATATACTCTTTGATCTGCTATTTCTCTGTATTGAATTTTAATAATAGTTCATACATTTTACTAATTAAATGTTTTTCACCATTACTTAATACTTTTTCAAATTCAGATTCTACTCCCTCATATTGCCAATTTCTCAAATCCTCTCTTATCCTTTCTCTAATTTGATAATATGATAACCATAGTAAATTAACTCCTTCTCTTACTAATTCTTGATTTTCTTTAATTTTCCAACCCTTAGCATCATTTTAAAATAAATCTCTATAAATTAACCAGGTATCTGTCCTCAATTTTTTTTTACAAAATGCTTCTTGCAGAGAAAGCCACCCTGGGATTTTGGGGTACAGTCTGTCTTTATATCTCATCCATATTCTTAACAGGGATCTCCTTATTACATGATTTTTAAATTCTGCATTAATCTTCACCTTCCCTTACCATAAGTGCCCATGCCAGCCCATTTTAAAATTATGTCCTTCCAAATCCAGTTCCCTCCTATTCTCTAGGTAAATCCAGTGCTTTATCCATGTTAAACAGGGTGCTTCAAAGTATATTTTCAAATTAGGAATACCCAATCCCCCCCGCTCTTTTGTGTCTTAAAGAATATTCAATTTAACCCTTGGTCTTTTCCCTGTCCATGAAAATTTAGATAATTCTTTCTGCCATTTTATAAATGGGGCATTCAAAAAAAATAAAAGGGATTGTCTGAAATAAGTAGATCTTTCTGGGTAGATATTCATTTTAATTACTGATATTTTTCCTAGCATCAACAAATTCAAATTTTTCCATCTGACCATATCCTTTTCGATATTGTCCCATGTTTTTAAATAATTATTTTCAAACAATTGTTTGGTTTTCATTGTTATATTAATTCCCAAATAATTTACCTGATTTACAATTTTGAATCCTGTTACATTAATTAATTCTTCTTTTCTAAAGCATTCATATTCTTTACTAAAATTTTTGTTTTATCAGTATTTATTTTAAGCCCTGCATATTTGCCATATTCTTTCAATTTTAAGATTAAATTTCTTACTACACTAATAGGGTTCTCTAATATAATCACTAAATGATCTGCAAAAAGTTTAAATTTAAATTCCTCCCTTCTAATTCTCACTCCTCTAATTTCTTTATCTTTCCTAATCTCAGAATTTTAAAATTCGAATGCTAGAATAATTATCGAATGCTTTTTCTGCATCTAAAAAAATTAACACCCCTTTGATTTCATTATGGTAGTTACAATATTCTATTATGTTAATCACTGTTCTAATGTTGTCTCTGATATGCCTGTTAGGAATAAATCCATTTTGATCTTTAGTAACATATTCGTAGATGCATTTCTTTAATCTGTTGGCCAAAATTGATGCAAATATTTTGTAATCTTCATTTAATAAAGAAATAGGCCTGTAATTTTTCATATTCATAGCGTCTCTATTCTCTTCAGGTAACAGCACCACATTAGCTTCACCCCAACTTTTCAGGATATACCTATTTTGTAAAATTCCTAATAACCATTTGCAGTGGCTGAATCAGAATCTCAGAAAATTTCTTATAATAATATGCTGTTAACCCATCAGGTCCACGTGATTTTCCTGATTTTGTTCTCTTAATGGCCTCCATTATCTCTATCAAAATGTCTTTATTTAGCTCTTCCCTATGCTTTTTAGATATCTTTACACTTACCTGGTTCTGAATATAATCATTCAATTGAGTTACTGAAACATTCAATTGATCTACTGAAACTGTTTTTTATATAATGTAGTGAAGTAATTATGAAACAATCTTTGAATTTCTTTTTTTCTAGTTATAATCCTATCCCTTTATTTTAATTTCAATATCATCCTCTTAGTCTTCTTTTTCTTTAATCTATATGATAGCCACTTACCAGTGTATGCTGTTTTTAAAAAATGTAATACTATTATTCTTCCTATTCCTTACTGGGGGTCATGATTGCTTGTCAGCTTTTTTGGGGGGGTGGGAGAGGGTCTTTACTGCTGTTGCTATGGGAGTTTGAGTTCTGTTTACTTCATTTTTTAATGGCTTGCTTTTGGTTAATATTTAACCTTGACCCAAATCTTTGCTTTGCACTTTTCATATTTATATTGACTTGCTTGCCTCAGTTTCCCTTGGCTCCACTTATAGTGACTTCATCCCACAAATATGACTGGTCACTTCCTGCCACTGTTGCAGTTTATGTTTATGTACTTTTTCCAACTCTAACTCCTCATTCCATCTCATCCAAAATCAGTACTGTCTCTGGAAATTCTTCCTGGTATAAGACAAGCTTCATGCAGAAATGTTTCCTTTCTATATTCTTTCTCCAGCTCCCTGTTTGACCACACTCAGAGTCTATCAATTTGATGCTTGTGCATATTGCTTGCCTCTTAGAGACTTTTTTTTTTTTAAAGATAGCTGACCACTTCCTAAATCATATAATATTCTTCTGCACAAAGGTGGGAATAGGCAGTAGGAAAGTGCCTAGTCTCAAATTTTTGCAAAGTTCCATTCTTGCTATTGGTTATACTAAAGCCAAAGAAAATATATACTAGCCTGTTTGGGATACTTGATTACAAAATCACATTAAGTACAGCTTCAGTTTACCTGCATTTTGGATACAAGGGTGGGCTCTTCTTCTGCAACTTGTTTGATTGGTTTAATTGTTCCAAAATGAAGGAAACTTTACTCTGGCCCAAATTAGTGTGTTTCCATCTGTGTTATTAAAGAGAAGATATAATAATGTGCAATATTAGCCTGGAAAAAAGATGGTTAAGATGCGATATGAGAGCCCTGTTTAAGTATTTGAAGGGGTGTCACGTTGAGGATGGAGCAGGCTTGTTTTCTGCTGCTCCAGAGACTGGAACATGGAGCAATGGATGCAAGCTCCAGGAACAGAGATTCCACCTCAACATTAGGAGGAACTTTTTGACAGTAAGAGCTGTTCGGCAGTGGAACACACTCCCTTGGAGCGTGGTGGGGTTTCCTTCCTTGGAGGTCTTTAAACAGAGGCTGGATGGCCATCTGTTGGGGATGCTTTGATCGTGATTTCCTGCATGGCAGGGGGTTGGAGTGGATGGCCCTCGTGGTCTCTTCCAACTCTACAGTTCTATGATTCTATGATTCTATTATGGGCATATTATGTTCTTATGATGCAGAGAAAGTGGAAACTGTAAAATATGTTTTGTTGTATTGTTCTTTTTATTTTGACCTTCAACACCATTTTATTACACCAGTTTTAAAAGGTAAACGTGGGAGATGTGAAATGGTTTTATATTGATTATCTTTTGGCTGATTACTTTCCCTCAGATTGCAACAAAGCCAGACAGTTTCTGTGCAGAAGCAATCACAAGTTGGCATAGGATGCTGATATGATACGTAAATATCATTGTTTTATACTTTTTTTGTGCTTTTGTATGATAAATATTTTATATTTAGAATTTTATTTTGTTTTTATGGTTGTTGACCAACATATTTATGCATCAGCCATTAGAGTTTTTGTTTTACTGTATTTAAATTGGCTGCCTAATAACATAGTTTTCTTGTGGCTTGCAAGATAAAAGAAAAACATAAAAACAACTGCCGCACAAAGCTTCTCAGCACTGAAGTCTGAAACAGAATTCACAGTATAGGTGAACATCTGCAATATATGATCAGTGGGGCAAAAAAAATCAGATTTTATAGTAAAACAATTCAAAACCTTGGGAGCACTTAAAAACAACTCCAAGAGCTTTTTCATGGTTTATTCCCCCCCCCCCAAGCTGTGAGGTTGTGTTCTGGAAGAGTTTATTCCTGACATTTCGCCTGCATCTGCTGCTGGCATCTTCAGGGAATGGTGGGGTAGGGGTGTGTGGGGTTTATATACTGTGAGTCCGTGTTGGAGAGGATATGTAAATTTTTGTATTTGAATGGCTAGTTCCTAAGGTGGGAGGATATGCAAGGAGGATTTGTGTATGTTTGGCTAATGGCCCTCTGCTGGAAACCCCCCCTGTCCCTGGGTGGAGTTCATTTGCATGTGTTGAGTTTTGGTTTTGGTGTTTTTCAGAGCTGGTAGCCAAACTTTCTTTACTTTAAGGGTTTCTTCTTTCCTGTTGAAGTTGTCCAGGTGTTTGTGGATTTCAATAGCTTCTTTGTGCATTCTGACATGATAGTTGTTGGCCTGGTCCAGAATTTCAGTGTTTTTAAATAACATTTTGTGCCCAGGTTGGTTTATAATGTGTTCTGCTCCTGCTGATTTTTCTCCAAAAGACTCAAAATAAGTTGACAGGTAAGCTTCTTTGAGAAGGCTGTTCAGTAGCTGTGATATACTTCTGACAAGGTCCCCTTCCCTAGTAGTTGCCAAAGTTACTTCACTTGGATGAAGCATATGGTATAGGATCTCTAAAAGGATCTTGAAATTCAGGTTGGTACATACAGGAGAGGACTATCTTTCAGGTAAAATTTTAAAGATTACATGCTTTAAAATTTAAGATCAGCACTTTCAATTGGGCACAAAATGGCTGGGAGCTCTTTCATGAGACAGACATTGTAGAGTAGAGTATTTGGATGCATTTCAGTCTGGTTTCAGACTGAAGGCATAGTACCAAAACAGCTGTAATTGATCTGACTTACGATCTGCTCTGGATGAGAGACTGCTCTCTCTTGCTATCCTCTCAATCTGTGTGGGTCTGCCCTTGAAGATAACTCAGAAGATACAGGTAGCAAAGATGCAGCAATGAGATTGCTGACTGGAGACAGCCCATATAAGACCAGTATGTACATGCTTTTAACTGTTAAAAATTTTATGCTGTTTTAACTTACATTGTTGAGTATGCTTTTGGACTTTGAAAGTTACTGTTGTTTTAAATTTTGATTTGTTTAAAACTGATATTACTGGTATGCACTTGTATGTCTCACAATATGTGGTTGGATATAAATATTTTAATAAATAAACTTGCCATTCTGAAGGACCAGAAAATGATGTACCCAGAATTCATCTTGAAGAGGTAGTCTAGCAGGAAACCATAGTAGGTTATATCAGAAGATTCACAGAGATCCAGAAAAATAATACTTCTTCCTCTGTTTTGCTCCTGATGTAAATCATCACTTAGTGCAATCATGTCGTATTTGTGTAGTTTTTATCTGTGTGCCCCCTTTTCTTCCAGAATTGGAACTGACATTGGCTCAAAGCATAACTGAAGACAGATACACATAAAACACACAATAAGTTACCATCTTAAAATGTATGTTAAAAAGCAGTTGAGAAAGCAAAATAGTTAGATAATACCAGTAATTGAGATGTATATCACCTGTACTTTGTCCCTGTCCTTGGGTGCCACTTACTGAAAGTCTGCTTGAATAAGAAGGTCTTTGCCTGCCTCAGAGGAAGAACAGCAGGGAGGATGTTATGAATGTTTATACAGTATTTCACTTCAGCTAGAAAGTGAAACAGCTGCTGTTTTTGTTGTGGCTTGTGACGTCAATATAGGAATACCTATTTTTTCTCACTTATTTTGATTTTCTTCTATATAGTTTTATATGTTTGATTGTACATCTCAATTTCTTGTAGGTACAGCAATTTATGTATTTATTTACTTAGCCTCTTCTGTGTGTGTATCCCTTCAGCTAATGTTAGAAATGTGCAGTTTTGAAGAACTATTTTAATTTACTCTTGAACAAAAATGTTTTGTTTCATGCTACTCATCTAGGACTGTGAATAGAACACTCCTTAGCACAATGCAAATAGAGATCTGCAAAGATCAGGATGGTGGGCTCAGTGGTCAAGAGGGATAAATTAAATTAAAGATGAACTGCATCATCGTGTTGTTGGTTTTGGTTGTATAAATCAATCTTCTCAACTCAAACCGGCAGTTTGACCACTGTATCCTTTTGGATTGCTTCTTTGGGATAGAACTTGTGGACCCTGTTCTACAGTGGTTCCAGTCCTTGGATGGAAGGACTCAGAAGGTGGTGCCTGAGAACACCTATTTGACACCCTGAACGTTGGCCCGTGGGGTCCATCAGGGCTTGGTGCTGTTCCCCATGTTGTTTAATATCTATGTGAAACTGCTGGGAGAGGTCATCTAAAGTTTTGAGGTTCAGTGTCAGCACTGACGCCCAACTCTCTCTCTCTTTCCCACCTAACTCCAGGGAAGCTGCTTCTGTACTAAATCAGTGTCTGCTGTTAGTAATGGACTGATGAGGATGAACAAACTGAAACTTAATCTGGACAAGAAAGATGTACTGCCTTCCACAGGAGGACAGATCAGCCCGTGCTGGATGCGGTTGAACTCCCCAGAAATAGCTGGTTCATAGCTTGGGTGAATTCCTGGGCTCAGGTTTCAGCAATGGCCAGGATTATGTTTTCACACTTAAAACTAGTGCACTAGCTGTCCCCATTCCTTGAAAAGTCAGATCTGGCCATGGTGACACATGCGTTGATTACATCCCGGTTGATTTACTGTAACACACTCTATGTGGGGCTGCCCTTTTGCAACTGTTTGGAAACTTCAGTGGGTCCAAAATGCTGTGGCCTGTTTGCTGATTGGGACAGTTATAGGAAGTATGTATCCCCCCCAATGCTGGAGCAGCTCCTGTGGTTGCCGATTTGTTTCCAGGCAGAATTCACATTGCTGATTATGACGTTTTAAGCCCTGTATGATTTGGGCTCAGACTCTTTGTAAGACTGTATCTACCTGTATGAACTGACCCAAGTTCTAAGATTCTCAGGAGTGGGCATTCCTTCACTTATACCACAATTACACACATTTGATGAGGACATGGGAGGAATCCTTCTTAGCGGTTGCTGCCAGGCTGTGGAACGTCCTTCTACAGGAGGTCCAATTAGTCCCACCCTCTTGCTCTCTCTCCACTGGCAGGTTAAGACTTTCTTATTTAGGCAGGTATTTTATTGATTTTTAAATTATATGGTGGAATTGTGTTGCTAGTGGTGTGATGTGTTTTTTTTTTATTATTATTATCCTGTTTGTTTTTAATTGTGTTTGAAATGTATTTTAAACTGTTAACTATCTGTTTTTGAGGGGTGCAGAGCTAGCCATCAGCGATGGCAGTCACACACTAGATCAGCTCTGATCCACCAGATGATCAAAGTTAATTAAAAGTGATGAATAAATCTAATTTGGTTTGCTAAAAGTTACGATCTCAATGTCCCAGTCAAAGAGGTCCGCAGAACAACCCATAACGGACTTTTACTTGCTGGCAAAGGAGATTAAAATGGACACTGACAACTTGGAAGAGCCGGCTGTCACTGATAGGCGAAGGGCCCGAATAAGACCAGTAAGGGCGAGAAGCAGGGTCTGATAATGGTAGCGGACCTCACACTACAAGACCTCTTGGATAAATTGAGAGAGAACCTTGTCAAAGATTTACAGCGTGAGTTGTCCCAAGCGATACAGCCTCTCCACATGAAACTGTTTGGCATTACCGACAGGATCAAAGATCTAGAAGAAATTTCTAATGCAGCACTAGAGCAAGGGACACATCAAGGGGCGCAGAACCATAAATTGGAGAATTTGACAGCTCAACTCCAATTGAAGCTGGATGACCTAAAGAACAGATTGAGACAGACAAATATTTGTCTGAAGGGGATCCCGGAGAGTGTCTAGCAAGACACTCTCCTAGCCTCTATTGTCAACTGGATCAATGATCTTCTTTGTGGTCTCCGTGAATCACATAGCTGGGTTATTCCTGCACCTGTGCAGAGCATTCGGAACCTTATGGTATCGCTAGGCAGAATGTGCTTCAATACATTTTTGTGGTAACTCCGCCCACCCTAACGGTCCCTTAAAAGGCGCTCCCGCCTAATTCCCCTCAGTTCCTTTCTTTCCGCTGCGTCAGCAGCTTGAAGGAACCTTCTCTCGCTAGTTTTTCTCACTTTCGGTTTGGGTATTGTCTCGGAATGGATTTTTTGACGATGATTCTCTCTCACTCCCTGTGATTTGGCTTCGATCTCTGGTGTTTTTGGCTTGACCTGGACTGTTTCTCTCGATGTTTCACCTTACTCCTTCAATCTTGACAATTCTGACTGGAGTACCATGGCTTCCAGGGCTGCCTCCAAAAGGTGTGCCGTTTGTCAGGCAAAACTACCTAGTTCGGGTGGTCACTCCCGATGCCTCATCTGCCTGGGTGAGTCGCATCATGTGGATGCCTGCATCCATTGTTGGGCCTTTATGCCTCAGGCCTGCAAGCATCACTCTTTCACGCCAGAAACAGGGATGATCTCCATCTCCAAAGTCCCCCGACCCAGAGGGAGTGAGACATTCGCACAAACATGCTACCAAGTTAATGCCGGTTTGGGATCGAGGCTCCTCGGATTCATCAGTCTCTGCGTCAAAGGGAGTCCCTCGGGATTGATCGGGACTGAAAGACGCAGATCGGGACCATGACTCGTCCGCTTCTTCAAGGGACAAATCGTCTAAGAAGAAGAAGAAGACAAAGCATGCTTCTCTGGCTAAAGAGAGCTCCAAGGATGTGCCATCAAAGGCACAAGTGGAGGCCTCACATCCACCCGCGATTACTGCTGCTGTACATACCCAGCAACAGGCTACTCCAGCTGGCCAAACACAGGTAGTACCTCAGGACCAAGGAGCCTCTACGGACCGGCCTTGCTCCCGAGTGGGCACTCCAACACCTTCCTTGTAGATTGTGGAGGTTGAGTTGGGTGACCCTTCGGCTGAGGTGATGGAGACCTCTCCATGGATCCGAGGATATTCCCATGCCCTGATTGTTTCTAGGGCTGAGCTCCTTAAACATATGACGACGAATGTCAGGATGAGTGCTGGATCTCTGCAGGAAGCTTAGGAGCCCTGAGCTTCCACCTCACGGATCCAAGATGATGAACCCGCATACGGTGTTTATGACTTGACGAGATCTGTGTTCCGTGCACCTCTCTCTATGCCGTCGGGACTGCTTGAACAGCCGTCTGACCAAGTGTTTCACCTCCAGCTTCTCCCATGGACGACGTCCGTTCCTTCTCCGAACAGATCGTGCGAATGTCACACGCACTGGATCTAAAGGTGATGGAGAAGGAGTCAGAGCTGGTGGATCCAATCTACCACCAGATCAAATCGAAGGCTCCTCCAGCTGCCAGCTTACCGGTCCTACCATCTCTTCTGAAGTTGACTCAGGATTCGTGGGAGAACCCTTCCTCCATCCCGACTTCGAAGAGGATTGATTGGTTATACCGTGTAGCTGGGGATGACATCGAGTGGCTGAAGGAGTACCCGCATCCCAATTCTGTCGTGGTCGAGGCATCCCAGAGCAGGAGACGTCGTCGGGCCCAGACCATGCCGTCGGATCCGGAGGGCAGGAAGCTGGACATAACTGGCAAAAAGATATAGTCAGCAGCCGGTCTCAGCTTCTGGATTGCCAATTATTCTGCCTGCATGGGAGCATACCAGCAAGTCTTATGGGAGAGGATGATGCCCCTCATCCAGGACCTGCCTGATGAAAGGCGATGTCTAGCTGAGGTGATCCAGGCTGAATCTCAATTGTTGGTGGGGCAACAGATGAACTCGGCCAGATATGTTGCCGATTGCGCGGCCAAGACTGTGGCAGGATCCATTGCCCTGAGATGGCATGCCTGACTTCGCTCCTCGGGATTTGCTCCTCAGGTGGCCACGACCATTGAGGACATGCCATTTGACAACTCTGGGCTCTTTAATGGGTCCACCGTCGAGAAGCTTGAGTTCACGCAGAAGATGAGGACCACCACGCGCAAGTACCACAATTCTTGAACCACAATTCAAAAAGAATATTGACAAATTGGAGCATGTCCAGAGAAGGGTGACTAAAATGGTGAAAGGTCTGGAAACCATGCCTTATGAGGAGAGACTTAGGGAGCTGGGTATGTTTAGCCTGGAAAAAAGACGGTTAAGAGGCGATATGATAGCCCTGTTTAAATATTTGAAGGGATGTCATGCTGAGGATGGAGCAGGCTTGTTTTCTGCTGCTCCAGAGACTGGAACACGGAGCAATGGATGCAAGCTCCAGGAACAGAGATTCCACCTCAACATTAGGAGGAACTTTTTGACAGTCAGAGCTGTTCGGCAGCGGAACACACTCCCTCAGAGCGTGGTGGGGTCTCCTTCCTTGGAGGTCTTTAAACAGAGGCTGGATTGCCATCTGTTGGGGATGCTTTGATCATGATTTCCTGCATGGCAGGGGGTTGGAGTGGATGGCCCTCGTGGTCTCTTCCAACTCTACAATTCTATGATTCTATGATTCTAAGTACAGTATGCCATCGTCCTCATCTTCTGCATACTGGGCCAGAAGTCGCACAGGCTGGCAAGGCTCTTCTTACAGCCACCCTTTTAGGAGTGGGAACACAACTCAGTCCTCCTGCCGTTCCTGCTTCCAACAACCGGTGTCATCTGCTTCATCGGTGAGGAGCCATGGGTCCATCTCCCGGTACCGACTGCCCTCTAAGCAGAAATCAAAAGACCACGGCAGGAGGAGGTTCTAAACCTGCCTACCCTTACTGTGACTTTCTTTTTCTCTTAGACACCTGTTTGGAGACCATCTGTCATCGTTCCAAGATGCCTGGTCCTTGATAACATCGGACTGCTGGTTACTTTGGATTGTACGACAGGGCTATTGGATCGAATTTGACACACTGCCTCCGACGGGTTGGGTCCGACCTACACTGCCATCCCCTCCCTTCCTCGAGGAGGTGCAGACCTTGCTCCAGAAAGGGGCCATCGAACCCGTGGACTCCGAACTTCATCACCTCTGCTTCTTCTTGAGGTACTTCCTTATTGCAAAAAGACGGAGGCCTCTGCCCTATCCTCGACCTCAGAGGAGTGAACTGGTAGATCACCCTGAAGAAGTTCAGAATGCTGACTCTTGCTTCCATTCTTCCCCTCCTGCAGCAGGGGAACTGGTTTGCATCCATAGATCTCAAGGATGCTTACTGTCACATTGGGATCCATCCCTCCCACAGGAGATTTCTGGCATTTCAGATCAGGGACGATGCCTTTCAGTTCCATGTCCTTCCCTTCGGACTGTCCACGGCCCCGAGAGTGTTCACGAAATGCATGGCAGTGGTAACTGCATTTTTTCGACAACATGGTGTTGTGGTCTTTCCCTACATAGACGACTGGTTGATTGTGGTGAACTCCAAGCACCAGCTTGAGATGGACATTGCTGTCACCTTAGATGTGTTAGACACCCTGGGACTTGTAAACATGGAAAAGTCACAACTTGTTCCATCCCAATCGATCCAGTTCATAGGAGCACGAGTGGACTCATTGACTGCAGCAGCTTACCTTCCAGGGGACCTCTTCAAGACCCTTCGATACCTCATCTACGAGTGCCGTCGATCCCAATGGGTCTCTGTGAATGCGGTTCAAGGTTTACTGGGCCACATGGCAGCCACCACATCGGTCACTCACTTCTCCAGGCTACGGTTTCGACCTCTTCAGCACTGGTTCCTAGGAGTGTTCAACCCTCTGCGAGACTCCCCCAAGAGACTTTTGATGATGCCCCGAACAGTCAGCTGTTCCTTGGACTGGTGGCTGGTCCTGGACAATGTATTGTTGGGGTTGCCATTCGAGTCTGCGCAACCAGACATTAGCTGATGACAGACACCTTCATGCAGGGCTGGGGGGCCCATCTAGAATCCCATGAGGTGCAGGGCACCTGAAATGCCAAGGAACGGAAGCTCCTCTTCAATGTTTTGGAGCTCCTCGCAGTACAAAAGGCGCTCTGGTCCTTTGAGAAGTTGTTGACAGACAAGACGTTGCTTCTTTTGACAGACAACACCTTTGTCATGTATTACTCGAACAAGCAAGGTGGAACAAGCCCCCCCCAACTTCTTCAGCTCACTCTTCAAATCTGCGACTGGTGTGTCAGGAGAAATATTCTCCTCCATTCTATCCACCTGCCGGGGTAGGTGAATATTCTTGCAGACAGACTCAGACGTTCCAATTCATCTGTCCATGAATGGATGTTGCACCGGCTAGTGGTGAAAGACCTCTTCAAACGCTGGGGAATGCCGCAGATAGACCTCTTTGCGACCCCAGAGAACAGACAATGCGACCAATTCTGCTCCAGGGTTCGGACCCGAAGCTCGAGAGGCGGCGCGTTCCTGTTTCGATGGACGGGTCCGCTCCTTTACCTATTTCCTCCATTCCCGCTGCTGACGAGGGTAATCGCCAAGCTCCGCCTGGACCTGTTGGATGCAATCCTCATCACTCTGTGGTGGCCCTGTCAGCCATGGTTTCCACCACTACTACATCTGTCCAGACGGTGCTACATCCACCTACTGGACCGTCCCGACCTCCTTACCACCCAACACGCAAAGGTCAGACACCCCGACCTCGAGACACTTCACTTGACAGCTTGGAGGGTACATCAGCGAAACCGTCACCGTCCCAGGGTGTCATTTCTCCTGCCCTACCACCAGAAGTCCAAGCTGTTGTGGACGCTGCCCGAAAGCCAGCTACCCACAAATCTTACCTGTACAAATGGAATGGCTTCGAATCCTTTCTAGCGGACCATGGACTGGGCATAGAGTCCTGCTCTGTCCCAGTGGTTCTCCAATTTCTCCTTCATCTGTCTGAGGTGGGGTTGTCGGTATCATTGTTGAGAGCTATCTTGCGGCTATTTCTGTTGAATTCCAGGCTCGAGATCGACCGTCTCCATTCAAAGATCCGACAGTCAAGAAGTTTCTAAAGGGGTACGTCAACCTTCATCCTCCAGTACTCGAACCCACTCCGGCCTAGAGCCTCGAACTCATCCTCTCCCAACTGGTGAGATAACCCTTTGAACTTATGGCTTCAACTGACCTCAGGCTACTATCTGGGAAGACTGCTTTTCTAGTCGCCATCACTTCAGCATGACGAGCTGGAGAACTGTGTACCCTACTTTCTGATCCACCATAACCTCCTTCCACAAGCACAAGGTGGTGCTGAGACCGGACATCTCCTTTCTTCCTAAAGTGAGTTCCAGCTTCCACCTCAACCAGCCCATCGTTCTGCCTGTTCTCTATGGTGAACTTGCCACGGTTCAGCGTAAGAGGGGCGCTCCAAAAAAGCGATACAAAGACTCCCTGAAACAACATCTCAGGCTTGGCCAAATTGATCACCAACAGTGGTCCGCCCTGGCCTCACATCGGGAGGCATGGAGACGCACTATCCACAATGCTGCAGCCTTATTTGAGAACTCACGCCAAACAAGTCTTGAAGAGAAACGACAACGCAGAAAGAATCACAACCCAAAAACATCACCCAAGGAGACCTTCTGCTGTGCTTTTTGCAACTGGACTTGTTTATCTCGGATTGGCTTTTTTAGTCATCAGCGCGCTTGCAGAAAGCGCGGGATGAGTCCTTCCTGAATCTTCGTTTGCGAAGAAAAGCCAGAGAGAGAGAGAGTCTAATGCAGGACCGAAAACACGAATTCGAGCATACCATCCATTCCATGGATGTGCGGAGGGTGCTTGCCTTTTATACACAACAGACAGGTCCATTCCAGAAATCTCCTCAGCTCTTTGTCTCCTATGCTGACTCGAAGCTGGGTGCGCCAATCTTGTCCAGCGTCTCTTGAAGTGGGTGACTTCAACCATCGCCCTCTGCTATGAACTTGCCAAGAAACCCTTGCCACCACGGGTTCGTGGACACTCGACGAGGGCTGTCTCCACTTCGGCGGCATTCCTTTCTGGGGTGGCCCAGAGGACATCTTCCGTGCTGCTACTTGGTCATCACCTTTGATCTTCATCTCACACTATAGGCTGGATACTCGTTCTAAAAACAAGGCTGCCTTTGGGAGGGCTGTGGTACTGTCCTCCATTCAATGAGTGAGTTTCTTTCACTGATAAGTTGCTTATGCTTAAAGAATGTGCTGTCAATAAATCCAATTGTTGTTTGACATACAGAGTAGTCCTCGTATACTGATGTACAGGATATACCCTGCTCCTGGGAGGAAGCTTGCTAGTCTACCCAGCTGTGAGATTCACAGAGACCATGAAGAAAATGGAGAGGTTGCTTACCTGTAACCATAGATCTTTAAGTGGTTTTCTGTGAATTCACACAGACCCGCCCATCCTCCCCTCTATGTCCTGCTATGACATATATACTTTAATCTTCCTGATGCTGCTATTTGCGACGTCAATCAAGGAACTGAGGGGAATTAGGTGGGAGCCCCTTTTAATGGACTGTTAGGGTGGGAGGAGTTACCGCTGAAATGTATCAAAGCACATTCTGCCTAGTGATACCAGAAGGTTCCTAATGCTCTGCTCAGGGGCAGGAATAACCCAGCTGTGTGAATTCACAGAAGACCACTCAAAGATCTATGGTTACAGGTAAGCAGCCTGTCCATCTTTGTCCTGAGGTCCAGCTGGAAAAATCAGAAATCAAATGCATCTACCGAGCACTCGGACCTAAGAGGCCCCCTAGCCACCTACCGTGGGACGTCATACTTAAAATCTCCAGGTTTCCAAGGAAATCATTAATTATGCATAAGCTTTCCAAAATTGTGGATCTAAAATACGACGGATAACCAGTCAAGGCTTTCCAGGATCTCTCCGTCAAAACTCTTAAAAGGAGACAGTCTTTCAGACCATTTACCGGCATCTTGCAGAAAGAAAATGTTAAATATAGATTGGGCTTCCCATTTACGTTCCTGATCTTTCACCCTCAAGGAACCTTGACTGTCTCGACTAGAGCTGATTTTGGACCAATATTCGAGGCATTAGACATTGTGATGCCTAAAGAAGTGGCAGTCCTGATGGTGCGAGATGAATCACCGGTGCGAAAGAGGGAGAACAGGAACAGGAATCTGGACAATCTCTACCATGGTAATTGGTCCAAAGAAAAAAAGGGGGGAAGAGATTCCACGCAAAAAATCCTTCCTCCTGTCCTGTCACTCCTGAGCGCATGATGCACGGATGAGACCTGATGGTTCTTCACCTGCTGTCAAGTTCCATGGAGGCTATTTTGAACTGGGGTTGTTATTTTTCTGGCACTCATGGCATGGGGAGGCCATCTTGACAGGACAGGCATAACTGTCACTTTCACTGTGCACACATTGACAGTGGGGCTACATCAGAAAGAGAGAAATGGGAGGACACCTTGCATTGGCAGAAGCATGCAACTACCTTGCATCAACTTCTTACAGTTCATCTCTTTGTACTGAGGCACTCCTGACAAGAAGCAACCAAAATAACAGGTATGTGAGAAGAAATCAGGCGTGTGAGAAGAAATCAGTCCATCCAAAGAGGATACGAGAGATAAAGAGTGGAATGCAATTTAACAGCTGAATTGTCAGCTGAACAGCCACGCGCCTCTCCAGGACCTCCACGATCAACAAGCCATGGAACTTTGCAGAACAGTTGAATTACCGGGTCTGTTATCCTAAGCATTATGCATTCATTGTTTAACTGTTTTATTAGATCCTCTGGTGTTTGAGGAGCTAGCATATCTAGTACTGTATTGACTCATGCCTGCCCACCTTGTTCTAGAGGAGGTTGGGGTGCTTTTACCTGGTTGGGGACTGAACATTGTATCAGACCCCATCCCTCTTTTGGATGATGTTTTTTCATTGTTAGAGACAATAATGTTTGCATTTTTAGTTATGTGTTATAATGTGTTCCGCCTAGAACGTGTGATATATAAGACCAAGATAACGATCCCTGTAGAAATACCCACTGTCAGATGGAGGGAAGCTGTACATTCAATGGTTTTGACTTCTTTCAGTGCAACCACTTAGACTAATTTCATTTAACAGAAGGGGCTTATGTTCAACAGCGATACGGGCCAAAATCCTATGGGAAATCAAACATTTATGCCCTAACATACTTATGCTGTAAGAAACCCACAGAGGAAGCACTTCTCCCCTTTTTCCCTTAAGTACCTTTGATCCCTAATATGTAGTAGGGCGAACAGGGAAAATGAGGGGGTGGCAATTCTGCTCCACCGTACCTCACAGTATGTTGTAGGCTCTGAGCATTCTGACCCTATGGAGAGATATATTACATTGGTGGGCACTATTTCGGGAGTGCCACACACAATTGCCACATTCTACGCTCCAAGCGCCAGTCCCCAGGGGTTTATGGACACCTTTATCAACATCTTGAAAACAGTGGCAAAAGGGGAAATAATAGTGGGAGGGGACTCAAAT
The DNA here is from genome assembly GCA_030847615.1 of Gambelia wislizenii. NCBI lineage: Eukaryota > Metazoa > Chordata > Lepidosauria > Squamata > Crotaphytidae > Gambelia > Gambelia wislizenii. Next base: position 35,394,671 of record JAUMIR010000003.1, on the reverse strand, counting down.
TTGACTCTTCATCTACATTTAGACAGGTCTAATCCCCCCAAATGAATTGCGACTGTAGATTCCCACATTGAAAGGATAATATCTGCTGCCTCATTGGTTGATCCCTGCCGCCTTTTGAATCCAACGACCAAGGATTTCAGTTACTACTCTAAAGTTCACAAGACATATTCTCATATTGATCATTTTTTTTTATTTCTAGGTAAAGTGTTAGAAGCCTCCCTAGCCTGATACTATATTCTGACTATTCTCCTTCCATGTTAGAACTGGCAGTGGCAAATAATACCTTTAAGACAAAAACCATGGCGCTTTAACCCATCCCTCCTCCAAGATAAGTAATTCGAAGCAAAATTGAAATTGGCCATAAAGCATTTCTATATAGAAAATGCCCCATCTACTCCAGATTTGAATCTTCTTTGCGATGCATTGAAAGCTGTCATTAGAGGTCTATGCATTCAGGAGGGGGCACGGCAAAAAAGATAGAGAAAGGAACAGAGGAGTTTTGCTCAGTGAGATTGAGAAGCTCAGAAAAATACATAAAATTACACAAGACCCCATTTTATATCAAAAGCTGGTAAAATGTGCTGCCGAGCTAGAAGCATTGGATCTCCATAAGATTCAGGTGTCCATGCTCTACACCAAAGCATTTTTCTATGAAAATGACAAGACTTCTAAGCTGCTAGCTCGACTGGCAAAACGCAAGTCGGACAAAGAAATTGAGCTGCCCTCAAAACACATTCCAATGAAGTGAAATCATTACCTTCATATATATTGATAGATTCTATTATTTTTATTCTTCCTTATATTCAGCAGACCCCATGCCTTGGGAGAAATTAGAGTCCCTTCTCCAAAAACTCCCAGTAAAACAATTATCAGAAGCCCATTTGAATGCTCTAAACAGTCGGTTTACTGCAACAGAGCTGTCAAACATAATAAAGAAACTAAAGAAAAATAAAGCCCCAGGGGATGATGGCTTTACTGGGAGTATTATCAATTGCTATGCATGGCAGCTGTCACCATATATGTTGTCCCTATACAATGAGTGGTTTACACAAGGAATATGCCCTAAATCCTGGCTCTCCTCAGTGATACTCCCCATTCCTAAAACTAAGGACCCCATGCCTGGGGTCAAGGCATTTCGTCCCATTTCTCTTATAAATCAGGATGGAGGTTTTTTCCTTCTATGCTTACTAGGAGAATCGATTTATTTATATCAGAATACATAGATATTGACCAAATGGGCTTCATGCCCCATCATAAATTGCCAGATGCGGTCCAGCGAGCACTCAGTGTCATCCATTATGCTAGATCCAGTAAGGTGCCCACAGCATTGGTATCCCTTGACATCCTTAAAGCTTTCGACAAATTGGACTGGCAGTACCTTACTGGAATTCTGTATAAGATGGGTTTTGGGGACAAATTCACAAAAATGATTGGGACCCTATATGAGGGATCTATAGTGTTGGTGCTAGTAAATAGAACACTTAGATGCCCCCTGTCACCTTCACTCTTTGCGCTAGCCAGCCATAGAGCCGCCTACTACCATGATCAGGTGAAATCCAGTCATAAGTGGACCCTAAATAAATGGGAAAATGCATAAATTGAACCTATTTGCTGATGATGTGCTGCTCTTTATGGAATACCCTCAAAATTCCTTAACTGAATTGAAAAACATATTGAATCCTTTTGATCTCTGTGCAGGCTTGAGGGTCAATTATGATGTGCCTAAATATCCCCTTGAAAGAACAGCACCATCTACAGCAGAGGACAAATTTGCAACTATGCCCATCAGGATTTAAATATTTGGGAATTTGTCTGACTAAAGATATGGGTCAACTGCTCCATTGTAACTATCCGAAGGTGACAAAATGGTTGTCGACTAAAATATCAGAGTGGATGAACTTAAAACCCACATTGATGGGTAGCATAGCACTAGCAAAAATGTTTTTGATCCCTTGCCTTTTCTTTCTTTTTCAAGCCATACCTATCTGTCCTCCAGACGCATACTTCATAAAATGAAAAACGTTATTAGATACCTATATATTTGGATCAACTCATTCATGATTCCATAAGTCTGCCAGGTACCTTTTGAATAAGCAAGGGGGGTTGGCAATACCAGACCTTCAATTATATTTTGCATCCTTTCAACTCTGCCAGGCTATACAATTGATACATAACGAGACAAACGTACCCTGGGTCACAGTAGAGAAGTTGGGCATGGAGCCACATGTCCTGATAGGTATATTCTTTTGAGTCACAACACGGAAGGAAAGGGAAAACTTGGATAACCCTTACTTCAGTACTTCATTGGATCTATGGCACAGGTGGGGCCAGCCCTCTCCCCAAACCCCTCTCCTATTTGTCCCTTTTTAGCGCATTTAAAATTTTATGATAAATATAAATCATCTCATTTTAGAGAATTGGAGAGGGAAGGACCTATACTTGGTAAAAGATTTGTTCTTGGGTACCAAACCTAAAACATCGAGGGAATTGCTCTCTGACACAGCACCGATGGTACCCTCATGGCACCAGCTGGCACAAATTCAGTCCTTCACCGTGTCTATAGTAAGAGTAGGGGAAACTCCTCGGGGATTAAATCCCTCTGAACGGCTATGTGCTGACCCGACCAACCATCTTAAGGGACTGGCATCCTTTATTTACCGGTAACTCATTGACAAGGTATACCAAAATACTGGCCTTAAGGCAAGTTGGGAGAGAGATTTAGGAATCCAATTTACAAACGCAGAATGGAACTCAGTATGGGTATCCCCCTCACTGAAATCACAGTCTGCCAAAACAAGGGAATTTTTAAAAAAAAATCGTAAACAGGTGGCATATGACTCCAGCCCGTCTTTCGAAGATGGTAAAGAGCCTCTCACTGGTTTGCTGGAGGGTATGTGGGAGAACGGTGACCTACCTCCACATGTGGTTTCATTGCCCCAGTATCAACAAGTATTGGCGACAGGTAGTAGTACTGATGGAACAAATTACAAACCAATCTATCTGCTTTTGCCCAGCCTTTTTACTACTCTTGATGTTTGCAGCTCAAAATAAGCATCTGAAATATAAGAAACTAATCACTTTTTCCCTGACAGCTGCATGCCTGGAATTGGCACGAGCCTGGAAAACAGGAATGGTATCTATAGACGATGATGGAGGAAAATCTGGGATCAGTGTCTGATGGAGAAGCTAACTACCAAATTACACAAACAAATAAATGAACACACAGTCAGAGAGTAATTTTCATGAGGAATGGTATCCCTTTATTGTATATATTAATGAACAGAATGGAACCATTGTCCCCCACAGTCACACTTAAACATGTGGAATGATGTGTTGCAGACGAATGGAGGGGGATGTCTTTGTAATAAAAGGAAAGATGCTGCTGTAATTTGGTCTTGTCAATTCTAGCAGACACTTTGCTGTTTTGTTTTGTTCTTGTTAGTGAATTTAAATGTACAAAATAAATAAACATTCAATTTTAAAAAAAAACAATCTGTTTTTGATACTATTGTTGTTTAACTGTTTTTTAAAAAACTTTTGTAATGTATACTTTAGTCAACTTGTTTTTAAAATTTTGTAAGCCACCTTGGGTCCCTTGCTGGAGAAAGGCAGGGTATAAATTGAATATATAAGCTAAGCCGTTGGGTAGAAGGGGAGGCTGGTTGGTCTGCCTCTGATCGTGTCTGTAGTCATTGAAATAAGCTTGTTCATTTTTTGCAGTTCATGTAGTAGAAGACTTTGCTCAAGGTTGTGTTGTGGTTCTCCATCCCTTCTCCACAGTGGGTCTGCCTTGTCACAGCCCAGACTTTGAAGGTAGATTCCTGACTGCCTACTAGCTGCTCATCTTCTCTTTCCCCCATATGCTATTAAAGGCTTATATAATAGCTGCCTTTAGGTTCAAAGAAAACAATCCCTTTACTGCACTTTGGAGCTAACTATAGCAATATTCATTGTTCACGTCACTTTCCTCAACAGGCAAGCTGGAAGTATACCCAGCCCTACCTCTTCTCTCATGTAGAAAGCAATCTTTTGGAAAAGGAGAGGTTCCTGAATGTGTGGAGGCTATCCACATGAACAAGATACCCAATTCTTGAGCACTTGTATAGCTTCCATTTGAACAGCATCCTTTCCTCTTCAGATGTTTTCTGTGTGAGGAGCACAGAGATGGAGGGTGCAAGGCTAGGTGCTTCCTTGTTCATGTGTTCAAGAAAGTAAGATGAGTAACCCCTAAATATAGCTTCTGTGGGAAGGACAATATCTGGCTTCATTCCAAAGAAGGTAGGTTTATGGATGTTGCATGATCACAGTCTTCTCTACCTATTTGTGAACTGTGCAATGATTTTTTTTTTAACCTGGTTAGGTTGTTGGACCCTGTTGTTCTATCATGATTCCATACCTGAGTAGCTTTCCCTTCCTCCTACTTGGTTGAATGATTTGAAAGCATTATTTTTCTGTGAGTGTGTTGATATTTCAGTTTTGTTACTGTTTGTTGCTTAAATGGGTATCTTGACAAAGAAAATATCAGTTTGCCCTGTGGTCTCCTTTTAGGTAGGGGCAGAATCTTCAGAGCTTGGAAGTAACAGGTTATAAATAACTTTGTAGTGAGGTTCAGTGTTGTTTTGGCAACAAGGGCATAATGAGGTTGCATTTCAAAAATGCATAAAGAGTGAGAATAATCTTGGGGGGGTAAATGTGTGTAACAAGGAACTTTTCTACTTTTAACCTTACTTTTAAAAGGGCATTTTAGAAGCATTTTCAGCATAATTTTTCAAGTTTTATACTATTCTCCTTTCAGTCCTTTTCCCTATTCCCCAAAGAGCAGAAAAGAAATGAGTAACATAGTTACTGTTCTTTTTTTGCAAAGGTGAAAAAAATGAATTATCCTTTGGGGCTTTGGAATAAATTGCACAATGAATTAATTTAAAAAAAATCTTTCCCAACTTTTGTGGATCTTGTCAGGTTACTTAATGTTTTGAGAAAAATGGTGAGGTGATGTGCTGCAGCTCCTCTTTGGGTGAGAATAAACTTGAAACTTCTTAGTGATGACAAGTAAAACACAGATTTTGCAGCTTGCTTTATATTGTATGGCTTTCTTGTTGGTCTATTTGAAGGTGATTAAAAAAAAATAAGTATGTGTGCTGTACGGATGGAAAGAATATTTAAAAATATTCTAACAATGGTCAAAAATGTATTTTTTGAGTGTGGAAAAGTTCTGATAAGACGCCTGATAAGACGCCTAGAAAATCTTTGTAGGTCATGACTTATTCGCTACACAATTCATTTTGTTTCTGTGCAGAAAATGCTGTTTCCTGCACAGAAAATACATTTTTCTGTGCAAAACAACCATGTCAGATTTTGTTCAAAATAAGTCCCAAATAACGTCTGTCACAGCAGGAAGAAAATAACTAACATTACTTGTTGCTTCCTTCAAGAAGAAAATTAGTGAAGAATTACACCCCTAGTGTGGTTTTAAGCTTATCTGGATATCATCTGCCAAATCTGGAAAGTGTTCTTCTTTATCCCTTACATATAGAAGATGTCTGTCATTAATGATGAAAAATTATCTGCATACAATATGTAGTTATTAATTAACAGATCCACTATCCTGCAGCATTGAAAATTGGTTAGATTCCTGGTTAGATGTTGGATCTAATCCAACTCAAATTATCAACCAGGGGTGTTTATTCCAAAATCCAAATAGCCCACGTGAGTACCTGAAATAGTGACACCTTTTTTTCCTGATGGTTCAATGTATACAAACTTTGTATACATGAATAGTTTCATGCACAAAACTATTAAAAATATTGTGTATAAAATTACCTTCAGATTATGTGTGTAAGGTATATATGAAATATAAATGAAATTTGCGTTTAGACTTAGGTCCCCTCTCCAAGATAGCTCATTATATATAGGTATAGATATAGATATAGATGTATTCAAAAATCCAAAATATTCAAAAAATCAAAATATTTCTGGTCCCAACCATTTCAGATAATGGAAGCTCAACCTATGCTGGTATTTCTTAGTGGTGTTTTTTTTTTTTTTAATACTATGAAGATCTGTTCACTCATTGTTATAGCTTGCTAGATGTGTCCCTGTTCTCTGTATTAATTAAATTGTCTTTTGCTTTGATTGACTTATCCCCCACCCCCAATTACTGACTAATGTTAGCAAATTTACAGGGGGCATGGAAAATGGCTCAGATTCTGACTTAGCCATGTTTGAAATAAACCCACTGGGGTTGATGGAACTTAAATTAGTCATCATTGACTTAATTCTTGTAACAGGTTTATTTTTAATTTTTTTGGCAACGTATACATATATGTTCCCTTAAAAATGCATGAATTCAAGAATTCATGATATGTAATATGGCTCAAATTCTTAATGTTGTACAAGGCTCAACTTTGAAAGACATGCTATTTGACATGAAGGCCATTTCATTATCCTTATATGTATTAAAGATAATTAATATTTAACATTTCACTTTGTGCATGTTTAAATCCACCTTTTTCTTTGTGTGCTATACAAATCCTAGTTTAAATAGGGGAAAGACAATCCCACCAATTCAAAAACTGCAGAGCTGCCACTAGTAGTGCATATTTTCTTTTTCAGATACAGATTTTTTTTGTTATGTTTTGCTGATTAGGTTATAAGAATAAAAACATTTTAGAACAGTACTAGTGGATCCTGTGACTACATTTTGTTTTTATAATTTAGGTTTAGATATTAAAAGAAAGCCAGAAGATAGTATGGCTTTCATTTCTTTTTTAACTCTCCAAGTTAAACAAATAATTGCAGACAAAGGTTTAGCAACTATTTACAACTTTTGTTCTTCTGTTACAGGGATGCTGGAAACATCAAAGCTGGATTAGAACATCTGGTTAGTTCTAATTTTCTCTTGAATATTTGCATCATCTTTGATATCTGCATTCCAAATGAACACTTTTGAATGAGCTTTGAATACCTTGAATTGAGAAAGTCAACCATTTCCCAGAGGGTCAGCTTACTGTTATTATGTGAAGGCACTTACATTTTCATTTATCTTATGTTTCAAGGGATTTTAATTTTTTTTAATTTACTTTTTTTGATGTAGAGATGAAATAAAATGGGTTATAATCCTTGGATTGATGATTGCCTTAATTATAAACAAAAAGTTGTTTGGTGTTGGATTTTTGGCATATCCTGATCTAAAACAACAAACTTATATTTGGAAACAAGCATTCAAATTTTATGTGCACAAATATGGCATTTCAGCAGTTCTAATGAATTTCACATCTTTTTATTGTGACTTTATATTATGAATTACGTAGCCATTTAAATTATATTTAAATTTAGTTCTTACAGTATTTTGAATGAAAAATATTTAAATTAAGCAAATTGCAATTCTGATTTTAAGATATACAGTACTTAGCATTACATAAACTTGACATATATCAAGTATAACATTTTAGTACTAATTATGAGAAAAGTAGTTAAAAACATAACAATCCTAGGATGCAAAAAGACATCAGGTGCAGCTCCTTTATTCTACTGGACTTTCCTCTCACTTTTCCACAGTTCGGTGCCTCATGTTGTCTTAATAGTTATTCATGAAGGGTAGGGGATCATCACAAATGGCACATATTATGCAGTTTTAGTAACTTGGTGGATATCTCAGACAGCACTCCCAACTTGAACAAGTGGAACTTGAATAAGTGGAAATGTTTTCTGCTTGCTCACTAGTCTTTTTGGGCCCAAGCCACTTCATTCATATCAAGAGTGACATCCAATGTGACACTCGTAGTAGCATTGGAACATCTTTTAGCTTCTACTCCTCAGCTCAGTTTCTGAGCCCATTTTAGGGCACAGGGTTTATATTTGGAATACAAGATTTTTTTAGGGCATATTGAGGGTAGAACTCTATAGGACTGGTGTGTGTGTTGAGGTTACTCTTTGGCTAGAAGTGATTGGCTATTGCCCACAGACTCATTTTGTGTTAAAATTAATGGCCCCTTTGTTGTAATCTGCATAAACTGCAAGTTTTTCTATGAAAAATATATGACCTGATTGTACTGAGGTTAACTGGCTTACGGTAGATGAGTTTTGTTTAGTTAGATATTCCATGCTAACTTAATAACTTAACCTTACTTTTAAAGAGTTGTTTTATTCTACTATGTTAATTGAAATCTAGTGGTTTTAATATATTCTAAATTTGCTATAGGCTTAATAGTTAAAAACAAATACTTCTTCTTCAGAACTGGAATTCTTTCAATAACATGAAGCATAAATGTAGGGCAGAATCCTGGGCAGTTACTTGTGGCTTCACTAAGGCTGGTGTCACTCCTCCGCCCGTCGGTTGTCACCTGGTGTGGCTTGGCCTCTCCGCACCCCCTTAGTGCCACCACTGGCAGTTACAAATACACAGAGTTGTGCATCCATGATTGTTTCATATACATGATTCCTATGTATGCCCTAATTCAGGGGATTTTGGGGACTGTTCCCCAATCCCCACTTACTGAGCAGCACTGCTGTGATCAACAAAGATCCATTCCCCTGTCAGTCAGGAAGCAGCTGACTGATCCATCTGCCCTAACACAAACAATGTCTGTGTGAGAGGGAATTGAGTCAGGGACCCTGCTTTTGCCTGTTGCCGTGGAGATTGCTCATGCACAGGGGGGTGGGGGTGGGAATATCAGTCACTTGATTCCCAAGCAACAGGGGAATGGACTCCTGTCACAGCAGCTACAGCCTTTTAAGTGGGGATGGGGAGGTTGGCCTGAGAGTTTCTGTGAAGCCAAACAGACACTAACAAGCCTTGCATTTCTATACCCAGAAACTAACCATTCAATTACACACAATTTACATATACTCCCCAACAGGGGTTCACAGCATATAAACTCCACATACACGCCTACCCAACCATTCTCTGAAGATGTCAGCCACAGATGCAGGAGAAACGTCAGAAAGAAACTCTTGCAGAACACGGCCTCACAGCCCAGAAAAAACCCAAGGAAAATCAATATAGAGACTGTTGGGCTTTATGGCTGCTACTTCAGCAGTTACGTATCTAGCACATCTCAGACTCTGATCCCTCAGCACTGGTTTCTCAACACTTCAGTCCTCTTCAAGATCCCTAATACAAGAGGTTAACCTCTTTAGATGCTTTTCTCTCCCCTTTGGTGGACAACTCTCCTTTCGGGCAAGCGATTCAAGTCTCCAGAACCATCCTGTGTGATTACTACAGATGCCTCCCTAACAGGATGGGGAGCACACTGTGCAAACATGACAGTTCTGGGACACTGATTAAATTGAGAGTCCCAGCTTCATATCAATGCATTGGAAATTCTCACTGTAGTCAAAGCCTTTAATTTGATGGGAAACTACTGGGGAAAGTAATTCAGATCACTTCAGACAACACCACAACTGTTTATTATATCAACAAACAAGGGAGCACACATTCAGCAGTACTGCTCAACCTAACCACAATGTTTGGGAATAGGTGCACTGGGAGACATATTCATTCCATAGCCATTCATCTTACAGGTACAGAAAATGTTTTAGTGGATTCATTCAGTCATGCTCATATTCTCTGACAGGAGTCTTTGTCACATCAAACATTTCATCTGGGGCTCAGTTACATGACAGTTTTTATCACTGGGAGAAGCGAGATATCCTCATCCCAAGTTCGTCTCTTATTGTTGACATGATTTGTCCTTGGGGCTCAGTTACTGTACAGTTTTTATTGCGGGGAGAAGCGAGATATCCTCATCCCGAGTTCGTCTCTTATTGTTTACACAATTTGCTCCTGGATGAACACTATCCTGGAATTGTTTACACAACAACCTTTTCCGTGAGAAAAGCAAGATCCTGAGACATAGTAACCTGTGGGTTTTTTTTTGTTTTTTTTTTGGTTTACATGGGAAAAGGTTCCAGGATATTATTTTTTTTAGCTGTCTGTCAAGGATGTGATTACTCGTTTTTTCACAACCTCGGTGACGTATTTCCTGTGGAGTTTCCCACCACGAGCGATGCTATTGGCTGCCACAAATGTTTGCTCATTTGTCTGCATTGGTCAGAGAAGGAAGACAAAGGCAACTCCCTTTGCAAAATTCCTGTAAAAAAAAAAATCCCCTTATAGGCTTGTGTTAGGGTCTCCAGCTCTGTTTACCACAGAGGTTAATGCAAAATAAAAGTTGTTTGTCTTTAAGAACCCACAAGAATCACTCTTGAATACCAGGAGCTGTAGGCTATATTTCAGAGGAAGGAACTTGCAAAGCAACCTAGGTAGCTTGAAGGCGCGCGTGCGCGCGCGCGCGCACACACACACACACACACACCTGCTTTGTTTTCACCTAAGAGGGGAGATGGTGAGGGGAGAACAGTCTTTCCTTGGAGCCAAACGATTGACAATCTAAAAATAAATTGAAAAGGGTGACTGAGGCACGCACACACATGCGCGCACCCACACCTGCTTTGCTTTCACTGACCCCTCCTTCTCTGAACTCTGTGCCCGCCCCTGCCCACCTCAATTTCCAGCCATCACCTACTCCCGAGATATTTTGTCCTGACCTGTTCACATATCTGATTTTCTGCAACCTCCTGAGACTTTTTTTAAAAACATGGGCCAAACTGAGGGATGGAAAGTCACGCTCCTTGGAGGATATATGGTGCCCCCCGTCTTAGAAGGTTGAGATCATCACAGTGAATGTGTGAACAACCAGGGTTCATCACAAGTTTATCCCAGGACATTTTTGCCTTGTAAACAGGCCCCTGACAATCTCTACTTAGGCCAGAACTCACATAGATCTCTTGGAAAACTCTTATCAACAAGAAGTATCCCCATTTTTTGCTCTAGGGCAGGAAAGGGGGTAGGGTCCCTTTGGATGTGTTTCTCCACAAATGGTCCAGTTGCTTCCTGTATCTATTTCTTCCATTTTCATTGCTAGTTAATGTAATAGTGAAACTTGGCAGGGAGAAGTCCAATGCAGTTCTGGTGGCACCATATTGTCCTCAACAGCCCATGGTTTGCCTCTCTTCTCCATCTTTCCAGAGATTACTACATCACCAATCCTCTGGATTTGCTTTCTCACTCCCAGGGACAAGTGCTTCACTCCAATGACAAAATGATGTGGTTGGCAGCTTGGAGGATAATTCTGTAACCTCTCCTCAATTGATGGCAATATTGTCAGCATCAAAAAAAGATATCCACTTAAGCAATCTTATAATTGTAAGTGGAAACACTTTTGTTCCTTTGTGTCTCCAAGATCTAAAACATCTACACTAGGAAATGTTTCCACAGTTCCACAATTCTTACTGCACGTTTGAGAACAGAGCCTTGTGTTTTCTTCACTGAAGGTATATTTGGCTGCAGTTGTTGCTCATCAGCTTGTGTCTCCCATCTTCTACTACATTATTTTGCAATCCAAAACTCAAAGCAATCACACATTCATTCCTAAAGGACTCACTTCTGGTCTGGCAGAAGTAGATTCACCTCCTCTCCCCGAACCCTTCCCCTATACGCCCATTTCTTCTCCATCCGGACTTTTACTCAAGGAATAAAATTTATCAGTTTTCTAGCTTAAAAAGTAGGGGGCTTTACCGCATAACTGATCCTGTTAAAAAAACCTGATTTTGTGGGTGGGAAGCCCAGATCCCATGACGATCTACTTGCCACTATGCTACCGAACACATTAACATGGTTCCAGCTCACTCAACTTAGATTTTTTCCTCACATGCTTAATCTCTAAGGGGAAATCCCCGTGCACCCTTACTTTCTATGAAAACCGATGCATCTCCATAAATTCTCGGGTAAAGGGTCTTGCCACACTTATCTATAATGTCACATCTGAGTCACAATATGGTAGAGGTCAATGGATAAGAGAATCTTGGCAATCAGATCTGAACATTGATGTAAACGAAGAGAATGGGACCGTATCTGGTCTTCACCCCCCTATAGATCCAGATCAGCAGCTGTCAAGGAAACTGCTTTTAAACTCATGAACAAATGGTATCTCACACCAGTGCAACTCTCCAGAATGACACATACCATGACAGCTATGTTGGAGAGGATGTGGCAAAAGGGGGACCTATCTACATATGTGGATAGATTGCCCTTTAGTGAAAACTTTCTAGAACAAAACCTCACATATATCTCAAACATAACCCAACAACAAATTAACCCATGTCAAGCCCTCTTGTTACTGTCCTTATACTTAGGAACTAACAAATCTCTGAAGAGTAGAAAACGCATAGCATTTTTGTTAGCAGCTGCTAGAAATGAGGTAGCCAAACATTGGAAAACTGGTAACTTCACTGTTGAAGGGTTGTGGGGGAAAAATTGGGCTTCGTGGTTGTCGGAAAAATTGTCCTATACCATTCACTGATGTAATGGACACTCAAAGCTGGATCGTTTCAAGATCATTTCAAGAAGACTGTCCAGATGTTATTTTCATCCCAGAAACTGACCTCTCAGTTTCATTTGAATCAGGATACCCACAGCTGGCTTCAGCTCTGGGAAAGGTGCTCCATTGTTTGGACATTTGTCAGATGTTAGCCTTCTACGTACAATGCACTGCTACAGATTGTTTGTTATGGGGAACCCCCAAAAAGACAGCAGGTATCCTCCTGGCAAATATCAAAGTGGGTGCTAGAAGATATAAGACTCTCCTATGGAATCACTAAACAGCCTGCTTCTGAGAGTCTTAAGGCAAACTGTACTAGAGCTGTGGCCTCTTCTACAGCTCTTCTCCATGACGTACCTCTGCCTGAACTTTGTAAAGAAGCAGCATGGTCTCAGCCATCTACATTTGTATGTCACTATAGACTAGACTGCATAGCTAGGGCAGATGCCCAATTTGTTTGTGCTGTTCTCCCTGCTGTTCTCCAGTGACATGACTCACCACTGGTAAGCTTCATAGTCATCCATTTATGTGAGGCACAGAAGCCACGAAAAAGAAGTTGCTTACCTGTACGGTGGTTCTTTGAATTATCACCTGTGCCCTTGTACAACCCACACTGCTTCCCCTCTGGTTCAGGTCCCTGTTTACTCTTTGGCAGACTTTGAGGGGAGTAGCTTGGCGGTCTTAAACGTGTGGTAGATGGGGGGGCGGGTTCCTTCCAGTCTAATCAGCTCTAGAACATTCCAATCAAATATCTGTTTAGATACACAAACCCCATTTGTATGAAGGCCACACCATAGCTCAAGAGTAAAACAAAATAGTTATAGGAAAAGAGAGCAGGCTGTTGTTGTTGTTGTTGTTGTTGTTAACTCCCTCCAAGTCAAACCTGACTCATGGCAATCCTGGGAATGAGACACCATCAGGACACCCTATCCTCAGTAGCTCTGTTCAGGTCCTGCAGACTCAGGGCTGTGGCCTCCTTGATTGGGTCTATCCATCTGGTATGCGGTCTTCCTCTCTTCCTTCTGCCTTTTACTTCTCCAAGCATTATTGTCTTTTCTAGTGAGTCATTCCTTCTCATGATGTGGCTGAAGTATGATAGCCTCAATGTAGTCATCTTGGCTTTTACAAGGGATAGAGTTCAGGCTTGATTTATTCTAGGGTCCATGTGTTTGCCTCTTTAGTTGTCCACGGTATCTGCAGAGCTCTTCTCCAGCACTACATCTTAAAAGACTTGATTTTCTTTCTGTCAGCTGTCTTTACTATCACAATAGTACACAGTGATGGGAAATACTATGGCATAGACAAGTCTAATTTTAGTGTTCAGTTGTACAGCTTTGCACTTCAGGATCTTGTCTAGTTCTATCATAGCTGCCCTTCCCAGTCCTGATCTTCTTCTGTACCACAACACAAATCATAAAACATAATGTTTCTAATGCAGGGTTGGCTTTAGTTTTATGTCATGAGTGCTGTTGATAAGCAGCCATTTAACGTGCATGTCTTCAGGTGGTGCTTCCTCAAGCACAACATGTTGCTTAAATTTGCATTTGCAAACTCATGCACTGGACTTTAGAAATGAAAATCTAAGTTAATACAGTTGGACCCTGTATCTGCATGGCTTTGGTTCCCAGACTTACCACAGATAATAGCCAACTCTATTAAAATAACTCACTTCCGGTAAAGACATACCATAGAGTTGTGTTGGAAGACCTAGAAGATGTCTAGAGAGGATGCCTCTCTAGGCATTTTCTAGGATGATTCAATGGTATGTGTCCCTGTTTTGTGTCCTGTGGATAACTGATTCCATGGATATTGGGGTCCAACTGTATATTAAAACAAAAGTAGAAACTTCTGACTTGCAAGTGAATTTTAATGACATTAACATTGGTAGAAGTATTACTGTTTGACCTCAGTAGATGTGTCTTGTTCTTTGAACTGTAATACTTAATGAATTGCAAGAGCTGTGGCAGGTTAATTGTCATTATCCAATTTTCCTTTCCATTAATTATTGTGAAGCCTTATCTGTGGCTTCTTCTCAATGAAAAGAATGATCTCTTTCAGGCTTTCTATCCTGACATTTTAGAATGATGACCAGCTTGTCCTTGTGGTCATGAAAAGACATCTGACCATTTTAAGTGTTGAGTTACAGACTGTCATTAATAGCTTGTTAGCCCATCAGTGGTTTGTGTTTAGTTACTGCCTTTCAGCAATGTAGCCATTCTCTTTGTAACATGTTAATCAATAACCACCAACAGGGGCTGCTAAAAGCTGTTCCTAAGCTGGGCAGCATACTTCATGTATCCTTGCTAGTAAAAATATTAATGATCTTTATTGGTGCTGAAACACTTAGAAATAGTCAATCCAAGTACTTTAAAGTCATGTGTGGAATGTCACAATAATAGACTGTATGTGCAAATGTTGGAAAAACAAAGCATGAATTTAAGTTATACCAAAGCCAGTACTGAAAATTTTAGTGTTCAGTTTTCTTTTAAAAAAAAAGAAAAGAAAGAAAGAAACAAAAGAAGCAGTGTTCTCTAATGCTTATCTGAAAACTGAAACTGATTTTACCTTTAAATACTTCATTTTTATTTTTATTTTTCCTGTTTAAAAATTAAAGAGGAAGAGTAGGGCTTTAGGTCCCTCAAAACAGAATAATTATTAGTCAGTCCTGAACATTCCATATTGGGACAATATGTGAGAAATAGCAGAAACAAATGATTCCAAACTCTTTCCTGAAGTTGTGCCAAAGATGGAGGAAGGTGAATACAAACCTGAGTGTTGTTGTATGGATTATTGTGCCATTCAAACACTACCACTGAATAACTTATGAGGACAAGGCATTTTAGAGAAATAAATTATATCAAGAATTTAGAAAGAGGAGGGGGGGGGAAGCCAGACATCTGAAAATTATCATGGCAAAACCTGTTATGGATTACAGCGGTGGTGGCAAAGTGTGACCCTCCAGATGTTGTTGGATTGTAACTTCTATCAGCCCTGTCCAGTATAGCTAATGGTAAGAAATGCTGGGAACTATCAACATCTGGAGGACTGTACTCTTCCCATCTTGGATTGGAAGACATGAAATGTTTCCTCCTAAGGAAGGAAATGATGTTTTGAGATGGAATTGCATGGTGAAACTTACAGAGTTACAAAATAATTTGGGATGCTGAACAATAACAATTCAGGAAGAAAATAAACATTAATTTTCTAACATCATCACTATACATTTAGGAATTTCCCCTTGTGGTTCATAAAATTTGAGAATCTCTTCCATTTGTGGCTTTCACTTCCACATATACTGAATGCATTTTATATCTCAAGTAATCTGTTCACATGAATTATTGAAATATTCATTAGACTGCTGTTTGTAATGTTATTGTGCAAAAAGTATTTTGTTAATATCTGTTCTATAGATTTTGTGTGATACGATATTGCTGATGTATTATACCAGGGTGTCCTTTCAAAGTTCACTTCAGCAATAACTGGTTTGCCAATATCATACATTAAGTTTTTCAAAGTGATGTGATGTAAAGTGATGCTTAGCTCCAGTTAATTGTCTTCACAATAGTCCGCTCCATGCTCCAGTTAAGCCAGCTGTGAGATTGTATACATTTATTATTGGCTTTAGTAGTAATTAACTGTCTTAAAACTTTGTATTTCATTTCCTCAAAGTTATTTATTTATTGTTGTGTGGCCTCTGCCGCTGCTGCTGCTGCTAATTCCTACCCACCTCTCCCTATGGATCAAATGGGGAACACTGACAAATTAGACATATAGTAACAGTTAAATGAGCATATAAAACCAATATATATTTAAACAATCAGTACATACTTTAAAATTCATAGTTTAAAAATCATCTGGATAGGCCTGCCATTTAGAACTGCTGTTCTAAATTTAGAGGGACTATCCTGTTGATATGACCCAACAGATCATTCCACAATCTGGGCACAGCCGAAGAAAATGTTTCCTGTGTAACAGTTATCAGCCTAGTTTTGGCAGACTGAAGTAAATATCACCCAGAGGAACTGAATGTATGGGGAAGATTATATGAGAGAAACCATATAGGAGAGAAGGCATAGGTAATCTGGATCCAAACCACATAGGGCTTTAAAGGTAACAACCAATACTTTGTACCTTGCTTGGAAACTAATTGGCAGCCAGCTGAGTGATTTTAATATTGGTGTAATATGATCACTCCTAGATGTTCCAATCTGATTTTGAACTAATTAATGTTTTTGAACTTGGTACAGAGGTAGCCTAATGTACAGCATATTGCAGAAATCCAGCCTTCAGGTTACCAGAGTGTGCACTACTATCTTTAGATCTTCCAGCTCTAGGAAGCGGTGCAGCTGGTGTAACAGCCAAAGCTAACAGTATGCACTGCTGGCTGTCACATCTATCTGAGCAGTCATTTTGGGTGACAGATCCAGAAGCACCCTCAGGCTGTGAACACAGTCTTTCACAGGGAGCATAGCCCCATCCAGGACTAGTTGACACACCTCCCAATCCAGATTAGGACCCTTGACAGAAACCACCTCTGCTTTGTCAGGATTCAGCTTCAGATTGTTTTCCATCATCCAACCCTTTACTTCCTTCAGGTAGTTGTTCAGAGGAGACACAATATCATTAGCTGATGCTATTACTGAAATTATAGAGAAGTATATTTGGGTGTCATCAGCATACTGATAGCACTCCACCCCTTGCCTCCAGGTGATCTATCCCAGTGGTTTCATGTAGAGGTTAAACATCACTGGAGATAAAATTGCGCCTTACCATATAAAAGCTTTTTTTGGGGAGCAGCTACGTCAAGCACCACCATCTGGAACCTACCCAAGAGAATGGACCAGAAACACTGAAGCAAATGGTCCCCAATTCCCAAACTCCCCAACCATTCCTAAAAGATACCATGGTCAATGGTATTCAGTGATGCTGAGGGGTCCAAAGGCACCAGCAAGGACACACTCCCCCTGTCAATGCTCAGGGGAAGATCATCCACTAAGGTGGCCATAGTGTTCTCAACTCCATATCTTGCTTTCCAGCCAATTTGAAATAGGTCTAGAAGAAGCAAGAAGATTTACCTAAATGGAAACAAACCCTTCATAAATATTACACATAATAATACAGGCTAATAATTAAAATGCAGTTTCTAAAATTAACATTGATAGGGTTTTTTAACACAACCTCACAGCCCGGGAAAAAACCCAAGGAAAATCTATGGATGCTGACCGTGAAAGCCTTCGACTTCACAAAGGAGAAAAAAAATCAAGCCACTTTACAGGGGAATTGTTCAGAAAGCCAAGTAAAGGCCCGAGGTCAGGCACAACAGGTGGGATGACTTCATGTACGGAAGGCACCTGAACATGGTCCAATCTATGACACACAAGCATTGAGAGGGATTATGCTTATACCCAAGAAAATAGATCTCTCCAATATGTAGGTGCTGGACTATAAGGATGAGAAGGAGTACTATGAATTGTGCCTGGTACTTAAGTCTCCACCTGAGCAATTGCTGTAGCACTAGGTTGTTACTATCTTGTCTTCTGAAACAGAGCAGGATGCAGGATGCAGCATTCTGCACAGCTGAAGCTTCTAAGTTGTCATTTCAGGAAATTCCACATGGGGGTCATTGCAGTAGTTGATCTGAGAGGTTAAAAAAAATCATGGGTAAGTGAAGTCCTTGTTCACTCCCAAAAGAATGTACAATAGCACCCCGCCATCCACGGGGGATTGGTTCTGGGCTCCACCGTGGATGGTGAAATCCACAGATAATAGCGAATGCTCTGGAGGAGGAGGAGGAAGGGAGGGAGGGAGGCTTGTGGCCCAGGCTACGGCTGCAACCCAGGCCCCCTAGACCACAACCTCCCAGGCCTCCTCCTCTGCCACCACAACCATGCCTCCTCCACCACCGCCGCATGCCCATCACCAGGCTGCTGTGGTCTGCCTCCCCCACTGCCGCGCGCCTGTCACTGCCATCAGGCTGCTATGGCCTGTCTCCCCCACTGCTGCACGCCTGTCACCACCATCAGGCTGCCATGGCCTCCCACATCCCCTCCCTCCCTGTCCACCCCCACCCCCGCTGTCTCCATCCACGGATAATTTAATCAGCAGATGGCGGGGTACTACTGTAAAACATATGTTACGGTGGCCATCTTATTTATTTATTTATTTATTTATTTATAGCATGTATCACCTCTCAGCCCACCAGGCCCTCCCTTGTTTCATCAGGACATATCTAATTAGAACTTCTACTATAATGGAAAGTATACATAGGATTGATTCTGGAACAATGAAACCTATTTATAGTACTTTTGATATGCATTTAATGTACTTTCATAATATTAAGGGATCAATAGATAAATTAAGTAGGTTTAGAATGTTAGTGGATTGAAGCATTAGCAGACCGTTAAAGGGGGTTTAGAATTTTTTTTTGTTTGTGTCTTGTTTTTCATTGGTGGGGAGACTATGGAGGCCCTTTTAAACCTTTTTCTTCACTCTTGAGGATGGCTTATTAACTAAATACATTTTCCACTTGATCATGATAATTGTTTTAATTAGTGTTTCCTAAATTGGTCTTATTTGGGGGCTGTTGTATTTGGTGACCTTAATTCATTCTATTTTGCCATGTAATTTATTTTTTTATTATTTTGCCACTGTAGTAATATACTGGTAACAAAAGAAAAAATAAATGTGGCAGGATAGTCTTTTGGACTGTTGTGATACATAATGATCTGTACCATTTCCAGTCAACTAAGCCCATGATAATGACTTTGTAAATTGAAAAGTTGTTTAATTATAGAAGTTTTTGTAAGTTTAGGCTAACTAATGTACCCAGGTTACTCTTTGCTTTGTCTAGCTTCTGAACTGGGAATTTCTTTTATAACTGCTGTGTGTTTCTGTGGGGAAATGAATTATTCAAAGGTTTTGGTTCTTGAAAATTAATTTTCTAACTGGACATAGAGCTGCAAAGCTTTATATTCTCTATTACTGTAGAGTTTTAAACAAATAGCCATATCAATAATGAGGCTGAGTTCATATTCTGTATCCCTGCCTCTAATCTAAAAATGCAAGAAGTTCTAGCAAAACATTTTACCACTTTGGGGAAAAAACAGGGGAGATAAATTTTATTATTTTGTTGCAAGCAAGCAATGTTTTGGGCTTTTGCCATTTTTTTTCCTAGCAGGTAGGAAAGAGCTAAATTGGGATAGAGTTAAATTCATAAACGTTTATTTGGGCAAGATCTAATTTTTAGAATTACTTACATTTTACATTTCAGTCCTATTAATGGTAAACAGACCTTCACCTCTCTTCCCCAAACCACAAATCTTTGGCCTGAATCCTGTTGGTAACCCCAACAAGACTCATTGAATCAATTGTTAAAAGATTAGTCTGTACAGTACAATACAGAAAATACAAAAAGGGTGCAGTCATATAACAATTTAAAAGTAATTATATTATCCTTTGTTTTTAAAAAAGCAAAATTAATAACAACTAATGGAATTATTTTCATGCATTTGTTATGTATTATATTTATATACTTCAGCCAAGATTTGCTCCCAGAGTAGCACAGAAGAATTAAAACACACTTCAATGCAGTATGGCAGAGAGAGTGCGTATATTGAAGTCTCTTCTGAACCTTGATGCTTGATGATACACTCAGGTTCAGATGTTCTTCCCTCCAGTGGGGAGGGGGCAGTTGGCACCATTAACCATGGACTTCAGGAAAATGGTCCTCACCCTCAATGGGGATAGGGCACTTCAAGTCCAATCACTTGCATTTGCTGCCTCCAGCAGTTCCAACTTCTGGTGTTCATTCTTCTTGGACAAATGAAGATAATCACTGCTGTTTATTTGGAAGGCTGTAGTGTTAAATTGAATTTGGTACTTGAGCACATATCACAGTGGACACAGCAGCAGTACTCCACTCAGCAGTCCTCAGCATTTTTATGCTAGTGGCCATGCAACTTATTGGCTAATTGATCCACCATACTCTCAGTCTCCTCCCCATCATAATGTCTTCAGTTAGATGTGCTTGTCCATACCACACCACTGTTCTGGGATGAAGCAACAGCAACCAGTCTGCCTTATGTTATTCAGGATTACACTGGAAGGAAATCTCTGAAAGTATGTGTGTCAGTGAAAAAACTGGTGAGTTATGTGTGCAGTTCATGACCATGGGTGGGGTAAATGAAGAAACAAGAAACAAAGAATATGACATTTCAGTACAAAAAAACAGGGTGATAGGGAGACTTACAAAACAAACTGTGTCTTCAGTTCAGTTCAAGAACAGAAAGAAAGCTTTGAAAGGTATATGAACAGCAGGAGCAACTACAATGAAATTAAAAATTGTGAGGGCAGTTTGGGAGGAATGGAATCATAGAATCATAGAATTGCAGAGTTGGAAGAGACCATGAGGGCCATCCAGTCCAACCCCCTGCCACGCAGGAAATCATGATGAAAGCATCCCTGACAGATGGCCACCCAGCCTCTGTTTAAAGACCTCCAAGGAAGGAGACCCCACCACACTCCGAGGGAGTGTGTTCCTCTGCGGAACAGCTCTTACTGTCAAAAAATTCCTCCTAATGTTGAGGTGGAATCTCTGTTCCTGGAGCTTGCATCCATTGCTCCATTTTCTAGTCTCTGGAGCAGCAGAAAACAAGCCTGCTCCATCCTCAACGTGACACCCCTTCAAATACTTAAACAGGGTTATCATATCACCCCTTAACTGTCTTTTTTCCAAGCTAAACATACCCAGCTCCCTAAGTGTCTCCTCATAAGGCATGGTTTCCAGACCTTTCACCATTTTAGTCACCCTTCTCTAGACACACTCCAATTTGTCAATATCCTTTTTGAATTGTGGTGCCCAGAACTGGACACAGTATTCCAGGTGAGGCCTGACCAAGGCAGAATAGAGCGGCACTATTATTTCCCTTGATCTAGACACTATACTTCTGTTGATGCAGCCCAAAATCACATTGGCCTTTTTTGCTGCCGCATCACACTGTTGATTCATGTTCAACTTGTGGTCTGCTAGGACTTCTAGATCCCTTTCGCACTTAGTCTCATTCAGCCAGGTCTCCCCCATCTTATATCTATGCATTTCATTTTTCCGCCCTAAGTGCAGTACCTTACATTCCTCTGTATTGAATTTAATTTTGTTAGCTTTGGCCCAGCTCTCCAGTCTATCCAGGTCATTTTGAATTTCGACCCTGTCCTCTAGGGTATTAGCTACTCCTCCTAATTTGGTGTCATCTGCAAATTTGATAAGTATGCCCCTAATTCCCTCATCCAAGTCATTGATAAAGATGTTGAATAGCACTGGGCCCAGGACATAACCCTGTGGCACCCCACTGTTCACATCTTTCCAAGATGAAGAGGAGCCACTACAGAGCACCCTTTGGGAAGATGAGTTTGGGAAGAAGAAAATTTGGCGAAGTTGTCATTCTGGGAATGGATTGTGAGAGCTGAAAGATGTATTAAACTGAAGGGGGAAACTTGTGTGACAATAGTTCACTTTTAATATTGATATGTGAAGTAATGTGAGTGCTTCTGCACATGTATATAGCATGTGGGTTCCAAAATTATATAATCCAGGGTCTAAAATGAGCTAATGGCACCATAAAAAGACACTGCAGTTAGCAGATGCTGGTCAGTGGAGATACCAATATCAATCTACTGCACATATTACCTTACAATAAATGTTAAGGTTTAGAAAAGTTAAAAGTATTTCAGTACAGAGAAAACATTTCCACCAGGTTATTTAAATTGTTTTCCATTGCTTACATGAGGAGTGGGAATGGTGGTGCAGAGCATTTTGTAGTGCTTCTAGACCCCTGAGATACTTTGTACTAAAATATCTAAAACCAAGTGGCAATATCCTAGTGGCAGCTGTCACTAAAAATGGGTTAAACACCAGCATTTTATCCACCTGGTCTTACATGATCATGCGTTAGCATTTTCATGGCCCTTGAAATACTATGTTTGCCAGCTTCTAGTGGAGGAAATGATGTGTCATCATAAGGAGATCACTATTAATCTTTGCAGCAAATTCCAGAGTGGTGGTCATGGTCTCCTTTGCACCACCAAGGAGTCTTCCGACACCTTAAAGACTAACAGATTTATTGTATCATAAGCATTCATGGACTAAAGCTACAAAAGGTTGTGCCACAATAAATCTGTTTAGTCTTTAAGGTGTCACCAGATGTAACTTTATGATGAACATTTTTTGTTGACAATAGTAACATATAACTATATATTGTATCTGTCCATGAGAAAAGAAAATTACATATGCATTGCAGTATTCATGAAATTATACAGTAACACTTTTGACATTAAGATAATGAAATTTAAAATTATTTAAACTGGAATTAGGTAATTCCAAACTTAAGGTCTTTTCATATTCCTGTTAATGTGGTTAGAAATACAGTGAGGCCTAGAAGGCTTTTCCTTCCCCCCAGGGTTCTCTTGAGTCTCACAATGTCTTTCTTCTTTCCACAGTACTTTTCTAGCATCAGGGACAAGGAGTCCTGTTGCAGCAGCTTTGATCAGACACTACCACACTACTGCAACAGAATCCTGGTTAGTCAGAGTCCTGGCAACGATAGTTTAATGGCCATGGTAGTCAGGACAGTGTGGCTAACTACTGAAGGAGGCACCAGCAGCACCTCTTTTTGTCAATAGTGTACAATCAATTTCAGATATACAACAATGGGATAGGATGAGGCTGGGGATTAACTAATTATAAGGTGAGTCTAAACCCTCTGGAAGTTTTGCCTTGGTTCCTCATTAGTCCTGAAGTTTCAAATTGGTGTTACTTTGGATTTGCCAATTCAAGTTGCTTGGTTAATGCTGGCCATATTTGTCTGTAAGATACAATATATGCATACAGTAGAAAACAAATATTCTTATTTTTAATTATGCAACTTAAAGTCAACAGGAGAAAAATATGTTTATTTTCACGTAATTAGAGGTCTGTAGAAAGGAGATTTAGATTTCCTCTCATTTACCTCCATGTTATCTGTTGAGGAAATTTGGCTTCTCATTCCTAAATTAAACTCAGTGGGCAAATGTATAGTTATTGACATGGCTTGTTTTGTTAGGTCCCTGAAGTATTTTTAGTTTCTGCCACCCCTGTTATAAGAAACTGGCTCATACACCATGTCACATAGCTTTGTTCCATTTGAACTCAAAACTGCTACCCAGTTATCATATACATAACGTTAGAGCTTGCGTCTTTGAGTGCTGTGTTGTGAAATCAGCACTGTCCACCTACAAAAGGAAGGTATCAAAAGGTTAGGGCCTAAGGTTTGGTGAAATACAAAAGAAGATGGGGAAAACCAAAGGTAGGAAGAGAACCAAACCATGGGCATGAAACTCTGATTAATTGTAGCGAGAAGAAATGCAGAAGGGGTGAGGGAGAATGGAATAGAACATGTTTGGAAAAGGCAGGCTGGAACCCTAAACTGGAGAGCTCTACACAGCATTTTTGTCCTAACTCACTCTTGAATAATCATAATTTCTAGTGCCAATTAGAGTCTGCACCCTCTGCTTCCCAAAAAAATCATCCTGGCAGGGTGCATACCATAGAATTGTAGAGTTGGAAGAGACCACAAGGCCATCTAGTCCAACCTTCTGCCCTGCGGGAATACCAATCAAAGCCCTCCCGACAAATGGCCATCCAGCCTCTGTTTAAAAACCTCCAAAGATGGAGACTCCACCACACTCCCAGGCAGTGCATTCAACTGTCAAACAGCTCTTAATGACAGGAGGTTCCTTCTAATGTTTAGGTGGGATCTCTTTTCCTGTAGTTTGAACCCATTGTTCCGTGTCGTAATCTCTAGAGCAGCAGAAAACAAGCTTGCTCCATCCTCAGTATGACAGCCCTTCAAATATTTAAACATGGCTATTTGTGTCACCTCTTAACCTTCTCTTTTCCAGGCTAAACATACCCAGCTCCCTAAGCCACTCCTCATAGGGCATAGCTTCCAGAACTTTTATCATTTTAGTCGCACTCCTCTGGAAAAGTTCCACTCTTGCCCTCATCCATTATCCTGTGAAGGGGGTAGATCAAAAGCTTGCTTTCTGCTTTCTTCCACATAACTTTATTCATTTGTAGTACAGTTGCCCCTCCACATTCACGAACTTAACATTTGCGGTTTTGAATATTCGTGGGTTTTGGGAGGGCCCCTGCCCTCCCAAAAGCAGTGACACGGGGCCTCTGGAGGCCCTGTTAAGGTTTTGGGCGGGAGGGGGGAGGGCCGGGGAGGTCTCCATGGGGCCTCCGGAGACTCTCCAGAG